>CM042846.1:74278797-75647547 GCA_023653725.1 Bungarus multicinctus | reverse complement strand
CCTGAAATGAGAAATTGAAAGATGAGTCACTTTAGATGACCACCATGCATTTAAGTTGATACAGAGACAGATCAAAGTTGTCTTCTGATATTAGCTTTCACAGTCTTGAAACAGTACTATCCATTGCTTGCAAGTGGCTGTTAAATACTATTTTCTACTGCTAGGCAGACATTGCTTTATCAAAAAAAAAAGCCTTTCAGGAAAATTATGCCAAAAGTCACTTCTATCCATCCAGTGATGGTATTCAAATTGTTTTACCACCAGTTCAGTGGGTGTGACTTGGTGGGCGTGCTTTGCCATTGCTGGCACATAACTTTTCCCACACCAGCTGAGACTTGAAGCACCAATCAGCTGAGAGGATAAAGAAGAGAAAAGCATAAGTAGGGTAGGAAGGCCAATCCTGGCTTTTCTCTTCTTTCTGATTGTCAGAGGATTTTTTCCCTCCTCTCAGCTGATCGTGGAAGGCTTTTGTTACTATTGGTTTGGGAGAACCCATCCAAACCGGAAGCATATCACCACTGTATCTATCCAAATACAGGTAAAATCCCCAACATTGTAGGAAATTAAGACAGACTATTCTTAATCTCACATTCTCAGACAGATTTTCCCTGCAAAAATGTTGTCTGTTTGCCATATTTCCATTGATTTTGATAATTTCTTAGGAACCGAGGTGCTGTTTTGAAGTATCATGGGTGAAAAGTGTTATGTTCATATTGTTTTTAATTGCACCTCTTGTCTCATATTTAATCATATTTCTAGATGTCTACACTTTCCAACTGAGAAAGCCCAATGAGGGCATAATCCTTTGTCATGTTTTCCTTAAGTTTTAAAGTGAACTGTGAGAATCCGGAGAGGTTCCTTAACCTTGGAGAGAAGATTCTATCCCTATGTCAACTTCGGTGGATTTCACTTTTGATAATTTCACCCGACTACATCTTTACTTTTATTAAATTAGAAATGCAGAAATGCAAACAAATAGTTTTGTATAGGTGTAGTAGAGATGACTTTTACACTTTGATATACTAAACAGTATAGGACACACACTTTATAAGGCTTCTATGTCCAAAGTTGTCCAGCCATGCCAATATTTTCTTTTATGGCTATTTTGAAATGGCACTAATTCAAGCTGTTATTTTGGTTCTTACCTCGGAGGTCACACAGTTATCATCAAAGGATACTTTTGTGGGTGACAGATAAGCCTCTGTAACCGTGATGTCCTCTAGTTCAGTGTTGAAATGTTCAGTTTCCTTAATGATGCTGTAGTTGAGGGCTACACTGTAGTTGGTAGGTTTTTCCAGCTGTTTCTGTTGGCACTTGCAGAGTTTTTTGAAGGCTGCTCGGAATTTTTGGGACATGAGGTTATAAATAACAGGGTTGATGGCACTATTAAGGTAAATGCAAATCCTACAGAATAGCAGGAACCAATGTTCTTGAAAAGGTTGAGATAGGAAGGAGTTAATGACCACCAAGGTCCTGTAGGGCATCCACAAGAAGGCAAATAGGATTACAACCACAGCCAGCATCTTTGTAACCTGTGGGAAGTGAATGGACATATCTGATGAGCAAAAGTAGAGTGATATAAATCTTTTCAATGATCTAATGCAGAGAAAGAGAACTTTTACTGTAGTTTACTGTACACAACTCCATCATTATACAGGGTGGGATATATGGGAGTAGAATCCTATAAAATAACAGAATAATAGAGTTGGAAGGGACCCTGGAGGTCTTCTAGTCCAAACCCCTGCCCAAGCAGGACACCCTATACCATTTCAGATAAATGGCTGTTCAGTCTCTTTTTAAAAGTCTCCAGTGACGGGGGACCCACAACTTCTGGAGGGAAGTCATTCCACTGATTAATTGTTCTAACTGTCATGGTTCCATCTTTGATTAGTTTCTATCCATTGCTTCTTGTTCTGCCTTCAGATGCTTTGAAGAATAGACTGATCCCCCTTTTTTTGAGACAATCCTTAAATATTGGAACATTGCTATTTGTGCTATTTAAGCACCCACTTTCAGTATATGTGTTGGTTTATCTCTGTTCTTTTCACATCTTAAGAGCCATGATGACATATTTTATTCAAGGGCAATTTCTAGATGCTTTTAAAGAAAGTATCATCTAAAATATGTTAAAATAATCATCTGCTCAAGAAGAAGTTGGTGCAGTACCAATGGATGTGCAAATGGGATACCTACCATCAGCAAATCCAATGACACCTAGCAATTCTAAACTGTGATACACGGGTTTCGAGGGGAATGCAGCCCCATCTAGAGTATAATCACCCCAATCCCTGAATTCACTTGCTGTTTATCAATGACGCAACTCTTATCTGGATTTAATTTCAGTGTATTATCTCTCATCCAGTCCATAAGAGATAATAATTTTCAGAGCTACTGAGTGCTTCTTTGGATGGTACCATATCAATGTCTTCCCATTCCAAAGTAATAAATGATTACCACCCATGGAATTTTGTTTTGACTGATGTTTAACAGAATAGGGGACAAGACAGAATCTTGTGGCATATCATGGATCAGCAGGAGCTGAAATGGACTTGAGAGATTCTTTAAATTTTTATCTTTTCACAGTGAAGTCAAGGAACTTGAGATGACTGTTAAACAATTCTTCCTTTTTCAAGAACATAGTCTCCCACCCAAATTTGAAATGTGGATTTTTAATGATCTTAATTAGTATCAATATTTAATCAGAAGAATAATAGTATTGCCTTCATTTTGTTATTTTTCTAGAACAAGTAATGAAAACCTTTTTTAAGAAGCACAAAATCCTCTTCTTTTTGGTTCACAGGGGTGTTTTATGAACCTAAACCTGTCATCTGCCGTGACTCAGACTTTTAAAAAAGCCAATAGCTATAATTGCAAATGGAATCTACTTTTGCACAATTGAGATTCAAGTTTCACCAGTCAAGTAGCACCAATCAATTTTAAGCAATTTATCCTTGTGTTGATAATGATTCCTCTGCTGAAGGATTCAGAGAATAAGTGAAAATTGTTTAATCTGATGGAGAACTCAGCAATCCTCGATCCTATTGCATTTAATTAAGAATGCTCTACTTCATTAGGAAATAAAGACTAACCATTAATATAATAGGACTGTTAGTACTATTACTATGAAATAATGACAGAGCGGATGAAAAGGTTGAAGGAATTTATCTTGCTCTCTAGTCTATAGAAATGAATGCCCTATGTACTTACCATAAATCAAGGATGCACAATTTTGAGTGTGTGTGTGCATGGGCCACCCAAGATGTAGGCAGATTGAAGATAGAAACAAAACTGATTTATACAATTCCAATTTCATTTTGAATAATGCAATATAATTACTATGATTACTTATGGAGTAATTTTCTCTTTCTATTGCTGTAAGAAGATGGTAGGGATGACATGCATGCTGATGAAGCTGGCTGGAGCACAGAGGCTGTGAGGACCTGTTTAAATCCAGATGGCCTTGCCTTCAGTGTTTGACATGAATTACTAAACCAGCTGGATGAAGAGAAATCTGGACCAATTCCAGAAGTGAGAGATCTAAAAGAGTCTGTTGCATAGTGAGATCAACAACCTATAAGTTTAATAAATAAATAACGATACAAGTTCGGCATTGCAAGAAAAGGTAGAAAGACCTGCACATGGATTAGGGAATAAATGAAAGTGTATGGTATCATCCTGCAAGTTAAAAAAAATGGAAATGGAAATGGGCTGGTCACATAGCAAGAAGAACTGATGGCAGGTGGACCAAGATAGTTAAAGAATGGATTCCATTTGATAAAAAGCACCCACGAAAGAGACCTAAAACAAAATGGACTGATGACATCAGGCAAGTATTACAGGTCCAATTGGCAAAAAAAAAAAAAGCCCAGGACCACATTGATTGGAAACATGCAGAAGAAAAACCTGCAGTAGATAGACAATGGCTAAAATGAAATAATAGGGTAAAAGGCTAGTGAGAAAACTGGACTAGGGGAAAAATTGGGATTGATGTGCATCTGGCAGGAAGAATATGTTCTTTCTTCTAGTTTGAGAAGTAAACCGGCCTACAATGAAGAAGAAACTGGAATGGCGGAAGCATCATATTAGAGCCTTGCAAACCAAATGGTATGTGTGTGTGTGGCTCAGTGGTTAAAGTTACTAAACTTGTTAGCTGCCAAACAGGGCTTGAATCCCAAGTGCTGTGTGACATGGGTTGAACTCTAATTCCTAGCCCCAGCAAATGTGAGTAGATAAATAAGCAAATGTGAGTAGATAAATAAGCAAATGTGAGTAGATAAATAAGCAAATGTGAGTAGATAAATAAGCAAATGTGAGTAGATAAATAAACATCCCTTCAGTGGAAATATAAGAGTTTTTCATGTGCCTTAGGATATAGTCATGCTGGCTACAGAAATGTCTTCAGACAAATGCTGGCTCCCTCAGTTAAGAAGCAGAGATGAGCACCACCTCCTAGAGTTGGACACAACTGGACAGGGGAAATCTTTACCTTTGGTCAAACAGAAGGGAGATTAGAAAGGAGTTAGGTTAGAGGGGGACAGAGAGACAAAGGTTACTATAATCCCATCAATCAGTTTGCATTATTATCTGAATGCCCTGGGCTTTCCTAATCACAAAGCTATTCAAAGAGGCAAAGCCAGAAGTCACATTCCATGAATAAATGTGGACAGCCCTCCCTGTAAAACAGAACTGATATCAGTTAAGCATTTGCTTTTTGAATAGTTAGTTGTTCTCCTTATAAATTAGGTCAGATGAAAGCATTTTCCCAATTCCCCTGCTATCTAGGGAGTTGGCAAAATCAAAATCATGCTCAAAATTACAATTTGTTATCACTTTTGGAAGGGAACACCAAAGAGCAGCAGAAAGTCATAGGAAAGCTACCTCCAACTTAATGCAGAGGAAGCCAAGGCACCAATAGAGTTTAGAAAGCAGTGTACATCCCTATTAGTTCCTAAAGGAAATAATTTTGGTTTAAAATCTTGGGGACCAGTGGTGGTATGCTACTGGTTCGGCCCAGTTTGAATGAACCAGTAGCAAAAATTGCTACCGGTTCAGCTGAACGGGGTAGTAAAAAAAGACTCCCATGATCAGCTGAGAAGAGGAAAAAAAGCCTCCGATGATCAGCTGAGAGGTGAAAGAAGAGAAAAATGCAGGATCAGCCCTTCCACCTGCCCCTGCATTTTTCTCTTCTTTATCCTCTCAGCTGATTGGCAGGTGGTATGGGGAAAGCTGCACACCAGCATTAGGTACATGCATGCACACGATCACCGAACCGGTTAGTGGAACAGGTAGGATCCCACTGCTGTTGAGGAGCTAAGCAAAAGGGCAACATTATACATCATTCTGCTTCTAATTTTATTCA
This sequence comes from Bungarus multicinctus, assembly GCA_023653725.1. Lineage (NCBI taxonomy): Eukaryota > Metazoa > Chordata > Lepidosauria > Squamata > Elapidae > Bungarus > Bungarus multicinctus. Next base: position 75,642,188 of record CM042846.1, on the reverse strand, counting down.
TTAAGTTGCTAGCTCATAGCAATTTGATCTGGATTTTTATTTATTTATTTATTTAAATACTTATATACCGCCCTTCTCCCGAAGGACTCAGGGAGGTACACAGCCGATCATAACCCCAATACACTGTACAAAAATTAAAATGAATTAAATAATTTAGGCTGTTTAAATTTTAAAAAGTTTACCCCTCCCCCATAAATAATTAAAACCCCAAAAATTCGAAACCAATTAAAACATGAGACAAAGTTAAAATCTTGTGTCAGCCTAGGCCAGCCTGCTCAAAGAGCCAAGTTTTTAACGCCCGTCTGAAGGCTCTCAGGTCCAAGTTTTTAACGCCCGTCTGAAGGCTCTCAGGTCCTTACCCATCCTGCAGCCCTGGTTGTCCGGAATCTCAGGCCCTGAATACCCGGCTGTTGTTGTGCAATGCCAGGTCCGTGGTTAATAAGGCTCCCCTGATCTATGATCTGGTTCAGGAGGAGGCCGCGGACCTGGTAGGTGTCACCGAAACCTGGTTGGGCCCAGAGGGCGGTGTCCCTCTGGTTGAGATGTGCCCACCAGGTTTCCTTGCATTTCACCAGCCTAGGGCTCAGGGAAGGGGTGGTGGGGTAGCGGTGCTTATAAAGGAAGTCCTTTGTCCTAGGGAGGCCACTGTCCCTCAGACGGCTGGCTGTGAATCTCTATTTGTGAAGTGGGGGCAAGGGGTTCAGATGGGTCTTTTGATGGCGTACCTGGCTCCCTGCCACGTCTCATCGGCCCTACCCGGACTCCTAGAGATAATAGCCGGGCTGGCGGTTGAGACCCCCAGGCTTTTGGTCATGGGGGATTTCAACCTGCCATCGCTCGGTGAAACCTCGGGGTTGGTCCCGGAGTTCTTGGCTTCCATGACGGCCATGGACCTGACCCAGTTAGTTTCTGCTCCCACTCACATAGGAGGACACATGCTGGACCTGATTTTTGTCTCTGGGCAGTGGTTGAATGACTGTAATTGTGGGGATTTAGTCATTACACCCTTGTCATGGACAGATCATTCCCTCCTTAGGCTGGATTTCTGTTCCGCTACCTCCCACCGCAGGGAGGCGGAGCCACTTAGATGGTTCCGTCCCAGGCGCCTAATGGACCCGGAGCGGTTCCAGAGGGAGCTTGGGCCATTTCCTGAGTCTCTGGCTCTCAGCTCGCCTGGAGACCTGGTGGCCACCTGGGATGGGCTGGCCGCCGGGGCTCTAGAGCGAGTTGTGCCTCTGCGACCTCTGACCCGGCACAGATCCCATTTGGCTCCGTGGTATACGGAGGAGCTACGGGAGATGAAGTGCCGGAAAAGACGTCTAGAGGGTATTTGGAGGGCGAGCCGTTCTGAGTCTGACCGAACACAGGTGAGATCTCATATTAAGACTTCCCTTGTGGCGATAGGGGCGGCGAAATCTTCGTATTTCTCCGCCCTTATTGCATCAGCAGAAAATCGGCCTGCCGCCCTGTTTAGAGTGACCCGCTCTCTACTTGAACCGAGAGCGCGGGATGACCTCCTGCAGGGTAGGGCAGAGGAGTTTTCCCGATTTCTGCATGATAAAATCGCTCAGATTCGGGAGGGGCTCGACTCCAATTGGATGGTCCCGGGGGAGGTGTCCGGGGCAGGTCTTGGGAGTGTTATCTGGGGGGAGTTCGACCCTGTGACCGCCGAGGGTGTGGACAGGTTGCTGGGGGGTCTGAATGCCACCACCTGTTTATTGTACCCGTGCCCTTCCTGGCTGGTTTCGCCCGCCAGGGAGACGACACGAGGCTGGCTCCAGGGGATTGTCAACGCTTCCTTGAGAGAGGGGGTACTCCCTACCGCCCTGAAGGCGGCGGTGGTGCGCCCGCTCCTCAAGAAGCCTTCCCTGGACCCAGCTATTTTAAACAACTATCATCCAGTCTCCAACCTTCCCTTCATGGCGAAGGTTGTTGAGAGTGTGGTGGCACGTCAGATCCCCCGGTACCTGGAGGAAGCTACTTACCTCGATCCGTTCCAATCGGGCTTCAGGCCTGGACATAGCACTGAGACGGCATTGGTCGCGTTGGTTGATGATCTCTGGAGGGCTCGTGACAGAGGGTTCTCCTCTGTCCTGGTCCTATTAGATCTCTCGGCAACTTTTGATACTATCGACCATAGTATCTTGTTGCGACGGTTGGGGGGGTTGGGGATTGGTGGAACCGTCCTTCGATGGTTCTCCTCCTTCCTCTCTGACCGTTCGCAATTCGTGTTGGCGGGGGGGGAGAGGTCCACCTCTAGGCCCCTGGTTTGTGGGGTGCCTCAGGGGTCGGTCCTCTCTCCCCTCTTGTTCAACATTTACATGAAGCCGCTGGGTGAGATCATCCGTGGTCTTGGAGTGAGGTGTCATCTGTATGCAGATGACACCCAGTTGTACATCTCCACTCCGGACCACCCCAACGATGCTGTGGGGGCTATGTCTAGGTGCCTGGAGGCCGTGCGGGACTGGATGGGCGGGAACAGGCTTCGGCTCAACCCATCCAAGACCGAGTGGCTGTGGTTTCCGGCGCCCCGATATAGCCAGCTGACACCTTCGCTGGCTATCGGGGGGGAAGTTCTGCCCCCCACAGAGAGGGCTCGCAACCTGGGTGTCCTCCTGGATGTACGGCTGTCACTTGAACATCACATCGCGGCCGTCTCCAGGGGGGCGTTTCATCAGATCCGTCGGATCTACCGGTTGCGGCCCTTCCTGGATCGGGACGCCTTGCGCACGGTCACTCAGGCCCTTGTCACCTCTCGCCTGGACTATTGTAATGCCCTCTACATGGGGCTCCCTGCGGGGAGCATCCGGAGACTCCAGCTGGTGCAAAATGCAGCCGCGCGGGTGATCATGGGGGCGTCACGTAGCGCCCATGTGACGCCTCTCCTGCGCGAGCTGCATTGGTTGCCGGTGGCTCTCCGGGTTCGCTTCAAGGTTCTAGTTTTGACCTTTAGGGCGACCCATGGCATGGGACCAGGTTACCTTCAGGACCGCATTCTGCCAGCGTTCTCCAACAGGCCGGTGCGTTCCCACAGAGAGGGTCTGCTCCGGGTGCCGTCGGCTGCTATGTGTCGTCTGGCGGCGCCAAGGGGTAGGGCCTTCTCTGTGGGTGCCCCCGCCCTCTGGAATATTCTGCCACCGGAGCTTCGTACCGGCACGGACCTGAGGGCCTTCAGGCGCGCGTTGAAGACCTGGCTCTTTGAGCAGGCCGGCCTGGGCTGAGAAAATGATTTTAATTTGGTCTCCATTTTTAATTCTAAATTGGGTTTTAAGGGGGGGGGGGTTTGTTAGTTTTATCAAGCAGCCAATTTAATTTAATATTTTTTAACTTTTGTATTCTTTGTGGGGTTTTTAGATGAGCTGTTCACCGCCCTGAGTCCCTCGGGAGAAGGACGGTATATAAATGGAATAAATAAATAAATAAATAAATAAATAAATAAATAAATAAATAAATAAAGTGTTGGTGCGTATCTCTGGGGGCAGACTATTTCAGAGGGCGGGGGCCCCCACAGAGAAGGCCCTACTCCTGGGGGCCGCCAGATGGCACATAGAAGCCGACGGCACCCGGAGAAGGCCCTCCCTGTGGGAACGCACAGGTCTGTTGGAGATCACCGGCAGAACGCGGTCCTGCAGGATTGGGACTACCATGGTCAGAGAGAGACAAAGAGAGAGAATGCTTGTCAAGGAACTCAACAGTCTTTTGTTTCTTTTTAAAAAGTCTAAAATTCTCTAATATTCACATATACCTGCGCAACATGAAAGGGAAGGAAAGGAGAAAAGAAAAAACATTCCCTGGGATGAGCTCCAGCAGGAGTCCAAATGCTTAGTAGACCCGGGGTGTCAAACTCAAGGCCCGGGGACCAAATCCGGCCCAAGGGATGCTTAGATCTGGCCTGCTGGGCCAACCTGGAAACAGCAAAGGACTGGCCTGTGGTGCCTCTGCCAATGAAAATGAAACTCAGGAGGGTCACGTGTGGCCCTCCCAACCTCCATTTCATTCGCAGAGGGCTGCAGGTGGCCATCGCAGCTGAAAACAGACCTTGGGAGCCCATTTTCACTGGAAGAGCGCTCAGGTCTCCACAGGTGCCTATGATACAAGTGACATTGAGCTGGCCACGGCCACCTTGGTCACGCCCATCATGGCCCCCTGAAGTCAAATACAACCCTGATGCGGCCCTCAACGAAATCGAGTTTGACACTCCTGTGGTAACCGAATCAGATTGGATCCTGCAACTTTATCCTGGGACATGTATATTTGCCTTTGTTCGGTAATATTCTTTGTTTTAGGTCTTTCTACTAGGGAACGCCTAAACCATTATTCTCATTGATTTTGATACATCTCATTTCTTCCTTCTCTTCCTTTGCCTGGCAGAGTATAAATTACTCTTAATAAAGGAAATTGAAAACAAATGAAGTGTTTTGAACTCATCTGTTTTAACCGTCATTCTAAATGATGATACCATCTATGCAGGTCTGCAGCTTCATTAAAAGCTCTCTGTTATTCAATTATCAAAAGAGCTTTTTGTCAATAAAACATTTTGTTAGGGTCTTAATTTTGAAAGCTCTTAATTGTTTAATTTAGGTCTGATACTTGAAAAGAAGGCTCTTTTTATAATTATCTTTTTGTATTCTTGTTAAGGGACCTTCTTTATATTACCACCATTTTTAATCTTTCAAAATATTGCAGTGAGCATACTATTACTAATTAGCTAAATGCAATAATTGCTACTCTGAATTATGGTTTCTAAGAAAAAAAAGGCTTAATCCTCTTTATTAATGAAAGAACTCAGCAGAAGACAAAGAATCTATTCATTAAAGTATATTCTTGGTTCGATCAGCCACTTCTATGGACTTTACATTATAAATCATGCACAGTTGGAATTTAAAAGGGTAAGTATCTCAATTCAACAGGAAATATTTGAAATTTTGCAACATCTGTTTTGTTTTTAACTATTGTGGAAAGAATGTAGATCAATGGTGCCACTTGTAGGCAGCTTCTGGTCTGATGGTTCTCATAGTCTGCTACGATAAAGCAATGCCCATCCCAACCAGATGTTTTATTGTTGGAAATAGGCACCACTTTTACCAGGATTGTCTGCAGGATGTAGTCAAAACAGTCAACATGCATTCACAATAGTGTGAAAGGAAGGGACCTCAGCGGTCTTCTAGTCCAACTCCCTGATTAAGACAACAGCCTTATATCATCTCAGTCAAATGGTTGTCCAGTCTATTCTTACACCCACCACTCCAGGAGTCAAATTATTCTATTGATTAATTGTTCTCAGTGTTAGAAAATTTCCCCTTACTTATAAGTTGGATCTCTCTTTGACTAGCTTTTACCCATTACTTCTTGTCCTGCCTTCTGGTGCTTTAGAGAATAAATAAATCTCTTCACCCTCATGACATCCCCTCAATGGTACAGCTATCATGTACCATCCATTCTAAGCTTATGCACTTGTTTTTCCTTCTTAGGTGAAGGATCTTATTTTTCTCACGACTGAACTGCATCTTGCTGGATAGGGCTCAATGTTCAAGTCTGTCAAGATCTTTCTGGAGCTTGAGCCTCTAAATTATTAGTTATCCCTCCCAGCTTGGCGTCATCTACTAATTTTGAATCCTAAATGTGTGCACTTTAGCTCCCAGAATGCTTAGCTAGGAAAGGGCTATAATGAAGTTTACGGGGACTTCACATAGGCCACATAGCCAGAAGGATAACCTGCTTGAGGAATTCTGACTTTCAGCCATATAAGGCATATTTTTGATAACAAATTCAGCTGCTCCTCTGTTGAACAAAACAGACCCAGCAACAGGAGAGATCCAAAAACAGAAAGGCAAAATGTTTTTACAGAAAAACAACAATTTTTTTTAATGGGGGACAACCATGCCAGAAATGTCCTTGTTCAATTGCATTCTGTATCTACTGCTCTTTACTCACATAATAGATGTGGAATGAAAAGAGTCTGTTGGATAAAAGAGAAAACTGAGGCAAAGGGCTGGAATAGGGAAACGGGGGGAAAAGTCCTGCCTTCCTGCAGATTTGAACAGGACTATTCCATGCTGTAACAAATTAACCCTTGAGTGTTAATAATCACTTTTCAGGACAGTGACATAAAGCATGGCATTTTCTTGGCCTGCAGTGTGCTAAAGGAGTTCTCTCATTTTTTAAAATTATTATTTCCGAAAAAAGGATTTGAAGGTTTTAGAGGAAATTGATTGCGGCCACTTTAGGTGAACATAAGGCTTCCTGTGTTCTCTCTACAGCTGACATGCAGAAAAACACACGTACCCAGGATATGTGATATGCAATTATATGGATACTGATACTAGGGGGGAAAAAAACAAGTATTTCAGGTGCTTCCGAGGGACTTAAATGCCCTTTAGTTTTAATACCACTTTTCCAGTGCTGAACCAATTGGTTATCACACCCAAAGTCAAGGGGAGGTATTTTGTCTACATTTCAAATTTGAGTGTCTATGCCTCAGTCATCCAGGTCATAGTTGTCCCAAAGGTGCTTTTTTCAGTTGTCTGCAAGGAATACAAATCCTTCCATTCCCCACCATCCAGTCAGAGCTGAAGAAGCTTCTTGGATGAGAAGTGAAACATCTTCAAAGAAAAACAAGGAAGTCCAGTTGCCTCTTTAAAAAAAAAGCACCTTTTGGATTTCAAACTTGAGTGTGCTCTGCTCCAGGGTGAAGCCTTTAGGTTTCTACTTTGTTTTTCCTTCTTCTCTTCTCTGCCTTTTGAATTCTGGAGTAGCAATTCCACAGTGTAAATCTGATGAGAAATGCTGATTATCTTTTAGTCCATGGGTGTCAAACTTGTGGCGTCACATTGCCATCACAAGACATTTCGTGATGTTTTTCCTCTTCGTGAAGCTGGGGTGGGCATGGCCTATGCATGACGCATCCAGCCTGTGGGCCGCCAGTTTGACACACACACCCGTGTTAGTCCATTAGATTTAAAGATACTACTATTTTTGTTGGCCTACTTCGTATCTTATCATTTGCTTCCCCAGCTGCTGAAAGAGTGAATTAAGAAAGATTTTGGGACACCAAGACAATAGGAGATGCTTTTGTCCCCTGATAGAGATATTATGTATATATGTATGTGTACATTTATTTATTTAATTTGTGGTCCACTGGTATCAAATGACTCTTGGGATATATTAGATCAAAGGAGTTCTTCACAGAAGACTTTCTTCTTTATCTTAGATCGTGTATTTACATATATTTACAATGCTTGCAACATCCTGAGGTCATGTGATCACCATTTGCAACCTTCCCAGACAATGTCCAACAAGCAAAATCAATGAGAGAAACTGGATTCACTTAACAACTGCATGATTCACTTAATGATCATGGCAAAAAAGACAGTAAAATTGGACACAATCATATCTCACTTAATGACCACATCATTAGCAATGGAAGTTCTGGTCTGAATTGTGGTTATAAGTCAAGGGCTACATGTATTACAATGACATTTCATCTGTAATGGACAGTTCTATGGTCTATGGCAGGGGTTGCTAACCTTTTGGACCTCAGGGACCACCTAACTCATAATTTTAAATCCCAGGGACCACTAACTGGTTCTGTGGGTGTGGCCTAATTTGTGGGTGTGGCTTGGTGGTCATGTGACTGGCTGGGCATGACTTGAATGTAAATATTATAAATATTTATATAAATATTGAATTTTTTATTAAAAAAGAGCAACTTTTACCCAAAAATCAGGCAAAGCAGGCAGGCAGATTGAGTTGCTCACAGAATCATTCAGTGATCTATCTGTCTGCCACCAGCTAGCTCAGTCTTCACATAAAATTTGCTTGCCGTGAGTCTGCACTGAGTAATAGAATCTTCAGTCCTAAGGGAGGTTCAACAGTAGAGCCGAAGATCTAAAGACTAGCTAGAAAGCAAGAAATCCAACCATTTCCTGCTTATTAGCTAATCTAAATCTCCTGGCACAGTAGAACAGATGATGGTCAGAAAAAGGAAAAATAGCAATTTAGCAGGCAAGTTTGCCGGTAAGGAGTGACTGGGCAGGGAGGGTTCCCGCTGGCCATGTGGGTGGCGCAGCCTTGTGTTTCTTTGCAGCCTGGATTAATTGCTTTGTGGGGGTGCTCTGCAGGTGAGATTTCTCTGTGGCCACCAAAATTTTCTCAGTTGGTGACCACTGATTTATGGGATAGCGGTCTTTGTTATTTTAAAATTTTTCAAATTTGAATCTGGTACAATTAAAAATTTTTTTAAAAAAAAACACCTCAGATAAAGCAACCAGATATATGAACTTTTAAAGGTGTAGAGCTGAGGCCATTTGTGATTTTCAAAGCAAGAAAAAATCCCATAATTTAGTAGTCCTACCCCTGAAAGGCTTCTGTTTTATATAAATATAAATTCTGAGTATTAGGGTTACAACTGTCAAATCAGCTGGTTTAAACAGCCAAATCCGTTAACCAGATGTAGCAAAATTCTCATTTCAAGATGAGGTAACTAAGCTTCCCTTTCTTTCTTGGACACTGTCCCTAATCAATTTAAAAAGGTATAATAGATTATCTAACATTTCAAATTCAGAAGAAGAAGAGAATGAAAGGAAGTTGGACTATGTGTCCATAGCATGTTCTTCTAGCCTGAAGTATTACTGTAATAGTGAGATAACAGACAGTTTGGGTTTTTTTTAATTTTGTTTTTGCTAAAAACCTGGAGCAGAACTTTGGTAAAATAAATATAAACATTATTAATGTTTGTAGTAGAACCTACTGGCGATATCAGTTGGAACAGATTGGACACGTTTGGCTATCTGGAGTTATGCTGGAGGACTCCAAACTAATGTAATCTTAATTGTATGATGCAAAGCATTTGGCACAGACTTCCAAAAAAAAAAGGACAATACATCTTCAGGGGGAAAAAAACTAAAGGAAAAAGGAATAGTTTCATAGGAATGCCATTATGAAAGGAGTTAAGACTCTTTTCTTGGAACACAAAACTATATATTTTGAAAAGGATAGCATTGATTTCAAAAGCTATAATGAAATTATGTCCTCTATTAAGAGCTTTCTGTTCTGGCAGAAGAGATGCTTGAACTCATCTAGGGTCAAGTTGGGTAATGAAGAGAGGCACCTGAAAGGAATTGCTCTTAGTTCTATGTGAGAGGAATGAAGTAATGAATCATCAAACAACAGCAAACACAGCTTGTGTCATGGCTCTACCACTAAACCTCCCTCCGGAAGTGAGTTCAGAGGATGAGGGTGAATTTGAGTCAGCAGTATCGGTAGGTTCAGGGCTCAAGGAGTACTTATCCTGATGGAATAGCCTTATCTGGGTTGATCGGACGAGTGCCAGGTTAAGCAAGGGGAGCCATAGCTGCAGTATGTTAGCCAGGAAGCAATGAGGAGGCGATGGAGTTTGCACCTCCTCCTGATCCAATGACACATAGAGCAGAGAGCAGATAGGCACAACACCAGTCAGCTACACTACTCATGAGGAAGCAACTTTGAGGCTCATGAAGGACTGCACTGATGTTGCCTATTTAATCCCACCCTGAGGACTTGAGCATTGCTGGAGCAATATGCCCAGTTCTGTGCCTTGTGTGCTCATACCATTATCCTGATTCATTTGACTCACTTTCCTGGATTTCACATGTGCCCATTGGACTCAGTTATTCAGTGATTCATGCTGTACTGACCTCAGAATCCATATCTGTGCAATGGAGTGCTTTCTGAGGACCTGTTTAGGGGGTTGAATGAACACCTGTAGAATTCTTGCCATATGTGCAGTTGGGGGTGGGGAGTGGGGAAGCACAGCTTGGAGTGAGAGCAAACATCCCTAACCTGGTGTCCTCCAAATATTGGGAAATACAACTTCTGGGAATTTCCAGCTAGCAGTAAACTGGTTGTGTCTTTCATCTGAGAAACATATCTGGGGCTATTCCAGTTATCCTAATAATAACTCTGTAAGATCAAATATTGTGATTTGTCTAAAATGGTGAAGGAAGTACAACTTATGTCTTATAAACTAGATCAGGGGTGTCAAACTCAAGGCCCACGGGCTGGATCCGGTGCACAGGGTGCTAAGATTTGGCCCAAGGAACCAGCCTGGAAATAGCAAACATGTCTCTGCTAGCAAAAATGGGCCATGCAGCCCATTTTTGGCTTGGATGGCCTCCTGCAGCACCCTGCCAGCCAAAACGGAGCATGGGGTGGCCCGTGGGTGGCCCTTGCATGCCCCATTTTGGCCAGCAGGGTGCTGCAGGAAGGCATCCGTCCTGTCTCCTCCTCCCCCAACTGGCCCGTGGTGGACAACTAAATGCTGATCCAGCCCTCCAAGGAATCAAGTTTGACACCCCTGAACTAGATGTAATCCTTGCATCACTACTTTAGATATTCTATTTTAGAAGCATTGGAGTCCTCCCCTATTTTCCAGTTAACATTTGGTGGTTTCCTATCAGGTTTAGGGAGGAATAACAATAAAATATCATTTCAATGATATTTGCAAGTGGAACATCCCTACTTACCAAAGTTGTGCAAAAGTAGCTTTATCCATTTCTATAACATAACTCCATTTTCTTGTCACTATCTATCCATGGCCAAACCCTCATTTAACCCACTGCAACCTTAGCACCAAGCAAAAAGAATTGCAGACTCCAGCCTGTTGCAAACTGCCTACTAACTGCATAGATATCATATTAAAATCATAATGTTGAAAGGTATAGGTAGTCCTTGCCTTACGACCACAACTGAGCATCTCTCTGTTGCTAAATAACATTTGTTAAGTGAAGTTTGCCTCATTTTACGACCTTTTGTTAGGTGTATCATTGCACTTGTTAAGTTAGTAACATGGTTGTTAAGTGAATCTAGCTTTCTCATTGATTTTGCTTGTCAGAAGTTTGCAAAAGATGATCACATGACCTGCGACACTGCAACTGTCATAAATATGAGTTAGTTACCAAGCGTCTGAATTCTGATAATATAAGCATGCTGCGATGGCCATCACTGTGAAAAGCAGTCATAAGGCACTTTTTTCAGGACCATTGTAACTTTGAACAGACTTTAAACAAACTGTTGTAAGTCAAAAACTAACTATACTTCAAAGAATCATCTTGTTCTTCCCCTTCTAATGTTGGAAAACTTCCACTGCATTGCTGCTGGGAGCTATTTTGTCTTTAAAACCTTTAGAAATATAGAAACTTCCTGCAGTTTCTCAGCTCTGCTTCCTTTGCCATTTAGCCTTGAGTGTCTACTAGGACTATCAGCATCAGAAATGTGTCTGCTTTAGCTTCAAGGAGCAAAATGATACTATGTGGAATGCAGAGGTGTTCCTGGAGCACTTTCATGGAAATTTTTAAAGCTGCTAAGACTTTTCTCAGCTCAGGGGTCATGCAGTCCTGAAAAAAGTCACATTGAGTTTAATGAATTGCAGATAGTTGTTATAATTGTACCCTATATGCTCCAAGCCTTCTTTTTGATTCTTCAGAACATCAAACATATCCTGTTAGACCATACAAAGGAGAACCAAAAAGAAGAACCAAACTCTCACAATAGTAGAGTTTTGAAGCAATACTGGGCTCTATGAGTGTCACTCCTCTCAGTTAACAATCAATTGCAGACTGCCAGAAGGCATGGAGGTTCCATATATATATCTCTGAAAGAATTGTATTTCCAGTCTTAAGTTTGCAAATTCCATAAATTAATCATGCATCTACCTAAGAAATATCTTGTGCAGCTGTACAAAAGCACTCAGCCAGGCAGTGAGGAAGGATCAAGTGCAGAACTAGTCTAGGGTCACTGCACAACCACAAAAGGGCTAGGACTGATATTCCCAAGTTCCTTGGGGCCTTGTCTAATTGTTGTCTAATTGCCAGACTTTGTTATAGGCAGAACATAATAAAGTAGTTATCTTGAGCTCTGGATGTGTGACTGTTTGCACTGTGAGTAACCTAAATATGAGCTAATGAATCCTATTTGATCAGAGGTCTGTTTTTGAAAAAAGAGGGAAAATATGCTTGGATAAGTACAGTAAATTCTATTCCTGGCTACGGTATACCTTGTTTTGTCATTTTGGTTTCTCTGATGTGTGTGTGTATATGTGTGTGTGTGTGTGTGTGTGTGTGTGTACATTTATCCAGGATTTATTGGGATAATGGTTTCCAAGATGTATTGGGAAAATGATATTCATTGTACATGCACATTTCCCTTAATAAAAACTTAGTGGTATATTTCATTTGCCACTGTGATTCCATGAAACCTACATATTTCAAAATGGAACCACTTTGACAGAAGCTCAATTCTACCAAATTCTGTCTATCTCAATGTAGATGTGGAAGGCAGAATTTGCAAAGGACTAATCTAATCAGTTTAAGACAAAAGACCTTATTGTTTTTCCAAGTGTTTTTCTCTGTAGATTTCATCTACTGTAGTATGGCAAAGCATGAGACACCAAATACACCAAAGAAGGTCAGAAATAACAGCCACCCATATGCTCAGAAGGAACCACACATTAAACTATGCAAACACAGAAATAATTGAGCATGAAAGGGCAGAAAGGCTAAAGAATTCCCGGAAACCATGGACTTCAAATCAAACATACATCAATAAATCAATGGAATTAGATATGATCCATCACGCAGTCAGATATCTCATTCAAAGCATACAGTACGTAAAAATGATAAGCTAAAATATAAAACATCTACTTTGGTTTTGATCTCCCAAAGTGTGGGAAATCCAAATTTTAAGTATGTCCAGTTTAATTCTACGTAGAATGTAAACAAGAGTTTTTATTACACATTATGTCTAGCTGAGAAAGAACATATACAGTATTTTTCCATGTACTTTTGTTAATACTCAGATTTTGGCAGAGCTATTTCTTTTCTTTTCCAATTTTTTTCCCTTTCTCTAAGTATTATGTAAAACTGTAGTGGTATTGACAAGGGTATGTTGAATTTGTGGTTGGTGCAGGATAACTGAATACCATTCTTAAATTACTATCATGGTACTCTGATCCTTAAATTAGTCCAGTCTAAATTTATAACAAATCCCTTGGGACTGAAACATCTAAAATTCCCAGACTTTATAGACAGATATTCTAACACCTTACTCAATCAGGATCCCACAGTCACTGCCACTTCCTCATCCTGTATCAGTCAGTCTGCCTTCACAATCTCTATGATTGCAATCCCAAGAATTGGGGGGAGGGGAATTCCACATTCTGTTAGCTTTGGAAGCCATTTTTCTTTTGAGGCTTCTGGGCTGCCACATTCAGTGCCTGGGAATTTGTGAAGGGGGATTTCAAGGAGCAGTGGAAGAGTAGTAACGACAGCATTCTTTTCTTGGAGAATCAAGAACAGTTCACTCTGCACCTGGAAGGGAGTGACTGGGGGTTGTTTCCAGTTGACGTGAAGACTTGATTGGGCCATGTGATGGACTGTTGGGTGCAGAGGCTGGATCTTGGCTTTCTTTGGGTTAGGGAAAACCTGGAAATCTCAGATTCGGGTTTTCCCCAGATGTGTCAATATGACCTCTCCAATAAAATGGATCTTTGAGAATGTGATGGTCTTGGAATCTTTTACTTTGGAGGATATTACTTGGAACGCTAACACATTACTTGTTAACTGAAGCAAAGACAACAGATCATAGCTTCTAAACCATCAAACTATAGTCTGCTCAACAGGGATCTTCTGGCTTACGAGATCATTACCCAATGCAGTTCCATTCAGCAACCAGTCAGGAAAGCATCTTGCCAGCTCCAGTTTTTGATCCACCATGCCAGCTGTCTTCAACTCTGCTGCTGCTACCTCTGCTCATTCCATTCCTCCTGCTATCTCAAGCAACTGACATCAATATCACTGGCCAGCCACCAAACCAACAAGGACCACCAAATACCTCCACACATCATTCATAGCATCCTCAAACGTCTCATCAAAGCAAGCCTATCAAGCAGGCATCTACCTTGGTACACTGATGGAGAAAAAATGTTAGGTTGCCTGCACTATTTTCTCTATCTACCCAGACAACTTCAGTACTAAGAAGTTAAGGACAGCCCTGCTGTATCAGGCTAAAAGCATCCTCTGACATAGCATTCTCACAGAGTGACCAATGGGCTACTTTTAGAACCATGAAACCTATAATAGGTTAGTTGTTTCCACTGTTATTCCCTAATAGCTGCTTTTGAAGTCCTATTGTCTTACCCTTTCCAATTTTCTACACTGGGGATAATCATCACCACCATCATCATCATAGCTGTTGGGAGCTTATCCATAGTTTAGTTTTGTACTGTTTAAAAAGCGGTATTCCCTTTATCATTCTCAGCGCCTCAATGAATGTAATGACAGTGGAGGTCTTCACCTTTTCTAAAATTGTGAGAGAGATAATTACAATTGCATTGATATTAAGTCTTGATTATGGATATTAAACATGTGATGCCAGAGTGAAAGGTCAGCGACTTTTCATGTGGTATTAAGATCTGATATATCCTATACAATCTGTTCTTCATTTCAGAGTCTGAAGGAGGGGTGTACACCAAATACCAACTGGAAAACCTTCTTTTGACCTTTACTACTTGAATGCACAGGTGAAGTGCCTCCATAGAGTCATTCAAGATGACTAGATATTCCTAGTGGACAAGGAGAATGATCTACAGCTGACGCTGAACAAATTTCCATATGCTTCTCTTCCGTCTGATTGTCAGCCTGAACAAGACTGAAGTGCTTTATCCGTCCAGGCAAAACACCAAGCTCACAGAACCAAAAACCACTGCTGATGACATCCAACTGATAAATGTCAGCTTCAAAGACTTAGGAAGCATCATCTAAAGAGATGAGACTTTGGCAAATGAATCATCAAGGCTAGCCAGGTACTGGGACAGTAACATACTAGAGTGCTCCATCAACCTCCATCTTCACAAAGCTGAAAGTCTACAGACCTGTGGCTGTCCCTTACCTCTTCTATAGATTTGAGTCCTGGACTCTGTACCAAAGGGATATCCAACAATTGGAGAGATTTCACATGTACACTTCTGGTCCGTCCTTGGCATTTGTTGACAAAACTGTACCTCTAACCTTGAAATCCTAGGCAATAGTCAACCAGCATTGAATCCAGAGGTGGTATTCAGCAGGCTCTGAACAGTTCTGGAGAAAGCAGAATTTTGACTAGTTCAGAGAACTGGCAAATACCACCTCTGACTGACTCTGCCCCCATCTATTCTCTGCCTCCCAAATTCCAGCTGATTGGCTCAGTTTTCTTTTGTTGCCCTGCACAGGAGAACGGAACTTGAAAGCAGGTTAGTGGGGTGGGGAGGGAATGGGATTTTGCAGTAATCTTCCCCCAGGAGTGGGGAGGGAATTGAGATTTTACAGTATCCTTCCCTTGCCATGCACACCAAGCCACACCATGCCCACCAAACCATGCCCACAAAACTAGTAGTGAAAAAATTTGAATCCCACCACTGATTGAATCCCAGATGAAATGGGTTGGATCAGATGAATGAATGAATGGATACTGTAAGCCTCACTAGTTGCTCTATAGTGTATGGGAATCTGGGAAGACCTTGAGGTCATCCACACAACAACTATACAGATGCTGTGAAAGAAACCTATGCCACTGTGACATGCAGCCAAGGGAATTAGATACTACAACTACTGACAAAACCTACTGGCAAGCCCTGTACTATGAAGCCTCCATTGGCTTTGAAGATAGGCACTGCCAAAAATGATAGACAACCATCAACGTAACCACAGAATAATACACTTAGTTACTATAACAGTGGATGTTCAGCGCCCCCATTGCGCGAGACTCAGCACTTCCAGTTTGGGATTGCAGAGCCATCTCTGTGTCCATAGATGAACTGCACAACAGCATGTCTTCTTTGAACTCAAAGGATTACCATATGTGTTGAATTGGGCTGAAGTCCTGAGACTATACCCATGAAGGTTTATTGCATTTTTGCTTGCTATAGAGATATTTGATATTGTAGTAATTCTGTTCCACTTTCTTAATCTAAAAAGCTCTCTAGGTATTGTATTACCTCAATCTTGTAGTGCAAGTTGCATCATTTTGCATTTCATTGCTGTTTAAATAGTTATGATATAATAATCCTACCAGTTGTAAGTTAAAGATGTTGCATGCTGAGATATCACTATGCTTATTACAGAGTATACTGTAATATACTCAGTATACAGAGTATACTATAATATACTCAAAGAACTAAAAAAGAATGCATGTTACATTTGGAACTCGTTAGAAAAGCATTAGTATGTTACATTAGAAACTCATTCTTCAAATATAGTAACAGGGCTGAAATTACTCTGGAAATCTTAAAAAAAAAAAAACCAGGGCATAAATTCTGCAATTCCCCCTCATTCCACTGTTCATCCTCAGCTTATGTCACTCAGATAAAATGGTCTGGTTCAATCCTTGCATAAAACATTTTACTTTAAAAAGAACCTGTAGTTTATAAAATAAACAAGCGTTTTCTGGGTTCATGCAACATGCTAAACTAAAAAACACACTTTACAGGTTTCACTTCATACAATCTGCTAAATTAAAATCCATTAATCACATCAAAAAGGTGGTAAATGCATTGGTAACCTGCAAACTAGATTACTGCAGTGGACTCTTTATAGGACTGTCTTTGGATCTAGTCCAGATATTTCCTGCAAAAAAATCAACAGCCAGGTTCATCTATGAAAAGAGTCAAAGGGATTGTTACATCTATGCAAAAGGCATTATGTCGGCTGTCCATTTGTTTCCAGACAACATACAAAACTTATTATTCTTAAAGCCTTAAATATCTTGGGTATGGATCACTGAAGAAAAATTCTTCCCTCTTAGCTGAGATCATTCAGGGAAGGTCAACTGCAATAAATGCTTCATGCTCTAAGTTGGGATCACTATTGTCAACAGCTTCTGATTCTAGAATCAGAAATTATGGGGAATACAGTTTGTGATTGAAATTATGGTGCAGATATTGACTGGTATTTTAAGAAGCCTTTAGTCACCATACTTATGGGCAGTCTTAAAAGTGTTGATAGTTTAATTGTTTTTCTAATATCAATTCTAGCTTTATATTTTTGGAACACAAATATTTGATTCTTAATGAGATATTTATTGTTATAGAGATAACCAAATAAATTAAGGAAGTTTTGTATGATGTACAAATGCAGATGTAGCATCTGTGAACATAGAAGCCTCACTTTGTCTGGACTTTCCATCCAGAAGACTCTTGCTACAGATGGAACCTCCCAAACCATTTGGAGCAGAGGTCTTCAACCTTGGCAACTTTAAGACTTGTGGACTTCAATTCCCAGAGTTCCTCAACCATGCTTTGCTGGCTGAGGAATTCTGGGAGTTGAAGTCCACAAGTTTTAAAGTTGCCAAGGTTAGAGACCCCTGAATTTTGGAGGGTAGTTGTCTTACCTGTCTTCTTGAAGCCACGGCACTGTTCATGCTCTTGTTGGTCACTTTGGTTTTTCTTGAGAGAACCAAATCATTCTTCCATGTTGCTGAGTTTTCTTTAGAGTCAGATGAAATGGGGTTCAGAAACAAAATCCTAGCAATCAACCCATAGAGGATAGTTGCTAAGACCATTGGCATGACATAGAATATCCCAAAGTCCATCATATAGATTGGAGAGTAGTAACTCCGAGACACTTTATACCCACAAGACACTATTGTGGCTTCTTTGTAGACTTCCCTGTTAAGATCCAGTAAGAAAAACCAGAGCATGCAATAGATAGAGGTGAACGCCCAGACAAAAATGATGATTTTTTTGGCTCTGGAGAAAGTGCATAGAAACTGAGCTTTGATGGGATGGCAAATGGCAATGTACCTCTCAATGGTGAAGGCAGTAATAGAGCAAGAAGAAGCATTGATGCCAAGATATTGGAGGTAAGTAATGCAGAGGCATCCAATGTAACCATAAACCCAGAAACCATAAATGCTTTCAGTAATGTTGGGTAGTCCAGCAGCCACAAGGACCATGAGATCAGCTACTGCAAGGCTGACCAGATAACAATTAGTAGGGGTCCTCATGTGCTTTGTCCTAAGTACCACCAATACCACCATGATGTTGCCCACAATGCCTAGCCCACAAATAAGGAGAACCAAAAAGATAGTGACCACTTGGTATTCAGTAGTGATCACCTCCAGATTTGGCAGAAGTTCTGTCTCATTCTGTCCATTGCCTGTGTTGTTCTCCATTGTCATCTGGCTGTTTCTGTTCGTTCTGGTCAATACATTTTTTCATTGCCTTCCTAAGGGGAAAAAAATAATCACAGGGAATCTAATGTAAGGTGAAATCCCTGTCCGTAGGCTTTACATCCCTCATATATTAAACTCTTGACTTCCAACAATGCATTGACCCATTTACAAAAACGCATGCACCGATCTGAGCACCCCACGTCTCATTAATCAGCTAGATTTGGGGATTCTTTTTGGTAAACAATTATGCTGGAATCACAACTCCTGTGATGATTTATTTTTCTCCTCTGCAAAGTAGGTTGTGATAGAGAGGAAAGATAAGCTATCAGAGTTTGTTCTTCTCACCATTCACGACAAAACATTCCCTGGCACAGATGAACAACAAAAGGTCTGGAGGCAGGTCACCCACACTCCTGCCCCACTGCCAGTCTTGAAAGGAGGAAAACAGGTTTCAAAATGGGTTGTGGGGAAATTCACCACTTCAATGGGGAAAGCAGAAAGACATACCTTGCCGTTTTCAGCTTTGTTTATGGCTGAACACAAAGATTGAGCAACCCAGCTTCAGCACCCTTTGGTGTGGCTTTAGGGAAACCAGCAAGTTAATGAAAAGGAGATTTACAATTAGACAATTAGAGCCACATGCTTTAATTATCTCAGCTTAGTTGTTGCATTGATCAGCTCTGGCTGATAGGCAAAGGGGATTATTCCCTTAGAGACACATCACATTTGTTAATCTACATAGGAATCTATGCCTCAGGGGGAGAAAAATTAAAACTGTTCCATTTCCCTCTCTGGTTCTTGGATGTAATATGCCAGGCAAAACTTACCTGCAGCTTCCTTGAGTTCTTTTAAACGAGCATGTTCTGTCTGCATAGAGAGCACGAGCTCCGTTTCAACTTTGAGCAGCCAGAGAAAACCTTCCAAGGATGATACTTCCCCCTCCCTGGCAAATGGGCTGGAGTAGATCAATTCTGTGACAGTGGGCTCAAGCTTCACAGCATCAGCATCTTCCAAGCCCTCCCGAAACAGAGCCTCTTCCAAGCGGCAAAGCTGTCAAATCACAAAATTGCCTATTAATGAGGGCAGCCACAAACAGTGCTCCTTGTACACAGCTTTATTCTCCTTGTGGAAGGAAAGAGAGCTGTCCAGTTTTAACTCAAGAGGACCGTTTAAAATAAAACGATAAACCTACCCAGACAGAGCCAGGAGTCTAGGCTAGTTCTTAGAGGAGTAAGTGCTAACGGGGAAATCCAAACAGTTGTACACGACAGATTTGATTTTCATATGAATTTGTATCCTAGCTCTTTTTCTGCCTTTCACGGGTTAGTTTCCTGCACTGAATTTCCACATTTTATCATATATGAGAAAAAGGATAAGGCTAGCTTCCAAATTGGTGCAGCTCTGAATATATGTGGGTGTGTTTGCGCATCTAATACATATATGTGTGTGTGTGTGGAAAGCTCTTATGTATTATATTGAAATTAAATTATAGTGTGGTACTCTCCACATGGGGCATTGAATTCAAAAGATACAAATATTTTTTAAAAAATTCAATTGTCTCTTTGATGTATAGAACAGTTCTTTTGTGTCTCTTGCCTCAATTGCAGCAATTTGGGAAATAATAACTGGCAAGGTGGCATTGATTTCTTAACAAAGCAGGAATATATAGCTGTTCAAAGAACAATATTTTATACTTCTTTATTTTATTTTTTTATCAAAAATGTACTTTATTCTGGTTTTAACTTTTAAAAAAAGCAAAAATTATCAGGTAAGTCTGTAATTTTGAGAACCAGATTTGCTAACAATATTAATGCATGCACATCAGGGGTGGGTTTCTACCGGTTCTGTCCACCTCTGTAGAACCGGTAGCTCTGAAGAGCAGCAGACATAGAACTGGTTCTATGTCTGCTGATGTTTTTGCCCACCCGCCCATCCAGTCTCTTACCTGACCTTTATTTCCTGATTTTTTCAAGTTCAGCTGCCGTGCGAGGCACAGCTGCAGTTAAAAAAGCAGGAAAAGAGGGCTTTTTGAAAGCTGCTTCTCTGCACGCAGCATGCTGATGATGATTTACAGACGCGCACCGAGCAGTGTGCAGCACATCCTAAATCACCGAACCTCATAAATGACTGAACTGGTAGTTAACCCTGTCGGATCCCACCCCTGATACACATACCTAATTGCCCCAGGAAATTAATCACATTCAATAAAACTATACATGTGTAATGAAGTAGCCAACCCACAATCTGAATCTGGCATTAGATTGTGTCTACAATCAGTCCTACAATCTAGCATTAGATTCCAATTGTGAATTTGTCTGTCTGTCTGCCTGTCTATCTATCATCTATGTCTTCTGTCTGTCAGTCTGGTGAGCTATTTGTCTGTTACTAGAATGGGTAAAGGCATGGCTTAATTTCATTGATGTTGAAAGACACTCAGATATGTTCCACAGATTACTGCAGCTTCTCCACCCTGCATAGATTAAAGCAGAGTCATCCTGATTCCTACATGCACCAACAATATGTTGCTAAACTGGGGGAAAGGGGAAAGGGACAGGTAGATGAATTGTTTGTATAAATGGAGAAAACATGTGACACAAATTACCTTATCAACTAATAATTTTAGTGTATTGGAAACCCATTGTGTTTGTTGAAACCTTCTGAGATTGTCTGAAACCTTTTGATGTACAGTATATGAGTTCCACAATTTCCCACTGAATGTTGCTATTAAAGCTCTATTTTTCTAAAACAGTCATTTAGAGGTTTGTTGTTGAAAGCCCATAATTTGTATAAGGAGCCTCAAAGGAAAAAGACTAATAGGAAATAGGAACATCTAAACATCTAAAAGGGGGCATTTGGCTAGAGATCTACTTTCCTTAAGATTTTTGAACTCAGAGATTTGTATGGTTCTTGTTTAGCAAATTTGTTTTAAAAGTGCTATTATGGCCTGAGAAACATAAAATCAACCAAGTGGTAAATAAACCCTGACTTTTCAATTATTGTTTTTATGAATTCCATTGGAAAATAAATTCACAAAGGTTGGGTTTTTTCCCTCACAAATATATCACAGTTGCAGGGTGGACCTCATGAAAATGCATTTCTACAACAATATAGGATAGTAGACATGTTCATCACATACTTTTCTGAAGCTCTTTAAGTTTGACAAGACTTGTGTCCCACCATGGGACTTCATGCAGAAGGATACCCACTGGGAAATTTCATGGCAATGTAAACTCCCAAGGCTGAGGTTTGTGGGTAATGCTGTATGTCCCAGGTGAGAATAGTTGAACTTTCTCAGAGAATTTAATTGCAGGTAGATATCATAGTTTCTGGCAAAGTGACATGCATCAGTCAAACAAACAGGCTTTAACAGAAGCAATTGGACTTTTACACGAGAGCTGGTAGAAGGACGCTGACAGGTGAGGATAAAGGGGTTTTCAGCACTGAGCAACTGCTAAGCAGAGTCGGGAGAAAATAATAATGCAGGTAAAGCAGGGGGGAACAATGGCCCTTTTATGATTTGGGGACTTCAACTCCCAGAATTCTTGAGCCAGCTATGACATACAATGTCATTTTAACTTCAAATTAACACTAAATGGATGGTTGATAATCCAGAACTACCTGTAAAGATGGCAGCTTTGACTGTGTAAGCAACATTTTGGTTCTCTTTTAACATGCTCTCCCTGGAATTTGCCATAAGTAGTTGAGAAATGGGATGCAAGGAAGCTGTGTACTCAGAGTTTGTCATGAGCAGCATGCAGGAAAGATGCTTCAAATGTGAAAGCAGAAGTGAAATAATGTGATTAGATCATAGACTGAGATGAGACACTTCTTAGTAGATAAAGGGGAACACAGATTACAGATTAACAGAGTTTGAAGGGACCTTGTAGCTCATCTAGTCCAATCCCCGGTCCAAGCAAGAGACCCTATACCCTTTCTGACAAATGGCAGTCCAATCTCTTCTTGAAAGCATCCAGTGATAAAGCTCCCACAATTTCTGAAGGCAAGCCATTCCATTGGTTGTTTGCTCTCACTATCAGAAAATCTCTCCTTATTTCCAGGTTGAACCTCTCCTTGATCAGCTTGCATCTATTGTCTGGCCTTCGGGTGCCTTGGAAAATAGCTTGACCCCTTCCTCTCTGTGGCAGCCCCTCAAATATTGGAAGACCACTATCATGTCTCCCCTAGTCCTTCTCTTTATTACACTAGCCATGTCTAGATCCTGCAACTGTTCTTCATATGGTTTAGCTTCTAGTCCCCTAATCATCTTGGTTGCTTTTCTCTGCACTCTTTCTAGAATCTCAACATCTTTTTTGTAGTGTGGTGACAAAAACTGGATGCATTATTTTAGGTGTGCTCTTACCAAGGCTTATATAGTGCATTAGTACCTCACTTGATCTTGATTGTATCCAGGGGTGGGATGCTACCAGTTCTGCTCGGCTCTACAGAACCGGTAGCTCTGAAGAGCAGCAGACACAGAACTGGTTCTGTGTCTGCTGCTCTTTGGCCTGATCACCCATCCAGGCTCTTATCTGACCATTATTTTCTGCTTTTTCAACCTCAGCTGCTTTGCGTGGGCAAAACGCAAATATCAAACTAGTAGTAATGCCAGTTGAATCCCATCCCGATTGTATCCCTCTGTTAATGCATTTTTGGGCTGTATTTGACAGAACAGGGGACCTTCCAAAGCGGTCTGGGCAAGCAATGTATCTTGCAAAGATGTGGGGAGGGAATAAAACTTAAAACTTTGGAAATGATGTAAAAAAAATATGGTGCTGCGGATGCAAAACCACAAACTAATGAACAAGGAGCAAATTTAAGTAGTCTGCTTGATGCAAAGAGATTAATCAACTCTAAAATTAAAACCTTATGTAGGAAAAGGTCAGTGAGAAAAATAGAATAGAATAGAATAGAATAGAATAGAATAGAATAGAATAGAATAGAATAGAATAGAATAGAATAGAATACTTTATTGGCCAAGTGTGATTGGACACACAAGGAATTTGTCTTGGTGTAAATATTCTCAGTATACATAAAGAAGGAACATTCGTTAAGAATCAAGAATCATAACGTACAACACTTAATGATAGTCATAGGGTACAATCAACATCAAATCATACTAGGAAACAGTCAATATAAATCATGAGGATATAAGCAACAAAGTTAGAGTCACAAGTGGGAGGGGATGGGTGATAAGGAGTGATGAGAAGATTAACAGTAATAGTAGTGTACACTTTGCAATAGTTGAACAGTGTTGAGGGAATTATTTGTTTAGCAGAGTGACGGTTTTTGGGAAAAAACTGTTCTTATGTCTAGTTGTTCTGGTGTGCAGTGCTCTATAGCGTCGTTTTGAGGGAAGGAGTTGAAACAGTTTATGTCCAGAATGTGAGGGGTCTGTAAATATTTTCACAGCCCTCTTTTTGACTCGTGCAGTATACAGGTCCTCAATTGAAGGCAGGTGGAGGGTAATTGTTTTTTCTGCAGTCCTAATTATCCTCTGAAGTCTGTGTCTGTCCAGTTGGGCTGCAGAACCAAACCAGACAGTTATAGAGGTGCAGATGATAGACTCAATAATTCCTCTGTAGAACTGGATCAGCAGCTCCTTGGGCACTTCGAGCTTTCTGAGTTGGCGCAGAAAGAACATTCTTTGTTGTGCTTTTTTGATGACATTTTTGTTGTTAGATGTCCATTTTAGGCCATGTGATATAGTAGAACCTAGAAATTTGAAAGTCTCTGCTGTTGATACTGTGTTGTCTAATATTGTAAGAGGTGGTAGTATGGGAGGGTTTCTTCTAAAGTCTACCACCATTTTGAGTGTGTTCAGTTCCAGATTGTTCCGGTTACACCACGAGGCAAGTTGTATAACCTCCTGTCTGTATGCAGATTCATCGTTGTCTCGAATGAGACCAATGACTGTTGTGTCATCAGCAAACTTCAGTGTTTTAACAGATGGATCATTTGAGATGCAGTCATTGGTATATAGGAAGAAGAGAAGTGGAGATAGCACACAGCCTTGTGGGGGCCCTGTGCTGATTGTACAGATATCGGATGTGATTTCGCCTAGCTTCACCTGCTGCTTCCTGTCTGTTAGGAAGCTTATGATCCACTTACAAGTGTGTTCAGGTACCGCTAGTTGGTTTAGTTTACTTAGAAGAGTGTCTGGAATGATGGTATTGAATGCTGAACTGAGGTCTACAAAGGTTAACTTAGAAATGTAATTTGAGAAAATAAATTCTAAGTCTCCTTTTTCATAAGTGATTTTTTCCCCTCAAGATTTGTATTTAAAAGTTTTAGAGAAAAAAAATTTGTCAGACAGAAAAAAAAATAAATTTCTTTTAATTGTTCCATGCATTCCTAACCAACCCTATTTGTGAAAGGAGGAAGCTCAAAAGTAGAGAATTAAAACAAATGCACAGCACGTTTCTCCAAGTATTCTTAAAATGGGTGAGGTTAAATCAAAATTCTGCAAAGGAGAATCCTCGTACAAAATTGCTGATTGATAATTTGTTAAGAAGTTCAGTTCGATCCACCTGGGCCTGAGAGCAAATGACATGTTTCTATTCCATGGCATTTGCTAAGTAGATTAGAAATGCCAAGCTTCTGTATTATAATCAATACTGCTTTGTGACTGGTCACTGATTTTTTTAAAAAAAGGCTTAAAGCCTGAACGGTCTGGTTAGAGATGTGCAGGCCTTGGTTTTGATTTTCAAAAGGTGCTTTAGAGCTGTGTTGGCCTGCAGTTCTTTAAAACAGATGGGTGTTTTTATTTTTATAGGTCCTATCTTTATTATTATTATGAACAACTCAAGGTGGCAAACATATTTAATTCATCTTCTTTCCCCCACAACAACAATCCTATGAGGTGAATTGGGCTAAGAGAGAGAGCGTGACTGATCCATCCAGCGGCCTGTCATGGCTAAGGTGAGAATAGAATAGAATAGAATAGAATAGAATAGAATAGAATAGAATAGAATAGAATAGAATAGAATTCTTTATTGGCCAACTGTGATTGGACATACAAGGAATTTGTCTTGGTGCAAATGCTCTCAGTATAAATAAAAGAAAGGAAAAGACTAGAACTCACAGTCACCCAGTTTCCAACCTGGTGCCTTAACTTTAAGACCAAACTTATCGCTAAGTATGCGACAGTTCCAGAGGGCAGCATTAGGATTCTGGGAAGAAATGTGGTGTTTTATAAGGGTTTCAGACAGATGCTACATTATACTTCTTATCAGTGGTGGGATTCAAAAAATTGTACTACTGATTCTGTGTGCGTGGCTTGGTGGCCTGGTGTGGCTTGGTAGGCGTGCTTGGTGGGCTTGAGAAGGATATTACAAAATCCCCATTCCCTCCTCACTCCTAGTGGAAGGTTACTGCAAAATCCCATTCCCTCCCCACTCCACTAACCTGCTTTCCAGTTCCGTTCTCCTCTGCAGGGCAACAAAAGAAGTCCCAGCCGATCAGCTGGGACTCAGGATGCAGAGAATAGATGGAGGCAGGGCCAGTCAGAGGTGGTATTTGCCGGTTCTCTGAACTACTCAAAATTTCTGTTACCAGTTCTCCAGAACTGGTCAGAACCTGCTGAATGCTACCTCTGCTTTTAATGCTCTGAAGCAGGGGTCCCAACCCCGGGGCTGCAGCCCACTACCAGGCCATGTCCCATTCAGAACCAGGCTGTGGATCTGATAAGAGAGTGCTTGTGTGCGCATTTCCACTTGCTTGCGCAGCGAGTTTACAATGTGCACATGCCGGCCACTTGTGTAAATGGAACTGTGTGTGCATAAGCACTTGTGCTCTCCTGCTCATGTGGAACCATTCCCTCTTTCTCACCACCTCGTTGGTCTACAAAGGCAAAAAGGTTGGAGATTACTGCTTTGAAATATATTTTCCTGCTTATTTTTGGAGTCCTTGCAATCCACATAGTTGTCTTTTATTTGTTCCACTTTGTAGCTTGCATTGGTTTACCCATCTACACTCATATGCTGGACACGCATGCCAATTTTGGAGAATACCCTTAAATCTGATAAATTGGGGTTTAGTCCAAAGCAGCCATCATAAATCTACCATTTTTTTAAAAAAATGTTATTAAGTTTCTCTTTTCTTTCTTCTTTTACTCAGGATGATTGGGAAATAAATACAGTATGGAACCCAATTCCCTGAACACTGACTCTATGTGGAAAGAATTAATGATTGCAGCAAAGTTCTGTATAATAATGGATATAATCATTTATGAACAGATAATCCTTGAGTTACAACCAGAATTGAGCCCAAAGTTTATGCTGCTAAGTGAAACATCTGCTAAGTGAGTTTGCCCCATTTTACGACCTTTTCTGTCACAGTTGTTAAGTGAATCGTTGCCTTGGTTAAGTTACTAACATGGTTGTCAGGTGAATCTGCATTCCCCATTGAGTTTGCTTGTCAAGAGGTCACAAAAGCTGATTGCATGATCCTGGGGCGCTGCTATTGTAATAAATATGAGTCAGTTGCCAAGCATTTCAATTTTGATCATGTGACCATGAAATTGCTGCAATCCGTGTGAAAACTGGACTTAAGTCTCTTTTTCAGTGCCGTTGTAACTTTGAATGGTCACTAAATGAACTGTTGTAAGTCAAGGACCACCTTTATTTATTTATTTTCTATGCCAGCTGTTTCACTCTAAAAAACAATTCTGCAGCTCTTTTGATATCTGAGAAACATCTTTCTGGGTCCATAAGTACAATATTCTGCAGAGTTAGGCTAAGAACAGCAAAATAGGGAAGACATGGGCTGCAAAGAATCATATCTAAAAGCACTGCACTCTAATTGGCATTACTCTCTGACCTACCCTGATCTCTTCTGCTTAAAAACTGTTTCTGTTGCTATGGTTATATTAAATCTGTTTTACTTCTTAACCCAGCACCCTTTTCCAAATTCTGAACTTATTGCATTTGGTTATTTATTTAGAAGCTTTGCCAATAGTAGAGATCTAATCACCACAATCTCTCTTCCACCTTTTTTGAAATCTTTTTTATTCTTTTTACAACCCTGTGTAATCACTTAATTCGTAGACTTGGGGTAGCCAAATGGAAATTGACATCATTCACCACCTTAAAGTCTTTTTTGCTTGCATGGAATTTTATCTGGAGATGTGGAGATGTTGAGGGCTGTGAAAATATCTACAGATCCCTCACATCCTGGACATAAATTGTTTCAACTTACCCTCAAAACAACATTATAGAGCATTGCACACCAGAACAACTAGGCACAAGGTCAGTTTTTTCTTGCATGACATCACTCTGCTAAACAACTAATTCCCACAACACTGTCAAACTATTACTAAGACAGTATTCTTATCCTTCCTATTACCTATCTCCTTGTCTACTTATGACTATAATCTTGATGCTTTGTATCTTTATGATTTATATTGTTTTATTTAGTTTCCTAGTATAATTTGATTGCTTATTTAGTACCCTATGACTATCACTAAGTGTTGTATCTTATGATTCTTGATGAAAGTATTTTTATATACACTGAGAGCTTATGCATTGAAGACAAATAACTTGTGCGTCCATTCATACTTGGCCAATAAAGAATTCTATTTTATTCTATTCTGTTCTATTCCTAGGGCAACCAAAGAAAAGAAGAAACATTATACTGGTGAAGATATAAAGCAGAACACATGTTTTCAATATGAACAGCTCAAATTCAATTCACAATATCTGATGTCTGGGATAATAAAGTAGAGTCAGGACCTGCTGCTAGACAGTTCAGAAGGACAATGTTAGATCAATGACCTGACTTTATATAAAGCAGTTACATAGATATTGATTTAAAAATGCTATGAAAGCAAATGCAAAACCTCTTGCATTAGGTATCAAAGAAAGAAATTTATTTTCAATTTGACTCAAGAAGCAACAGAACTGGCTGCTTAATTTTAGTATTTTTCCCAAACTGAGCAGACACTGCCAGTTTTCAGTTTATAGAACTGAGCACAAGCTAAACTGAATATCTCACAGAGAAACTTTGCAAAGGAAAACCATGTGTCATCAAAAGGACATATGGGAGAAGGGGCATGCTAGTCTATTGCCCCCTAAAATCAGAATGAGCCTGTTTAAGTTGAAATGAGAGTGAAGATTAGCTGTGTAACCTGCGTACAGGTTACAAAAGGTTTCATTTTGTTTCGTATATCAGAGATGTTGCAATTGTTAATTGATGAGATATTTGTAATCTATTTCCCATTAAGCTGCATCTGCTCATCCAATCCATTTCCCCCTCCTTTTTTCTCTTTCTAAATCTGGTTAAATCCTACACTGTTTACCCGCCCTATATCTGAGACTGAGCTGTGGCTCACAAAAAGCTTGTTCCTTTTATTAAAATGTATCAGCTGGAAAAGGGGCTACCAGGCTTCTACCAATATTTGTCTGCCTGAAAGGACAAAGTGTACTCTTGTAGAACAAAATTCATTCATGAAGCATCTATTTTAAAAAGAGATCCATGTAAGCAGTTAATTAAATATCAGATTAAAACCTATTTCTCCCTGATAATGTTTTTTTGGACATACAAAACGTTAATTTCCAAAGTTCAAGAAACATCAGCTCTATTCTAAACCAATGATTAAACTGATTCCACATTGAAAAATGAAAGAAAGGAGGGAGGGAAGGAGGAAGGAAGGAAGGAAGGAAGGAAGGAAGGAAGGAAGGAAATATTGTAAATGATATGTACACCAGGCAAGAACAGACCACAAGCAGCCTTTTTAGTAGGGGAAAAAAATCCCTTATTTTTCTTCAAAATGGAGATTGATATTAAAAATCCAATCTAGACATTCCTCTGATCTGAATATCCAAATGCAGGAATGGTATTGTAGTCTATTGCATTCATTGATTCCACTTATTGGTTTCAGAGTAGAAATCTTTATTGCCAGTTCCTGAAATGGTTTATTGATTAATCCACATACCCTCTTCTAAAATAATGCAACACAAGACTTTTTTTATGTGGAAGGAAAAAAGTATTTTCTCTTTTAGAATAGAATAGAATTTTTATTGGCCAAGTGTGATTGGACACACAAGGAATTTATCTTGGTGCATATGCTCTCAGTGTACATAAAAGAAAAGATACATTCATCAAGAGTCAAGAATCATAAGGTACAACATTTAATAATAGTCATAGGGTACAATAAGCAATCAAATCATATTAGGAAACAATAAAAATCATTAGGATACAAGCAACAAGGTTACAGTCATACAGTCATAAATGGGAGGAGATGGGTTAAAGGAAGGATGGGAGGATTAATAGTAATAGTAATGCAGACTTAGTAAATAAATAGTTTGACAGTGTTGAGGGAATTATTTGTTTAGCAGAGTGATGGTGTTCGGGGAAAAAACTGTTCTTGTGTCTAGTTGTTCTGGTGTGCAGTGCTCTATAGCATCGTTTTGAGGGTAGGAGTTGAAACAGTTTACGTCCAGGATGTGAGGGCTCTTAAAAAAAGAAAAATAACTCAAAGTTTATGTTTATAGATTTGCTTCTTTCTTCCCCTGTTGAGTGTACATAACTCATTTTTAGCACAAAGTAGGCGGTTTCTACCTTATAATTACTGCAGTCAAGCTACACATATGTCCTATTTTTCAAAAATAAACTATTTTGTATAGAAGCATTAATATATTTTAGATTTTAAATGTATAAATATTACTACCGTATGAATTAAAACACTGAGATAGTTACTATAGGACTTAAGTCATTCTGCTAATATCTTGGAAATCTAATATTCCACTTTCATACACATCCCAATTACATACTATTAATATACTAGCTCAGGTTCCATTACGCATCATGCTAATTCTCTATAACTAGCAATTGAACATAGAATACAACATACAATGCAAGTGACTGCAACAGCAATGGCACTTGGGCATATATACTGCTTCATGGTGCTATACAGCTCTCTCTAAGTGGTTTACAGAGACAGCATATTGCCCCCAACAATCTAGGCCCGTTATGGCGAACTTATGACACGCGTGCTGGAAGTGGCACGCAGAGCCATTTGTGCCAGCATATGAGAGGTCACCTGGAACAGCCCCACTGTGCATGCACATGCGCCCCCTGCCAGCCAGCTGATTGTTGGGTATCTGCCGCACATGCGTGGAGGTGGAGATGCGCATGCGGGAGATACATGTGCATGCGCAGAGAGATGAGGCACACACGGGGGTCACACCTGCATGCACAGAGGTGCACATGCAGGTGGTCGAGTGCACATTCACAGGGGGCGGAAGGTCACATGTGCATTGCATTATGGGTGCAGACAGGAGTGCACACACGTATGAGCACTCAACTAGGAAAAGGTTAGCTATCACTGATCTAGGTTCTCATTGTATCAACCTTGGAAAGATGGAAGGATGAGTCAACCTTGAGCTGCTCAGAATTGAAGTCCTGGAGAGTAAACAGTGAATTAACCCTGCAGTACTACAACAACAACAACAACAACAACAACAAGAACAACAGATACATGGGTAAACCATGTGGCACATTCAAAGACTGTGAGAACATCTATATTTCTTCTTTTCTATCATACTTAGAGGGCTGGAAACGTAAACCACAGAAAAGCCTATCTGCTTAGTTTTTTCTCTTCTGAACTATCGATGGAAGAATTTTGAAGCTTGACAATTCATGTCTTTGATTGTATGTGACCAGGGTAGCTCTATATGAATTTCAAGTTCAGAATAAAATCAATATGTTTGAAAAGAAGCTGTAGATGCTGCCCGAGACATATCTTTTACTACACCTAAATAGCAGAGAAAATGAGAATAGATGGGGGTGGGACCAGACAGAAGTGATATTTGCCGGTTCTCCGAACTACTCAAAATTTCAACTACCAATTCCCCAGAATTGGTCAGAATCTGCTGAATTACCACCTCTAGTTTGAGGCCTTTTCGGGTTCCCAGAGGCCTGAGGGAACCCTCTGCAGCCTTTGCAGGCCAAAAAATGGGCCCAATTTGTCACTTCCAGTATTTCTGGAAATACAGGAAGTGACAAAAAGGGCTGTTTTTCACCCTGCAAGGGCTGCAGAGGCTTCCCTCGAGCCTCTGGGAGCCCGAAAAAGGCCTCAAACAGGCCGAAAATCAACTGTGAGGTGTGCACATACGTAGTGAGGTAAGTTTGGCTGGGGCTTACATGCCCACACAAATGGCTCTGAGTGCCACCTGTTACATGTATGCCGTAGGTTTGCCATCACTGGCCTAGAAACTAGGAGCCATAAGTTCTAGTCCCAGCAAAGGCATGAAAGTGCTGTGATGGCCAGTCACTCTCTCTCAGCCGAACTCACTTCACAATGTTGTTATTGTTGTTGTTGTTGTGAGGAAAATAGAAGGAAGGAGTATGATACATATGTGCCACCTTGAGTTATTTATAAAGTAATAAAGTTGGGATAAATATCTAATAAATAAATAAAATAATAAATAAGTAATGGAAGAAGGTAAAATACCTAAGGGAGGAAACTGTTTCTATAGAAGGTAGTCCATGCAGAATGGAAGTAGACACCGGCTCTGCACTATCCATCATCTCGTGGGGCACCTTGAAACAACTGCTTCCCAGAATAACAAGAAAGAAGATTCCAGGCTGCAACTTGACTCAACGGGACTACCAAGGCAGAACCATTCCTGTCATCAGAAAAGGCAAATTTCTAATTCATTTTCAAGACTTTTAAGGCTCACTTGCCTTTAGTGATAGTGGATGGCGCCCTCCCAAGCCTATTGGGATTAGACTGGTTCCCTGCCCTAGGCCTCCACATAGGTGGAATCCACGCCATTGCAAGTTCAGAAGTTGACTCCCTGTTCAGGGAATATGCTGATGTATTCAGCAAAGGCCTAGGCTGCTATGTGGGAACCCCAATATCCTTCAAGGTAGACCCCCAAGCAATACCAATCCGTTTAAAATTCCGCAGAGTACCTTTTGCAATTTGTCCTAAACTTGACAAGGAACTAGACAGATTAATTAAACAAGGCATACTACAACCTACAACCTACAGATTTTTCCAAATGGGAGACCCCAATAGTGACACCTCTAAAGAAGGACGGAAATTTGAGAATCTGCTCTGACTATAAATCGTCCATAAATAGATATTTGCAAGTAAGTACTTATCCGGTCCCTGTTGTGCAACATTTACTTCATTCCCTTGAGCCTGGCTCCATTTTTGCAAAGCTAGATATGTCACAGGCTTATCAACAGTTCCCTGTTGATGATGAAACTGCTGAACTGCAAACCATAGTGACACACAGAGGCGCTTTTAAATGTACACACCTACAATTTGGAGTTAGTGTAGCCCCTGGAATTTTCCAGTCTTAATGGAAAGGATTTTGCAAGAGTTACCAGGCGTTGTACCATATTTCGATGACATTCTTATATCTGCCAACAATAAAACTCAATTGCTACAGAGAGTCAGAAGTGTCCTTGAACGTTTTAAAAAGTCAGGTCTTAAATTAAAAAGAGAAAAATGCACCATTGCCACTCCACAAGTGGAATTTTTAGGTTACAAAATTGACGCCTCAGGTATTCACCCAACAGAGTCTAAAGTAAAGGCCATTCATGAAGCTCCCACTCCTACTAATAAGACTGAGCTCCAAGCTTTTCTGGGACTTCTAAATTTCTATGCTTCGTTTCTGCCCCATAAAGCTTCAATTGCAGACACTCTTTACAGGCTCCTAGACAAGAAGACACCATAGCACTGGGGGCCAAAAGAAAGTCTTGCTTTCAAGGAAGTCAAATCGCTACTCACGTCCAAAGCTGTGTTAATACAATTCAACAAGAATTTACCACTAGTTCTAGCTGCAGATGCTTCCCCATTTGGAATAGGGGCTGTTCTGAGTCACAGACTGTCAAATGGTACAGAAGCACCTATTGCCTTCTTTTCAAGGACACTATCCTCCACTGAACAAATTGACAATAGTCAAATTGACAAGGAGGCCTTGGCTGCAGTTGCTTCAGTAAAGAAATTCCATGAATTTCTCTATGGTCATCATTTTGAACTGATAACAGATCACAAGCCCCTGTTAGGAATTTTATCTGGCACTAAACAAACTCCCCAGATTTTATCCCCAAGGATGACCAGGTGGACCATTTTTCTGGCTGCATATTCATATACACTGATCCACCGCTCTGGAAAAACGCTTGGCCATGCAGATGCCCTCAGTCGTTGCCCCCTGCCAGTTCCAGTTGAGGACGCAGCACCAACAAATGCCGTTTTCCTGATTGAAGAGCTCAAGCTGCCTGTCACCGCTTCTGACATCGCTGTCCATTCAGCCAAGGACAAGGTAATTTTCCAAGTCCTTGACTGGGTAGGGAGGGGGTGGCCTGCAACCCCTTATCTATCAGAATTCCTACCCTACAAGCTACGCCAACAGGAACTTTCCTCATTGCAAAGCTGTTTACTATGGGGAACCAGGGTAGTGATCCCCCCCAAGCTACAAACCTCAGTCTTAAAGGTACTTCACGAGGGTCATCCAGGTATAGTTAGGATGAAGACCCTCGCTCGCAGCTACGTATGGTGGCCTAGTATGGATGCCCAAATCTCTAGCTGGGTCAATTGATGTCAGGCATGCCAGGCCACCAGGTCATCCCCTCCAGCAGCCACTCCTAGGACCTGGGAAGAGGCAGGAAGCCCGTGGTCCCGAATTCATATAGATTTGGCTGGCCCTTTCCACGGGCGTACATTCCTAGTGGTAGTAGATTCATTTTCAAAGTGGGTGGAACTGACCTTAATGCACACCACAACCACTGAAGCAGTTAATAAAGCATTGACCAGGATGTTTACCACACATAGCCTCCCTGACTCCATTGTATCCGACAATGGCCCCAATTTACCTCTTGCGAATTTGAGATCTTCCTAGCCAACCTGGGCATCAGACACATATTAGTAGCTCCATTTCACCCTGCAAGTAATGGTCTGGCTGAGAGGGCAGTCAGATCTGCTAAGGAGGTACCCCAGAGATTGGGACCCATTAACTGGCATTCTAGACTGGCTCAATACCTTCTGAGCCAACATACAACACCCTGTGCCTCCACAAATAGGTCACCAGCTGAAGTGTTAATGGGGCGCCGTCTGAGAACCACTCTTGACAGGCTTCACCCAAATTATGTCCCAGTGCTTCCCCTTGGGTCTAACAGCCAAGACAGAGGGCTCCTAGTAAATGACAAAGTATATAGAATAGAAGTAAAGGGAGCGCTTCAAAATGGCGGCCGGAGGATACGTCCCGAGGGAGCTTCGTCACGGCGGCCGAATTTCGGGGTAGGTCTTCCTCCCCCCAGGTCCTCACCGGTGGCAGGGGTGGCTAAAGGACCTGGGGTGGGGTGGCGATCCTGGAGGGGCCGTGTGTGGGCGTTGAGCCAGGCGCCGTCGGCTGGGGGCGGAGGATCATGGCCGAGGCCAAGGCTGAAACCGGAGCCGCCTGGAATGGTTCCCGAGCGGCGGCGGCCCTGCGCGGCCAAGTCCTGGCTGCCGCGATCGTTGCCGGGCGGCGCGGACCCAGCGGGGACGCTGCAGGCAGTGAGAGAGCCTGCGGTGAGGCCGGAGACAACAGCCAGAGCTGAGGCCGATGCCGGAGCCGTCTGGCGAACTTCCAAGCGGCGGGGGTCCCGCGAGGCCGAATGCCAGCTGCCGCGGTTGCTTTGGAGCAGCGCAGACCCGGCGGCAATGTCGGAGGCGGCGGGGGAACCTGTGGAGGACCTGGCGGAGTTGTTGGAGGTGCCGGGGGAGCCTGTGGTGGGGCCCTCGGTGGAGCCGCGGCCTGCGGTCGCCCAGGCCGCCCTGACTACTGCTGGGGCGGATCTTGGACGTCGGAGGCCTTGCTGGGGCCGGTTTCCAATGGCCGCGGTGGGACCTATCGCGGCTAGGCCCGAAGGCTTTCCCCCGACTGGCTATATCCATCGTAACTGCCGTGGGTGGCACTGCGGCTAGGCCCGAAGGCTTTCCCCTGAAGGCTTTACCCATCATGACTGCCGTGGGTGGCACTGCGGCACTTACGTGGGGAGGAGCCTGCCCCTGGCTACCAAGGCGGCCGTGGGTGGCGCCATGGCGGCCTTGGATACAATCTGGCTTCGAGGGTCGGGTCCGTTTGATTCGATGGCGGCTCTGACTGGCAACGGGGAGCAGCTGGGTACGGGACCGACGTTCGGTGCTGTCCCCCCGGCGTCAACAGCGGAGGCGAAGATTTGAGGCCAGGGGGGGGCATGGACATCACCCAAATTTTTTTGGACTGGATCTCGGTCCCGACCTAGTGGGCCCCCAGCGTTGCCGGCGACGGTCAGGGGAGGCCCAGTCGAAGGAGCCACTGAGATATTCTCTGGAAGACTTGTGGGCCCTGAGAAATGTTCCCCTTTCTCGGAAGTGGCCCTCT
This sequence comes from Bungarus multicinctus, assembly GCA_023653725.1. NCBI lineage: Eukaryota > Metazoa > Chordata > Lepidosauria > Squamata > Elapidae > Bungarus > Bungarus multicinctus. Next base: position 75,606,651 of record CM042846.1, on the reverse strand, counting down.
AAACTCTCCAAGACTTTCCTCAAGGATGGATCCTGGGATCCGGATAGATGGTGTGGCCGCAAGAAGCACTTGAGGGAGGATTGTTGCAAATTTTTATCTAGATTTTTATTGGGGTTAGGGGTAGCCGGGCGGGGGTTGGGGGACAATCCGCCTGGGGCTGAGGCCAGGCCACGGGTTGAGCACTGCTGGGAGGGGCTGGGGTCGGGTGGGGCCATGTTGCGGATGGGGGGCTGTTCCAGGGAGGGTGAAATAAAAGCCATTAGTACGGTGAGCGGGAGAGGCAGATTTGGCTGTTATAGGGGGCCATATTCTGTATTGGGAGCGCGCCCCCGCTGTTTGTCTGCGGTGGCGCGCTCTGACCCCCTTGTCATGTCCTGTTCCCCAGGTGGTCTGAGCAATCGGGCCTTGGGCCTTCGGCTGATGTGGTATAACGCCAGGTCCGTTATTAACAAGGCCCCTCTCATTCATGATTTGATCTGTGACGGGGGAGCGGACCTGGTGTGTATTACCGAAACTTGGCTGGACCAAGAGGGGGGAGTCCCTCTGGTGGAGATGTGCCCGGCCGGGTTTTGGGTTTTTCATCTGCCGAGGGCCCAGGGGAGGGGAGGGGGGGTTGCGGTGGGTTATTAAGGAGGATCTGTGTCCGAGGGAATCCACTGTTTCTCAGACGACCGGATGTGAGTCCCTTTTTGTGAAGTTCGGTCCCAGGGTTCAGGTGGGCTTGTTGGTCACATACCTGGCTCCCTACTATGTGACATCGGCCCTGCCTGAGCTCCTTGAGGTCATAGCCGGCTTGGCGGTTGGGACCCCCAGGCTTATGGTCATGGGGGATTTCAACCTGCCATCTGCTGGTGGGGCCTCGGGGATTGCTCAGAAGTTCATGGCTTCCATGACAGCCATGGGCCTGACCCAATTAATTCAGGACCCTACTCACTTGGGGGGTCACACCCTGGATCTGTTTTTTGTCTCTCATCAGTGGCAGAATGATCTGGGTATAGGGGACGTAGTTGTGGAATCCCTGTCATGGACTGATCATTCGCTCCTGAGACTCGACTTCCATTCCGCACCCACCTGGCCGCAGGGAGGCGGGGCCGATAAAATGGTACCGCCCCAGGCGCCTGATGGACCCAGATAGGTTCCTGATGGAGCTTGGGCCATTTCCCGATACTCACACACACGACTTGGTCGAGGGCTTGGTTGCCACCTGGGATAGGGTGGCCGCTGGGGCCCTTGACCGGGTCATGCCCTTGCGGCCTCTGACCCGGTGCCGATCCCAGGTGGCTCCTTGGTTTTCTGAGGAGCTAAGGGAGATGAAGCGCTGGAAAAAACGCCTAGAGAGTAGTTGGAGGGCCAGCCGCTCTGGGTCTGACCGAACACTATTACAATCTTATATTAAGACGTATTTAGTGGCGATAAGGATAGCGAGGAGGTCTTACCTCTCCACCCTTATTGCGTCTGCAGAAAACCTGACCGGCCGCCCTGTTCAGGGTGACCCGCTCCCTTCTGGAGGTGGGGGCGCGGGAGGATCCCTTGCAAGGGACGGGCTGAGGAGTTTTCTAGGTTTCTGCAGGACAAAATCACTCAGATCAGGGATGAGCTGGACTCTGACTGGGCATCTCCGGGCGGGGGGACGGGGGTGGATTTCGGGGAGGTCATTTGGGCTGAGTTCGATCCTGTTTCTCTGGAGGACGTGGACAGGATACTGGGGGGGCTTAATGCCACCACTTGTTTATTGGACCCGTGCCCCTCCTGGCTGGTCTTGGCCACTCGGGAGGTGACACGAGGCTGGTTCTAGGGAATTATCAATGCTTCCTTGAGAGAGGGGCTTTTACCCGCCGCCTTGAAAGAGGCGGTGGTGAGGCCCCTCCTCAAGAAACCGTCCCTGGATCCAGCATTATTATCAAATTATCGTCCGGTCTCCAACCTTCGCTTTGTTGCGAAGGTTGTTGAGAGCGTGCTGGCACTCCAGCTCCCTCAGTACCTGGATGAAGCAATATACCTAGACCCCCTCCAATCGGGTTTCAGGCCCGGGCACAGCACGGAGACGGCGTTGGTCGCGTTGGTAGATGATCTCTGGAGGGCTCGGGACAGGGGTTGTTCCTCTGTCTTGGTCCTGTTAGATCTCTCAGCGGCTTTTGATACTGTCGACCACAGTATCTTGTTGCGGCGGTTGGGGGGGTTGGGAGTGGGAGGCACCGTTTTATGGTGGTTCTCCTCCTTCCTCTCTGACCGTTCACAATTTGTGTTGACAGGGGAGCAGAGGTCGACCCCGAGGCCCCTACTGTGTGGGGTGCCTCAGGGATCAGTGCTCTCACCCGTGCTGTTCTACATTTATGTGAAGCCGCTGGGTGAGATCATCCGTGGGTTTGGGGTAGAGTACGCTGATGATACTCAGCTGTACATCTCTACCCCGGGCCACCCCAACGAAGCCGTCGAAGTGATGACCCGGTGCCTGGAGGCCGTGCGGAGTTGGATGGGTCATAACAGGCTTCGTCTCAACCCGACCAAAACCGAGTGGCTGTGGTTTCCTGCGCCCAGATACAGCCAGCTTGTTCCTTCGCTGGCCGTGGGGGGAGAAGTTCTGACCCCCGTGGAAAGGGCTCGCAATCTGGGTGTCCTCCTGGATGTACGGCTGTCTTTAGACCATATCACAGCCGTCGCCAGGGGGGCCTTTTGTCAGATTCGTCTGATTTACCAGTTGCGGCCCTTTCTGGATCTGGACGCACTTCGCACAGTCACCTCTGCCCTCATCATCTCCCGCTTGGACTATTGCAATGCTCTCTACATGGGGCTCCCCTTGAAGAGTGTCCGGAGGCTGCAGTTGGTTCAGAATGCGGCTGCGCGGGTGATCTTGGGAGCCCCTCGGAGCTCCCATGTAACACCACTTCTCCGCAGGCTGCACTGGATTTCTGTGGCCTTCCGGATCCGATTCAAGGTGGTACTGACTGTATTTAAAGCGCTCCATGGCTTGGGGCCTGGGTACTTACGGGATCACCTGCTGCCATCAACAGCCTCCCGCCGCCCAGTACGCTCGCATAGGGTTGCCCTCCTCGGGGTGCCGCCGCCTGATCGTTGCTGGCTGGTGACCCCAAGGGTGCGGGCTTTCTCTGTGCGGGCCCCCTCCCTGTGGAATGATCTACCCCCGGAGATACGGGCCATTACCAACATCCAGACCTTCCGGCGCGCAGTAAAGACCTTGTTTTTCCAACAGGCCGGCCTGGCCCAGTAAACAGTTCATGGGGTTTTAATTTAATTCGGTTTTTAAATTTTTAAATTTTAACTTTTTAATTCAATCCTGGAATTTTAAACCTTGGGAAATTTATATTTGAAGGGATTCGGCCGGATTTATGTTATTTAATTTGTTTTTAATTGTATATACTGTCCATTTTTAGTAGGCTGTACATCGCCCCGAGTCCCTTTTTGGGAGAGGGGGCGGTATAGAAATTTAAATAAATAAATAAATAAATATGTCAGGAACTTTGCTGGGCACCCATTGTGGTTACCTGGTCATGTGGTAGCAGTAACTGGTCCCAAGTCTTATAGAATCCAGCTACCTGATGGGCATGTCTGGTGCTACTATGTGGACCACCTGAGAAGGCATTGGAGCACTATACCCAGAGGTCATCTAGATGGTCTGGATGCAGAAAAACTACCCCTACCCGAAGAAGCTAGCCTCCAGCCTACCCGTGATGACAGCCTACCTGGAGAAGGAGCTGACCAGGGTCCTGACCAAGTTCCCGACGCTCCTGCAGCCTCACCACCAATGGAAGCCATGCAGCAAGCAGAAGGCAGCAGCCCGGCGCCATTTTCAGCCGAACTAAGAAGATCAGGACGACTGCGCAGGCGCCCAACATATTTACAGGACTACACATGCTCCTCTCTGGGAGGGAGGAGTGTTGTGTATTGACGCAATTTCCACTCAGGTCCGTGCTTTAAGCGGGAAGCACAGACCTCTCCCATTGGTTGATGCCATTTGACAGCCGGCTATAAAAGGAAATGTCAAACGGCATCAGTTGTTGCCGCTCAGCTGGCTGCCGTGTTAGAGCGGCAGTAGCGGTAACCCTTTATTTGTAAATAAAGTAAGAGCTGAACCTTTTGCCTTGGTTGTTTGCCTCAAGTGATTGCCGCCGCTCTACAACACTTAGGGCTAGCATTTTGCTTTGCAGCATCATTTTAAAATATTAATTAAAAGAAAAATAAAATGTGAAATGCCTTAGAAAATGTATTAGAAAATACATTCTTTTATTTGTTTTTTTTAATAGTTATGTAACCATCTTCTCAAAGAATTCTGGAGAGCTTACAACCAATACAGTAATATAAAACAATAGCAATAAAGAGCATCATTTAATATTTCAGAATGTAGCAAAGCTTGATAATATTCATTTATATAATTCTGTTTGTGAACATTCTGTATATTTTAGTCTGCTTGGTATGGGCTACAAACTTACATAAAGGTCTTTAGCCTGGTTTGCTTTTGTGTGTGTTTGTGTTTGTTTGTTTGTTTGTTTTGGGAAAAGACAATGTAAGCTGTTCTTGTCAAGAATGGGGATTCTTATGTTATTCTGTGGTTTCTTGTGTCCTATTCAGCACTAATTAAGATTCAGATATTATTTAACAGCTTGGTGTTCACAGAAATATTTTGTTCTTTGTTGTTTATTTTTGGATGTTATGTAAATGTATATGTATACATAAATATCCATGCATGAATATTCCAAACACAACTCAAAGTACCTTTTTTTTTTAATACAAAGTGGAAATGCAAAGGCATACATAAGATAAGACATAATTGCTTACAGTTAAAATCTAAAATTTAGGGTGACAATTCACTGATTTTCTTCTCCAGATCTGCCACATTTTCATTTCTTGAATTTGCAGCCTACATATCTTAAAATACCTTAGATTCTGCTATTCTCTAAATTTAAATTGTTGGTCCTGGCTAAGATGATGGCAGGGAGACACATTCAACAATAGCAGGAAGAAATACAGCAATAACCTCTACTTGACATTGTCTGATAGAACAACTAGACACAAGAACAGTTTTTTCCCGAAAGCCATCACTAAACAAATAATTCCCTCAACACTGTTCAACTACTTACAAAGTGTACACTACTATTACTGTTAATATTCTCAGCACTCCTTATCACTTGTGATTGTAACTTTGTTACTTGAATCCTCATGATTTATATTGACTGTTTCCTAGTATGATTTGATGTTGATTGTACCCTATGACTATCATTAAGTGTTGTATGTTATGATTGTTGATTCTTAACGAATGTTCCTTCTTTATGTATACTGAGAGTATTTACACCAAGACAAATTCCTTTTGTGTCCAATCACACTTGGCCAATAAAGGATTCTATTCTATTCTATTCTATTCTATTCTATTCTATTCTATTCTATTCTATTCTATTCTATTCTGATATCTTGATGTCCCAGAGTGGTAATAAGTGTGAACAGTAGAAATATTGGACCTCAAAGCAGAGCAGGAGCCATCATACGATCCAGAAGTCAGATGGTGGATTGGCAAGTTTGATTCAACCGCTGGTCAATTTAGTTCCAAGTGGAAATTCTCGATTTAAGAAGACAGACTTTATTTTCCAATACTGCATAAAAGTTCTGTTACAGGAAATCGTTGGTTTAGAATAAAAGGTTCACTTTGAAATACTGTGCATTGCTTCAAAGCAGATATTTTATGATTTCTGAAGAGAGGTGATTTTGAAAGATTGCTTATTATTCTTGACTGCTTATTGATGGATACTCAATGCAGATGGGCATAGCACACAATATATTCCCAGTTATTTACTTTACTGTATTAATATATAGGTGAACCATGAAAATCATGAATCTGAGTTGGCAGATAAAGTCATCCATCTGTAATGACTTCTTTTTGGGAAGTTTAAATATGATAACCCACTTAGGAAAGGCATAATTACTTTGTGGATTTCATACAATGCACCCCCCTTCAAGTGAGTACTATATTACACAGACATTATACAGCACATAGAACTGATATTTCTTAAATGGATAGTCAACAAAATTTTAAACTACTGTCACCAATTCTGGTTAGCAAGCCGGATATGCTGCTATTTTACTAAAGGCATCTATTATTTGCATCAACATTGGAGTAGTAAATGAGGTTTTGAAATAAACAGAAGAATGTTATCTGCAAATAAAATCAGTTTATGATCAACTGAACCATGCACTATTCCATAAATTTCTTTATGTTCTCACATTCTCTAATTGCACAAGCCAAGAGTCCACATATTTATCAAAAAGCAAGGATGAAAATAGCAGTATGCTTGTCCAGTAATGGGAAAGTAGGAGAAAACATACCATTAAACTTTACTGTAGATATGAGCAACTCATATAATATCTTGATCCACTTTATGAATTTCAAAGGAAGGACATTCAAACCCATTTCGTACAGCAAACATGTACTGTAAATATATTTATATTGTCTAATGATAAGATTAAAAATTGGTCTTCATTTTTATTCAAGTCTATTAAATCTACAACTGTCAAAGAATCAGGATTATATATAAGATTTATTGCTCAAGCCTATACATAAGAATCTAGTGGTCAACACTAAATTGGCACTAAATAAGAGTCAACAGAATTCAAAGGGAGGCTGGACTTGGAGTATTTGTGGACATGTAATGATTCTAGGCTGAGTCCTCTCTTGATGCCGCCCCTGGTTTTGCCTCTTCTTTTCCTACAACAACTAACTAATGTTGTTTACTGCTTGATTAGGTTTTATAAACCCTGCCTGATCATTTTTAATATCAAATGATGTCACTTATTGCAATCTACCTTGTTGCAATCTTTGTGTAAATATTAATGAGATTGGATTATAGTATATTAGGTATGGTCTTTATCTGATTTTGGTAAATACCTTAAATACCACTGATAATATTTCTTTATCAATTATCTCATTATACAATTTACAAAATTTTGATACCAAAAGATCTATAAATGTATTATATCACTCTATTAAATATGTATCCAATATTTTACAACTTGCCATTTTCAAAATTATTTGTTTAGTCTCTACATTAGATGGTGGAACAAATAAAAATTGTTTTTATATATAATCTAAGTATGGTAGGTTTATATTATTTAGAAAGGCTTCTATTGCACCATTCAATATATTCTCTGTTTTTCTATCTAACTGTAAATAGAATTTTAAAAATTGATACTTTACATCATTTGGAGTTTATATATTTGATTACTTTTCCCTCTAATATGAGCCACGGTGGCCCAGTAGTTAGAGTGCAGTACTGCAGGCTACTTCTGCTGACTGATGGCTGCCTGCAATTTGGCAGTTCAAATCTCATCAGGCTGAAGGTTGACTCAGCCTTCCATCCTTCCGAGGTGGGTAAAATGAGGACCTAAATTGTTGGGGGCAACATGCTGACTCTGTAAACTGCTTAGAGAGGGCTGTAAAGCACTGTGAAATGATATATAAGTCCAAGTGCTATTGCTATTGTTAATAATTGATATTAATATTGTACATCATGAAGTATGAGGGAAGGATAATTTAATTTTGCTATGATAAATATCTGGATGGAATATAGTTCATATTTCCAGGATGGAGGAGGTGTATTTTAGAGGAACAAGAGACCATTTGTTTCAGATAGATTATTTGACGGAAAAGGGGTGAAGACAACTCCTCCATAATACTTCCCAGGGCATATGCTTTGTGTTTGCTTTAGTTTTGCAAGATTCTGTTTATGGGTGAAAAACAATAAAAAAAAAATCACTTGGAAGAATCACAATGTGTCTTTCTGGGTCTTAGGATCCTGGCAATATCAGGACACCCCCAAATTACTGAAATTTTTACAATAGAGAACACTTGAAATTTATCATTACTTTCCTCAATTGGCATTAGATGGGAACTAAAATTGAATATGGTTTTCCAGATTGTCAATAACCCATGCAGAAAGCAGACATTTACAGATTGGCTGAAGTCCATAGCCGGCAGTCAGCCAAGATAATCCCTTCACTTCTCAATAAGTACTAATTATAGCAATACCTCCTGAAGACAACTAATATTTTTTGTATCGGCTTTTATCAGTTATAATCATTTTAGTGAGAAAAGAGGGTAAAGGATGTGGGAGGATCAGGATTTTAGCATTGCTTAGCAGACTTACAGGCTGCACCCAAGAGAAACTGATAGCAAAGCACATAATTATTATTTTTCCTATCATGAAATAGAACTACAGCACAATTTTACCTCTGCCCACTTCTCTTTTTCCAAATTAGGAAGAAAAATAGCATTCTGCAGTTTACCCTTTATTAAATTAAAAGCCAACAACAAATTTAAAAAACGCAATTTTATGTTGTTGCTTTGCATATCTTATTTACAGACCAGCAAAGGTAAATCATGCAGTCTAAAATCAAATTGCATAAGACTACAAAATAAGTAATTAAAGTTAGAATTGCTTACTTCTTTCTAGATCAAAGCATATTTCAATATCATGTTGGATTGTCTCACTTTGGAATGTCAAAAGCAAATTTTGATGTCAAAAGCAAATGTTAAAAAATATATTAAAAACTTTTGAAAACCTTTTCTATCACATCTAAGTTTTCCAGTTAATTAATGCTAGTTTTATTTGTTTCCTGATATAAAAAAACAACATGGACACCATTTTTCACGATTCTGTAAGGTCCTTTTACAGTTAAAAAAATTCCAGCAAATTTTTTTCCCAAAAACATAGCTGTGTCTCTGAGTTAAATTTCAGTATGTATTTTCCCCAGTTTCAAATATCAAAATGTTTTTGGAAGGCAGCTTCAGGGTGAAATACAACAATAACAAAAGTCAAGTTTTAGCTGCTTTGTAATTACACAACATACCCCATTGTTGATTTATTTATCAACAATGAAAAATGGAATTTCACGATTAGATAATAAGGAGCTGTAATGACCATTGGACAACCTAATGTCACATACTTGAGAGCAATATTCACTTACTCTCACATAAGGTTTTTGAGCAATCCTAAAGATATTTCTCCTTCTACTCTCTAGATTCTTAATAGAAGCTATAGGTTAATCTTCTTCTACTTTTCAAAATCAATTGTAAATATGCCATTTATTTCAGAATTTGTGGTGACAAGTATGGTCTAACCACATAACAATGATGCATAATTTATATGGTCTTCAAAAGACTACCTAAAAAAGATAATGGAAATGACCGAAGCTCAAGAAATAGTGATGTTTTAACTATAAATGATGCCCAGGAATTAAAGCAAGTCTGGATTGTTACTGAAATGCTTGAAAATATCGACCACATTGTTTTTAAAAATTTTATAATGGAATAGAAAACTGTCAGGAAAGTTCTTCACAGTTACATTTGACTTCTCCAAAGAAAATTTCAAAAAAAAAAGAAGAAGAAGAAGAAAGAAAGAAAGAAAGAAAGAAAGAAAGAAAGAAAGAAAGAAAGAAAGAAAGAAAGAAAGAAAGAAAGAAAGAAAGAAAGAAAGAAAGAAAGAAAGTTGAAGAGATTTATTTATTTATTTATATTCAAATTTGTATACCACCCCCTCTCCCTAAGGACTCAGGGCAGTGCACAGCCAGATAAAAACATATAAATACAAATACAATAATTTAAAATAAATTAAAAGGATTAAATAGATTGGCATTAAGTATTAAAAGTAGGGAATTAAGAAAGTTAAAAACCATTTAAAACCGAATTTAAAACCATTACACATAACTCTAGGCCAGACCGGCTAGATGGAATAGATGGGTTTTTAGTGCGCGCCGGAATTCCATCAATAGGTCGGGGACGGTCCTCATTTCCGGGGGCAATTCATTCCAGAGGGAGGGAGCTCCCAAAGAGAAGGCCTGAACCCTTGGGGTCACCAGCCATCCAGCCGGCGGCACCCTGAGGAGGCCCACTCTATGAGAGCACACTGGTTGACGAGAGACTGACGGTGGCAGCAGGCGGTCCTGTAAATACCCAAGTCCCAAGCCATGGAGTGCTTTAAAGGTGGTCACCAACACCTTGAATCGCACCCGGAAGGTCACCGGGAGCCAATGCAGCTCACGCAAAAGTGGTGTAACATGGGAGCTCCAAGGAGCCCCCAAAACCACCCGCGTGGCTGCATTTTGCACCAGCTGAAGCCTCCGGGTACTCTTCAAGGGGAGCCCCATGTAGAGAGCATTGACATAATCCAGACAGGAGATGATGAGGGCAGATGTGACTGTGCGAAGTGCGTCCCAATCCAGAAAGGGCCGCAACTGGTAGATCCTACGGACCTGACAAAAAGCCCCCCTGGCGACGGCTGCTATATGATCTTCTAACGACAGCTGTACATCCAGGAGGACACCCAAATTGCATGCCCTCTCCTTGGGGGCCAGAATTTCCTCCCCCCCCCCACAGCCAGGGAAGGAGTAAGCTGGCTGTATCGGGGCACCGGAAAGCACAGCCACTGGTCTTGGCCAGGTTGAGCTGAAGCCTGTTTCACCCCATCCAACCCCGCACAGCCTCCAGGCACTGGGTCATCACTTCCATGGCTTCGTTAGGGTGGCCCGGGTAGAAAAGTACAACTGAATATCATCAGCATAGTGATGGAATTCTACCCCAAAGCCACGGATGATCTCACCCAGCGGCTTCACATAAATGTTGAACAGGAGGGGTGAGAGCACCGACCCCTGAGGTACCCCACAGATCAGGGGCCTCAAGGTCGATCTCTGCCCCCCTGCCAACACAAATTACGAGCGGTCAGAGAGGAAGGAGGAGAACCACTGTAACACGGTGCCTCCCACTCCCAACCCCCCCAGCCGCTGCAATAAGATACTGTGGTCGACAGTATCAAAAGCCGCTGAGAGATCTAATAGGACCAGGACAGAGGAAACCCCCCTGTCACGGGCCCTCCAGAGATCATCAACTAATGCAACCAATGCTGTTTCCTTGTTGTGCCCGGGCCTGAAGCCTGATTGGTGTGGATCCAAACAGGATGATTCCTCCAGGTGCCGGGGGAGCTGTCGTGCCACCACACTCTCAACAGCCTTCGCCATAAGACGAAGGTTGGAGACCGGACGATGATTAGACAATAAAGTCTGATCCAGGGACGGTTTCTTGAGAAGGGGTCTCACCACCGCCTCTTTCAAGGCAGGAGGTAAGAACCCCTCACTCAAGGAAGCATTTATAATACCCTGTCTTAATATCTCTCCAGGATAGTTGAGCATTAGGGAAAGTCACTATATCATACATGGAGGCAGGGGTACGTTTCAAAAATTTTAGCAACGGGTTGTCTGCCTGGTTGCTGGGTGGGTGTGGCCATGGTGAGCATGGCCTCCTGTACCATGGCGAGAGGGGGGGCATTTTTGCCCTTCCTGGGCTCCGGAGGCTCTCTGGAAGCTGGATTTGGGCCCATTTCCGGTCTTCCCAAACTTCTGGGAGGCCCATTTTTCATCCTCTCTGAGCCTCCCTGTGTACCCTGCACTTACCTGCACACAAAACGGGCCACTTGGGGACTCCTGGGAATGGTGGGGCGGGGCAGGGGGGACCAGCCAGCCATTTGGGGGTTCTCCAAACTGTGCAGAATCTTAGCTAGAGGATCTCCCAAACCCCTGCAAACCCCCACAGGGAACCCCTGAGAACCACCCCTGCATGGAGGTCATCTATTTTTATTGAACGTTGCAAAATGTTCTTTAGAGTTCTTGTCACATATATATGTTGCTTTTCTTTTAAGATACCATGATCTGAATCAGTTACCATGACTCAGCTGTGTCTTTTTGAAGAAAAGCAGTGGTGAAATTAAAAGCAGGATGAAAGGCTACCCAGCTGAGTCACTCTCTAGTCTCCAGAATCTTGGGTGGTACATATTTTAATCTAGGGGTAAATGCCATTTTAATTGTTGCAAAATACTCAGGAATGAAATGGTAGATTCCTGCCTTGTTTGAATTGTGAAAAAATATCTATTCTTTTTCTTCACATTATTTATTTAGCTATAGCAGCTCTACAGACATAGCCAATGACTACTATTTACTTGGGAGTAAATCTCAATTAATTTCACAAGGCTTTCTTCTGGGTAAAATTAAAATAAAACATGTAAAAGATCTGATAGTTAAATAAAAGAGCAAGCAGCATGTGCTCTTTTCCAGGCCCTCCCTGAAAAGACTTCTATTTTAAGAAATCTATTCAGTGAAATTAATGTGACTCTAAAATGGAAATAATTTAGTGGTGAGACCCACCCTACTGGGTGATTTGGGGCCAGGCATTCTCTCTTGGGCCCAACCTTCTTGCAATGTTGTTGTAAGGAAAAAAAATTAGAGGAACAGTGAAGAAGACATCACCAGCAAAGTTCTTAAATTGGATCTTTTAAGTAAAACACAGTTCCCTGGAGTTCCAAAATGATCCCACAAAATCCCCAGCTTTGTCATCTTGTGGCTCAGAATCTTCACAACCACAACACAACCCCTATCCTGAAAATATATTTGAGTATTTGCTGTGTGAGCAAGAAGGAGACAGCAAGGAGTCTTGGCATGGCTTAGTTCAACTGTTCTGTACTAAAGCTGCTTGGTGCTGTGAAACTGAAACTGAAAACTGAAACTCCTCTCCTCTGCTTGTGTTTTGCATTTGGAACAGATTTCTCTTCAGGTGGGGGTGGAATAGAGCTCCTTAGCATCAGAGCATGTTAATAATAATATACAAAATACTAATGCTCTGATGGTCATTTCGAAAAATCCTTTCTTAGTGAGCACCTAGAAGCCAGGAGGAACATACATGTCAAATTTCAAGTTTGTAGGCTTTTCAGTTCTGGAGGTTTTGTGATGATGCATGAGTGGTATTTCGCTTTTATATATACAGATGAGTCTGAGACAGAAAGACTATATATATTTATACATATCTATATCTATATATCTATATCTATCTATATCTATCTATCTATCTACCTACCTACCTACCTACCTACCTATATCTATATGAGTGTGTGTATGTGTTTTCAAACATTAGCCAGAACTCAAATTTACCAATCTCATGATGATGTTGACACTTACCTGGGAGTAAGAGAAGAGACAAATGGAGGAATGCACAGGTAGACAAAGAAACATCTGGAGTAGCTGGAAAGGATTCATTGAAAGTGGTTTGAATTAAGAATCAGGAATACCTGATGTTATCTGTATTCATCCAGAGGCTTAACATCCTTAAGGACCTATGATACTACAGTAGACCATTTTGGTGCAGCCAGTCATATATATCATGCATCTGGCTCCTGACTCTGATGTTTTTTTAAACAGTGTGATCACATGAACTTTGGCTGTCATGGGAGTGATCTATCTTCTTTGAAGCTGGACAAAGGCTATCTCTTTGCTTCATGAATGAACAATGGGAACACCTTGCAATGGTTAACACAAACCTATCCTTTCCTTCACCACCAACTTCTGAACTGTATGATAGTAGCTGAACTAAACTTCTTCTTATAAAGAGGATATCTTCAGCACTTGGATGTGGAGGTTGAGATGGGAAGATTGTTGTCCTATGTGCAGGTGTTCCCAACCCTCAGACCACAGACCAGTGCCGGTCCTTGGCCTGTTAAGAACCAAGCTGCACAGTTGGAGATGAGTGATAGAGGAGCAAGTGAAGCATGAACTGTAAACTGTGCATGGAAAGGAGCTAGGTTAGGTGTGAAACTATTCCCCCCCTCCAATCCATGGAAAAATTGTCTTCCACAAAACTGGTCCCTGGTGCTGAAAAGGTTGGGGATTGCTGCTATTGTGTGATTTCTTGACTGAAAATATCCAACCACAGTCCATATCAATTTGCTGACTTTTAAGATGTCAATTTGCAGTGGTTTAATTTCATTTCTCACTGTGAGGATCTGTCCTGAGTAGCATGATGAGGTTTATGCTACTTGTGTCCCATGCTCCTACTGTAATTCTGCCTTTGCAGGAAGGTTTCCATTTCACATACGGCAACATCAGGAACTAGACATCCTGAAGGCTTTCATCTATGCACATCGTAAACACTTCTTAGCACTCTGAAAGAGCTTCACTGCTTCCTCAGTACCATGTTGAGTGCTATCCTGCCAGACAGGCCTATCATCTAGCACTATATCAATCATTTTGTATTTTATATCTATATGGTTCTCTCAGTAAAATTACAAGAGTGGTTTTATATTGCCTTCTCCAGCACAGTGTGAAATGATGTCGTTGCCATTGTCACTAAAGTGATCATCTCAGAGGTGAGATTCAAATTTTTTAACAACCAGTTCTGTGAGCATGGCTTAGGTGGGAGGTGTGGCTTGATGGTCATGTGACTGGGTGGACATGGCTTGGTGGTTATGTTATTGGCTGGGTGTGGCCAACTCAATATCACTCACATCGAGGCACACATCTCCTCACCTGTCCTCTCATGACTGTGGGGACGCTGCAATAGTCATAAGTGTGAAAAATTGTCATAAATCACTTTTTTCAATGCCACTGTGACTTTAAATGGTCACTCCACACAAGCAAAGTACCTTTTTGAAATTGGCAAGGCAAGGATAAAAAGAGAGAAAATGTGTATTATGATATCAGGTCACAAAAATATAATGTACACTCTTGCATCACAAATGTAGGTATGTAAGGATGGAGTTTGTATCATGACATTGCATGCCATTTTGTCATTATTTCAGTTTAGCTGTGGGTTGCCTAGGTCCAAAAAAGCTAAAATATATCTGAGCAGCATTTCATAAAAACTATGATTGACTTTGTTTTACTTTGTTTTGATTGGCGTTATATTTCTCAAAAGATTTCAGGTTGCCTTGCTAGATGTTTTCCCTACAGCAAAGCAATGGAAAAAAATGAGTGTGGTTCAGCTGAACTATTAAACCAGAGGTACATTAAAAATACTCTTAAGGTCAAATTCTCAACAGATACATGTCAATCAATGTTTTTTTTCCCCAATTCCACCAGGTAAGGGAACACTTCGCTTTAAAAACTTACAATGGTAGGATGATGGGAGAAAACTACTTTCCTGTTCTTTTCCTCTTAAAAACAGAAAAACTTCAGCTTGAAGAGATTTATTTATTTACAATATTTTCTTAAATAGAATTATTATAGCCATCATGAAAATTCTAGAAATAAACATAAAATTGATAGTTTAGATTAACATTCAAGGAGGATGGAAATGCACTTATGATTTAAATGAATTTTTCTTTCCAAAAGGAGAAAGTGCTTAAGTGCTTGCCTAGGTCTTTAGCCATTATTATTATTATTATTATTATTATTATTATTATTATTATTATTATTATTATTATTATCATCATCATCCTTCTTTCTAAATACACATGTTTACAAATACAGGTAGATGTCATTTAGCAACCACAATTGGGACCAGCAACTCACTTGTTAAGCAAAGAAGTTGCTAATTGAAGCCGTGATTGTCCATGTGATCTTATTTCAGCTTTCAGCTTTCCTTCGCTTAGAGACCTGCAAAGGTTGTGAATGAGAAGATTGGTTCAGGTAGAGAGAAGTTCCCTGAAGATGGGCTCCAGCCCAAGTCCAAAAGCTTGGAAGATAAAACCTGTGGTCCCAGTGACCAACCTACATTGCAACATTATCCTGGCACATAATTTGCCTTCAATTGTGAGAGAAGATTAGTCATCAAGTTACATTTTCATCCTCCTGGCAACTCCGAATAGTCAGTGTACACGGCAGTAATTAAATGAGGAATATCATTTAATAAGTTAAATACCTTTTCATTCCCAAAATGGAAAAACCGCTTCTTTGGAATAAGTTTATTTGAAAGTAGATAAATGGATGATTTGACTCCAAAACTGGACAGATTGCTTTCTGTTCCAGAAGGTTCACTTTAGAAAACTACTCACCATAACAGGAATGGTAAAACCGAGATATTCCAGAAGAAAAATAGTAGATTGCATCATTTGGATTTTGTACATGATTGAATCGAAAGATTGCATGACACACTGAATGGAAGTGCTTGATGAATTAGAATAGGATGTACCTAATTTACCTTGGTGGATTTCATCAAAGTTAAATGAAGTTGAATTTGACTAGTTCACCAAAAGATCTCCAGGGAATTCGAGGTCTGTAAAAGAGTGTGGAGATAATTAAAATGGGATAGTAATGTAAATGATTTATTTTTTATTTATTATTATTTTACTTATATTTTACTTCTTATAACTTATTTATATTTATATTATTAGGATTCTGGTGGCGCACTGTCTTACTAAGATTCTATAACCATTTGTACTAATGCACTCTATTATATTATACTGTAGTATTTTTATCACCCTATAGGAGAAAAACAGGCACTGCTGGGGGCAGAGTTAAATACATCATCAGCATAGAGTTGTTGCATTCCCGCAAGCACTCCAAATCCAACCCCTCCTAAATTCCGTTTACCCATATCTGGCACTAATTCGATATTAAACTTTAATTCATCAGATTCGGTCATCACTGATCCGATCAACAATCCAGAAGTGCCACAGCTCATATAATAATAGGGTTGGAAGGAGAACTTTGGAAGTCTTCTAGTCCCATCCCCTGCCCATGGCATTCTGGACAAAAAAACTGTTCAGTCTTCTTTAAAACTGTGATGAAGCACCCACAACTTCCAGAGCTAAGCCATTCCGCTGATTAATCGTTCTTACTGTCAGGAAAGTTCTCCTTAGTTCTAGCTTTTATGTCCTTTTAAAGATCTTCCAATCTTTACTTCTCATCCTATTTTCAGGTTGACCCATTCTCCTCTGTGAAAAAAAGGTTCAAAAAAAGGGTAAAGTGTCAGCCTTGGACTTAACAATATCTCACAGCTACTGAAACAACATTGTATCCTAAAAATTTAATTTTATGTATAGAGTGCATTTTGTATCTTCTGTTTAGAATATCTCAGCTCCAAACTTAAAGAAAAATTTGTTCTGCTTAAGATCCAGGAGACTTGGTGAGTCAAACAGATATTTCTTAATTAGATGCACTGTTGACCTAACACAGTATAAGGCAGCTTCTAATGATTTTCACCATATGGGAGGCTGACAGGTTGTTATGAGTTGTCCCAATGTAAGTAGCCCACATTCTCTTCTGCGCAGCTCTATAATTAAATGGCCAGATAATATGACAATGTAATTGCTTTGCTTGATTTCTGTATTCCGAAGGCTCATCTAATTTCGGTATTCTGGGTCACACAGTGGCCAGTTAAGATGTTTTATAGGATCATGAGAATGAACAAGGGATAAGTATTAGCCCAATTCCCCTATTACTTCCCAATAACTGTGAATTCAAATTATGCTGCTTGTGATTCTGTATGTTCCCATCAGATTAGTAGCCATTAACAACCCAAGCCTTCATAAACATTATTTAACCTCCCTTTCAAACCAGCAAAATTGGTGGCTGGCCATCCTTACTTCTGATAATATTGATATCTGTCATTAAAAAACATATTGAATCAACAATATTTGCTGTATTTCACCATGCTTATTCTACAGCAGGAATGTCAAGTCATGGGGCAGATCCAGCTTGCGGGGTGCTTAGATCTGGCCTGCAGGGCTGCCCTGGAAACAGCAAAGGACAAGCCCATGGTACCTCTGGCAGCAAAATCGGAGTATCAGAGCTCTGATAGTTATCCCCATTTAAATCATGAGTCTCTAGCTAGATTTTCAAAGCTTAAAGAAGATTTATTAGAAGTAAACATGCCAGTGCTATCTGGGTGTAGCCGGCTCTGAGATATATCATTCATTGTCACCCTTGACCCTGGTATTCCCCCAACCCCTGGATGTATCATAATTCATATTCTCCAATGGGACACATCCATAGCCAAGAATCATCAATCATACTCTCCAGTTAGAATTTTGCACGGCAGAAACTTCAGTCTCCTAGAAACTATCTTTGAAAACATTTATGGAATACACTTTCGGTTTTGCAAGCTGCTGCACTGCTCTCCCCTCCCTTTCTGTTGGCAACTCTAAAAGACCAGAGAAATATTTTATGAGTTGACATGGAGCTCGGCATGGCCCTCCCAGGCTCCGTTTTTATTGGTAGAGAGTTCAAACACAACCCTGATGCAGCCCTCAATGAAATCAAGTTTGACACCCCTGTTCTACAGTATATATCAGTGGTGGCTAACCTTTTTGGGCTTCTGTGCCAAAAATTGTGTGCATGCTTGCATGCTTGCACTCGTGTGTCAGCACCTGGAAGGCAATGCACGCCCCCCCACACCCCCTACGCATGCACACATAATCCACCGCTGCCGCCCCCTTACCTGCACTGTGCTTCACAGCTGATTTTCAGCCAGTTTGAGGCATTTTACGGCCTTCCAAAGGCTTGAGGAAGGCTTCTGCAGGCTTTGCAGGCCGAAAACTAGCCCTGTTTCATCACTTCTGGTATTTTCGGAAAAACAAGAAGTGATGAAACGGGGCTAGTTTTCGGCCTACAAAACCTGCAGAAGCCTGCAGAAGCCTTCCTCGAGCCTTTGGGAGGCCGAGAAAGGCCTCAAACCAGCTGAAAATCTTCTGTGAGGCCTGAGCATGCCTGGTGAGGTAAGTTTGCCTGCAGCTCGCGTGCCGGCACAAATGGCTCTGCATGCCACCGGTGACACATATGCCATAAGTTCGCCATCACAGGTATATGTTAACTAATGTCCTAAAGAACTACTGCAATGACTTTAGAGTGTGGCCCAGCTCATGCTAAAAAGAAACTGATCCATCATCAACAAAGTGATGAACAACTACAAGTCTCAGAAGATTAATTAACAAGGTGTGTGAAAATATCCCTTGACAAGGACTTTGGATTGCAGGGAAGATACAAAATAGATAAAATTATAAAAGGCATTTAACATCAAATCATTATTGGGAATTTAATAAAGGCATTAAAATGCATTGGTAAACTGGTACTATTGGGAACAATAAGACACAAACTGCGGGTAAAAGCAATCAGGTGTTATAGAAACCAAAAAGAGTGAAAGCATGATGCACAGTACAGCAATCAGAGCAGATGACAAAGTAATTGCTAGTCAGGACACTCAAGTTGGTTGCTTATTGCCATGAAAGACAGGCGCTTGTAACAGCTTTTGCATTCTGAATATACAAATGAGCAGTAATGAACTTATTACTGAATATGATAATCAGAAACAATCACAGAATCAACAACGATGAGATCTTAGGAGTCACCAGTCCAAATTTCTTCTGTGATGGAGGAAATCTAGAGGGGCGGCATCCTCAATAGAAGGATGCCCAACCTTTGTTTGAAGACATCTAGTGAAAGAGAGAGAGAAAGCTCACCATCTAAGGCAGGGGTCTTCAAACTTGACAGCTTTAAGTCTTGTGGACTTCAACTCCCAGAATTCCTCCTTCAATCATGAATTCTGGGAGTTGAAGTCCACAAATCTTAAACTTGCCAAGTTTGAAGACCCTTGCTCTAAGCTAATTATATGATTTTTTTTTAATATAAAAAAGAATCATTCCTATAATCAGAAAGTTATTCAGCCAAAAGGTACTGCTCTGTAATTTAATGCCATTAAAAATAGTTCCTTGTTCTCAGATAGTACATTTTGTACCTTTTATGAAACTTCAGGTGGAAGTTATGGATTTTGAGCCCACAAAAGAATGGTAGACAGGTAGTCCTTGACTTACAACAGTTCATTTAGTGACCATTCAAAGTTACAACAGCACTAACAAAAGTGACTTATGACCGTTTTTCACAGTTACAACTTTTGCAGCATCCTCATGTTCATTGAATAGAATAGAATACCTTTATTGTCATTGCATTCCACGAATACAATGAAATTAGAAAGCTACTCTAGCTCAGTTCCCCAAACACCACATCACAATCACACTACAGAGTATTTAAAGATTAAAAATAATTATAATAATAGCATTAAATCACAAATGCACTGTCTGATTCAAGACAATTACTGCCTTGGAAAAGAAACTGTTTCTCAATCTATTAGCCCTCATTTTAAGACACCTATAATGTCTCCCTGATGGTAACAGTTCGCAGTAGGAATGACCAGGATGAGAACTGTTTGTGGAGATTTTTAGTGGTCTTCGCAATCTCTTCCAAAGAAGAAAGAGAGCAACCGATGATTTTTTGTGCTATGTTTATAACTCTCTGGAGCATCTTCTTATCCACTGCGGAGCATCCAGCATACTACACCGTTACACAGTATGCCAAAATGCTCTCAATGGTAGAACAGTAAAAAGTAACCAGCAACAGTGATCAAAACTGTGACGCTTGACAACTAACTCCTATTTATGATGGTTGCAGCGTCCCGGGGTCATGGGATCACCTTTTGCGACCTTCTAGCGAGCAAAGTCAATGGGGAAGCCAGATTCACTTAAAAACCGGTTATTAACTTATCAATTGCAGTGATTCACTTAACAACAATGGCAAGAAATATGGGGCAAAACTCACTTAACAACAACCTCACTTAATAACAGAAATCTGGGGCTTAGTTGTGGTCGTAAGTCCAGGACTACCTGTAAGCATTGGACCTGTGGCTCGAACATCTGCAAAAGGTGATTTGAGGAATGCGTATGTCCTTTCAATGGTGGAATTTCCTATTTGTTAGTGCATGCTTTGAAAAGGATTTCAAGTGTTCTTCCAGAGTTTTTGTAAGGATCAACACATTGCTTTCTTATAATTCTTTACAGTGAGCTATTTTTCTTTCCAACGTACAAATGAGCGTGAAAAAAATAATGTGGCTGTTTGAATGAGTTGAATCTTGGAATGAATGTAACTCTTAAAGCAACTTCATCTCCCTTTTTTAGGATTGCATGAATGAACTTTAAAAAGAGGTTTTTACTTGTGCTCCTTCAAGGCCAAAACATTTCTTCAACATGAATGCTAAAGCAAGCACAGTAGGGCCGTGAAGTGCTCTGGCATCAAGGGTTCAAAGGGGCTTAAAGCTTACAGGTGTCAGCTTTGGAAGCCATATTAGCACCAGAAGCTTCCACATTGCCACATTCTTGAGCCTGGGAAAATGGGAAGGGGGACTTTCTTGGAGCGCATGGGGTTAGACATAATAGCATTCTTCTTCTAAGTCAAGGTCATGTCATTCCTGCACCTGGCTGAGGAGTGGTTGAGGGGATGTCTCATGTTGGGACGGATGGTGATTGGGGCATGTGATGTAATGAGGGGTGCAGGGGGTGGATTTGTAATATTTTACTTATTGAAGAGAAACCCAGAATTTTCAGATTTGGGATTTCCCAGATGTGCCAGTTTACTACTCTAATCAAGGAAATCTTTGAGAAGATGTCTGTCTCAGAGTTATTTGTTGGAGTTGAGGTTTTCTGGAGCAGGCTCATGAATGTAGTTACTACCTGCGACTCCTTAAATCAAAACCATCATTTTCTACAGTTGTGCTAAAAAGATTTCCATGTGGTCCTGGGAAAAGATTTGGCTGCAGACAGATGTTATGTTCATGTTTGCAGGTATCTTGAAGTTCATGTTTGCAGGTATCCTGAGGTGCATCTTTGTTTTGAAATCCAGAGTGCTGCATAATCCAATTTCTCAATGGTGCCCTCTGCCCAGATAAGAAGAAATACTGTCCAGGGTGGAGAGAGGTGTTTGGATGGCCTCATGTGGAAAATCTTCCATTTACAACTGTAATTGAGCACAAATGTTCCATTGCTAAACCAGACAGTTGTTAACTGAGCTCTGCCTCATTTTAGGACTTTTCTTGCCTCAATTGTTAAGTTAGTAACACAGGTGTTAAGTGAATCTGGCTGCCCCATTGACTTTGCTTGTCAGGAGGTCACAAAAGGTGATCACATAGCCCTGGGAGAGTGCAACCATCATAAATACATGCCAATTGCCAAACGTCTGAATATTGATCATGTGACCAAGGAGATGCTACAATGGTTGTATGTGTGATGACCTGGGACATGGCACAAATGCAACACAGTCAGATAATCAATAAGAGTTGTTAACCTAATCTTACATAGCTTTTTCTCTGGTAATATTACACTACTAACCAGAGCATACAAAACATTTGCTAGACCAATACTCGACTACAGTTCATCAGTCTGGAACCCACATTACGTATCTGATATTAATACAATTGAGAAAGTCCAGAAATATTTCACAAGAAGAGTTCTCTACTCCTCTACTTGTTGCAGAATACCTTATGCCACCAGACTTGAAATTCTAAACCTAGAAAAGCTAGAACTACGCCGCCTTCAGTGCGATCTAAGTATAATATATAAAATCATACATTGCAATGTCCTACCTGTCAATGCTTCAACCATAAAAATACAAGAGCAAACAATAGATACAAACTCAAGACTAATTGCACCAAATTTGATTGCAGGAAATACAACTTCAGCAACAGGGTGGTCAATGTCTGGAATACTCTACCTGACTCTGTGGTTTCTACCCCAAAAACTTTAACCTTAGACTGTCTACTATTTTTTTTTTTTTATTAAAATTTTTATACCGCCCTTCTCCCTAGGGACTCAGGGCGGTGTACAGCCAATCCAAACCCCGACAATGATACAAAAGTTAAAAAGAAATTAAATTGAATATTTGGCCGAATATAAAAAGCCCACCCCACCCCCTTAAAACCCCCAAATTAAAATTACTAAAAAGCAATGGAGACAAATTAAAACCCTCTCTCAGCCCAGGCCGGCCTGCTCGAAAAGCCAGGTCTTCAGCGCGCGCCTGAAGGACCTCAGGTCCATGCTGGTACGCAGTTCCGGTGGCAGAGTATTCCAGAGGGCAGGGGCCGCCACAGAGAAGGCCCTACCCCTCGGGACCGCCAGGCGACACATGGCAGCCGACGGAACCCGGAGAAGGCCCTCCCTGTGTGCACGCACTGGCCTGCTGGAGATCACCGGTAGGATGCGGTCCTGTAGGTAACCTGGCCCAATGCCATGGATCGCCCTAAAGGTCAGAACCAGAACCTTGAAGCGAACCCGGAGAGCCACCGGCAGCCAATGCAGCTCGCGCAGGAGAGGCGTCACGTGGGCGCTACGCGACGCCCCCATTCTGCACCAGTTGGAGTCTCCGGGTGCTCCCCGCAGGGAGCCCCATGTAGAGGGCATTACAATAGTCCAGGCGAGAGGTGACAAGGGCCTGAGTGACCGTGCACAGGGCGTCCCGATCCAGAAAGGGCCGCAACCGGTAGATCCGACGGATCTGATGAAATGCCCCCCTGGAGACGGCCGCGACATGGTGTTCAAGCGACAGCCGCACATCCAGGAGGACTCCCAGATTGCGAGCCCTCTCTGTGGGGGGCAAAATTTCCCCCCCAATAGCCAGCGACGGAGTCAACTGGCTATATCGGGGCGCCGGGAACCACAGCCACTCGGTCTTGGATGGGTTGAGCCGGAGCCTGTTCCCGCCCATCCAATCCCGCACGGCCTCCAGGCACCTGGACATAGCCCCCACAGCTATTGTATTGACCTCACCCCTTTCCTAAGAGGTCTGTAGGGGGCATGCATAAGCGCACCAAGGTGCCTACCATCCCTGTCCTATTGTTTCTTTTATTGTTTCTTTTATTTTTCTTATATGTATCCATGTATTCATAACTATGTTTTTCCTTATACCTATTATCTTGTAAGCAATTGACAAACCAAATTAAATAAATAAATAAATAAATAAATAGTCTCTTTATTATCTCCAACTTTGCCCCCAATGTCCAGGTTACCTTCTGGCTGGAGAAAAACTCTCACAGAAACAGCCTTTGATTGTAGAGAATCAAGTCCAAAACACAGTCAACAAAAACTGTAACTTTAAGTTCAATCAAGCCAAACCGAGGTAATTAGTTTGGTAGGGCAGGAACAAGAATTCCAGACACTAAGGCATGGCAAAACTCACACTGTTGGAAAGATGCCAGGAACACAGATAAGCAATAACAACAAAGGATAAGGTCATGTTTGTTCCCAACAACTGCCACAGTCAGCATTCAATTCTTATAATCTTTCATTCCCAGGAGTGGCTAATGAAGGGAATTAGGGCCCTTTCCTCCCCCGTAAGCTATGCAACCCACGTTGCTCTCTTCTCCATTCCTCCCTGTGTCCTAGAATAAAGAGGGGTGGATCTTCCTCTAAACTCCCTCTCCCATGATCTATCTCTTCCCTGCTCTGCCCAGCTGCACTTTGCCTTTCCCCAGCCTCCTCCCAAGCCAACACTCCCACTCCCTGTCAGCTGTTTGTCCTCCTCCTCAGATTCAGACTCTGACAGGGGCATGACAGTGTGAAAAACAGTCATAACTCATTGTTTTTAGTGCGGTTGTAACTTCAAACAGCCATTAAACAAATGATTGAAAGACAAAGACTACTAGTATGTGCACTCATTCTAGAACAGGGGTGTCATACTCAAGGTCCACAGCTGAATCCAGCTCTTAGGGTGCTTAAAACTGGCCCATGAGATCACACTGGAAACAGCAAAGGATTGGCTCACGGGGCCTCTGCCAGTGGAACAAAGCTTGGGAGAACTGCACGTGGCCCTCCTGGGCTTCATTTTTGGTGGTAACAGCCTCCTGCAGCCCTCTGCCAGCAAAAACAGAGCTCGGGAGAGCTGCGCATAGCCCTGTCAAGCTCCGTGTTTGTTGGCAGAGGGCTGCAGGATCCCTTAGCCCCATGGGGCCACCACAAGTGCCCCCCACATGAGTGATATCGAGCTGGCCATGCTCACCCTGGCCATGCCCCCCTCGGTCCATTGAGGTCAAACACAACCCTGATGTGGCCCTCAATGAAATCGAGTTTGACACCCCTGTTCTAGAAAAAGGAAGAAAAGTAGCCTTTTTTTTAAAGGATGTAACCTAATGCCATTGTGGAAAAAGAAATACCTACAGTAGCCAATAAGAATAGACATTAGACATCTTTGGTCTTCAGACAAATATGATAACATGGTCTAAGGCAACTTGTATTATAAGGAAAGAAATCAAGTAACCTAACACAACCAGGGGTGGGATTCTGCTAGTTCGAACCAGTTTGGGTGAACTCCTAGCTCCGAAGATCGGCTGGGAGCAAACCATTTTGCTCCGACGATCATGTGGGCCTGCCACCCAGCCCTGCACTGTATCGTCCCAGCTGATCACCGCGGAAGAGCAGGTTGCCACTCCTCAGTTGTGTAACTTCCCTGAAGTAACATAGCAGGAAGGATTTTTGCATTGCTGTTCATGCATGCGTAGCACGTGTCAGGTGTGTGTGTGCGTGCGTGCAAAGCGCACGGTCACCGGACCGGTTGTTACACCAGCAGCATCCCACCCCTGAACACAACGCCATTCTTTTCAAATGAAACTGAAATTACATGGATTATTTTTGGCTCCAGTATGGACCTATGTCACAAAGCTCAGAAATTCTAAACAATTACTTTTAAAGCTAAGGAATAACTTTTGGGGGGGGGGAATTCTCTAGCACAGTTGACTTGGCTAAACAATTCTTACCACAGAACGCTGTTCTGGGAAATGTGGTCTCCTGGAAAATTGGAAAGCTGTTCAATTATTTGGCACAGCTCTCAGGAAGAAAGCAAATTTAACCATAGGAACTCCTGTCCATTCCTCTGTAGAATAATTACTGAGTTGCACAGGGAGCAGACATTAAGCACAATTGTCCATTTATTTTTAAACTTCAGTTTTCTTTCTCTTTTTAATGTTATAAAAATCAGGCATCAAATCATACATTACACATCTCAGTAATATAGTAAAGTTCCTTTACTATACGAGTGGGGGTTTCTGTTGGCTTCCATTCAGAATGCTAGCTCTGCAATGTTCACTGTTGGGGTGTTTTTGAAGGAACTAAAAGAGTAGACGATTGCTGAATGCAAACCACAAAAAAATGATATGAAGACTCCACCATGCTATCTATACCTAGCAGAAATAGCTCCTAAATTGTGTATATAAAGCACACACAGTTAAAGAATAAATCATTGGCACGAAAAAGAATTTATATGCATGCAAGTGATGTGAATTTTTTGGAGAAAGATAAACTTATGCCTTCAAATCCTCCCAAAATATACTATGAATCCAGAGCTGGCCAACTTCCATTTACTGTGAAGTAAATTAAGATGTTATCTATACTATATATTATCTAACATGTTACTTGTTTCCAACAGTGTTTTTCTTTTTCATATAGAGAGTTTTAGGTGGGGTGAAGTATGGCTCATTGGCTTATAAGTCTGAGACACAAACAAAAGTGATAGACTTGTTAAAAATATTGCAAAATATTGTCACAACTGATAAAGCTCTTTGGATAAGAAGCAAATTCTTCTTCTATTTCTCCTTCTCTTTCTCCTCCTCCTCCTCCTTCTTTTCCTTTTTCCTTTTCCTTCTCCTAATTCTACTTCTTCCCTTTTGAAATATTGCTGCCAAGGAACATTTTTGGCTACTATGAAAGAGCAATGAAGTGCAAAATACAGAAGTTACCTGCTGGATGAGGCAAATGTTAAGGTCCATTAGCCCCAGCAGGCCCAATGTTGTTGGCATTGGTTGTCGACATCTTTCTTCTCTTTCTTACCATGTCTGGCATTCAAATCCTAAGTGAAGTGTTGCTCAGGGCTGCAGCCATTAAAATCACGTTTTAATGTAATTAGCACATTAAAGGTTTTTTGCTGTTTTTGCCCATAAGGAATTTTGTATGACCATGTTTTTACAGTTTTGTTTTAATTACTTTGGAAGGAAGATGGTGCCATTTGCAAACTCTATGGAATATTTGCAGATTTGCTAACTGGATCTGCATTGCTCTTCCCTTGCAAGAGTTATCCCTTCGGATTATTTGGAGAAGGGTTAAAGGTGACTAGAACTCTGCCACTTGTTTCCTTCTAGCCACATGACTGGGGGGGGAAATACTAAAACCTTTGCTATTTTTGGCTATTTTTAGGCTATTTTTAGGCTATTTTAGGCTATTTTTGACTAAGGTTCACATTAGTACCAGAAGACCAGTAAACCTATGTTCAGAAAGAACCTGAATATCAGGTTATTGGTGTAGAACAGGGATTTTCAAACTTGACAGCTTTAAGACTTGTGGACTTCAACTCCCAGAATTCCTCCTCCAGTCATGTTATCTCAGAAATTCTGGGAGTTGAAGAATCTGAGAGTCTTAAACTTGCCAAGTTTGAAGACCCTTGGTGTAGAACATCTTCACCTCAATGTCCTACCACTCAGGAACGTGAAAGATAACTAAAGCCTCCATCCCAGGTACAAAGTCAGCCTTGACATACTTCAATGAGAGCTAGATAATAGCTTTTCTCTTTGACTTGGGACGGGGGTGAGAAATGTACCAAAGAAATATATCAATCACTGTCAATTATCCTCTAATGAACCTATATGGGATGAAAGCCATTTTGGCATAGTCCAGGCTTGTCCAATCCATGGCCCACATAGGCAACACATAACCCTAGACAGCTAGTAATGCATGCCCACACAATGATAACAAAATAAAGGAAGTTTATTATTTATATACATTAACTATATTATATATTTTATATACAGCCAAGAGAATTTCCCTTCACTCAATGCATCCCAGGCAAGTTTCAAAGTTGGACAACCATGGTGTAGTGGTTATGACTCTAAATCAGAAAGCAGGGGATCGTGAGTTCTAATCCAGTCTTAGGCACAAAGCCAGCTGGATGACCTGTCATTCCCTTTCACCGTAGGAAGAAGCCAAATGCAAACTATTTTCCAAAACTACAATGAAGAAAGTGGCATGGAGTTGTCAAGCCAGTTGCTAGGATACAAGACTGACCCAAAGACACCAAAAAGGGAAAAGACAACAAAATAGAAGGGTATTTACAAGCATATTTTTCTGCTGATTCAAGGATAGGAAAAATGCACATTAAGGTAGTTATCAGCCTTCAAGGTAGTCTCCCTGACACCTGGGCTACCAACCACACAAATCATAACTGTGAGTGCTAATACTACCTTTACTGCATGGTAGTATTAACAGAATATTGCAAGTCTGAAATTATTTGCCTCCTGTCCTGTCTCCTAGACCTAGAAATAAATATTTCTCTACCACATTGTTCGTTTGACTCAGATTTCATTTATCAGACCATTGTGTATGTTGTGTTTCTTCCTCCTGTCTCCCAAGGTTATTCTCACAACCATTCCAGTGGTTGAGGGGAAGAACTTTGTTTCAGGTCTAGGAGAATTGGAGGATATTTGATGTGGTCCTTCCATCTTGCCCATGGGTTCCATGGGCAAAATGGAACCTGTTCAGTACTACAGTAAAATAATTATACCTGTTTTTCCAGGTCAATGGGTTTTCTGAGGACAAAGACTCTTGGTAGATACCCAGTGATACTTATTCATGAGGCCAGGCAAGTTTTTTCATGCTGAAACTCTTAAAGATATCATCTTTATAACCTCAGTAAGCCGGTGGAAAGGCAAAAGGAAAGTTGGGCCCCTGAGTCATTCAGAGTGAGAACTCCATTTTTCAGCAAAGGCTGATACTCTGGAACACTAAGTCATTCAGAGTAGTGGTGAAATGCTACTAGTTCATCCCAATTTGGCCGAGCCAAACAGGTAGTAAAAAATAGCTCCGACAATCAGCTGAGAGGAGAAAGAGAAAAGCGCAGGATCGGGCCGCCTGGCTGCCCCTGAGCTTTTTTGTTCATTATCCTCTCAGCTGCTTGGTGTGGCAGAGCCTCAGCTGGTGTTTGGAAAGCTACATGTGTTGCAGCTTTTGCGTGAAGTGCACGATCACCAAACTGGTAGGGAAACTGGTAGAATCCCACCACTGATTCAGAGAGGCCACAGAAAGACACATTTGTTAGATACTTGATTTCCTATTATGTTTACATATTTAATATGTTTCTCAGTGCATAGTAGCAGTGCATCAGAATACCTACTCACACATTTTGGCATTGCTGGTTTTAAAACATGAACAAATATATGGGTATGTCAGGTTCCTTAACACATTCAGGGGAGGGGGAAACCTTATAGAACGTGCATTGTGAAGATATTTTAATTTGTTTTTTCAGAAGAAAATGGCTTAAGGCAGTTTGGGGTTCCTGAACACTTCTCATAAAGATAACAACAAACTATAAAGCAACACCCAATGAATGAGGCCCTTTTAAATTCCCCAACTATTGAACACAATGAATGTAGTTGCTGACACCTTGTGGCATTTTTGCAAAATGTCAATATTTGATTTCAAATCATTTTTAGAGACAGTGAATTTTCTCCTGCTGCAGGCACAAAACCAGCTGGGTGATCTGGGGCCAGACACTTTCTCTTAGGCCTAGGAAGGAGGCAATGGCAAACCACTTCTGAAAACTTGCCAAGAAAACTGCAAGGACTTGTCCAAGTAGTCTCTGACAATTAATTGAATGGTTTTTTTTAAAAAAAAGCTTTAGTATTTCATGTGAAGGAAGACACTATATTGCTTGAATGTATTGAAAATTAGATAAAGCCAATATTTGAACTGCCAAATTGCAGGCAGCCGATAGTCAGCAGAAGTGGCCTGCAGTACAGTATTCTAACCACTGTACTACCAAGGCTCTTAATAAATTTGTAGTCCTGGTGATTTAACCAGAAGATTGGTTTTAAAAAAAAAGAATTGGATAGTAGTGTCTATCTCTTTCTGTTAATGCACGGTAAATAGCATTCTACTGTACGTTCCCATGTAATGTTTGAATATGTAATGTTGAACTCAGCAAACATTTGTTGTAGTCACAAAAGAGTTATACTTTGCTTTGCCTTGTCTCTGGTGTGACATCTGCATAGAACACGGTACATCCCATTGTCAATCTAACAAATGGGAAACAGACATATCTCAAGTCTGAAATGCTCTTATCACCCACTGGCACAAACAAATATTCCTTAATCTTAATGGTCCAAGTTTTTGCAGAATTAGACAAAGTATTCCAAGGACGAAATAAAATGAACTGGTTCCATGGCAAATTCAAGACAGATAAGACCATGAAAAAGGAATGTGATTAATGGTAGTTCGGAACTTCAATGGAGACTTAACCCAGAGACTACTCCATGCCTTCTCTCTTTTGAAAAGGTCCAGCAGCTATAATATATTTGGGATTCCTTGACTAGCAGAAGGGAATAAGTTCTTCCTTTCTTTGTCTTATGGCATTTTTCAGTGCCATATTCTTGAATATGCTTTGACTGCTGTCTTGAGTTTTCTTTATATTCTTCAACATTCTTGAATATGGTTCAATTATCTTCAGGTTATATTGTTATGATATTTTCTTACACGGCCTTGCAATTATAAATCCTGAACTTAGAACCACAGTTGTGACCAGAATTTCCATTGCTAAGCCAAATATTTGTTAAGTGAGTCACGCTCAATTTTACCACCTCTTTTTGCCATGGTTGTTAAAGAAATCACTGCAGCCATTAAGTGACTCATGTAGTTATTAAGTGAATCTGGCTTCCCTATTTGCTTTCCTCATCAGAAACTGGCTCAATTGGTCACAAATGGTGATCACATGACCCAGGAAGCTGCAATCATCTTAAATACATGCGGGTTGCCAAGTGTCCAAATTTTGATCACATGACCAAAGGGGATGCCGCAATATTCATAAATGTGAGAATCAGTTGCAATCTTCTTTTTTTTTAATGGTCACTAAATAAATAGTTGTAAGCCAAGGACCACCGGTAAAGTCACTGCTTCTGAGTCCAAAAATATCTGTGTTTCCCTAAAAATAAGACAGAGCCTTATTTTCTTTTGGGCCCCAAAATAAGCACTAGGGCTTAAGGTGTCTTTCTCCCGCCTCTCCATGTACTGGAACCCCACTTCTTCTGCTTGTTTGCAGCAGAGAAGGAGTCATGTGGTATGCCAATTCCATCATTATGAGGCACAGGGGAGTGGAGCTGCCCCAGAGGCCCCACACCAGCTTACCTCAAACCCCACAGCAAGGCCATCCATGCCCTGACACCACCCACACCACGCGGCCCCGATACCAGCACACAATGGAGCTTCCTGCTCCATTGCAGCTGCGAGCAAGCAGAAGAAGTGGGATGATGGCCACATATGCTCCTGCTGCACATGATTGCCAATGCTGTCACCGTGAGGTAGGTGTCGGGGCATGGATGGCCTGGCTGCAGGGGCCTTGAGGTAAACCAGTACAGGGCATGTAAGACAGCTCCACCACCACCCCACCTCACCTCGTGCCTGTGACACCATGAGCAACCGGACAGAAGCTGCACAGGCTCTTATGTAGGTCTTATTTTGGGAGTAGGGTTCATATTAGGCACACACGTAAAAACATGCTAGGGCTTATTTTTGAGGTAGGTCTTACCAATATTTTTGGGGAAACAGGGATACATGTAACTCAAATTTGTTGTGCTGGGAGCTAGCAGTACAACATTTTGAAATAAATATGCGAAAATACCAAATTTATTTATTTCCATTTATTCCTGTTTATTCTCCAAATGAACCTAATGTGATACATACAATGTAGTTCACCTTGTCTCTGGCAGTAGGAAGAGAAAAAGAATATAATATTACTTTCTTCTACTTTAGCAAATCTCAGGGTGACCTAAAATGGATTGTAATTAAATTATGCTATCCATCATTTAATATAATGCAATAAATAAACTTTCAAGGTAATTTTCTCATTTCTGGCAGCACAGAACTCTCATGTCTGTCTTTGAATAGAATTTTCTCAGTATAAAGACAAGAGGGAATTCATCTATAATTAAAGAAATGGTAATGTAAATGCTTCAGCAGCAGGGGAATCCCACTGATGTAGGAGGTAAATAACAGGCACAAATTAAGACATTAGCTGAAAATGTTAGAAACATATTATTAGGCAAAGATACCATTAAGAAGCAAATATACAAAGGAATAAAATAGCCTTGTTGGTGGTGATATGTAAAGCAAAAACCCCATTCACTTATCAATTATTGTTCAAGTTCCAAACCTTTGCAGCTGATATTTAATATGATATTTTGAGTATTTTAGAGCAAATTTCATAGGAAGGGTTTTAAGTAGGCATGAAATTTTCCCTTACTTGTATCGAACTATAGTATAAATATTCCCATGCTATCTCTTTTTTTTCTACTGTGTTTTGAAAATAAGGCCTACATTTGATCTCCCATGCGTGGTTGAGGCTACCATGAATTGTCCTTATCTGGACTGGTTTAAAATAACTTTTTCCTCTTTTACCCCAACACACATTTTACTATGGATACAATCTAGCATGCTTCACATAGTTTTCCATCAAGAGCATGAAATGAAGCACATCTTTAAATCCCAGAGGGCATGTCCTCTTGCTTCATGTCTCTGGAAATTGTCTTCCACAACCATTCCTCTTGAAGCAGCAGTCTGTTCTTTCAATTGAGACTCTCCGTACTGCAATCTTGTAATAGAAGAATAACAGTGTTGTAAGGGGCCTTGGAGATCTTCTAGTCTAACCCCCTGGTCAAGGAGGAGACCTATGCCATTCCAGATAAATGACTGTCCAATATTTTCTTAAAAGCCTCCAGTCATGGAGCACCCACAACTTCTGAAGGCAAGATTTTCCCCCTGGTTAATTGTTCTCACTGTTACAGTACTCTAAATTTCTCCTTAGTTCTACTTCTCTGCTTGATTAGTTTCTATCCATTGTTTCATGTCTTGTCTTCTGGTGCTTTGGAAAATAGGTTGACTCCTCTTCTTTGTGGCAGCAGATATTGGAACACTGCTATCATGTCTATCATATCAAGAAATGGCTGGGAACAGAGGTATCTACAAAGGAAGCCCATCAATGCTAGAAAAGTAAATCACATAGCAAAGCAGCCCTGGCCTGAGTAGTCATGGTGGTGCAGTGCTTAGAGTGCAGTACTGCAGACTACTTCTGCTGACTGCTGTCTGCCAGTAGTTTGGCAGTTCGATTCTCACCAGGCTCAAGGTTGACTCAGCCTTCCATCCTTCCGAGGTTGGTAAAAGGATGACACAGATTGTTGGGGGCAATATGCCAACTTTGTAAACCACTTTGAGAGAGCAGTGCAATGAAGTGGTATGTGTCTAAGTGCTATTGTTATTGCTATTGCAAACTAAAAAAGAGTATTTCCAGTGCTGCTAAGGGGTTTTCATGTCAGTTTGAGTTAGAAGAGAGGTGTGATCTTTTTCTCTTTCTTTGCCATTCTCCATAGTGCCAGGTTTTCCTCCCTTGAAATAGAAAGCAAAGACTATTAAAGAAGAGAATTAGCATTCCAAGACAGCCTTGGGAGAAAGGAGGAAAAGGTTGGGTGTGCTTACCACTTGAAAAACTTTCAGAAACAAGCTTCATAAACACATGAAGGATATTTTTGTGAAGTATGCTTAGATTCTCTCATGTAGAGCAGAGACTGGTATTGTCAATTTATAACAGGGACCGTTCTAAGTTACAACAACACTGGAAAAAGTGATTGGGCTGCCATAGAGAAGAAGAGGTCAAGCTATTTTCCAAGGCACCCAAACGTCAGACAAGGAATAATGGATGGAAACTGAACAAGGAGAGATTTAACCTGGAAATAAGGAGATTATAAGGAGAAAATAAACGACTTATTTATGGAGATTCTCAGTCATCCAGGTCATGGTTGTCTAACTTACTGCACCTCTGTATGGTTTGCCAATTGCACAGTGACAGATAGGACAGCACTCCAGAGGGTTAATGTCATTGCCCAGAGGATCATTGGTTGCTCTCTCTCCCCTCTTTGGAAGAGCTTTATAGCTGCCGCTACCTTAAGAAAGTTCAAAACATTCTCAAAGATCCATCTCATCCTGGGCACCCTTTTTTTTGAACTATTACCATCTGGCAGATGGTACAGAATAATAAAAACAAGGACAAATAGGATGAAAAACAGCTTCTATCCAAGGGCAGTAGCTCTTTTGAATTCCGCTGTATAGTACAGTGTTGGTGCAATGTCGGGGGTTTTCGGTTCAATGTGTGGAGGGTGAAGGATGTGTTTTTGTGTTTATTTTCATGGTCATGATATGCACTGAAGATGGTGTTTGATTTTGTTGCACGAGATGCAATGAAATAACGTAAACTAAACTAAAACTAAATTAAACTTAAATTTTCTGACAGTGAGGACAATCAACCAATGGAACAGCTTGCCTTTGGAAGTTGTGAGAGCTTCATCACTTGAGGCTTTCAAGAAGAGATTGGATTGCCATTTGTCAGAAATGGTGTAGGGTCTCCTGCTTGGGCGGCGGGGTGGACTACTCGATGACCTATAGCAGGTAGGTCATCTGTTGTAGGACATCTAGTCCAGGGTATTGCCAATCTTTTGGACCTCAGCGACCACCAAACTCATAATTTTAAATCCTATGGACACTAATATGAATTTTGACTGATGGTGGCTTGCTGACGTTTTCCCAGGGTCTCTATAGAAAGCAGCAGAGACCCTGGGAAATACCAAAAAAAGTCTGCAGGAAAATTCCTCACCCCATTTTCTATTGACTGATCATTCTTTATTTGGGATCGCTGGATACCATCTCCAGCTCATTCTCGGGGGGGGGGGGGGGGGGAGAGAGAGACTTTTGGCTTTATCCAAGGAATGCAGCAGAAGCAGCAGAAGTCTTTCTTTCTCTCCCCCAAACTCCACCAGAAATGAGTCTTTGTGAGACTTGTTGCACCGGTGCAGCCTCTTGGAGCAGGATGCCTTGCAGGGTCCCAAAGATTCATTTCTGGAAGATTTTGGAGGAGAGAAAGAAAGACTTTTGCTGCTTTCCTTGCGTGCAGCCAAAAGCATAAGAAGAAAGAAGTGGAAAGAAGCAGTTCGGTGGCCAGGCCAGGAGCGTGGGGTGAGTGAGGCAAGTTTCCCCTTTTTCCCCTCCCCTCACTACCTCGTGTTGTTTGCAATGCAAGCGATGCAAGCCTTGCATTCCCGAGGGCCATGTGGGTGGTGCAGCTTTGTATTCCTGCGCAGCCTGGATTAATTACTTTGGGAGTGACATTTCTCTGCGGACCACCAACATTTTCTTGCAGACCACCAGTGGTCCACAGCCCAGTGATTGGCAACCACTGATCTACAAGGTCCCTTCCAACTCTATTAATCTTTAAATCTTATGACTGTTTTTCACACTGATGGCCATTGCAACATTCCCATGATCACTTGATCAAAATTGGCACCTGATTCCTTTTTATGGCGGTTGCAGTGTCCCAGGATCACATGACCCCATTTTGCAACCTTCAGACAAGCAAAATCAATTGGGAAGCCAGATTCACTTAACAACCATATCATTAACTTAACAATTGCAGTGATTCACTTAACAACTGAGGCAAAAAAGTCATAAAATGGGACAAAACTCACTTAACAAATGTTTCTCTTAGGAACAGAAATTTGGAGCTCAGTTGTGGTCATAAGTCGAAGACTACTTGTACAGACAAATTGGACCAATTTTTTATTGTAATATTGCACAGTTTCAATGCTGTACAAAAAAAATGTTTACAGCAGATGGCACCCTTCTTTTTCAGAGCCTTCCTACTACATGATTTTTTTCTCTTATTTAATTGAAGTTACTTTTCAACAGAAAACTGAATTTTTGAGGTTTGTGGATGTTGTTTTGTACCCAGATGGTTATCATTTAGTGAGCATAATTGGGACTAGCGATTCAGGTATTAAATAAAGCTGTCGCT
Organism: Bungarus multicinctus; assembly: GCA_023653725.1. NCBI lineage: Eukaryota > Metazoa > Chordata > Lepidosauria > Squamata > Elapidae > Bungarus > Bungarus multicinctus. The sequence goes on along the minus strand of CM042846.1, from coordinate 75,571,209 downwards.
AAGGGAAACTTCAGAATTCTACAATCTTACTCCAGCTTATATTTGCTTTACAAACCTGCAAATGTAGTAAATATGGATTGATTTTTTTCATCACTGTAACTGTAAACAGTCATTAAATGAGACAGTTATACTTTGTGCATATGTATAGACATACCACTGATGTATCATTGTACTTGGAGGTATATTAATTTCACACTGCAGTAAGGTACTCCACACCTATATATTTCAGTGACTTCAGGGAGAGAAGCATTCACTTAATTACAAATTAATAGCACTTCACAATAACACTTTGACTTATATACCACTTTGCAGTGCTTTACAGCCTTCTCTAAACAGTTTACAGAGTCAGCTTATTGTCCCCAACATTATGGGTCCTCATTTTATCCACCTGAAAAGGATGGAAGGCTGAGTCAACCTTGAGCCTGGTGAGATTTCAACTGTGAAATTACAGACAGCTGGCAGTCAGCAGAAGTAGCTGCAGGACTGCACTCTAACAACTGCGCCACCATGGCTCATTATGGGCGTTTTGATGGACTTTCCCACATTAATATTTGTAGGTTGTAAACTTGATTATGTGCCATCAAAAAAGTAATTGACTCTTAGCAATCACATAGAGTTTCTCCATGACAATTTGTTTATGGAGATTCTCAGTCATCCAGGTCATGATTGTCTCAAAGGTGGTTTTTCAAAAGGTAACTGGATTGGGTTTTTCCTGAGGAAGAAAACATATCTCTTCTCATCCAAAAAGCCTCATCGGTTCTGACCATCACCCATCACCATCCAGTCAGAACTGATTAAGCTTCTTAGATGAGAGACAAAACATCTTCTTCCTCAAGGAAAACACTTAGTCCAGTTGCCTTTTGAGACAACCATGATAATTTGTCCTTAGCCTAGTTCTTCCAACGATGCACCCTTCTCGTAATACTTATTGAAAATTTAGGTGATCTAAAGTTACATAACTGGTCATAATTTGTACAGGTCCAACATAAATGTACATGCCGTACTTAAAATCCTGTGGCCTATGAATTTGGACCAGAATAAGTCTGCATCTTGGCATCGGATAGGATTTATGACTTATAACTGTTTACTAACAACAATAAGCTTCCCTTATTTTAAACCCCATTGTGAACATGAAGGAAGCCTGAATCAATAGAAGTAACTTTTTTGTTAAAAGGACAAAGAACCTTTCAGTGAAAAATCCAGGCATTAGAACAAAGAAGCCACGGTGTAAGAAGACTTTAATTCTAAGACACAAGTAAACCCATTTTGGGGTGTATTTGGAATTAAAAAAATATATTAAGGGTGCTTTCATAAAATGGAGACTGTCCAATGGTGATCATGGGAAGAAAAATCCCCAAAACTGCATGTAGTTTCAAGATTGATATTTTTATAAATAAAAATTAAAATAAAATATTATATTTTATTAATATGATATTGAACACAAATTTTACAATTATAAAATTTACTACAATTGTAGTAAATATATGTGTGTGTACACTATATACAAATACATGTACATACATACTACATGCTACATATATATACATACACATGCATACACACACACGTGTGTACAAACACAATCTGTTTAAAATCTGTTTCATTAAAATAACTGAAAAGAAAATAGATATGGATGTTCCTGCAACACTTTTTCCATTTTTCCCTTTTACTTTTTTATGAATAAACATGGACTCATTTACCTTACTATTTTTATGTCTGTCTAATAGCTATACAGTTGGTAGGGAATGTGATCCAATGATTGCTCCTTTCTTTTTTGTGTTTTCAACATTGTGTCACCTAGTTTTTACTTTGGATCAGCAAACCAAAATCTGTCCATGTAGTGCAATTTAGTTATGAAAATGCAGAATACAGAAAGGAAAAAGTCAAGCATTTCATCCAGATTGCATAATGTGACCAAACACAGTCATGGACTAAGCACTACCCCAAAATAGAGTATTATATGCTCTGGAGGCAAGGTGGGGAAAAGTATCATATGGAAAACAATTGAAGCTCTGAAATCTATGTTTTAAAAAAGATAGGAAAAATATTAATAGAGTTTGCATCTAAACATATTTTGTTTGTATTTCTGAAATCCTTTGGTGAATAAACATCCTTCAAAATCAGCTTTCCCTGTATGAAGAAATGGAACTTTGCAAATGAAAAAATGCATATTTTAAGAAAAAGTGCATACAAAAGTGTATTGTGCCAGAAGAAGTTTGTGTAAAACTATGTATAATGGAAATGTTCATTTATGTACATGTGTGTGTGTGTGGAAAGAGAGAAAGGAGAGGAGAGACAGAGAGGGAGAGGGGGAGGAGGAGAGAGAAAAAGAAACAATGCTGTAGTATTCATAAACCATTGTGCCAACATCTTGCAAACATTCACAGACCCAGGAAGAAACAAGACAAGAGATGCTTATGCTTGGATAAATGAGAAATTGAGCAAAACTGAAATTGACAGATTTCTCCATCCCTAAAAATAGTCTAGCTTATTATGTTTCTAACATCATATCGTGTTAGCCATTTTAGAAGAACATTCATGGTCACAGAAAAGATGCATTAAAACCAACATATTTAAGAACCAATTTACTATTTAGAAGCTGCATTCTTGTTTCTACTTTCCTACAAGTAAACCCTATCAAATACAATAACATTAGTTGATGCTTAGGATTACATCTTTATATGACATTTATAGCATCACGTGTGTTTCATTATTCTTTTACCAGAATTTAATTACCGAACATTTTGTTATTTCTATTAAATTAGGCTATGCTTCATTATACATACAGTATGTGGAAGATTAGCTTTTGACTTTCAAGTGCTTCACTACTTATCTTTGCCCCCCTTTTTGAAAAAAAATAAGATGGAGAAGGAAGCTCCTGAATCAGGATTATGTCCATTGGTTGGACAAACTCAGACTTCGATTGATCTCTATTTAGATGTTTACCTTCTTTATACTGGAGCTAGGCAACTGGACCATCTGGTAAAACATTGTAAAGATTGGCTGCCAGTTATTCTTCAATTCCAGTTCTTTTTTACATTTTCAAGCAATGTAAACAGTGGTCATTTGACACAAATAGGTAAAGGTAGTCATTTCCAACTCAAGGGGGCAGTGCTCATCTCCGTTACAAAGCTGAAAAGCCAGTCCTGTCCAAAGATGTTTCAGTGGTCATGTGGCTAGTATGACTAAATGCCGAAGGTGCACGAAACACTGTTACCTTCCCACCAAAACGGTCCCTATTTTTCTACTTGGATTTTTTTTTTAACTTTTGAACTGCTAGGTAGGCAGAAGCTGGGACAAGTAACAGGAGCTCATTCCATTACATGGTGCTAGGGATTTGAACCGCTGAACTGCCAATTTTTCTGATCAACAAGCTCAGTGTCTTAGCCACAAATAGTCCACCTGAATTTTTGAAGTCAGTTTGGTCTAATAGTTAAGAGACCAGGCTAGAAAGTGGAAGACTGTGAATTCAATTTCTGTCTTAACTATGGAAGCCAGCTAGGAATCTTTGGGCCAGTCAATCTCTCTCAGTCCAGTCCACCTCACAGAGTTCTTGCTGTGGTATAGGTGGGGGAAAGTGTGTATGTCTTGCCGCCTTGTATTACTTGTAGAAATAATAAGGGTGGGATACAAATAAATCATTTAAAAGACCACCAGCTGTCCACTCTTGAAATGGAGAACTTCAAAAATACCTTCTAGATTCAAGGAAGAAGAGTGGCTGCTGGAACAAGCATTCATTTCCTGAGGGGATTGAAACCTAAAGCATAGTAGGAATTTTAGCTTTCTTGCCCAGATAAAAATTAAAACGGGGCTTTTTACCTAGAACTATGGCTAATCCTTTTCAACTTCACAGCAGAAAGGAAGGCCCAGGTGGGTATGCAAAGGGCACTTTGACCTCCTTGAAGCTAGAGAGGGGCAGGCAGCTGTTAATTCTGAGTGACAGCCCACCTGCATGCAGCATTCCTCTATAAATACATTTGAGAGAAAGAACTGATTGCCTCAGGAAGACAAATGCCCTTTCTATGTGTTTAAATATTTTATAACTTCATGAGGCAGCACATACGAACAGCAGACAATAGGACAATGAGGCAACAAACGATAAAGTTACTGCTACCTTTAATAGCTTTGCTGAAGAGGATGTTTCAAGTAATGGTGGGTTGTTGTTTTTCCCAGATCTCTATGATGTGTTGCCAGACTTTGCCCAAAACTCTGTTTCATGAAGAAATAGCAAGATGCCATACTAGGTGATGAACCAAAGACTTCAGTTGTTTCTGCAAGGTTCAGTGGAGGCTTTGGTTGTTGTTTTGCAGCAAAACCGAGTCTTTTTTGCAGACACAAACAAATAGCCTTTTAAAACAAAGATTTATTGTTACATTAGCTTTTGTGAATCACGGTCCTTAAGTGAAATGGATTATTATGTTCAGATAGGTCTGCTATAATAAATTGGTTAATTTTAAAATGGTTATAAGATTCTATTTATTCCTATCTTTGTGAGCCTTTTCTCACTTCTGAATCATAAGTTCTAGTACCTTTTCTTGAGTTGGCTAGAAACCAGACTAGCATGAAATTTGCTGTCTTGGTTATTAAGCTGAGCATTGCTTCTACTTTCTCTGTTTCAAGCACCTGTGGTCATGTTAGTTCTGCCAAAGGAAAGGCTAATAAACCCTAATGGATTCTTTGCATCTCGAGGCTGTCCTTGGACAGTCTTGGAACAAGGAGGGAGCACTTATTTTAACATGTGCTAAGTGAGAGCTAAGGACGAGAGTGCCAGTTTGGTGAAGCAGGCTAAGAACTGGGAGACAAAATCTTAGGTACAATGCCAGCTCACACTCTCTCAGCCCTGATGAAGGCTATGGCAAATCATTTCCAAAAATCTTGCCAAGAAAAACAGGAGTCAACACTGATTCAAACACATACAGACACACATGGAGAGAGAGTGGGGAGAAGGAGAGAGAAAACTAAGCACAATGTAAACCTATCTTATCTTGGACTGAAGATCAGATTGGAAGAAAGGAGAGAAAGTCCTGAGCATATATTTCTATATTTCTAATTCCCATGGTTATTATTTTTGTTTTGTGTAAGGATGTGATCAGTGTTCTGAACTTCAGCTTGTTGCTTACCCTTAGAAAATACTTGAATATTCTTACTTACTTACTTGTAAGATACTGTAAGATACTTACAGTATCTTACAAATATGTAAGATACTTACAATACTTGAAGATTCACATACTGGTCACTTGCAACAAAGCAAGTGCTATTAGTTTTTCACTATTGGAGCACTGCAGTTGGAAAGGAAGGGTAATGTTGAGTAGATTTTGGGGGGGGGGGGGTTAGAGGTTGAATCCAGTGGCATAAAGTACCACAGGCAACTACTGAGATCCTTCTACAAGTTGCCCAACAATAACCTCTCTCTAGTGTCTGTTTCTTTTTTATCTTCATACCTGAAATAGCATTACCATCTCTTGAGCATATATCCAGCAGTCTCCAGTAAAAATCTTATCCAGAATGAAGATGCAGCACTACCTTGAATGGCTTATATTGCAGTGGGTGTGGTAGTACAGACTTATGCCCTGGATCATGATATAGGTCTATGTACCAGGTTGGGTGGATCAATTTGAAGTTGCCTTCTTTCATTTTTTCTGTTTTTTCTGGAGAAATACTAAACTAAACCTCAACAACAGCCATCTGTCAGAAATGATGTACGGTCTCCTCCTTGGACAAAGAGTTGGACTAGATGATCTACAAGGTCCCTTCCAACTCTATTAATCTCTATTAATTAACATATGTTAACTATTTGACAAGTAGAGATGCTGCTGCAGCGAAAGACTGGTGCTCAGGCATTAAGGTGGCATCAATGGCATCTCTCCAGATAAAATGAGGACATGAGATTGCCCAAATGTGGTCTTCACAAGGAGATCTGCAAGATCTGAACAAGTTCTGCTTTATGTGAGTCTGAGCATCAGGGATCATGGAAGAGACAGCCACAGTGGCACCTGCAAAAGGACATTGGGTTTGCAAAAGTCCCCGCTCTCTTAAACACATTTTGAAGACAATTATTTCAAGTTAAAAGAGATCTTCATTCAATGCAGCAGAAGCAATCAAGCCAGCTGGTGGGTGATTCTTCATCCCACATTAAGGATTAATGCACAGGAACAATTTAAAGGATTTAAAAATAATTAAAGACAAAAAGCTTGCCAAGAATTTAAATTAAAGAAGTTTAAAATAAACTAAAGAAACATTTGAATTTATTCACCATAAATTGATTTTAAAACAAGTAAACAATATATAACTTTGAGAGAAAGGATTTTATTTGGATTAATTGGTACAATGAATGTACAGCTTTGGAAAATAAAAGTTAAGGGAAAGTTTTGTAAAAACCATTGGACTAGAGAACTGTGATGCAGTGGTAGATTTCTACTGGTTTGGACTGGTTCAGGCAAACTGGTATTTCCAGTGAGCATTTGGCCCTGCCCTGCTCACTCCCGCTTTTTCCTGTGCTTTATTTCCTGGTTTTGTGCAGCAGAGCAGTTTGCTGCATTTCCACTATTTTACTCACCTGGAGTTGCAGTAGAAGATAAGTATTAGAGTTGAAAATGGGCCTTTTAAAACGCTGAGTGTGCAACTCTCCAAATCAGTTGAATCGCACCACTGGCTAAATGGGACTAAATATTTAATGATTTAGAGAAAGCAAAGGGAAGTCCCTCTTTTATTTTCATTCCATTTTTTCTAGATTTATTTATTTAATTTATTTTGACAAGCGATTATAAGATAACAGGTATAAGTATAAACATAGTTATGAATACATGAAATGGATACATATAAGAAAAATAAAAAGAAACAATAGGACAGGGACAGTAGGCACATTGGTGCGCTTATGCACGCCCCCTACTGGCCTCTTAGGAAAGGGGTGAGGTCAATAGTAGACAGTCTAAGGTTAAAGTTTTTGGGGTTTGGGGAAGAAACCACAGAGTCAGGTAGAGTATTCCAGACATTGACCACTCTGTTGCTGAAGTCGTATTTCCTGCAATCAAGTTTGGTGCAGTTTACCTTGAGTTTGTATCTCTTGTATCTATTTATTGAAATGATTGCTATTAGAAAAGTAGTGAAACTTACAGAAGTGACCAAAAGATGGCATTACAGTTGAGGCATTCCAAAGGATCTTATAAGAATGTTATAACCACTGGACTTTAAAAAAGCAAGACACAAAATAATTTGACTTGTTTGACCTGTGGTGCTAGAAACAGTCCTGCATATTCCTTGGACAGCAAAAGTGACTAATAAGCAAGTACTAGAACACATAACACCGGACATGTCACTAGAAGGCAAAATCACAAAACTGTGTCTTATATACTTTGGCCATGTCATGTGGGGGAATTCACTGGAGAAAGCAATTATGTTTGGAAGAGTAAGCAGTAAAAGGAAATCAGGCCATCAAAGAACACAGTGGTTGGACATGATCAAAGGTGACACCAGCCAGAGGAGAGAACAACTTAAAGAAATAGTGTAAGGTCAGAAGATGTGGAGAGACCTGGCCCATAGAATCACCAAGAGCCAGATCTGCCTGTGTGAATGCATCATGAAAGACGAAATAAAAGAAAACATGAGAAAGAATGTAGAAGAACCTGAATGACAAATGAGTAGCTTTCAAATATAAATGACATTTTGGTACATGTGAAAGTTTGGAAGCAGGAATTTAATAAATATACATAGAGACGTTAAGCAAATGTACTTTCCTACAAGTTGAAATTTGAAATAGTTTTTTTAAATACATAATATTCAAAAACTAAGCCCATTAAGCAAAGCTTATTCCTAAATAAATGAAAATAAGATTGCAACTTCATATTACGGTAGAAAGTAAAAAATTCATTCCACCTCCTTCAAAAACAAACATAAAATAAATCTTCAACTGCAATACTATATAATGTATCTGTCTTGTATGCGAATAAGATATAAATGACTCAATGCAGCATATATAAATAGGTTTATTCAGTTATAAGAACTTCACAAAAGGAGGAGGAAGAGAAACTGGGTGTTTCAAGCTACAGATATACTAGCTTTCATTCATGTCGATTTAAATGCAAATAGCCAAATAATATGTAAACTTCACTGTGAGAGTCTTTTCAGATGAGCAGCTCATAATTATTATCCAACTCCCCAACCATCAGCATTAGCGTTAGAACTAGGGGTGGGATTCAAATTTTTTAACAACCGGTTCTGTGGTCGTGGCTTAGTTGGTGGTCATGGCTTGGTTGTCATGTTACTGGCTGGGTGTGGCCAACTCAACATCACTCACATCGTGGCACGCATCTCCTTGCCTGGCCTCTCATGACTGTGGGGATGCTGCAACAGTCGTAAGTGTGAAAAACGGTCATAAGTCATTTTTTTCAGTGCCATTGTAACTTTGAATGGTCACTCCACACAAGCAAAGTACCAGCAAAGGAGGAAAAAAAAACTCCAGAGAAGTTCCAGAGACAGGAAGTCTAGTCCTGCCAAGAATGTAATAAGGGTTAATGGAGAGGCAGTTTCTGTAAGCAACATCAGAATGTTTCTTTCCTGCCTCCTTACAGGATTAGGCCAGTAATTTCTTCTAACAACCGGTTCTCCGAACTGCTTAGAATGTTAACAACCAGTTCTAGCGAAAAGGTGCGAACCTATAGAATCCCATCCCTGGTTAGAACTATATTGTAGCTAAGCTAGTATCAAACAGGAGCCATGGTGGCACAGTGGTTAGAATGCAATAGTGCAGGCTAATTCTGCTGACTGCCAGAAGTTTGGCAGTTCAGTTCTTACCAGTTCAAAGTTGACTCAGCCTTCCAGCCTTCTGAGGTTGGTAAAATGAGGACCCAAATTGTTAGGGGCAATATGCTGATTCTGTGAACTGCTTAGAGAGGGCTGTAAAGTGATATATAAGTCTAAGTGTTATTGCTATCAAATATGTTCCATCCGCTTTAGAATGAAGGGGATTTCAGAATATAATCTGACCAGGTTTAAAGAAACTGTTTGAAGTTTGTTTTTTTTTCTGCAGATTCTTCCATTGCATCTGAGCAGGTGTGTCCTGCAGCTATTGAATTCTTCCCCCCAATAGACTTAAACAAACAAAAAACAAAATTCCCATAGAGATTCTTAGTCATACAGGTCATGGTCATCCCAAAGATGCTTTTTTCAAAAAGTAACCGGACTTTGTTTTTCCTTGAAGACGTTTCACTTCTTATCTAAGAAGCTTCTTCAGTTCTGACTCAAGAAACTTGTTGGATGAGAAGCGAAATGGCTTCAAGGAAAAAACAAGAAAGTCCAGTTGCCTTTTGAAAAAAGCATTTTTGGGACAAAAAACAAAAAAAGCTGATTGTATTTAAGGAAGGATTTGAACTATGAACTTATAGGGTATGAATGTCACAAAATGGATACCCTTTAGGAGGGGAGAAATAAGGTCTAATATCTACATAAATAAATGATAACATGTTGCTGATAAAAAGAAAGAAGGTGGACTCCAAAACTCCAAATATACTGGATTACTGATGGATGGAGTTAAGGTTACCAAGGCAACCAATAAATTTTGTATAAATGTGGTTAGCCTTGTGGCAAAGAAAAATGTCAAGTGATCAAATGTCCTCTCATGGATTCTCAACAAAGTTCTTCTAAAATGGGTACCGATTCCCCTTTCTAACCCCAAATCCAGTCTGTGGTCCTCAACTTATGACCACAATTGAGTCTAAAATTCATGTTGCTAAGCGAGACATTTGTTAAGTGAGTTTTGTCCCATTTTATGACCTTTCTTGCCGTCATTGTTAAATGAATCATTGTAATTGTTAAGTTAGTAACATAATTGTTAAGTCAATCTGGTTTTCCCATTGACTTTGCTTGTCAGAAGGTCACTAAATTCTGGGACACTGCAACCATCATAAATAGGAGTCACGTTGCCAAGCATCTGAATTTTGATCATGCTACCATGGGGATGTTGCAAAACAGTCGTAAGTTGAGAAATGGTCATAAGTCACCATAGAAATGGTGGTAGACTTTAGAAGAAACCCTCCCATACTACCACTTCTTACAATACTAGACAACACAGTATCAACAGCAGAGACCCTCACATTTCTAGGTTCTACTATATCACATGACCTAAAATGGACACCTAACATCAAAACATCATCAAAAAAGCACAACAGAGAATGTTCTTTCTGCGCCAACTCAGAAAGCTCAAACTGCCCAAGGAGCTGCTGATCCAGTTCTACAGAGGAATTATTGAGTCTATCAACTGCACCTCTATAACTGTCTGGTTTGGTTCTGCAACCCAACAGGACAGACACAGACTTCAGAGGATAATTAGGACTGCAGAAAAAACAATTACTACCCACCTGTCTTCAATCAAGGACCTGTATACTGCATGAGTCAAAAAGAGGGCTGTGAAAATATTTACAGATCCCTCACATCCTGGACATAAAGTGTTTCAACTCCTTCCCTCAAAACGATGCTTATAGAGCATCGCACACCATAACAACTAGATACAAGAACAGTTTTTTCCTGAAAGCCATCACTCTGCTAAACAAATAATTCCCTCAGCCCTGTTCAACTATTACAAAGTCTGCACTACTATTATTGCTAAATCTTGTCATCACTCCTTATCACCCATCCTCTCCCACTTGTGACTGTATGACTGTAACTTTGTCACTTGTATCCTTTCCATTTATATTGACTGATTGCTTATTGTACCCTATGGCTATCATTAAGTGTTGTACCTTATGATTCTCGAGTCCTGATGAATGTATCTTTTCTTTTATATATACTGAGAGTATTTACACCAAGACAAATTCCTTGTGTGTCCAATCACACTTGGCCAATAAAGTATTCTGATGCCAGTGATGGTTTTTTCAGTGATGTTGTAACTTTGAACGGTCACTAAATGAACTGTTGTAAGTTGACGACTACCTATCCAGTGAAAGCAAGAATGAAATACTCATTCCAAGAAACAGAGAGTACTATCTGGCATTAAATGGGGTGGAAAACCATGTGCCATTAGCAAGCACGCCTGCTAAATATATTTCCAAGTTGGGCTTGGCATTTTTGTTCCGTAGCAACAGTTGTCACTTATATTGGTTTAGGATATGAACAGGCATGCTGCCACCCTAACAGATGGGTAGGAATAAAAGCATGCCAGCATATTAGTCTTAGCACTGATTTAGGACAATGAGTTTAGCAATATTTAGAGACGTATTGCAATGCCTTTCTAGCTTTAAACTATTCCAGTTGATCACACAGGGATTAATGGATGGGTTGAAAAGCATGATTTATGATTAGTTTTGCCTAACAAAAAAAAATGTTTTGCCAGGTTCAAGTGGGATTATTCTCAGGGAAATCTATTTAGGCTTTGCAACTATAAAAACATATCAGGTCAAAAGAAAGCAACATGGTGCCTGTAATTGCCATAAAAGCTCTAGATAGTTTGTAAGGGATCCTAAAAACATAGAGTGGTTGTAATCTCTTGTTGTTGTCAATTCTTATGGAATTTTGGTGTGTGTTTCTTTTTAAGCTTTCAGCTTTTTTCTTTTCTAACAACTAGAACAATTGACATCCCCTGGTAAAACCTATTAAGAGGCGCATAAAGAAAGTACAAAGTCAAGAGCTATAAAATTCCTTCTGAGTGCAATTCAGCTAATGTGCTTTTTCCCATGGTGCTTAGTTCTACCACTGAAACCCAGGGAACTTCAAAGCAGTCAGTTCAGCAGGATCGTGCCCTTAATTAACATTTGCCTGCATGTATGCCCCATTGATTCCACTTCAGACTTCATTGTCCTGACTAAATAGATTTCCACAGCACCTTCTCTTGAGGCAGAGGGGAAATGCCAGCTGAGATACCGATTAATACTAATTCCTGTGTACTGAAGTTAATCTCATTGACTTCAGTGAGTAAGACCATACCTAGAGTACTGCATCCAGTTTTGGTCACTACATTATAAAAAAGATGTTGAGACTCTAGAAAAAGTACAGAAAAAAGCAATCAGGATGGTTAGGGGATTGGAGACTAAAACATATGAAGAACGGTTACAAGAACTGGGCTTGGCTAGTCTAGTGAAGAGAAAGACCAGGGGAGACATGATAGAAGTCTTCCAATATTTGAGGGGCTGCCACAGAAAGGAAGGTATCAAGCTATTTTCTAAAGTGCCTGTAGGCCACATAAGGAATAATGGATAGAAACTGAATAAGGAGAGATTCAACCAGGAAATAAGGAAAAACTTTCTGACAGTGGGAAAAATAAACCAATGGAACAGCTTGCCCTCTGAAGTTGTGGGAGCGCCATCACTTGAGACCTTCAAGAAGAGATAGACTTCCATTTGTCAGAAATAGTGTAGGGTCACCCACTTGGATGGTGTTGGACTAGATGATCTATAAGGTCCCTTCCAACTTTGATTATTTGTTACCTGTTATCAGTTTCTGAATTTGTGAAAAGTGCTTGATGAAGATGGTATCATTTCCCATAACAACAATCTTTATTATGGCCACAGACCAGCACAAAAGTGAAACATTAAAATAAAAATAATAAAAATAAAATATTAAACACGTCATCTCAGAATGTCCATGGAGATTCTCAGTCATCCAGGTCATGGTTGTCCCAAAGGTGCTTTTTTTTTCCAAGAGGCAACTGGACTTTCTGGTTTTTCTTTGAAGTCATTGAGGCCAAAATTGTTAAGTTAGTAATGTGGTTGATAAGTGAATCTGGCTTCCCCACTGACTTTGCTTGTGAGAAAGTCGTAAAAGCAAATCACATGACCCCAGGACATTGCAACCAGTCATAAATATGAACCAGCTGCCAGGCATCTGAATTTTGATCATGTGACCATGAGGATGCTGCAATGGTCATGTCACTTTTTTCAGCACTGTCGTAATGAATAGTCCCTATATGAACCTATTCAAAGGTTTCTTCCACAATTACCATGACCAAACTATTTGTCATGCCCCAGTTGGACTCTGATTCCGAGAGAGTGGTGGAACAGCTGACAGGGAGTGGGAGTGTGGCTCTGGTGGCTGTGGAGGAAATTGAGGAAGGGCACAGGCCGGCTTGGCATTCAAAGGAAGACCCAGGCCACCCCCTCTTCATTATAGGGCACACAGGGAGGAATGGTTAAGGGAGTAAAGTGGTTTACAGTGGAGGAAAGGGCCCTGATCTCTTTCCTGGGCTGTAGCTAAGAAGACTGTTTAAAAGAGCAAACTGCGCATGGCAAAGTTGCTGGAAGCAAAGTGTGCATTATCTTTATCGAGGCCTATCTGGGTTTTGGCATCCTCCCAACTATGTGTGCCTCGTTATCTTTTGGAAGTCTGCAAGTTATTATCCTGGTCTGTCATGTTAATTAATTCAGTGTGGTTTGTGTTGCTTTTTTTTATTTCTACTTTATCTGTATTTTAGGTTCGGAATGCATTTCTTGTAGACTGTTTTTGGAAAAGTTTGAGCTCCCGCCAAGGAAAATTGGACATTGGGGGCCAAGTTGGAGACATTAAAGGGAATTTATCTACTTTGGTGACTTTGTTCTTTTTGTGCCATGCCCCGGATCATCACACTATTATAATCTCCCCATCTATCTGATTTTTGTTTCTTCCCTAAAAATATTCTACTTGCCTCTTTCAATTACTTTGCATAACTACAACCCATTTCTGTTAACTACCAAGATAGTTTTGAAAGGTATTCCTGTCTTCTAAAGTAACAACTATCCCTCCCAATCTTATGACATCTGCATATTTGCTAAGTATTCTCTCCATCTCTTCCTCCAAATGCAGTCTTGCATGAGTGAAAAATGAATTCATCTCTTCAGTTTCAAGATGAACTATTGATTCACACAAGGTCTCTTAAAGAATGTTATTCTGAACCAGCTATGCAGTGCCTCCACTTAATTCTCATGCTATCCAGCCCATTCCTAACTAGGTTAGTAAAGAGGATGTCCTAGAATACTTCATCAAATGCTTCAACAATATGCATTATGTCTACAGCTTTCCTATAATCTGAGAGAGTTATTCAATGAAAAAATAAGGGTAAGCAAAATCCATGCTGACTTCTGACAAATGCCTCATTGTTTTGAATAACCAGTTATAGAATAACAGAATAAAAGAGTTGGAAGGGACCTTGTAGGTCCTCTAGACCAGGGGTTACCAACCTTTTGGACCTCAGGGACCACCAAACTCATAATTTTAGATCCCAGGGACCACTAACCAATTCTGTGGGCATGGTCTAATTTGTGGATGTGGCTTGGTGGTCATGTGACTGGCTGGGCATGGCTTGTTTGTAAATATTATAAATATTTATATAAATATTATTTTTTTTATAAAAAAAGAGCAACTTTTACCCAAAATCAGGCAAAGCAGGCAGATTGAGTTGCTCACAGAATCACAGATTCATTCAGAAATCTATCTATCTGCCATTGGCTATCTCAGTCTGTCACATAAAATTTGCTTGCAAGCAAACTCATAAAATTTGCTAGCAAGCAAACTCACAAAATTAACTCACAACACACCATGCATGTAAATATTGATTTTTTTATTTTAAAAAAGAGCAACTTTTACCCAAAATCAGACAAAGCAGGTAGGCAGATTGAGTTGCTCACAGAATCACAGATTCATTCAGAGATCTATCTATCTGCCATTGGCTATCTCAGTCTGTCACATAAAATATACTTGCAAGCAAACTCTTGAAATTTGCTAGCAAGCAAATTCACAAAATTAACTCACAACACACCTTGCATGCAAATATTGATTTTTTTATAAAAAAAAGATCAATTTTTACCCAAAATCAGGCAAAGCAGGCAGATTGAATTGTTCATAGAATAATTCAGTGATCTATCTATCTGTCATCGGCTAGCTCAGTCTTTCAATTTGCTTGCCGTGAGTCTTTGAGTCCGTGAGTTTGCTTGCAAGCAAACCTTCAGTCCTAAGGGTGGTTCGGCTGTGCTGAGCTGAAGATCTACAGATTAGCTAGAAAGCAAGAAATCCAACCATTTCCTGCTTCCTAGCTAATCTAAATCTCCCGGCACAGCAGAACAGATGATAGTCAGAAAAGGGAAAAATAGCAATTTAGCAGGCAAGTTTACCGTGTAAGGAGTGAGAGGGCGGGGAGGGTTCCTGCGGGCCATGTGGGCGACGCAACCTTGTGTTTCTGCACAGCCTGGATTAATTGCTTTGGGGGGGTGCTCTGGGAGTGAGATTTCTCTGCGGACCACCAAAATTTTCACACAGCCCACCAGTGGGCCGCAGCCCACCGGTTGGCAACCGCTGATTATAGTCCAAACCCTTCCGCCTACACCATTTCTGACAGATGGCAGTCCAATCTCTTCTTGAAAGCTTCCAGTGATGAAACTTCCACAAATTCTGAAGGCAAGGTGTTCCATTGGTTGATTGTTCTCATTGTCATAAAATGTCTTCTTGTTTTTAGGCTGAATCTCTCCTTGATTAGTTTCCATCCATTATTCCTTGTCTGGCCTTTGGAATAGGTTGACCCCCTTCTCTCTGTGACAGCCCGAATATTGGAACTCTGCTATCATGTGTCCCCTGGTCCTTTTCTTCACTA
Source organism: Bungarus multicinctus (assembly GCA_023653725.1). Classification (NCBI taxonomy): domain Eukaryota; kingdom Metazoa; phylum Chordata; class Lepidosauria; order Squamata; family Elapidae; genus Bungarus; species Bungarus multicinctus. The sequence continues at coordinate 75,555,665 of CM042846.1, read as the reverse complement.
GACTAGCCATGTCCAGGTCCGCAACCATTCTTCATATGCTTTAGCCTCCAGTTGCCTAATTATCTTGGTTGCTCTTATCTGCACTCTTTCTTGAGTCTCAACATCTTTTTTTTGTAGTGTGGTGACCAAAATTGGATGCAGTATTCTAGGTATGGTCTTACTAAGCCTTTATAGAGTGCCACTAGTACCTCACATGATCATATTCTGAATCCCTCTGTTAATGCAACTTAGGATAGCATTGGCTTTTTTGGCTGCTGCCGCACACTGAAGAAAAGAACAGCATTTCTCCCCCTCCAGACAACAGATACTGGCTAGGCCTTTTGTAATGATAAACTTCACAGAGTTAGAAATTTAATTTGTTTCTGAGAAATGAGGTCCCTGGTATTTGCAATTAGACTGGATAGTCAAACAAGGACCTTTACTGCTTATCCTAAAGTGTGAGCAGGGAAGCATAATGGAAGATAATTCTTCGATAAATCTATTCCCCCACCCAAAATGATTTAGGATGTAAAGCACTTTAAACTGAGTTCTGCAAAGCTTGGCAATTAATGCAGCTGTTCCAAGAAAAATATTGTTGGAGAGTATCTATATTACTTGCATAAATTTGATCTAGTAAGTATTCAATGTAAATCAAATTAATTCATAGGTCATTTTTATACTGGCCCTGCCCAATTTGTGGAACGCTATGCCAAAACCAAGTTTGGCCCCAGGCCTAAAAAAATGTGTACCTCCCTAGCTTATCCATTGCTGTACTTTGGCAACAGCATCCTTCCACCAACCAAAAACATTGAATAATATTGGAGGTAAAGTTGGGCTGAAATCTGAAGCTTCAATTCTCTGAAATTGGAAAGCAGACGCCTCCTTTTCTACCTCATTCTCAGGACGTTTTAGAATTAATTTCAGATTTATGTTGGTTGTGTATTTGTGTGCAATGACTGCGAGATGTATGGGAAGGGTGGCATTTTGAGTTGTTTTTCTGTCACCCATCTCAATCTCACTTGGCAGCCCCCCTCCTGATTTGAAAATGACAGATGGAAAAACTCCATCCACAATGTTTTCCTTTGCATTAAATGCTGGAAGGGTGGAAAGCTCAAGAGATTGCGCGGTTTGGCAGCCGAGAGAGAAAAATCTAACAAGTGCCTCTCTCAGAGAGCAAAAATTAAATAATAAGAAATGGCATTACTGTAGCCTTTCCCTTTAGAATCTGTAAAACTCAGCTGCCTAAATCTGTTGCTACAATCTGGTTAATTAGAGAGCCAAGTCATGCTTACTTGTATTTTCCAAAACCCCTGGGGAAAGTAATAGGGGCTTATTCATTTTACATTTGATAAAACCTAAAGACCCTAGAGGAAGGCAGAAAAATGGAGAGGCCGTGATTTTTACTATTAGTTCTACTATAATTGGCTTGGATTCCACAAAAGTGTAAAACAAGAAAATACAGGGATTAAAACTTGGTGCAAACTGATGAAAGATTGTCAAGACAGAAGTGAAGAAATTGAGAGCTAGAAACCTTGTTGCATAGATCTATAACTGAAAGAAGTCACAAGCAGAAGAAATAAGATCATTGGACTGGCTGAGGTAAACTGAGGCAAAGTTTAAAGGAAAGTAGGCAGAGAGATGAAATTATGACTGCAAACAAACAGACTCATAATCAGTAAACTTGCTTATCTTTCACAAAGATGTTGTAGGGGTCAGGATACATTTATAGCTGTCTTCATACTACCATTTTAACCAAAGCAGGTAACAAATTTATCTAGCAGGCCTATTTGTTCTTGTTAGTGATCATCGTGATTAGGGGTCATTGTGGTGCAATATAAAATAGCCTGTTTGAATAATTTGGAGAGTGGATTTATATGTGGTGGATAAAAAGGCAATAAACAACCACCAAAGGTTGCTGGGAGTCATGCAGAATTTAAATTTATTACAAATTAAATTGATATATTTATCAATTTATTATAAAATTGTTTGAGGGTGAAGGTTTGTTCTCCAAGCTTATGGGTTGGTGTCTGAATGTTTTGTTATCAGATTAGGTAACATCTTCAGGGGAGTTTAGGGATTTATTCATATAATTATTTATACTGTATAATCATTACCGTAAATAAATGGATATTCTGTGATTCAGTATGTGAAGCTATAAAATTGGTTATCTTGGCAACCAGTAGGCAGGAAGAATTCCCTGGATGAATGACTTGCTAGAATTCAGTACTTAAAGGATCACTGGTTTAAGCAGTATGTTCAGTATAACTGGAGATTAAAGTAATATTTATTTTTTAAACTTCTTTATTTATAAGTCACATTCTTCTTTTGTATATCTTTCTTATTCATTACAGGTAGTCCATGATTTAAGATCACAGCTGGGCCCAAAATTTTCATTGCTAAGCAAAACAGCTGTTAAGTTATTTTTGCCTCATTTTATGACATTTCTTGCCATAGTTGTTAAGAGAATCATTGCAGTTGTTAATTGAATCCAGCTTCCCCATTGACTTTGCTTGTCAGAAGGTTGCAAAAGGGGATCCTATGACCTCAAAACATTGTAACTGTCATAAATATGTGGCAGTTGCCAAGCCTCCAAATTTTGATCATATGACCATAGGGATGCTGCAACAATTCTAAGTGCAAAAATCAAACACAAGTCAATCTTTTTAGTGAAGTTGCAACTTCAAACAGTCACTAAAGAAATGGTTGTAAGTCTAACAAAACCTGTAAATGCATCCTTTAAAAAGGAAAAGAAAAACCACATAACAGAAACAATAGAAAAAAAATGTAAACATAAATGTAAAAAAAATATAAAACCACAAACTATCATTCTACATTTGCAAACAAAAAAAAAAAAAACACCAAACCTCCATTCTTCCCTTTCCTTTGACCTTGTTATGCCTTCAGAAATTAAACGTATTTCTCCCTTTTCATTAGTAAGATTAAAATTATGACAAGTGATACTGAAGGTTTTTGCCAAATTATCTTGTACAAAGCAAACAAAATACATCTATTTTTCTATACTTGTTTTAAATTCCTTTTCTGTCACTTTTCTAGACCTTTTCCCATCCTGAAGCCTATAACTTCATCATGCTCTGACAGCACATAAATTCTATGATTTTCATTCTGGTGTTATTTTATAGCATTACCTCACTGTGTGCAGGATTTCTGAGTTAATATACAATATTTTTTTCAAAGGGGAGGAGACGATTACAAGGATACTGCAATTTTCACTGCAGTGTCCTTGCACGCGCTCTCTCACTGCTGATTTTCATTCTTTTTCACAGAAAAGCAAATTAAACACACTCCGTCTGCAATTATATTACATACCACCATAATAATGGAAATTAGAGACCTGCTGTTAACGTCCTGATGATGAACCCAACCAAAGCAAGCACTTTCCAATCTCTCAATACAAAACTTTATTGAATACATCATTTCGGCACTGATGAAGGCAAAACCAGATCTACCAAATTCCCACGCAAACCCAAATAATAACAATATAGATTTCTCCCTTTCCCCCTATTAGTTCAGGTCAGATTGTCCAATTGAGTGTCACTGATATTATTATGAGAAAAAGTATCTGGTCTTGGCAAACACCTGCCAAAGGGTCCTTGGTTCTCATGGCTCATTTTCTTGAAGTCTGGAGCTTGCATTCCATTTCACCCTTCGCTCCCTCCTGGTTCTTTGCCAAGTTGAGAAGTGATAAGAGTTATAGCAGCATAAGCATGCTTTGAGCTTGACACCTGTGAGTGCAATGTGCCATTAAATATAGTGAGTGCAATGTGCCATTAAATCCTATGTTTTCCATCTATAGAAGAGAATATCAGTAGCTTAGGGTTGACTTGTGGGGTCCTTGTTACTCTCTGAGCCTGGTTGTTTTCATGTAGATGTTTGATTACCAAACTAGGTAATATCAATGCAGTTAATGAAATATCTGCAAGAAAAATCACCAAGCTTAGAGAGTACCAAGGACCTCACAGTTCTCCTATCTCTCTTCTCTATCCTTTTCTCTTTCTATCTAATGCATTGCCTTTATCTAATTTTGCAACATGATATCATTAGCTGAAAATGTTAATCGCCCCAAACTTGATTGCAGGAAATACGACTTCAGCAAGAGAGTAGTCAACGTCTGGAATACTCTACCTGACTCTGTGGTTTCTTCCCCAAATCCCAAAAACTTTATCTTTAGACTGTCTACTATTAACCTCACCCCTTTCCTAAGAGGTCTGTAGGGGGCATGCATAAGCGCACCAATGTGCCTACTGTCCCTGTCCTATTGTTTCTTTTATTTTTTTATTTTTCGTATATATATCCTTGTATTCATAACTATGTTTTTACTTATACCTATTATCTTGTAAGCAATTGACAAACCAAATAAATAAATAAAATAAATAAGTGTTTATGCATTTCCAGAAAGGAAAGAGATTGGAAACATATTTAAATGCAGATGAGAAGAGACTTACAGCAAAGATATTGTTAAGGCCTACTTATAGCTTTCTGTTCTACTACTACAGCAGTAGCATTGGTAGAATTTAAAGACTTCAGCAGTCTTTAAACTAGTTTAAAGTCTTTAAACTCTAGGCTGGAACTTCACCTTAGTTTCTATTTTCTTCCTTATTTTGAGTTTTTTCTCTCCCCATTCCCAATGTTGCTTCCTCTTATCTCTCACCTTTTCTCCTCCTCCTTAATTTCTACAAAACATAAAAAATAAAAACAAACAAAACTTATTAAAAATGAAAATATTTCCTTTAGGAAAGAAATATGCAAAGAAGTAAAGAAAAATATAAACTTACAGAATAGCTTCCAACTTTCTTTGATATGTTTACAAATATAAAATACATTAAATTTTGACCTAAATTCAATAAAACTTGCTTCAAATAAAAATATTTAACATTTCTATAATCATAAACATTTCTAATCATTGAATTCTAAAATTAATATAGCATTTATTTCAGTTTCTAGCAAAAACTCTATACATGTTTTCCACATAGAACAAAGTTTGACAAAGCCTGAAAAGTTTCATCAGTTTTCTGAAGACTGTTGAATCTGATTTGTCATAGCAAGGGGTAGAATTTAAGTGTCTTGTCTGATCTTGAAAAACCTAAGTAGGGTCAGATAATGGTATGTTAATATTTGGAAAAGAGACTACTAGGAAATTCCTGAGATATAGGCTATGTTGGAAAGGTTAAAAAGCATCTCAGAAAATAGGAATGGCAAACCACCAGAAAACTGTATGGATATGTCCAGTGAATCACCAGAGGTAGAGTTTGACTTGATGAAAACTTTTTAAAAAATCCTATAGTTTAGAAACATACTACCCTTTAACAATACTTTTCTATTTCTTTTTGCTCAGAATTGGGAAACTGATCTGGGAGGTGTCTCAAATTCTAGGATGAATAATTTAAAAATACATATATGTTACTAAATATAGCAAAAAGAAAATGGGAAAAACACACAAATTGCTGAAACTATAGCTGATTTTAAGGGATAAATCCATGGGTTTGAGAATATAGAGTGAAGTTTTTTTACCTACAATTTTTTTTAAGAAAAATACAATCACATCTATCTCACATTGCAGCCATAAATTGCGCCAATAGCAAAATCCCCACTTTTTTTGTCTTTTTTCTTAGTTTGCACCAGAAGAACTTCGGGTGTCCCAGATTTTGAATCAGTCAAATGTAATTCCTTCCATTCAATAAGAAAGCCAATTTGGTGTCCTAACTCCATGCAAAGCAATATAGCACACTTAACAAATGTCAGAAGTTTTCTTTAAGATAAAAAAGACACACTAATCAAAATGTGATTCGTAGCATCTAGCTAAAAAGATGCTACTGCAAATAATTGTTGCTCAGGGACTGGAATGATATTTCAGAATGGAAATCAAGCATTAATAAATCCTTACATTACTCAGGTGGGTCACATGTAGGAAGTTTTGAGGTCTTAAAGCAGAGACCCCAAAATATTTTGTACTATAAAACACAATAGGTATGAGTCTGACAGTTATTTCTTTCTTTCCACACACTGTTTAGGTTAAAAACCATAAAGACCAAGCTTTAACAGTACCTCTCAGATGACATGAAATAATAACCAAATGACTGCAAATACACAAATAATACTGGTTAAAAAATTCACAGCAATTTTACTTAATGAGTCAGACGTAGATGATTTCTCACAACATTCCTTGTTTTAGATTAAATCTGTGGAATTTCCAGATATAATGTAAAATCATCTTTTCAGCAACTATGAATCCCAAAGGTTTAGATCATGGCCAGGGGAACAGAGGGAATGCCATGATGCTGGCCACACAAGCAGGCAGGGCTACTCCCTAGGAGAGGGCTCATTTTTTAATGGACTAGTGGTTTGCAGGTTTTTTTAAGCTTTCAGGGGGATTAAGTGTTTCTACTGAAATGTGTAAAGCTTTTTGGTAATGATGCATGCTGGTCTTGTTCTCTACTGCTAATTGGTGATTAATCATATCTCTGGAGAAAATAAATGAATACCTAAAGAAACAAAAAGCATTAAGGATGAGCCATGGTGGTTCAATGATTAGAATGCAATAATGCAGAATAACTCACTGTTCACTCCAAGAGTTCGATTCTGAGCGGCTCAAGGTTGACTCAGCCTTCCCTCCTTCCGAAGTCAGTAAAATAAGGACCCAGATTGTTGGGGAAAATATGCTGCTGACTCTAAACTGGTTGTAGAGGGCTATAAAGCACTATGAACCAGTATATATGTCTAAGTGCTATTGCTATTACAGAAGAAAAGTGACAAATTATACTATATGAGTAAGACAAGTTTATGAAGCTAAAAAAAGTATGGTCCTTGGACCAGATGGATTATCAGGTTCTTATAGATTTTTTGAAGATGTTTTACAACCTTTACAACCTTCATAAAATATTATGAACTCTATCTTACAAGGAGGAAAGATGGCAGAGGATAAGATAGCACTACTCTTTGATAAGAGATGAGGCTTAAACAATAAATGATAGCATAATTATTGATTAATGATAAGTTGTTTATGATTGTGGCTGATAGACTGAAAATGATTTTGCAAGAATTTATTCATGAGGATCAATGTGGGTTTTTACCCTAATAGACAACTAAAGGACAATATTAGAAATATCTTGGACATTTTGGAATATTTGCAGCAACATAATGGAAAAAAGCTGCATTGATTTTCTTGAATGCAGAGAGGCATTGACAATTTGAATGGGGCTTTCTTGTTTAGACTTTTGAAAGATAAGAACTTTGAGAGAAGTTTATAAAATGGTAAAATCGATTTATACTTCACAGAAAATAGATCAATTTATACACTCTTAATGGAGATTTAACAAAGCCTTGTGATATACAGAAAGATTTCCATTATCTCCTCTCTTGTTTATTTTGGTTTTTCAAGTACTGAATAGAAATACAAGACAAGATTAGAAGACTAAGGGAGTAAAGATAAAAAAAGAAACATAAATTAAGGGCTTTTGTAGACTAGGCATTTGTTTCAGGACATCCTTTAATGCGAATTGAAACATTCATAGGAAAACTAAAAACAAATTTGGTGCATGAGCAAGTTGTAAGTTCAACAAACAGAAGACAATAATGTTAAAAAGTATGAAAATATAAGATCAGACAGAACTGATGCAACAAATGGGTTTTAAGATTGAGAAGAACATAAAATATCTGAGTATCACTATGACAAATATGAATTAAATGTTATTTCAAAATAACTATGTTAAGACATGAATAAAATTGAAGACATGTTAAGATGGGAGTGTAGAGAAGAGTAACAAAGATGATTAGGGGACTGGAGGCTAAAACATATAAAGAACCATTGCAGGAATTGGGTATGTCTAGTTTGATGAAAAGAAGGACTAGGGAATGACATGGATAGCAGTGTCGCCACAAGGAAGAGGTCAACTTATTCACCAAAGCACCAGGAAGGTAGGACAAGAAACACTGGAGGGAAATTAATCAAAGAGAAAAGCAACCTAGAACTAAGGAGAAATTTCCTGACAATTAGAACAATTAATTGGTGGAACAACTCACGATGCCTTAAGAAAGTGCTCCATCATGTGATGATACTCCATCACTGGAACTTTTTAAAAAGAGATTGGACAACCATTTGTCTGAAATGGTAGAGAGTTTCCTCCCTGATCAGGGGTTTGGATTAGAAGACTTCCAAAGTGTCTTCCAACTGTGTATTCTTATTGTTATGTATCCATTCTGAGAAGATAATGACTACGAATGGTTATTAAATGTGTGCTCATAAATTGGGAATTACCTGTTTTGGAGATTTGGGAGTACAATTCTTATCGGAGGAGGTTACAATGAGTAAAGTATTGGATTTGGTATTAGAAGTTGCTAGGTCTGAGCAACTGAAATGAAAAATGCCAACACCTGGTTAGTTCCTAAGCTATAATTTCTTGTAGTTTGACATTGCATTTAGTAGATAGGATTTTATTTACATCTTTAAGGTTTTCCTGTGTTTACTGTTCACTGTGGTAGCGCAAGAGAAGAGATAGTTCAATTAAACATTATGGTAATGAGAAAGATACATTTTTCTCCCATAGTGTGAGAAATTGGTTGTCTACCAGTGTGGTCTAGCAATGAATCTGCAATGTTATTTTCATTTCATACAAATAAATTCAAGACTCTTACAAGGACATTTGTAATTAAAAAAAAAGAATCCTAGAGAATATTCATTTAAAGTTTTCGGCAACCTTGACATGATTTCCAAAAGCCCATTCACTCAAATGACTTTGTTGTCTGCCCTTATAAATATGGATAATGTTTCAAGAATGATGATATCAAATCAAGAAGCTTTGCATAGTAAGAAGAGGCAGAAAGAGGCCAACTGCAGGTTCCTTAAAGACAGAGGATAATTTCTAAAGCATTTTACAGAAACTGATGAAAATGGGAGCATTTAAAATTACGCTTGTATTGTTGCATTATTTTTATAAAATTTTTGTACAACAATTAAACTTTAATAGGTTTTTAAATGGCATTTGAAGTTGACTTCTAAGACCCTTTCAATATAGTGTTTCCTTTCTCTATCTCCTCAAGTTATTTTAATTCTAATCACGTTCTGTGTTGATTTAATTCTTGCAGTTAAATTTTACTTCTTGTCGAGGAACTCAAAATAATTTCAATAGGCTATTCTAACAGATAACAGATAACCAGAGTTGGAAGGGACCTTGTAGATCATCTAGTCCAACCCCCCACCCAAGCAGGAACCCTATACCATTTCTGATAAATGGCAGCCCAGTCTCATCTTGAAAACCTCCAGTGATGAAGCTTCCACAACTTCTGAGGGCAAGGTGTTCCATTGGTTGATTGTTCTCACTGTCAGAAAGTTTCTCCTTATTTTCAAGTTAAATCTCTCCTTGTTCAGTTTCCATCCATTATTCCTTGTCTGGCCTACAGGCACTTTAAAAAATAGCTTGACTCCTTCCTCTCTGTGGCAGCCCCTCAAATATTGGAAGACTGCTATCATGTCTCCCCTGGTCCTTCTCTTCATAGACTAGCCATGCGCAGTTCCTGTAACTGTTCTTCATATGTTTTAATCATCCTGGTTCTTCTCTGTACTTTTTCTAGAGCCTCAACGTCTTTTTTATAATGGGGTGAACAAAACTGCATGCAGTATGCTAGGTGTGATCTTACTAAGGCTTTATAGAGTAGTATTAGTACCTCCTTTGATGTTGATTGTATCCCTCTGTTAATGCAATTTAGGATTTCATTAGCTTCTTTGGCGGCGGCTGCACACTGCTAGCTCATATTTAGTTGGTTGTCCACTAAGGCTCCAAGATCCCTCTCACAGTTACTGCTATTGAGCCTGATTTCACCCAGTCTATATGTGTACTTTTGGTTTCTCTTCCTAAGTATAGGAAGAGTGTAGATATGGCCCAATGTTCTAGTCTGTCAAGGTCCATCTGGTTCTTGAACCTATCTTCTTGGGTGTTAGCTATTCCTGCCAGCTTAGTATCATCTACAAATTTGATAAGTTCCCTTCTATTCCCTCATCTAAGTCGTTAATGAAGATATTGAAGAATACTGGGCCTAAGACAGAACCTTGTAGCACCCCACTACTTACTTACCTCCATGTAGACTTAGACCCATTAAAGACTATTCGTTGAGTACAGTTTGTCAGCCAGTTGCAAGTCCATCTGATGGTGGTGCTATCTATTCCACTTTTTTCTAGCTTACCAAGAAGTAGGTTGTGGTCTACTTTGTCGAATGCCTTGCTGAAATCTAAATATATTATGTCCACAGTATTTCTCTGGTCTACTAATTTAGTCACTATGTTGAAGAATGAAATAAAATTGATTTGGCATGATCTGTTTCTTCGTCAAAGTGGCTTCTTTGAGAGAACACAGCTGATCTAAAGTCATCTGGTTCGTTCCACAGTTAATACCACACCAGCATTCAGAAATAGTTACTTGAAAAGTTTTCATAATTCAACTTTTACCCTGGATTCACAATTCCACTTCAATAGTCTATCCTCAATCCACTATACACTGGTAGTCCTCAACTTACAGCCATTTGTTTAGTGACCATTCAAAGTTACAACAGCACTGAAAAAGTGACTTATGCCAGTTCTCACAACTGATGACCATTGCAGTATCCCTATGGTCATGTGATCAAAATCCAGACACTTGGCAAGTGGTATGTATTTATGATGATTGTACTGTCCCAGTATCGTGTGTTCACCATCTGCAACTTTCCCAGCCAACTTCTGACAAGCAAAGTCAATGGGGAAATCAGATTTTCTTAATGACTGCCTGGTTCACTTAAAACTGCAGTTATTTGCTTAACAGCCACTGCAAAAAGAGTGTAAAATGGGGCATGGTTCACATAACAACTGCCTTGCTTAGAAACATAAATGTTGGGCTTAATTCTTGTTGCATGTTGAGATTTATCTGTATTACAGTTTATTTTGTAATTCATATACTGTATAAGGGAAAGGGAGAACTTGCTTAGAGTGTTAGGGAGACAGAACATCAAGTATTTCTTCATATATTTATAAACTGCACTGTTAAGAGTTTGGAGCAATAGCATATCTTAATCCATCTTGCATTTTACTCTAACATATCCACTATCTGCTTATCTGTTCATCATAAGCGGAATAACACTTATTGTTTTAAAGAAAATTGATTCTACTAAAGCCAATTTTCCTATTGAACAATGAGGATGCCAGTTACAAAATATAAATAAAGAAGAATATTTGCAGCTGAAGGTTGACACGAGGGTCCAAACTAGGTAACATCATCCGTTCTAGTAAGTTTACATATTGCTGTCAGTTTATAAGCAGAATATAAACTGAGAGCGAACTTCACTCCTTACGAGCACTGATGGTGTTACCTAGCTTGGGTAATGAAGCGTCTGCCAGAAAAAAGCAAGCTCAGAGAGCACCAAGGACCCCTCACAAAATACAAAGAATCAAACTCCATTTAAACAGAGATGAATAAATACAATTCTCTCAACACCAAGATTTTCACGTCAGTTGGCTATTGCTGCAAATGAATGCAATGTACTCCTTGTTTTCCTCTCTGGGCAGAAGTGAAATGAAGTCATTCTTTTATCTAAGACATACTGTTTTCTTTCTGGACACAGACAAAATGCTGTTCTTTTGTATGCGTCTAGTCACCACAAGCCTTTGTAAAAGCTGGTTTGCCCATGGTTCTCCATGGTACAGGATACGACAAATGACATACATAATTAATAATGCACCAAAATAGCCTTTAACATTTTATTGTTTCCGTTGGGCATTGGGTAATCAGCAAGGGTCTGATGCTCTGAAGATAAATATTGCTAATTACGTCAGACCACTCTGGCATGAGTGCTGAGGCTTGCTTACATTAAAGTCACAGAGCGATTTTTCATAAGCCAATACTGAATATAAACACCCCTTGTAATGGAGTCCATCTACAAAACAGAGACAACCAGTTCCGGCCTCAAAAGAAAAAGTTACAAATTAAGAAAATTATGAGATTCGATGCTTAATCAGGCTTTTACATTAAATGGACCTTGCTGGTAGCAATTTTATATAACAGCAGCATATTTAAAAATTATCCTGACATTTTTTCTATCAGTTCTGATTCAGTTTGATGAGAAAACATATATATTTCAACATTTCTTTTAAAGGAAAGAAAGGGAAATCGGGTTAGTTCTGATGGGTTGAGCATGACAACCTCGTTTAATTGCAAAGGAGCTAATGGGGATGTGTGAATGCCCTGTTTTTCAATGATAATGGTCATCTCTGGTTTCCTACACTTGAATTACAACCCAAGGAAAAAAATTGCAAAGGAACTCTTCCAATAGAGGACTTCCAAATTGGAAAGAATAAGGATAAGAGTATTATTTAACAGAGGTCATAGTCTTACAGACATTTTATGCAATAAAACCATAATTCAGATTGCAAAAAATTGCAGACTGCCAATAGACACTTTATAGCAAATCAATAATGTCAGTAAATTCATTCACCTTCCTAAAACCAATGAATCTTTTTGACCTTATTCTATCTCAAACCAGTCAATCTGAAGTTTACAACCCAAAGAACAACAAATCAGAGCATGGAGAATCCAGAAAATTGAAGAAAGGTTTCGGCAGCAATCAAAAGAAGATCAAAGGATAGATATATGCAAGAAACATATAGTTCAGTGTCACTGTGTAAATAAAATGACACATTAATGACAACTATCTCCAGACTCACAAATGATTTTCCCAGCAGCTTCACATAAATATTAAATAACATGTCTTCTTCAAGGGTATCTTTGCTCAACCATAAAAAAAATAAAATTACAAGTTCTCAGTGGCAAGATGGAATCCTTAGAAGGAAAAGATCCAAAATACAATTAGTGATACAATTAGATACAAGAACTTTATCCAGTTCTTCACAGGACAAACAGGAAACTGATTGAGGTGACAGCGAACCTCTGAATTCTGGAGCTGCTCAAAATGAAATCAAATCTGGCAGGAATCAAAATAATTTCATATGTATTACCCTTTATCTCTTTCACAATAGTACTCATATAATATCAGGCAGCAACTAAAATTACCAGAGGCTTCCTCAAAAACACAAGATGGATATATATTATATTTGTCCCATTTAGTCCCTACAACAAAAAGTGAAGGAAGTAGGTTGGATTGAGAGAGAGTCTAGCATGAAGACACTCAATAAATAAGCAATACTTCAATCAAGGAATTACTATTGCAGACAAATAATCGAACAGTAAACAACACCCAAATGAAGGCACTACTAAGAGCACTCTTACCAATACTGACGGAGCAAGCCACCTGTGTTTAAACAGAGAGCATATCCATTCCCTTGTAGTACTGATAATGTTACCTAGCTGGGTAATGAAATGTCTGCAAGTAAACAACCAAGCTCAGAAAGCCCCTAAGGCCCCATGCTCAATAATTAAGTTTGAGGTGATCTTGAATATGACTCTCTGTGTTCTGTAATATGATAAACATTACCTCAAGAGTACTTTTTCCTTTTTCACAGCAAAAATAATTTAAGAAAATTCTGCCTGATACATTACATTATATAGTAATCTCTCCCTACCCTCACATAAATGTATCTCTCCCCTTGGTCTAAGAGAAATCACTGAGAATCCAGGGATAAAGACCTATCAATAAACCAATAAATCCAGGGATAAAGTCCTATCAATAAACCAATGAAATTATCAATCATATGCCTGGCATTTAAAATTCATGGAGATACAGTATTAGATCCTCTGTACCAAATTCCCCATGATTAATGACTGGATATTTAGCAGACTGAACACCTAGCCTGTTAGGACTTAAGGCAAGATTTTGGCAAAGATGGACAACTTTCCAAGGACACATGAAATATAGTTAATGGAACTTGTGAGAAGGAGATCAAGTCCTCCCACCATACAATCTTCCCAATAACCAAGCAGAAGATTAAAAATTACAATGAGAACGGCCTCCAGAGAAAGATTAAAATGCAACAGGAGAAAATCTAATCAGGTGAACATTCCTCTCTGTCGCAACTGTCTCTTTGATCATATTAGGGGGGAATCATTTTCCCCAAGAAATGACAGTTTCAATCAACAAATGCTAAACAAGTAGAATATCACAACTCAGCAGGGTGTCTGGCTGGAAAAGTGCTGTCTCTGAAGTTAAGTGCATTTTCTTGAAATTCCTGAAAGGTGCACTTTTACATACTTTTGAGAAACAAAGTCATTTTTTTCCTATATAAGGGGCTTTTAGGAGGGAATGGGATAGCTCACCATAGCCAACTCACCAATCATGGCCAACTAGCTGCAGGACAACTCACCATGGCTCACTGGCCATGGGACAACTTGCTGCAGGACAATTTAACTATTCTGTTTAATTATTTAAAATAAATTAAAATTATTTTAATTTTTGTCATTCACATTTCATTCTGTCCCTCCTTTTACATCCTTTCTTTAATGATTCTGTTCCACCATTGCTTTGATATTAATGTAATTCTTGTCCTGCAATGAATTATCCTGTGGCGAGATGGCCATAGCAAGTTATCCTGCAGTGAGTTGACCCTGGCAAGTTGGCTGTGGCAAGTAAGCTGTGGTCAGTTGGTCATGGCAAGATGGCCATGGCAAATTGTCATAGACCCATTTTAGGAAAGGCTTAGTTGGCCACCTTCAACCACTGTCTCTGTGTTGCACTGTCAGAAATAAACTTCACCTCCACTTCAAGCAATTGCCTCTGTACCAATAAAGGAGAATATTTGCAGCTCAGGATTGAAATGATGGGTCCTTGGTGGTCTCTGAGCTTGATTGTTTTCTTGCAGATGTTTTATTGCCAAACTAGGTAACATTATCAAGTGCTAGTCATCATCAGCTAGTTTGGATAATGAAACATCTGCAAGAAAATAAGCAAGCTAAGAGAGCACCAAGGACCCCTAAACTGCCCCTGTATTTTATTTCTGGCTCAGAAAAAAAACCTAATAAGATTTCTTTCCAACAAGCCAAATGCGTTAAACAAAACAATAAAATTCCTTGACACATATTAAAGATACTCTGCAGTGCAGAGTTGCCAGGGATCCAGCTAATGTGGAACTAAATTTAGAACCAGGAGTAATGAAGATTCGACTTATAAAACTACTTAGCTAATGATTCTCTGAGGGTACCCAGCCATAAAGCACTAAGGCAATATCATAATAAGCTAAACAGAAAAGCCAAGGACTCTTTGAATCATTTCCAGTGAATAAGCTATGGCCCAAAATAAAGATATTTACACAGATAGTATTACTGACATTTGTTACTCACAAGCATTGCTTGTTCTATCTCAACACTGGCTTCATGATACTTTATTTTTCTTTTGTGGTTCCCTCATAATATACAACTGTCGAGAAGTGTATATACAATAAGGCATACATTACCACTTGGTTGAGGATCCATCTCGGATACTTTTCAAACATCTTTTGCAATTGTTTGCAAATATTAATGATCCCATAAGCCTGCAAGACATTAACAGAGTTAAAAACATAATGATGTACTGTAATGAAATTGCATATCCAGAGTAGAAGAAGATTGAATAGAAGGGAAGCAAATGATAAGTACAATGGGAAATGAAGCAAATGATTAGAAAACATGAAATTTATAATGGTAAGTTGCAGTGTTTGCTCAATTATTGCCAGCCAGCTATATACCTTTAGGTTATTATAAACCAGGTGGGCATGGTTCCATAATGTATAAAACTATAATTTCTACTTATTTATCATTTTTTAATTTTACAATACTGTATTGAAAAACTCTGTCTTTATTGCTATCAGTGAGCAGGATTTATACTGGTCGTACAAAATCAGGGAATTTGTAGGCCAGAGTCCAAATACACTTGGAAGTCTATCAGCCTGAGGAAAATCACCAGGCTGGTTAAGTATAACGGAACATGTAGTCCAACACACAGGAGGGCCACAGATTAGAGGGAACAAGGGTATGGTCTTGGCTAGCCAGTACAATCGTTTTAAAAAAGACTATGCTCATTAACCCTTCACTTCCCAAATTCACTTCTTGCAATATTAATGATGATCCCTATTATAACAATCACAGGCTGATGAAACAGACAAACCAGACCTAAGCATTTTTTTTAATTACACTTAAGCTCATTGCCATGTGATTGCATATTTGGCATACAAAGGAATTTGGATTTATTGGGTTGGCAACATGGGATATACCATTCTCAAATAAATAAGGAATTCAAAGTCAAAAACTTCCACCTTTCCTTTTAAGTCTTTGAAATTAATATTAAAGTAATATTAAAACCCATTCAGATATCTGAGTTAGCCACACACACACACACCTACACAAACAGAAAGGCAGACACTAATGGCTATTCCTTGACATATCATAAACTTAAAGCTTCATTTTTTTTTTCATTTTTCTTTCTCTCAGAATGTTTTATTTGCAGAACTTGAGATACTGAACCAACCATAAGCAGTTTCTTTTTCTTTTTCAGAGACCAGGTGAGAAAACATTAGTAATTTTGAAAGGTATACTTATGTAACAGATGAAACTCTCTATTTCTGAAATAGTCCTTAATGTTTGTGCTAGATGAGGTTTCAAAAAGCCACAGGGTGTTTGAATCAAACAAAATAACTCAAGTTTGGCTATGAACACATATTTTCTTCTTGGCTAGGCTTTTGTGTGTGTGCATATATATACATGTGTATATGTGTATGTATGCATATATATGTATGTATGAATATACACACACATGCATGTACATATACACATATATTAACAGATACAATTATGATGCAACAGTTATTTTCTTTTGTTATCTTTTTTTAAATGATAGTCTCCCATCAACAACATAATAAATATCAACACCTACTCCCTTCCCCACTCTCCCTCCTGGCTTTTATTCTCCATAGTTCTGAAAATGTGCTTTGAAGTCTTCTTTGTAATACCGAGTAAGAGCTATAAGAAAATAGATGTGTTCTCCCTTGGGAGAGAAAGGAATTCTAAGGAATGTGATTATTTAAGGAACAGAGAACATCATCAGTCAGAAGAGAATTGGTGAAAATCAAGCAGCATATTTGTTAAAGACACTTACTGCTCTCCATCAAATCCTGCTATGCTGCCTTCTTGTAGCTGGGTATGTGTCTGTGTGTCTGTGTGCTCCTGGAGAGATAACAAAAGTATGCCAGCAGTGTATGCCAAGAGTATATGCTCCCAGCAAGGTCACCCAAGTCATGAAGATAATCCCAGCTGCCAGCTGAAGCAAGCATGCACTTATGTTGGACAAAGGGGATATAGGAAGATATTGGAGGAAGAGTCATCAATTTAGTGACGATTGACAGAGTCCTCATTTCAAACAGTGTGGGAGTAGGCAGTAGCAAAGCAGTGCTGTATTTTATCAAGAAAACTGCTTGGATAGAAAATATAAAATGATTATTGATGATATATGGGATTATGGGCCCCTCGGGTCAAATGTCCTTTAACATGCTTCTGAGAATGAGCCGAGGATCTTTATTAATTATTAATATTAATGGTATTAATGATGCAGCTAGATTAAAGACTTGTTCTTAGTGAAGTGGCTGGTTAGAAGAAGACAAACAGAAGCTGCAAAGACATAATTATACTGGGAACATGGAATATAAGAAAAATGGACATGGGAAAGCTCAACACAGTCAAACATGAAGACATAGCAACTCTACATTTACGTGTTATCCAACAGCCAATTGAAATAGGTTGGACACTAAGTAGTTCACACTGTTTATACCTCAACTTGTGTAAAACAAAGAAGGGATAGTGTTGCTGTCATAGTCAGGAAGAAGTATAGTAAGGATAGTACTTGGATGCAGTCAGGGGTAGGATCCGATATAGTTAATTATTGGTTCAGTGATTTATGAGGTTCGGTGATTTACGATGTGCTTCCCTGCACGCTGCATGCGCACCTGTAAATCGTCATCAGCACGCTGTGTGCAGAGAAGCAGCCTTTGAAAAAGGACTTTTTTCCTGCTTTTTAAACTGCAGCTGTGCCTCGTGCGGCAGCTGAAGTTGAAAAAGCAGGAAATAAAGGTCAGGTAAAAGACAGGGTAGGTGGGTGGGCAAAAACATCAGCAGACATAGAACAGGTTCTATGTCTACTGCTCTTCAGAGCTACCAGTTCTACAGAGGTGGACAGAACCAGTAGAAACCCACCCCTGGATACAGTAGATATAGTCAATGACCAAATAGCATCAGTGACATCTTGCATAAACTCTTCAAGACATACAAGATGTGTGGAGTTAGTTTCCCAGTTTCGTAGTCATTTGTCTTACCAGTACGTGAAACTTGTTTTACCAACCTTACCAACTAAACTAAACTGACATTGAGCTGGTAAGTACAACTAGAGATAAAGAGACATATTTTCCCCAGCCTGAAAGCCCTCCAGCTATGTGGACCTCAACTATTCAGTTTTTCATCAATGGCTGTGTTAAAATTTCTGAGACTAAGCCCACACATCTGGAGAGCACCCAAATTGTGGAAATATGTCTTGAAAACTGATAGGTATCTATTATCTTTGGTCGGTTCTTTGTTTGGGATATGTGAGATAAGGAACTGATAAGAAAAACATCATGGCACTCATTTTTGGTTTCTCTTTTTTGAGGAATCTGCTGTGGTAGGAAAGAAATTTTAGAATAAAAATGATGGCAGTTTATATAGAGAGGAATATTTCCTCTATTATAAAAGAACATAACGTTTGGTTATTAGTCAACACCATCTCTATTTCATCTTTCTTAGGAAGAAGCAGATGCCCAGATAAGACATGGTTGTAAATTGTAACCATATAGTTGCTAGGCAATGGCAGCATATTTCCTATTTCTCTTGCTTGTGTTTTTCAAAACAACACACTGAAGTTGCTATGAATATGCAGCAGGAATTCAAGGAAAGACTGTCAGATCGTAGAAATACAAAGCAGAAAGAACAGTCTTGAATCTCTTTGAACTTATAGAACAAAGGTAAGTTTCTTTCAGAAATCATTTAGAGATCAAACATTTATTTATTTTTGAGACTTACCTTCTGAAACTCATTTCTTAGCCTTTAGTTGGATATAGGGATTATCAAGAATGCAATCAGGACCATGGATAGCACAAATAGAAAGTACATGCAAAATCCACATTGATTCATCAATTTGTACTGAGGGATGAAGGTATATTCTACCTGATGTTGTTGAGCTTGACACTTCATATCTACATGAACCATGCTTTGGAACTTTCTGGAAGAACTACAGGCAGTTCTTAACTTACAACCATTCATTTAGTGACAGATCAAAGTTACAATGGCACTGAAAAAGGTAACTTATGACCATTTCCCACACTTTTGACTTTGATCACATGATCAAAATTTGTACACTTGGCAATTGGCATGTATTTATGGCTGCTATGTCCCAAGGTCATGTGGTCACCTTTTGCGACCTTCTTACAAGCAAAGTCAACGGGAAAGCCAGATCTACTTAACCCTGTGTTACTAATTTAATAACTGCGGTGATTCACTTAACAACTGTGGCCAGAAAGATCATAAAATGGGCAAAAGTCACTTACCAACTGCCTTGCTTAGCAATGGAAATTTTGGGCTCAATTGTGGTCGTATACTATCTGTATATACACTGACATTCTTAAAGCAAGAAAAAGGCATTACATATTTCATGACTTTTACCAAGCCCTATATATCACATTTCTTTAACAGAGCACTTAACTTTGCTCATAAGCAACATAACTTTAACCATCAATAGGTTCAAGTAGAAGAATTATATTTCTAACACTGTATTAAATTACTGGCCAGTCAGAGTAGACAACCATGTACACATTTCTCTCTTTATTACTCTATTTGTCATTAACAATTGCACTGATTATGCTAGTCAGCAATTTTCTTATTCACTATTTCTTATAAAGGTGAAAGCAATATATATCTCCCATGACTGGAAGTTCTTCCAAAAATATGCAAGATACTCAACTAGCACAGAGCAATGTACATCAGGAAGCAGTGTAGCCTGCACTGATTAAGTAATTAAATGGTTGAGTTTCCATTATACGTGGTCCTCGCTTAGCAACCTCTCAAGTGGTGACTGTGCATGACAAGTATCAGCCATCAAAGCATCCCCATGCTCATGTGATTGTGATCTAGACACCCTGCTCACAATTATGATATTGCAGTGTCCCGTGGTCATGTGATTGCCATTTGCCAGGGAATAAGGAAGTTGGTCCTTCTTTAATGTGGCATCTTTATTTGATGATCACAACTGGAAATGCCAGAATTTCCATAACTAAGTGGTGCAATCATGCTAATGCTTAGCAATAGAAATTTTAGTCTCATGTACCATTGTTAATCAAGAACTACCTATACTCATTTCATATAGGAACTGGTATCTGCTTTTTCTGTGGTTACTTGTACATAGGCTTTGGTGAATTAGAGACATTTTTGCCATTGACTCCAGTACTGTTCTACCTCAAAATTTTTAATTTCTTCTTTGAACCAGAATTTATCAAGTTATTTGTAGGACTGGTAATATCCCTAATATTATTAGCCATGGAATCATTGGACACATTTAGAAGTTTCAACACATACTGAAAAGGCTCAAGTGAGTTCTCATTGGGCACTTTTCAACCAACACACATCATACTGAAGACTAAGTTTGGTGCCCTAGAAACTGGGAGACTGTGAATTCTAGTCCTGCCTTAGCCATGAAAGCTAGCTGGGTGTCCTTGGGCCAGCCATTCTGACTCTCAGTCCAACTTACCTCACAGGGTTGTTGTTGTAGGGAAAATAGTAGGAGAAAGGAGAATTGTATATTCACTGCCTTAAGTTGTATTTGAAACAAAGTGGGATAGTTTCTTTTTTAAAAAAAATTCTAGTCTGGAAAGAATGTATGCCCAGGTTTAGAGAAATACCTTTCTTGCTACCTCCTCTTTCTAATTGAACTTGGAAGTGTCTTAAGACAGAACTCCTGCTCTGTCTCTGTAATTTAGCAACCCTACAAAAATATCCACCTTCTCAATTAATGACAGCTGAACTTGTAATCTGCCTCCTCTGCAGCTATTTTGCACTTGTGATGCTGTGAACTGTCAGAAAAATCTGTTGCCTTTTGGGTTGATGTACACAGAGCCATTTCACACCATCCTTTGAGCCCTCCGTGAGTGAAGAATGTACCCCTGTGAAACCCCACCACCACCCCAACATTGTGAGAAACCAAACGAGGTTTTTTTGGCTCTTTCTCAAACTTTTCTTCCTTCTCCCATTGCCTGATTCATCTTTTAACCAGATTTATTTGTGGCAACACAAGGCTCTGTGTTGCTATGCATTTTTTTTTCTCACCACCTCCACACCTGACATCTTCTGCAGAACAAAAGTATGCTATTATAACAGAGCATAAAATGGGCCTGAGTATTTTACTACTGACAATTTGAAAACAAAGTGTGAAGGGAGAGAAAGACTGGCACATTTTATCAGGTTGTGCAGGTGGCCAAAAGTTCCCAAGGTGACGAATATCTCCAATTCATCTTTCTTTTTCTTTTAATCTCCCCTCTTTCTGTGATATAAGCTCCTTGTGCCAATGAACAAACTATGTAGTTTCTCTTGAAGTTTCCATTTCAGCCTCACGGGAATAAAATAAGCCGGAAGAAGCAATTAGCCCACTTCTGTACCTTAAACATGCTTGGTTCTCTGTGTGTAGCTTTAATTTGTGGTTCCTACCACCCTTTGATTGAACACTGATGAAAAGAAATCTGGAATTGTATCTTATGCTCAAGGAATTTTATTCTAATTCTGGTTGTTTTCTATAAGCACTTGTATCTTTGTGATAAAAATCAACTATTCAGGTATTCAGACAACTGGAGACATGTGAACAATAAAGAGGAGCTTTATTATGGAGCTTTTGCAAAAGAATTCTGTGCTCATGGGCGGAGCCACAGAAGACATGTTTCCTAGGAGGGCTGGTTTATATAGTTTCAAATATACAGTCTCTGCCCCTTTCGGGTTCACAATCTATCCAGCTACATATCCCCCTATGCAACACCTCTATTATTGTAGCATACCATCTGTTTCCTTAACCAGTTTACTCATTTCCATTTCCAGTAATCTCCATCATTAACATGACACTGACAACCTAACCTGCCAAATATATAACCTTTATACAAAACAATAAAGAATTGTTACATAATATTCCAATAAATTATATTAGGATAACACAGAGGTTAAAAATGGCGTTACCATTGGTTTATATTTTCACAGGTATAATTTTACACATCACAATCTTAATAAAATTCCTCTCAATAAAAATCTCTAGGTTTTTAAACAAAATTAAATGCTCCTCAAATCCAGTTTTTTCCCCATCATTTACATAAAATGCTATGGAGCTTTAATGAAAAGCCAATGAAAGGATCTTCCCCCTCCAACCTGGTGCTCTTCACCTCTGCCTAGTATTTCAGACCCTGTAATTCCAATGCAAGTACTGGATTGGCATTATGAGAACTGAAATCCAGCAGATCCGGAACTCTTCCAGGTCGAGAAGGTAGCCTTCATGTCTCATGAAAGAGCGATCTAATTAAAATTAAGTTGAACTTTCCCAACAGTGAGAACAATTAATCAGTGGAATGGCTTGTCTCCTGAAGCTGTGGGTGCTCCATTGCTGGAGGTTTTTGGTTTTCAATAAGAGCTTGAAAACCTGCAATGGTATAAGGTCTCTGGCTTGAGCAGGGGGCTAGATTAGAAGACCTTCAAGGCCCCTTCCAGCCCTATGATTCTACTTACATTAACATTTGTTAAGTGAGTTTTGCCTCATTTTATGACTTTTCTTGCCAATGTTGCTAAGTGAATCACTGTGGTTGTTAGGGTCATACTATGGTTGTTAAGTGAATCTGGCTTCCCCATTGACTTTGTTTGAAAGAAGGTTGCAAAAGGTGATTAGGGAAAGGGAAAGGTTCCCCTCGCACATCCGTGCTAGTCATTTCTGGCTCTAGGGGGCGGTGCTCATCTCCGTTACAAAGCTGAAGAGCCAGCACTGTCCGAAGACGTCTCCGTGGTCATGTGGCCGGCATGACTAAACACACAGAATGCTGTTACCTTCCCACCAAAGTGGTCCCTATTTTTCTACTTGCATTTTTACATGCTTTCTAACTGCTAGGTTGGCACAAACTGGGACAAGAAACGGGAGTTCCCTCCGTTACGTGGCACAGGGATTCGAACAGCCGAACTGCTGACCTTTCTGATTAACAAGCTCACTTATCACTCATTTTAGCCACTGAGCCACCGTGTCCCTTTGATTACATGACCCCAAGACACTGTAGTCATCATCAATAGGACTCAATTGCCAAGCATCTGAATTTTGATCCCATGATGATGGGGATGCCCTAATGATCTTAGGTGTACAAAAACGATCACAAGTCCCTTTCTTCAGTACCATTGTAACTTTGAACCGTCATTAAACGCACTGCTGTAAATCGAGAATTACTGTGCAATTGCCATGCTCCTGAGCTTGAAAAATCCCTTGGCACGTCTCCTTCTTCCTTTCCTCCAGATCAAGCAACTTCTCTAAAGATATGGAAACTAGCTGCAGGAGGGAGAGTGGGGAAGAGCAGGATACCGAGCCCCGAGCCCTGAGAGCCGTTCTTGGGGCGAGGGGGGAATGGTTCAACCCAAAGCAACCACGTTAGACCGTGCTTGAACCCCGGACCTGACCTCAGATTCTGTTCGCCTTTCCGCGTGCGGCGGGACTACATCTCCCAGAGTGCCCCAAGTGCTCCGCCCCGCCGGGCTCATCCCAGTCCGTTCCCCCCCTCCCCCCGGCTTTTTCCCTCCGCTCCTCGCCTCGAGGGAGGCAGGAAGGACGGGGGCGCATGGAGAAGGGACCGCGACAACAAGTGCCCGTTCGGGGCGTCCCGATGGAGCCAGCGGGGTGACGGGCAAGCGCCGCTTTTTGCTCCCGGTGGAGTCAAACCTCTGGAAAAATAAAAAAGGTCCGTGAAGAGGGCAGGCAAGGGCTACTCGGGCGCTGCCGGAAGATTAAAGGGACGGGAGTTTTACCTCTACTTTCCTAAGATTGTCTTGTCCCCTCGGTCCGCTATTCATTTCACCTGGTTCGCCGGGTGTTAGCCCGTTTGTTAAGGTGTTGGCAATAAAAACGCACTGAAGCTCAAATAGCCAAAGCGGACGGGGATTGATGTACCCCCGCGCGCGGAGACGAGGTTGGGGGGAGTCGGACACACCTCGGATGGAAAACTGCGAAGCTTCGCAAATCGCCTCTCGATCGGCTTCAAACGCGTTGGGTGAATGTTGGATGGAGCGGTATAAATCGCAAGCCCATTTTCCTGCCCCTTCCCTTCCCTTCCCCTCCATCCCCATCCCAACAGGCGCACACTTTCTGTTTCAGGTGAGCCGTTTTGGAATGCCTTTGCTTCTTTCTCTTATTTGCACTTGGAGGAAAGCGGAGAGCTGCCCCTTTGAACCATCATCCAGAGGTGCTTTCACATCACCGGCTGGGAGATGGGATTCCAGGAAGTGCTGCTCTCTCTTCCCCACCTCCTCCCCCTCCTGGGATGCTCATATTTCCACTGGACAAACACTAGATCCTGGGTGACTTTTGCTCGGAGGGATTTTGCTGGCTCCTTTCCGATTAGGCTTTGCATTTGAGTCTGGGTGAATGTGAGACGCCAAGTTTGACTTTGCCCTTTTGAATGACATTTGACAGGGGGTTGATGGGTTTTGCCCTTGAGTGCTGGAAGTGGTGAAGGATCTGTGTTGACTGAGCTTTTTTTCTTTCTTTTTTTCAAAATTTACAAAGGGTTATTTCTAAAAGCCAGTTAGAGTTCCTAAATTGGTTTAAGATAAGCAGAGTTTAGCTTTGAGTGTCTGGTTAAACAAGCCTTCACATTGGCTGTTCTCCATCCGCTTGCAGAGACACTGGATAAAAACCAGGGTAATGACTATATAATCTCTGTTGCAGTTCTGCTACATTTCCCTTTGTCTCACAACAGATCTGCCGATGAAGCTGCTTCTCCTCTTCCTGTGGCAACTGCTGGCTCAAAAAGAAGGCGTGTCCAAGAAAATTTATTTAACTGAGTGGTGGTGATAGCCAGCAAAATGGGAGCCCAAAGGTCAGAGGTTGCGGTCGAAGTCACCTCACAACCACTGAGGTGGCAACCGGCTGCCTTTGCCAAAACTACAGAGATGTAAGTGGTCAATTGGACTTCTGCTCTGAAGCACCCATGGCATGTACGGAGGTCTTGCAAGTCGCCAGAGAGGGAGCTCCATCTGCAGAATGCCACAGTGTGGATTGGAGCTTGCACGCTACATCGTGCCAGGGCCGGTCTGATGAAAATGGGGGGAAGAATAGATTCCTAGCTACGACTGCTGAATGCTGTGAGCAGCACTATAAAGCGGCAGTACAGGAAGCCAAAGAAGAACCTACCCGGCCTTCTCTCACCCTCCTTACGGTATCATCCTTGTCCCCAGAAATTACCACAGCCGGTCATTTCACCTGCTCCAACTTTTCAAAGGAAGAGAAGGAGACGGCCTCCAAAAATGCCTGTTGCTGTGAATCGGAGACATCCTTCACCTGTGTGGATGAAAACACCAACCACCTCAATCACCCAGGGAGTCTTGCACATCGTAGCTGTTGCCAAGACCAAGAGTTCCTTCCCCACCCTGACCCGGACACAGAGATGCCTTCAGAATGGCCTTGTGATCCACCTTCCTTAATTTCCGAGGAAGAGGATGATGGCTCTGAAGCGGCTGGTGGAAAATCTATTGATTACAGCTTTATCAGTGCCATCTTGTTCCTGGTCATTGGGATTTTGTTGGTGATTGTTTCCTACGTGGTGCCCAGAGGCATAACTGTGGATCCCAGCACAGTGGCAGCACGGGAGATGGAGCGCCTGGAGAAGAAGAGTGCCCGGATTGGGGCTCACCTTGATCGGTGTGTAATTGCTGGGCTCTGTCTGTTGACCCTGGGAGGTGTTGTGTTGTCCAGTTTACTGATGATGCAAATGTGGAAAGGAGAACTCTACAGAAGGAACCATTTTGCAGCTTCCAAGGAGTCAGCCAAGCTGTATGGATCTTTCAATTTCCGAGTGAAATCCTCTACAAGTGATAATATGGAGTTATCACTTGTGGAAGAGGAAGCGCTTGCTGTAACAAGTTAGCCTGGCCTTGATATAAGGAAGCAACAAAAAGAGGAGCAGGGGATAATTTGCATTACATGGAAGCAAAGGATCCTTAAAATAGCTAGCGCGACTGACAAAAGCGCCTTTGCCAACACATGAAAGGAAATTTTGCATTATAAAGATGTATGATGTTAAGCAGGGAAAAAGAAAAGAGCTCATGTTTAAAGTAGGTTATGTAGGTAGTCGTTGGCTTACAACCGTTCATTTAGTCACTGTTCAAAGTTATTGACTTTGATTTATGACTATTTTTTTCACACTTACAACTGTTGCAGTATTCCCACGGTCACGTGATCAATTTTCAGGCACTTGGCAACTGGCATGTATTTATGACTGTTGCTCTGTCCTGTTTTCTTGTGATCATCATTTAGAACCTTTCCTACCAGCTCCTGACAAGAAAAGTCAATGGTGGGAAGTCAAGTTTGCATGATTCACTCAATAGTTGGCAGCAATGCTTAACAACTGTGGCAAAAAAAGATTGTAAAATAGGGTGCCACTCACTTAACAATTGCCTTGCTTACCAACAGAAATATTGGGCTCAATTGTGATCATAAAGCAAGGACTACCTCTACTGTCTATAGACACCGTACAGCTGTCTTGGTGTTCATAGAAACCAGCTATGGTGAATTTCCAAGTACGTGAACTCTGAAGGAAGTTTCATTCAGAATTGTGAAGTCAGTGGAGTGATACCACATTAAACTATCTACATCAGATTCCCCAACCTTTCTGGGTTGGTGGCCCAGGAGGGGACAAAGGCCCTGAAACACATGCATACCTTCATGCATGCATGCATGCTGTTGTGGTTAGCTGGCAGCAGGTGCAGATAGCTGAGGAGAGCGAGGATTCTGATGATGGGCCAGGACCATCAGGGAGTGGACTGCTGCCTTCAGAGATTGTGGGGCCTGGCAGCAGTGATGAGGAGGTTCCCAAGCAGCCTGTACTAAGTACGCGTGCGCGAAGGATTGCTCGGAGGAAAGACCAGTTACAGCAGCACAGGCTACTCGGGAGTAAGGGTGCAAGGTAATGACCCCTCCTTCAAGAGGATAAAAGCCAGGTTTCGAAAAGCGTTCTTTGCAGACTGCAAAGAAGCTCTGAAGCTCAACTGGTGGACATCTTATTTCGTGTTTGGAGAATCTTGTAAATTAGTTGTTATCTCTGGGTTTTTGGCAGCCTTGACAAACAACTTGGCAAGGCTTTCTCTTGTCAGAGCTAATTGTTGGAAAGCAGCCTTTTATCTGTAAAGGAACAGAATTGTGATTAAACCTTGAAAGGTGGGGGCTGCTGCCTTTGTCTGTGTTTGCTCTCTGGGAACCTGGTTGGGTCAGAACATATGCATATGGGGCCATGACCATGCACACTCTCTTGTGCCAGCATTGAGCAGGTGCTTGAGGCCTCATTCGCAAGCACTCATGAAGATCAACACTGGCACGAGTAGGGGTATGTGCTCACAGTGATGTGAGCACCTGCGCCATGCTCATGTGACACTGCAATTGTAGTGGTTATGCACTCACACACATGCGCACACACTGGCCAACCACTCACACAACCTGGTGATCAACAGGCCATGGCCCAGTAGTGGGCTGCAGTCCACAGGTTGGGGATCCCTGGTCTACATTATCAGACTGCAGCAGCTATTTCATTTACTTAGTTACTTATTCATAGGGTTAATATTCCAACTTTTATCCAGCTTCCAATTGTTGCCAATCTCATCAATCCCATGAGGCTTGCTCCAAATTCAGCTGCAGAGTTTTCCATGATGGTGAATGGACTTGAACCTTGGGTCTCCTAACCCCTTAGCCATTACACCACAATGGCTACTCTTGTAACCATGAGACAGGTTTTTCAAGGCCATGTGGGAATTGCATTTATTACGAGCTGCAATGTCAGTTTTGTGGAATCACTTCAGGGCATTAGGGAAATGAAAATGTTGCTCTTGAATCTATATCTAGACCTATTATTTCAGTTTCCCACACAATGATGCTAGGCTGAGGACATTGGAGGAAATGGAAGTGGCAATGTGAGTTAGGCAAGATATTGTGAGTCTTGCTGGATTGTTAGGATTCTAGCAGTTACTCCTAGGTGTTGGATGCTGCCAATGACCCTGAAGATGCATTATTATATGGGCCCTCTGTTCATTGTATGAAGAGGCCATCCCTGATTAACACCATACCATTGCAGAGCAAGCTGGGTTCTGTAGAAAGTCAAGAGTTGTTGTCTATTGTTCAGAAGACTGGGCATAAGATAATTCTAGTTACAGAACTCAAATTCTGATTGAATATTAGGAAAATAAAAACCTAAGTAGTGAAACAGTTGGGCATTAGAATCAGTTAGCCAGAGAAGTTCACTTAAGTCTAAGGTAAGGTGGAATAGAGGCTGTGTGGTCTCAGTCAGGTGTTCCAATTCTAGATGCCCAAGTCCAACTTAGCATCTTGGGGAAATGCAGTTGCTGGTTCTTTAACTGACTTTGATTGGGTTGTCAGCCAAACCTAGGTAGACAAGATCAGAAAAGGGTACAGGGAGATTAGAACTGTATACTTTATTAAGAGAAGGTACAATAACATGATCTTGTAAGTCTGGTTGTGCTATCCCTCCCCTTCCTTCCTATACTCCAGTGAAGTAGAGAAGTGTTTGCTTGAGGCACTTCCAAATATTATCTTAATTTCCAGGACTTAAAGAAAGTCTCTGCCCTTTGCCTAGATAATAGTTCTCACATACTTCTATCAAGGTTATTTCCCTTACTACATGGGTGAATGTATCCAATTTGTATTGTATGTTCGCTAAAATAAGCATGAAATGGAAACCATGTTTTGTTTTGAACCTGGAACAAACAGATTGTTTCTTGGAAGTTCTGCCAAGTTCCTAGCTGGGATATTGTCTGGCAGAAAACCTGGAACAAATTAGAAGTTCCAGGTTTCAGCTGAAACAAAATCCAGACAAAACCTATAGGGCAGGTAAAGCAAAGTTAGAGCACTTCTCCCCTCTTCCACATTGCCTGTGCATTGATCTACTCACCAGTCTTCCTGCTACCTTCCTTTCTCTGCCTCTCCTTATGCTGCACTTTAAGCCAAGGACATTGGTGATGGCAGTAACGAGAGGTATGGAAAAGAAGGCAGGGAGACCAATTAGATATGTTGATTTGAAGTCAAAGACAGCTATGCAACTATCCACCTAGTCACCTTCTCATAATCTTACTAGTGCCTTCTCTGTTGTGGCTACTGCCATCCATTTCTTTGGCTCTACCCCACCCTACCACTCAAATATACTGCCTAGAATACAGATGTTTTGATCTGCATATAAAGGACTAGAAACTAGCTGATTGTGTAATTCATATACAGAATAAAGAGCCCAGTGGTTAGAATGCAGTATTGTAAGCTAACTCTGCCCACACTCAGGAGTTTGATCCTGACTGACTCAAGGTTGACCTTCCATCCTTCTGAGCTCAGTAAAATGAGAACTCAAATTATTGAGGGTGATATGCTGACTCTGTAAACCACTTAGAGAGGGCTGCACTATGAAGCAGTATATAAGTCTAAATGCTATTGCTATTTTGCTGCATTTAATAGCAAGACATCGCGTGTTGAAGGATAGGCTATCTGTTCATATCTAGACTAGACTTGATATATGCTGGAATAATTCAAAACAGACAATTCTAAACAACTATAATTTCTATGGGTCCTGAGAAAGTTTTGATATGGTTTATTGAAATGTTTTTGATGTTAGTTTTGTATAATTTTGGAGGGATGTATTTTATTTAATTCTGAAATAATAGATGGTTATTTGTGGTGCCAGAAATAGGCTCACTAAAAAGGAGCAATGAATAATCTGGAGTTTTGAATGTGGGATATCTTATTCCCACATACTGTATGTTCCATCATTTGATACCAAAACATTGTCTAGGTCATGTATATAGTCTTTTCCAAAGAAGTCCAATGATTCCTAGCCTTATTAGGACAAGACATTTGGGGTGTAATATTTGGGGGAAAGATTCCTAGCCTTATTAGGACAAGACATTTGGGGTGTAATATTTGGGGGAAAGATTCCTAGCCTTATTAGGACAAGACATTTGGGGTGTAATATTTGGGGGAAAGATTACTGACGTTGTCACTCAATACATGGTACTTTCAACTTTCTGTGTTTTTTTTGTTTTTTTTTGTCTCAGTAAATCCATAGTTCTCTCTCTACCCCACTCACTTCTCTAAAACATGAATAGTTCTCATTCGAAAGTAATAGCATCTATGAAAACAGTTTTGTAGTACTGCTTCAATTATTGAATACGGGAGGGATTTTTTTCAGAAGAGTTGCTTTTTTAGCAAATTTGTACACCGTACTTTAGGAAAGTGGAGATAGCTACTTCAAACATGGATGGAGATGCTTCAAATAACAATGTTCACATTTCTCATAATCAAAGAGGGGTGGATACATTCTAATTTCTCATGGTGCTGTTCCCTTCTAAGGAAGATAAATAATGTTATGCAAAATACAGAAAGGAGTAAGATATAACACAATAAGCCAATAGAATTAGGGGGAAGATGATAAAAGGGGGAAGTATAACTAACCAAGTGAACAGAAGCTTCTACGTGGATATGTTAACTTTATTTCAACACACATAAATCTTGCAACAGATCACATATTAATCAGAACCTTTCTACCACCATTTGCACACCTTAATATCTCCATCTTTCCATCTTTAATAATCTTTCTACCAAATTATTCTATTTTATCTATTTGAGATTTTCATTGTTTTCTGCATGTTTCTGTTAAACTAATTACCTTAGAGTTGGATGTTAAATTTTCAGATTTGCACTCCTTGATGCATCATACAATTCATCCATCATTCAATGCAAAAAAAAAAAAATTGGGTTCTCAGCCTATGCAGTATCTCTTTAACAGAGCGTATGCATAATTATATTCCTTCCCAGCACATTTCTGTCATTACTTCAAGCATTCCATATACATTTGTCCATCAATACTTTAAGTATCCAGGATGATACCATAGAGAAACAAATATTTGCAGGAGCTTGAGGCAATAAAAAGATCCCTCAATGAAAGGGATGCTATAGGCTACAAAACTGTTCTGACACCAACTCCCCAAATATGACAAACCCTCTGAAGTTAACTCAAAGATTCCTTTATAAGAAGTGCCAGCAGCCCTGGCAAAAAGTTTCTCTCTCACCATAGGCTAGCAAGTCTGTCTGGCCGGAAGATGAATAGTTATCTGCCATATCTATTCATCTCCATCCCCTGCCTTTTATCCCCAGAGCTAGAGTGGGGCCTCGCTAGCAGCAGTGACTCTTCCGTCCCAAGGACCAGCCCATAGATTTCCACTGCTCTCCTCTTCCTTCTGCACATCCATGCCTCAGGCACTGGACCCAGCTATTCCTCCTCTTCCTCATCAGCCACCTCCAGACCTGGGAGCTGTTGATTCTCCATCTGAGGCCTGATGGACTGTCCAGGTTCTGCTTCTGTCTCTCTCTCTCAGTCAGTTCCATTCCCTCTTCCCCCTCAGAGCTCTCAGGTTACCTTGATGCTGACCCTGATTCCACCTCTTCCTCTGATTTGGCTGTTGGAGGGGCCGGCGGCTGACAGGCCACAACAAAAACCAAGAGTACAAAGGGCTCCAGAATGCCAGCTAATGTATATCAGGACACAGGGCTCAGGGGGACAAAGGAAATGTCTGGAAGCTTTCTAAGTCCAGCTACTTGACTTAGTTCAGGCTGTTTAACTGAACCGTGCAAATGTCATGCTATGAAAGTGTGCTGGTATTTAAAACAAAAGGCATAAGCAGAATGCCCAGATGGTGGTATAATTAGTTTCATAATTCTAAAATACTTCAGACTGGACCATTTTCCAGGGAATTGGCTGGACAGTGATTTTGCAGTCAATGGATATTTGCATATTTCCAAAATTAAGTGTACCAAATCAATTTAATTTAATATAGGATGCACACAGAAAAGTGGGCTTTGATCCCTCTATAACCCTCTGGGGCATTCTTCTTGATCCTGGCAGCCTCTGAATTTTTGGCTATGATTCCTTTTCCAAAGCAAAATGGATTCTTGACATGAGATGTCATGATGATGCAAGTGGAAAAAACAAGAGGGGTGAATTGGAATGTCTTCTGCTCTATTTATCACAAACATATTTTTATTTCTTTATTTCTGTTGGAGCAGAATAGAAGAGCATCCTTCTCAAAGGATAGCAGTTCTGGTCTGCAAAAATATAAGTGACTAGAGGGCTATAAAAAGTTTGGATTTTATGTATCATTTTAAATCAGTGTTTCTCAACTTGGACCACTTTTAAGATATTTGGACTTCAACTCCCAGAATTCTCTAAATGACATTAATATGTCCAGACGTGTTAAAGTTGCCAAGGTTGAAAATGTTGCTTTAAAATGTTCTGATCTTTAACCACTTAAGGTAAACTTAAGGATAAATGTTTAAATGGAAATTTGTTAAAATGGAAAACTAAATATTATTGTTATTATGGTATTAATGTTATAGTAATGAATGTTATTGTAAACACTCTGATTACGATCGCCTAAAATCACCTAATTACGATCACTCAGACAACACGCTGTTGATTGAAATGGAATTTTTATATATTATACTAATAAATCAAATAAAACTTGGGAAAAAAAGAAGTGGTTTAAAATACACAGTTTATGTATTAGCAATAGCAATAGCACTTAGACTTATATACCACTTCACAATGTTTTATAGCCCTCTCTAAGTAGTTTACAGAGTCAACATATTGCCCTCAACAATCTGGGTCCTCATTTTACTGACCTCGGAAGGATGGGAGGCTGAGTCAACCTTGAGCCTGGTGAGATCTGAACTGCCAAATTGCAGATAGCTGGCAGTCAGCAGAAGTAGCCTGCAGTACTGCATTCTAACCACTACACCACCTAGACTCTTAATTAATTAATTTCTCAAGCTATGATGTAAGCAAAGTCCTGTAAGGTTTTGTTTTTGTGCTGTACTGTTTCTACTTTCCAGAATCCATCATCAATAGGTTGAGAGTCAGCACTGTTGTAAGAGGGTGCCATAATGGTTAAAATAACAGAATGATTGTAAGCATATTGGCTTTAAATTCTCTGTTAAGGTTGGCTGTGTTAGCCATGCTTTCTTGCAGGCTTATTTTAATCCTGGGTTTTTTCAAAAAGGTGAAAAATCACACAACCAAATCAAGTAATGTAGTAATACTCTTCACACAATGAAGTAGACCACAGTTTGGTTCACTGTGTTGGTCAAACTTGGTAAAGATAATTATGTCTGCAGTTGAAGCTTTTCATCAGGATAAATCCAAGTTGTGTTATACAGATCTATTGATAATTTCAATGTATTGTGTTACCAAATTGTTACTCTGCATTCATAAAAGTCTGATCATATGTTCCCCAATGCTGTTGCCTGGTTTTATAACAGTGAATTTTATTTAAGTCTCTTTGTTGTGAAAGAGAATTGTGTTTGAGTTTTTCCCATTTCCAAAATTAATTGCAGGATATGTGATAGAGCATGATACAGAGTTGCATAGTCCGGGAGAAGGAAGCTGTAGATAATGTTAGAGCTCTCTGGATAGAAGTAAAATTTTAAAGTTTTCTGTACCTCTTTGCTCTGTATATAGCATATTCTTAAACATATTGTTGCTCTTTGATGTGCTTAGTTTAAAACAGAAAGAACAAGGAAATATATATTTATGGGACTGTGAGATTACCTGTATAATGTCAGAACATACCCAGGAGTTTACATAATCTGGATAAATAAAGTTAGCAGAGTCTAATGTGTTTAGTTTAACAAGAATCATGAGCAAGCTCAGCTTAAATACCTGTTGATTTAGTTGGCCACAACAAAACTAGCTTTGAAATATGTTTGTTCAATCGAATCATGGTGATTATTAGTGCCTCTAATGAAGCCTTGAGTCTTAGACAGGTCTTCATGTGAGTCAGAAGAAATGGAGAAGACATCTTGTGCTGCTTCTTGTTGTGATCATACAAAGATATGATCTAATGCAGTTAAATCTTCCCAAACAAGGCAATAAAAGATGATCACGTATTACGGCTGTAAAATTTCTTTGGACAAGATAAGTCCTAAGATTACGTAAACTGCTTTGTTTTCTTGTCACAAATGCCTGAAGAAACAGAAGTATCAGAAATGTCATAATTTTTAAACTGCAACATTCAAGAACAATTTTGTTTGCTTCACTGACTCACTAAGATTACTGTACCTGCTGTGTCTGTACACTTCATGGCAAATGACTAAACAAGAGTTTGTTCCTGGAATTTCTAGTGGTCCTTCATATGATGACTTAGATTCAGTTTTATGGGTCTGTTCTGAGGATAATTAGCTATGCTCCAAAAATAGAATATTTCTTAAGAGGTCAGAATTAAATTTATTGATTTATTTTAAAACATCTTTATGCCCTTTCCTCTTAAAAGAGGGTTAATATACTGTATATACTATAAAACATAAAATGACAGATTATTTGACAGTGATACCCTGGCTTCATAATGTATTCTATTTTATAAAGCTTGAGAAAATTCAAGCTTTTGGGCAAGGTTTATATATTTTGAGCAATTTTATATATTTCAATGTTTCTATTCCATGGATTTTTGGTGGTTTACAATCACCATACATAATGCATGTGTAGAAAAATCATAAAACTGACATCCTATTGGTCAAATCATTAGTCAGCGCCAAAACTATCAAGCTTATCTAAAACTCTGTTTTTCAAAGAGTCTTTTACACTACCAAATTCAGGATTCACATTTTATTTATAAGCTGTTCATGAGTTCTGAATGGTTTTCATTGTCCCGTTCCCCCCCCCCCTGTCAGTCTGTAACCATCCTGTGAGTTACAACCCAGCAGCCATATATTCAGTGGTTGACACTGGTTTGGAAAGCCTGATAAGACTTTCCATAAACAGCACAATCTGTAAGAAAGGAGAAGAGGCTTAAGGGAAGGATTTGAGATTTCATTTGGGGGGGAGTGGCAGTAAGAGAAGAAAATAGTACATCTTTAGAGAAATAGCTTCTTGAACACAAAACAGCTGTGTGGCATGTTATTGGCTACATTGCACACAGTGTGAGCAGTGAGACTTAAAATCCTTTCACTTGTTTGTTTTTTTATCTCAAGCTACCTGGGTAATCAAGGTTTTTATTAAATTTGAAATGTATTTGAGATATTCCCAAAGACACTTTTTTCAAAAGGCAAGTGGACTTTCTTTGTTTTTGCTTGAAGAAGTTTTGCTTCTTCAGTTCTGAATGAATGGTGGAGAATGGAAGGATTTATATTCCTTGCAGTCATCTGGTCATTAGCACTCTTCCAGAGAGTTAATGACAAATATTCTCAGAAAAATAATTGACTCTTAGACAGATACTGCATAATTTACTGTAATTTTATGGACATTGTTATTAGAAATTCTCTCTATTTCTAATCTCCAGGGTAAATTTATCCTTACTATTCTGTTTTCTCAAGTCTGTTTGCCTCAGGGTAAGATAATAATTTTCAATCCTATTTATTATAGTGACCACTAATAATTTCCTAAGCATTTTTCATCTTTCTCTTTTGGAAAGTGTCTGTGGTAACCCATGCAGTTTTGTTTGGTAAAGTCTAAATTCTGTTTGAAAAGCAAAAACATGTTTATTATTAACTCTTTTTGCCATATGTGTGATGCCATATAAAAGGATGAATTGTGGTCTGTGAAGTGTAAAATAAACATTTTAAAAATTAGCTTGTTGTCAGCACATCTTTTTTCTTAATTTAAAGTAGAACAGCATAATTTAAATCAGGGATCGCCAACCTTTTGGACCTCAGGGACCACCAAACTCATAATTTTAAATCCCAGGGACCACTAACCGCTTCTGTGGGTGTGGCCTAATTTGTGGGTGTGGCTTGGTGGTCATGTGACTGGCTGGGCATGGCTTGTATGTAAATATTATAAATATTTATATAAATATTGAATTTTTTAATTTTTATTTTAAAAAAGCAACTTTTACCCAAAATCAGGCAAAGCAGGCAGGCGGATTGAGTTGCTCAAAGAATCACAGATTCATTCAGAGATCTATCTATCTGCCATTGACTAGCTCAGTCTGTCATATAAAATTTGCTTGCAAGCAAACTCATAAAATTTGCTAGCAAGCAAACTCACAAAATTAACTCACAACATACCATGTATGTAAATATTGAAATTTTTATTAAAAAAGAGCAACTTTTACCCAAAATCAGGCAAAGCAGGCAGGCAGAGTTGCTCACAGAATCATTCAGTGATCTATCTATCTGCCTCCTAAGGGAGGTTTGGCTGTGCTGAGCTGAAGATCTAAAGACTAGCTAGAAAGCAAGAAATCCAACCATTTCCTGCTTCCTAGCTAATCTAAATCTCCCAGCACAGCAGAACACCTGATGGTCAGAAAAAGGAAAAATAGCAATTTAGCAGGTAAGTTTGCCGGGTAAGGAGTGAGTGGGCGGGAAGGATTCCTGCGGGCCATGTTGGCAGTGCAGCCTTGTGTTTCTGCACAGCCTGGATCAATTGCTTTGGGAGGATGCTCTGGGGGTGAGATTTCTCTGCGGCCCACCAAAATTTTCACATGCCCACCATTTGGCAACCCTGATTTAAATTATACACACCCATTTTTCACTAGTGTGGTAACTTTAAATTATTTAAATGCTGGGTATTGAAATCAATTGGAAAAAGCAGATACATAAGCTTCTCTTTTACAAACTTTATCTTCCTTTTTTAATTTTTTTATGATCATTTGATTGAAATTATAAGAAAGAAAAAAATTCACTCGTGCCTCCAAATCTAGCTGAAGAAAGTCACAAGTATGCTCACATACTGGATCTAAAACAAATTACCCACAGTGTGGCTTAATATGATAACCTGGTTAAACCATGCTAAGACTATCTCTGTTTCTCCACAATATGTGAAAATCCAAATTATCAACTCAATTTTTGTACAGCCTATTACGCCATGTGCACACAGCCTTTTGTTTAATGGTATTTACCATTACAAGTTACAAGTATATAGAATCCATTTGCAGCCTGGAATTAATAAAACAATTGTGCTTTATTTTAATTTGCTGCTCTCATTCTGTTTTCAAGATTTGGTGATATGATTGCTGTTCTCTCTTTATGGGAAAAATGACTTTATTGTAAGCTTCCCCAAGGAGGAGTAGGATCTCGATTTTTCTAGCAAACATCTGGTAAGATTCAGCTCCATGTTCCCCAAAATATCTTGTCTCCCAAACCTCAGCCAAAAAAAATGTCTTTTCTCAGTGCATGTTTAACAGTGCCAGGAGAAACTGAGTCAGAGTTGGTGTCTTAAGACAGATTGATTCAGAAACATTTAAATTTTTGTTATTGTTGTTCCTGTGCTGATGGATAGAAGTAGAAAGAGACAAACTCCAGAATTTGTGAATAAAGCAGTTCTAGAAGCAGGACAACTTCACAAAGAGGAGTGGAACTGCAGTACTTTTATGACATTTGCTGAAAGTCATTTTGGGGCATCAAAGCAAGGTGTCCATGGAGAGAATTCAACTTTGCCCTGAACCTCTGTAAAGTTTCACCCACGAGTAAAGCATCTCCCCAAAGTGGATGTATTTGGAATCTATATGCATGTTCTGACCCAAACCTTTTCCAATAAAACAAACACAAACCAAAGGGAACAGAAACCTTTTAATGATTCTTACGAATCCACAATTAAAAGGCTGCTGCAAACTAATTAATTTTGATAAGCACAAGCTTCTCCAAAACTGTGCTAGTCTGCCATATAAGAAATATTTCACAACACAAAAGTCTTCAAATACCAACTTAAGATACTATGATGTCCACGAGGCTGAGTTTCAAAATGTCTTTGCTTCCTGCAAAAAATATTATCTTCACAGCTGGCTTTTATCTTCTGGAAGGAGCAGCCATTACCTTGTAGACTTACTCCCGCGTCACCAGTGCTGCTGTAACTGCTCTTTCCTGCAAGCAACACTGCATGCATGCACACTTGGCACAGGCTCCTCAGGAATCTCCTCATCACTACTGCCAGCCCCCACAATCTCTGAAGGCACCAATCCACTCCCTCATAGTCCTGACCTCTCATCTGAGTCCTCGCTCTCCTCAGCTGTCCACACCTGTTGCCGACTAATCACAACAATGCAAGCCTCCTTTTCTGGGTCTAGTTCAAAACATTTACCTGTCAACGTAACTTAACTGCTGATGTTGGGCAGTGGTGGGATCAACAATTTTTACTACCGGCTCTGTAGGCATAGCTTGGTGGGCATGGTGTGGCTTTGTGGCCATGGTGTGACTTTGTGGGCATGGCTTTGTGGGGATGGCAGAGGAAGGACACGGTAAAATCCCCATTCTCTCCCCACCCCACTAACCTGCTTTCCAGCTCCATTCTCCTGAACAGGACAACAAAAGAAGACCCAGCTGATCAGCTGGGACTTGGGAGGCAGAGAATAGATGGGGACAGGTAGTATTTGCCGCTTCTCCGAACTACTCAAAATTTCCGCTACCAGTTCTCCAGAACTGGTCAGAACTTGATGTATACCACCTCTGATATTTGTTTATTTATTTATTATTAAAATTTATATACCGCCCTTCTCCCGAAGGACTCAGGGCAGTGCACAGCCTACTAAAACCACATATATATAAAAGTTAAAATAGAATTAAATAAGGGCTGTAATCGAATCTAAAATCCCAATCTTAAAATTCAGTACTTAAACCCCAATAAAATTAATTTAGGATCAGCCCAGGCTGGCCTACTCAAAGAGCCAGGTCTTCAAATCATGCCTGAACACCCTCAGGTCGGTGGTCATTCTCAACTCAGGGGGGAGCCCATTCCAGAGAGTGGGTGCCCCCACAGAGAAGGCCCTGTTCCTCGGGGTCACCAGGTGGCACATAGAGGCCGTCGGGACCCGAAGGAGGCCCTCCTGTGGGAGTGCACAGGTTGGTGGGAGACTACCGGCAGAACGCGGTCTTGCAGATAGCCTGGTCCGATGCCATGGAGCACTTTAAAGGTCAAAGCCAGAACTTTAAAGTGCACCTGGAAGGCCACCGGCAACCAATGCAGCTCGCACAGAAGAGGCGTCACATGAGAGCTTTTAGACGCCCCCATAACCACCCGCGTGGCCGCATTTTATACCAGTTGCAACCTCCGGGTGCTCCCCAAGGGGAGCCCCATGTAGAGGGCATTACAGTAATCCAGGCGGGAGGTGACCAGGGCATGAGTGACCATGCATAAGGCGTCCCGATCAAGAAAGGGCTGCAACTGGCGCATCAGGCGAACCTGATGAAAAGCCCCCCTGGAGACGGCCATAATATGCTCTTCTAATGACAGCTGTACATCCAGGAGGATGCCTAGATTGCGAGCCCTCTCTGTGGGGGCTAAGATCTCACCCCCAATAGTCAGCGATGGAGTCAGCTGACTATATCGGGACGCCGGAAACCACAGCCACTCAGTCTTGGAAGGGTTGAGTCGAAGCCTGTTCTCACCCATCCAATTCCGCATGGCCTCCAGGCACCGGGACATAACGTCCACAGCATCGTTGGGGTGGTTTGGAGTAGAGATGTAAAGCTGAGTGTCATCCGCATAAAGATAACACTTTACTCCAAAACCACGGATGATCTCCCCCAGCGGCTTCACATAAATGTTGAACAAGAGAGGGGAGAGGACCGACCCCTGAGGCACCCCACAAATGAGGAGCCTAGGGGTGGACCTCTCCCCCCGATCAACACAAATTGCAAGCAGTCAGAGAGGAAGGAGGAGAACCACCGCAAGACGGTACCTCCAATTCCCAACCTCTCCAGCCGCTGCAACAAGATACTATGGTCGATAGTGTCAAAAGCTGCCGAGAGATCTAATGGGACCAGGACAGAGGAATAACCTCTGTCATGGGCCCTCCAGAGATCATCAACCAACGCGACCAATGCTGTTTCAGTACTGTGCCCGGGCCTGAAGCCCGATTGGAAGGGATCTAAATATGTCGTTTCCTCCAGGTACTGAGGGAGCTGAAACATCACCACACTCTCCACAACCTTCGCACAAAGGGGAGGTTGGAGACTGGACGAAAGTTATTCAAAAGCGCTGGGTCCAGGGCAGGCTTCTTGAGGAGAGGCCGCACCACCACCGTTTTCAGGGCGGTAGGGAGTGACCCCTCCCTCAACGAAGCATTGACAATCCCCTGGAGCCAGCCTCGTGTCACCTCACTGGAAGTAGAAACCAACCAGGAGGGACACGGGTCCAACAAACATGTGGTGGTGTTCAGCAGCCTCAGCAACCTGTCCACGCCCTCGGCGGTTACAGGATTGAACTCCTCTCAGATAACCATCTCAAGACTTGCCCCGGCCATCTCCCCCGGGACCACCCAGCTGGAGTCCAGCTTGCTCCAAACCTGAGTGATTTTACCATGCAGAAATCAGGAAAACTCTGTCCTGCCCTGCAAGACATCTTCCCGTGCTCTCGGCTCAAGCAGGGAGTGGGTCACTCTAAACAGGGTGGCAGGCCGATTTTCTGCTGATGCAATAAGGGCGGAGAAGTGTGAATGCTTCGCTGCCTCTATTGCTACTAGGTAGGTCCTAATATAGGACCTCACCTGTGCCCGGTCAGATTCAGTGCGACTGGCCCTCAGACGCCCTCCAGACGTCTTTTCCAGCACTTCATCTCCCTCAACTCCTCCGTAAACCACGGAGCTGGATGGGATCTGTGCCGAGTCAGAGATCGCAAAGGCACAACTCGGTCCAGAGCCTCAGCGGCCAACCTATTCCAGGCGGCCACTAAGTCTTCAGCCGAGCTGTGAGCCAGAGTCTCAGGAAATGGCCCAAGCTCCGTCTGGAACCGTTCAGGATCCATCAGGCGCCTGGGGCGGAACCATCTCCTCGGTTCCGCCTCCCTGCGGTGGGGGTGGCGGCACAGAAGTCAAGCCTAAGAAGAGAATGATTGGACCATGACAAGGGTTTTATAACTATATCCCCAAAGCTACGATCATTCAACCACTGAGCAGAGACAAAAATCAGGTCCAGCGTGTGTCCCCCAATGTGAGTGGGACCAGAAACTAATTGGGTCAGGTCCATGGCCACCATGGAAGCCATGAACTCCCGAGCCACCCCTGAGGTCTCACCGAGTGAAGGCAGGTTGAAATCCCCCATGAC
The DNA here is from genome assembly GCA_023653725.1 of Bungarus multicinctus. NCBI lineage: Eukaryota > Metazoa > Chordata > Lepidosauria > Squamata > Elapidae > Bungarus > Bungarus multicinctus. The sequence continues at coordinate 75,514,415 of CM042846.1, read as the reverse complement.
TAAAAGGCTGGGGGTCTCAACTGCCAGCCTGGCTATCACCTCAATGAGCCCGGGCAGGGCCGATGATACGTGGCAGGGAGCCAGGTATGCTTTCAAAAGGCCCATCTGAACCCCCTGACCCCACTTCACAAAGAGAGACTCACAACCAGCTGTCTGAGGAACAGTGGCCTCCCTAGGACAAAAGACTTCTCTAATAATGGCCGCCACACACACACACCCCCCCGGGACCTTGGCCGATGAAAAGCAAGGAAACCTGGTGGGCACATCTGACCCAGAGGAAAACCACCCTCTGGGCCCAACCAGGTTTCGGTAATACCTGCCAGATCTGCACCCTCCTCCTGAATAAGATCATAAATCAGGGGGGCCTTGTTAACGGCAGACCTGGCATTGCACAACACCAGTCAGGTACCCAGGGACTGAGACTCTGTGCAACCAGGGCTGCAAGATGGGTCAAGAGGGTTGGAACACGCTACTGATGAGAGACATTGGGCGCGCGGTCCCTTAGTCTGATATGGCCCTCTACCCCCGCCGTATCTGCCTCTCCCACATATAGTGTCAATAGACCTCACTCCTAGTTGCCCACTCTCTGGCCCCCTCCCCACCCCCAACCCTCTGGGCCCTCCCAGGCATGTGTGCCAGCCTGGCCGATCCCAAACCTCCCTGGGCTGTCCCCCAAGCCCGGTTTAGGTTCTATACCCAACCCCAATAAAAATGTTGATAAAAAATTTAACAAACAGGGACCCTCCCCCAGGCGTTTTCTGCGGTCATACCATCTCTCAAGGTCCCAGGACCCATCATTGAGGAAAGTACTGGAGAGTCTAGAGGGCCATTTCCGAGAAAGGGGGACATTTCTCAGGGCATAAAGATCTTCAGTAGAGTATCGTAATGGCTCCAAGGGATGTGCCCCCACTGTCCGATAACGTAAGGACTTCACTGGTCGAGACCGGGGCCGTGCCCAGGAACGCCCAGCCCACATCCATGTCCCAACCAACCGTCCTCATCTCCACCGGCAACACCGAGACGGCCGCGAGCTAGGCATCGCCAACACCCCCGACGCCGGGATCGACACCGCCAAAGCCAACATCCCCACCAAACCAGGCGATGACATCAATGTCCGGCACTTTGTTGAAATCCCCACTTGACTACATTGGGTGACTTTGGGCTTGTGCCCTACACCAGAGGTGGTATTCAACCGGTTCTCACCCATTCGGGAGAACCGGTAGTGGTGATTTGCCATGGGTTGCAGAACTGATAGCGACCTCTGGCTGCCATGACCCCAAACTGGGTCGCCCGATTGCCCGCTTGTCCCGTTCGCTCTCCTAGCTTTCCCAACCACGTGGTGCCTTATATCATTTCAGAGAAATGCTTGTCCTGTCTCTTCTTGAAAACCTCCAGTGTTGGAGCGTCCAGAACTTCTGGAGACAAGCAGTTCCACTGGTTAATTGTTCTCACTGTCAGGAAATTTCTCCTTAGGTTTAGGTTGCTTCTTCTTTGTTCAGTTTCGATCCATTGCTTCTTGTTTTGCTTCTGCTGCTTTGGAAAATACATTGCCCCGTCCCCTTCTTTGTGGCAACCCCTCAAAACCCTGTTTTGTGACCTGCCTATCACACTCGTGGACAAAGCATGTAAGGCATTTCTTCCTTTCAGTGGTCCATAAAAGTAATCTATAGTATGTGGACGCAGATAATAAAGTCGAAAAAAGGTGAAATTTTTACAGAACTATAGATACATTAAGGCGGGGGTAACAAGGAGTGGCTGGGAAGGAAGGGACTGGGCGAAATGGCCCTTGACATGAGTGATGTCGGATTGGCCACGCCCACCAAGCCACATGACCACAAGCCACGCCCACCCAGTCACATGACCACCAAGCCACACCCATCAAATAAGCCATAGAACCGGTAATAAAAAAATTTGAATTCCACCACTGCCCTACACCCAAAACAGTTGTGGTTGTGATAGAAAAAGATGAAAGGGGGGGGGATCTTGTATACAGTTAGTCCTTGACTTATAGCCACAATTGAGTCTAAATTTTCTGTTGCTAAGTGAAATAGTTAAGTGAATTTTGCTCCATTTTACAACTTTTCATGCCACAGTTAAGTGAATTGCTGCAGTTAAGTTAACAACATGGCTATTAAGTGAATCTGGGGTCTCCATTGACTTTATTCACAAGGGGGAATCGCGTGATCTCAGGACACTACAAGAGCCTTAAATATGAACTAGTTGCCAAGTGTCTGAGTTTCGGTCAAGTGACCATGGGAGTGGCACAACAGTTGTGTGAAAGACAATCATAAGTATTTTTTTCAGTGTCATTGTAACTTTGAATGATTTGTTGTAATCCGAGGACTACCTGTGCTATTTGAGTTCTCAAAGGGCGTCAATGTACTGCAAGTCTCTTAGGAATCTGGGGCTGGAGTATGAATAGCCACTTGGAAAAGAAGGAAATCATTCCAAATATGTGCAAATCCAGCCATTAGTTTTTCCCCTCCCCCACTGTTCAACATGTGAAATGATTATTTTAGCTTCTGATTCAAGGAAGGAAGGAAGGAAGGAAGGAAGGAAGGAAGGAAGGAAGGAAGGAAGGAAGGAAGGAAGGAAGGAAGGAAGGAAGGAAGGAAGGAAAGAAGGAAATGTTATCACCACCCTGTCTTGAGATACTGTCATCAGCACAACTCCTTTAGTCTGTAGAAATTGTTAGAGTTTGCAGGAGAAATTCAAATCCAGAAAGTATACACTGATTCAGCAGGATTCATTAACTTCTTTATATACATAATAAGATATAAGTAAATTTACAATACCAACGGCAGATTCTTCCAATGTGGTACCAGTTACAGGCAAAACACAAACAGATGAAAGAACAGCAGAGAACAGTTTCAGTTTGGATCGAGAGTTGCAGACAAGAATGCAGCTTCAGAGCTCAGAGATTATAATAGAGCTCCTTCCATTTTCAGTTTCCAAACAGTCCTTATTGGCTGACTTAGTTGCTATGCCTATTGGCTGACCTTGTTACCATGTTTCTGCCAGTTCATGAATATTCTGACAGAAATTGAGAACAGGACAAGGAGGAAAAAAGATAAATCAAATAAAAATAATCAACTTTCATTCTGGTCAAGCTTTACCCCTGATAACTTGATGAAGTTGGCTTTTGTCCACAACAGTATGGAAGTATGGGATTTGTTTGTTTGTTTTCAACTTCCTGGACCTGGAAGTTGCAACTTTAAGAGGCATTGACTTCATTCAACTTCCAGAAGTCCTCAACCAACTAATGGGTAATGTTGGATGAGGAATTCTGCGAACTGAAGTCCATATCTTTTAAATTTGCCAAATACTATCCTGGGCTTTAGTCCTTTTATTTTTTTGTCATGTTCTATAAAATCACTAACAAATTCAACCTTCCTTACCTTGTGATTAATTATGGTCAGTTAAGTGCAGAGGTGGTATTCAGCCAGTTCTGACCAGTTCTGGAGAGCCGGTAGCGGAAATTTTGAGTAGTTCACAGAAGCGGCAAATATCACCTCTGACTGGAGATTTTACAGTATCCTTCCCCTGCCAAACCCACCAAGCCATGCCCACAGAACCAATAGTAAAAAAATTTGAATCCCACCACTGGTTAAGAGGTATTACCTACATGGGCCTCAATGAGACTCTTAAATTTTAGGAAGAATAGACTTCATTCAACTTCCAGAAATCTTCAACCAACAATTGGGGAATGTTGGCTGACGAATTCTGGGAACTGAAGTCCACACCTCCTAAATCTGCCAAATACCACCCTGGGCTTTAATCCTTTTATTTATTTGGCATGTTCCATTGAATCATTAACAAATTCAACCTTCCTTACCTTGTGATTAATCACGGACAGTTAAGTGGTTTTACCTACATGGGCCTCAATAAGACACTTAAATGAAAAAAAAAAAAGTGGCCTAAACGCCAGCAAAGATAGATTTTCCTGTGATTAAGCTTCTGCTTTTTGCTTAGACGTGGGCATGCATTCCAAGTTTGCATCTCACTGCCTTTACAAGGAAAGGCAGAACATTGTTTCCTAAGTTTGTTTTTCTCTAAAGACAATAATAAGAAGTCGATCGTCAGGTAAGTATTGGTATTGCACTGTATAAATAGTTGCCGTGAATAATTTATCAGGTAGCAGAAATAGATGTTTTGTGCTGCATTGAATGGAATTCAGTCCATTTGCTTTCAACTGGGACAACCACTTAAGTTTTGGAGCCTTGTGCATCTCAACCAAGAACGAAGAAAATAAAGACTCAGTGTCCTACAGTCACTTGATAGGGTTTTCAACTATCTGATTTGTTTCTGACTCCCAATGAAATGGGAACATCACCTCTTATTTCTAATCAAAGGCATCATTGTTGAGTAGAGCACAACTATGGATTGTGAATTAAGTATTGTAAAAGTGATCTGAGATTCTGTTATGGGTTCCCCCCTCCCTAATATTTTTGTTTAATTTAATCATATTTATTTTTTCTCTAAAGAATTCTAAGAGATTGGAATTAACTCAAGCATCCTCCAGGGCAAATTATTCTGAAGGCCAAAATCTGCTTTTTTTTCTTGGAAATAAATTTTGATCACACTTTTTCTAATAAGGATACTCAGAGTGGGTTGCACCTGTTAGTGTGAGTTACAAAGTGTACATTGCTGCAACATTTGAATCTAAATCAGCAACATCTCTTCACAGAAGCAAATTTTTCAGACAGAACAAAAATACTGAAATACTTTAACATTCTTAGTTCCCTCCTTCCTGCCTTTGCAATTTACAGTCCACACAGTCTTATGTTTTGTAAAGAACGTTATATATATCATCACAAGATTGGAAGAAGAAGTTTCATAAAAGATAAGACGCGTTTTTGGATCTATTGCTGGTTAGTTTTAATTAAGTTAGTTAATAATTGAAAAAGATGGAAATGTTCTCATTTAACAGAAGACCAGGTTTCAAAGGGAACTTAGAGGTCTTCTAATCCAATCCCCTGGTCAAGCAGGAAACCCTATATCATTTCAGACAAATGATTGTCCAATCTCTTCTTTAAACTATCCAGTGTTGGAGCACCCACTATTTCTGGAGGCAAGTTGTTCCATTGATTAATTTTTCTAATGTCAAGAAATTTCTCCTTACTCTAAGTTGGTTCTCACCTTAATTGGTTTCCATCCACTGCTTCTTGACTTGCCTTCGGGTTCTTTGGAGAATAGGTTAACCCCCTCTTCTTTGTGGCAGCCCCTTAAGATATTGGAACACTGCTGTCATGTCACCCCTAGTTCTTCTTGTCATTAAAGTAGACCTGCAACTGTTGTTCTTGCAACTGTTCTGCAATCCCATTCAAGTGAGAGACGTCTATGGAGATTCTCAGTCATCCAGATCACAGTTGTCCCCAAGGTGCATTTTCAAGAGGCAACTGGATTTTTTGGTTTTTCTTTGAAGACATTTTGCTTCTCATCCAAGAAGCTTCTTCAGGAAGCTTCTTGGGTGAGAAGCAAAATGTCTTCAAAGAAAAACCAGAAAGCCCAGTTGCCTCTTGAAAATATACCTTGGGGATTCAGGTGAGATGGTTCCTCAAATAGCTTGGATTCATGCCATGAATCTTTTTTGCTCAACTTAAGCTTTCAAACATACCTGTCATGCCTCTGTCAGAGTCTGAATCCGAAGAGGAAGACAAATAGCTGATGGATTGGGAGTGTGGCTCCGTTGTCCGTGGAGAAAACTGGGGAAGGGCAAAGTCTGGTTGGGCAGAGCAGGGAAGAGGTAGAACAAGGGAAAGGGAGTTCAGAGCCCACTCCCTCTTCATCCTAGGGCATACAGGGAGGAAATGAGAAGGGAGCAACATGGGTTGCGTGGCTTACGGGGGAGGAAAGGGTCCTGATTTCCTTCATTAGCCACACCTGGGAAGGGAGTTTAAAAGAGATGCATGCTGAGTGTGGCATCTGCTGGAAACAAACATGACATTGTATTGACTTCAGGGGTGGGATTCTACCAGTTCGCACTTATTCGCTAGAACCGGTTGTTAACATTCTAAGCAGTTCGGAGAACCGGTTGTTAGAAGAAATTACTGGCCTAATCCTGTAAGGAAGGCAGGAAGGAAACATTCTGGTGTTGCTTACAGAAACTGCCTCTCCGTTAACCCTTATTACATTCTTGGCAGGACTAGACTTCCAGTCTCAGGAACTTCTCTGGAGTTTTTTTTCCTTCCTTTGCTGGTACTTTGCTTGTGTGGAGTGACCATTCAAAGTTGGTACTGAAAAAAAGTGACTTATGACCATTTTTCACACTTACGACTTTCCCACAATCATGAGAGGCCAGGCGAGGAGATGTGTGCCTCGATGTGAGTGATATTGAGTTGGCCATGCCATGCCCACCAAGAATTCAATAACTTGTTTTTACTTTAGGCCATTTTTCTCAACCTTGGCTGCTGTAAGATGGGTGGATTTCAAACTCCCAGAATTCCTCAGTGAGCATGTTGACTGAGAAATTCTGGGAGTTGAACTCTATTCATCTTAAAGCTGCCAAGGTTGAGAAACACTGCTTTAGACTATTTCAGTTGATAAAACTGAATTTTAAATTTTTATTCCTTTTCATGTATCAAGACAGCAGTGCTTTTAAAAATATAATTTGGCACTTCACACCAGAATATATTTAGGAGTTAATTTATAGTATACTTTTGTCTGTGTCTCTTTTTATTTTTCTGTGTATTGTGGATGTTTTTGTTTTCCTGACAGTGGCTGGTTTTTATTCATTTGGCTTGTAATAAGTACATTCTAAAATTATAATAATGAAGCATTGAGTACTAACACAGGAAACATTTGTTTTCTTTCTATTCCTATAAATTAAAAAGAGTCTGGTTAATGGTACATCATACCATGCCAGCCATAACAGGTAGAGAAAGATTTTATTCATCTTCTACCACCTTTACAACTTATACATCATTGTGCCTTTCAATCCCTAAAGATATAAATCTAACAAAATAGGTGGAACAAGGTTGTTTATTTGACTCTGTCGTAGCATCTTTGTTTAATCGAAACCATTACCAATTACCTTGCTAACAAATGTCTGCATAATAAAAAGTATGGTTTTTCTAATAGTAATATATGGCTGTGAGAGTTGGATTATAAGGAAGGCTGAGCACCAAAAAATGGTTGCTTTTGAATTGTGGTGCTGTTTGTAATTGATTATTTATGTAATGAGGGTTTGTAATTGATTATTTACACTATTTGTTGTAAGTTGAGAATCCCAGTAGTGGGAAACAGAACAGAAATATTAAAATAAATAAATTGGAGAGGATGATTAAAGATAATGGGCTAGAGAGGGAATAACCCTGATCAGTTTGCCTTCTGATAGATATAATTATTTTTTCAAAATGATATATGTAGTACTAGTATAATCACCTAATGGTGAAAGCTCAAAGTTTTGAAAGTCTTCGTTGTATCAACAAGATTAATTACATTGAAGATGTAGGTCAATTGATAACATTGGCAGCTTTCACCTTGGACCAAATAGTAGCTGACAGGACAAAAATTAGGAAAACAAGACACTACAATCCCCTTATTTCCCAGTAGAAATGTATGCTTCTGAGAGTTGAACCACGATCATAAAGAAGCCTGAGTGCCAAAAAATTATGCTTTTGAATTGTGGTGCTGGAGAAGACTCTTGAGAGTCTCTTCGACTGCAAGGAGATCAAATCAGTCTGTCCTGATGGAAATCAACTCTGACCACCTCTGAGGTGGTATTCATCCAGTTTGGACCACTTCCGGCATACCAGTAGCAGAAATTTTAACTAGTTTGGAGAACCAGAAAATACCACTTCTACTTGGTCCCACCCACCTGCCCTCACCTTTACCTCTCCTATATTCCCTTGTTTTTTAGCTCAGCTGATTCGTGCAGCAGAATGGATTGCCATGACTCAGCTGAGCTAAAAAATAGCTCAGCTTACCAGTGTTGAGGTCTTTGAGCTGTCCATGTACATCCATAGAACCACACATAGAACTGGTAAAAAACAATTTGGAAATTCATCACTGATTGTTCTTGACTGTTCTCTGAAAGGACAGAAATTGAAGCAGAAGCTCAATATTTTGGCCAGCAAATGAAAAGAGAGGAGTCATTGGAAAAACCACTGTTGATGGGAAATGTTGGTGGCAAAAGAAGAAGGGATAGCAGAGGATGAGATGGTGTGTCATCGATACAACAAACATGAATTTGGGCAAACTCCAGGAAACAGTGGAGGACAAGAGGGGTAGTGGCTGATGTGCTATGGTCCATGGGGAGTCAAACATGACTTAGGGACTGAACAACAATTCATGACAAAATGTGAAGGTGGAAAGAATGTTTCACAAAGGAACATAGACAGAGGTGGTATCCAGCAGGTTCTGACCAGTTCTGGAGAACCGGTAGTGGAAATTTTGAGTAGTTTGGAATACCACCTCTAACTGGCCCCATCTATTCTCTGCCTCCCGAGTCCCAGCTGATCGGCTGGTCTTCTTTTGTTGCCTCGCACAGGAGAACAGAGCTGGAAAGCAGGTTAGTGGGGTAGGAAGGGAATGGGATTTTGCAGTATCCTTCCCCTGCCACACCCACCAAGTCATACCACACTCACCAAGCCACACCCACAGAACCAATAGTAAAACATTTTGAATCCCACCACTGAACATAGAGGTCACTTTTCTTAATAAATCTCTGCTGTGAGCAGAACTTGAAGATTTTATGTAGCTTAATGATGTATTTGCTTAGATTGCATTTGGGTAATTATTCTGAAAGAATTTCAATGTTTATATCATCCACAATTTGTAACTGTCACGCTCTTTGGTATTTATTTTCAGGTATCAGCTCTTTGAGGTAGGCCTGGTCAGGAAGTAGACTTCTCAAGAATAGAACTATATTCAGATAAAACTGAATAAAAGATAAATGCCTGACTGTCTTTTCCTGTCCACCCCCCCTTTTAATACATTCGTTCCTGATGAACAATTACCCTTCCCATTCTAGCTGCTATTAGCCTCATAAGTAAGGTCTGGTGGCTCGTTGGAGATTTAATAAAAACATCATTACTAATGATCTTCATAATTAGGAAAGACAGCAAGATGAGAATGCATTACTCAGATGTTTGCTACATATCTTGCCTACTGCTGATGTAGCAATGTCCTTGTAGCCAATAGTTCAAGTCAGATGTTTTCCTCTCTTCAATTGTCATTGTTTATATGGATAAAACTTCTATTAGGAAGTGATAGGATTCCTTCAAAACAAAGAGAGGGGAATACATATAATTTAGCTTGCAATCCTATATTGACATGCATGCAGTTATTTGCAGCAGTCATACGATATTAATATCTTAGAGTAACTATGGAAATGTCAATACAGGCAGGCAAATTTATCCTTTTGCACAATTAACAACTCCCAAAGTACCATATGGATATACTGAGAGCCTCATTATTATGAGGTGTCTCAAGCTATAAAAGCTTCGTGGTCTTAGTTGAAGCTCTCTGGATCCCCCAAAGAGCAGCTGGACATTTCAAAGAAATTAAATATGTACAGCATTAATATATTACGAGAACTGAATTGCTGGAAAGTTATTGATTAAAGAGGGCTACTTTTCCTCAAGGATAATAAGATGATTATATAAAGAGGAAAGTAAGATGAAAGGTACTATGGATGCCAATTCATAAAATAAAGGAAATTCCTTTACTGACAAAACCCACCAATTACCTTTTTAATATTAGTTGTATGAAAGTTACTATTACTATTAATTATTAATAATTATTAATAATTAATTAATTTATTATTATTATTAATTATTAATAAATATTAATTACTATTGACCTCACCCCTTTCCTAAGAGGTCTGTAGGGGGCATGCATAAGCGCATCAATGTGCCTACCGTCCCTGTCCTATTGTTTCTTTTATTTTTCTTATATGTACCCATTTCATGTATTCACAACTATGTATATACTTATATCTATTATCTTGTAAGCAATTGACAAATCAAATAAGTAAATAAAAATAAAGTGCAGGAACTCTTGATAAGGACAAGGATGGTCAGACAAGCCCTTTAGAAGTTGTTGGATTTCAACTTCCATCATCCTTGATCAGTGGACATGCTGCCTGCCTGTCTGTTTAGATAGGAGAGGGAAAGAGGGAGGGAGAGAGATGATATATACAGTAGATATATATTCCAGAATATTTGAAGCATCACATACTACTTAATATTACACATGAAGAATCTAAAGTGTTAACCTCAGAATATTGCTAAGCATGATCTTTAAAAACCTGCAATCAGATTAGTGTTTGATTTAAAACTCCATCATTAGATAGAATGGGGCACTAGAAGAAATTTTGGAATGCAACTCCTTTGTCAGAAACTTGGTAGGGGAACAGTAGTTGCTGAGGTATGTTTAGGAAATAAGCAAGACAATAATTATACTGATTATAAAATGCATGTCATAAACTGCAAAAGCAGGAAATCGTTTACTATACATTAAGACTATATCTTAAATAACAAACTTGAGTTTTAAAATGTATTTTTCTTTATCTGTGGATGCTTTTATCAATGAGTATGCAGACACTTATCGTTATTAATCAATTCTTCAGGATAGAATTTGAGTATATTCTCATACTCATAAAACTAGTAGACTTTCCAATGGAGATAGAATTAGATCAGAGCAAGGAAATTACCTGCAGAAGTGGCAGAATTACAATGCTTGGCGCCTTTTATCAATGCCAGTGTGAAGATAGGATTACCATACCTGGCTGAGATACAATCCCTGTTTAACCCTGTGCTGCCATCTAATGATAATCTGGATCTTTGCAGCCCTTAGTGATGCAAGCATTTAGTCAATGATTGTTTTGCACACACTGCAGAAGCTTAGTCACTGTGGCTTTATAACTTTCTTTTCAATGGATCACACTGAAATGAAGGTTATTAGCTAGGTAGTCAGAGGCTCAAAGAGGAAAAAAAGCATATTTCTGTTCATAAAGACAGAAACAGTAGGCTGAAAGGCTGACATGTAAGAATAATATTGTGCTAAATTGTTTGAAACACTATAAAGATAATGCGGCACCCAGTATAACCAGTAATAATTGAACATCTGCCTTGGGTAAAACATTGCAGGATTTGTCATATTACTGTAGTTGATGAATAAAAGCAAGGAAAAGGGAAGGAGGAAGGGAAGGAGTGGGGGAGGGAGGGAGGTTTAACCAAAGTCACAACAACTTTGGAAAATGTGTAAGTATACACATTTTTCAAACATTATTGCATCTTTAATAGCAAGTTAGCACCTAGAAATTTATTAGGTGATTTTTTTTCCTTGACAAGAATAAAGTGGAGAAAACTTTAATGCATTGATTTTGATATATCAGTTGATAATCTTATCTCCAAGGAAAAATGGCTTTATATAGAAATCCTGCAGAGTTTTATGGGAATAAAACAAAATTCATGGAGCAATGGGGACTGCTTTACATCAAGCAGACAACTAGTTCAACAATCTCAATACCAGGGAGATTTACACAACACAGTAAAACATAATGTTTTTAGATTGGTTTGGATCTATCATATGAAGTCAACTATGATTTGTATGCTTCATATTTTAAGGTGATGAGTTAAAAGGGCTGTTTTCTTTGTTCAAGAAAACTTGACTATTTTCTTGACTTTTCAACTTGTGATTTGGGAATCTAATTTCTCTCTCTCTCTCTCTCCCTCCCTCCCTCCCTCCCTCTCTTTTTGTCCCTCCCTCCCTCCCTCTCTCTCTCCCCCCTTGAAACACTATAAAGATAATACAGCACCCAGTATAACCAGTAACATTCAGACAGGTAGCCAATGAATATCTACAACCAAAAAAATCTAACATATATACTATATATATTAATTTAGAGCTTAAAATAGTATAATGCTCTTAATACCCAAATATCTAATGTTCAAAACATGACTCTACAGAACTTAAACATACAGGTAGTCCTCGACGTACAACCACAAATGAGGCCAAAATTTATATTACTAAGCAAGAGTTTTGCCCATTTTATGGCTTTTCTTGCCACATTTGTTAAGTGAATCACTGCAGTTTGTTAAGTTAGTAACACAGTTAGGGAATCTGGCTTCCCAATTGACTTTGCTAGTTAGGTTACAAAAGTGATCACATGACACCTGGGAAACTGCAATTGTCATAAATATGAGCCAGTTGTCAAGCATCTGATGTAAATCACATGGGGATGCTGCAACAGTCATAAGTGTGAAAAATTATCATAAGTTCCTTTTTCAGTGCTGTTATAACTTCAAATGGTCACTAAATGAACTGTTGTAAGTCGAGGACTACCTGTATTTGGTTAACATATGTTGGAGATGACAAGGGGAGCCTGAGGGAGAAGTCAAACATGTCATCAGTCTCGAATCCCTTTGCACCCCATCTTGAATTCCTCTGATTCTTATCTATTCCTAATTTGCTTTGACTGTTAATAGTTCAGATTCTTGTAGAGAGCATGAGTTAGCAATAAACCTTTCTATTCATTTTAAATGGCCTGGACTTTTTGCTTTTCATGCGTATGACATTAATCTGAACTTGTCTGATCCCTCCCTTGAGCTCAGCTTGGTCATCTTTGACATCGTAACTTTAAATTATTAAAAGGAAGGAAGGAAGAAAAATGTAAATAAGAAATAGTATACTGGAAGAGTACTGCAAATCAGAGATCCCCGAGCTTTTTGACACCACAGATGGTTTCATGAAAGATAATTTTTCCACACCACAGATGGTTTCATGAAAGATAATTTTTCCTGTGAGGAATGGTTTTGGTTTCTCTCCATCTCTGGCCACTCATTTCCAGCTGTGTGGCCCATTTCCTAGCAGGCCACAGACCATTACCATTCCATGGCCCAGGGCAGTGTTGGAATTCAACTTTTTTTACCACTGGTTCTGTGGCTGTGGTTTGGTGAACACCAGAGGTGGTATTCAGCAGGTTCTGACCAGGCCTGGAGAACTGGTAGCGGAAATTTTGAGTAGTTCAGGGGACCAGCAAATATCACCTGACTGGAGATTTTACAGTATCATTCCCTGCCATGCCCACCAAGCCACACCCACAGAACCTCTGGTAAAAAAATTTAATCCCACCACTGATGGACTTGCTTTATGCCTGCACAGAGGGTTTACTACTGACCTTCTCCTGCAATCCTGCACTCTCACTGTGTCTTCAACAGCTGACGCACGGCAATCCAGTGTGCCACACGAAGCAACTGAGCTTCAAAACCAGGACATAAAGGTCTGTATAGAGCCAGGATGGGTGAGTGGGTCCAGCAGCTGATCGTCGGAGCGAATCGGTTCACTAACAGATGATCCTCAAGCTGCCAGCTCAGCCGAATCTGGACGAACTGGTAGAATACCACCCCTGGCCCAGGGGTTGGAGACCCCTGCTGTAAATGATATGTAGATCATTGTCTACTCTTAATAATAGTTCAAATATTTGGCAGATGTCTTCCAAATTACTTACCCTAATCTTATTTTACCTGGAGATATCAGAAATCAAACTCAGAAATTATTCATGCAACGCCTGAGCTTTACCTGAAGGTATGTATTCATCATTACAAAGCAGCAATGCATTTTTTTTCCAAGTACATATTAAAGTACAGAGTTATTGCACAACAAAATAACATATTGTCAAAACTATGATTTTCCCAGTTGCAATAATATGGCTGTAAAAGGCAGAATAAAATCAAATCTGAAGTTTGCATTGGAAAATGCTGTTGGGATGCTCTGAGCAAATTATTTAATGCTAGAAGATATAAAAGCAAACTGGTCGCCAAAGGCCCTCATAATGAAGCTAAAGCTTAAATACTTTAGACACCTAATACAAAAGCAAAAGTCAGTTGATAACTGATTGGAAAAAATTAAATGCAATCAAATTAGCAGCTTAGAGAAGTCAGTTTGATTAATGATGCAAATACAAGCTTATAGGAACTAAAAAAAATGCAGTCACCATCATGAAAAGTCAGAGGTAACAAATGAGAGAAAAAATACCAAATGCTGATCATTGATCACCAAAATGATATCGCCAATCCTCCTGAATTCTGTTGCCAAATGTTAGATAGCTGCAAACCTTCCACTGCAAGATATCTATACACTCTAAGCCAAGGGTCTCCAATCTTGGCAATTTGAAGACTTATGGACTTCAACTGCCAGAATTCCTCAGTCAACAAAGCTGGCTGAAGAATTCTGGGAGTCGAAGTCCACAAGTATTCAAGTTGCCAAGGTTGGAGACCCCTGCTCTAAGCAAATATATATAGGCCTTTTCCAGAGCCCACTTTTATGCCTTCCCATCTGCTCTGCTGGTGGGAAGATTTCATTAGGCTCTTTACTTGCAGAGACTGTGCCCTTGAGGAACCAGGGAGGTAGAAATTCTTGCCAATGTCATTTTTATGAAGTCCCAAGTTGTGCTTTGATCTCCCTAATCATCTATAAATTTGAAGGTCATATATCACTGTTGAAGGTGGGGAAGAGTGGAGAATAGTGAACAGTGAGTGAGTGTTTGTATTTTTTAGAGACCTGTGCTGTTGTTAGCTTTTTTGGTGACTTGAGCCCATTAAATTGAGTGTATTTTAAAAGAACCTGTGACAGTCATGTTGAAAAGTTATAATGTTTATTACCTTTTAAGAGATGCTAACTCTACCCTCATGTACCAGGTAGCCAAATATCTTCATCCAGTCATATGATTGTACAAAACTTTTAATTAAATATGTTGTTTTATTGTCTTACCACTTTTGCTTCTCTTCTGAAAATGGCTGTACCATGCTATTCCTTCTTTCCTACTGTGTAAAGGCTGGCCAAAGACTATAACATAAAGATTTGATTTGATCTTATTTGATTTCATTCCAGCTGCTAAGCTTGGTGTGAAAGTAGAACAGACTGCCTCTAGAAAAATTGGTTCTCCATTGCTCAAGATATTTAAGCAAAGAATAAAATCATTAGCTACCAGAGACATGACACTTGTAAATTTCTGCACTGAACTTTCTCCAGGTGCCCCACCCAATATTAAGGTATGTTGAAAAGGAAACCAATAAAAAGTAAGCTTGGCAAACAAATCATCTCTGTATGCTTGCTTATTTATTACATTTCTACATGTATATTTTATCTTATCAAGAACCAGTTTGGAATAGCAGATAAAGGCAATTGGCTTGAAACCGGGAGACTATGATTTCTAGTTCTGTCTTAAGCTTGAAGCCAACTTGGTGACTTTGGACAACTCTCCCAGGCCTAGGAATAAGACTATGGCAAACTACTTCCAAAAACTATTTCTAAAAAGACTTGCCATGTACTCATTAAGAGCCAAGACAAGATAGGGTTTTCCTTAAACATTAACATATGGATTATTATGTAGAGCTACAACTTACAGAAGTTCATCTTCAATTGAACCATACTTTTTGAACTGCAGATTTAATCCTCTATGTAGGATCCATTAAACAAAAGCTTTCAAGAGCTTCCATATAATAAAATACAAGCTGAATAGTCAACACCTTGTTGATGATCCAAACTCTGTCAAGGACCTTGGAGTACTCATCTCTAATGATCTAACTGTTAGAGCCCACTGTAACTACACAGCCAAAAAGGCAGTAAGAGTTGTTAACCTAATCCTACGTAGCCTTTTCTCTGATAATATCACACTACTATCTAGAGCATACAAAACACTTGAATACAGCTCATCAGTCTGGAACATGCATTACGTATCTGATATTAATACAGTTGAGAAAGTCCAGAAATATTTCACAAGAAGAGTTCTCCACTCCTCTACTCATTGCAGAATACCTTATGCCACCAGACTTGAAATTCTAGACCTAGAAAAGCTAGAACTACGCCGCCTTCGGTCCGATCTAAGTATAGTATATAAAATCATACATTGTAATGTCCTACCTGTCAATGTGTACTTCAGCTTCAATCATAACAATATAAGAGCACACAATAGATACAAACTCAAGGTTAACCACACCAAACTTGATTGCAGGAAATATGACTTCAGCAACAGAGTGGTCAATATTCTGTCTTTTGGTTCACTTGCTGAATATAAAGACAGATAGATAACTCTACAAATTCTTCCATACAAAGTTTCTTTTATTAGATTATATTAGGTATCCTCAAGGTAACTCACAGTTATGTCAAGATGCATCTAATGTCCAATTCTTTGCATAGTTGAAATCGTAGTGTAAATGATAGTAATCTTTCTATCCCATATTTCATCCCATAACAGCAGAAGTAGGGGGTAGAGATGCTACCATGAGGCTATGTTTAGGCAAGAGTGAAGAAACTTCCTTCAACCCACCAAGGGTCAATTCAGAGACCAATCAGGGTTACAGATGTGGCCACATGACATTAACTACATTTCCCAGGATACCTTAACTACATTTACCATGATGCATTCCCTTAAGGGGACAACTCTCAATTCCTAACTAACTATCAAATCCCATTAACTCTAAACTGTCTGGACAGCACAGTCAATGTCTGGAATACTCTACGATTAACAAAGCGATTGACAAATCAAATAAATAAATAAAAATAGATAAATATATAGAACATAACTGAATACATTAATGCCAAATACAGGAAGCAATTTCTGATTCTCCAAATGTTACTGAACTTCGGCTTCCAGTCATCCTGCTAAACACAACCATGGTTAGCACTATTGTGAGTTGCAGTTCTGCAACATTTGAATATTTGCAGGTTGATCGTGCTAATCAGAAAGGGGCCTCCATCTTTGGAAACAATGCACTTCTGATTCCCACTCCCCAGGAGAAATAAGGAGCCCTAGTTATTGCAATAGAATTCCCATGGTTTATAATGATAACCATGGAGTCGTATCACAGCAATTCTTGAATGCATTTTGCCATCCTTGCAATATAACTTGGGGATTCTTTTTTTAAAAAAATGTTTAGTTTCTTTTATCAACAAAATAAAAGAAATACAAAACAGAAAAACAAACATCCAATGCTAGCAATGAAAAAAAACCTTTTATACAAAAAAAAACCCCAAATGTCCAATAGGTCTAGCATTCATCATAAAGATGGATGCTGAAAAATAAATAAATAAATAAATAATTAATTAATTAATAAAAATACAGTACAATAATATACAATGCATTACAACTTAGGGATTCTGACCATTGATGTAGGGCTATAATATAAGGGCTGCAAAAATCTAGATAACAGCAAAAAAAAAAAAAAATACAGAAAAATCTATGTCTTTGTAGCCTAGTCCAGTAGTCATTTGAGATGGTACAGCACAGACCTGGGAGTTTTATACCTTTGACAAAATAAAAGCATCATCCAAAGGATTATTTGGGACAACTACCATAACTTAAAATTCAATTTTCCTTCTTCTTATATATCACTGTAATATACTGTATTGCATGATAATCCAATTTATTCCATGATTTAAAAATTTATTGGAGGCTAAAGAGATTCATAAAATATACTGAAATATCATTTTTATGGGCACTCCAATGTAACAGCACCCTCTTGTGAAATTCTAGTGCAAGTTCTAAGTTTGGTCAATTGTTACTGATGTTAAGAAGATTAATATAGGAAGGAGAAGGGAAGACTTCAACTCCTTAGAATAATATTATTCAAGCCGTTGCCTTGCAGGTGAATTGAATGGCAATTGCCATTATACCAGCAAGATATCTACTTTAATCATAAGGATTTCAATGTATAAAATCATTACCAATGATGATTAGAGTCAACAGCAGAGAACACAGAATAACATGGTTGGAAGGGACCAGTGGTGGGATTCAAAAATTTTACTACCAGTTCTGCGGGCATAGGCTTGGTGGGTGTGATGTGGTTTGATGGATGTGGCTTGGTGGGCATGGCAGGAGAAGGATACTGTAAAATCTCCCTTCCCACCCCACTCCAGGAAAAGTATATTGTAAAGTCTCCATTCCCTCCCCACTCCTGGGGGAAGGATACTATAAAATCCCCATTCTCTCCCCACCCCACTAACCTGCTTTCCAGCTCCATTCCTGTGCAGGGCAACCAAAGAAGACCCAACCAATCAGCTGGGACTTGGGAGGCAGAGAATAGATGGGGACGGGGCCAATCAGAGGTAGTATTTTCCAGTTCTCCAAATCACTCAACATTTCCACTACTGGTTCTCCAGAAATGGTCAGAACTTGCTGAATACCAGCTCTGGAAGGGACTTTGGAGATCTACTAGTCCAACCCCTGCTCAAGCAGGAGATCCTATATCATTCTGAACAAGTGGCTATCCAGTCTCTTCTTGAAAATTTCCAGTGATAGAGCACCCACAACTTCCAGAAGTAAGCTGTTCCACTGATTAGTTATTCTCATTGTCAGGAAATTTCTCCTTGGTTCTGGCTGAATCTCTCTTTAATGATATTTCATCTATTACTTCTTGTCCTGCCCTCAGGTACTTTGAAGAGCAGGTCAATCCCTTCTTCTCTGTGACAGCTTCTTAAGTCCTGCAAAACTGCTATTGTATTAGCCAGTGTTGGCAAACCTTTTCGGCACCAAGTGCCAAAACAGGAGCACAGATGCGCATGTGGGGGGAGCCCTCTTCCTTTATTTCTGGCACTCCCACACATGCAAAGACCAGCTGACTGGAAACCAAAAGAGCAATGGGGGGTGGCTGGCATGCCCAGAGAGATGGCTCTGTGTGACACTTTCGACACGCATGCAATAGGTTCGCCATCACGGGACTAGACACACATATTTCTCTCAATCAAATAGAAAACTCAAAAACATGCCATTTCCATCACCCTGAGGGCTTTGAACAGGAAGCCAAATTCTGTGTTTCAAAAATGGAAGGTGCCACTTTTGATTTTTGGAAGTGGTTTTTGGTTTTTCAGGGCTGCATTTACTCATTTAAGGTTCTCAATTGTCCCTTACCTCCTTCAATAAGTTCCAAAAATTAAGTCTTTCTTCATTCTTGTGAATCTCTGGAACTATAAATAGAATACTGGTGAATCCCATATGAACCCAGCCTACATGTTTGATCCAGAATTGTGCACAGAGTCAAATGGAAGACAATATTATGTAGTTTTCTAAAGCATTGGATTGTTGAATTATTGTTATTAATGTAAATCCTTTCTCAGGTAGCCCAAGGAATAAACAAGGAGTTTGGTAGCCAAACTCTACAGAAGAAAATGAGGAAGAAAAGAAAGTGAAAGGACAACTTGTGTGATCCAAATGCCATGTAATCAACACAGTGGGTTAGAAAAATGGTATCTGAATAGCTTCTGATTCCAAACAGATATGTAGCTATGATTGCATTGCATATTGTATATGAGAATGGGAACTGGATTTAAATAGTTAGAGTAAAATGTGTTTGACTTCTCAATGACTGAGTATATTGTGTGAACACAATCAGTGTGGTTATTTTATGGCAGGTGTCCCCAATGTGTTGGCTGGAGAATTCTGGGAGTTGAAGTCCACAAGTCTGAAAGTTACCAAGTTTGGGTAGCTCTGCTTTATGGTTTAGTGTGATAGATTGATTGTATCAACAAACTTCCTAGTTTTGTCATGCATTGACTACTGTAACAGTCTGTCATTTGAAATGTTTGATTGGCTGTTTTGCTACCTATGAAATTGCATGCCCCTAAAACAATTTTATTGATTTATAAATTAGGATATTTTAATGAGACTGTTGTGCTCAAAAATTACACAACTGTTAATTTTGTAGTCTATATTTTTTAATTATATTTGAATTAATTGGTGGTTAAGTGTTATAGGCTATGCAAAGAACAAGACTGTTAATTTCTGGATTACTTAATTTCTGGATCACAATTATAATAACTATATGTTGTTGTCTTATAAATTCTTAGTTTTTTTCCTGCCTTGATTATGAGACTAGGAATTGTCAGAGGAACCCAAGTCAGAACCCAGAGTAGCCAAGCCTGCCCTTTTATTAAATCTTAGTGAACATTTGTTTTTACTAAAAAAATATACTTTCTCATGCATACTTTGAAACTAACTGAATAATGTAGGTTTGCCTAGAACATAAGCTGCTTTTTCTAAAACTATCCAGGAGAGGGTGATATTGAAACATTTCTCTATCACAAGAAAAAAAATCTCTCCTCTCCCATCTTAAATAAGAAATGTCCTGAATCAATTAAATTGTTTTCCACATTAATCAACTAGCTGTACAATACTATTCTACCAGCTGGCATGGAAATAATAATTCTGCCCTACTGTTTGCTGAAAACATTGCCATATCTTGTGCCCTAAACTCCTTATAGTGTTCCCAAAAACATACCATTCTGTTTCCAAGGTAAAATATTATAATATTTAGGTAGTAAGTAATTTTCCATCTTATTTTTCAATTTTATTTTCAGAGCCATTATTTGATGAAAACATTTCAAATAAGGGATTTAATAAAGCAAAACAAAATTACATTATCCATCTGGGAAAGGATTACTCGTGCCAATATTATTTTTGTCTTTTTGCATCATCTTGACCATTGCTGAATTTCTTCCATGTTGTTCTTCAGTTTTTATCTTTGTTGAACATTGGATTTGCAATAAAAAATGTAAAAGTTTCCTATCAGTCATATCTGAGTTTAGGCACTGTGTTCATCTCTGTTTCATGGCTGAGGGAGCCGATGTTGTCCAAAGAGATTTTTCATGGTCATGTGTCATGGCTGTACCCCAAAGGTGTAACTTTCCCACCAAAGTAGTACTTATATTTGCATGTTTTCGAATTGCTAGATGTGATGATCCAGGGTGGGATACAAAATAAACACAGTCACAAAAAAACAGGTGAAACCCCTTTTATTCCTTCTCTTTGCTTCCCAGCTCCAAATATCCTTGATTGGAGACAAAAAACTCCTACACAAGCAGTTACAAGAAGGAGGAAATGCCATTTAAATTATAAAGAGTAAAAAAACAACACAAACCAGGCAAGATAGGGGTTTGAAAATGTCCACAGATATCAGAGCACAAACTGGGAAGGTTACCAAACTCAGAGAGGAACAATAAACTAAAGAGATATTTCCACGCTTTGTTTCCAGCACTCACCCGTATGCATGTCTGTCCTCTTATCCAGTTGTCACAATTGCAGCCGAATGAAGAGGATCAAGGCCCTCCCCTCTCCAGTAGACCACGCCTCTCCCTTATCCTCTCCTCCCTGCATGCCCTAGGATGGAGAGGGGATGGGTCTGGATCCTCCTCTGACTGCCCAGCCGATCTCTGCCCTTCCCCAGCCTCCTCCACAACTTCTAGAGCCACACTTACATTCCCTGTCAGCTGTTCGTCCTCTTTCTCAAAGTCAGTCTCCACCAGGGGCATGACACTAGGTGGGCAGGAGCTGGGGCAAGTAATGAGAACTCACCCCTGTTGCAAGGAGCTTGGGTCTCATAACCAGACTATCAACTCTCTAGCTGACAAGCTCAGACTCTTTAACCAGTGAGCCATCATACCCCATTTTCAATAAGTTATCCTTAAAACTAATATCACATACTGAGGAAATTCCATCAAGAAGAAGACTGGTTTCCTTAAGTTTGGCAAATTGCTTTCTTTTTTTAATTTTGTAGATCAGTGTGGGAAATGTTCATTCATTGTAACTGAGAGATTCTAATCTTCACACCCATGTTAACAGCCATCTGCTGATTTCAATTGGAAACAAAACTAGAATCCACTGCATGAATATTCACTATTTTTCAGCTATATTTCTCAGCCCAATCTGCCACACAAGGTTGTTGTGTGCAAAATTAGAATAGATTTCAGTGTATGGTATAGTTTGGTTTAAAAAGGTATGGTTTAAATCAAAAAAAGCAACCATTGTAGTTGACCGGAATTTTCAGAATGCTTTGAATTACATCAAGTAGACCATCCACTTTTTAAAAATCAGTATAGAGTATGTCAGATTTCTTCAGCCTGTGCCCATCCAGATGTGTTCACCTACAACTCTCCAAATTCCAAGTCAATCTTTAAATTGGATTCATATGGGCTCACTACAGTTGATGAACACATAATAAAGCAGATCAGTGCTATGCATACCCCAAAAAAATAATTCATTTCTATTGAAAACATCCAAATTGTGGAATTTCTCCAGACTTAGATTCTCTGAAGTATTGCTGAAGTGCATTTTGGTTAATGTGAGTCTTGGATTTTCCTGCTGACATTTTTATTTCCATTTGAGGGGACAATGGGAGAAAGTGATAACAACCATAGCTTTATAGGCCTGAATCGTGCGGGCTGTAGGATGTAGTGAGTTGATAATTTGTACTGGCAGATGGTTTCTGAATTTGCTCTTGCTGTATGCTGATGGATGATATGACCAAGACAGAATAAAATCAGCTGCAGCCCCATGAGAGTGATCCTTATTCTTGATAGCTATCTAATGTTGGTTTCCATATTAAGTGACAGAGCAATGGGTGAGGAATGTTTTAACTGATATGTTTTATTCACATTTGGTTTTATTCATGTTGTAGTCTTATTTACTCACAATCTCTCACTGTCTGAAGCCTACACAGTCATGCAAAGCATGTGGGATTGAGACTTTTTAAAGGTTGTTTTCCCCCATCTCTTTTGGGGGGGGTGGATAACTGGCATTTCTTCTTTGCTGAAGTTATTTCATTTTGCATTGGATTTATTTTAGGCCATATGCAACAGTTTTTCCCTGTGTTTTCCCTCAAAATGGCAGGATAACAACTACAGTTTAGCAATATCACTTAGATATATATATTGCTTCTCAGTGCTTTGCAGACCTCTCTAAGTGGTTTACAGAATCAGCATATTGCCCCCAACAATCTGGGTCTTCATTTTACTGACCTCGGAAGGATGGAAGGCTGAGTCTACCTTGAGCCGGTGAGGATTGAAGTGCTGAAATGTTTAGAAGCCAGCAGTCAGCAGAAGTAGCCTGCAGTACTGCGTTCTAACCACCGTGGCTCTTACCACTTCATAATGGCATAGTAAGACCACATTTGGAATACTGCATCCACTTTTGGTCACCATGATGTAAAAAAGATGTTGAGACTCTGGAAAGAGTGCAAAGAAGAGCAAAAAAGGGTTAGGGGACTCGACGCTAAAACATATGAAGAACAATTCCTGGAATTGGGTATGTCTAGTTTAATGAAAAGAACTGGGGTGACCTGATAACAGTGCTCCAACATTAGAAATTCTAAAGAAGAGATTGGACAACTGTTTGCCTGAAAGAGAATAATGTTTCCTGCCTGAGCAGGGGACTAGAAGACTTCCAAGGTCCCTGCCAACTTTGTTACTCTATTCTATTCTAATTAGCTTTTGCTGCTTATAATTCCATAGATTTACTTTGCTTTTGCTTTTTAAAAAAATCTCTATTATAAAATGCAGAAAGAAAATAAAGAAATGTGCACATTACTGGTTAAAAATTAAAATGATCAGGAAAAAAAATTAATTGTGCTGAGTTTGTTCAATGACCATTAAGCAACCATTTATGGGTTGGTTCAGGTGTTGACTGATACTAATGGGTTTGAGAATTCCTCAGAGGTCAAAGGAAGAAAAAGAAGAACGAGGTGACAAAAAATGGATTAGGTGACTCATGGACAGATTGTATATAAAACAGTTGTAAAATAAAATACTGGACATTCATTATTCAGCACTGCTGTTTAAAAAAAGGAAGGAAGGAAGGAAAGTTTTCATGTTGCTTTCATACTTAGAATATCACAGTTCATCTCATTGTTCATTTTTAACATTTTTGTTCTGTGCCTATTGCCTTCAATTATTGTTGTAAGACACTCCATGAGGTTTATAACCAAAAGGAGAGATACAAATATGTAATAACTAAAATAATAAACAGGCAAATGGGGTGACCGAGGACATGCCTCAGTACTTGACCCCCAGGTGGGGAAGAAGTCATCAAGGGCATCCTGTTCCCACAAGAACTTGTGCCTTATTTCATCATTATCATTATTAACAATAGCAACATTATCTAATGTTTCTTTCTAAATGTTCCTGTTTCCAAGAGAATTAAAACATGGATAATATAAAAGAAAAGATGTTTCCTACAATGGCATTCAGGATCTGGGCCAAATGCTATTCAAACCATTGCTGCTGGTTTTCTGATAACAATAACAAAAAAAATTACTTCATTTCTTTAGGAATTCTGTTTATTGTTAATTGCTTGAAGAGGCTTTCAGTTGAAATGTGCCTACTTTAATAAAGGATATCTCAACTTTCTACCCTCCCTATCTCCTGTGGGTTTATCCTTATCTACCTTGTTTTTTATTCTTTCAAAACAGGGCAAACAACATTAGGTGCAGGACTGGATTTTAATAAACAGCAAAGTTGAATTTTCATTTGGATACTTAATATTGTGGACCTTTTTCTTTTTTTGCTTTGTTGATGTTTTCCCTTTTTTAAATGAGAGAATTGGTGAGATAGGTAGTTTCGGGTCCCTCTGTTACCCCAATATTGTTTTCTTTCAAAATACCTAACTTGAAAGCAGAAATAAAGTTGAAAGGGTTCTATCTGCATTGATAATCTTGAAGGTGCATGCCCTGTTTTCACAGATTTTGAGATCAAAGCCCTTGTTTGAAATATGGAATTATGAAGCTTATAAATCAAGTTCACTTCATTTTTTTATGTATGTTGCGGCTGCCATCAACTTGACATTTCTGGTGCTAATGGTTTTGCAGGAATGTTGAGAGTTCTTCAGAAGGTCTAGAGGAGCAATAGTGAAACCTTGAAAAGATTCTTATCTTTAAGGGGGGGGGGGGGTTGCCACTTTATAAATAAAATATTTCAACTCTACCTTTTAATTGAGTCCAATTCAAGGGGTGGCCAAGCCAAACATGTCATATCTGAATAAATTTTGGCACAGTCTTGACTTTTTTATTTATAAATCACATACATGTCACATATCTATATAGGTTTGCATCTTTATTAAAATATTTTTACTCCAGTCTGAGCATAAAATGTAAAAAAACAGATATTAGTAAAAGAAACACATCAAAGCAAGCTAATAGAATGGAAATCCAACAGAATTAAATAAAATTAACAATGACAGAGACACAGACAAACACATATTTTATTGAGTGGGAAGTGCAGAAAAGTGTTGAACTTTAAAAGAAATATAATAGAAAGCAACTTAAACACCAGGAAAAATGGTGGTCTTCAGAAGTATCACCACCAAAACATTTCTGGGACATCTGAGATAGCAATCAGAAGGACATATTCTCTAGAATTGTAGTCTCTTTCATATGCAGTGATAGATTTTTTTAATCTTGGTTTTCTGAATGAACCCAACCACAACACTCTGAAACATAATCTAACCAATCTCTGACCTCCCAAAAGTCTAACTGGATTAAAGATTTAATCTAGATTAAATTTTAAAGATCAGAATCAAGAAAGAAGAATTTAGAAATGTGACTAAATGTCTTTTTTTAATTATACAGTCCCTTCATTAAGGAAGACTGTGAAAAAAAATCCTATCTGATGAATCTAATAAAAATACTATTACATTTTACATGAATTTTATTTAAGGAACAAGGGCAAATAAGGATAAGTACCATCATTGAAACTGTGGTGGACAGAAATTAACATATTATTCTAAACTCCTTTTCTCACACAAAATTTTAGGATGCATATAAAAAGAGCTGCATTAGGAAATGTGGCAAATCTAACTGTTTATTTATATTGTTGTAAGACAAAATTGTGAACATATGGTCTTCTATTGCATTTCTAGAGTAACCATGTATGCACCTTTATAGAAGTCAAACCTTGGTTTGAAGGAGTCTTCTCTTTTGATGTTTTAAGCTCAAGAACAATATTGTTGCCAGGCAGAACATTGTGAATCAACAATAGATGGTCAATGGAAGAAAAGAAGAGCATAGTGAAGTACATGGGACCCCAACTGTAATCTTTACCATCTCACCGAGATGTGCTAGATTTCTATTTAGGCCATAGTTGTTATTTCCAAATTCGCATTCGAAGACAGTGCAGAAACTGCAGCTGGTAAAAAAATGTGACTGCCAGTTTGGGAAGTGGGAAAATTCCATGTACATTGATGCAACATGAATTGCCAAAGTATTGAATATTTCAAAGAGCATTGGTGCAAATATCAACCTATGCTGAGAACATCTTGTGGATGCAACCTAAAGAGCACTTAATTAAGTGGGGCCTTAGAGGTCTAAACTGAGTTCTTCTTCTTCTTCTTCTTCTTCTTCTTCTTCTTCTTCTTCTTCTTCTTCTTCTTCTTCTTCTTCTTCTTCTTCTTCTTCTTCTTCTTCTTCTTCTTCTTCTTCTTCTTCTTCTTCTTCTTCTTCTTCTTCTTCTTCTTCTTCTTCTTCTCCCTCTCCTTCTGCTCCCTCTCCTTCTGCTCCAGAGAGTTACAGCACAAAACATAATTGGTTGCTCTCTTTGTTCTTAGGAAGTGATTGCAAAGACCAGACTCCTCTCTAGAGCACTAAAAATCTCCACAGACCATTCTCATTCTAGACATTCATATTTCGAATTGCTACCATCAGGGAGGTGATATACTGTAGGTGTCTTAAAATGAGGACTAATAGACTGAGAAACAATTTCTATTCCAAGGCAATAATTATCTTTAATCAAACAATGCATATGTGATTTAGCCCTACATATATAGTGGCATTTTTAAACTATCTAACTTACTATATGTTTTAGATAGGTTTTTAATTATTATTATTTTAATTATTTTAATTTTTAAAACTCTGTAGTATGATTGTGATGTGGTGTTTGGGGCACTGTGCTGGAGTAGCTTTCAAATTTCATTGTATTTGTAGAATGCAATGACAATAAAGGTATTCTATTCTATTCTATTCTCCTTCTCCTCCTTCTCTTTTTTGTTGTAATGGCAACTTAAATTATATTTTCAAGATATTTTCTTTGGGTCAAAATTAAAATTGACTGTATGTGTGTGAAAAGAGAGGACAGAATGAGTTTTAGCTGTTCTAAAGTTAAGTCTGATATACTTTACTTCCTGTGTTATTTCTACATTTTTTTTTCATTTTTATTGTTTTATGTATGAGGCCAGACTTTTTTTTTTTAGAAAAATGAGTGATATGACAAGAGCAACAATAAATAAACTGAGTTATTGTTTGCTTAATGATTATGTACTGAATAAACTACAATTAGCTGAGCTTGTAGAATTAGCTTAAGTGTAAGGCAACGTTTATACCTCACAGTAGCTGGGATTATGCAACATTACATCAAACCCAAACAAATCATGTTCCTCTGGCACAAAATGTGAGCTTATGTTTAGCAAATCAAGTTGATTAAATCAGTCAATTATCTGTTAACAAAGAAAAATAAATAAATTTCTTTTACACACATACTCATACATACACCCATATCACATATATAACATGCAAGATAAAAAATATTATTGTGCTGTTAAACCAATGAAAATTTTCAATATAAACAAGTCATCTTTCATCACTAAAAAAGTAAAATGTAATGAGTGTACAATTTCTTCTTTCAAAATTAATCTGATTTGTTGACTAAAGGAAAGCAACTGAAAGTCAGTTTAGAATGCTTAGGCTATTTTCTTTAGAGAAAATATAGAACTTCCTTAAGAAAAGTAAGATCAAACAAGCTGTTGCATCAAATACTAATTCGGGGAAAGGAAAAGGGGGAAAAAATAGTTCCAGGAACAAAGGAATATCCAGGCAAAAAATATCCAGACTTTGAAGACTTAATTATTTTTGACAACTGTTGCTGCAATGAAAGCTCCAAACGTTCATAAGCATAAACAGAACTTGTCATCAGATTAAATACAAAGAGAGCCCAAGTAAGAAATCACCACAAAAACCAGGAACACAAATAAAAATGTGTCCTTTTAATTGTAAAGGGTTCAAGGGAACTTGGAGTTTTTATAAAGATACAATCCACAAGAGAGGATTGTGTTACTTACAGAAGCTATAGTTAACATAAAATGTGGCAGTAATGTTGCTAACCAACATGTGATATTAAACCATGTTAGAAACATCTATAGTGATCACTGGTTTATTTTTAGAAACAATAAAAAATATTGATTTGAACCTCTAATAAGGTCACTATAAAAGCTTTGCTTCATTTCCATTGGTTGAAGCTCTTCTGGATATACAGGATATATAGAAAAGTTCATTCCTTAAATGAAAAGCATCTCTGGATCCAATTCGCTACCGTATAAGTATCTAGAATGGGGAAAAAAACTATACTAGCAATAAGAAAATGGATTAAGTTTCATGGCACATTCCTACGTACTGATAGCTCAATATGCGTCAACAGCTGTCGTAAGATGTAATCAGTGGGGTCCTTTAAACCAGTCCTTGATGGATGTTTGACACAAGCTGGAATTCACACATAAGGAGGGAATGAATCTTGATGGATAGTTTATTATTCAGCATGCACCCGAAGGTTATGATGCAGAATGCTAGACCCAGAAAGTAATGAAATTTAGTTTGCTTCTTCATCATATAAGAACTCTTCTACTTAATATGATTCGGAGGGAGTAACCGTCCAATAAGTACAAGTGAATTGAATAAGTCAAAAGAAAGGCTTGTAAGACTGGGAGAACATAGTGATTTTGCTCCTGAAAATAAGACAATATCTTTTTATTTTTTTGGACCAAAAGACCCCATTAGGTCTTATTTGGGGGGAGATGTCTTGTTTTGCAGCCGCTTGCCCACTCCTTCACACCATCTGCTTGTCCGTGACCCCAACGGCTTACAGGGCTTCCCAGGGCAGACACACTTTTTGCCTGGATGGAAAAATGACAGAGATTGGCTTCGTCTGCCTGCAAATGGGGCGCTTTGAAATGGAGTGATTAGCTCCCCATTGGCAAGCAGACAAAACTTCAACACCCTCTGGGTGAAAAGTGTTTGGACACCTATGGGGCACTTGGAAATGAAGCTCGCTGCCTCTTGTGTTGGCCATGCTCATCCCCCCAGCTTTTGTTTGGGTTAGGACTTATATTAGGTTCACCCAAAAGGAATCAGAATATGGCTTATTTTTGGGGTGGGTTTTATTTTGGGGGGAAACATGGCATCTACAAATCATCTTCAATGTATTGAAATGGTTTAACAAGTCCAGATTTCCATTGTGTATTTTTACCATGCAAATATATCTCCTTACAACAAATGAATTGCACTTGCAGAAACTGATGGGCTTAAATCAGAGCAGTACTTTGTCAGAAAACTCAAAATATTGAACAATGGAGCTTGGAATGTCTTGTAGGCAGGAAGAGAGCTAAGATGCCTCCCACCACCTTAATAGTTCACAGAGTACAGTGGAACCTCAAGATGCAAACTATTTGCAACCAAATAGGGTGGCGAACAAAAAATCCACCTGATTTTTGAATCGGGTCACGATTCAAAAATCGGGTGGCGAACAAAATCAGCATGGAAAGATTCCCTTTCCGTGTTGATTTCTCCTTCGGCATCTTTTCTTTTAATGCGCATATGCTCAGTCAGTTGTACTTCCAGATACAACCATATCAGGTCACGACCGGAGTCCAGGAATGGATTACGGTCATGACCCAAGGCTCCACTTTATATCTATAGTTATGCAGATAGTTGCTTCAGTCTGGCAAGATTCTATCTGTAGGCTATTTATTATTACTTACTACTCAGAAATAACTCAGATTAACAGGTTGAAAGGGACCTTGTAAATCATCTAATCCAATCCCCCACTCCACCCAAGAAGGAGACCTTAACTATTTCTGATAGATGGCAGTGCAGTCCCTTCTTGAAATCTTCCAGTGATGAAGCTCCCACAACTTCTGAAGGCAAGTTATTCCATTGATTGATTGCTCCACATATCATTCTTAATTCTTGGGGCCTGACACGTAATATCCATTTGAAGGATTAGGACTGACTGGGAATTCTGGTAAATATATTTTAAATCTTCTTGGAGACTCCCAGGTTGAATAAAAACTGAGTGAAGGATCCAATCATCACATTTCATAGAATATGTAGAATTAGATTTTTTTTAAAAAGTTTAAAGATTTCAGCCAGCCACACAAATGTTGAAATGTTCATCTACTATCCAAATGAAAATGTTTCTCCCCGTGGCACATTGCACCATCCCATGTACTGTAAATTCAGACAGCTTCCTGAACTCATGTTTGTATCAAGGAAAGATATTTTACCTTGTTTCAGATTGGAATCGGACCAAAAATAGAGGTCAAAAAGTATCATTATCAGGAGGCCTAAAACCAAAGTATACAATTATGCCAATGTTTTAAAGGCTTTAAAAAAAAAAGCTGGGCCATTTCCAGCTAGCACATATCACTGTCAGTTCCCTTCCAACGTTTACCTTTTCGCAAAGAGATTTTCTTCTTTATCATCTTGGCAGATCTAACACGCAAGCTCTCCAGTTACTGATCTTAAGTATAGGCCACATTATATATACTTTACACCTCATTTTTATCTCCCATTTGGGGATGTGAAACGAAGCAAACCTGTCCTTCCTTTCTTTCTTTCTTTAATAGAGAACGAGAAGTTGGCTCAACAGCAGTGGTCAAATTCCAAATAGTTTTCGATCAGAGCGGGATTTCCTAAGGAGTCTTGACCCAACCTATCTGACAGAAGGTTTTTAAGCTTCACAACTAAAATAAAGCAAAGAACCTGGTGTTTAACAATCCTACAACAATTCCTTACAGAGCAGTGGTGACAAGAGGAAGACTTGGGTTCAAGACACCGGTCAGGATGAAATTAACATATTTCAGTTTAGCCAACCATATAAAGTTGTAGAAAGATTTTTCTAAAAAAGCCCAGAAGATATAGTCCTAAACATCTTGAAATGAAGAAATGCAGAATATTGACTATTTTTTTCTTTTAGAACATACACATTTTCTTTTTGTGTTTGTTGAAGTAGGGTACTAGGACCTTGTAAGTTGGAAGTAAATAAATAACAAAGAGTATTGTTTATATTTATTTATTTTTTTCATTCATTCATTTACAGTATTTATATCATGCCATTATTTTTATATGCATGAGTAACTTAAGGCAGAGAACGTACCTAATACTCCTTCCTGTTTTTGTTTCTCCACAACAACCATGCTAGGTGCATGTTGAGCTGAGAGCGATTAGCTTCACCTAGCAACCAACCCATTTTTGTCCTAGTGTGCATTTAAGGTGTGTCAGTACATATGTGAAAGTGTGCAGGTTGTTTATTCATAATTAATAGGATTTATTCAATTAACTCATTGCTTAGATTCACACAACATTCTGAACCATACACTAATTCCAGAGGCTAGACTTTTTAAAAGTCTTTGAGTCAGTTTTTGATTCCTGGGATTGCCTGGATTAGTCTCTTTTCTTGTTGAGATTGTTCAAAAATGTTTTGCCAATGTCTGTTTCCTAGGACTGGAAAAAAAGTGACTGGCCCAAGGTCACCCAGCTTTATGGGAAGGAGCCTTGCGTATTTGCATACATATATTTATATTTTACTGTTGTTTTGCACTTCTGGTTGGATACTGCCTTTCGTTGCCTGTATCCATGACAATGACAATAAAGTTGAATCTAATCTAATAATTCAGTTTCCCAATTGCTATCTTGGTCCCTTAACAACCACAGCAAACTGACTCTCTTGTACAGCTTAGTTAACCATAAACCGGGCAACCAATTTTAAATTTAATATGAGACAAATAAGTAGAGCATACAGTTCCATTTGTTAGTTTTTAAAAAATTACTTCTGTATATGGATATTCCATGTAGCAGTTGTCACTAGCAAACAGCAAATAACTCTTCACAGAGTTGCAGCCAGCCACTTCTCTCAGATACTCTATTTCACCATCACTACTAAAATTTTAGTAAGGCTCTGCTTACTTCAAGATTCCACCATGCTCTTCTCCCAGTCAGTGAGTAATGCCCATTGTTACTTCATTTCATCCAGAGTTCAGTACTACATTCTTGAATCAACTTCTATCTCTTGGACTTCCTTATAAGGAAATACCTTAGATCATTCCCAATTATTTATGGAAAAGTTCTCATAACCTGTTATGCATTTATAGGAGAAAGAGAGTGAAATGTATTCACACAAGTTTCATTTACAATAAGCTCTGAAGCTCCATTGGCTTCAGGCAAACTTACAAAATTTGTTCATTTTAAGGGTTGTGTCTAGCACTAAATCCCACCAAAAACAATATTTCAGGCAAACTTGACAGTTCCTACTTTGTCAAAATACCCAAGGTATTTCTAGGGGAGCCAAGAACATTTTGATTAAACTAGCCAAAATTCTCAAAGAAATATGCAAATATCTAAGTTTTACTTGATGTGAATATTTGAAATACATTTGGAGATTTCTATGGGAAAAAAGGACTATAGCTATTCTACACAGACTGAAAATATATGTCAAGAAAGTATCTACCTTCTTTAGAGCCTCATCCATAAGCACTATCTAATAAAGGGCAGACAACCTGATGATATCCAGATTTGGGGTTTTTAAAGGCCCCAAAGTAAGAGATTATGAATGCTTTCATACAAACTATATGAAATACATATCAATACCTCAGTCTCAAATGATGATTTGCAGAAGTTGAGTAACCTTCACTACCAATTATTTCAATCTTCTCTTCTTACAGTTATTTTTCATTTAGATCTACTAAACATCTAATTCCCACAGCACTGTCAAACTACATAGTAGGGCTGTATTACTATTACCCTTCTTATCTTTCCTGTTACCTACTTCCTTATTTTCCTATGACTATAACTTTGTTGCTTGTATCTTATGATTTATATTAATTGTTTTATTTAGTATCCTAATATGATTTATGTTGATCGCTTATTTAGTATCCTATGCAGTGGTGGGATTCAAATATTGTTGCCACTGGTTCGGTGGGTGTGGCTTGGGCGCACTTTGCGCATGCGCACGCACTTTGCGTGCATGCGTGCACCAAATGCGCACTTTGCATAGGTGCAGAGGCGTTTGCGCAGGTGCAGAGGCATTCTAACTCACCTCCTGTAAGCCTGCACAATCCCAGTCTTCAGTAGCTGCTGTGTGGCACTATTCTGTGCCGCGCAAAGCAGGTACGCTTCAAATTCAGTGGATAAAAGTGAGCCCAGGCGGGTGGGTGCACCCAACAGCAGAGCAGCGGAGAGAACCGGTTCGGTCCCTGTTGCTCATTGCTGTTACCAGCTCACCAGAACTGGACCGAACCGGTAGAATACCAACTCTGATCCTATAGCTATCACTGAGTGTTGTATCTTATGTTTTATGATTAATGTATTTTATGAGATGATTATGATCATGATTTAACACTTATTGCTTGTATGTACACTGAGAACTTATGCATCAGAGACAAATTCCTTGTGTGTCCAATCACACTTGACCAATAAAGAATTCTATTCTATTCTATTCTATTCTATTCCATTCCATTCTCAACCCAGGAATCATACCAATCACTGGTCAATTGCACAGTGAAATAGCATTTTTTTTTCATTTTTTTTAAGACTGGTTAACTTGCTTTCCTTACTCTTCTCCATCAAACAAAGATACAGATTCATGGTGGAGTTCTTTCCAGCAAGGTTACAAAGGTCATGGCCTTTTGTGGGAAATTTGCCCAAAGGTTATGTTTTGCATCACCCAAGTCACAACCAGACTGAGAGAACCCTTGTTCATGGACTCCTTCCATCCTCTTATTGAAGTGCCTTTACAGAACAATCTTTAGCTTGTAACGTTAATCACTGATTGGAAGTTTACATCAATTTTAGAAGCAGTAATCTAAAACCTACCCTAAATTAGAAAAATGTGACAGGGAAGTAGTTAAGGTGAAATCAGATTTTCCCCCTCCTGATTACCCTATTTATGAGGTAAAATTTCAAACCATTCAACAGAACTGTGAGAAGACACAGCAGACAAGACGGTGGCTGAGTTTGGTTTAGTATTGCATCTCAAAGTAGGACTTTAAAGCCCACATCTGCAAGAAGATTAACAGTGAGACAAAGAGGATCATACTTGACCAGTGAGACATTTTGAGAAAGAAGTCTAATTTGAAATGTGTCTTGGTAACTTTGAAATTGAAAATGATACATATCTGACCAAGGGTCATGGTAAGCATTAGCAGAAAGTTAACTCCATGTTAATTGGATAGACAGGGACTTTATATCAGATGTAGAAAAAGCCTTTCTGGAAATTGTTCAAGCTCTTGGCTGCACTTACAATCATTTCTTTTATATCAGGTACGTTTTAACAGCACTGAAGAATAAATACAGAGATGTAAATCTGGATAGCAGTTTCTTAGGGCTGCCAGCCATCAAGCATTGTCCACTTGCATCCATTTTTATTAGTATCAGTATTTACATTGCACAATTTTCTGCTAACTTCAGTGGCAAGTAAATATGGGATCATAAAACTCATTATCGTTTTGGATTCTTTTTTGACCTCAGTTTAATAAGAACTTGAGGAAGAAGGACTATAGTTTAATAATAGAGAACTTCTCAATTTGAAGGATATTAAGTAGATGAGAAGATAGAGATTAAAACTGTGGAATAAGTAAAGTATCAACCATCAGTGGAGAACAAAACAGAATCCTGATCTAAAACTCTGCAATGAAAGGCTGATGATGGAATATTGGACCAAACATTCATACAACTGAATTGATGGAAGTTCACAAAAATCACTAACCTCTCAATTTGTTATAGCTTTTATAACCAAGTCTTAAGTTCTTTACCTGTAAAATTCACTTTTACCTGTATATATCTCTGAATAAATGGATTCTTGCAAGTTGTTATTTTTTTTAAAATCCATTTTAACCCATTTTTTCATAATCATTGATATAAGAAAGAATGCTTAATCCTCAATGCTTAATTAAGGAGTATGTAGGGAATCAAGCTGATTAAGAAGAGTTAAGCTGACACTGAGCAAGATTGCATTTATCTGGGACTAAATTAACCCCTTTGCATTTAATTGGTTAGGTCCGTGATGGCGAAGCTATGGCACGTATGCCGGAAGTGGCACGCACAGCCATTTCTGCCGGCACACGAGCTGTTGCCTGTAATTGATCCACTGAGCATGCGTGTGCACTTTCCGCCAGCCAGCTTATTGTCGAGTATCTGCCACACATGTATGTGCAGGGGGCAGGGTGTGCACGGGTGGGTCATGCGTGCATGCGCAGAGATGCACGGCATGGGGTGGTCACTCACACATGTGCAGGGGGCGAGGATTGTCACGCATGCATTGGATTATGGGTGCAGGCAGGCATGTGCACATGCGCACACTTTCAGCACGCAACAACAAAAATGTTAGCCATCACTGGGCTAGGTCAATTGATATATATTTGGTGTTTCCATGATATCCTAATTTCCTCATCTCACCCAATTGATTTTTTTTAAAATTATTTAAGGAAGCAGAGCTTTTATTTTAGATGAAAAATTAATTAACTAGCTTAAGCAACGTGATATAATTTTGGGTGATATAAATTACAGCATGAAAATAAACAATGAACATATAAGCAAAAATACTTCAAATTACATAACACTAAAACATGTAGAATATATAAAATCCAAAATATAACATGAAGAAACAACCAGGTAATTCCACTCATCTGACCCCTATTATTATTTACGATATGATGACAACATGATAGAAGAGAAGTAAACATATACACATAACCCACATAATTTTATACAAAAGTTTTACAGGGTATAGCAGTGGTCACATAACTCGAAATCCAACTCAGCTATCCAAACGATTGCCTCTGGTGTTGCTTTGTGCAGATCTTCTAGGGAACCAGAGAATTGTGGGCAATCTTGCACAATATAATTTGCATAGCAGGTTCACAATCACATGGGGAATCTTTCCATGCAATAGTGGGATTCAAAGCATTTTACTCCTGGTTCTGTGAGCGTGGCTTGGTGGGTGTGGCGTGGATTGGTAGGCATGACAGGGGAAGGATAGTGTAAAATCCCCATTCTCTCCCCACCCCACTAACCTGCTTTCCAGCTCCATTCTCCTGTGAAGGGCAACAAAGGAAGACTCAGCCGATCAGCTGGGACTCAGGAGGCAGAGAATAGATGGGGGTGGGGCCAGTTAGAGGTGGTATTTGCCGGTTCTCTGAAGTACTCAAAATTTTTGCTACCGATTCTCCAGAACTGGTCAAAACCTGCTGAATACCTGTTTCCATCCCCACTGATAGAGCACAGGCACTTTTTCCAGTATCATACCTAATTCTGTTCAATTTTGACCAAAGTGAGGCAGTTTAATAAATATCAGGTGGCTTGGTAGAGGGTTCACTAATGGTCAGGCCACAGGAAAGTACCTTGGACCACTGCTCTCTCCAAGCATTTTTGAGTTAAAGTTAGTAGTTGTTAAGTCAATAACTGTTCTCCATGCTGGTCTACAGGATTTGTGATAAACTGTGCATTATCCTGGTGAATAAGGTGGGCCTTGTTATTTAGCATCCTTGACCATACTGGATGAGAGCTTGTTGTCTTCTAATGTGGAGCAATATGATATTGCTAAGTACTAGTAACCAGTGCACAGAATTGTGGGATGTATTGTGCCAGTGGTAATATGTCTGGTGGACTTGGACATCGACCATTTGAGTGTGGGTGCTATTAAGTCACATAATGGCACAATATTCTAATCCCTAATGCTATGAAAAAAGCCAGATCTTAATGGCTTTTAATCTCTATGTCAATAATAGTCTTTATTTCAGCAACCAGGTCACACATAGTTACCACACCATATAGATTTCTATGACTTAGGTTGCCTACGCCAGTCTTCAAAGGAAGAAATTTTTACTGATTGCTGAAATTAATTTGAACTTTTAAAAGCTGTAAAATAGGCTGAAATATTCTCAGAAAATATAAAGTGCCAAGAGGGGCAACTAACATTATAAAACTGTTTTTATTTCTTCAGTGCAAACATTTCTAGATAGAAAAATAAAGAGGAGATGTATGTCCCAGCAAGAGACAGAATCTTTAATGTCTTGTTTTAATGTCTTGTTTTATGGATATATATTGTTGTTGCTCTTGGTGGTTACATTAAAACTAACAGAAATCTAACTCCGTGGTTATGTTGTTGCTCGCCACCCCCCACCCACCCCAATTTTCCTATATGGTGGGAATATAAGACAGAAATTGACTGAAGAGTCAAGACTCCTCCAGATGATAGTGGTTGATCTCACTCTCTTAAGAGTGCTTGAAAAATCCTTTTAAAAATGGGCATTGAAAGTGGAAACAACATATCCCTTGTGAGGAACGCATGACAGACAGTTAACTTATTTATTTCTAGTTAACACACTTCAGGCTTTCTGATTTTACAGCATTACATGTACTGAACCTCTTTAGTAAAATGGGGGTTTCTCATTTCAGCCTAACTGCTGTTAATTTGTTCCAAATGTTAACATTGCAAATAAGGGTCTGGTTACCATCTCAACATCAAGTCGATAATAAGGACAGAACTGATCAGCATCTGGTTTAGTTCAGAGTTAAAACATACTGCCGAACACTACAAAATTTGGACTGGAAGAACCTGGCCATTTCAGGGCCACCAAGCCCTCCCCCAAAGAACAGATCTCTCCCTAAACAGCATGTGTCATTATTTATTGCTTGATATGTTCACTAAAAATGGACTATCACGTTACTAATTTTGCCAAATTCCACACTATGTAAACAGGCCAAAACCTCTTAGCATAAAATATGGACGAGCGGCCTTAATGATAATTTTAAGAAATTCATGGCTCTTGTTCTCCGGACTTGGAAAACCATTTTTTTTAAAAAAGCACCATGAGAGAAAAATTCGAAGTTTATAATTTCATCTCTGCTGCAGGCAGCTCCCACCATAAATATATCACAGTATGTTGGACACTGCCCCTTTGTGAATGACCTTGAAAACAAGTTTAATATATGAATCCAAATTTAACCCCAAGATGAGATTGCTGACCCTCCAAAGAGGAAAAGGGAAAGGGGGAGGAGACAGAAAAAGAGAGATGCTAAAGTTTAATCAAAGTGGTAACAATGTTTAAAGTGGCTAAGTATAAAGCTTTTTCAAGTGTTCCTTCATTAAAATTTTCTTTCTGGTAGATTTATATTTTGGAGATTTCCTTGAGATTTCCTTGTTTGGTGAATTGCTCTATTCATTACATGAGTAATAGCAAGGAAGAAGTCAATGAAAGTGTGATAAATCTAAAATAATATAAGCTGTAGAATTTCAATGAGGGCGAGATACTAAGGATGCTCACTTATCTGAAGACAACTGCAAGATATTCTTTACAAGCCCCCTTGGATAGATGCCACTTTACTTACAAGATATATTTTTGTTTGATCAGAATCATGACATTTGATTTCTGAAGAAAGAAGAGCCTTACTTTATCCTTATATTGTACACAATGATTTAGGAACATATGGCAAATCCTGATTTATTTACCTGGAATTATTGAGTTGCTGAGCTTCACACAACAATTAAGAACCAACCAACCAACCAACCATGCTTTAGCTCAGCACAATGGAAAAACTTAGCTGCAGTTGTAAAGTACTTTAGCTGGAATGGTCATACTATTCAATCTGTTACAAATCGGGATGCGTTTCCCTTATTGAGTAAGTGGCAAAAAATTCACCACCACACAAAGACACAGACCTTGCAATAGAAAGTTTCTTCATAGAAGTAATCTATATATATAAAAGCAAAATACCACTCACGCATCATGTAATCTCCAGAACCGTAAAGCCTACAAACTTGAAATTTGGCACGTATGTTCCTCTTGGCATCTAGGCGCTCACTAAAAGGATTTTTTGAAATGACCATCATAGAATTAGTATTTCATATATTATTATTAACATGCTCTGATGCTAAGGGGTTCTACTTCTCCCCACCTGAAAAGAAATCTGTTCCAAATGCAAAACACAAGCAGAGGAGTTTCAGTTTTACTTTCACAGCACTGAACACCTTTAGTACAGAACAGTTGAGTTAAGCCATGCCCAGACTCCTTGCTGTCTCCTTGCTCACACAGCAAATACTCTTTCAGTTTCCAAACACCCCTCAACTCTCTTACAGGATGCTAGCCAGATGAATACTGATGGATGCTGGTAGGCAGAAGCAGAAATTTTCCCTTTTTTTTCTTCCCAAAAACTAAACCCAACCATATAGTTTCGTAGTATGTGGGTATCCAGCTAGTATTCTTATAAATGATGGCAGTTGGACTTCAATAATATCTGGTTATTCATTTATTGCCAACTCCATGTTCAGTGGTTAATGAGTGCATTCAGCACTGTGTTATTTTAGTTGGAATGAAATATTAAAAGGCCAGGACTGATAGGAAATGGAGTTAAACAATAATTGGATGAGTTGCTGCTGAATTCTGTGACTTCACAAACTGCAGGTCTGGGGAAACCTGGCTTGGCAGTAAGATGTGTTAAATATTCAGGATGTTTCTGTTGAGCACAAGACAAACATGCACCAACAGTGTGTTGGAAGAAATATCCATCTGGGTTCCAAGATTCCAAGTTGGACAAAAGACACTGGAAACATAGCTGTTTGGAAAGATGGTTTACTGGTAGACAGTACCACATGGTTTGAGTCCTGGACAATTGAGCACATGAGTGAGAGATTTATACCCTAAATGTATTCTGATTGGTTATCAGACTCCCATGGGGCCATGCAGGAGTAACTTTGTAGGTTGTCTTGAGTCCCAGGCTTGGTTGAATCTTGCTGGGTGATGATGTGTTCTGAAAGGATGTTGGGCAATTCCTATTATGGCTTAATGGCTTTGTCCTGGTTTGGATTTTGGGTGAGGGCTAATCTTATCACCCTGAAGCTGAAGGCCTTTTGTCTTGTAGATAGGATGGCTCAGTCTTTCTGGGGCTGTTAACAAAGGTGTGGGTTGCTTTTCAAGAGTATGTTTTTCCTTTTCTCATCCAGGGAGATATAATATTCTGCCTTTTTAATATTTCCTAGAATATTTCATTCTCCTAGGAGAGGGGTGAGTGCTAACTTTCTACAAGTGCAATGCAGCTGGTAAAAAATCAATTGTTCTTTAGGGATTCATTAACAGGAGTGCAGAGCCCATATTTCTAACACAAATATTATACATGCAGTTTTGGTTCTACTAGGTAGTGCATCTCTTGCATAAATAGTATTATTGTACTGCCATTGCTAACTTGCAAGTTCTGAGTTGTAAAGTTTATTACTATGAAATCTTCTCTTACAGTATAAACCACTTTATGGCAAAGGACAGAGTGATATTTTTGGGTGGATGGAAAATAAAAGCAATGGAATTCTTGCTAGGAAAGAAAATGTAGTTAGGGGTTTTGGTCGTTCCGTTGTAAAATGTCTGAAGCCCATGTAACTTTATAATACAACATGCAGCAAGCATGAATGCGGTCACAAAAACAAATGTGCCAAGGGAAAACTAAAATGAAATGTCTAAGACTGTAGCAATATGAAATAATAGAAGCAAAATCAAATTAACCTACCACCTAAAAAAAGATTGTGCAAATGATGGAACACTATTTAAGTGAATTCTTCATTATATCCTTAACAGAACCCAAAGCCT
The DNA here is from genome assembly GCA_023653725.1 of Bungarus multicinctus. Lineage (NCBI taxonomy): Eukaryota > Metazoa > Chordata > Lepidosauria > Squamata > Elapidae > Bungarus > Bungarus multicinctus. The sequence goes on along the minus strand of CM042846.1, from coordinate 75,474,031 downwards.
CAGCTTAGTACTTGTAGAAACATAGAAAATATTTCAAGAGTTTTATTTAACATATTACTTTCGTACACTCAGCCTACTTATAAAGTATATTAATGAACTGGAAGCTTTTTATCTTGATGTTTGCAGGGAATTGGACTATAGTTTGTGAGGTATTCATCCACATAGTTTTTCCCCACATTTTATCAATGGGCAGAAGTTTATTGAAGGAGAAAAGAAGTCTGAATTTTTTTATCTCATTGGTTTTCTTCAGTTCAGTTCCTTTGCATTAAGAGTCGGGTCTGATGAATCAATAATATACAGACAATAATTTTTAAAACTTGGTAACTAATAGGTTAAAATTATATGTTTTGTAATTTATGTTTCTACAATTTTTCCAAACAAAATATTTTATTTATGCAATTGAACAAAGTAATGAATGCTTAACCAATGAGAGCTTTATCCAAAAATTTGAGAGTAAAAGGCAGATCATACAGAATGCAAATGCCCATCCCACATTGACTCAGTAATTTTTATTTATTAATATATATGTTCATTCAAGCTGCATACTGATTATGTGCAGGACAAATCTCTTGGATAAAATTTACTCTGTAGACTTCTACCCAGCCTTTGTCTGTGCAAGCAAGAAAATCTGGCCTGCCCCTTATACTGCCAGAAAATACCTTTTTAAAAAATTATTTATATCATAACTTAAAATCTTGCCAATGCATCATTACAGTCCTCTCCCTTCCTTAGTTAGCCCTCATCATGAAGTCAGGGCCAAATGAAACATGCTTCAAAAAGCGAAATGCTCAAACTATATGATTTAAATAGGAAAAGAAATGGGGAGTGGAATATAGAATGCACTCATTTAACTGGTGATTAGTTTTTTGAAGCAGTTTCCTATGTCCCTACAACTGCCAAAATCTTGATGTGATAACCTCAGCTCAACATAGAGAATTTAGAAAGGGTGTCATGAGACAATTAACAAGAACAGTCTTAATGCACTTTTGCAGTTAAAATCTGCCATTAATAGCACATCATTTATATTGTATTAATTAATCCTGGACAACTAATGTTTGTCCTTATTTAGCAAGCACAATTGGACCCGTCAACTAAGGCAAGTGGTCTCTTCCAGACCCTGGGATAACCTGTGCTTATCATTTGATTTCAGTTTGCTTTAGACCTGCGGAAGACATTTTTTTTCAATTTATATTTCATACTTCTTAATTACCCATCTCCCTCAGTGGGTATGTGCAAGAACTTGTCTCAAAGTTACTTTTTCATCATTATTATTACTGGAAATGGTCATTAAATGAGTCAGTCACTAAAATTAATGTGTTTTAATGTAAATATCAAATTGATTTCTAGTCCATTTTTTTAAAAAAAGAAACAACCTATATCATTTGTTCTCAAACAAATATGGATACAGTAAAAGTTTAAAATGCATACTCTAATACCTATTATTAATCTAAGTTTGGTTACATCTAACGGTGGAAAAAAATTAAAATATACTATAATTTAAACACAACTTTTGACCTTTCAATTTGAATACAGCTTGGCAGATGAACTTCATCTGACATAGATGAAAGAAACTGTTGTCCTTTAACATACTTGGAAATGTCTGTTTTTGCACTTTGACAATAGTTCACTTCCAGACCCTGGGATATGTTGAATATTTTTTATGACTGAATGGCCCTATGAAACAATAATCCTTTAAAAAAACTGTATTTCGAGCTGAGTTCCAATTCCAGCCTTTGAAATACCTAGCTTGAAACTTACAAGCAAGCATCCCATAATTACTTTTGATCAATTATGTTGCAATGAATACATTTGATATGCACACTGATTGAATGGAATAAAGACTTTGCCTAGTTTTTCATGTCACATGACGGTATTCAGTATCAAACACTTCAATCCATCTTAGATTTATTCAATCAAAAATAGCATTTCATGGATTTACACAGGAAAGACTTGAGTGACAAAATCATCAAGTTAAGAGATGCAATGCGACTATTCCATTTAGACAGCTGCTTGCCATGTCCCACAACAGATCCATTTTGGAATTTATTATGTGTATTAACTCAATTATGAGATAACTTAATTTTGAGACACTCTCAGATGCTCATTCTTTTGAACTATGTTCCTATTGCATGGAAATTGGCATTTGGACAAAGAATGTGGAGAAAGCCAAGGCATTTTTAAAAATGAAGTAAAGCTGTTTGCTGTGGAGAAATGGGCAAAAATTCCAATGCAGCAAGCAAGTTATAAGAAAAGGGTGGTTGTAGTTATTGCAGCTAAATAGTTATGAATTTAAGGCAGTGATTATGTTTCCACACCAGCATATTGTATATAACTCCCTTTTTCTCCCTCCATAGAAAGCATATTTAAGTTATGCACAAATTCAGAAAATCTGAAAGGAAACAAATGCTTTTTCACATTATTTCAAAAGTTCCAAATGAAAAGCAGCATTATTTATTCTCCCTAATGCCCTTATGCACTGAAAGGCCAGCAACAGAATCAATAATAAACACAATTTGCTGTAAAGTAGGAATCCATTAGTAAGGCCATGGAAGAAATTCAATGTATGAGTTTATTTTTCTATACAGTATATTTTCAGAGAGAAGCATAATAAAATCTCTAGAACTGCTCAATTTTGAAGAGAATCAGCAGGCAAATTTCCTACTTAAGCCAGTTCAGCATGATTGAATTCTATTTTGTTCTTGCCATCTTTTATCTTTAATTAGTTTTAATTGTAATTTTTTTAATTCTTGTAAGTTGGGTGGCATGCAAGCTTAATAAATTATTTTTATATTTAAAAAATTGGAGGAGCTGTTTCAGGTACAGATTAGAATCAGAAGCATGAAAGTAACTCCATCAATAAGGCTTCACTTAAAGATGGTATTTAATACATAATGTTCAAAGCACTTACCATTTTTCTACCATTTTACAAATCAGTACTGCAGTCATACTAATGATATTGTGCAAAACTAAATATCTAGGTGAATATTATTTGATCATTGTGGTGAACTTTTAAGTCTGATCCATAGTTCATGTTCCATAGGCGACTTCTATTTTGCACAAGTCTTGTAGACTTCCACAAGTGCAATAAATAATCCTGCGTTATCACTTAATTTATTTTTACATCAAGTTATGGCTTAAACATTTGCTCTACAAGGTCTGAAGAGACTGAAGTTCAATAGAATTTACTATTTTTATTAACTGCAATGACTTTTCATCATAGAAGCAATAAATAGAAATCTTATATTTTTTTATAAAACATATCATTCAAGGTACTGTAGCAACTTTTACTGACATGAAACCACTGTTAACATAATGAGGCATTCAAAATAAACTCGGAGAAAAAGATCTATCACGAACTGGTCATCCCTCTTAAGCTTTATGACTGAGTGATCTGTAGGGCCTCCAACATGTCTTCTACAGCTTTCAGTGAATATTTGTTCTCTTTCTTACTGCGGCCAGCATACTATGCGAAACAAAAGTAAAAAGTATCTTTTAAGAAAAACATGCAAATAAAGTACAATAGTCAAAGGTAGCCCTAGCTTCCATTAATTACAAACATTTATTAATTAATTCATTTGAAATATACTTCAGCAAAATTTGATTATAAAGGAATAAAATTTTAAGCTTTACATTTAAAAATGTTTAAACATTTTAAAACGATTACCAGAGGTGAGGAGTGCAGCAGCAAAAAAATAAAAGGCAAGAAATTGATTGCGATAACATTCATACTTTACTCTCCCAATTTTCTGCATATGAATTTTATTTTGTCTGTCTGTCTGTGTGTATATGTGTATACAATATATATTTATGTATGTATGTATGTATGTATGTATGCATGCATGCATGCATGTGAAGAAACAGCCATCTTGCGATCTCCAGAACTAAAATTATATTTATTATACTTATTAAGCTTTTGTCAGCCTCTGCTGACATCATCAGAGTATTAAGTATATTTAATATATATACTTTTTCTCTTTAATTAATGTTGCCCTGAATAACAGACTGTCTGATTGGTATGTTTGTTTTCTCGTAATTAATTTATTAAACTTCTCATGAACCATTGACACAAGGTAATATTACATCTGAAACAAAATTAAACTATTAACCTGCTTTTGACCTTCTGAATATTTTTTAAACTTGAGAAATATTGATTCTATAGCCTAAGATTTCAAAGAAAATAAAAGGAAACCAAAAGGTTATATTGGAATAGCCCCCTCTACTTGTTCAGAAATTGACTAGATCCTGTGCATTTCAGTTTAAGAGAAAATTAAGCTGATTGCTAAAATGCATTCAGAAATCTTGGATTTATTCTAACTTTAAATACATTAAAACAAATATGAAGTATTAAAAAGCTCCATTGATATGCATTGGCATGATTGAAACAATACACTATATTCTACTTTGGTGCTACACAAACAGACACAGAGAATATAAGTTACACGGATATATTTCAGTGTTGTTACACTGTAGTGTTGTAACTATTTTCTCTCATACAGTTCCACTAGTATATACGGCTGGTGAAGACATGCCTCTAAATTATATAAATTCTCTAATTTGCCATGCTCTTTAGGTGAGATGTTTGTGTGTGCTTTAAATCTATACCATATGGCTACAAAGACACATCTGAGAATGCTCTGACATCTCATTAAATTACAGGAAACATTGGCAAAACAGCCCATCATTATCAACTCTTCATGAGTGTAAGAGTAATCCTGTAAGAGCTGATCACGGGTTATATAATCCAACATTCTACTATGCAATAACTAATAAAGTATGTTAAGAAGCCAACAAGCAGGATTTGAGGGTAAAGGTATACTGTCTGCTCACCTTACAGCAATTGGTACTGTAAGATAGATTATATTGCCTTACCAAAGATAGTGGCTCAGTTCAAATATTTGTCTGGTGACTATTTGCAGTTATGAGGTGCTGGAAAGAAGTGACTTAAAACTGGCCCTGACACCTATGACCATTGCAGAATCCTCATGGTCACACTCAGTGCTTAGCCATCAGCCTGGATTATTGTCAATTGTAGTATCCAGTGGAAATATGAACATCATTTCTGACTTTCCCAGCGAAGCTTCCAACAAGTAAAGTCAATAAGGAAGCTGGAAGGAGGTAGAAGGTTGTAACTAAATGATGTCTCACTTCACGACCAATTGAAAAAGGTAGTAAAACTGAATATGGTTCCATGTGTCGCCCTACGTCTGTACAGCTTACTGGTGAATTTTCCAGTCCCTATTCTGATTGCAATAGCCTAGAAAGACTGTCTAAGAGAGAAAAAACAGTAATATTAATGTTGTCAGCTCCTATGTAAGCTTTTCTGTTGAAATAAAATAAATCAAGACCAAAGTAAAGACCCTCCAAGGATTAGCCCTTTATTTAATGGTAGGATTTTAATTGATTTTAATTGGTTTTAACTTTTTTAACTTTTTAACGTCACAGTTTGTTTTATCCTCAGCCACTCATTTAATCTTTTTAATTGTATTTTAAATATTATACTGAATTGTTTTTATCTGGCTGTAAATCGCCCCGAGTCCCGCTGGGAGATGGGAGCGGTATATAAAATTTGCAATAAAATAAAAATAAAATAAGACTTGTGGACTCCAACAAGAATTCTGGGAGTTGAATCCACAAGTCTTAAAGTTGCCAAGGTTGGAGACTCCTGGTCTAAGGTGTGGCTAGAACTCATGGCCTCCCAGTTTCTATCTTGATGCTTTAACCACTACATCATTTTTCTGTGCATACACAAATGATTCAGGATATAACAAATGTAACCTATTAGATTTACTTCCTTCAAACTTCAGTTCTTGTTCTATCCCCCTTATTTAAAAAAGGGGGTGAACATGAATACTTCTTTGCTCTGCTCACAAGGTGGCAACCTTTAGCAACAGAGATGTTTCAAGGGAACAAGACCTACATTCTCAGTCATTTGCTGGGTTTTTAGGTTTTTAGTAGCTTTAAATATATATGGACAAGGCAAACCACATGGTGTACTCAGGTCAAGCAAAGTTTGGTATTTGTTCAGCAGTTTTTCAATGGCATCTTTTATAAGGGTAGGGTGTAAACTTGATATTCAGGCCAATTTCTCATTTATGTAATTTTATCCCACCTATTTAAATTCCCCTTACAGTTTTTAGCTAGATATGGTATCTGTCATTTTTCAGTTAAAATACAGCTGAAGTATGCAATATATCAATAAATACATGAAGTCACAAAGAAATGCTGACATTTGTTTTAAGTATATTTTAGTTGAGTAACAATGCAACTATTCTGTTAAGTATCAACTGAAAGAGGAGTCAGTTAACGATAATTTTGATTCACTTCCAACATAACTTCCCAATAGCTTTGGAACTGGACCATAAAGTTATAAAATATAAATTGCATTTTTACTGCTGAGTTTAAGGCACTCTTAGTATCTAACTTTACAGAACTGAATTTTAGCAGCAGGTTTGCAAATTGCTGATATTATTTTAAAGTCAGTTTCATATAAATACCTTTTATCACTAAAAAAATTGCATATTATAAAATTGTATGCTTAGCATTTAACCTTAACATAAAACCAGAGCATCCATTGTCAATGATTAACAATGAACCAATTAGCCCAAAGCAATAGGCTATTTCATAAACGATGACATTCTTATCTTTCCAACTAAACTGTAGCTATAGCACATGATATAACAAATGCCAATCATTGAAGATATTTATAGCAATAGCAATAACACTTAGACTTATATACTGCTTTACAGTGCGTTACAGCCCTCTCTAAGCAGTTTATAGAATCAACATATTGCCCCCAACGATTTTGGCTCCTCATTTTACCACATCAGAAGGATGGAAGGCTGAGTCAACCCTGATGAGATTTGAACTGCCAAATTGCAGGCAGCCGGCAGGCAGCAGAAGTAGCCTGCAGTACTGCACTCTAATCACTGGGCCACTGAGGCTCAGTATGAAGAAATACTGTGTACAGAGTGCAAAAATACTGGTGCTAAGGCTCTTAAAACAAAAAATTCTGGACTGTAATCATTTTCAGTTGCTCAGCACCTAGGTAGCATTACAAATCTATCAAACAAGCATTCCATGCATTATTCACAATTTATTATGCGCTAACAAGTTGTTGTCAATTCCCAATTATCATAAAGATTTTCTCCATGACAATCTGTCCCTGCATTCATTTATTTTGTTGCTTGTTCTCTTCTTCTCTGTCTTTTCCCTTTCCCAGGATTAAAGTCTTCTCCAGAGAACTTTGTCTTCATATATACTTTGTCTTCAAAGTATATAATTTGAGCCTGATCATTTGGGTCTGGAGTGAAACCTCTGGATTGATTTGTTCGATGAACCATTGATTTATTTATTTTTGTCTGTCCACAGAATTCTTAGAAGTCTTCACCAACATGAAAATTCAAAGGCGTCAATACTCTTCCTATCCTGCTTCTTTAAAGTCCAATCTTCGCTTCCACTGAGTGTTACAGAAAATACCATAGCTCACACAATTCTGATCTTGGTAAATATAAACACATTACATCATTGGAATATATTTTCCAAGGCCTCATGACTGTTCTATCAAGTGCTAGTCTGAGGTCCCAAAGGTGCTTTTTCAAAAGGCAACAGGAGTTTCTTTGTTTTTGCCTGAAGACATTTCACTTCTCACCAAAGAAGCTTCTTCAGTTTTGACTGAACTTAATGTAGATCATTGTTTCTTTTTCCAATTATAAAACCATCATCATCTTCTTCCAATCCAGTTTTCTTTAATATACATTCAGAAAAGAGGTTGAATAAATAAGGGGGGAGTACACAAATTTGTTATATTCCTTTGCTAACCTGAAGCCAGGCTGTTTCCCCATGTTCTGTCCTTACTTTGGCTTGCGGGCCTGTATATAAATTGTTCATGAGGACAATGAGATATTCTGGTATTTCTATTTTTGTGATCACTTTTTATAGACTAATATGATTTACACAATTAAATGCCTTTTGATAATCAATGAAGCACACACAGTGACTTCTTTTTGGTGTCGTTCGGCTTTCTCAATCCAACATGCAACAATTCCATATTTTCCTCCAGCTGTTCTAAGATCAACTTGAATATCTTTTTCTATAATCTGCTGTAATCTGTGTTGGATGATACTAAGCACTATTTAACTAGCCTGTGAAGTTAAAAATATTGTGCAATAGTTTGCACACCCTGTTAAGTCTATTTTTTTGGCATTTGAATGTAAATTGACTTTCTTCAATTTATTGGCCAGTCTTTTGTTTTCCAGATTTAGCTTGTTTAACATAGCTTGTTTAAAACTTTTACTGGTTCTTCTGTTGATTGCCATATTTCTATGGGTAATGGTAATAACTGCAGTGCTGATATAACTTTAACTATTAGTATCAGAGATTTTTATAAGAATGGAACATCTTCTAATATATTTTGGATATTGACATATCTACTGTACAGTATTACAGTACATTGCTTTCACCTTTATTTAATCTCCTTTGAATTGTTTACTATTAGTGTGATTTGCTCTACCAATTCAAATTGCAAACCCCTTCTGAGTTCAGAGTTCTTTAGAAAGACTTTCCTTATTTTTCTAGGTCTATTTCCATCTTCAAATATTTTCTTCTATCAGTATCATCAGTGCCTTTACAGATGTTGTTATAGTAACAGTCCTTGTCTCTTCTAAGAAGTATTTGAAATTATTTAAGTCCTTTTCTGGGGTTTTTCTCTTTCTTGTCTACTCTTCTTTGCAATTTTCCACAGTTCGTTCCTATATCCAGTTAGCTCCCCCCTTTCCTTCCTTAATGGCAGTTTATTTTCACATTTATCCCATACAGCTTTTTAAAGCTCATTCCATCATTCCTCCAATTTTCTATTAGTGAGTTTCAGGACTTCAAAGCAATTCCCAATGTTCTTCTTGAAAATGTGGGCATATGTTCAAGATCATATTGTGGAAACTGACTGGCTTTCTTCTTTAGCTTAACTTGGAAACTGCATCTAAACAGTTCGTAATCTGTTCCACAGTCAGCACCTGGCCATGCCTTTGATAATATAACTGAGTTCCTTTGTCTTCTTTTAACAATAATATAGGCAATTTGATTTTTATATACTCCATCTGGTGATTTCCATGTACAGAAGTGTCATTTTGAATGCTTGGATCCATTGTTAGGTATTTGTTCATAATATATGGTTTTAATAATTTTCCATTTACAAATATCCAAACCTAATTAATCAAAGAGTCTAGTCAGGGTTCTAAGACAAAAATACATCAGTGCAATGGACTGAACTGGGGAGCTCAACTTTGGACTAGTTTATTGTCTCTCTGCCTACAGAATTGATGTAAATAAGATTGGGATACACCCCCACGACAAAAGACCAAAGATAAATACAGTAAATACAGTAACAAATAAACTAAAAAGCCTATTAGATACATTTAATAAAAGACAGTAACAGTTAGCAGATAGCTTTGTGTCTCATAAAATGGGGGAAATGATTTCTAATGATGCAACGCTGGGATAAAAAACTGAAAAAACAGGTAGGATGGATATTTTGTACCTGTTTATGATAACAAAATAACATTCATATATTCAGAAATTAAATAATTTCTATTGTGTATTCATGATTCCTCAAGAATGTTTTTTTAAAACTCTGCATTATATAAGCCGTCACCTCAATATGCACGCGAGTGGCTTTTTATGATCATTTCCTTTTCTGTACCATCAAACTTTAAAAACTAATATAAAAATTTTATTGAGTTTAACAAACTCAATAAACTCACCTGGTAAGCTCTATTGATTTGGTTTGCAGCCCAACTAGCATATTTCATATTATCCTTTTTAACTTTTGCACTGGCCTTGGAATTAGATGCAATATGGCTGGCAGACTAGAAATACAACAGGAAACAAATCAGGAAGCAATCTTTTGACAATTAAACTAAAATGTACTATATATGGAAAATGGTTAACCATTACAGTGAAAATGTGTAACCAAATGTATCTTGTCCTATCATCTATGCTAAAAAACAAATCTTTTTTAATTCAGAATAAATAAGCACTTCGATTCTGTTGGGAAAAAAATTAGAGATATGGCAGATTTATCCATCAAAATACAAAAAGCTAGTTTCTGAATTTCTTTGAATTTGTAGTTTGAAAACAACAGTCCCCCATATCATGAAATAACTTCTGAAACAAAGGTATTTATTATACGGCTGCTCACTTGCCTACTGACTAGGCTAAAAGCATCAACCATATTACTTTGGATCACATGAGTTCCTTGACTTATGACCATAATGAAAGATTTCTGGTTCCAATTATGATGGTAAGTCAAGAAGTACCTGTAAACAATATTTCACTGTTTATATCCACTGTATTACTACAATGGAATAGAACAATGCAACAGTATTTGTTTTTTTGAAGAGATGACATATTCATGCGAAATAGGTTAGCTGTTTCGTAGCTGAAAAGACATGCTATTCAAAGTCATTTTTCCAATGGATTAGTTTAAGGCAAATTAATTTAAAGAAAATCTGCATAAACTGTATTGTAGAATAAATTAACAAATGTAACTCTTAAGAGTTCCACTTTAAATTTTATAGTGTGATTATGGTATCACCACAATTCAATAACAAAATGGATAGAAAATATAAATGCTGCTATTGCTAAGTAAATTTACATATTAGTAGAGAAGAACTGAGCCAATCCAGGCTTTTTCTTTTTTATTAGTAAGTTTGGAAAAGATCAACTTTTCTACCTTCCTTTTCCAAATTTAAATAACAAGGCAAATCATTTTTGAACAAAAATACAGTGCTTTCTGGACTTACCATGTAAAGACCAAACAATGCTCTCATGTTTCGGTTATTCAGTTTTAATGCCTGTGCAAAATATTTTCGTGAGAGCTCAAGGTTCTCAAGCCCTCCTTGAGTATATTTAACCTGTAAATTAAATATTTATTTTAACAGACTTTCTAAAGATGTCAATTTTAAAAGAATATATAATTTGTCATGCATCACATACATGGAAAAGTTAGACAATTTTCCTCCCTAAAAAGACATTTTTACCAGGTAAGATAGTTGAGACAATTGATGCTAGATATTTAATTCAGGAGTTGTTGGGGATCCATCTGAAGATCTAGCTAGTAATTTTGACCTGTATTTACCAGTTTTCATTTTGCCGTTTATTTTTACCTTTAATTAAATAAACTCACTCCAGTTATTAGCAGTTCTACTGTACTGCATAACACAATTATATAAGATTAGTTTGGATTAATATACAAGAAAAGGTATGTTTTCATGGGCTTTCCTTTTACAGATTTTACAAATTAAAAGATTAAAAACTTAAATATAAGATTGAAAAAAAATATTTTAAATGTACTATTTAAAAAAACTTTATAAAGATATCCTCATTAAAAAAGAAGGACTTCTGACCTAGGAAACAAGAGAGGGAGAAAAGGATGGGAAATCATGGTAGGAGAAATTGAAAGGGTAACCCATAGGAGAGGATAAAAAACAGGTTATGAAGATAGTATATCTTGCCAACTGACCATTTCTTTTGGAACAAGTACTAGCTGCTCCTAATATTCTAAATAGAATAGAATAGAATTCTTTATTGGCCAAGTGTGATTGGACACACAAGGACTTGTCTTGGTGTAAATACTCTCAGTATACATAAAGAAAAGGTACATTCGTTAAGAATCAAGAATCATAACGTACAACACTTAATGATAATCATAGGGTACAATCAACAATCAATAAAATACTTACTTCTGCAAACTGTTGGCAATACAAGTGATTGTGAGGATTAGTCATCATGAGTTCTTCTAGGCAAAAGGCAGCCTTTGCATAACTGAAGGCAAAAGAGAGGTACAGAAAAGCAAGACGATTTGGGTGTTTATTATAATACCAGGATGAAAACAATGTTAAAATTATTTGAACAAAAATAGATATTTTTTTGTAGAACAGGCAAAAGAAGAAAGTATTAAATGCAATTTAAGTGACAAAAAAATTTCTGTGAGTAAGATTTTTGCAAACTGGGTAAGACTGGATTGGATTGGATTGGCTAAATCTTATCCATAAAAAAGTATTGGAGCATCTGCAGTTCAGAATATCACTGAAGATTTCAATTGTAAGTTCTATTTAACAAAAGGAACAGAATTTTTTCAGGATTGTATAGTACCACATTTCTCAATTCTCAAAGCTATAAAAAAATGCAAAGTACTGTATAGTAAGTACATAGGGCATTCATATACAATATGGTTTTAAGTGATGCTTCATTATAGTAGTTTATTCATGTAAGCTGAATATGATCAATAATGTCACTAAACTCATATATTTTGAAGATTTAAATAGGCATTTTTCAAACATATGCTTTTTATAAAATATACCCAAATTCTACAAGCTTTCAAAATCTGTGGCAACTGATTTCTAACATACGATAGCAAGAGAGAATGTCCATGTTTAGTTGCTACAGATTTACTACCAAACATGTGTTCCAAAACCACATTTTAAAAAAACAGAGCAAAAGCCACAACTTTTATTACAAAATCAGACTTCAGTCTATCCTACAAAACCAAACCTTAAAACAAATGCAAACAAAGGAACTGCTGTAATAATATAACAAACTCACCAAAAGCCTTGTTTGCTTGTTTAAGGCAACTTGATAACTATAATCTACAATAATCAGAACTGAATTTCCTTTGTAGACCTTAATACATCCTTAGCCCCTTATGTTGCATTTATTGAACCCTAAAAATTCACAAGTTTTTCTGTGCTGTTTCCTGGAATCTGACTTGGGGAGGAGTCAATGAAAAATAGGAAATACTGATTTCAGGGGTCTTTGGTGCTCGTTCAGCTTGGTTGCTTTCTTGTACACATTTCACTATCCAAACTAGGTAACATCAACAGTGCACTACTGAAGTTCCCTAGTTTGGGTAGTGAAATGTCTGCAAAACAACAACCAAGTTCAGAGAGCACCAAAGACCTCTCATTTCAACCAAGCTACAAATATTCTCCCTCTATCGAATACTAATTATTCTGACAACCCATTTCCTCTACAAAATTCCACATGCATCCCTTGTCTTTTACCTTTTTGGTTCACTTTATTTATAATTTAATACATGTAACCATTGTTTTTATGTAACTATAACTTTTATCATCTCTTTTATTAAAGCTGACCTTATTTAACATTTTTACCAAAAAGGAAATACATAGAAAATGCATTCTTCGTGGATTTTGTAAAAATATTTGACTTCGGTTTAAAATTTTTGGACCTATTTAATCTCTAATTTTATCAATATGCCAGTTTATGCCTGCTATTAAATTTATAGAAATATGTATTTTAATTGTCATCTGCCAGTTTTATCCATCTTCTGATAAAGTAGGATATAGTCCATATCGGAGTATATCATAATAAAGGTGTTATGAAATATACCTCAAGAGGCTAATAATAAAACTATAATATTTTGTTTCTGAATCCCTAAATTATAATATATATATATCTTATAATATAAATATAAGGATATATCTTATATTGTTAATACAGTGAGAACAATGTGTAAGTCACTTTGATAGTAAGATGGGCAGAGTATAAATTTAAATAAATAAATACATAAAATAAACAAAGAAATCAATCAATCTAAACTAAAATTATCCACTGAAGTCTATAGACTACTTAACAAAGGCTATGTTCTTTAAAAAAAGAAATAAAGCTATTTTTGGTAACTCGATAAAAATAGCTGCTTTTCTCATTACTTTCTTATTCCTTGAAATATGCATGGAAAACAACAACACCATAAGTTTTGGGCTAAAAAGTAAAGCTGGACAGAAAAAAGAAACACAATAATTTGCTTTTGGAATGAAGGTTAGAATTAATGCCATATATTTAAAAAAATGGAACTACAGCTGTACACTAATCTGCTCATGCTGGGATTTCCCCTTGTCACTAAAGCAATAAAAAGTGAACAACAACATTCAAGATGCAATAGAAAAGCGCCAACCTTCTTGAGTGCAAGCTGTTATTTATCCAAGAGACAATACTCTTATTTCAATGTCAATTTATTTATTGTTTAGAAAACATTTGTCTCTGTTGTAAATTATATCTAGCCTATCTTTTCAGAGAATGATAAAATTGTAAATGCAGTTCATGCATGCTTTTTCTTGAATTTAGGAGATCAGTATTTACATCAGGCAAAATTAATTAAATGCCTGTAACCAAGCTACCAAAAATATGTCGGCTTAAATAGAATGTGCTTGACAAGTCCATAAAAATGCATTCTTATAAAAAACTTAAAACCTTCTTCCTATTTATAAAAAAAAGGGGAAGAATGCCCCCTGGGATAGTATGTGTGCTATTTATTTTACTGGAATAAAATTAAGAATCTTCCAATAATCGCTTTAAGAAAGCAATCCTTTATGAATTAGGTTTTGCAAGCAACTTACTCGTGTTCATTGATGTAGAGCTCTGCCAGCTCATGCCAGGCTTCCTGGTCCCCAACAAATCTGAACAAAGGAAGGTGGAGAAAAGAGCTAAAAATAGATTCTACAAAATGAACAGCAAGGAGGCAAAGAAAGAAATCAAATGTAAATGCCTTTTTAATTAAAAAAGAGATTAGGCTTAACGAAACACAAGGCATATTCTTATAAAACACTCACTGTTCCAAATACTCATTCAGCTCTCGGATGGCTTCAGTGTTTTTCCCCTGAGCTTTCCGAATGGCAATCTTACGTTTTCGGGCTGCCTATAGGTTAAATTTGACAGAGGATTATGTGCTTGTAGTCCATCTCTTGGGTTTTTAAGAAACAGGCAATTTGACTCTGCAAATTATTATTTTAATGATCAAAAAGCTGTATCGCTGAGCAACTGCATGACAGGAGTTTTCACACAGATTCATACACGATGACATCCTGTGGAGAGATTTAAACAGCTTTTCTTGCTTTGGCATTATGTTTTAATTTATATGCGCAAACTGTATGCATCATAACTGATGGTCCAGGTTCTATAATTACATCTATTGAAGAACCCCAAAGTTGTTCAGCCAACCATTTATGCGTTTTGTCTCACACTGAGGCAGTCACTGGAGATGACCAAACTGTACTTCCAGGTTTCCAAGATTTTTCTTATTCTTTCTGCACTAAAAAACCTTTTAGAAGCAATGTTCCATAAATCTCAAAGCAGAAATCTGGATTTGCTGAAGCAGCCTCTGCATATTGCAATAATAGAAGGAAAAAGGTAGCCAATATTGTGCACATGATTCCTGACAGTATAACAACTCTAAGAACATTTCAACTGTTATCTCAGCTACTTAAATTCTAAGTTGTCTGGCAGCTGTTCCATTGAATTAACAGCTTCATAACAGGTAAATAAAAGGCATGCCCTAGCAATCTGGGGCACACATCATTGCTGATTCTCTATCCCTACCCTATACCCCCTTTTAAAACAAACTTCATCTGCAGCAGTTAAGAAGACAGTTCACTGCCATGAGAAAGGTTCTTTCTTTTTACCTCTGAATGCTCTTCCTTCAAAAATACACAAGTAGGGTCTTCTCAAATGATCTGGAATTAAGACTTTCTAGTCACTCCTGCTATATTTGTAAATCATAGTATTCCAACACAACAGAAGCCATTCAGGCTCCTAAGCTTCCTACCAGTGGAAACATTATACGCTTTTCCAGCATGCGCATATAAACTGATCTTTATCTTGTACTACTAAAGGACATTTGATCACATCAGAAGACGATGGAGTTGGTGAAGTGTGTGCGATATCTTGTTCTAAGATCGCCTGCATTAAACAGGGCATGAAATTCTTTATGCTATAAGGTAGCCAAACAACTTTCTTCAGTTGCAGACTTTCAAATTCTCCCGAGTAGTATAATCTTAAAAGAAAGCAATAATCTGGCAAATTTTACAACCTTGACTATTTTATGTGAAATTGGAATTTTAAACTGACATCCCATTAGCACTCTGGCCAATTTCTATCTAATCTTTTCTCCCATACACTGATTCACTGTCAGCTCAAAAAAAAAAAAAATCTAGAACAATAAGAGCAACACACTTATCAATCCTATGTTTCCAAATATATGGAATCATTCTTTCAGCAAGCCTACTTCCCAAATCCCAACAGATACAGTATAAAAAATTATTAGGCCCCAAACTATTACTAAAATATAGGTACTTCCTAGTTGAAGAAGCACTGGTATAAACAAGAATTTGCAACTTTAACCCATCAAGTCAATCCATTCACTGCAATATGTTCTATTTATGCTTTGGATGGTGAGATGGGAAGCACATACAGTACATTTACTAATAAAAATAAATTTTTATTGGCAGGAAATTTTTCAAGCCAAGTGAATATAATATTATTTATTTATTTATTTATTTATTCGTACTTCTATACCGCTCCCTCTCCCAAAAAGGGACTCAAGGCGGTGTACACTCAACAAACAATGTAATACAGAAAACAGAAGCGAAAACAGGTAAGTAATCAAGATGGCCAAGAATCACCCCTATAAAGTTACAAAATATAAACCCCAATGATCTTATTTGGCTAGACCGGCTTGCTTGAACAGCAAGGTCTTAACTGCGCGCCGGAAGGTTAGGATGTCTGACATGGCTCGTATATCCGGGGGGAGACAATTCCAGAGGGATGGGGCTCCCACAGAGAAAGCGCGTAGTCTCGGGGCTGCTAGACGACAGCGATCCAGTGGTGGTACCCCGAGCAAGGCAACTCTGTGGGAGCGTACTGGGCGGCGGGAGGTTGTTGGTGGCAGCAGGCGATCCCGTAAGTATAATATTGCACTGACTATACAGAAATAGACTTCAGAGACACTGTGGACTTAAACCTACACATGTTCTTTTGGTCCCACCACACAATTCTTTCATACTTGCCATATTAAACGCAAAGCAAGGAATACATTAGAGAAATCAGAGGAAGATTTATCTCTCTTCAGCCAGCAACCAAGAGAGCCAATATGGTACAGGGATTAAGATGCTGACTTAGAAACCGGGACACTGTGAGTTCTAGTCTCATGTTAGGCATGAAAACCAGCCTGTCATTCAAGGCAGTCAAAAGTCTCTTATCCCAATCCACCTCACATGGTTATTGTTATCGGGAAAATAGGAATAAGGAGTATTAGTTATGTTTTTCACCTTGAGTTGCTTTTAAAAATAATAAAGTTGGGATACTCATAAATAAATATACAAATTTTGGGTCTGTATATTGATAGGCATGGACGTTATTCTAAAATGTATTTGAATAACTATTTGCAATTCTCAAAAGAAAAAAATCCTGAGAACTATCTTGAGATAATTTCTCCTCTCTTTTTCATTCAAAAAGTTTCACGATCTGATCAAAGCACTGCTTGTAAGTTGATCCACTTTGTGTTTTAATAGCACTGAACACATGATGGTTATGTCTGGTCCTCGGATTCTGGCCATCCCACCACCCCTGTGGTCACGTGATCATGATCTAGGTACTTGGAAACTGGCTCAGAATTATGACCAGCCTGCGGCATCCAGCAATTACATGATTGCAATTTGCCAACATCTCTAGAAAGTCAATGGGGAAAATCCAGCGGGAAAAGTCACAAGTTTCTAGGTAGGTTTCGCTTATCTTTTCATTCGCCTTCAGCCTTTCTGGACTCACACCATGCTACAACTTGTGCTCTCCTACCCACTCTCCCCAACGCTTTCTGTACTTCCCTCACAACTTCCTTTATCTATGTCATACTTTCAGGCATCCTTCCTGACCTCCCTCATCCTTCCACACCCTTCCTGACTATCCCCATGTCCTCAAACATCCTCCAACTGTCCTATGCATGCTATGCTTCTTGTGGACCCTTTGCACCCTCTCCAATACATAGCAGTCCCTTAGCTGCTGGCCAGCCTGGGATTTGCAATTTCATCTGGCTTGCCTCTACCTTCCAGTTTTATGAAAGCACCAAAAGGCTTTCTGAAAATTACACATCCTGTCCATTGCCCAAATAGGTAGTCTTTGACTTATGACCATTTGTTTAACAATGGTTTGGAGTTACGGTTGCGCTGAAAGTGTGACTTATGACTTGACTTTGAAGTTACAACCTTTGTGCCACCCTTGATCACATGACCGCAATTTGGGTGCTTGGCAACCATCTTTAAAACAGTTGCAGCGTTCTGCAGTCATGTACTTACAATTTGCAGCCTCCCTAGCCAGACTCCAATAAGCAATAGGGAAAACTGGCTTTGCTTA
The DNA here is from genome assembly GCA_023653725.1 of Bungarus multicinctus. Lineage (NCBI taxonomy): Eukaryota > Metazoa > Chordata > Lepidosauria > Squamata > Elapidae > Bungarus > Bungarus multicinctus. Next base: position 75,455,839 of record CM042846.1, on the reverse strand, counting down.
ACAACCATGTGATTCACATAAGTATCATGTGACAACCACAGTTTAAAAAGATCATAAAACTGTTTTGGTTGTGTGATGATTTGCTTAATGACCATATTATTCAGCCATAAAAATTGCAGTCCAATTGTGGCTGTAAGTCCAGAATTACATGTAGTATATTTAAGATGATGGGACAAAAACTCACAATGGCACAACACTGGCATTTATGACAAATGCAATAATCATACATTCTCATTCACTTTCCCATGAGATGATTTACTTTCATACCCCAAATCTATTTGCTTCCTTCCACAAATACAGAAATGTTTTTAGAAAATGCTCTAAAAGCAGTAAAGTTCCAGAATGGAAACCTATCAGACCCATCAGAAGTTGGAGAGAGATTAATTCCTACCCAAGGATTCCTTAGTTGAAGCTAATGGACTGTAACAAAACTTGGCCTTACCTAAATTATATTGCTCAGAACTGTTTTTCAACTCCCAACAAGAAAGTGCTTAAATAGCCCATGGGTTAGGACTGTCATTTTTAGTATTAATATAGAAAATCTTATTTTAACACATCTTTTGAAACATTTAAATATTTGTTCCTATTCTGATTTCATAACTGCAATACAACAATGACTGGCTTTGAGATGTATTTTTCCATTATATAAGGTAAAGTTTACAACCCTCTGTACTCTAATGGAAAAAACTATAGAGTAGTAAAATTGTTTTTTATCCTTATGCACCCCTATCTTTCCTGTCTCAAACTGTCAGCTCCTGCAATGCGTGATCTTTACATGACTTATGTGAACGAAAACTGATGTATCACTTGCCAAACAACAGAAAATGTTTAATATATCTAAGCAACTCCATGTGTCAGCACACCATAAGAGACTGCTTTAAGCTCAGGTTAGTGCCAAGACAAACTCAGGAATAGTTTCAGTTTAAAACCATGAAGCATTTCTTTTCCTACAGCAGCCATATGCGCACATGGAAATAATTAACAGGTAGATGACATATAAACAACTCCAATACCTGACAATTTATCAAAACTTTTTACTTAACCTTCATTCTTCAGCACACAAAATCAAAGTACCCATACTTAACTAAATAAAAGACATTTGCTCAATAGTTAAGTTTAATATATTTAAATAAGAGAAGGTACTCAGGACTAAATTTTGCAATATTATAGTCATATAATAAAAGTAATAGTATAATTTTCATACTAATGATCTGACAATTTTAAGATGCTTTGCTACAATATTCTGAATTGAAAATAAGAGAAACTGGATTCCTGCACAACAAAAACCAGAAATTTAACAGCATCAATATTGCAATTTTGAAAATGTCTTCCAGTTAATTTAATCTCTCATTATTTCATCAGGTTTAACTGTAAATCAAAATATAGTTTATATATTCTGGTGGCACTTCCATTGAAGACTGACCGAAGACCGTGATCATGCGCTGTTTCAATCTGTGCTTATCCTGTTGGACGGTCCCAACGGGACTGGAACTATTTTGTACCCACCTCGGAGGGATGGGGGGAGGGGGGGAGAACGCCAGTTGGGTTGAGGTAGTCACATACTCCCCTTGAAGACAGGAGGTAGTGGCAGTCTTAATGGCTGCCCTGAAGATGGGAAGCTTCCGGGACAAGTGTGTGCTGGAGCGGTGAAGTGGTGAGCAGCGTGTAACCAGACAAAGGATTTTGGATTCTTTTTTGACAATCCCGAGAAACAGAAGTAAAGAGCCCTCGTTTAAAAGTGTGGTAGCGGCGAATGAAAAATAAGAGGAAATTATAAGATAAATAAAAAATTGGAACATAAAATAAATTTGGAATAGGATATAGAAATTGGCATTAATTAGGCATTGGACAGAATGCTGGACTTGCCTGGAATTGACTATATTTAAAAAAGCTAATGGATGAAAATTAGTGGAATTAATAGAAAAGAGAAAAAAGAACTTTGAAAAGTAGAAAGTGATATAGAGTGCCACATAATGGTTAAAGGCACTTTTTCTCTTATGATTTCATGGAAAATTACTGGTCTTACAATGGGTGAATAAGAAATGAAATGAAATAAAAGATTATATTACAACAATAACCCCGGAAGCACCAAAAAGGGGGGGGGGGTTGCAGCAAAGAGACAAGAGAAGATAATATCTTGGGACTGTTTGGTGTTGATTGTGACAAGGAAACGGAAGGATTAGTAAGAGGAATTGATTTAAACGGATATTTTTGGAAGGATTAAAATAAAAGATTTTGACTTTTAATAAAATTAAATAAAATGGAAGAAACATGCAAAGCATTCAAATCGGAACTGCAAACTGTGAGAGGAATGTTAAAAGAAAGATTGGAACTATTGGACATTTTGGCAGAAAAATTAATGGCGATGCAGTTCACAGAAGAACAAAGAAAGTTCAAAGAGGAAGAGTCAAAGGAAGAGGAAAGCAGCCTAGAAGAGCACAAAGAATAAGGGACATTGCAAAAAGACATGAAAGGAATTAAAATTAAGACATTGATGATAGATGTAATAAATAAAAGGGAAAATATTCCCAAATCAAACATAAGAAGAAGAAGCTGTATAAGAAGAAATTGCAAAAGAGAGAACTGGAAAGGGGTGGAGGGGGAATAAGTGACTGGCAGATGAAAATAAAAACAATGCTAAAGGAAAAAAGAGGAGTTAAGAGGAAAGACCAGAAAAACTTACAAAAAGGAAAGCTGGTTAAAATTACAAGAAACTATAAGGCCGAGAGGTTTAGACATAAGGGTTAAAGATAATATAAAGGGGGGATACCACATGGAAATGTATTTTAGTATTTCTTTTTTTTTTTAGAAATATAGATTGGGGAGATTTGAAGTTTAAAACTTATTGGGAATTACCTTAAGATTATTATACAATTATATATGAGAAAAATGATGTTAGAGTAAGATAAATCAAGATGGTTTGATTGTTATTATATATATGTGTGTGTGCGTGCGTGCAACTGATTATTCAAATGATATTAGAAAAACAAAGAATATGGTAAATTAGAAAAAAGTATGCTATTATGACCAAAAAGTGTGGAATGAAAATTAAATATAATTTTATAGGTTAAACTTGGTTAAATGAAAACAAACAAATATTAAAAAAACACCATACTAATCATTTTTCTTGCATAAAAAGAAAATAAGCATCAGCATATTAAAATGAAATGGGCACATGTATATCTTAGGTCAGAGTTCTAAAGATGTGAAAACTGATTTCTTTTACATATTAATATTCCCTTACTGTCAGGCCAACAAGCAGGAATTCCATATTGAATGTACACTTGGACAGATTTATACTGCTGTAAATTATTCTTTACATAATCTCATGTTAAAACTGTTTCAGGTCTTGAAAACCACAACCAAAAATGTAGGCTGCTCTCAGTTAACTGATGTAACATGACACAAAACCTTAGCCTCTCCCACTGTTCCTGCAATTACATTACATTACTGAGTGAAATTTATGAACAGTTCTTAAATTTGGCCCATAAAAAAATACACTGCAGTACACTATGGTGGTATTGTGGGGAGGTTGACTTTTCCTCAGTTGGACAACAGAGATATCAAAGTTGTTAACACAATTCCTGAAGTCCCTTGTTGTTCTTTTAAAAGTGCTGCAGCAACTCCAACTTGCTAACTTGATTCTTCAGAGGAAGAATAACTTGAAAATGGACGCATGCTTTCATTAGATGAATGATTTTCCCAACCCAAAAGAATTCAGCCAATATTACATTTCTTATTTGTTTTTGTCTATAACAATCCTGGTTCCAGAAATTTTATTTATTATTTGATCATTGACCAATAAAAATACAGTCAAGAGAAGAAACAAAACTATCACCTCACAATAATAATTATCAGCAACCATTTGCAGACAAAGTTTATGCATAATGCAGCAGAATTTTGCTACTTTTAGAGAAATAAAATTTATTGTGATTGTTTAATGATAATGCAAACAAAAATTATGAGAATTCCCTGGAAATTTAAATCCAAAAGGAACTGATGACAAATATCCCTGGAAAGTTGACAACAGAGAAGGCCATGGTTTCTATGGCACCTGTGTTCCACCGCAGTATCAGGTTTCATTTGTGTTTTCCTATATTTCCCTTCCAGGACAGTTATGGAGAAAGCATTAAATCAAACTAAAGATAAGTTTCTCCTGATTTTGGGAATTGATATAAATATCAGGCTGATTTAGACATTAAATTTTGGTGTCAAAATCTGTTTAGAACATCCAATCTTCCATGACCAGCAGCAGACATATGGGTGAGCTGCAACATTAAATATATGTTGATATTTGCAGACCAATTTCCCAGTCAATATTAATATACTGCAAGGAAAAGGGACTATGTGGGTGTGACCTTAGCCTCCCCTACTCCCAATTCTCTTCAATTAATTCACTGGAGCCAGAATTTTTGAAATTTTAACCTTCGCCATATGTGCAGCATTTATGATTTTAAATTGTCAGCATAAAAATAAATTAATATTCAAACTTGCTGGTATTTTTTTCTCACAACTATTTAAAATTATGGTATGACTTTTACCAATGTCATTAAAATTTCAAAATATACCAAGCTATTTGCTGAAATCTATAGTATTTATCAGGATTCGAACATACCTATGTTCTATTATAATATAGCAAGAAGTATCAGCTCCTCATCAAAGACATTTATTAAATTTGGTGATTTTTTATGCTGGAATTTTAACTCAAAGTATTAACCAGAAGGAAAATGTTACAATACAAAGACAAAGAAAAAAAGACAATGCTTATTTTACTATTTAACTTACAGTGTTTGTTGAGTCCTCTTGTAAAATCCTGTCATATAACTGTATTGCATCATCATAGCTGCAAATATGAACAGAAAACATGTTCAGGTAAATTTAACAGTGTTCTAACATCTCTATATACTTAAAGCCATTTATCCTAACCCAGTAAGATGTGCAAACCTGCTGGAAAATAACATCTGGATATGGACATAAATATGTATAATGTTGTTCATCTGACGTCATTGAAGTAACTGGATTGCGTTTTGGTGCCACTGTCCTCAGTGCAGACACTACAGCATTTAAGTACCATTTTAATCGGACTTAACATCTTTGTTACCATGTGTGGGCACACTTTTTATCTTGATTAATGAATTGTTGTAACTTGCCTTTTATTTAGTAAAAAGTTGATACATTTTATTGCATTACAGAGTCCTCAAATTAAGACCGCAATTGAATCCAAAAATTATGTTGCTAACTGGGAACTTATATTGAGTTTTGCCCTATTTTAAAAATGTTCTTGCTACATTTGTTAAGTAAATCACTGCAGATGTTAAATTAGTAACATGGTTGTTAAGTGACTCTGGTTTCCCTATTGATTTTCCAGGTCAGGAGGATGCAAAACTGAACACATGACTCTAGGACATTACAACCATCATAAATGTGACTCAGGCAGAAAGAGGACTGTGAAAATATCTACAGACCCCTTACATCCTGGACATAAAATGCTTCAACTTCTTCCCACAAAATGACGCTATAGGGAAGGGGTGGCAAACTCACAGCGTCACGGCATCATCATGTGACATATTGGGACTTTTTCCCTTTGCTAAACCGGGCATGGGCATGGCCAGCGCATGACACATCTGGCCTGTGGGCCAGGAGCTTGACAGCCCTGCTATAGGGTATTGTACACTCAAACAACTAGACGCAAGGACAATGATTTCCCATGCCATCCCTCTGCTGAACATCTAATTTCCACAACACTGTGAAAAACTACCAAGTAGGGCTGTATTACTATTATCCTTCTCATCTTTCCTATTATCTATCTCCTTATCTTCTTATGACTATAACTTTGTTGGTTGTATCTTATGATTTATATTAATTGTTTTATTTAGTATTCTAGTATGATTTATATTGATTGCTTATTTAGTATCCTATGACTATCACTGAGTGCTGTATCTTATGATTTATGATTAATGTATTTATGATTATAAATCATGATTTATAATTTGTTGCTTGTGTGTGCACTGAAAGCTTATGCACTGGAGACCAATTCCTTGTGTGTCCAATCACAATTGGCCAATAAAGAATTCTAATTCTAAAGATCACATGATCACTATGATCACTATGATGGTCAGAATTATAAATTTAATATTTAATAGGCTCACATCTAGTCAATTTATATTCAAAAAGTTGCCTTAAATAATTAGGAACATAATATAAATGAGACTACTGTTCCATTTGTTTCAGAATTGAAAGATGTCAGAAAAAGAATGAAGATGTTACTTCAGAACTAATAGTATATATTTTTCTTTAATGAAACAAATTGTGAACATTCCAGTTTATATAGTTAATTATGGGTTGAGCACAGAACTCTTGAACAAAGTGTTCTACAATACAGGACAATGTCAAACAAAATGGACCATGCTACTGTCACTAAAAGATTGTTAAATTTAAGAGGTTGCATAATCTTAATTTTTAATATATACTTCTATTACATTTTCTAATATGTTTCCATTCTAATTCATCTTTATTTATAATTTTCATACTTTACTCTCAACTACATAATTTATTCCTTCATAGCTTTTATATTTATATATATTCTGGGAGACGTCTTTTAAAACTGCATCTGGAAAATATTCTTTAGTATTCAGTTACCTCTCCATGGCTTCAAATTTCATACCAGTTAACCGTTTAACTCTATGGCTCCCAGGGAATTGCCGTCTTAGTTCTTGAAGGCAATACTATAAATTCAAAACATGAAGAAAAATGAGTAGGTAAGGAACATAATTTTCAAAGGTTTGAGTGATGTTTATTTGAATGCAGTAACTAAGAGTAACTTACTAAGAGTAAATTCATCTGGCAATAACCCATCCCAGCACAACCAAAATATCAAATTAACACTTCAGCAATATTTGAAAGAAGCTTATAGATAGATCCAAGATGACAAACATATTCAAAACACAGTTTTAAAAAAACCTAAAAGAACATATAACTAATTAACAAGATCAGTTTTTCTTTCCTTTTCAAACCTACCATGCAACTTGTACTGCTAGCAGAATTCAGTAATGGGGAAGTACATGCAAAAAGCTCTTTATACACAATTTTACATAAAAATACATTGTATTTAATTTGGATTTACTGTAATAAATCTATTATTTAAAATGAAAACAACTATTATTTCTCCTAAATCAGCAACAGCTATTAAATCTAATATACCCTGTTAGACAGAAAAAATTCCAAATTCAACTACTACTATATTACCGTGCAAATGCTGACTATTTTAAGATGCAGTTGTCTGAACCATTCCTGAAAAAAACAAACTGATGCCAAGCATACTTAAGTCATAATGTATATCTTGGAGGGGGAAAAGAGAAAGAATATTTGGTTCCGATTTTTATCTAATTTAAATCACTGCCTGCAATGAGTATGGATTGGACAGGGCTAAATGTGGTAAAGTTCAGTCAATATACAGAGGTTCTCAATAATGAACAAGGGGTGTTGAAAAGTTAAGGTTTGCACTTTGGGGATACTATTATACCTGGCCTTGTGCCCAGTGGTTTGGCCTAATATAATCAGAGATCATTTAGCATGATTTTATTCCTTGTTTCTAATTATATAAAGTTTGCTTTGAACTTTGGGAATCTAGTTTATACAGCTGTTTTATTTTAACTAATTGGGGGTTTCAGTAAAAAATACTATTTTAATTACAAGCCATTCTGAATTCATCTTACAAATACATACATATAATTGTTGTCCTAGTTTATTTAAAAAAACTTTGAAAGAATTATCACTTAAGACCAATATAATGTGATTAAGTAAATGAAACAATGAGCAGTGTGTATAATCTTCCTTACTTTCACTGTATAAAATATACTTAATTTCTCTAAATACATTGATAGGTTTATTTTAAAGACATTAGGCTTCACTTAAATGACAGTGTAAGTACTATGATGGAACCAACTATTGAAAGAAACAACACAGCCTCACTCAGTTCTTCAATCAGAGGTTTCATGTACCTCTTATTAAAACATCAAGTACTTTAAAATATCATTTCTAAATCACAATAATTAGAAGATATTAACATAATAGAAGAGTGGACGTAAAGGTAATAAACTTAGCAAACATGGTGAGACTGTTTCAATCAAAGACAAGAATTTATCTAGCTTCATTTCTACTTGAAACAGCATCTGGACTTCTTATTCAAAACTGGAAAAATGAAATTTTAACTTCAGATTTTGAAAATTATAATAATTTTGTAATTATAGAAATGGATTGAAATGTTGCAAAATGTAAAAGATACTATTTTTTATTTTATTGCACTAAAAAACATCAGAAGTCACCACTTTTTTCTTTTGTTTCTCTTTTTCTCTTCGTTTTCTACCTTTTCTTTTTTCTATATTTTTATTTTATAATGCAACAATAAAAAAATATGTAACATTTAATGCAGTGCCCAAGACCAAGCTCACATAAATAAATAAAATGAGTCTCCTATTAAGCTATTCAAAATTATGGACTGAAAACACTGTGCATGTTTAATCTATACCTGCTCTTTCATCTCAAGAAACATATTAATTTTATAGCACTTTTTTTTGACCAAAAAGAGAAAAATATTTCCATGAGCACAAGCAACATTTCTATAAAAGTAAAACAAGAAAATGTACATGAAAAATATATCCTCTAGAAAAAAGAGACTAAACTTAAAAAAAGGCTCAATATATTCACTGAAGGTCAAAAACTATTATCAAAAACAAATACGACTACATCATATGTGAGTGCCAACCTAGGGAGAGTAGAACAAGTCATCATCTTGATACATTTTAAAACAAAATCTGAAGAAGCAATGTCCATAATGCTGAAAAAAACAATAGCTTTGTAGGGACATACTATTAGCCCATGTTTAAGCTACTGAACTAATATCATGCTTAGAGCACTGAGAGATCCCCTCGATTTTAAAACATGCAATCTTGGAAAGTCCCCAAAAAATGCAGTTACTTTCTTATAATAAACATATTCTACTTTAAATTCCAAATATTTCAATATAAAGTCCTTCATCAAAAATGGATGCCTGGTAAAATGTCAAAATAGTATCTTAAAAATTGAAAAGTTCATAGTTTTTAATCACTTCTTTTTCCCAGTGCAGCTTCTTATTTGATATAATATGACTCACAGGATTCCTTCTTCCGGTGGGAGTTTCAGGAAGCCATAGTGAATACGTTCAAAACTTTTGCTTCTGGACCCATGGGAAATATGTCCTTGCACAGACATTTTCCAAATCAGTCATGTGTGTCTCAAAAAAGACATGGATATTTCAAAGATTTAAAAAGGGAAACTAGTGTATTTCACAAGATTTACATAGCTCTAAAAATAGACTGCAGAAATATACTGCAGTAATGGACAGCAGAAGAAAATAAGGAGAATGCCTACCTATTGTGTTTAAAAAGATTAGATTTACTGGAATTGCATAAGAAGTCTATTGGAATACTTACCGATGCTAAGTCATCTCGACTGCAATCCAATGCGGCGATCATCACTTGCTCATATATTATCCAAACTAGATAATACAAAATATCATGAAACGTAAGATTTCCCTTCCCACAAACCTGTAAATCAGCTCATAGCAATTTGTAGGAAATGTTGCCTTTTATAACGTCTGTATACTTAATCTTACAGAAACCCATCACACTAATGCTAAACCTGAATATTTAGACAAATTCCTTGTGTATTTAACACCCTTGCCCAAATAAATAAAGTATAATAAATAAATATAAAATATAAGTATTTGCTCATTTAACTTCATTGCTCATATATTTTTATATGGTTCATCTTAAAAGCTGAATTGGAAAAAACAACATGGAATATCAAATCAGCTATGGAGTGATTCAGAGGTTGCCAGTTTTAAAAAACAGTCTGTGGTTTTGGCAAATAATAGTTTTCAGAAAAATCTTTGCTGATATAGGTGCACTGTTCTCCTTTTGTTTTCCTTTAATTAATGTTTTTGTAAAATTCCTATGTTGCTGTATTTATTGAATTCTAAAATTCATCGAAGAAGTTCCAAGGAGAAATCTTATTCTAAAGAATTTTAAAATGCTATCAGTCACATAATTATACATCCTTAGCTACAGAGTTAATGAAAATCCACATTAATATTGCATTCCTTCTTTTTCATATATTTACTATTCAGATTAACCCCTTGACTAAAAATAACCCAATCTGATCAACTCCTTTCAACTCCTATGCAAACCCAGGGTATTCAGCTTCCATTAAGAAAAAAAAATGATCATAGGCAAGTGTGTATATATCTGCAATAGCTTTTATGTTTCCCTTGTGTAAAACCTACTTGTAATCAAAATAATGTGTTATCTAAATTCATGAATGTTTTTAAACTGTTACTATACATTCATAGACTAATTCACACAAAAAAGGTCAATGAGTATATTAAATTGTTCCAATAAGGCAATCACTCTTTCCAACATAATTTACATTGGTTCAAAATAGAAATCAGCTCCACACAAGTTTACTATTCACTTATTCTTCTGAAAGAAAAGCAGTTTTCACGAGTCATGGTTGCTTCTGGAAATATCCTAGAGAGTAAAAGTTTCTTGGTTTAGCATTTAATAAATCTGTTTCAGGAAAAACGGTATTTTGTTGAATTTAAGTATTACTAAGATCAAAACTTCCTAAAATTAAATAAAGAATATTCTAGTTCAGATCTTTGAGACCTCTGCCAAAAATAAACTGTTCACACTGTATGAATTAGGTTAAAAGAGTTATAAAAATGAAGATAAAATAAACTAATTAAAATCAAATCTTTTTTTACTCCCTTCCTCCCTACATAGCAATCTTAATCATTCCCGTACATTCAGATACTTTACCTGCACAGCATACATTGCTCCTGTAAAACTTTTTCTTCAGTGATTCCCTTCTGATATAAAATAGGAATGCCAAGCTTCTTTCTGAGAAGAATTTGTATTATGAACCTATGAGTCCTTTCTTCCCAAATGATACTGCATCTAATGAAAATCCAGACAAGCCCTACACTCTCCTGCCCAACTGTATTATAAAAGCAACCTTCACACTGATTTCACATCATTGACTTCGCTTCGATTTTTCAGGAATAAACTTCCCTATTTCAATCCCTAAACATTTGACTAGTTGAAATTTGTTTAAAGTTTTCTAAAGTTTTCTCTATGAATAGAAAGTAATTCAATCTGTTGTAGCTATAAGTTCCCTAGCCACGTGCTATACCTGTAAAAAAATCAAAAGACTAGGAATACTGGTCATTTTAAGCTTGAAAAGTTTGTGGACATACTACGCATCAGCATGTCACCAAAAAATTAACTAAAATCGATGGCATGATGGAGAAATCAATTGTATACTAATTGTGACCGACCCAGGTTGGATCCTGTATACTAATTACTTTATCTGATATTTTAATATAAATACATATGTCTGGCTTTGTTGGCCTTTATTACAAAATATGCAATTTTAACTGTATACAAATACAATCTAGAACACGACATATATCACAGCACATCAGAAGGGCTATCTAATAAAGGGAAGTAAAACAGTTTTGACCTACTGTCATCACCAAGCTTAGCTGCATATTCGTTAATTAGCTCTTCTCCAACTTCAACTATTTGCTCACTGTTCCGATAGTTCTCTTCCCTCCATTTTCTCATTTTGTCTCGCATCTCTGAAAGAAACAAAATGACAATTAAAATAGAATAACAATAGTGTTCAATATTTCTAATGATATCCAATTTAAACAAATAATCCTTGATGAGCTCACGGCTATTATATGAATACATGTGTATAACTGTCTTTCTCGTATTACCCTCACACAGCCTTTCAACAAAATTTAAAATTGGAAACTTACTGCTGTAGTTCAGCATACTTCTACTTTTTGGAATCACTAAACCTATACAGAGTATAAAACTCCAAACTGATTTTGAAATACCATCCTCTTGGTGCCAAAAATACATAGTAGTACAAAAACATCTTACAGAACTGTGAATTTCTAAATATTATCTTACTATTTATAAACAATCTGCTTGGTATTTTAAGACTATTGTTCTTTGAACTCTCCAAGGAAAATTTGTTGCAATTTATAATTATTCTGGGAACCGTTTCTTACTGCAAATGTAAAATGAGCTTATTCTGAATTCCAGTTTTATTTTAAAATGACCATATCCAATTATAGATAAAAGATAATACTGTCACACATCCCATTTACAACTTCCTCTAAGAATTTTCCTTGTTTTCAGCAGTCTTTAAAGCATACATTATTAAATGGTTAACTGATATAATTTTCTTATTTTAATAAAACTTATTTAAATGTAATCATAACTCATGCAGATATATTTCTTACTATTTCCTAAATCAAAATAGTATAGGAGAAAAATATTACTATTAAAATTAATGCCGCAACATATATATGTATACTTTCCATTTTTAAAATATTAATTTTTCTTAATAAAGTATCAACTAATGCATGAGAAAGAATAACAGGACTTCTTTCTATGATTCACTTATTTTTGGAAAGTATTGAGTTTATCATAGATGTGGCTATAACAAAAGTAAATGTCAAGAATAATATCACAGATGTCATATATGCCGCTAAGTAATATAAAACTTTAAAGCTTAAAAACATACTAGATCATGAAATCTTTCCACAAGTTTTTAAAATCACAGTGCGCTGCAGTCCTCTGAAGATTTGTTTTCAGCTTAACAATTTTATATGGTTAAAAAAAATCAGTATTTACCAAATAAAACATTAAGTATTCATGAGTTTGCTTTATTATTGGTGCTGATATTATTATTCATAAATGCAAAAGGCTTGCAGAATACTTTTATCAGATATTTAATATGAAACACATACCTCTGAATTAGTTGGCTTTTCTTTTATTACAAGATGTGCAAATTTAACAAAACTGTCAATTTTAGATTCAATAAACCTCTTTCTACAATCTGTTCCTATTCCCTCCCTATTCTCCCTCCCCTACATAAAAAAAATCTCAGTATGTTGGAAGCATACTGCATTCTATTCTATAAGTCAACAAAACCACTATATATTATGTTTCATGTGCCTGAGTAGAGCTAAATGGTTCCTGACTCAAGACGATCCCTGGAAATTAAAAAATGGATATAAACAACCTGAGTGAATATTGTATTTATTACTGAGACTAAGAGATTAAAACATTAAAAGCTGTGTTTTTACTGTGAATTTACTTCACCATTAGTAGAATATCTATGGAAAAAAAATGATTCTATGTCAGAGTACACTACAGGATTTAAAATACTGAAAAAGGTGGTTGTCATCTGATAATCATTTTTTTTAAAGAACACAAGTAACTTGAAGTGTCTGCCTGCTGAATTCTTCCCATAGAAGAAAACTACATTCTTCAAAGAGCATTATTCTCAGCAGCATGACAAATATTGCAGCCTAAGATAAGTTAAAGGACCAGGTTTTAAGATATATAGAGAAGGAGAGGAAGAAATGTTTTCCACTGTAGATGGTTCTCTATTATCAAATTAGATGCAATGTTCATTATTGTTTTGAGCCTTTCAAAATTATTGAAATTAAAAATTACCTTTAAGAAGAAGATTACAAGATAATAAATTTCATCAATTCATATAGCTAATTATATTTATGCAAAAAGTTATCAGGATAAAAGTTAAGTTTTTTCACAGCTAGAATTAGTTTAATAAATTTAATTCTCTCAAAAATGTAAACAAGGACAGCTATAGCACCTGATTGTAAAAATCACACCTACTTATGTATCTCTTAAATTTGTAATAACCTGATGGAACAAACAGACCATGGTGGCTTGATTTATGATCAAGACTGGGTGACCCACTTAATATCCACAATGGCTTACAACTAAAATTCTCAGCTCAATTGTGGTTGTGAGTTGTGAGTCCAGGACCACCTGTATAGTTTTCTGTACACATTTTTTCTGAGTATTTTTTAGTTATGTTTTTGTATTCACTGTATATTTAAATAAGCTTTTAAAAAGAAAGATTATACTCTGAGCTTTATTCTAACATTTTCATTATGGTTCACTTGTTATTCAGCAATACATAATAAACATTCATGTTAGATAGCAACCAACCACCAAATTCAAGATCATAATTTTATCTTCCTTACACAATTTCTCATTTACATCTATATTTAGACTATACCTCTATTTTAAATGTATGAAGTATGAACATTGAAGCAAAAATGTAAAATTCCAGAAAAATGAAAGCTAAGGAAAGCTAAATATTCTTTATACCCAGCTAGGCATGCATACTGGATACTCCCTTAAGGGTCATTGAAAAGGGTGGACATTGTCATTATAAAAAAATTATTTATGTAAATTTAATTTATGAAAAGCATCTCCTTTTCTCTTCAGACTTCTTGCAGCACTCAGAAAGGTCCTAATCCTAAACACAATATATGAGTTTGAAAATTACTTTCACTTTCTCCTGATCTTAAAGATTGGGATAATCTAAAGCAACGGTATCAAACTTGCAGTCCACGGCCAGATGCATCATGCCCACCCCTGGTTTAGCAAAGGAGAAAAAAGTCACAATACGTCATGTGATGATGTGATGCCACATATTTGATACCCCCTGATCTAAAGTTTCTTATTTTTTTTATTTAGAAGTATAATGTATGAGTGTTTAAGTTTAAGACTTGTTTAAGACTTGTCCTTTATATAAAAGGATTCACTTCAGGTACTAGTTTGAACCATGACATAGTTCGTCAGAAAAAGCTGCAGTCTTTGGATGTTTTCCCTCCCTTCTTTATGAGGGTAGAGAAGTATATGCTTTTTCTCAAATTTTAAAATAACATGACATCCTACTCCTTTGTCCTCATTCATGAATTGAAATTAGTTACAACATAATCCAGAAGCAAGGGTGGTTTTGGTTTCTCCCAGTTAACTCAGTTGGATTAACACATTATGCTCTGCTATACTGTGTTCTAATTAAGGCTTCTTAAGTCACATCAGCTGGATTCAGACATGTTAAATAAATATAGTCAATTGAGCTACATTACTTCAGCAGTCCTTATTATTCTGTCACTCTGTATTATTATTCCCAATATTACAGAACTGATTCATACATTACATCAAATCATAATATGGTATATAAATCCACCCACTTTCATTGTAAAACATGGTGTATGATTTGGCATGATATACGAACTTAGCAAATTGTTAATTTTAAGGTATCCAAATAGTTCAAGGCTGAGAAGGACCAGATTTCCTAAGACTATTTGAAGTGACGTATGAACTAGCCCTTATACAATAGAAACAGCACTTACACAACAATCAAATGAAATCACTCTCACTCCCCCCCACTGCTTATGTGTATTCGTTAATCCATGCCGTTCATTACTTTCATGACATTTTATTATGTAAATATATGAAAAATAATATTATTAGATTAATATTAAGCAGTGTCAGTCATAGTAAATCCAAAAATGTCTCTAGTTCTGAATATGCTTGATATAATTCTTACTAAATATAGCACTAAGTTTGAAAATGGTCAATCCTATCCAAAGCATTTTGTTGTTGGAATGCGAGGAGCGGTAATATAGTAATTTTATAAGACTTTAATAAACCTTAATTTAATGGAGTTGAGATACATAATATAAAATCTATCTATACCCTATATCCTTCTGCACATGCATAAAATCTTATCTGCCATTTTATATATGGGAAAAATATGCTTGTCTAAAATCCTGTTTGAATTTAATGCTTAATGGAAACTGCTTCCCCTATTTTCCGTTAAACTGTGTCCTATAAACTCTGATCTCCCCCTGAATTTAAGCAAAAGTGGATAGGTGAAGGATTATCCACTATACACAAGATAGGTTCAAACATATGTTATTAATATGGGAAATCTGTATGGAAATAACATTCTAATAAAGTTCAAGAACCATATAAGTTAGTGCTCTGTTTATCTACACAGAATTGTTGGTTAATTTATCTTAATAGCAAAGATAGCCTTTCCTATCTTCTATGTTTTTATGGTTTTTGATGTATAATTATATGTAGAGCAGTAATAAATAATACCTGTAGGAAATGACCAGGCTGAGCCCAAGGAAGGGGACAAATGCATCATCAGTCTTTCATCCTTTCATGCCACAAGAGATGTAAGTCTAGTCTACCTTGAATTTCATTATCTCTTATCTACTGCCTATTTGCTTTGACTGTTAGTAGTTCAGGTTTTTGTAGACAGCATGAGCTTTCAATAAACTTTTATACTGATTTTGAATTTTCCTGAGCTTCACAATACCTATACTTGTGCACGCACACACATGTATATGTGCACACACACACACATTTTCCCCCTGTTCAATTGTGTCTGACTCTTGGAGACTGCTTGGATAAGTCCCTGAGATTTTTTTGGCAAACTTCTTCAGAAATGATTTATCTTTACCTCCTTTCTGGGGCTAAGAGAAAATGATTAGCCTAAAATCACCCACCTGGCTTTTATGACTAAGGCTAGAAACAGTCTCCTGGTTTCTAGCCTGATGCCTTAACCGCTATATCAACTAGCTCTAATATATACAAATATATAATTATAGGAATATATATTATACAAATCATAAGATATAGAAATCTTAAAATCATATTTACACATCACTAACTCAAATGAATGGATCTGACAAATATTCAAATTTGCTTTATTACTTGACGAAAACATGGTAAGAAATTGAGTAAGCAGAACAGAATATACCTCAAGCAGACCTGACAAGAAAAACAACCACATGAGCTATTTCTACATTATTGTAAGGCTACATTAACACAATCTTGCAAGTCTGAAAATACAAAACTCACACTGTCTCTTTTTACCTCCTGATAAAAGGGCAGATTATTACTATTATTATCTTTCTTTGCAGATTATTCAGATGCAGGCTCCCACTACTCTTTAACTGATCACTCTCAGGGAAGCATCTCATTTCTTCCCTTCATCCTTCAAGGTTATTCCCACATACCATTACAAATATAAAGAAGAATCTTGTTAATTTGTGGTCAGTTCAAAGTTATTAGCTCGTATCAAATTTGTTTTATCCTGTCTGTATTATTTTTATATATAACCCAAGACAGTGAACATACCTAATATTCCTTCCTCTTTCTCTTTTCCTCACAACAGCAAACCTGTGAAAAAAGTGAGGTTAAGAGAAACAATGACTGGCCCAAAGTCACCCACCCAACTTTCATCCCAAAGGCAGGACTAGAACCCAGTCTCCTGGCTTCCAACCTGACAGATCAATCTGGTTCAATATAATAATGAAATTTAATAATTTCAGTTAAAACACCTATCTACTGCACCTATATTTATTAATTATCTCAGAACAAACTCTCATAATTCATGATCCTAAGCCAAAGCAAGCCCAAAATTACAATAAAAAGACAAAATAAATACACTAAATAGCAATAAGCACTTAAACTTTGTAAATAGCTTAGAGAGGGCTGTAAAGCGATATGAGTCAGCATACTGCCCCCAACAATTTGGGTCCTCATTTTATCCACCTCAGAAGAATGGAAGGCTGAGTCAACCTTGAGCCTAAAGCTACAATGTCACATATTTTTAGAGGATAAACATGGTTTACTTCCAGGTAAATAGACAAAAGTATTTTGCTATCAATGTCTTCCACTGTCTTGCAGGGCAGAGTTATGCAAATTGCATTTAATCATTTTTATTTAATTGACCTCAAAGAGCAAAGATAACAGGTGCTACCATGGACTCTTTGGAGAAATATGAAAATCAACTGTTTCTTTAGGAAGTGCTGAGGCATTTCCATTGTGAGTAGTGTACAATTGTTTTAAAGAGAGTAGGAACTGAAACTATTTTTCTCACTCTTAAGAGGCTAAGTAGCTTAGAATCAATACATCTATAATAAATAAATTCACTTATTAACGCTCCTGAATTCAGAAATACCAAAAAATCAACCCACCTCAAGTCTGCAGGCCTATTACCAGTTCTGTATATACCCAGACTACTGAATAAATAAAAATCAGTATTGTTTGTATTCCAAAGCATGAGATTCAAGGCCTATGTTTGAATATTATTTGAATAACTTGCCTACATTCATACTTCACAAAGTAGTTGTTCTGAAAACTTGACAAGTGAAAGGCTATCAACATTTCCATCATTTCAAATTTTCACAGCCAAATTTTCATGAGCTTCAGTATGCATATTAATATATAAAAAAGAAAAAACAGGCAGACCCTATCCTCTTTAGCATTCATTCCCTGCACTTTAATTTTACACACTCAAGATCACACTACCTTTGTATTATCTTATCACTGCTTATCCTATCACTGAAAGCAAACAGACTATTAAAAAAAAAATCCACTACAGATTATAAGGGACGATGGATCATGGAACAGACTTTTGATTATGTACTACATTTTTACAATTAACTTTGATTCGTAAAAGGCTTGGTTTACACATCATACCAAGCAACAGTGTAGTTTGAACCAATGTGCCAAGCCAAGCCAAGTGCCTGTCACTCAAGGAACCAGGAAAAATCTGACAAAAGCTTTCTAGAAGGTGACAGCTTTGAAAAGAAACCTAGGAGGGAGAGAAAAATATTTCACCTTCACACTTTTAAGTTCTTCAGTATATAATTTCTTCCCCTTGGATTTGAATTCGTGGGATGGAAGTCGCCAAGGGTCTCCGGAGAGGATCAAATTAGGGATTGTTATTTTATATCCGTAACTTCCCAGTGGATTAGACTCATCCTTTCTCCTCTAAACAGAACTGTGAAGGGTTTTATATATACCTTTTGAACACACTACGCAAATGACGAGAAGCGAAGGCAATTACGGGGTTAATTACTCCGGATTATGCGTAAATTATCTTTGAGAATTGTACATAGGAAGAGCTTCCCAGCGCACTATTTTTTTTTCTCCCTCGAGAGGAGAAAAGCGACGCTTTCGAGGCTTCCTAGCGGCGAATATAAGCCTCCCCGTCAGTCGCAGCTGCGAACAACTCCCTCACGCAACTTAAGGCACGTCGGAAGTATCCCAGCCCCTTAAGTCTGTTGCTCGCCCCCGTTCCGCAGCTGCCGGTTTACCTTCCCAAGTCACGTCGTACATCTCCGAGACTTTCGCCATCTTGCCGGCCTCCCCCTCCCTTCGCCGAGCGACCGGCTCACGTGATCGCGCTAGAGCCCCGCCCACAGATTTCCAGCCCGTGCCGGCAGCTTGAGAAAGCGATCTGATTGGCTGGGAGCGCGGAGGGCGGGAAAGAAGGGGGTTAGGCGTTGTTGCGAAACGGCCCGGAGGACTCGCTCGCTCCGGCCGAACAGAGGCGGAAGCGGTTCGCTGGTGTTGCTACCTATCAGTGAGTCTCGGTATAGCCGGGCTCCGCTGGGAGGTGTTGGGTCAGACGCAGCAACGACGACTCACCTACCTTCAAGAAACGGGCGTGTTGGGGTTGCTCACCTGCTTGGGTTTGCATTGTATCCGTGGGAAGCCCTGACTTCCCCCCCCCCCGCCCCCAGAAGAATGAAATATTTTGGGGAGTAGCGAAAAGGCAGTATAGAATATTTCCTCTAAAGGAGAAATGGAGGGGGGGAGGGAGGAACCTTAAGGGAGGCAAAAACCAGCCCCAGTTTCCCTGCCCCAAGCAGAAACTGAGGAGGCCAGGAAGAAATGCCAGAAAGACTGGGTCAGGCAGAAACTTAAGTGAAGCAATGAGCAACACAATCAAGCCAAAGGTTGACAAAATTAGCTCAGACAAACACCTAGGATTTGCATTTTCCCTTTTGCTTATAGAACAAACCGTGTCCTCTATATGACTCCATAGGAATCCAGAAGGTATTGTCGGAAGAATTATCCTCCTGGGTTCAGTTCCAAGTGGGAAAAGACTGGAAACATGGAAGCTGTTTGGAAAGATAGTTAAATGGTGGACAGAACCCATATGGCTTGGAGCTCCAAAGTAAAAAGGATGATCACATGCTTCAAGATGTTGGGTGAAGGAAAAGAAGGGGAAAAAGGGAAGAGATGCTGAGAATCCCTTGGTTTTATGCCCTCTGTTGGGATTTGAGGTTGAGCAGGTATTCTGATTGGTTGTCAGACTCTCATGGGACTATGCTGGGGCAACTCTGTAGACTGTCCTGAGTCCCAGGCTTGGTTGAAAAGGCTTTGGGCAATTCCTATTATATATAGCTCTACCTGGAGTAGATCTTTGTTATGTAAAATAGACTGGCCCAGGCTAGAATAATGGTCCATTAGCAAAAGTGGGGGACTGAATTTCTACTTCTCTAGGGGAAATATTCTGCCTTTTCAATATTTCCTAGGATATTTCATTTTTCTAGGAGAGGGGTGGGTGCTAACTTCCTAGAGTATAAAACCCACCCACTCAAAACTCCATTTTGTCAGTTGTTCCAGAATCGCATGTGGTTGGTGGTTCTGCTTTATCAATAAAGGGAACCTTTCTTTCCAATCATCCAGCCTCCATTTTATTTCCAATGTCTTTTTCCTGGCTTGGACCTGGACCTGGGATATTCATTCCAACACATCCCAACCAATTCATTTCCAATTCTCAGAAGTTAGATTTGCACAATACTCTCCTCATTTCTTTCCAGGTCCATTAATCTTTTGGTGATGAGCATCCCATGTCTCCGTGCCTGCCAGAAAGGGTTGTTGGGGGACAGCCATGTTGGTCTAGAGCAACAGTCTACTTGCTGAGATGGTATAGTTCTCCTTCTTGAGCATGGGGCTGGGCTAGAAAATTTCCAATCTCCCTTCCAGCTCTATTCTATTTTATTAAAAAGCATACACTTTTGTATGTTGTAACTGACTTTCTTGGATGCATACAATGGTTAAATTGAAATTGGATTGCAGGGGAAAAAAGAGAAGATAGAGTTTTACCCACAACCTGCAATCTGTGCGACCAGATGCCTTTTCCTGATAAAATGTATCAGCAAAAGAGATACCCATCTGATGTAGGATTTTTGGCAGACCCCAGGTTGCTAGCACATGCAAGGATAACATAGGGTGGGGAAGGGATCAGCTTTTTATCTTCTTTAGCCAAAGAAGAGTTGCATGTCATTGGAAAAGGTTTAAACATCTGCAGCAGAATTTTCCAACCTGGTTAAGTTCAAGATGTCAAGACATTCAGGGAGTTAAAGTTTACATACCTTAAAACTGCCACTTGTATACAACAGAGATGGCTGAACTTCAGGTCTGGGTGAATGCATTTCTTGGTATGAATTCAAGAGTCTTTTGAAACACCTTAGGAATTAGGGCAGATTCCATTTTTCTAAATCAGAAGTGTGGTTGACTTGGGCTTAATGCAAAGTCTGAATTCAGCTATTATGCTTATTTTAATCATGGTTAAGACACACTGTGACTTAACATGGTACCTGTGTCAGACCACTATGCTTTGTGCTATGGGTGTCAAAATCTCATGGGAGTAGAGTTGTAAATGGAAACATAACAAACCAGGGAAACGCAATACTGTACAAGTATTTACATTGCTTCTTCACTCCAAATACCATTCTACCAATAAAGTTTTGTTACATAATGCATACCATCTTATGAAAGATGGATAAGTAAAGTTTAACAGTATACAACAAATCCTACCGTTTGGATTTAGATTATTTTGATTGTCATACTTGTTTATGCTGCAATAATGTAATGCTTTGCCTACATACTCATTTTGTTCTTGTGAAACTTTGATAAAGTTTTCAGAATCCACTTTATAATTCTATAGTATGGGGCTAGAATATATATTTCTGTTCCAGGATTCTGAAATTAACTGCTTCTCTAAAGTATATCACTTTGTTGTTAGTGAACCAATAGGCAGACCTTTGCATATAACATAACACAAAACTTTAGAAGCTGTATTTAGCAAAACCCAGTAGATTACCACTTTAATAGGGAAAGGAACTGGGCTATAATTGAATTAACTAGCTTTCATTTCCTTTTTATCTCAGAATCCAAATGAAACCATAGAACTCATAACTCAAATTTCTGAATTCTTTTAATTAATACTAAAGTAAGAGTAAGTATGGCATCATTGATATTTTTGCCTTATTCATTAGCAAGAAGCAAACGGAAAAGATGTATGAAGTCATAATTTGACTTACTTACTAGTTGCGTTTATTTCCTGAGCCATGGTTTAGTTAGTCATTTTAATTAGCACAATTGCCTAGATTTGTGTTTAGATGTAACCATGTCTTACCAACCACAGTGGCAGCATGCTAATATAAAACCAGTCTGTTTGATTTATGGGATTAATGTAGGTTTTTTTTTTTAACCTGAAATCAAGCTACTTTGTACTTCTGTGTATTTTCAATATGCATACATGTACCTTCCTAACTCAAAACAGCTTAAAGAGCGTGTGGCCTCTTGTATATTGGCTGCTTTCATCATAATTAAAGTCCCTCTTTTCCCTTGCACAAAGCCTAATGAGACAATAGAGATAGAGTGTAGTTGGATTCTGCTGAGTGTCTAAAATGTGTCCAAAAGTCAAAGGAAATCCTCAGATATTTACAATTGTATAACTTCAAGGAAGCTCCTAGATCAGGGCTGTCAAACTGGGCATCACTCGCAGGCCACACCCACCCCAACTCCACAAATGGGGAAAACTGCATGAAATGTCATGTGACAGCAATGTGACCCCACAAGATTGACACCCATATCCTAGCTTGTATAAGCAATATATGAAAATCCTATTAATTCCTATTAATTTGCTAGTTAGAATGTTCTCTGGGAACTCCTTACAAATATTGGACATCTTGTCGAAAATCTTTTGGAGTATACAGATAATCAATTTAAATAAGTAAATAAATATAAATAAATAAATAAATCTTCAAGAATTTGTGCTCTTCTGTGAAGAATGTCTTTGTTTTACTGTTACTCCTTAGTAATGTGTTTTTTGTCCACATATGTCTTGCATTTGTTATCAATTGTGGAGAAAAAAAGCCAGTGATCTAGAGCAGATGTTTATAAACATGTCCACAGAAAATAAATAAACTACAACATTTGAATAAATCCATGATGAAATAACAGCATTAATCTTGGATGTGGATGCCTTAGAGAGACATGTTGTTGGACAGTTGTGTTGATCAACAAATATTAATAGTTATTAGTATAAGTAATAGTATTGTTAATATAAACATAAGTATTTGTTACTTTTTATAATGAAATGTATTTGTATTAAGCAACTTCCAAGGAACTAAAAATAAAAGATCAAGTATACATAGTTGATAAAAATATTTAAACATTATTAATCAATTCAAAGAGGAAGTCCTAGCTGAAAAGGAAGATTATGGGCATAGCTCCCTAAAGACATCATTTCCCAGTTTGAGAGATTTTATATCTCCCCATTTATCTATATTATTACCTACAGCAGCCTTTCTCTACCACTTCACAGTGAAGGAACTCTTAAGAAAATTACTAGATATTCATGGAAGCTCTGCATAAAAATAGCAATATATATATATAAAAATTTCATATCACCATTCACTTCTAACCTACACAATACGTTTTACAACAACAGAAATGGGGGCAGGCTGACAACTGAATCACAATGCATAAAAAATCCTTCAATTGCAAATGCTCACATTTGCAAAAAATAATGTTTTTTTTTTTTGTGAAACTCTAGGGTTCTGCAAGATCGTTATTCTACAATCTTATAGAAACTTTATAAAGATGAAGTCATAATACTCTTCATATTTCCTTAAAAAAGAAGAACAGCTCATAAACTCATGTGAAATTTGGCTCAATTGACTGTTTCTGGATTGAATCCTAGTGTTGATAAAACTCCGGTTCTGATTTCTACTGGCATGTTTAATTGCAAGCAGAATGCTATTTTATTTAGGCTGCAAATTAAAAACAGAAAAGAGATTGTTGAAAACCATGTTTTGGGCTAGTTATGAGCATTCTTATTTTGTCTTGAGAAATATGTCATTATTTTTAACAGAGACATGCCTGGTGTGCTTAAGATATCAAGGCTTATTTAAATAGGCATAGAACAAAGTCTAACATCTCCAAGGAAAGGATGCTGTGTCTGGAAAACAGCAGATGTAGACTCAAATAATTCAGCCCCAAATGATACAGATGTTTTCTTGAATGATTTTAAGGCAATACTGTAGAAAATACTGCAAAGTAACAAAACTACAGACCACACAAATACTCAAAATCCAGAATAGCAATATTATCTTTCTGAGTTGCCTAATATGCAACAAATAAATCATTGTTAGGAGAATAATATACGTGAATCTGGGGATCATGGAATCTTTAGTTAAAATCCAAATGTACGTGTTTATGTCACCAACAGCTGAGAACGCTTAGTTCAGAGTTGTCATGTATATTAGAAGTGGCAGGAACCACTGGCATCATCTGGAAATATCCAGCACAAGTTCCAGAAACATACTTAACTAGGCCCTTTGGCAACAATATTATACCTCGAAAAGCTGTTGCATTTGGAATAATTATTTAAAGACGTTATTTTGAGCAAGTGGCCTTAGTAGAAGATGTTTTACCCATAAACAAGATTTTGTTAGTTTATTGGGCAATCTGCAAATAAAAAGGAAGCAAACCCCCCAAAATGAAAATAATCACACTTCAGTTGCAATCTGAGATCTGATCTCTTTCCTTGTCTCTTTTAATACAGGAATAAAGATACACACTGCACATTCTATGTTGTAACATTGCTTTCAAGCCAGGAAAACATATTTTCTCTTCATAATGGTCAGTGGTAAAACACAAGTCAGCAATATTTCCCAAGTAAGTTCTCTCCATTGCGTTCTTCATCTTACATATCCCTCCCATGCCAGTTGCAGTCTTGCATCTCACGTGTATGTTCTGAACTCTTCTCCCTCCCTTACAGGATTTTAATTATTCATCTAATTTGCATTGCCACTTATATCTATCCAATAATCTCTATGTGGCAAACAAACAAAAATGAAGGATTACACTAAAAGAAAAAGAAAAAAAAGCTGCACTGAGACTCAGTAGAAACCCAAATTGTCAGACACAAGGTTCAGACTCTTGGATCACATTACCAGACCAATTTCACCCTTGTTCTTTCCAGTAGTTAGGAAGTGTAGCTCATTGCTTGCCAGGAGTCCCTCATCTTGGAAATATGTCCAAACTCTGTTATCTTGGGTACCATCAAAGTACCCAGCTGGTGATATCCAATGTTCTCTGTCTTTCTGGACTATGTCCTTTGACAGAAAGGCATGAGGAAAACACCACTGTGCCCCTAGTTGTTGTTGGTTTAATCCTTCTGCCTGGTGTTCTAGTGTCCTTTTCAGTTTCTTCAAGGATGTGACTGGTTTTGTCATTTGTTCCCACATGGTTCAGTGGAAACAGATATTTACCCGAGCTTAAACAGAAAATCTTTCTATTACTATCTCAATATGTGCCTTCCGTTCTTTTGAGATGCTGACTGACTGACATGACCTTGCTTTCTACAGAAATATTTCACCTGGAAACATGATGCAGAATATTCAGTCAATAAACTCAGAAATAATTGGGTCAACTGAGGCTTTTAGAGGGGGGAAAGGGAAAAATGGGGGGGACCCACCAATCAGCAGAATCCCCTTTTTTCTTCCTTTTTAATGATCTGGCAAGCTTCTGCTTCGTTACCTCTCTGGGCCTCATCTTTTTTCCTTTTCAAGAGAGCTTCCCCCCCCCTTTTCATGGACAATTCCTGCAGATGGGATAAACTGGTAACTTTGTGTTCTGTATTCTTTATACTTTTAATTAAACTGACTTGACCTCCAGCTTCAATGTTTTCATGGGCAAACCAAAAGTTTGAGAAATGCTTGGGCCCCAAATAAGGGTCATGGATGTTATTAAGTAATATCTGAAACCTCTACAAGATATTTAAGAGCTACTTAAATAGAGAATTGGAATTGAAGATTTTTTTAATGAATAGAATACATTTTTGTAGAAACTCGTGAAGTCAAGAGTATATTAAATATGAATAGTACTATTTTTCCTTCCTTTTTTTTTCAAAAGTGCAGTGATTACGATGGGAAAACAATGTTTATTGGCACCAATGTGAATCAAAGAAGGATCTTTTACATAGCTAATGTCCTGCTAGTTAGTAAAATGTATTTTCTCAACGATTAGATTTGCCTGAATTATTTTACTGGATCAAGGAAAAATATTTGAATTTGTTACTAGAAAGTCATTAACAATTAGTGTGGCTTGCGGTCCAGAATTAGTTTCTGAAATATGCACGCAAGGAATATTTCTTTCATTCCTTTAGCACACTTACAATAGTAATTCATTTTTAATATTTGTTACAGATCTAGAGTTTCTGTCTTAATATAACTGTGTTTTCTGTAGTACTGTATTATACTACCATTAATAAATCGCCCAGAGCCTGTGTTTGCTTAACTCACTTGTCCATGACCTGAGTGTTTAGAAAGTGGCATAACAAGCCAAATAAATGAATAAATGCAATATATTTATATTTTATAACAGTGTTATTAATTTAATAACTTTAATGGTGATAAAAACAAAATAAATCAGACAACTAAAAATGTGCAGAAGATCTC
This sequence comes from Bungarus multicinctus, assembly GCA_023653725.1. Taxonomy (NCBI): domain Eukaryota; kingdom Metazoa; phylum Chordata; class Lepidosauria; order Squamata; family Elapidae; genus Bungarus; species Bungarus multicinctus. The sequence goes on along the minus strand of CM042846.1, from coordinate 75,429,330 downwards.
CCTATAATTAAAAAGAAAAAGATTTGTTTGGGAAAGTGGAAGACTAGGTTATAATCTGAAGAGTATTTTTAGGTAGGGAAGGAGATTAACATGTAATCTTAACTTATAATGAAATGTATGAGGCATGATTAATAAAGAGGGCTAAATGAGAGTGTTTATCCCTAAAGGAATAAAGGTGCATAGTTACAAGTGTGCAAAGGATAATTGCAAATGTCAAAATATTTTCAATTACAGTGGTGGTCTGTATGATATTTATTATAATTCTATCAAGCTGTCGTTAATGGACTTGCAATTATCTCTCCAGTAAATACATATTCTGTAATAATAGTTTAGTGTTCAGAACCAAAATGAAATAGCCACAATTAAACCACAGTCTTTCTGGAAACCATGTAATATTTGGGTGTCTAGTTGGATATGGACCACCCAATCTGTAATTGACTGTTGTTTCTCCAAGTTAAACTCTACCAGTTTCCAATTGAATAAAACTCTGGATATCTTAAGTCTCAGGGCATAATATATATTTCATGCATAAAGTATAGTATTATTTTAAGCAGAAAATTAGAAAATCCTGAATTTTGGATTTTATGATATATATGTATTATTCATTCTGGAATAGTAACATAGTTGGTCCAAAATTGCCTATTTAGCTTCAATTTCACATCTAATTTGTAAGGGACAATATATAAAAGACAGATAATTAATCATGTGAAGCCAAGGATTTTTGTATTTCTTTTGTAATAAAGCATTTGTGAAGTTACATACCTAAGAAGATGGATGGAGAGAAACACCCATTATAAAAATACAACCCTAGATCTTTTATGGAAGATGAGTGGTATCAGATGCAAAATAAATAAAAGAAATGATTCCTTCACAAACCATAATAATTATCCCATGGAATTTATTACTGTAAAATCGGCTACCTCTGTCGACAGTTTTTAACAGGCAGAATGCAAGAATTCATGGCAGGTAATACTGTTTTTACATTATCATGGATGCATTTATTTTAAATATTCTGCCCTTAGAAGCAGAGATTTTCCATAGAGAGTTATAATACACCAATCACAATTATTATTATTAAACTCTCAAAACAATAATCATAGTATAATTTATTTTAAAAATCTATGTTCAAAATATAACAGCAGATGTAGAAGAAACAATACATATTAAAAAACCACTGGGTTTGTCAACTGGAGCCATATTTTAGAGAAAAAGATGTTGATAATTTTGAAAATAAACACTTTGCCAGATACTGTATTGACCAAATCCTTCATTTTATTATAATGTAATCATCATTATCATCCACCAATCGTGTTGATAATATCAACATGTGCCTTTCCCAGGTCTGTGGGAAAGACTTGATAGGTGGATAAAAATGTCAAATCCAGTCTGAACATCTGGCTGACTGTGACAAAACTATAATAATTGCAACATCTGCAAGAAATACCAGCAAGCAAGAACTGGTGGGGCCATAAAATAGAGAAAGTTGTAGAAAATGAAGAAGCCAAAGTGTTTTGTGGCTTTAGAATTCAAACACATAGGCACCTGCCACGTAACACCCTAAGCTTAACAATTGTCAATAAGAAAGACAAAGAAGTCTGGATAGTGGACGTGACAGTCCCTGAAAACAGCAGAACAGAAGAGAAAGAACTGGAGAATATAATACAATAGATTGTATTAACACAATGCAAATAGAAGTAGAATGATTGTGTCAAAAGGAAGCAAAGATAATATGATTGGTTAATAGGCTTTGTGGATGCAATCCCAAAGCATGGGGAGCATCACTTGAACATAATCAACATTGGCAAAATCAATTGCAAAAGGCAATTTTACTTGGAACAGCTTACATTATGTGACAATAGTTTTAATATTAATAAACAACAACTGCCTTGGGAAAAACTTAATAGGTAGATAAAAATGCTAAATTCACCTTAAGCATTTGGCTGACTGTGCAACAACTATAAATTATGGACACTTTAAAAATAATTCTTCACATATCTGGAAAAAATATAAGGGCAAATACTGCAATATAGAAAACTTTAACATAGTCTTGGTTACAAATGAAGCAGTTAAAATGAATATTTGGTCAAGCCTTAATTTCCTAACTAAATTATTCCAATCATCATCATCATGATTATCATTGAACCATAATAATAATAACAAATAACTATTTATTAAATTCATGTGCTGCTTAACTCTCAACTACTCTGGGAGATTAAAAAAATAAAAACAGTATATTAAGTACATGTCAAGTAACAAAATATGTACATTATAGTAAAAAAAATGAAGATTTACATATATTACAGGATTTGGTCTGGCAGCTCTGAATTTCAAACTTAATTATCAAACCATTTTTTAACATGAATCACAGTTTGTATTGTATCACTGTTATTATGGAGATTAGGTTACCTCAACTGAGGGAGTGGGATTCCCAGACAATCTGTAAATATCTGGACTGATAAAAATGGAAAGCTCATAATATAAGTAGTATATTAAAAGCTTAGGCTATTTCCATCAATTTTATTGAGATTGGTGGTTCCTAATTGTTAGCATCATCTGTGCAACAATTCATCATGTATTCCTGTCCCTGAATTTTGATCCTACTGGTTTATATTTTAAGATCTTGGCCGCCAAGACTCAATTACAATTACAAATGCTACAGGGGACAGTAGAACATCCTTGCTGTGTTCCTTTGCTAATTGAAAAACTTGTGGAGAATGATCCATCTTTGCTATCATGTAACTGTCTTTTGCTTTCTCATTTTGTATGACCTCTTGTGAAATGTTCTTCCAAATTCTCAAGAGCTTTTTTCCATATCTATAAATATATATCTTCTTTTTCTTAATGTTGATGAATTCAAATGCATTTATAATATATCTGCTATGACCTCTCATCTTTTTTATAAATGTAATTTGTCTGATCTGTGTGTGTGATTTTGGAAATGCACTTCCTCTACTACTATGGTAGTATAAATAGTTACTATAACAGTAAAAAATAGTAAAGTAAGGAATATCTTCAGTTGATTATAAAAAAATAGTCTATATGATTGGCTTCATTCTCTTCTTTGTGTAATTAATGTCATATATACTTCTTTCCATTTTGGGGGATATTGATTTGTTCACTGAATGTCATTCAATGTCTTCAATAGTGATTCTGCTAGTTCTTCTTGTAGCTCATTTTGTAGCTCATTAGCCCATTTAGGTTTGGTACCTTACCAATTTTAATTTTCTTCATTGCTTCTTTAGCTGTTATACATTTGCTTAATATTTTGTTATATTTTTTCAATCAATTCTTTACACTCTTGAGCTTTTAATATATGTTTACAAATTTCCTTTGACAATTTTGTGCCTGGAATATAATTCTTTAAATATTTTTGCAAGCTCCTCTGTAATTTCCCATTTAGTTTATGAGTTTGTCCTCTTTCTCTATTGCTGATTCTTTCTCTTTTATAATCTGAGATGCCAGACATTTCATGGTTTGTTTGCATTTTCAGAATGATTTTGTTTGACATATTTTATCTTTTTGGGAAATTCAGCCACTCCAATAAACCTAATTGTTGTTTACCTGTGTTTAACTCTTTCAGTGATTGGTTTTATAAATCTGTTCCAATTCCTGTATTTTCCTGTGGGTTTGCTTTTAACTTTGCCTTAACTACACCTTCATACATCATGTAGATGTATTTCAGGTAGAGAACTGGTAGACATTATGAAATGAATAGGACACCAGATGAACTGTAATTTCACAGATAAGTAATTCAGTGACATCAGATCAACTGTGATATATTTTACCACAACTATCTTTCAAGGCATGCTTCTGTCCATACAACTTTTTTCTCTTTGTTTCTCTTTCTTTTTTTCATTATTCAGGCCAGTTTTAAGGACTAAACACCGGCCATCACAGAAGAACCACGCAGTGTTTGCTTAGCTGGCCTTTTGGCCTTGATGGTTTCTTTACAGAGTCCATCATTAATTCTATTCCCATCCACCAGTCCCTCAAGATCAACTTTTTCCACTCTTTCAGCTTCCAATAAACTCTGCCAGATCTAACATATAGTTCTGACTATAACAAACTCCAGAACAGCTGTTAAATGCATCTGCCAAGCTCTTAGCCACCAGAGGACTCAGACAGCAAAAGAAACAACACCCAATGAGTTGTAGGGCATCAGCTTTCTTGTTTTGACAGCAGATTGACCAACAATACTGGCATGTATGGCTTGTTTTTACTATAATTTTAAGTGGGTGAACGCTAACTGCTAGTGACAGCAGGGATTCAAACTGTTCAATATGGAAGCGTGTCTATTTGTCAAAGTTTAGTAGAGATTTAAAGACCCTTGAATAAGAAATAGGAGTCTGTTCTCTCAAAAATGTAGTGTGTGGCCTAAAGATTCATCTGTGAATTCTAGGAAGAGAAGCGTTATCCGTCTAATATTGTCTATATTGTCAGAGGATGTGCTTTGCAGTTCCGATGTGGTGGAATAGTTAAGATATTGGACTAGGCTCAAATTTTTATTCAGCCATAGAATCTAGTTGATTTGGTCTCTCTCTCTCTCTCTCTCCCCTCCCAACCTACTTCAAAGAGTTGTTATGAAATTAGAAGAGAGAAGGAGGGCATGTATGCTCCCTTATGCTCCTGAAAGAAAGAGTTCTTTCATATACAGTGGCCGTGTATCATACATTATTGAGAACATGTGTCCCTAAGTATAGTGATAAAGAATCCTCATCAAGGAAAGTAATATAACCCTTGAAGTTGCACACTAATACTTGGAAGATAGATAGATCAAGTATTCACAAATACTATATATTCAATCTCTCAAATAGGGTGAGATGTGTTTTTATTTTAACTGCACTAATCATTTCTAAATCTGCACCTACATGAACTGTCAGCATACAAAAATCCTCACAGTGAAAGAAAGATTTAGCTACTTTTATTTTTTTTAATTTTATTTGGTTTGTCAATTGCTTACAATAGGTATAAGTAAAAACATAGTTATGAATATATGGATACATATAAGAAAAATAAAAGAAACAATAGGAGAGGGATGGTAGGCACGTTGGTGCGCCTATGCACGCCCCCTACAGACCTCTTAGGAAAGGGGTGAGGTCAATAGTAGAAAGTCTTAAGGTTAAAGTTTTTGGGATTTGGGGAAGAAACCACAGAGTCAGGTAGAGTATTCCAAACATTGATCACTCTGTTGCTGATATCAGCTCAAGATAAAAATGTATGCTAAAATAGGCAAAAAAGTTGTCCTACCAATGAAGTTACAGTTGAATGAAGAAGCGCATCCAATACTTAATAGCCCAAAGATGTTGAGGACTTGATGGAGCCCACAGATGCCCACCAGTGGAATATATGATATGATTCCAAAATTAATTTTTGGCACCTCATTTCATTTCAGTACTTGAGAGATTCAGAAGAAATAGGAAGAGGAGTTGTGACTCATGCACACCCCCTTTGACCACATCTGAAAAGGTACCATGCAAATATTGTTCCAAAAATATGGGCATAGTTGCTAGAGACACTCGATGCTTCTGCCAGTTAACGTGATTCCAGCTTAATCTTGATCCATGTATATATGTATCCATGTATTCATAACTATGTTTTTACTTATACCTATTATCTTGTAAGCAATTGACAAATAAATAAAAAAATAAATAAAAACATTAGCTTAAATGCACCTGATTTTAAATATTTCAGGGGAAAAGAATTGGGTGTTTGTTTATCTATTCATATGATCTGATGCTGATTTGGAATGCATTTGCCTCCACCAAAATGACTTAACTTTTGTTAGAACTCTTCATAGTGCCTATGATATGGATCAGATTTGGAGATAAAGGAAATGGAGATTATTAAAGATCCCCCATTACCACATGATACTGTAGCTTGTGGTGTGTTATTATATAAACTTCATTAGAGACAGATGGTTGCTTTAAAAAAAAAAAAACCAAGCATGATACCATGTTTTTCCATTTCACTACCTTTCCCCCAAGCCCAGAAACCAACCGCCGAAACTTGTCAAATGTTGCCATTCTACACTTGAGTCACCCTGGGAACCCTACTTGCTGCCATGAAACGGCCAGCTTCTAAAGGAACAGATGTTTCCAATTAGCAGTAAGAGAGCTAAACAAGTGCATGCGATGGCACAAGCACAAATAACGTGTTTCAGTTCAAGACATTTATAGCTGTCCTTTTGGAGTTGGAAATTATTAAAGCTAATCCTCAAGCATATAAGAATGCTGCATGCTGGGCAACAAACATACATAACAGGTAACAGGTTGTGCCTGCTCTTTTTCAAGACACTGAACTCATTTTATATCCCTTTTAATGATGGAGGAACGACCACTGGAGGTGATTTATCAAGACGGCTGCTGTGCAACCTTGGATCATTTTCAACAAGACCTAGGAGGGCAGAATGCCAACTCTGCATGGAATCTATATGCAATTGCTATGCATCATAAATCACGGGGCATAATCTATTTTGGGGGTCAAGGGCCATAATCATTGTGTGAGGTGTAGGAACCACATGTGAATTGAAGCAAGAAGGAACTGGACCCTAAGCAAAACAGTTGCCTGTTCTTCTACATTAACAGTAACACAAATTATACCCATGGATAGGTCCTATTATATTTGGAGTTCCATCTCGAGATGAGATTGCACAAGAATAAATAAAAATGAAACCCACACAGCTCTGAGGGAAGGAGAAAAATTTATTCCCAAAAGCAAAGGGGTTTGCTTTGGGAACAGCTGCAGAGAAGAGAGGTACAGCAGGTTGCTTTCATAGGGGAGCTTGTGCTGGGTGTGGCAGCATGTATGTGCTGATTCTAGGGTGATCCTTGAGGGTTGTGGGTGTATGATGTGTATTCTTGTGAACATGCAGTTCTGCTGGGAGACCAATTTAATGAACTCTATTTGTGTTTCCAGACCTTATCTTTCGATATGTGGATTAGGGCTGGGTAACCTATTTGGGGTTTTGCAGAATTTTGAGCAAAAGATCTCCCCTTTGTTTTTGTTTTTTTAATTGATTAGCTTAGTTTCAGCTTGACTGTCGATTATCTAGCGGAAGCTGTAAGTCCATTGTGGATTCTGTTAATGTTTTAAGGGAAGATGGAAAGAGTATGAAGAATAAAATATACTTTGATATCAAACTTCCCACACTTCCTTACAACTATCTCGAGCAGGGTTGTCAGAAGGGTCTAGGAATCAGAATCAGAATAGAGCTGGAAGGTCCATTCCAACCCTACCTTTCTCAATGATGTGCTTGCAAATTTGAAAAGATTGCTATTATACGGTAGCTGGAAGAGAACTATGTGTTCAGTGCAAGTCAGGATGAGATGGATCTACTCACCAATGAGAACCAATTTACTACCTCCTGTTGCTACTGAAAGCAGAGATCTGTTTTGCATCACAGTATGATTAGCTGGCCAGTTGGAAAAATATCCACCAAAATAGCTTTTGAGGGATACACCTAGTGTGTGCATTCCTTCTATAAATCAAGGAGATGGGAGGCACACATTTTTCCACTGTAGTCATTTTTTTTTTATACAAATAATTTAAGGATGGGGCATAAGGATGGAATTTTTCCGTCTCCTTTTGAAATATATTTTCATATGGATGTAGAAGCTTTATGGGGGGGGGAACTTAGTTTATCTCACATTTCTTTTCTAATTTCTTTTCTTAAAATACAGAAAATTGTCTAAAGTTAATCGTTTGCTTCCCGTGAAAATGTTACAGGTTCTGGGTGATTCACTAAAAGGGCTGAGCAGGGGATTGGTTACAGCCAGCAAATTGACAGCTTTGTTATAAATGAAAGACTCTCAGGAACAAAACTATGAATCCCAACAAAACCGAGCCAACTTTAATCAGTCCTGTGCGAAGGTGAAGGTCAGATGAAAGAACTCATTCTAAATTTCTTTTGGCTTCAAGACAGAAGCTACAGAAGACTGTGACCTCTTGATGAGACAAATGGCTGGTGTCATTTAAAAAAAAGATGTATGCAATTTTGGAGAAGAGTAGATAGTTCTGCCAGACTTAAAACCAAATACAGATTGCAGCTACAAAAAGAAAAAAGTCATGGGGTTTCTGTTGAAGTCTTTTGTTTTTCCTCTTGAAGGAAGATGACTTTGGGGAGAGGGGCAATCTTTTTTAGCTTAAATTTAGTTAAACTTTTATTATGTATATATACATACTACATCATCATCACTGTATATTCTCCAAAGCTAAGTTCCCTCCCCTATCCCCAAAAAAGATAAACTGATGTTAGATTGAATGCCATCTTGGAAATTAGATTGAAACAACTGTTTAGTAATACTGTAAACAATATATTCATGAAAGGACGATGAGGTCCTCCTAACTCTGCTTCTCATTCTGAAAGATTGCTTCTCGATAGTGAAATGGTGACAGCTGTTTTTCAGTAAGCAATAAGAGTTTAGCAAAATCCATTCATGCAGCAGAATGAAATTATATACCAAAATAGCACATCAGGAGAAACGTCCTTGATGCCTCCCTTGATGCAAGGTGTTCTTGATTTAAATGTTGGCATTCATTTTTCCAGTTTGAAGCGCATGATACAGTTTATCCCATCACCTAAGATTCCATTCCTTTCTACTATACATGTAGCTCCATTTTTAGCTATAATCCCTTGGGAGAAGGATAAAGGTTGGAACAATCACCCTATGGATAAAATGGGTGTGAGAAGGTCCTTCTAACTGATGTCACAAAATTTATTCACTTATCAAATTAGAAACAGCCCAAATCCTTCACAGAGGGACTCCAAGCTGTGTGCACATAAAATATGATAACTTAAAAACCATACATGAAATTTATAAAAGAAGCAAAGATTGTTAAAATTCAACATTAAAAGTTAATTATAAGGCAGAGGTACGACTTTCAGGGCATGTTCTTAGCAAGTCCCAGAGAAAAGTGCACACATACATATGGTAGCCTCTGGCTGCGCCCAATCCAGCAAAACAAGTGAACAGGGAAATGAGTCCATGAAACAAGTAACAAACAATGAGTCCACAAAGTACAGAACAAGGTACTGAGTCCATGTAGTCAAGAACAGGGCACTGAGTCTACGAAGCAAGGGAGAAGCAAGCAGTCCTAACTCTAAATGTCTGTACTGGTACACCAAAGTACCAATTCAGCATTTGTTCCCAACAAACACTCTTTCCCACAGCAACTCGTTAAATATCAGTCCCCAGGTGTGTCTTGTGAAGAGAGGTGGGGCACTCTCCTCCCGAGTCGTCAGATCGGCCTGCGCTGTTCCCGCCTTCTCTCCACTCTCCATGCTCAGGGATCAGGAGGGGATGGTCCTTGCTCATCACCTGAGCTCCTTTGCTCCTCGTGTCCACTGCTTGCCCTCTCTGTCATCCTGCCCCCCGCTGTTCCTTCCTGCTAACAAGCCATCCCAAACTTAAGGGGCCCTGGGCTGCCTCAACATGCTCCTCTCCACATTCTTCTGAAACCAACAAAGGTTTCCCCTTGATCTCCATTGGCTCCAGTTCCAGCTCGTCGTCCTCTGCAGATTCAGGCTCTGACAGGGGCATGACAGGGAAGGATGTTCCAAACAGCAAGGCCAATGGTAGAGAAGGCTCTCGTCCTGAACCCCACCAGTTGGAATGATTTAACATGATCCACAGCATACCCTCCCTGCCTGAAGGGTGGGAAGGGCAGATGTAATGAAGAAGGTTCCACAGGTAACCAGATCTCATGCCATGTAGGGTTTTAGAGGTCATAACAACACTGTGAATTGGACTTGGAAGCAAATCAGCAGGTGATGGAGCTTGTACAGCAGAGGCATTACATGCACTATCCACATGAATTATTATTCTTTAGTGCTGTGCAGTAAGGGTAATAATGATATTAGATTCAGCAGAAATCTTAAAGCATTGGAAGGCTTTCCTGATTTCCTCAACTTTTTTCATCTTGAGCAAATTGATTTATTCCAAGGATCTCTGGTATTTCTCTAAATATTTCTTCTAAATTAGAAAGATTGAATAGTCCTGGTATTTTACAGGACTTGTAAGAATTTATGACCTGGTCCAAATATTAATGTTACTGGGATTTGTATTTATATTGTGAGAAAAAAGTTTTTGCTTTTATTGAAACATGTTTCCCTTCATTTAAAGAAAAAAGTAAAAGAGAAAGAAAGAAATTAGAAGTATAGATACACACATTTATACTGAATGTTTAAAAACTGTGATTAGGCTTAAGACAATTCATTATTTTATATTATACATATATCATGGGTGTGTGTGTGTACAGACACACACACACACACACACACATGATCAGGGAAAACACATCTACATGTTCATTAGAAATATATATAGGAAGCACAAATTTACTTCTATGGGCTTATGCTGAAATTCACATTCGCTTTTAGGTGAGTTTCTTCAGTTTTTGCAGTTACTCTGGCTACATAGCTAATTCTCACTTCTATTTTTTCAGGGAAATTCCTTTTTTCCGGTTTGAACTAAAGTGAATAACCCTAAATTCCAACATAGGAGCCAAATGCTGTTTTCCATTACTGGAAAAATAAAGGTCTGGCTTTTATTTGGGACTTGATAGGTCTTTCGGTTTCCATTCCTGCGTGAAGGTCTAGGCACAGTCTAAATTGCTGAACTTTGTTGTTGTTGCAGTTATTTGGCCTTTTTAGCTCTTGCAGGTGGGATTTCAGACCCGATACCTACTTTATGCGACAAGCATGCTTTCTGCGTGTACATTGGTCATGCTACAGTTTCATGGCTTCAGCCTTCAGCAACTTTTCAACTTCTCCAAGAATAGCGGATGCAGGAATTCTACTCCAACTGTCTCCACCTCATCTTTATTCTGATCATTAGAGAAAACTGTTTGGTGCCCTTGGAAATAAGTGCTCATTGGAGGAAGCAGAGGACTTTGCCCACCAGAATCAAAGCCCTCAATACCCACAGATTCCAGGTATCCATAATCATAGGTCTGTGGATTCTCAGTCATCCATGTCATGGTTGTCCCAAAGGTGCTTTTTCAAGAGGTAATTGAACTTTCTTGGTTTTTTTTTCTTTTGAAAACGTTTCGCTTCCCATCCAAGAAGTTTCTTCAGCCCTGACAGGATGGTGGGCAATGGAAGTATTTGCAGACAGCTGGTCATTTGCATCCTTTTGGGAGGGAATATAAATCCTTCCATTCCCCACTATCCTGTCAGAGCTGAAGAAGCTTCTTGAATGAGAAGCGAAACATCTTCAAAAGAAAAAAACAGGAAAGTCCAGTTGCCTGTTTAAAAAGCACCTTTGGGTGCTTTTTTTTTGATACCAGTTTTACACTTTTTTTGATACCAGTTTTACACTTCAAAATCCCGTTAATAAAAAGACCATCTCTATCTGTGGAGCTGGCTGAATTCTCTTTGAGTTGAAGAAGTAAAGAAGGAAAAGGTTTGGTCTGCCTCACCTGTGCTGGCAGGAGAGGCATGGTATGGACTCCATCGGCCGCAGGGAATTCCAACTGACGGGGTCCAGAAGAAACTTCTCTGCAAATAAATAGAAATGTATGATGAAAATATGTGATATAAATTTGGAATAAGAACAATAGAAAGAATATGTCATTATAATGTGATAAGATAGTATGTATAGAAATAAAATAAGGAAATGTAAATGATGTCTTGACATTGACACAATTGTGTATATAATTTTATTTTATGTTTTTAAAACTTTTGAAATTTGAATAAAGTTTATTTAGAAAAAGAAACTTCTCCGCTGTTGTGCCTGCCTTTGGAACAGCTCTCTCTCTTTCACACACGCACACACCCAATGAGGTCAGTTCCAATCCTTCCATAAAAGTTAATGACATGGCTCTGCCAATTGACTTGGGGCTCCAGCAGAGAGAATTCACATTGGGGTGGTTGGTAGATTAACAGAAGATCCCACTCCCCCCTTCTCATCATACTTCCTCCAGTGGTGGGATTCAAAAATTTTTTACTACCGGTTCTGTGGGCATGGCAGGGGAAAGTAAAATCTCCAGTCAGAGGTGGTATTTGCTGGTTCTCCTAATTACTCAAAATTTCCGCTACCGGTTCTCCAGAACTGGTCAGAACCTGCTGACTCCCTCCCGCCCCATGTTTTTAGATAGGTTGATAGGTTGAATTGTATTTATAAGAGGGCGAGGTGGTGCAGTGGTAGGAGTGCAGTACTGTAGGCTACTTCTGCTGGCTGCCTGCAATTGCGTAGTTCAACTCTCACCAGGCTGAAGGCTGACTCAGACTTCCATCCTTCCAAGGTGGCTAAAATGAGGGCCCAAATTGTTGCGGGCAATATGCTGACTCTGTAAACCGCTTAGAGAAGGCTATAAATCAGTGTAAAGAGGTATATAAGACTAAGTGCTATATTATTAGGTTTTATGAAGTTCTGTCTTTTAATCTCGTAAACCACCCAGAAGTACCATACAATAAAATGGGTGTCTAATAAATTTTACAAATAAATAAATTCTTCGAATGGGATGAAAATTGTTCTTTTTTTTTAAACCCACTCAAAAAAAAAATGTTTAACACGGACAAGCATTAACTCAGTGTTTCTTCACATCGGCAACTTTAAGATAGCTGGCTGAGGAATTCTGGGAGTTGAAGTCCACACATCTTTAAGTGGACTTCAACTCCCAGGGTTGAGAAATAGGTCCCTAACCCATTTGGCATGGACAAAGCACACTGTAATTTATTGATGCACAGAAATCACTGGCAGGCAAAAGAAGAAACAAAACTAGAACAAGTTATTTTAGTAATTTAGTCTGTGACTGAAACTGATATGCCTCAATTCAGCATGGAATACTCTTTTCCATATTAAAATTCCATGTTACCTTTGAATAATTTCAGAACTTTGGCTTTCTGGGTTAAAAAAGAATTTATTTAAAGCACAATATTGTATTGGAATCTACAAATAGATCTGAGTTCTACTGTTTAAAATTTACCGACTTCTCTGAAGTATGATTGTTTCAAGGAAGAACGTCAAACAAACAAGCCTCAAATACATCAACAAACAGAAAACTGCAGAAGCTCTCAGTTCTGAGGAGAGGTAGGCAAAACTGTTCTCCATATATATCATGTTTTCTTAAAGAATATTTACTGTAATTTATTTCTTGCTCAACGCTTTCATCTTGTTTCTTTTCTACAGTTGCATGTAAGTATTTGTGACAAAAGCTAACCTGCACAGACTTCCCTTTAAAAAGAATACTAATTGTTTGTCTTTTAAAAATTGTAGTTACTAAACTATGTGTGTAGGAAAGAATGACCACCATTCCTTCATCATTGACTGTGGTCCTAGACATAGAGGTCCATGTCCAGGTTAGCATTAGACAACATGAACCTGGTTTCTCATTTGATCTTCAGTTTCAAAGTCTCAGTATCTTTACTGCATAGTAATTGAGGCTTGCTCCAGAAGATGACATCTTTAAAAATTGTTTGGCTAACTTGCTTGTTCCAATGAGTCAAATTTAATTGGTTTGCCACTGAAGCTTATGTTTATATGATTTCTTGCCATATATGTGATTCTTATTAAGTATTCATATTAAGTCCCAAAGATGCTTTTTCATTACAGGTGTAATGACATACTCAAGACTTCTGTTGTGTTTCATTTTGAACATCTCTGCTTAATACTGTATGGATTGGTACTCTGATGTTGAAAGGCACATATTTCAAGTCAGTGGCTTCTAGCAGTTCTTTTCTAGACTTGATCAAATATCACTTTAAAATGAAGGCAAATAAGAATGTTTTAGGTAAAATCATGTACTATAAAACCTGAGTTACATGTAGGAGAAAGAAGAAATGTTTAAATAAGAAATGTTTGATATACATATAACGACCTTACATGTGGCTAACAGATGTTACACAGAACCCCATCTTTCTCTTTCTTTACTTTTCTACATTAGGTTTTTATGTGTCTGTTTTTTCTTCTTCATTTTATATAGTTAAGTCACCTCTTCCCTCCCCATAGCTTTCTTCTATTCCAAACACTATGGTGATATGCTTTGGAAGACATCCCTGCAGGGTAAAAGAGAAGATAAATAATTATCTGTGACAGAAATTTGTTTCTGTAGGCCTCAGACTATCACAATGGGATTATACATCAGACAGGAAAGTTCCTATAAGATTGACTGTCTTGATGTTATAATGATTTATGGCTATGTCATTGGTGACCCCAGATTCTGGAAAGCCTATTACAATTCCTCTTATTGTAATAATCACTTTTGCTTCTTCTTGTAGACATTGTTGGAGGAGAGGCATGGGAGCAAAAATCAAGAGGAGTCCTGTTTCTAAATAACAAATTTTATTAAAAGGTATACGATTTTGTGAACCACAGTGTTTTGGTGAAATTTGTTAGTTGGAAAAGGTGCTGTCAAACTTTCCCTGATTTTTTAATCAATATTAGAAACTAACTTCTTAGAAACAATATTAGAAATTGTTTATAACTAATACATATTATATTAGAAATATTCAGTATATAGTAGAAAATATTACAAGGCCAAACTATACAGTTAGAACATTAGTGACAGCTTCTTTCTCTAATTATGAATGCTCATATTCTGATACCATCTGATTTGAACTTCAGTAATACAGTACAGTTTGGTAAAGTGGTTAAGACACCAGGGGGAAGAAAGTGGGAGACTATGAGTTCAAATGCTGCCTGAGTCATAAAAGCCAGGTGAGTAACCACAGACCAGTTGCTTTCTCTCTCTCTGCTCAACCCACCTCACAAGGTGGTAGTTGTGGCAAAAGATAGGAAGAGGAAAGTGTGTTGTATATGTTCACGCTGCTGCGTTATTTGTACAAAATAATAAAGGCAGGATACAAACAAACAAATAAGTAAATAAACAAATATGGGGATGCAGCTCAGAAAGCACAACAGCTAGATTTCTACAAGTGATTAGGTACAAATGAGCCGATATTGCCAAATAAACCTTTAAAAATAAACATTAAAATTGCCATCTCTATCAGGATTCATTTCAAGATGGTATGTTAATTTTTCAAGTTCTGCATGGGTAGTGGATTAATTATATCAAAGGCCATCTACAGTACTTCCATATTGATTTTTCTTTGGGTTCACATGCCTTAAGAACAGACACAAGCTTACTTTGCTTACTTTGGGGGAACACTGACTAGAGATCATTCAGTCAGAACTGAAGAAGTTTCTTGGATGAGAAATGAAATATTTTCAAGCAAAACAAAGTCCAGTTGCCTTTTGAAAAAGCACCTTTGAGACAACAGTCCAATTGCTTTTCTGCATGATTGACATTACCTAGCATTGGCAAGCTTTGATAGTACAGTATAGAAATTCTTATCCCACCAAGGAGGAATAAGGAAGTTGTTAGAAGTTTGTGAATTCCTTGCCCAGCTGGTCAGCACTTGGCTGACCATGGCTGATTTTCAACATCAAGTAGGTTTGGCCTTTCTTAGTACTTGGATAAGAGACAACTAGGAAATCTCAGAGTTCTAAACTAAACAATTGGAGGAGGGGAAAAATCTGGGAGAAGGCAATGTAAAATCACTTCCATATTGTTGCCAAGGAACTGTATCAATGAGAACATACATGGCAGCAAAAGTTAAACTTGATTCAAAAGCATTTTACTTCTTACTGCTAAATCCTTTTTTCTTTCCACTACTGTATTGAGCATGTATGCATTAGTGACCGATATATCAGTAGTTGATCGTTGACAAAAAAGTGGAGGCTGGAATGTTGTTTTCTCTAAATGTTAATAGCAGTCAGCAGAATCCATAACTGTTAACCAAAACAGGGAGATTAAACTATTTACAAATTGTTTATAACATAATGATGTTAAACTAAAGGCCTGAGAGGTGATAGATGATAGCAGAGCTGAGATGGAATAATTACTGATTAATCAATGGTTAAAAAAAAGCATAGTACTGAACAAAGACAAAGGCAATCTGAAGTATTTCAGGACATTGGACAGCTCCTACTGAAAACCGATGTTGCTCCTATTAAACCTAAAGCTTTCTGTGACCATGTGCTCCCACACAGGCCTGAGAAGTACCCAAACCATGGCTTTATACCATTTATTTATGAACATGCTTATTTTTGGTCTAGTCATATTGGCTGACAAAAATGAGCAAATGTTTTTGAATTGAACAGTCCCATGCACTGTATCATCACTGAAGCATCTGGAAGTCCAGTATCTTTTAGGTTAAAAAAATGTACTGCTTACAGATAGATATTATCAACTAGTAGATATTGTGAGATTCTAAATATATCTTGAGAATAATTAAGTGGAATCAATTCTGATTAGTTCTATGATGGAAAACCACTAGAAAACACAGAATTATCACAGGAAAAGTTAAAAAAAAATCCCAAAAGAAGGAATGGCATATTATAGCAGTCCCCAATCTTTGTGGCTTGGCGGACTGGCAGGGTGCGGGGTTCTGAACAAGTGGCGGCATGTATGCAAAGCACCATTTGCGTGAGCAGTGGGCGCACATACCTGGTGCTCACGCAAATGGAGTTCTGTGCATGAGGGCAAGCATCTGCTGCTCATGCAAATGGCACTTCACGTGTGAGGGGAAGCACCCACCACTTATGCAAATGGAGCTGGGTGTGTGCACTTGCCCACTGCTTGCGTGGCCCAGTTCCAAACTGGCCATAGCTTGGTAGTGTGCTGCAGCCCAGGGATTGGGGACCCTTGGCATGTTACACCTATATTGTCCAAGTTTGCTTTATATGAAACCTCACTTTTTTAACCATGTTTTAATATATACCTAAACAGTAGACACTCCCCCACCCTATTTTTAATCCATAGCAACTGTTCCTAAATGTATACACTTCTAATCATGTCTGCACTATAGGCTCATTTTACAATCTTTTGCCTATTTTATATACAATTTTTCATTGAAAAAATAAATAAATGACTCAAGTACAGCTTCTAAGACTTCCAACAATTTAATTATTGGCTTTAATAGCTAATGTAGTTTACATTGATGTCACTTATTCCATTTTTTATGAAATTCATTGATTTTGCTTTTTATAACTATTTTTTTCTAAATTTAGTATCCCTTTCAGTTTTAGGCAATGTGCATAAATTATTAAGAAGAACCCACTGAAGCAGCACCAGTCTGCTTTCTAGATTTCCAATAAACACATGATGGCCCTTCTGAAAGAGCCTACAATATGTTCAACATACATATGGAAGTATATTCTGGCTGAGATTATAAATTGGTAGAATTACTCATAGCTGAATTTAATAAGCAACAGACTAATCCAAAAGTAGCAAAACTTTCTTATTAATGGTTGAGATTGTGAAGGTAAGGTGATAACCATTTGTCAAATGCAGTCAATGTTTTAATACAGATTGATGTAGCGGGGGGGGGTCAAACACAAGGCCCGTGGGGCCACCCTGGAAACAGTAACTAGTGCCTTAGGAGAGCCACATGACGGTTACAGGAAGCTGTCACAGCCGGAAACAGAGCTCAGGAGCCCATTTTTGTTGGCAGAGTGCTTGGGCCATCACAGGCACCCCCAACACAAGTGACATTGAGCTGGCCACGCCCACCTGGCCCAGAAGTCAAACTCAACCCTGATACAGCCCTCAATGACATACCCCTGATCTAGAGCATGGAGTAGGTAACATTGAGTTGTCACAGAAGTTATAGCATTATCCTCCTGCTTGCCTCCTTAGATACTGGAAGCCTCCAGACTT
Organism: Bungarus multicinctus; assembly: GCA_023653725.1. Lineage (NCBI taxonomy): Eukaryota > Metazoa > Chordata > Lepidosauria > Squamata > Elapidae > Bungarus > Bungarus multicinctus. The sequence goes on along the minus strand of CM042846.1, from coordinate 75,411,669 downwards.
ATATATATATTCTGGTCAACTCCAACTATAGAAACCATGTTACTTCAGAGTACCAGGTTGCTTCTGAATTGTTTATTTTATTCAGTTCATTTATTTTTTCTGTCTTCTGGTATTCCAGATTCAGGACCTGTCTTTGTAGGCTGATGTTTAACATTCTGGTTTGGGGCAGAATCTTAGGAATAATTGGGGCCAATTATCTCACCATCAGTGCTCAGACAGTCTTTAGAATCAAGTCTGTATTTCATTCTGTTCTTTTTCTGAGGTGGGGGTACATAAATCAGAGGCACACAAATACCTGTGAACCATCAGTCCTGAAATCTGATTATACTTACTGATATACTTTGATATGAAATACTTTGTATGTTTCACATAAGGAGAAATGAGTTGATATGATTAAAATTTGATGCAGGTACTTTCAATTAAGGATGCATAGAATTTTCAGAAAGATTTTTGTTTGCTAAATATGAATGACCTCCTTGAAAATTTGTAGATACTAGGAAATTTTATACTTTTGAGCAAAATAGTGTGCTAGTCCAAAATGCTATATTATAATGTTTTCAGTAAAATATATGTTTCAATATCCTTTAAGTATATGTCAAAACTTACTTTTGGTTGATTTTGTATTATTTTAACCCTGTTAAACTTCACCAGGGCAACCGTACTGGGGAAGTGGTCACTGGTTGTTGGAAATCTAAAAATATCACTAGTTAGAGCATGTACAGTATAAGAATGTAAAAAAGATTATTTCACTCTAGCACAGGGTGTCAAACTTGATTTCACTGAGGGCCACATCAGGTTGTTTGACCTTTGGGTGGGGGGGGCAGGAGCGTGGCAGCTTGACTTCACTCATGCCAAGGGCGGCTGTGGTGGCCTGAGCGTTCTTCTAGCAAAAACAGCCTCCCAAGCTCCGTTTTCAGTTGGGATGGCCTCCTGTAACCCTCTGCCAACAAAAATGGTGCTCGGGAGGGCTACATGCTCCATTTTCACTGGCAGAGGCACTGCGGGCCGATCCTTCGCTATTTCCAGGGCAGCCCTGCAGGCCTTGAGTTTCACATGTTCTAGCATCTTGACTTTGTCTAAACAGAACTTCTACTTATCTATGGAGATTCTCAGTCGTCCAGGTTATGGTTCCCCAAAAGGTGCTTTTTCAAAAGGCAACTGGACTTTCTTTCTTTTTCCTTGAAGACATTTTGCTTCTCATCCAATAAGCTGATTGACAGAACTGAAGAGGCTTTTTGGATGAAAAGGGAAACTTTTTCAAGGAAACACAAAGAAAATCCAGTTGAAAAATCCAGCACCTTTGGGACAGAAATTTTACTTGCTCTCTCCTTGGTGGAAAATAAAAATGCCTGCTCGCTCTCCATGTCTGCTCTTCGCATTTTTGAGCCTTCCAGTTTGCCTTAATTCACTGCAGAAGATAGCTCAAAACGAGAGGGAAGGAGGAGGCCCACCTGCTACTCTATCCCAAAGGGCTTTCCAACAAAAACAAGTTGTGAGCCACTGCTTTAATATTCAACATATGTACTGCATGGCTGAGCTACAGGCCCTCTGGGAGTCATAATTTTTAAAATATTCTGACTTTTGTGTATTTTAAATTTTTGCTATGGCATTACAATAACATTAGGCACTGGAGGGTGAGATTGTGCTAATCGTTCGATCTATCTAATTATCCAACTGAAAGTGTATCGGACCAACTTATTTAAAAAAGGAAATGCAAACGAAGATGCAAATAAACATAATCTATTGAATTGTCAAACTGTCACATGCTCAGAACAATGGAGGGATCATTTGATTGACTATTGCTACAAGTATTTGGGATTATGAACTTCAAAGGCCAAAGCTTCCCTCCCTTACAGTAACTCATCATAAAAGCTCCAGAATGGAATGTGTGTTACCATAGAAAACTGAGAAGAGATAGAGTTGTTTGCTTATATACAGGTAATTCTCACTTAATGAATATTCAAAGTTATGGCTGTGGTGGTCAAAGGGACCTATGATCGGTCCCCAAAGTTGCAATGATTTCAGTGCTCCTTTGCTCACATGATCAAAATCTGTGAGTTTGGCAAGCCTACCCACACTTACAACCACAGGAGCACTTCAACTCCCCCATCTACCTATCTTCCCCCATCTTTGATTGTTTGGTCCCCTGCACTCTGTAACACCTGGCACATTAGCTACATTCACTGTCTTTTTGCTCCCACTGCTGACCAAGGCCTGGCCCTTCATGAGACAGCTGCTGGCCACACAAGGCTTTCTTCCCCAGTGTGGCTGGTGGTGGGTTGTGGCTGCGGCTGAGCTGGGCTAGGCCGGAATGTCTGTGTTTTCTCAAGGCAGCTGGAGCTTTGGGCCATGCTGTGGGCTGAGGTTCTCCCCAGGCAGCTATGATTTCATACCTGATGCTTTGCCAGAATGGGTGGGGCAGCTGATGCCTCCAGGATTGAGTGTAGATTCCTACTGCATTGCAGCTTGGAGCTTCATGCAGCCCCAGAACTGTGGCACACCAAGAAGCCCCTGGGCCACAGTGTGGCAATTAGTCCCAGAGCTGCACAGTTTGGGGGTCACTTGCCCCCTCACAAAACAGGGTGCAGGACAGCCAAAAGGGCAAAGATGGAGGACAATAGGCCAGTTGGGTGACCTTGGGCCAGTTACTATCCCTCAGTCCTAGGAATTAGGCAAGGGCAAACCACTTCCCAAAAAACCTTACTGGGAATTGTCCAGATGCTCACCAGCTACTCAACACTGACTCAAAAGAACACACACAAACACACCAAGCAAGCAAAACATAAAAGAGGAAAGAAGTGCTTTTAGTCTTGAAAAGTGTGTTACTGTAACCCTACGATAAAAGTAATGTCAATATTCATGGTTCATGTATTTTAAAGGGCTGACAAAGGCTAATATATAAAGGCTTTCAGACATATAGGGGTTTTGTCATGTCCCTGTTAAAATCTGACTCCGAGGGAGAGGAAGAACAGCCAACAGGGAGTGGGAGTGTTGCTCCGGAGGTTGTGGAGGAAATTGGGGAAGGGCACAGGCCAGGTAGGCATTCAGAGGAAGACCCAGGCCCCCTCTTCATCCTAGGGCATTCAGGGAGGAGCAGTTAAGGGAGAAACGTGAATGGTGTGGTCTACGGGGGAGAGAAGGGCCTTGATCCCCTTCATGGGCTGCAGCTGTGAGAACTGGAAGCAAAGCGTGAAAATATTTCTAGCCTTTCAGTTCTTATCTGAGTTCTGGAATCCTTCCCAGTATGTATTTTTCAATATCTGTGGACGTCTTCAAGCCCTTATCCTGCCTTGTCTCATTAATTTTTCAGTGTGGGTTTTTTTTTTTTTTTTCTGTTTATAATTTATATGTATTTTGAGTTTGAACAGAAGTTCTTCCTTTTCACAATTGTTTGTGGGGGAGTTTTTTCTCCAGTCAATGATAATTGGACCTTTAAAGCCAAGCTGAAGGAATTAAAGGGACTTCACCTGTTTTTGTGACTTTGTTGCTTTTGTATCCCACCCTGGGTCATCACAGATTTATAGGTAGAAATTAGCATCTTGAAACTCACTGGCAACCAGAATAGCTTGTGAAACAAAGTTAAAACATTTTCTGGCCAACATTATAAATGCACATTGTTGAATTCTGGACCTGCTAAAATTTCACACTTGCCCCTGATCTTCGAGAGCAGAATAATTTATAATAATTAAGAGATAATTAGGGCATAAACGATCATTTCCACAGTGGTGGGATTCCATTTTTTTTACTACCAGTTCTGAGGGTGTGGCTTGGTGGGCATGGCAGGGGAAGAATACTGTAAAATCTCCAGTCAGAGGTGGTATTGGCCGGTTCTCCGAACTACCCAAAATTTCCGCTACCGGTTCTCTGGTCAGAACCTGCTGAATACCACCTCTGCATCTCCAGGATTTTCCTTTTCAGATAAGGTCACAACAGGTGCACAGGCCAAACCTGGACACTTGCTGTCTCCATTTGCTCTTTGCCCAAGTTCCTGTTTCTAGGAAGCACAACTGCATCAAAACCTACGTGTGTGTGTGTGTGTGTGTGTGTGTGTGTGCATGTGCATGTGTGTTTACAATCCTGGAATTAATCAGTCTCTGAATCAGTCTATTTTGCTTAGATTGAGTGTGAGGCTGCATCTTCAACAGATTTTTGAGGTGCAAATATTTAAAGGAAGAAAATCGATGGATTCCATTCATTGCTGTGGCAGATTTCATTGCAGTAAATCTCAAAAATCTGTCCATAAATATGTGAGGTGAATTTCTTTTGTTTCCTTGATGTAACTTTGCCTTATTTTGATGGCAAAAAATACTAGCCAAAATACTTTCTTAGGATGACTTTTTACAAATATTTCTGATTTTATCGCTTGAACTTGGTGAGAAATCATTCTACCTCCAAAGTGGTGGCTTTGTCCCCTTACCCCTGTCATTTCTGTCTTATCAAGAGGCTGTTGGTCTTTTATTGTTTATAGTCCTCCGTGTATTATTATACATATTTTATTGTGTCCTTGTGAGTTATATATAAGATGGGCAACCATATACAGGTAATCCTTGTACTGAAGGATTGCACTGAAAAACGGGACATACGATCATTTTTTACACCTACAACCATTGCAACATCCCCATGTGATCAAAATTCGGACGTTTGGCGACTGATTCGTATTTATGACAATTGCAGTGTCCTGAAGTCATGCAATTTTGCGACCCTCTGACAAGCAACGTCAGTGGGGAAGCCATTCACTTAGCAACCACTTAAGAACTGCCGTGATTAACATGTGTGACAAAAGAAGGTCGTAAAATGGGGCAAAATTCATTTAGCAAATGTTTCGCTTAGCAATAGAAATTTCAGGCTCAATTGTGATCATAAGTGGAGGTCTACTTCTGTATGGTTTTTTTTAATAAAAATAAATTCCTGGGTATTTTCATGAAAATATAGAAACTGACTAGATTGTTTGCCTGTCCCATGTCTCTGTCACTGGAATCTTGCAAGCATGTTACTTGCCAACAAAACTGTTTAGGGGGGAGGGGAAAAAGGAGAGTGAAAATAACCAGAATGAAGTCTGGTCACCAGATTTCTAAGTGGGTGGCAGACAGATCAGCTGGACATTTGGCAGGCCTTTATCCTTATACTTGATCATACTGGAAAGACCAAGGTAAGACATTGAATTTATTTAAATATAAGATTTCAGAATTCTTACAGGAAAAAGGACACTTTGCTACTGTTGTAGCTATAACTGCAGGTATATCTCCAGTTGCTATTTATCCAATGTAGCAGGAAAGCAGCATAAGAAGAAGAAAGAATTTGAAATACCACTAGCTAGGCTGACACATTGTTCTAAGCCAAAGTATACTTTATGGATTAGTTGCGTGAATCCAGTTATTCTAGTTTGTAGGTCTTGACTAAAACAGTATATATTCCAACCAATTCCAATTTATTCAACCTAAGGTAGTTTGATATGGTGTGTGAATGTAGTCTCTGAATGGGCAGCAATTCATATTAATGCAATCAAATCAACTTTATAGCTTAATATGCTGCATGAATACTGCCACTGAGGTTTATAAGCCATGTTAGCATGTTGTGTGAACTCAGCCAATAAACCATGATAAAATATCAGTTATAGAGGTATTAAGAAGCCTAGTAAATATATGGGTATGTCTAATAAAGTTACCAAATATCCTTAACTGCAAAAATATTAGGAGCCTCCAGATGAATTCAATCTTTAGTCTTTGCTGGGTGAATTTTGCATTCATTTCTGTCTGTATTTATAATTTAGATTTTCTCATCTTAGATATTTACTGTAAGGTGTGATGTCTAATGTTGAGGTTTCTATTTTCTTCCCATTTGCATTTAGAGCTCTATATTCACTGTTCTTCTATCCAGCACAACATCCTTAGATGCTTAAATTAATATTATTAATCTGCATTTTATCTTTCCCCCAGAAGTTTAAGAAAATACATTTATTTATTTTATTTATATTGCTGCCTATTCACCCATGGTGACTCGAGGTGGCTCACATACTGTAAAACCATACTTAAAACAAAAAATAAAAATAAAAAACAATAAAAACTAACAAAAAGAATCAAATAAATTAATAAAGTACAATAGAACAATCTCTGGAAAAAATTAAAAAAATTAAAAAATCACCCCCCCCCCAAACTCCCAACTCCCATCCCAATGACAGCAGATCACACTAGCCATTTGATGGGCTCCATCCCGCTCTTGGTTCCCCAGGACCGCTGGCAAAACCAGGTCTTCTGTACTTTCTGAAAGAATGTTAAAATGGGGGCCATTCTAATCTCTGGGGGAATGATGTTCCAGAGAGAGAGAGAGCCACCATGGAGAAGGCCCTTCTTCTGGGTCCCACCAGTTGTATCTCCCTCAGGGATGGAACCTGCAACATTCCCTGCCTCCCCGCTCTAATGGGTCGGGTAGATGTGACCGGCAAGAGACGTTCCCTCAGATAATCCGGTCCCAAGCCATGAAGGGCTTTAAAGGTGACAACCAGCACCTTGAATTACACCCGGAAGCAAATCAGCAACCAATGCAGCTCCTGCAGGGGAGGTGACACATGTGCATACCAGGGTCTGCACAAAACCATGCGGGCCACTGCATTTTGCACCAACTCCATATAGTAGTCCAACTTCATCTGCATCTTCAAGCTTTATCCTCTCACCAATCCTTTGAGGTAGGTTTAGCATGTTGTTTTTCACTTTTATGGATTAGAACCATTCAACCAATTATGATTTAGTCAACTCATAATGATTTAAGGCAATTATGGCTGCAAGTGAGGTTTCAGCCAATTGAGATTTGTGGCTGAATGGGTATTTGAGCTCATGATTTCAGACCAATCTATCTTAAATTAGTTTTCTTTTTTTCTAACCAGATTCTGCTTTAGATTAAATTAACAGAGTAATTATGAATCTATCTATAGATTTAAGTCCAAATGACTTTGTATACAATCACAGCCTAGTGTTCATGTGAGTCCTCAAAGACATTCAGGGATTTCCAGATTTTAATTATAAACTGCCTCAAAATTTCTTTTAATGGGGTTTATTTTAAATAAAATAAACAAATATCTGGAAGATAGATATAAATAAGAACAAAACAACATAGGTGAACTGTGCACTGGCTGTCTTTATGAGAAAGATATACGTTCTTTGGCATGAAATAAAATTGATCTCTGTAAATTAAAGAAAGCAACATTTCATGTAAGTCAAATAACCATAGCGAAAGTCTAGAATTGTTGCTTCAATCTACCATGAAAATTTTGGTTAATTTTAGCAAAATATTTCCCTTATCTCTTTATAAAGAATTATAATAAGGAATTATAGTGGAAATGACCTGAAGCGTACAATAATTATTTTGACTGCAGTTCTCACAAATATTGACCATGTTGGATGTCTTCAAATAATGATTGTTAATAAAATGTACATCCAACGTTTTTTTGAAGAAGCAACCTGACATTATGGAGAAACTTCTTAACAATGAGTACAATGAAGACATTGAAACAGCTTGTCTTCAGAAGTTGTGGGTTCTTCATCACTGAAGGTTTTTAAAGAAGAGACTGAACAGTCATTTGTCTGAAATGGTATAGGATCTATTTGAGCAAGGGGCTGGACTAGAAGACCTCCAAGGTCCCTTGTCTGAAATGGTATAGGATCTATTTGAGCAAGGGGCTGGACTAGAAGACCTCCAAAGTCCCTTCCAGCTCTATTCTGATTCATATCAGCTATGTCATGATTCATTCTAGTTTAAAACAATGCCAACATGTATATCTTGACTCAGTATGACATTTTAAAAAAAAGCATTTACTTCAATTTGTTGGCAACTGAAGGGAAGGATACAATCATATACAAATAGTCCTTCATTTATGACCGATTGCTTAGTGACTGTTTGAAGTTAAGACCTACCTAAAATGAGGATCTATGACCTGGATCCAGAGTTCAAAGTTCTGATGGTTGCCCCTTCCCAAGTCACATGATTACACCTAAGACACTTGGCAACATGGCTGCATTTACAACCGGTTTTAGCAACCTGTGATCATACTTTTTAATATGTATCTTTTAGTTTTATTAGCATTTCAGCCATTAATTCATTTTAATTCTTTTTTAATATTGTGTATCTGTATATGTTGTTTTTATCTGGCTGTACATTGCCTCGAGTCCAGATTGGGAGAGGGGGCGGTATATAAATTGAATGAATGAATAAATAAATAAATAAATAAATAAATAAATATGACTGTGTTTTATAATAGTTTTCACTGGCACTTACTTCCTGGTTTTGGCAAACTATTTCATAACAAATAATGGGTTCCCTTAATGACCACTGCAAAAAACATCATAAAATTGTCATGACCAATCCATTTTACGACCTACAACTTTAATGGGCAGGCCTAATCCTGAATGATGGAGCCAAAACTTGTAGCCTAAGCCTAATACTAGTATTCTTTGCAGTACCTTGAATATGAATATTTTTTACTACGCTACACTACAAACCCATCAAGGAGAAGTGAATCCCCTTCTCACTCTATATACTTTACACACACACAAAACCTACTTTTTCAAGGCTTGCTTTTCATTGCCTGCAGCAAATCTTGCAGGAACTTAGAGTTTAGAGAAATACAGAAACTGTACCTACTACACTTTGGCTCTATTTGTGCCTTCATATTAATACAATAGTTGTCTGGACCACACTATCTTCCCATTCCATGTTTTGATTCTTCAGCCCCAATAATTTCTTCCTTTCTACCTCTCTGCAGGGCCCTCCATACAGTTTTCTGCTCTGGAGTTTTGCACAGAGCTCTCAATCTGAGAGCAAATTTCTTTTCCGAAAGCCAGTCCAGCAAAATTAGAACAAATACTGAAACAATTTTAGACAAATTAGTTCCCTTTCCTCCATCTGTTCCACGAAAAAGCCATTTTCCTTAAAAAACAGAAAACAGGAAAAAAAAGAGAACCATAATATGGTTTAATGACTTGTATCTTGGAAATAAAACCTGAAACAGCTGATTTATTTCAGTTTGACAAATTGTTCGGTGCTGACCTACACAGATTTGCCAGTTGGATTAGAATGACAAATTACTTTCACAATGCAACGTATAAGGTTTTCAGAATATTAATACAGCATCACTTAGGGCCACCCAGAGTTAAGTAAAAGTGAGATGGGCAACTATATGAATGGATGGATGGATGGATGGATCAATCAATCAATCAACCTTCAGGAAATTATTGTTCAGATTGTGTCAATACTTTCACTTTTTAGATTGGTTTATAACACAGCTATTAACACACATATATACATAGCTGCCAGCAGAGGTATAGAATCAAGATCATGTGAAGTGTTAGTAGCACTTTATAAGATCTTCATAAGATCACACTTGGAATACTGCATCGAGGATTCACCATATATTGGTCACCATATATAAAGAAGGATGTTGAGACTCTGGAAAGAGACCAGAGAAGAGCAACAAAGATAATTAGGGAACTGGAGCTAAAACATATGAAGAATTATTGCAGGTATGTCTAGTCTAGTAAAAAGAAAGATTGGAGTGACATAGCAGTTTTTTAAAAATATTTGAGGAACTGCCAAATAAAGGGTCAACTTGTTTTCTAAAGCACCAGAAGGCAAGAAAAGAAGTAATGGATAGAAACTAATCAAGGAGAGAAAGAAGTTGTGGATGCTTCATCACTAGAGACTTTTAAAAACAGACCGGACAGTCATTTGTCTGTATTGGTATAAGATTTCCTACTTCAGCAGGGGGTTGGATTAGAAGACTTCCAAGGTCCCTTCCAACTCTGTTATTCTGATTTAAGACATAAAAACTGTTGATAGGCATTGGTGTTTTGAGACAGACTATTTTAAAGGCAATATTTAAGTTAAAAAATTGCTTATGGATATTTTTGTGCCTGTTTTTCATCTCATTTTTTATTTCATATAAGCTTTTATTCCACCAGGTAATGTTGTCATTTTTAACTTCAGACATTTTGGATTATAGGCAACCCTCTTCCCTCCCCCCCCCCCCCCCCCAAAAAAAAGCTGGACATTTTTGAAAATTTTAATAAAGGTGGTTGTCCTAACAATATTTAACTAGGAATGTGCCTTATTAAAATTCATTGGAAATTGTGAATCAAATAGCAGACAAGATAGGTGGTTAGGTTGGAAGCAGAGTAGTTTTATTTCTGTCAAACCATGGCTTTCTTCTTTGCAAAACTGTTCAACCTCAGATTCCCACCCTGCCTTGTATCCTGTATGGAATGGGTGTCAAACCCGACCGTGTCATGTAATGTATCGTGATGTATCATGATGTTTTTTGCCTTTGCGGAGCCGGGGTGGGCGTGGCCTTTTTTAACTTTTGTATAGTGTATTGGGGTTTGTGATTGGCTGTGCACCGCCCTGAGTCCTTCGGGAGAAGGGCGGTATATAAGTATTAGAAATAAATAAATAAATAAAATGATGCATCCAGCCTGTGGGCTGCCAGTTTGACAGGCCTGCTGTATGAGGAATACCTTCCCAAAAACTTGTTATTGACTTTACAATAAATTTGAACTTTCCAAGTAGGCAACATACAGGTAGTAATTTGTAATTTTAGTATAGTAGACCATGTGTTGTATCATAGATTTTATCTGTTATTTATTATTTTATTCTAAAAAAAATTAATTATATATTTAGTGAGTGTTTTTATTTGTTCCGGTCTCTGGTCTATGACTGTAATAAATTGAAATACAAGTAGTCCTTGACTTGTGACCACACAACTGAGCCCAATATTTCTGTTGCTAAGGGAGACATTTGTTAAGTGAGTTTTGTCCCATTTTATGATCTTTCATGCCACAGTTGTTAAGTGAATCCCTGCAGTTGTTACATTAATAACACTATTAAGTGAATCTGGCTTCCCCATTGACTTTACTTCTCAGGTTGCAAAAGATGACCACATGACCCCGAGACACTGCAACTGTCATAAATACATGCCTGTTGCCTAGTATTTGTATGGTCACTAAATGAATGTTTTAAGTCGAGGACTACCTGTTCAAGATCAATCTGGAACATTAGGATTCCCATAGACTTGCATCAATAAAGCAATACTATCGGTAGGCTATCAATATGCTTTTATTTTTCCTAAATGTTGGAGAAATGTTGGATTCTTCAAAATAATTTCCTGGAATGAGCAGTTACTCTTGGGTATATCACAGTTCTCAAAAAACACTTTTTTTCAGATCAGCCTTGTCTCTTGTTACACACATGCACACACAAACACACTATGACTATCACAATCTGAAATCATGGTCTTGGGTTTAATTTTCAAGAAAGGAAGAAATGTAGCAGCAAAGATGATGTGAATTAAGAGAACATTACTTTGGCAGAGTCCTTGTCTCCAAAAATTTGTTGCCACTGCAGCAAGTTGTAAAGAGCTTTCTAAACTGGCAACATTGCTCTTTGGGTAATATTTTTATGTTTCTGAATGCCCTGACAATTGGAATGAATTTGTGGAAATGAGCCAACATTGCTCAAGCATTAAGTAAAATTAAATTACTTTGTCTACAAGCACTATACTTAGGTGATTTGATTTCCCCCAAGTGTCTGTGTGAATGTGCATATCCTTCGTGGCTTGTGATTAAAGTGCTGGATTTGGATCAGGGGCAATTTAGCTTTTGGTTCTTGGAAATCATGATGCTCATAGAGGTGATCTGAGGATACTGGGTTACTCTTAGCATACTATTATGAGAATTGAATGCAGAGATGAAGGACTTGAATATAATCCTCTACTTTCTGGTTAAAAAAGTTGTGGTTGCCTGAACCCCTCATGAGGCAAGAATGGTAAAAATATCGCTTATCCATGCTTGGTTTCTTTGCAAACCATTTTGTAGATATGTATTTTTTAAATTTGCCTGTAACCTTTAAAAGCAAATTTCTCAAGACAGAATAGTTCAATTTAATTACAATAGCGCAAGCTAAGCATACTAAGACACTTTTAGCTCAAATATTCTCACATGTCAATTCATTAGTCAGTTCTCCAGCTAGCATTCCCTCATGCTATTAGATTGCCAGAAGTCTACTGCTCTCACTTATAAACAGATCTGTCCCCACTTTGTTCCATTTCCTCAAATCAATATTATATCCTCTTTATGGAGAATGTTGACAGAAAGGTCTTTGTTGCTCTCTTGGTTTTTTTCTTGCAGATGTTTCATTATACAGAGTAGGTAACATCATCAGTGCTAGTAGGGAGTAGTGTTTGCTCTTCATTTATATTCTAGTGGCTTGCCCTGTCAGTGTTGGTGGGTGTAGCCTTGGAAGTTCTTTGGTTGGGCTGTTTACTGTTAGCTTGTTTGGCAGTTCCTTGGTTGGGGTATTGTCTATTTCTTGATTGTTGGCCTGATGTTAATCTTGGTGTTAATCACTGTTCATCTGGGTGTTGATTGTTGGTGGGGACATATGTTGATTATCTATTTTAATTGATATTGTAGATGTTGTTTATCTAACAACATGCCTACTGATGGCTGATTTGTCAGAATGCCATGCTTCCAGGAATTCTCTAGCATTTTGCACATGGCTTGGTCTAAGATAGTCACAGTTTCCTGGCTGAAACTATGATTAACTCTGTCCAAGTATTGTGAAATTTAAGACCTTTCATCATGTCTTCTGTTTGGTATTCATGGATGCATTCTGCTAGTCCTCTGTCTGTCTATCCTACCTAATGACTGTTGGTAGAGGAAAAGAGTTATTAATGATCTAGATCTGAAGAGCCATCTGCTAAGACCCCATCTTTTATTTAATAATGTACTTAATAATTTGGTACCAAAAAATGAAAGGGGTTAGTTTTTCCTGTCTATCTACTCAGCTCAGTCTTATAATACATAAACTACTGACAGAAATGGAACTGAGAAATCTGAGACCATTTCTTTTAATAGAAGCAATACAAATAATTCAAGGCCATCTTCATGAACTTCTTAAAGCTACACAAAAATAAATATGTGAGCTGGGATTCAGGAAGTTTAGCTAATTCTCCAGCTTGCATTCCTGCCAATATGTTCCTGCTGATTTCGGCCACACTAGCCCATGTTGCTCCTGGCAAAGTGTAGTAAGCTTGTGGTACTTATCCTGGTTAGGACAAGGGCCACACATGGATCTCATAGCAAATACAAGGAGGAAAAATGGACTAAATGCCAAAAAAATGGACATGTCCAAAATAAAAACTATTTTTCTTAAGGCCCACCTGCTTTATCTTAATTTTTCTGTGGTATCCAAGCTCAGATTCTTTATCTGAACTTAAAATTTCTAAGACTTAAAACCATGATAGGTTTTACAGCAAGATTTAATCCTCTATGAAAGCTGTTTCACCAGCAACTGAGCTCAGGTCAAGGACTTAGTCGGGACGATTTTCAGGATCACAATGAATTCTGCAAACAGACAACTCTTTTCCAATTTTTTTTAAAGTATGGTATTCAAACTGGACATTATTGTGTCATATTTAATTTTATCTGATAACTACTGACTCTATTAATAAGTTCTCTGTTAGATTGCCTTTTCTGGTTTCATTATTTCCTCATTGCTTCTAAATATGATTCCCATAGATGTATACATGCCTTGATCTCAATATGGCTTTAGGTGGGACCCAGCAGGAGTCAACTATTTTATTCAGCAAGTCTTGGAAAACTTGAGAGATGGCAAATTTCCAAAGGTATGTTTTTTCCTACATCATTTTCCATGGAAAAATCTCCAAATCACCTCTCATGGACGAAAAGACTATATACAACTTGGCTTGAGTATTCTACTAATAATTCCTTCCATTTATTTGCAGAAAAACGACATTCCTTCAGAATTTATCCACTGAAGCTATTTTAGATCACTTTGCCTTTAAGGCTGATAACATGGAATCACTGGAGGGCTATTTTCAATCTGGAACAGCTCTCCAAAAGAAAATTAATTCTTGCTGCTAATGTAAAACCCAGGTGTTAAACAAAATACAAAAAATCAGACCGCTTATAAATTATTCGTTCCATTTTGTGAAGTACGCATTAGACTCAAAAGCCACATCTTGAATGGCTTTGTTAATTCTTTTCAAGGCATTTTTATATACTTCCCCAAAAACAGACACAAGGAGCTTTGTCTCCCAGAAATTAAAGTCCACTTCAGTGGCAGTTTGCATAATGAAAATATTCTGCAATAATAAACACACAGGTCTTATTCAAATTCCATAGGCAGACTTCTCTATTGTTAGAAGCCAATGGAGGTCATGGATTTAAGCTTTTAGAGTCCTCCAAGCCCATTCAGAAAGAAATCTTGCTGAGTCTGGGAAAAGCCTTGAACCCAACCATCTCCCAGAGAGAATTCCTCCAGCCATGGAGACTTTAATTATTTCCTTTCTCAGCAAGACCACTAATCCCGAGACGCCAAAGATATTGTGGAGTTAAAGCAAGATGTTTGACACTTTCCAATTTAAAAAAAAAAAAGAAAGAAGAGGACTTCCCTAAAATTGCAATCTGCTTGGAGAATAAGCCACAATGAATTTGACTGGGCCCACTTCTGAATAACCATATGGAGCAGGAGTATCAAACTCGATTTCATTGAGGGCCACATCAGGGTTGTGTTTGATCTCAGAGGGGGGGTTGTATGGCCGGAGGGCATGGCCAGCTCAATGTCACTCATCGATGCTCTATTTTTGATCGTGGCAGCCTCCTGCAGCTCTCTGCCAGTGAAAACAGAGTGTGTGGCCCCCCTGGGCCACCATTTTTGCTGGCTGCAGGAGGTCATTGTGGCCAAAAACGGAGCCTGGGCAGGCCTTGCATGACCTCCCTGAGCTCCGTTTTTGCTGGAAGAAGCATAGCAGGCCGATCCTTTTCAGTTTCCAAGGCAGCCCCACAGAGCATTTGGTGCCACCCATCCACCTCTGCTCTTTCCTGTGCTTTATTTTGTTGTTTTAGAACACAGCTGATTCGCACAGCAGAACAGTTTGCTGCACCTCAGCTGTTTTATTCATAGGGGCTGCAGTAGAAGGTAAGTATTAGAGCTGAAAATGGGCTTTTTAAAATGTGAAGTGCATGCTCACTGAACCGGTTGTTACACCGGTTGAATCACACCACTGCCCTTACCTATAAAAGCCAGCCCCCCAATTGGGTGAAATAAAATCTGTGACTGTGCCTTTCTCCTTGTAAATTAAATATTATATGTACATGTTGACTAATCCTTCTATATGATCTGAGGCTGCATCAAATTTTAAGGCATTAGAGGCTGTGTTCATACAACACATTTAACCACAATTAACTAAACTATGGTTTATTCAATCTATTTTTTATTGTTTCATAAGGCACACTAAACTGAAGTAGCCATGTGGCACATATTTGGAAATGCTGATTAATTTATAGTTTATTATATATACAAACACAGCAAGCAATAAAGGCCAGAAACTAATGTGATAATGTATTCTGCAAATCTAGCCCCGTAATTAGTTAATTGAACAATAGAAAATTGAGTTAATTGAATCAAAACATGATTCATTTAGTCATGAGTAAGTATTCTGTACAAACTTAACTATATTCCTTCTTTCCATCTGATTCTTTTCCGATGAAGCACACATTGATTATGAGGTGAGGGAATTTTATTTCAAATTCAATATCCATGGGCCTGACCCAGTTAATTCGGGACCCTACTCACGTGGGAGGTCACACCCTGGATTTAGTTTTTGTCTCTGATCAGTGGCAGAGTGATCTGGGTGTAGGGGATATAGCTATAGAACCCCTGTCATGGACGGATCACTTGCTCCTGAGGCTCGACTTCCGTTCCGCACCCCCCGACCGCAGGGAGACGGGACCGTTAAAATGGTACCGCCCCAGGCGCCTGATGGGCCCAGATAGGTTCCTGATGGAGCTTGGGCCATTTCCCGAAGCTCACACACACGACTCGGTTGAGGGCTTGGTTGCCACCTGGGATAGGGTGGCTAATAAGGCTCTTGACCGGGTCGTGCCCTTGCGGCCTCTGACCCGGCGCCGATCCCAAGTGGCTCCTTGGTTTTCTGAGGAGCTAAGGGAGATGAAGCGCTGGAAAAGACGCCTAGAGAGTAGTTGGAGGGCTAGCCGTTCTGAGTCTGACCGAACACTATTACGATCTTATATTAAGACGTATTTAGTGGCGATGAGGATGGCGAGGAGGACCTACCTCTCCACCCTTATTGTGTCCGCAGAAAACCGCCCAGCCGCCCTGTTTAAGGTGACCCGCTCCCTTTTGGAGGTGGAGGCGCGGGGGATCCCTTGCAGGGACGGGCTGAGGAGTTTTCTAGGTTTCTGCAGGACAAAATCGCTCAGATTCGGGATGAGCTGGACTCCGACTGGGCATCTCTGGGCGGGAGGGCGGAGGTGGATATCGGTGAGGTCAACTGGGTTGAGTTCGATCCTGTTACCATAGAGGACGTGGACAGGATACTGGGGAGACTGAATGCCACCACCTGTTTGTTGGACCCATGTCCCTCCTGGCTGGTCTTGGCCACTCGGGAGGTGACACGAGGCTGGTTCCAGGGTATTATAAACGCTTCCTTGAGAGAGGGGCTGTTACCCGCCGCCTTGAAGGAGGCGGTGGTGCAGCCACTCCTCAAGAAACCGTCCCTGGACCCAGCATTATTATCAAATTATCGTCCTGTCTCCAACCTTCGCTTTGTTGCGAAGGTTGTAGAGAGTGTGGTGGCATGTCAACTCCCGCAGTACCTGGATGAAGCGAGTTATCTCGACCCCCTCCAATCGGGCTTCAGGCCCGGGCACAGCACGGAGACGGCGTTGGTCGCGTTGGTGGATGATCTCTGGAGGGCGCGGGACAGAGGGTGTTCCTCTGTCCTGGTCCTGTTAGATCTCTCGGCGGCTTTTGATACTGTCAACCACAGTATCTTGTTGCGACGATTGGAGGGGTTGGGGGTTGGAGGCACCGTGTTGCGGTGGTTTTCCTCCTTCCTCTCCGACCGTTCGCAATTTGTGTTGACTGGGGGGCAGAGATCGACCCCAAGGCCCCTGCTTTGTGGGGTGCCTCAGGGGTCGGTACTCTCGCCCCTGCTGTTCAACATTTATGTGAAGCCGCTGGGTGAGATCATCCGTGGCTTTGGGGTGGAGTTCCATCAGTACGCTGATGATACTCAGCTGTACATCTCCACCCCGGGCCATCCCAACGAAGCCGTCGAAGTGATGACCCGGTGCCTGGAGGCTGAGCAGGGTTGGATGGGTCGTAACAGGCTTCGTCTCAACCCGACCAAAACCGAGTGGCTGTGGTTTCCTGCTCCCAGATACAGCCAGCTTGTTCCTTCGCTGACCGTGGGGGGAGAAGTATTGACCCCTGTGGAAAGGGCGTGCAATTTGGGTGTCCTCCTGGACGTGCGGCTGTCTTTGGAAGAACATATTGCGGCCGTCGCCAGGGGGGCTTTTTATCAGATTCGTCTGATCTACCAGTTGCGGCCCTTTCTGGATCTGGACGCACTTCGCACAGTCACTTCCGCCCTCGTCATCTCCCGCTTGGATTATTGCAATGCTCTCTACATGGGGCTCCCCTTGAAGAGTCTCCGGAGGTTGCAGTTAGTTCAGAATGCAGCCGCGCGGGTGATCGTGGGCGCCCCTCGGGACGCCCACGTAACACCACTTCTCCGCAGACTGCACTGGCTTCCTGTGGCCTTCCGGATTCGATTCAAGGTGGTACTGATGGTATTTAAAGTGCTCCATGGCTCGGGACCTGGGTACTTACGAGACCGCCTGCTGCCACCAACAACCTCCTGCCGCCCAGTACGCTCCCACAGGGTCACCCTACTTGGGTACTGCCACCTGATCGCTGGCGGCTGGCGGCCCCGAGGGTACGTGCTTTCTCTGTGGGAGCCCCCTCCCTGGGGAATGATCTCCCCCCGGAGATACGAGCCATGTCAGACATCCTGATCTTCCGGTGCGCAGTTAAGACCTTATTTTTTTAAACAGGCCGGCCTGGCCCAGTAAGGGTCTTTGGGGTTTTTAAATTTAATAAGGGTTTCAATTTTTATCTGATTTTAAATCTCTTTATTCCGGATTTTTAATATTTAATTATAGTCGGTCGGGACGCAACCATATATTTATTTAATTTGGTTTTAAATTCTATTTAACTGTATCTATTTTATGTGTTTAGTCTGTACACCGCCCCGAGTCCCTTTTTGGGAGAGGGAGCGGTATAGAAATACGAAAAATGAATAAATAAATAAATAAATTAGTCTATTTTTAAATTTGGGATGGACAAGAGAGGAAATCTAGCTTCTGCAAAGTTTTGCAGGGGTGTTTAGTTTTAATAGTCATTCCTAGAATTTTTTAGAATTTAGAATATTTTAACTTTCTAAAGACTGGGAACTATGAGATGAACCTGTTGGAAGCTGCATGAGAATGTTTAGCTACAGTGCCTGGTCTTTTGGTTTTAATAATTTTGCTTTACATATTTTAATTGTACATAGATGTGGCTTTATCTCTTGGTTGTATGAACCACCCAGAATTTGGTACAAGATGGGTGAGTGTATAAAAGCTTTAAATAAAATTTCTTTTCAATGCATCTTCTAATAAGAAATTCATTAACAGAAGAAAAAGAGGGAGGGCAGGGCCAGGCTGAGCAGACAACTAGTATGTAAGTTTCTAAAATAACTTTACACTTGTTCCATATAGCTTCGCATTTTGAAGCTTTGCTGCAATAAATCTAATTTTTACACAGTCCAATATTTTAAATATCTATTGTCTCATTATCCTTTCATTTTAACTTGTGGCTGTATTTGTGGATGCAATACAATATATACTGACACTATATCCATCAATATTTTGATCTAAATATCTTTGTATTGTGCATTTCTGATTCGTGGGCCATAGTCGAATAAGCTAAGAGTTCAGGTAAGCACACACCACATACCAATGTTTTCAACCGCAGCAATTTTTAAGATGTGAGGACCTCAATCCTCAGAATTCCCTCAACTAATATGATAGATGAAGGAATTCTGGGAATTGAAGTCCGTACGTCTTAAAGTTGTTGGATTAAACACTGCCCTACATTGCAAGACTGTCAAGGCAATCTTATGCGGAGAGACTTCCAGAAATCAAACCCCAGCCCTAGAACCTACCAAACCAATGCTTTGGCATATTTTTGTGCCTGCTTTTCATCTCATTGCTTGCAAACGCGGGAGAGCGATTGCAAGCAAAACACCCACCTGCTTAGGTCTCAAGTTTTCAGCGGAAAAGGAGTAAAAGAGAATCGTTCACTAAACGCATGCGTAGCTGATGCTGACTGCTGAAGAACCGCCCAACTGAATCCATCCGCTTAGAGAGCAGTCGGGCCCGCCCTGAAGCGCATGCGCGCTTAAGGTTAGGCGTGTTGGCGGCGGCGTGCGTTGGACCCGCCTTTTCCTCAGCCGCCTGTCCAAGATGGCGGAATACGATTTGACTAATCGGATCGCGAATTTCTTGGACCGGCATCTGGTCTTTCCGCTCCTCGAGTTCCTCTCCGTAAAAGGGGTGAGTGAGGCGACTCTCCGAGCCACAACCGTCTGGGATTTGGAGCGACATCTCCCCGGGAGCCTCGTCGAAGGCGGCCAGGCCCGAGGAAGCCTGGGCCGCCCCCTCTGTGAGGCCGGTTGCTCTATGCGTGGTGTGCGTGGCGCGGTAGCCGAGGATCGCGAGTGACGGACCCGCGAACTGTGACTTTTCCCAAGCCACATATGTAGATTTAATACTTGGACTTGTTCTAAATGGCCGGCTGGGCGCACACCTAGGACATCATGCAATGACGGTATTGGGATGGGAGACCACCACGAAATGCCAAACCCGTGAGGGTAAAAGGCAGCTGTTTTCCTTCCAATCGATATGCTTATATAGGCATCAAGGAAATTAAGGCAATAAAACTACCTGTTATCGATTAAGAGGTTTCTTTCGAACTTGGAGCCATATTTATAAATAATGGAAAGTAAGGCTTTTAAAGTGTTAGAAGAGAAAGTAAGGCTTTTAAAGTGTTAGAAGAGGACCGACTTGAGATCATTCCCTGTGTAATGTGGAAGAAAAACTCCTGCATTCCAAATGTATTCAGTTAAAAATTTATATTGCCATCTATGACTCAAGGCGGCTTACAAGGATATAAGGATAAATTCCCATTTTACTTAAATAGTAAGGAATCTCATAGTGCAGAAGAATCATCTGGGTCATATGCCTTAGACGTGGTTCTGAGGGTATTTTTGATGGCTTTGCTGTAACACTGTAATTTTAGGTGATATATAAGGTGTTTTTGTTGGAACAAGCCTAGCCAAATTAGTTGCAATACTAATCTGAATAGCTGGCCACAATCTGAATTTCTTGGAACTTGAGTAAATTAATTATTGTTTCTAGTGTGCCTTTTATAAATTGACTTTTATACAATGGTTTCACTGAATTTTGACAGAAAGCAACTTAGAACTAAGAATAGAATAGAACTTTATTGTCATTGTACAAGTACAATGAAACTGTGGATGCACCCCAGCAACTGTTTGCAATACAGTAAAACAAAGCACTTAAAGATGAATAGAGTAGAATTAGGAGAAATGTCCTAATTGTGAGAAGCTAAAGAGTGGCATTCAGAAGTTGTGGGTGCCCTCATCACTGGAAGCTTTTAAGAAGAAACTGGAGAGCCACTTGTCTGAAATAGTCCTGCTTAAGCAGGGGGTTGGACTAGAAAATCTCCAAAGCCCCTTCCAGTTCTGTTATTCTGTTATTCTGCAACAGTATTTTTTTTTTTAATTACATTTATATGCCGCCCTTCTCCGGAGACTCAGGAGTATTATTATTATTAACAGTATTGTATCTTGGCACAGTATAGTGGGTTAAGACATTGTTTCAATGAATAGGAAGATTTTCAGTTTGAATCATTAGATAATGCTAGATTAAAGCAGTTTTGGATTTACTTCCAAAAAATACCTTGGAATGTCCATAATAACTGTTTGGTCTAGTGGTTAAGGCACTTAACCACTATCCAGGTTAGAAACCAGGATACTATGAGTTCTAGTCCCACCTTAGACATGAAAGCCAGCTGGGTAACTTAGGGCCAGTCATTGTCAGCTCAATCCACTTCACAGGATTGTTTTTGTGGGAAAATAGGATGAGGAAGGAGTATTATATATGTTTGCCACTTTATATAGTAAAATAAAGGTGGTATAAAATCTAATAAAATGTCTGCAACTCTTTAAAGCAGAGGTCTCCAAACTTGGCAACTTTAAGACTTGTAGATTTTAACTCCCAGGAATTCTGGGAGTTGAAGTCCCCAAGTCTTAAAGTTGCCAAGTGTGGGGACCCCTGCTTTAAAGCATCTGTTTCATGATCACAGGAAAAGACATGGCTGCTTTAAAAAATTTGGGATAGGTGCTGTGTTTGTGCCCAAGCATACTCATTTTTTGAGAGTTGGAGCTAATATATTGCTTGTTAAATACAGTGCCATCCTATTATTTTAGTTTCCTGATTCAGTATATTATACTGGATTTACTGGCAATTATTACAGCATGGTAATAGCTATACAAATCCTAGAACAATGAAACTATCAGACTCACCAATCACCATAAAGTGACTAAATTTCCATCCTTCTCAGTTAAGACTTTTATCAAAATCCATGTAGTATGTCACTTAAATACAAAATCTGATGTACATTTCATTCTTAAGTTATGTTAAACTGAAAGTATATTATTTATTTATATAGTATGCTATTAGCTGCTTTTTTGTATTGATACATTATGTGTAAATTTAATGCAAGGACAGAAATATAAAAATTGTGTTTAGAATCAGCCTTGTATGGAAATACTTGTGAATCACTGCAAACAAAGTTTTCCTGTAATACTTACAGGTTTTAGGCATTATTTAACCACAGGAATATATAATGAAATAGCCCTTTCCTCTGGAGTTGTGAATTTCCAGCTTGCTTTCTCTAGTCTGAGAGCTGATATAAGGAAGATATATACTAATAAATTGTAATGTTTTCTAACTTTGTGCACCAAAATATGGTTAGCACTTGTTTTTGGATACAACTTATATTCTGTGTGTTTAATTGAAATTGTATAGATTTATTTATTTATTTATTGAATTTATACTGCCGTCTATTTGCCCATGGCAACTTGAAGCAGCTTACAGAATGTGAAACCATATTTAAAATAAAAAACAAAACTAACAAAAAGAATTAAAAAAATTAATAAAGTACAATAGAACAAAATCTTGAAAAAAAATAAATAAAAAAATCACCCCCAACTCCCACCCCCTACCCCAACAACAGCAGATCACAGTAGCCATTTGATGGATTCCATCCCACTCTGGGTTCCCCAGGTCCGCTGGCAGAACTAGGTCTTCAACCTCTTCCAGAAGAGAATCAGAGTGGGGCCCAGTATAATCTCTGGGGGTGATAGGATATTACATGTGATAGATTACATGTAATATGATAATATATTAAACTTGTATACCATCTCAACAATTCTGGGATATTCATAATTATCAAAGAAATTGTACAGTAAAATCATGCCAGCTAGTTAGCTTATAGGACTGTAATTGCATGTGGTATAAGAATAAGTTCTATACTAAAAGTTTTTGATAACTGGTAGAGCCCAGTTTTACTAATCTCAGATGTAGCTTCTTTATGTAGGGATGCACATACACTTAACACTAGCAGCATTTTGGCATCACAACACAAGCCCTGTTTTCTTTTTTACTTGAGTCATAATGTTGTATACAAGCCCCAAAGGGATAGAACTTGTGACATTACTTTTAGCATTCTGACAGAAACAACATGAGCTATGGATACTGCCCAGAGTGATGAACTTGAGATGAGCAGCCATATAAATTGAAATAATAAAAAATAAAGAAAACTGTCTAGATTCAGTGTTAAATTAATGTATTTGGTTTGCTCTGTGTGATTTCTAATTTCTCAGTTTCTCAAGTCTTTAAATTTGTAGAACACATTGTTCAGGGTATCAAAAACTATTAATAAACTGGCTGACTGTGAAACTCCTTGGACAAAAAGTTACAAACTAAAGAATGATGTGCTTAAATAAACCCGAAACTAAAAGAAAACATAGAAAGTCATTCACATGTATTATTTTTCCAGATATACAATGAAAAGGAACTACTACAAGGAAAACTGGAGCTTCTTGATGACACCAACATGGTGGACTTTGCTATGGATGTCTACAGAAATCTTTATTCTGATGATATTCCCCAGGGTATGTGATTTAGTTTTAAACAGAACCATTGCATAATCTGTAATCAATCTTTACAATTAAAAGCAATAAAATCTTTTAGTAAGCTTCAAATTAAAAGGTGTAGAAGAAATCTTCTATAAATATTCTATTCTATAAATTTTATTATGTGTTCATCTGCATTTCCATAATCTCTGTATACTTCCAATTGGGTACAAGTAGTCCTTGATTTACCACCACTAGTTTCTGCTAATGCTAGGAGAACTTTTTTAAAAAACTTTGGCTCAACCTCTCAGATTGTGGTAATTCATAGTTAACAAGCAAAGTTTTCAAATTGTGTCCTTCAAAAGGAAATACAATAATAGTTTTCCTGAAAAGAGTTGTCACATTTTATTTATTTATTTATTTATTTATTTATTTATTTATTTATTCAAATTTGTATAGCGCCCCCTCTCCCTAGGGACTCAGGGCGGTGCACAACCGAATAAAAAACATGTAAATACATATACAATAATTTAAAATATATTAAAAGAATTAAATAGATTGGCCTTTAAGAATTAAAAAAGTAGGGAGTTAAGAAAATTAAAACCATTTAAAACTGAATTTAAAACCATTACACATAACTCTAGGCCAGACCGGCTAGATGGAATAGGTGGGTTTTTAGTGCGTGCCGGAAGGTCAATAGGTCGGGGACGGTCCTCATCTCCGGGGGCAATTCGTTCCAGAAGGAGGGCGCTCCCAAAGAGAAGGCCCGAACCCTCGGGGTTGCCAGCCATCCAGCCGGCGGCATCCCGAGGAGGCCCGCCCTATGGGAGCGCACTGGTCGACGAGAGACTGACGGTGGCAGCAGGTGGTCCCATAAATACCCAGGTCCCAAGCCATGGAGCGCTTTAAAGATGGTCACCAACACCTTGAATTGCACCCAGAAGGCTACAGGGAACCAATGCAGCTCGCATTGTGGTGGTGTAACATGGGAACTCCGAGAAGCCCTCAAGACCACCCCTGTGGCTGCATTTTGTACCAATTGAAGCCTCCGGGTGCTCTTCAAGGGGAGCCCCATGTAGAGAGCATTGGCATAATCCAGACGGGAGATGACAAGGGCGGATGTGACCGTGCGAAGTGTGTCCCGATCCAGAAAGGGCCGCAATTGGTAGATCCTACGGACTTGACAAAAAGCTCCCCTGGCGATGGCTGCTATATGATCTTCCAACGACAGCTGTACATCCAGGAGGATACCCAAATTGCGCGCCCTCTCCGTGTGGGCCAGAATTTCCCCCCCATGGCCAGCGAAGGAGTAAGCTGGCTGTATCGGGGTGCCGAAAAACACAAAGCCACTCGGTTTTGGCCGGGTTGAGCTGAAGCCTGTTCCTCCCCATCCAACCCCACACAGCCTCCAGGCACCGGGTCATCACTTCCACGGCTTCGTCAGGGTGCCCGGGGTAGAAAAGTACAACTGAGTATCATCAGCGTACTGATGGAATTCCACCCCAAAGCCATGGATGATCTCACCCAGCGGCTTCACATAAATGTTGAACAGGAGGGGCGAGAGTACTGACCCCTGAGGTATCCCACAAATCAGGGGCCTTGAGGTCGATCTCTGCCCTCCTGCCAACACATTGCGAGCGGTCGGAGAGGAAGGAGGAGAACCACCGTAACACGGTGCCTCCCACTCCCAACCCCTCAGCCACCGCAATAAGATACTGTGGTTGACGGTATCAAAAGCCGCTGAGAGATCTAATAGGACCAGGACAGAGGAATATCCCCTGTCACGGGCCCTCCAGAGATCATCAATTAACGCGACCAATGCCGTTTCCGTGCTGTGCCCGGGCCTGAAGCCTGATTGGCGTGGATCCAAATAGGATGATTCCTCCAGGTGCCGGGGAAGCTGTCGTGCCACCACACTCTCAATAGCCTTCACCATAAAGCGAAGGTTAGAGACTGGATGGTAATTAGACAATAAGTCTGATCCAGGGACGGTTTGTTGAGGAGGGGTCTCACCACCGCCTCTTTCAAGGCAGGAGGCAAAAACCCCTCACTCAAGGAAGCGTTAATAATGCCCTGGAACCAACCGAGTGACACCTCCCGGGTGGCCAAAACCAGCCAGGAGGGACACGGATCCAATAAACGTGGTGGCATTGAGCCCACCCAGCATCCTGTCCACATCCTTGAGGGTCACAGGATCGAACTCAACCCACATGACCTCACCGACATCCGCCCCCGCCCAGAGATGCCCAGTCAGAGTCCAGAGTGCCGGGAAATGGCCCAAGCTCTGTCAGGAACCTATCAGGGTCCATCAGGTGCCTGGGGCGGAACCATCGTATCAGCTCCGCCTCCTTGCGACAAGGGGGTGCAGTATGGAAGTCGAGCCTAAGGAGTGAATGATCAGACCATGACAGGAGCTCAACAACAACGTCCCCTACACCTAGATCATCCTGCCACTGTCCAGAGACAAAAACCAAGTCCAAGATGTGACCTCTATTGTGAGTGGGGTCCCTAATTAACTGGGTCAGGCCCAAGGCTGTCATGGAAGCCAAGAACTCCTGGGCTACCCCCAAGGTACCGCCAGCTGAAGTCAGGTTGAAATCCCCCATTACCATAAGCCTGGGGATCTCAACCACCAAGCCGGCTATAACCTCGAGCAGCTCGGGCAGGGCTGATATCACATAGCAGGGAGCCAGGTATGTGATCAATAGGCCCATCTGAACTCCGGAACCACATTTCACAAAAAGGGATTCACATCCGGTCGCCTGAGGAAAGTGGATTCCCTAGGACATAGATCTTCATTAATAATTACTGCAACCCCCCACCCCCACCCATCCCTCCCCTGGGCCCTCGACTGATGGAAAACCTGAAACCCAGCTGGGCACATATCTACCAGGGGAACACCCCCTTCATGGCCCCGCCAGGTCTCAGTAACACCCACCAGGTCCGCCCCCCATCCGTGATCAAATCAAAGATAAGGGGGGCTTTATTAACGACGGACCTGGTGTTGCAAACCATCAGCCGAAGGCCCGGGGCCGGATCATTCGGACAACCTAAGAAACGGGAGATGACCTGGGGGTCGGAGCGCGCCACCGTATGTAGATAACAGGGGCGGGCTCCCAAAACATAATATGGCCCCCTTGTCAACGCCATACCTGCCTCTCCCGCTAACCATGCAAATAGCCATTCCCTCCTCCTCCCGAAAAGAAGCCCCCATCCTTGATCCAACCAACCCCGCTCCCAGGACCTCCCAGCTGCACCCAATCCCCTGTCTGGCCCTTGTCTCAGCCGGGTTGTTCCCCCAAACCCAGTCTGGTCTGCCTTCCTAACCCCACTAAAAATTTTTTTACCAAGTCCAAAATAATAGCGAAGTTATATCAAGTGCGTATATAGTGTATTGAATTTGATGTTAAATGTAACTTACACCTATAATTATAAAATTTGTACATTTATATTTTTAGTAAAGTATGTATAATTAAAAGTAGTTGCAAATGATGGAATACATGAGCTGTGGTGCCACAGTGGTTAGAGTTCAGTACTGCAGGCTACTTCTGCTGACTATCAACTGCCTGCAATTTGGCAGTTTGAATCTCATCAGGCTCAAAGTTGACTCAGCCTTCCATCCTTCTGAGGTGGGTAAAATGAGGACCCAAATTGCTGGGGGCAACATGCTGACCCTGTAAACTGATTAGAGCACTGTAAAGTGGTATAAAAGTCTTAAATGCTATTGCTATTGCTACATAGTATTATATATGTATGTCTAGAATTGGAAGTTTGCATAGATCACTCACTATATTTTTCATTCAGCCTTACGTGAGAAGAGAAACACAGTAGTTGCACAGCTACAGTTGCTTCAGGAAGAAATGGATCCCATTGTTAAGATGTTTGAAGACAAAGAAACCACACTTCAAATGCAGTCCACCAGGTAACATTTCTACATGTTGTTTTCTTTTGTACTGCTTTCCTTCCGTTAAAGCTTTTTTCTGTGAGTAAGCAAAGTGAATCGCACTTAATTGAGCAAGACTCCTTGGTATATGTGCTTAAAGGTTTAGATTAAATTTAAATTTAGACAGCTACCTTGATATGGTGATTAGGGTGCTGGCCTAGAAATCAGAAAACTGAGTTCTAGTTCTGCCTTAGGCATGAAAGCTGACTGGGTGACTTTGGGTCAGTCAGTCTGTTTCTCAGCCCAACCCATCTGACAATGTGCTTGTGGAGAAAAAGGAGGAACAAGGAGAACTAGGCATTTTTGCCATCTTGAGTTATTTATAGAGTAATAAAGGAGGACTAAAAATCAAATAGCTAAAATATTTCTGATTAGAAATAAAATAGGAAATAATGCTTAGCAGATTTTATTTAAATTATTATGGGATTGATTTAAAGATATAGAAGCAGTAATACTATAAGCTTGTATGTTTCTGTTCTCCCTTAAGAAGAAGTAGCTAAGACGAATGCCACTTTAAATGTTAAATATTCTTTCAGGAAAATTAAAAGGGGGAAAGGACTAAATGGAAAGGTTGTTCCCATTGTGCTGTTTCTCCATTGCAAGCATATGATTTTTTGTTCAGAACAAAGCCAGGGGAAGTAGAAAATAGGATTGACATTTTTCTATTCCCTGTGCATTACCTTCAAATCCAACTTGATTACATGCTGTCAAAATATGATTAATTGTGGTTTGTTGCCTGGGTCAGTTTATCATAGTTAAGTAAGACCACACTATCGTTGCTTTAAAGAAATAGATTCATTATCCATAAAAAGTTGTGTGGAATGAATTAACTATTGGAAAAATGTTTTATTTAATTTTAAAGATTCATATAGCCAATTATAGCATCATTATTAATTTTTATTTATTACAGGGATGGTCGGGTGCTATTTGACTACTTAGCTGAGAAGCATGGAGTATGTATTTATTATTAAATCTGTAAAACTAAGTTAAACTTACTTTTGCCTTGTTCTCTAAAGGCACCTTGTGAATTACACTTAATAAAAATGAATAAATGTTAAATTTGATTTTTAATACTGATATTAAATATTCTTATCATTGTGATTACTTGTTAACATTTAAATTTTATAATTTGGAAATTAAATTATTTTTGATATGGCATGATAATGCCTATTTTTGAAATTCTCCCAAATTATGATTAGAAAGTATTGGAATAATTGCTTTCTCTGCAGGCTATAGAACTAACTAGGAGTTTGAAATAAAATAGAAAAAATAAGATCAGAATACAAAATAAAGAAACAAATATCTGTCTTCCATTCCAAAGGTAATCTTCTAAATCTCTGTCATTAATCCAGTTTATTCACTTAAGGTATTCAGGATTATTCTTGCAAATCCTTTAAATTCAGTGGTAAACCACTTTCCAAGCAGCTTTTTAAAGACTGCAATTTACAAAAAATACAAACAGACTGTTTGAATTCACTTCAAACATTAGTAAATAAGGATAAATAGGTAAAGCAAAATAAGATGCCCTTTTCCAATAACAGCTTGGCTAATTCCCAGATTGAATTACCCTAATTTACTGTGCTCTGTTTTCATCCATTTGAACCAAACAAGGAAAGCTATCTGTCGAAGTAAGAGACTTGGAAGCATGTTTAGTTCATTTTAAGGAAAATAAATTTGATCCCAGCCTAGTTGTTTCATAGAGTTCTTTTTTGCTGACCAAATAACTCATTGATTGTAAGTGTAATTATCTCATTCTGGACTTTATATGGTTAAAGCACATTTCTATACATAACGTAAAATTACTGTCATTTTAGTATTCCAGTATGTGGCCTAAGATGCAGCTTAAGATGATTAACCGTATTAAACATAAAAGTATAACAATTTTGAACATTTTTCTATGTTAAAAAAAAACAAGTTTAATAAAGCATAAATATAATTGGGAGAATCTAGGCTACCTCATTTGTAGTAATACAGAATCAGTACAGATAGTCCTGAACTTACACCCATAATTGGGACTGGATTTCAGTTGCTAAATGATATATTTATTAAGCTAATCAAATCACCAGACCATTTTAGTTGAATGTTAAGCGAATCACAGCGTTAAGCGAATCGGGCATCCCAATTGACTTTGCTTTTCAGAAGCTGGCTGAAAAAGTCACAAATTGCGATCACATGACTGCAAGACACTGCAAATGTGATAAATTCAGGTCAGTTGCTAAATGCCCAAATTAATATTAAATGATCACAGTAGTGGTGTGATGGTCATAATTTCAAGGACAAGACATAAGTCATTTTTTCTGAGGCTGTCAAAACTTTGAACTGTCCTTAAATGATTTGTAAGTCGATAGTTACCTATAATAGGTTTCTGTGTTTAGTCTGAAGTAGCCGGATAATGTGATATGAGCTTATTGTTATTATTTTGCCATTGTGTGGCTTTGTATTTGGGGTTTTATTCCTATAAGCCACCAGAAGTCACCATGAGGAAGTTCGTGGTAATAAAATTTCCTAAACAAATATCCAATTATAAATTTTCAAATAAATTTTCAACCTTAAGTATTAACTTTTTCTTGATATTGTTTATTTTCTATGTTTTTCAGTTTAGGCAAGAATATCTAGATAGCCTTTATAGATTTGCAAAATTCCAGTATAAATGTGGTAATTATACAGCAGCATCAGAATATCTATACTTGTTTAGAGTATTGGTAAGTATCTTTATATTATACTTTTAAATTATTATCCAACTTTCAACTAGATCTTCTAGGTAGTGGGTGTATAATATTTTGTACATGGACTGCACATTAATTTAGGGAAAATTTCATATGGAGATGTCTCTGTTTTTGAGAGGATATTGTCATTTTATATATTACAGAAGTTTTTATTTCACTTTCTTATTTTTCTAAACACTCAAAAGTACATGTCATAATATCAGTAAAATTCAAATGTTTGTCTGCTACTCTAGCTTCTGAGAACCATAGTAGCATATTAAGGTCTGCATGTTTAATTCTTAAGAGCAGTCTGGAAATAGTGTATTTCTGACTTGTCTGAATAGAAATACTACATTTGCTTTAAATGAAACAACTTTTATAGTTAACTGAAGTTTTAAATTTTAGGAAGCTTGATGGCTATTTATAAATTTTCTTGTTATAATTTCTTGAAAAAAATGTATCTATGGTTGCTAAAAATCAATACTAAGTTGATGGCTCATAATCAGTATAAGTTAATTACCAAATACATAAATCTGTGCATGTTTGCATTTGATTCTGAAAACATGTTTCAGAGAACATAGAGTTAACTTTTTAAAGCAGGTGCAATTTTTTTCCTGGGATTGCGTGATACCAGACAAAGATGGCATCATGTTGAGTTAAATCAGAAGCACTGCACATCCTCAATAAGAAACTATGCAAATAAATGACAAATATCCATTGTGTATGCTTATTATATTTGTTCTTGAGGAATATCTCTGTTAGATTGCTTGATAGGTTTTGTCCAGTGATTGTATGTGTAACAAAATTTGGTTTAAGTAACATGGCAATCCCTGTGGTGATGTTCCTGCTTTCCTAGAGGAAATCATTTACTCCTAGCAAAGTCTATGTTCCCTCTCCCCCATCTCAGAAGTGCCAACTTCCTGACTTACAAATAACTATGATTTTTTAATCTTATGAAGAAAGTGTGGATTTAGAAATGAGAGTTATCGATTTATTGTTTTATTTCTGATATTTCAGGTTTTCATTTGTTTACTTGCTGAGTTTTTAATACAGTAAACTCTCAAGTTTACTGCAGTGCCAAATATAGAGGTATGCCAAAACAGCATACCATTATAGATCTTGTAATCTTATGGTGGGAAAAATAGTATTATATACATGCATTTAAATGTGGATGGCCAGATGGTTACCCTAATAGATGATTCCACTAAAGGATAGAAGGTTCCACTACTATAAAGTTTCTGAAGTGGATCTGTATCAATTTTTTAAATGTCTATGGATACAATATTTAGTCTGTTGAAATGAAGAAAGAAATAACTCTTTTTGTTCAAATATCAAAAGTTTATAAAAAATACTGCTTGGATAGAAGTTTAAGCATTGTATTAGTGTTTTTTCTTTTTACTATATTATTTCACATCAGTATTACTTGATTCAATAATGTTCTAGTAAACTCAGAGGTTTTATATGCATTTCCTTATTCCAAGACACAATGTTATTTAGAGCCTAATGTGAAAATTGCATGCTTTTTCAAAGTATTTTTTTAAATGTAAGAATTGATCCAAAACGACCAGAGATCAAAAGTATACTTTCTGAATGATGTGGCCATAAACTTTGTTTTGTTGACTATTCAAAATGACAGGAAACATAAGTAGAATACTATAAGTGCCATTATATTATATCTTGATTTAAAATTTATAATGATCCAATCAGTTAAACAGTTAGTGGCCTATTTTCCTGTCTAGATTTTCTTCAGTCTGATTAGGAAATATTTTCAGTAGAGTTGAGGTTTTACTAGTTAAGCTTTAAACCCTTTTAAATTAGTGCGTGAAACCCCAAACTACACTGAAGTATTGTTAATGAAAAGATCATTATTGCTTGAATTGAAAACCCTGTGCAGAAGCTGTGGTTGCCAATTCTCCAGGCTTTCCTGTTGTTTTAATCTCCAGCTGAATCTCCTTGGAAATGCCTACTGCTGATTGTTTCCTTGAAAATCAAAACTGATTTGCTAAATGAAACACAGCCCATTTCCCCAAAATTGTAGAGCAAGTATGTCAATGGCATATTCTCTCTCTCTGCTGGTGCCAGCAAGTCTCTAATCAAAATGTTTGACCTAGAGAAATATTAAATTATTGCGGTTATTGTAATCGGATTCACTTATTTAAAACAGGTTCCATCAACAGATAGAAATGCTTTGAGCTCACTCTGGGGAAAGCTGGCATCTGGAATTCTGATGCAGGACTGGGATGCTGCCATGGAAGACCTTACAAGGTTGAAAGAGACAATTGATAATAGTGTGAGTTTGTTTTTGTTTGCTTCACCACATAATAAAGATGGGGGAAGATACCTACTGGATGTTGACATATTTAATACCAGCTCATGTTTCCCTCAGATTCATTTTTATGACTGCTTTTCAAAGTCTTTTTCAGAGAATATTTTCAAGATTTTGTATGCCTGGAAAATGAGTTCAATTAGTTAATTATTGATGACCCAATCTTAGCTGAAAGGAGGTTGGAGTCACGCTTTCAGAATTTCAGGACTAGCAACTAGCTAGTTACTAGGAGGGTCCAAAAGTGTGAAAGATATATGCATAATAGCACTTTCTGTTCCCATATTGCTTTTGCACTTGGAACAATATTTGATTTTTTTTATCTACTTGTAAAAGCATGCCAAAATGCAATGTAGTGATATCACTATAAACTGCTGTTCTAGGTGAAAATAGAAAGAAGATCATGCCGGGAAAGAGTTAAATAATATATTAACTACTGTGTTTCTCAGAAAATAAGGCCAGGCCTTATTTTCTTTTGACCACCGAAAAAATGGCTAGGCCGTCTTTTTTGGGGTGACTTAATTTCTCCCCCCCCCCGTGCACCCTCGCCTAAAGCGGCCCACGGGCAGCCATGCCTCGCCACCAGCTGCTCCTAACAGCTGATCATGGCGGAGCACAGAGGGCTCCCTACACCCGCCAGGTGCCTTTGCTGCAGACCTGGGTATGGTGCTGGTTGCAGGCCAGGTCATTGGGCAGGCGTCGTCGGCGTGGATGTCTGTCTTGGCAGGGCACTTTACATCGTGAGACCTTTGGCGCCTGCTGCTACGCATTCCTCTGCTGCAATTGCTTTCCCTTCTGCCTGTGCCACTGCCGCGTTTGGAGTGCTGCGCATTTATTTTATTTATTTATTTATTAAATTTCTATGCCGCTCCCTCTCCCAAAAAAGGGATTCGGGGCGGTGTACAGCCAACTAAAACAGAAACAGTATATACAATTAAAAGCAAATTAAAACGATTAAATTAGAGGCCGAATATACAATTAGCGAATATAAAACTGATAAAAAATTTAAAATACCAAATTTAAAAAACCCCAAAAATCCTCCACTGGCAGCATTTCAGCCGCTTCATGGGCAGGGGAGCTGCCTACGTAGCTTCCACAGTTCCCACCGCTGCTGCCACTGTTGTTGGAGAATAAAACAACCCTAACCCTAACTCCCATTTCTCATGTTTTAAAATAGGCCTAAATTTGCGGGGAGGGGCTTAATTTCACCTTATGCTTAGAAAACATGCTTGGACTTCCTATTGGGGGTGCGTATTGTTGGAGAAACACGGTATATATAAAATTATATCTTTCAGGATAGACAAGTATTTTGGAGTTGAACAGGCAAGGAACAAGTAGAATGAGTAGGTCATACAGAATTAAGAATAGAAGTAGAATAAAATATATTTGTTATCTTTAACAAGTGATCTTATCCTTTCCCACTTTCAGAATAGATTATAAATTATAATATTTAATGGTTGCCTACCTATTCTTTTTTGGATATATTAAGCAAAAAGAATGAATAAGTCTTAAAATTTCTCGTAAAATTTCAGATCCTTTGACAAGTTATAAAATTTATTTTCCAAAGTCGGGGTAGAACATAACACTTCTTTAAAAATGGAACATTTTCCCTTTAAAAAAAAAGTTAAAGTTAATATCTAGGAACATGGAGTACAAAGTTATTTTAGTTTAAATCAAGGATGTGGGCTATTTTTGATTGATACTTCCAAATCTACATCTTTGAAGATGCCAGATGACTTAGTTTTCCCCACTGAGCTATCTTTTTAATTATTAATTGTAGATATGTATGGTATATGTTTTTATATGAATTCCAGGTTTTTCTTGTAATGAAATAATTGTACTTCACTAAAATTTTTGAATTGGTTTCAGCACTGTGACCAAGCCCTCAGTAATTTTTTTCTCTTCTTGTTCCTGCTATACATTTCCCTGATGACAGTATTAGCCATGGTATCTCTTTATACTTTGACATTCTACTTATTTCATCCAAGCTGATCATCTCTGCATTGCAAACAACCCAGGCATTAGAATCAGAAATCTAATATTCTGTATCATTATCTTTGTTATACCTCACCAGTGATAGAATACAGAAAGATGTTATTGATTTTTTCTTGGCACTGAGG
This sequence comes from Bungarus multicinctus, assembly GCA_023653725.1. NCBI lineage: Eukaryota > Metazoa > Chordata > Lepidosauria > Squamata > Elapidae > Bungarus > Bungarus multicinctus. Next base: position 75,377,441 of record CM042846.1, on the reverse strand, counting down.
ATGCTGATACAATCTGTAACACATTTCTGGAAAATTTCTCAGTGTTCTTGACAAAACCCTCTTTAAAAAAATAACCCCTCCACAGAAACAAACCAAAACAGCCTGAGATTAAGCACTTCTGGAAGCAAGACATGTGTTAAAGGTGAAAAACAAAGGTGCTATTTGTGTTCCAGGGCATCTCCATTTCAAATGTTAATGTTTTTGTTGATGTGGGAGCTACTCAAAGGTAACACCATATGGAATTTATAATTTTATTACCAAATTTCAGCAGCACAAGTTAGATCTACAAATGGAGTCATGTGAGTATGGCTTCTTCACTCCTGCCATTTATGGCTTGTTCACTCCTGCAACAAATTAATGGGAAAAGTGGCTCTTGCAGTGGCTACTTGGTAGTGGTTATTTAATAAATTTGTATGGCTGCCCATCTCATATATATGACTCTGGGAAGCTAACTGTAAAAACAAGATAAAAACAGAGTAAAACAAATCAACATTTTAAGAACATCAATAGCATAACATAGCAGCCAAGAACATAACATATAAACCACTTACTCATATTTCAAGAATTCCAGTCTCTGGGAAACCCAAATTTTTAATGCCATGTGAAAGATCAGTAGGATCAGGGGAAGTCTAATCTCAAGGGAACTCTTTTGCGGAAGAACCTAGAACATGTCTTTCCTGCCAGATATAACAAGATAGGTAGGCACACATATGTTGGTTTTGTTATGTAATATAAAGTAGAGAAAGTCTGCCCTTGCAATGAACGGTATATGATATGGTGGGGAGTGGAATCTTAACTGGCACCATTGTTCTTAATTTATTTTGTCACTTATAAAATGACACTTGTCAGTAGGAATAAGAATAGAATATTAAACAGAGTTGGAAGCACCTTGGAGAGACTTCCTACCCCCTGGTTAGGCAGGAAACCCTATACCATTTCAGACTAATGGTACCCAATCTCTTCTTTAAAACTTCCAGTGTTGGAGCATTCACAACTTCTGGAAGCAAATTGTTCCACTGATTAATTGTTCTGTCAGGAAATTTCCTCTTAATTCTAAGTTGCTTCTCTCCTTAATTAATTTCCATCCATTGCTTCTTGTCTTGCCCTTAATGCTTTAGAGAATAGCTTGACTCCCTCTTCTTTGTGGCAACCCTTTTTATATCATATAATATTAGATAATGTTAATATTAATTATAATATTAAAGGTAGAAGATAAATAAATTAGTTGCTTACTTTTTCTTCAGCTGGGAGATATTGCTTGGTACTGTGGCTGTGGGAATAGCTGCAGAAAACGAATTTGCCATTCAGTTGCTCTCTGCCATAAGTAGATAGCAAGTTGTATAACTAGTCTGTTTTTTTGACATCTTAGTGAAAGAAATTCAAAACTGATTTTTTTCTATCATAATTTGAAATGGAGTATTTGAAATGGAGTAAAAAAGAAGCTAAAACTTTAATAGATCAGTGGGGAAAAAGATGTTCTTTACTCCTTTGTCTTCTCTGCATCAATATGAAAGAATTGCCAGCTAGGCTTGTGGGGACGAATCAAGCAATGGCCTAGCTTGGAGTCACTGAGCATGATGTCCCCCCAAATCCATGAAGGCTTATCTGGTCATTCCCAGGGGAAGGCAAGCAGTCTGGTGAGATTCTTGTAACATAGGTGATAAGAATAAAGTTACAGTCTGAGGCTATTCATGAGTGGTTCTGATTACTTGTGCCTGACAGTCATTTCGTTGCTCCCAGAACAGCTTTTCTGGAATATGGGGTATATTCCTGAAAAGCACGGGATCAGTCAACATGGGAACGGTTAAAAGAACGAGTAAATATTCTCTCTTAAGAAACATTTATTTGAATCCTTAGCTTCCCGATCTCAAATACAACAAGTTTAATAGTTAAATAATTCTAATTTTATAAATCTCTTTTTCAGTCCGTCAGCTCTCCACTCCAGGCTCTTCAGCAGAGAACATGGCTTATTCACTGGTCCCTCTTTGTTTTCTTCAACCATATTAAAGGCAGAGATAATATCATTGATCTCTTCCTCTATCAGCCTCAGTAAGTTGTGTTGAACTTACAGATAACATGGATATAGAAAGTTATTTCATACCTGAGCATGTTAAAGATTTAATCAGAATATTTAAAAGTTACTGTTATCTTTCTCAGATTGTTTAGATCATGCACTTACAATATTTGACTTGATTACTGTATATTCTTGCAGTAAAATGTGCTATAAGATAAAAAAGAATGTGCTCTTACAGCATTTGACTTGATTACGATATATTCTTGTAGTAAAATGTGCTATAAAATAAAATGCATATTTTCAAAATAATTTACATGCACTTATATGAACACAGCCCCTCTCTGCTATTTATAAAGCAATCCATCTTTTTTTGGCTTCTGGGCAACCTTGAAAAAGCTGTTGATAATGATGATGCTATAAAGGAGGTGACTCTTAATAGAACTCTTAAACCAGCCATCATTTTTTTCAGGTTCATTTAGAAGCCCGGAAAAAGTTTAATGATTAGCAGATATGTACTATGTTGGGCAATTCCAAAGAGCTACTTCTGAATCACTTTTACAACATTTTATATAAACATGTGAACAGGATTAATTTTTTTTAAAGAGAACAGCTTTTTTATTTTTAAAAATTGCAACAGTTCAGTATAGGGTACAGACATATCTAATGTCTCCTACCAGAGAGTCTTTAGTAATGACAATCCAAGGAAACTTTCAAGAGGTGCACAAAATTCAATTTGGTTCCACAGGGTTGTCAACAGCAGTTTTATAAAATGATTTGTTCTCTTGAGTATGTCAGAATGGTTGATATAACCCACTATGCCAAAATAAAGCAAAATTAATTATTTCTTAGCATAACAAGGAACTGTACTAATTGTAATAATTAATAATTCTATAGTAAGGGACACTTACTGCTACTACTACTAATTATAAGGAACCCTGGCTAATAGAATATTAGTAAATATATATAGAGTCATACTGAATTTGATTGCCTTGTCAGGAAGCAGTTCTTTCTTGATGAGCCGAATTGGTTAAATCCATGTCAACTTTGAAAGCTGCTATCGAAGTATTTCATGGATACTTCTTTTAAAAATGGCTGGAATTAGCAATTGATCTTTATCTTTTAACTTGAAGCTTTTTGCAATAATGTGATGCAGGAATCAGTGAAGAAATATTATAGGTAAACCTTTTAGTAGCATCTGGGGTAAACAAAGAAGATAGTTTCTACTTTCTTGGTTAGTGAAACTGTATTACATTTAAAGCTATCAATGATTTTAAGGAACACAGACTATCAATTTCATTGAAATTGGGTAGTGATGTAAGTGTTCTATGAGGTAATGCACTGATTCACTACCACTGCACTATGTTCCAAGGGCATATGATACATCGTATGTTCTGGCCATTATATCCAAACAATATGTATGATTTCATTTCTAGATTGAACATACTCAATTACCATCCTCAAGATAGTTATAGTAAATTATTGTTACTGCATCGCAAGTATTTGAGTAATTTTTCTATCTGTAATTTTATACAATGGCACTGAACTCATATTTTATGCCATAATTCATTGATGTAATTTGGCATAGGTTGCTTAAAACTAGTGCTTATTTTGTAGGCTCTGAAGATGTTTGTTAAGGGTTTTGAATGGAAATGCAACTTTCTTTAAAATGATTCCAATCACTGTTATGTGTGCTGCATTTTAATTATATTATCATGGGATAAAGTTTTAGGTCCATAGAAAAGTTTTAAGTTTCTGATCATTACATTAAAAAAATCTGTTTCAGGATTTTGTTCATTGTTTGCTTGTTTAATCTCTAAATGGCCTATGTTTGGCTACCATAAGTACATAAATGTTAGGATTTTTCTGGGTTCATACTGAACAACTGCATTCTAAATATTTGCTATCTCACTAAATAATATTCTGTTTCTTCAGATATATTAATGCAATTCAGACAATGTGCCCACATATTCTTCGATACCTGACTACAGCTGTGATAACAAACAAAGATGTTAGAAAACGAAGGCAGGTATTGAAGGACTTAGTCAAGGTTATTCAGCAGGTAAGGAGTATGTACATTTTTACAATTACTATGGGTTGCTCAAGGTTTGTTTTAAGTTATTTTAATAGAAAATAAAATTTGGAGTTTCTGTGCTATAGGAAAATAAGTCTTCAGTGTATTCTTAAATCACCTTTACATTTACAGCATTTGTATTAAACGTAATACATTGATTTTACTGATTTTCATTGATACATGACCTTGAAAATGCATTTAAGTGCATTCATTTTAGACAGGTGAATTAAAACAAAAGGAGGTTGGGTTTTTTTTAATGGTCACACATTAAAACCATTTAATGCGTGACCATTAAAAAAATAAATAAAGCGGTTCCAAGGTGCCTTAGAAATTGTAACCTCAGATTGGACTTCTTTTTCCCTGATGAAGTTTTTCTCTGTAACTCTTCTCAGCAATGCATATTTGAACAAGAAATGATTTTGGGGTTGAGTACTCAAGTTCTAAATGCAACACCTCTGCCTTAATTCAATTAAATTAGCCTTAACTTATTCATAGATGTGCTGCATGGCAAATGATGGGTGTTGTGATCAAATATCAAGAGGAACATTAAGTTACAATAGATTAATCTGCCACATTTTTATAGTTAAGCACTACTGGATGATGAAGAAGAATTGACATATTGCAGTGACTGGGCCAGTTTGCAAATTTCAACAAAATAGTACAAAGACAGAAAACAAAAGTAGAGGTCTTTTTTCCCTGTCTAACTTGAACGTTAAATGTTTTCTTGCTATTGGTACCAGATCATTCTTTAAATGATGATGTTTGATGTTAGGATGGAAGACCACTGCAAAATAATCATTTTATTTATTTATTTTCTTAATATACAACAGTAGAAAAAATCAAGGCATTGAAAAACCACTTTCGTATGGTTTCCAGGAATCATACTTAGAAGAAAAGTTTATGAAGTCACCAGACTTCGAACAGTTCAATTCATTATAAAGTCAACATTGTTAGCTGCCCAGAATCATGAATTTGAGATGGACAATTATATAAATAGAAATAATGAATAAACATATATTTGAAGAAGAAATATAATTTAAAATGTGATCTTAATTGAGGAAAGGTAAATTTTAAAAAGCACAACTATAATTAAAGTTGTACTGATAATGCAAGCCTGAATTCATGAATTCATAAAAAACTATAAATGTTTGTAAAAACATTGATTCATATTTAAGATCACATTTCAGATAGCCATTTTATCTTACTACTTTAAAACTGATTCACTTGTTCTAACTGCATCATATGGACATTAAGTGTTTACATATGTACTTACTATATTGCACAATTACTCTTAAAATACGCAGGAATCTTATACTTACAAGGATCCAATTACTGAATTTGTAGAATGTTTGTATGTAAACGTTGACTTTGATGGAGCTCAAAAAAAGCTGAGAGAATGTGAATTGGTAAGTATCTTTTTTAAAAAAATAATTAACATTTAAAATCCAGTAAATATTCATTAGTTATATTTTCTCTGGGCATAGATATATATGAAATGGGGGATTTTAAAAATATTTACAAAATTTATCCTGTAACAAAGCACATAGTTTTTAAGAGGTTAAATTCTGAAACTAAGTTAATAGCTGTTTTTATTTAAACTTGAATTTAATGCAATATGCTTATATTGCATTATCCAAGACTATGTGAATAAATATATCTGAAGGTCAGTGGTATAATGCTTCTTTTCCAGAAGTCAAGGAGAACATGTTGCAGTATGGCTTGGTTACTTTATAGAATTCATTTTAAGTTTTGGATTTTGCATCTTTGGCGCACATTGTTATTTAAAGGAGATGCTTGCTTGCAAGTGGTCCATATAATCTTGGTTTCCCCGACTGCTCTGCCCGTATCTGAAAATATATTATGTCTTAACAGGTTCTTGTGAATGACTTCTTTTTGGTGGCCTGTCTTGAAGACTTCATTGAGAATGCACGACTCTTTGTGTTTGAGACTTTCTGTAGGATACATCAATGTATTAGCATAAAGTAAGGAAATGTGAAGTACATTAGAAACGTTAATTTCTAAAATCAGATAAATATCAGATAAATATTGTGGAGATTTTTAATTAATAACTGAACTACCAAAAAGGAAGAATCAGTATACTCAAATAATCAGATGATTGTAGTTTTTTAAAAAATATAATTATGTTTTGTTTTATATGTGATCTAAACTTTAAATTCCACCTAGCTTATTGCTATCTGGCAGAAATAGTGCATTTTCCCTAAGGTACCAAATATTGTAAAATTCTGCATTCCTGTATAGCAAATAAAAGAGAAAATGATCAAAGTAAGAAATTCCTTGAACACAAGCATTATAGTTATAATGAAAGTATATACATAAACTCAGTAGATGCTACAGCCCCTGCAGCATTTCTTTTGAATTGTGATTGTCACAGACAAAACTCTGATTATTTTTATGGGAGGGCAATCTGGTATTCCAGAAATAGTTTTGACTACACATACAAACCTTTTATATTGACAACACTGGCTAGATTGCTCTGACCTGATGCCCAAAACATGACAAGTACTAGATTGCTTAACCCTAGTCTATGGTAGCTTTTGTCCAGAAAGTATATGGACAAGGATGACAGATAGATGAACAATGGCTTAAATGTAGCATATGCAAAAACTGGAGAGGGTGATGATTTTGTATAACTAATACCAAATGTACCATTTTGTGATCATTCATCTATTCTGCACTGAATTAAAAAATCTCATTGCTATATTGGTTAAAGACACCATACTAGAATCTGAAGACCTTGAATTTTTGTCCTGCTTTAGGCATAAAGTAGCTGGGTCATTTGGAGCCAGTCATGTTCTCATACCAAGGAAGAAAAAACTTCTTCCTTGATATGAGAGAGAACAATTATTTCACCAGAAGCAAGATTACAGATTTAATAAGCTGAACTATTTTAAGATTGCCAGAAAGGCAACATGGAACACTTAAATTGCACTGGGAAACTATTAAAATAGAGGTTCTAGTGTTGCCTGTTGGCCTTGTTACAGATAAAAAATCTTTACTGAAGTCTGGAAGCTAACAAAAATAAGGTTTATAATTCTCAAATTAATAGAAAACTAAATGAAATGCTAAGAAGTTGTTAGAAAACCACAGAAATGTCATCTGCGTAAAGTGTGTTAACAGGATAGCAACAAAAGCTGTTTCATATTACAAAGAACACGATATTAGAATAAGTTTAGTCATGAAGTGACATCTTTATAAATCTGGCCCAGTAGTTAAAAGGCTTCTTTTGACATTCTTAGGTCTCAGAACAAGTGATCTGATAAAGCACATGAAAGAGATTTCTAATGCTTTATTGCTTGAATTAATACAAAACCTTCCTTAGAGCAATTATATCACCAGAAACAAGATGGACATTCAGCAAGTGGGATAAAGTTTAGTGAGGTTTTTAGTTATGTTTATTTGACTAATGGCTAAAACTGTCCCGTCATCCTATTAAAACAAATTCCTTCACCTCTTAGAAATATTTTTAAAATAACATATATTTATAAAAATATGCTTACATGCATTTACATTAGCTGCAGAACTCCAGTGGAGTATAGTGAAAAGTATATAGTCTATAGCAGTGATGGCTAACCTTTTCGGCATCAAGTGCCCAAAGTGTGTGCGTGTGCACATACGCGCAAATCCCCAAAATGCAGTGTGTGTGCATCCCCAAGCATGCACCTCTGCACATGAGTGTGCCTCCACACGTGCATGTGTCCCATGTATGCATCCTGTGCATGTGCACGCACCCCCACCCCAGTACATATAGGAGAGACTTGAGCTTGCTGGTGGGAGGCGCACATGTGCAGCGGAGCTGAGCTTGGGTTATGGCTCACGTGCCTGCAGAGAGGTCTCTGCGTGGCATCTCTGGCATGCGTGCCAAAGGTTCGCCATCATGGGTCTATAGGATAACATCTAATTTGGTTTTCACTGAGTAGACTATAAGATCCATGAGTTATCCTGGCTTCTCTAAATTTTTGGATAGACAAAATTGGATTGCCTTAAAATAAATTGGATGGGCAACATGATATACTTGCTGACTTAGAAAATGATACCTGTTTGTTTTTATGACTACATTGCTGTTTATTTTTCATAGTTTACTTGGCAAAAAAAAAAACAGGATGTAGATTTTAAAGTATCCTATTAAAGATCTGCAAACAAATAACTCTTTTAAAGTACATCTGACAGATTGCTTTTCTTTATGTTACATTTAGAAATTCTAAATTGTATTTAAAATTATAATTTACGTTTTAATCTTTAGACATTTGGGAAACTCAATTTTTATAAAAGGGAACTTTGTCTTTCCATGTTTCCATTTTCTCTGGTTTATGCTGGGTCAAGATTCAAAACAAAACTGGCAACAGTGTAGGAATAGTGAAAAGAGCATAAATCAGTATGACCCAGGAATTTGTACAAAGATCAAACAAAGAACATGAGTCTATTTTTTATTTCTCTTTCCTCAGTATGTTGGCAGATAAATTAAATATGACACCTGAAGAAGCTGAGCGATGGATTGTGAATTTAATCCGAAATGCAAGGCTAGATGCCAAAATAGATTCAAAACTGGTAGGTTCCATGAAATACTGTAATCTGACTTAAAGTGAATTTGTGAAATTCATTAACTACTAGAACTCAAAGAGCTTCTTTCTAGTTTCTACTCTCTTTATTTGATTCTGAGATGATTAGTATATGGTAACATCCTAAAATGAATATGTAGTGAAGGCATTGGCTGATTTAAACAGTACTATGTTCTTTATTTCTTTTTTGTAAAAATACATTAGTCTGCATAACAGAAATTTGCCATTAACTATGTATCTCAAAAGGGTGGTTGTTAAACTTTGGCCACAAAGTGACCATCTTTGGACTATATAGTTTTAGGAAGTTTGGTTTGGGGGAAGAAGTCTGAAATGGGAAGACTTCCCATTCTATTCACAGATTATTCTTTTTTTATAAATGTATGGTCTAAGCTCCAAAGGAAACCAGATACAAGATAAAATAATAAAGTAAGGAATTGATGCATTTAGGGACAAGGAATCAAAGGTGAAAGTGAATGCTAAAATTTATCGATCTAGATCCTGTCACAATGGTTTTTTTCCCCTAAATTGAAGAATCATCTGGCTATACTTTGAACATTTGAGAGAAAATGAATGATAAGTACTAGAAAATTTAAGGTACAATGTAGTAATTTATGAAGAATAGCTTAGGTATTAATTTCTACCCATGAACATCTATAAACCCTCCAGTTTTGAATGTGATCTCTGCTAAATTTTCAGCTTGTCATACCTTTGTGAAGTATTGTAATATATTTATGGGATTTCTTTAAGGGTCATGTGGTTATGGGGAACAATGCAGTATCTCCTTATCAGCAAGTGATTGAAAAAACCAAAAGCTTGTCTTTCCGGAGTCAGATGCTGGCTATGAATATTGAGAAAAAACTAAACCAAGGCAGCAGGGCTGAGGTAAGCAGAAATATGTTGTGTTTTTTAAAAACAATATTAAATGCAAAGAAGGAAGGCAATCTATAAGGAGACATTTGGTCCATTTATCATCCTCAGTAATTCAAAGATACATAACTAGATATTTCAGAAAGGTCAGATGATGAATTGAAATAAATTGTATCAATTTGATACAAGCAAAATAAGGAAGATATATAGAATTAAGTGCCAAGTTTAAAAAGCAAAAACTGCACCTTTCAAAGGAATGTTGTCTATCTTTTTTATATCTACTTTTCCTTTTTATGGGATTCATAGTTGCCTTCCTTTTGGAAAAAAATATCGTATTTTCTAATAAACAAAGTCAACATGCTCTATAGTTATGCTTACACTTGTTTCATTAATTAGGAATGAAAGACACTGTTTTCTAATTTTTATTTTTACTTTTTTTTTAAAGGCACCTAACTGGGCTACTCAAGATTCCAGCTTCTACTGAAATGTTTCCAAAAGTGCAAAAAAAAAAAAAAAGTTCATTTGATAAAGATTTAAATTATGTGCTGTTTTGAAAAAGTGATAATTATGTGGACTTTACAGTACATATTAATCAGAATAAAACTGGCTACTTTTAATTGGTTGGTTATCTTTAATTGGATTTGTGAAAAGGTTTTATTCAGATCAGCAAAACTATTGATTTCTTAAAAGTATAAAAAACCCTCAATTTAAAAGAATTACTTGAATTTCAACCATGAAAAGCCCCTCATGATATTTTTTTTAATATAACACTGCTAATAGAATATATTACAAATTTTATCCACTTCAACTTAAAATGATACCCATATTTTCAGTGAAGAATAGTTTTGCCTAAGAGAATCTGGTAGAGGTTTCATACACACACAAAATCAAGGTTGATATAAGGCATAGAGGGGCCAGCCAGAAATAGGTGGCAAAATTCATTTTTGTTCAGGCTACCAATTTTGGTTACTCTTTCTGTAGCTTAGAAGAATTGGTCTTGATAAAGGTTCTGAATTTTATTGGTTGAAATTGAAAGATTTCATCTTCTCGAGAGATAAATTTATTGTGATTTCTTACCCCTGTAAACCAGCTGTACATATCAGATTACTGAAACTGTTGTTAAACTACTACAAGTAAGAAAGTTGTATCCTAAATATTTACAATATCTGCTTTCAAATGGTTTTGTGTAATTAGAGTCATTACAATCTTTAAAAGATCAACAGTTGCACAACAAAGCATTGCTTTTAATGTAGAAATGATAAAGTCAGTGTGTGGTTAGTGAGTGATGAAATATGAAAAATATGGAGTGATTAAACATGGAAAAATAAACGGAAGGTACTGTCAGTAACAGATTAATAAATAGCAACTTTATTTAGCTGGCTCTTCTCATACAGAATATGGCAAGATGAGAGGAAAGGAGAGATGGAATTCACTGGAAGTTTCCAAACAGAGAAGCCTGTTTAGGCTAAGTTCATCAGCAGTGCTTAGTGAATTTAATTTTAATTTAACAATTTAATACCAATTTTTCTATCAGCAAAGCTTCTATAAAGATTTTGTCTATGGCATTTTATAATTTAGTGTCATGAGAAAAATAAGGTTTTTTTTAGTTCATTAAAATGTATGTTGTAGATTTCCAGGTCAGTTCTTTTCTGTCAGTGTTGATCTGGATACCTGATCCTCTGGCTGCATTTATAGTTTCAAATGTACTTCATAATTAGTTGCTTTAGCAAATATAATTTTCTAATGGTAAACGTGCAATTAGCAGTGAACGTGCAATTAGCAGCCTAAAATCTATTACATGGGTGGGTGGATGTTCATGTACACCAACTCAATAGACATAGTTCTAGGTTGGACAATCTCATCTAGAGATTTGATTCAAACTTCATTCCTTGTGTAGCAAGGTAAACAAGGACTGAGTCTGACTTGATAGCCCACTGCTCATTTTTCTACATTGAAGCATGTTAAGAAACACGAGATTACTCAGTCATTTGGAACTGAGCAATAAGATAGCTAATTCTAGATGATTCCAAATTATTCAAGATAATCGCCTAAGAAGACGTACAGGATCTCAGCAATGAATAGTAGAAACAAAAGTGGAAGCATAAAATTAACTCTTGAGAAAATTAGAAGTAGTAAGTTTGCATATTTATTCATAACAAATTTGAAGATTTCTCTATTTTGGGGAGGGGGGGAGGGGATAAACTGCTACAGTTTGATTTTAAAAAGAATATGTAACTTTGATCAAAGGCGCTATTGAACCAGGTAAGTTCCTGTTTTATTCTTTAGCCAGCTTTTTTTTCCTCCTGCAGTGAAGCAAATAGCTCTGGGAAAATCTGGTTATTCTTTTATAAACAGATGTCCATTAAAAGGAGAACTTTGCAGTATATTTCTTCTATTGAAAAATTCTTTGTTTCTAAAAATATTTAATTAAAAAAATCTGTTTATTCTTTTTTTAATAAAGAATTCATAGCATCTCATACAATATTTCCTCTTTTTGATTCTCAGTAACATCCAAATTAACCACAGAAAAACACTGCTTTCCCCCTTATTTTTTAAAAAAATCTTCAGTGGTGTATTAGATCTACATATGGCTCTGAGGTTGAAAATGGATTGTTTTTTTTTTCTTTTGTTAGGATACATAAAAAGATTGGCTCAATATAAGATGTTAATTTAACCTTTTAATTCATGAATAAAAAGTATTGTAATTTTTAATGTGCTTTTGAAGTCTGCATCTCCCAATTTATTTCTAAACATGTTAGATGATAAGACAGCTGTTACCACTACTTAGTCAATAGAGACAATCACAAAACAAGTGTGTAACAAACACTTCAAAAATAATAACAGCTATGCTTTCTGGCAGAAAAAAGAATAAATAAATGAAGATATACCCATTTTTTTTAAATTTCTGAACATAATATCAGGCAATATGTTCAAAATGCAAAAGCAAGCAGAGCAATGGAGTAAGGAAGAAAATGATGGATACTGAAGTTGATGTTGGCAATAATTTTACATTATCTGTATGATAAAAGAACTAGTAATAAGACAAATTAACTTACAGTGAGGTAAGAGCTGAAGCTTATAGAAGACAAAGAACAGGCAATTGATATTTGCTGCTTGTCAGTATAAAGTTTGGTTGGCTCTTTATCATCTGGCTTTAACTATTTGCCTTCAGGAAAGGAAGTAGAAAAGAGTTTCATTTATTTAGCCATGTGGTTGAAAGTTATTTCTACTAGTATCATTGACTAGGTTCTTTAAAACAAAAAAATCCCTCTGCCTTGGCATGCAACCGATGGTGATTATTCTTGTATTTTCACAGTACATCTCTGCCCCCATAGGGTTTGCTCAGAAAAACTTAAGTGGGCAACACCACACCCTGAACTGCACCATTCTTGTCTACTGGGCCTTCTTCTACATCTGGAAGGTCATGTTGCTCATCTACCTGTAAACCCCATTCTAATGGACTGGGGTCTCAGATTATTTGTTGCATTTGTATAAATTGCACTTGCAAAATTCTCAACTATTCAACAAAGCAATTTAAAAATAAAGTATAGTAAAAGTAGAAATATCATGACATAATTACATAAACCATACTTTATTTGCTGCTATAGTTGAAATGCCAGGAGAAAATCTGTGGTTGTTAAGAATTGACAATAATGTGATGGCCTGTAACCATAATTAAAACAATATCTACAGGTGTATTAAAAAAAATCATGCTCAGAATCTTTGACTCCAGAAATGCCAAGCACCCTCCTGCATTTGTGTTGAATAACTTTTATAGTGGGAAGATTGTAGATTCTATGCAATTTAAAGAGCTGGCCTAAAAATACTTTACCTTTTCTGCATCAATATGTAAACCCCAAATAAGATATAGTAAGAAAAGTTTCATGAAGAAAATCCATATTTATTCCTACATGAAAAACCTGACCCTTTCTTTTATACAGTCTTCTATTTACAGATGTTTATTAACACGGATTATTACTCAGTCATACACATTTTCCTGACTGCATAATAAGATTCTTTGTATTTTTTGCACACTGTCCGGATCTATGCTGGATGACTGGAATAAACTACAGAGAGATCTGCAATAGAAGAAAGTAATAGTCCTTTATGTGAATAAAATACAATTTTGCTTTATGTTGTTTAGTGCCATAACATAAAAAAATAGAACACCTAAGTATTGCATTTCTGTAAACTGGAGGAAGAAGTCAAAATCAATGCATATCCATTTATTATTTAAAATGCTAGCAAAATGTTACTTTGAAATGGATGTTCCTATAAACAATACATTAACACTGGATGAGTTTAAATATTGTAAATCATAAGTTCATGCACTACAAATAGCTGGCTTAACACAATATACTGAACCATAAATTATAAACCACAAAGCACAGCATGTTAAGCCTAAAATTATAATAGTTACTGCATCTTTAAATCTAGTGATGTCTGCAGAACTGCATGAAATAAATTATTTCAAAAGGCAAATCTGATTCAAACTGAGATTTTGAAACACATGCTAAACAGTGAATATGGCCAAATGTGAATCATGATTAAGCTATGGTTTGATATTTCATGTCTGCTGAAAAGGAGACTGGTAACGTTAAATCTGCTTTAATGAAGAATTAAACTAATGAAGACTAAACTCAGAATTACTGAAAAGAGAACTTGAACAATCTCAAAATGTCTTTGGAACAGTGATTAATACATTAGTCAGTGCCCAGTATTAGTGTCTGGCATAGGAAGAAACTAATCATCGAAATGCATGACCTTGCTAACAGTGGTTTTAATGCTCTACTGAGGATTTATTCAGAGCAAAAGACGAAAGTTTTACAAAACATGAAATGTTTCAGAATAGAGTATGGAACAATTGATATACATTTAGAAAGAGAATTCTTAGTGCTCTCTGAGGTATGTTGTTTGCTTGATGACATTGCATTACCCATCTAGGTAACTGCTAATGATTGTAGACTTACATGCTTGTTTATAAGCAGTAGCTTACCCCGTCAATGAGAGGCAATTGATGAGAATATAATTTCCACTTGATCAAGTTCCTTGATTAGAGTGTTCTTTATGACAAGGCTAAACCACAGTTATTATAGACATAACAAAGGAAAAGTGAAAGAACAACTGGAAGACAAAGAAACTTACATCCCACTAAAAAACAACCCAATACAGCAGGGGTGTCAAACTTGTGGCCTGTGGGCCGGATGCGTCATGTATGGTCCTACCCCCGCTGGTTTAACGGAAGGAGAAAATGTCCCACTGTGACAACATGAGTTTGACATCCCTGCAATACAGAAACTACAATCAGATTTTTAAAAAAATACCTCAATCCTCCACCCAACCAAGAAAGGTCAAACTATAAGAAAAAAGGACAGTGGTAAATGAAAAGCAGTGGCTCCATTCTCTCACACTTCTAATGGAAGCCTAAAAATGCACAGTTCAAGTATGCAGCTCATCTACTTGTATCTTATCCAGGCACCACAACTTAAAATATAGCTAGAGGTCTAGTTTCAGCATCTCATAGAAGAAAGTGAATATTTGATCAATTCTTCACTATAATGATTCCCCCTTGCTTTTATCAACAGTGAAAGGTGGATGACTAAAGAGAAAGAGTTAAAAAGCAGCTATTCTTGAATTACATTAGCTGTCTGATAAAGTCCCCCATGAACCATTTTCTCTCGAGTTGTTTCTTAAGTCATTCATCCTAAGGGCTTCATAGAATCTAAGCAAAGACTTCCAATCAACTGTTATGACAGTGTGTAGCTTATCTGCTAATTCTGCTCAGGAGTACAGATTTGTACTACATGGAATTTATGTGCCAGCTTGGAACTGAAATGTAATGCAGGCTACCAAACCATTGATTGCAGGCTTCTTAATTTTCCTAAAAAGAAAAGAAAGAAATTAAAACTGCCTTCTTAAGCTAGCTATCAAAGATGTATATCATGAAAAAAATATACCTAAAATTTCTAAAATGAGAAAAATACTTGCAGGGTGTTTGAAACAAACATGAACTACAGAAACATTAAAAAATAAATTAAAAAAGCATTCACCAAGAGAATCGTTGCTAGGCATTCAGTGAAGCAACCTTGAAATCCCAGGGCTGCAGAAAACAGAAAACAGCCAAACAAGGGGGTATCATGCATATTCAATCAAACACAGGGCTGCCTATTTCAATTTATACTGACTGGTAGAAATATTTCATGACTGATTGTAAAGCAAATCTGAAAATCATTTAAACCAGAAATGCCAAGGCTGTAACCACAGAATTTATAATGTAAAACAACCTGAAAACTGCATACTGCCTACAGTGTTCAGTAAGCCTTATCTGTACAAATCCACACTGACCTCAAAATAATGCTAATATAATGGTCTAGATGGCAGACTAGAAGGATTCATCTTGCACAGTAGATTCTAAATGTTTGTAATTTATTTTTGTCTGAACTTAAATCATGTTTGAATAAAACCATGACTTAAAAATATCTGAAAACACCCGTGAAACTAAATGGACAAGGACCTTCCATGATTTCCAAACCAAGTCAATCTTACCATGCTAGGATTAGGAAACTTTTTCTAACTTTTTCCCATTGAGGATATTATTTCCACAAGGGGATATATATATTAAGGGCCAAACATTTAAGTTTTAAGAAAGCAAGGCCCTCCAAATCAATGTTTTTTGACCTTGTAACTTTAAGATGTGTGGATTTCAACCTGGCTGGGGAATTCTGGTGCTGAGGGCAACACTTCTTAAAGTTGCTAAGGTTGAGAAATGCTGTTCTAGACAATTCCTACATTCTCTATTATTTGAGTGTTTGAGGCTGTCATGAATTTTAGTTCATCTAGTTCTTGGGTGATTCAGGATTCTCCATTAGATTCTTTTTTTTCCCCCTCATTCTTTGTTCTGGAAAGAGGATTGGGTTACTTTAAAATTCAGCCCTAAGTATTACAGAAACCTTGCCCATCCTCTAGTCTAGCTTATGGACAAAATATTCCTTGCAATGGCCAGAATGACAGGATGAAGTTTGGGAATTAAAATCCACATAAGTTAGGAAAGCCAATGCTGCTTCTAGGGAAATGAGACAAACCTTCCTGATGCATCTAAATCAAATGCAGATATAGTGAACAAATGGCTTTGACAGGACTAAGGGCACATTTGAAAGGGATGAACAGAGGCCTGTGATCATTTTCTTTCTATCGTTAAATTCATGCACTGAAGATGAACACATGATAACCAAAAATAAATCAGTATGTTTGCAAATCGTGTTACATTTAGGGGAATTACAACAACTGTTGAGTTACATAATCAATCTGGTTTATACTTTGTTCTAAGAGGTCATTTAAATAACATAATAATACAATCCAATGCAATATGTATATAGTAGTATGCCATAATTGGAAGGAAAGAGAAGTAGAGGACAACCAGCAGCAAAATGGATGGACTTAGTTACAGTGGTGATGGGTAGAAGATCTGAAAGATCAGATTAGGGACAGAACCTCCTGGAGAAAAATCTAGTAGTGGTCACTAAGAATCACCAAGAGTCAACAGCAACTTGAAGTTCGCATTCATCAATCACTTTGGGTTCAAAGCAGAGCAAATCCCCTTATAGCTCAGCTAGAAGATCCTTTCCTCATTTTATTTCCTGTAGATGCATAGACCTAAGTTTCATAATTGCCAGCCAGCAAGGCTATCCTTCTGAACGGTACCCACTTGGGGTTCTCTGTGTGAGCGACTAGAAATGTACCTAGAGATTCATTTGATATCCCCATATTTTTTTTGCCATATAAATATTGGTTAAATCACAGTAAACCACAATGATGCTTATTTGATTTTGGATCAGTGCAATCCCATCAGTGGTGGGATTCAAAAGTTCCCACCACTGGTTTTGTGGGCATGGTTTTGTGGGCATGGTTTTGTGGGTATGGTTTTGTGGGCATGGTTTTGTGGGCATGGCTGCAGGGGTGTGATCGCGCGGCTCACGCAATCATGCTAAATGCATGCTTTGCACACGCATTAAAACAATAAAAATTAAGCTGCTGCACCTCTCAGCTGTTTAGCACAGCAATCTGCTCTGCTGTGCCAAACAGTTGAGAGGTTAAAAAGGACCTAGGAGCAGGGGCGGGATGGTGAGCCCAACTGCAGAGTATTGGAGAGGCTTAGAGCAAACTGATTCTCTGCCAGCTGATCATCAGCACTACCGGTATGCTAGAACTGGGCCAAACCAGTAGAATACCACCACTGAATCCCAACCATTCTGGTTCATTATCCAGACCTTTATGGATGTTTGACAAATCATGGATTAATACGATGTTTAAATCTAGACTTACACTTTGCATCAAATTCCTCATTGCATGACTTGCGCGTCCATTTTTCCCCAAATTAAAAAAATAGCTTATTTTTTCATCTTTTAAGTTCCATAATTAATTGATTGCTTTAATTTTATTATTTCTAGTTTAAATACAACCATGTGAGTGGTTGTAATAATCATCACCCCCAGATGTAACTTTTTTTAAATCACAGATATCATGGTCTTGTCAGACATTTTTCAATGTCACAGCGCTCTCTTCTGAAAAAATAATCATGGTCCTCCCCCCCAAACAAACAAACATCACCAATAACAGAAAAATTACTAAGGAATATCATTAGCTTGGGCAAGATGAAAAAGCCTTGCTTTTTGAAGAGTTTAGTGGAATGAAATTTCCTTAGCCTCTTTTCCCCCTCACTCCCTTTTAATGGAGTTTTTCAGAGTTTTTAAAAATAAAAAGCTTACTTGGACACTTAAGCTCCCAAAATACCCAAATGGTATATAATTTTTGCACTGTTGAGTTAGTGATGGTAGAGCTATTTTTGGTTATGTAAAGATCCATCTTGGAAAGTAGAACTAGAATAACTTAGAATAACTTTATAGAATAACTATTTGAATGTATACTAATCAGCATACATTAAAATTAAATTTCGTTGCATATAGCTCTCAAAAGGTTACCACCTCCAATATATACTACATATACATGACAAACTAAATAAATACTAAATTATGCATATATTCACATATATGACGCAGAGAAACAATACAGTCTAGTTCAGATGTATACATGTACATGGTGAGAGAAACGAATCTTGTGAGTTTACCAGATGGATGGCACTATTAATAGTATACCTAAGGCTTATTTTCCTCTTATTCTGCATTATTTTGTTTTTATTTATTCTTCTTCCTATTGAACATTATATAAATAATCAGGGCCTTGAACAAGGGGGAAAAAATCTAACATTACAGTTTACTGTAGTTAGCTATCAGCCATTCTCGTCTGACAATAAAATGAGAAATTTAATAAATTCTTAAGATAAAATAAATTATCAAATTTAGCCCAAATTATATGGTGAAATTGTTCATCTGGCTTAGGGAGCCTAGATTCTAGCTGTAAGTTCACCATGAATTCTGAATCAGCTACTTTTTCTCAGCCCAGCCATTGTCATAGGTAGAAGACAAAATTAGGAAAAACGAAGTCCATAAACTTCTTGAAGAAAGTGAGATATAAATGTAATAAATTTTAAAAAGTATTTATTGGGATAATCTATAGAATTGTAAGCAAATAGGTCTCTCCTATTAAAAAAAAGAAACATTGCCATATTAAACCAAAATATTTTTCTAACCCAGAATGCTGTTCTTCTGTATCTAATCAGAATCTCCTGAGAAGCCTATAGGCAGCGCAAAAATTGGAGCATCTTTGTTTCACTATCAGCAACCACTGGCATCTGAAATTCTATTATTTCTGTTGGGATTATGTAAGCTAGATTCGTACCTTGCCAAACCACCATTTTCATCCATAGACTACTCAACACACTGCAGTAAATGGAACACACAGTACCACTTAGCATAGTGTAGGAACTGAATCATGACACTGATATACCACAGAACAATATAAATAGCTTTATTTCATTTCTATTTGTCCAAGTTCCTTTGCAAATTATCCTGTTTGGTGGACATCAAGTTGATATAGGTCTTATAGAAGGGAATTCCACAAGTATTCCTACCTTGCCTGACATACTTTTCCTTATCTGTCCCAAATTCTTCACCATCAACATACTTAGGTGATTCTGGATACTAGCATTTGTTGTGCTTTGTTGAATTTGGTTGATCTTTAAAAAGCTAAGCAAGATCAAACCTGGCTAGTCCTCAGATGGAGACTGCCATTTGAAAAGTCAAAGCTAAGGTTGAAAAGGCGACCTTTCAAAAGGCAATTGGACTTTCCTTGTTTGAGAAGTGAAACCTCTTCTAGGAAAAAGAAAAGGAAGTCCAGTTGCCTTTTGTAAAAGTACCGTTGGGACAATCGTGGCCTGGTTGACAGAGAATCTACATAGATAACCAGAAGCTAAGCTTTACGTGAGGAAATCTTAAGTTTCTCTATATCTTTGTTATATTTCCATTATGTTCTCCTTCCTCACTTTCATTCTAAGTTCCAAAATTCCAAATACTCATTTCTTCACCAGGAATATAATCAACTCTTTGATCAATTTCATTGAATCTCTTTTTTTCCAAATTTTCCAAAAGCTTGTTGGCAGTTTATTTATTTAGAAAATTTATTGGCTGCCAATCTTTCTTCAGGATAAGCAGAACTGCATCTGGGACTGTTAGGATATCTTTCCCCAGATCATTACATTATCAGTAATGTTCCAGTTCTGATTAATCACCAATAGCTTTATAAAGTACACAGCTAACTCTAAAATTCACGTTTTTAGGAATGGATAACAAGAAAGAAAAGAAAGACAGAAAGAATGAACTCAGCTGCAATAATTAATACAGCTGACTTCCTCTGGCTATAAAATATGTATTTTTAAATAAAATATACAAATTAATAAATGCATTTGTGGTTTCTATTGATTGTTCTATGTGTTTCTGTGAGATGGACGGCCATATAAATGTAAATGAAATAACAAGTAAAGAAGAACTACTGCAAACAAGTGCTGTCAGCCTGTATTACAGGGTTACTACTTGTATGACTGGCTTTTTGGCTCCTTTTTGGCCATCTAAGGCTACTAGAACTTAGAAGAGCTGAAGATGACCTTACACTCATCTACTTGAGCACCCTTTAGCCCAGTAAGCTCATAAATCTAAGCTGGAGAGCCATATGCACCTTCTAGCAACCTTTATTTTAAATGAGCTAATAACCTGGTCGGCCCTTGGACCTTCGAGACCCAAAGACATCAATATGGGGAACATTGTAGGAGAAAAGCAGAATCCACTTATGGCAGACCCGAAGTCCGCATTTTACTAAAAGCATCCTGCTCCCTTCCTATGAGGCCTCCCTTTCAGCCACTCCACGGAGCTGGAGAGACGAACTGTGTGGGTCAACTTAACGCTTCCTGTTCGGTATTAGGACTGGCTGGCCATCAAAAGCAGTAGCCACGGTTAGCCTGATTCTCCAGGAACCGAGCCAGTCCTCTTCAAAGCCATCCGTGCCGGCTCTGCAGACTCGGCACCCGAGGACGGCACCCTCGAGGAAAGATCGCATTAAACGAGTCTGCGCTCTTGAACCTCTCGCGGATGCCAACGTCCCTGTCCTATTGTTTCTTTTTTATTCGCATCCATTTCATGAATTCATAACCATGCTTATACTTATACCTGTTATCTAATACTTGCTTGACAAATAAAATAAATAAATAAATAAATAAATGAGCCTTCGCTGCCTTTGGTCCTCCACTCTGAACTGCTAGGATCGCGCCGCTCGCCGCCCCCCCCCCCCCCCCCCATCACGGCCGAGAAGGGTAGGGAGAGTGGCTCCGCGGGCTGAGTTCCCGGCAGATGCTGGCAACCCTTCGCCCACCTCCGGCAGAGACCCGGTTCGGAGGCGGAGAAGCGGGCGTCCTCTCCGCGGGCAGATGCGGTAGAGCACAGCGCCCCCTACGTTCCGCCGCCGTCGCAACAACAGCAGCAGCAGCAGCACAGCCACGCGTGAGTGGCGCTCCTCGCCGAGCTCCTATAAGAGAAGGGACGCGAAGGACCAGCCCGCAACTCGCCTCGCCCGCAGCAGCCGCGCTCCACTCCTCGCCTCGACCAGACTCCCTTCCTCCGAGGGGGCGGCAAGGGCGACCGCGAAGCCTCGGCACCGGCCCCTCATTCGCTCCACGTGGTCGGTTGACTGCAGCGGAGCGCTCGTATTGACCTGCGGCGGCTGGAGCAGCCTCGCGGGACTAGTGGACGGAGAGGAAGACCTGGCCCGGGAAGGAGACGAGCCGCGTTGGGGGCTTCTTCGGTTCCAAGCCTGGAGGTGGCAGCGGCGGTGGCGGCGGCGGCGTCTCTTTTCGGGCTGCGGTAGCTTTTGCAGGTCCGCTATTTCCAGCGCTTCTCGGACGGGGCGTCGGTGGTTATTCGAGCCCCACTGAGCTCTTCCCACCTTACTTTAGCCCGAGAGTAACCTTAATTGAAGCCGGCAGGGGCTTGTGCCGCGTCCACGTGCCAGGGGATTACCGCTGCCTTTGGAAAGCGCGGGCGGCTTCCCCGGGGTTGGGGAGCGCGCGGTGCCTGCCTCCGGCCGGGCCGATCTGCGGACCGAAACCCAGACGGCATCGCCGACGCTAGTGGCCCTACCCGGGGGTGTAAATCTGAGCAGCCCGGGTCGAGTTCCAAGCCTGCAAAGCAGGGGCTCCCCAACCTTGGCAACTTTGAAGCCTGGCAGACTTTCAACTCCCAGAATTCCCCAGCCAGCAGAGTTTACTCTCTTGCAATCCCTTCCTCTGCAATCTCTCTCCACTTTAGCTGATAAGAGAAAAAGAAACAGACGCGGCTGGCTGGCTGGGGAATTCTGGGAGTTGAAGTTAAAAGTTGCCAAGGTTGGAGACCCCCGCCCCCTGCTCTAAAAGGACGCCAGGGCAGCCGGATTGGAGACGGCTCTATCCTAAAGTGCCTTTGCCTTCTCGGAAGTAACTCCGGTCGACTCGTGGGGTTGATTGATGCTCCGGCCAATCAGCCTGGAGTTGCCGTCTTAAAGCAACAAAGTCTGGATGAATGTTGCGTTTTCAAAACCTCTCTTGCGCTTCCAGATCGGCTAAGAGATGCTCGGAGGTGGCCAGGCGCGGCCAAGAAGCTCGGCCGGCGTGCGAGTCTGAGCGGCTCCCGGGGTAGCCGTTGCTTCTGCCTGGAGGGCGCCGTCTCTCTTTTCGCCTGTCACCTCGCCGTCTCGAGGGAGGGGAAGGAGGGCGGCCCGTGATCCCCCTAGCGCCGCTACCTGCGGCTGAACCTCCGGCTTTTTCTCTGCCTGGTGAATCCCCAGTTCCCGGAGCCGAAGGATGCAGTTTCGCCTCTTCTCCTTTGCTTTGATCGTCCTAAACTGTATGGATTACAGTCACTGTCAAGGCGGTCGGTTAAGACGCGGCAAGAGAGGTGAGCTACCTTTTCCTCCTCTACCTTTCCCCAGTGGGCAGCCCTTCCTTCCTTCCTTCCTTCCTTCTGCTTATCTCCCCTGCGGGAATCCTTTTAACTGGAATAGGTGGCCTCTGCTTTTTAAGCTTTTCTCTTTCAAGGAGAAGGAGACCCTTCCCTCCACACCCTTTGAAAGCTTCCACCACAAAAGAGAGAGACCCCCACATAGGTAGAGTTTGTGCAACACATGCTGCTTGGCTACTACTAACACTGTCTTAAGATCCTCTGTGGCTCAGCCACAAAAAGATACAGGAGATACTGTATGCACCCGGAAAAAGTTAACATCCACCGTGTGTTGAGAAAATGTATTCTCTAAATGTCCTTAATTGCTTTGGGTCCGTCTGATTTCAATACCGCAACCCTAATCTCTGGCTGAATCATATACAGTTTGCTCCTGCGCAAATGAAGCAAACACTACTAGAGAATATGTGCCAAGCAGATAGCCAAGCAGGTGCCATAGAGCCTTTACAGCTTTGCTCCCTCTCCCTTCCCCCTCCCACCACAAAAAATGGGATCTCCAAAAAATTGGTATCAATACATGCCAATAAAGTAGAATATTTGTAGTTCACAATTGAAATGAGGGGACCTTGGTGGTCTCTGAGCTTAGTTGTTTTCTGGCAGATATTTCATTACCGGAACGAGGTAACTTCATCAGTACTAGTGTATGGTTGCAATAGAATGACCAACCTCTGCATATGATCTGTTGCAATTGTGGACATGTAAAACAATTGTTTCCCCACCGCACTTCCCTTTGATGCTTCTTGATCCTTTTGATGTGTGTTGCAAACAGAAAATGTAGAATAATCTCTGAGGCTGGTGGGACCCGTGGAATTATGGGGCGACGAGGATTCCAAGTAAATTTGCATGATGTTTGCATGACCATGAAGGAAGTGCCGAGGCAGTGGAAGCTCACTGCTGATAATGATTTTGCCCAACCTGTACTTAGTTGTCTATTCCCACTTTCTGTTGGGAGATCTGACAAAGGACAAAGTCGTGAGAATCTTGGATTAAAATGTAAAATGTTCTGTGTCTTTGTATACCTGTAAGAAATAGAAGGCTTCAGCTATGAAAATACCATTACAGGGTATTTTTTCCATGAAGAACTGATTGGTGATATTTTGAGAGTGCATTTGAAATACTGAGCATCATTTTATTTTAATTGTGCTATTAAAAGCAGACCTGGGATCTTTTTTTTAAGGACCTGTTGATAGTTTGCTTGTGGGTTGTGCAAGCAGAAGATGGTCGAATTGGTATTTGACTTGAGAGTCAAAATCCTGAACAAAGAGAGAAAGCAAATCTGTAGATGGTAGAACTAGTGGCTATAGATGTTGCAACTGAATGTGGTGTGTATTGGTTTTTACACTTTGCTTCTCTATGGTTTCCTATTAAACTTTGAAGACTCTAGTCAAACTAGCCAGCTAGTTAGATACAAAATTTACTATTGACCTTATCTATAAACTAGTAACTAATATCTTCATTTGCTAAATCCAGGTTGAATGTGTATTCACTTGTTATGTTGTTCTGCTGCTGTTTTGTTATTATTATTATTTCGTTATTATTATTATTGCTGAAGAACTAAGTGCTTTCTATCAATGGTGTCACTTTTCCTTCAAGACTGGCTAACCAGAAGTTTATTACTTTACCATTTCCTATCTCCTTACATTGCATCCTAGAGTTTGACCCACTTCCCCAAACTATTAGGCTTGTTTTACTAAACCAACTGGACTGAAGAGAATATCTACTAACAATTCAAATAAGTCCTTTATGTCACAGTAAGAGGCAGACAATAAAACTGGCAGGCAACTTCTCTGTAATGGTTCCTTTCATCCTCATCCATGTAGTTGTCTGGGAGTAGTTCTGAATGTGAATAGATGACCATGTGCAAGTGAATGTTAAAAACAGCAATGACATTGGAACACTGCAGAAACAAAATTCCACCTTTCCTTTCTATTTCCTGAAAGAGAATTTAGTATCAAAATCTCATTCTAAAAGAAAAAAGAACTTTGGGGACATTTTCATGGAATAGGTGATGTTTTTGCACTGCATGAATGTAAGTTGGTCCAAACGCATATGTGCATAGACTGTGTAGTACAAGTCTCTCACTGATACCTGCAACTCCCCTGTCAGTTCTTGCACTTCAGTTCAACTCCTGGAAGGTGGGGGTGGGTGGGAAGAGACGATACATAAACAGACTTCAAGTGATGTGCAACACGGAAACTGCAGTGGCCCCATCTACCAAGTTCCACAATCAAATAGGCTCAAACACACCAGCAAGATCTCTTGGAAAAGAGTTCTCAAATATCTTAAAACTTGGGTAACAAAACAGAAATTTCTTTTCATGGTGCAGGAAGGTTTCTTTAAAAAAAATGTAAGGCAGATTGTAGTATATCATTAAATACAAATAGTTCTCTGAAAGTATCTTTGCCTAAAAATTGCTTTTGTTTCTTGCTGTTTAGACTTCAGGAGAGGAAAGCAAGTGTTGAATTGCTTATGGGTTTGGATTTCTTCATGGACAGATGTGTTAGCTTCTCTTAGAATAGGAAACCTATATCTTTTCACAAGAAAGAAGTCTCAGCAGCTACGTTGCAAAATATGAAACAGAAAGTGTGGGTTTCTTTAAGCTTGCTGTGTCCTTTAAATCATTCACAGTATTCGTAATAGTGCAGATTACTTTATGATGGAATATGATGGATGCTTAACAAAGTCCTTCTGTCCCAGGACATTCATGTGGATTATTTATCAACTGCCTTTGAAGACCTGCAGTAATAGCCATATAGGTTGCAATGTCTTGCATTTTCCCCTTAAGATACATTGGAATTCTAACCCCATAATTTTCAGATTGACTCAGCAGAAAGAACTGAAAGTACTCTATACTTGAAATACATCAGAAATGGGAGTCTACTACATTTGTATTTTTCGTGGAATCAAGTTTCAGACAATTCAGTAGACTTATTACTGCTTAAACATACCCAAGATTATAGGGTTATATTTCTAAGACAATAAAAGCCATGGTATCACAGCCCTTTCTACAAGTTGTCCAATTGATGAGATTATTTGTTGTTGTTGACATTAGACTGTTTGAATGGTCCTCCCTGCTGAAGACTGTAGAAGATAAATTTGTTCCTTTGCAATATTCTAGAAGAGGACATCGCACTCATACACAACACTTTAACTTCAACTGGGCACTTGATATTTTCATTTGGTGTGTCACTGGAAATGGAAATAATGTATTCCAAGCCTTGATTAATTTTGAGCCCAATAATGTTATGGATTGATTAGACCTTTGACATAATGACATTTTTTGACTTTGATTAAATTAGAGGGTAAATACCATAAAAGCCTGTTTTAAATCGTGGTCAATGTTTTATTAATTCAGTTGTTTTCTGCCAAGTTTTGAGCATGGGACCAATTGCTTTGGAGCTATCATGGTTACAAAGCTATGGGCTAGTTTAGATGAGGAAAGATTATCCACAAAGCGGAGCTCATGATCTTCTTAGCTCAAGTTATTCTTGATTATTGGATGCTACATTAGTATGAAATAGAAAAAATGTGTCTGGTTATTTTCTGGGACTTTATATGTGAAGTTGTGGTGAGACGGTGTTGTTACTTCTTCTGTTTAGATGGCTTGAACAACACTTGCATTTGTTCAAATAAACCTTAGCAGCATACTAGGACACTGAGAATGACATAAGATGAGTTAAATGCTGTTTTGCTAGAACTACATTACTCAACAGTGGGAAGAGTTCAGAGTTCAATTTAAAACATATATTCATAGAAGCAAGCTAATCTTACGGCACAATGCCATTGATATGTCAACAAAATCCTGCAGCTGGTGGAACTGGCTGAACATTAGGACTGCAATTACTTTTTATTTCAGTTGATCTTGGGAAAAGTTTGTAGAGACTATATATTCAACTTGTTACTTCATAAAGGAAATCTTCATGAAAATATAGTGGACATATAGTCCACAAATATTTTTCTTTGTTAGGGTATTTTCAAAGTTTGACGGTACAATTTTCAAACCAGGTTGTTGTTTTGTTTAACAAAAATATCCCAAATTTGATGTCCTCAAGGTTTATTGGAGTGTGACTTTCATCATCTCTAACATAGTCAACGAGATGTAAATTATGCAGGGTTCCCCCCCCCTTTAAAAATGTTTTCTTTCTTTCCATCTCCCCAATCCTAATTCCAAACTAAAGTTATTCAGTATTTCATTTTGTTGCAAATGACAGCAATTATGAATTTTTTTCTTTAATGAGCTGTTCTTAAAAAGAAATCCATATGTGGTATCTTTTATTAAATGTGGAACTATTGTAGACCTGTGGAACTATTGTAGACCTCAGGCTAGACAGTAAAAAAATCTGCATTTTACAAGCAGGTTTAAGAACCGTGTTTCAAGAAAACTGAAATGAATAGACATCCAACCCATGTTGTGCAAATTATCCCCCTCCTTCCTTCCATCTCGCTTGAAAAAAAAAAATCACCATAAGCTGATTTTAATTGATGCCATGTTCCCTGGTTCATCTTAGATGATCATTTGTGCTTCTGGGATGAAAAGCTAGTCTAAAAGCAATTGTATCTAACTTAGCTCCTTGTTGGATATTTAGTTGTTGGCCAAATAGAATTGGTGTTGACAATTGATTTATCTGGTGTCTCTTTATAGTGTCAGTCTGGGCATTTGTTACATTGAATTATGTTAAAATGTGATGCATTGAGCTAATTTAAAGCAATGCGTTTGAGGATGTTCAGGGCTAATTTGAGGATATAACTATGTGCAAATGCTAAAATGAAGGAGTTCCTGTGGAAAAAAAGATCCTTTACATGTACATGCATATATGCTCTATGTGCAAAGAAGTGCATGCATAGTGCATACTGGGAGTTAGATCTACCCTGGCATACCACTGGGCCTTATTTTCAGATAGTCCATAATGATATTTTCTAAACGAAATAGCCTTCCTGGCATAGAGTAGCTCCTTGAACATGTCTCACACAATTCAGAAGGACAAGTATATCATTTCTTTTTGAATTAAGGCTCTTTAAAAGCATCTGTTTATTTAAAAACACAAAAGGTTGGAATATGAGTGAACTGGTATATATGTACAAGGCAAGTGGTTTTTTAAATATTATTCTGACTAGTTAATGGTGGTTTCATGATGTACAAGTTCTGAAAACAATCCTTTTTGTGCTCTCAGCCATATATTGGAGGGACTTTATTGAATTTGTATAACGTGTTAAGATATAATTATATGGAGGGTTCACATACATGTTATATTTTTTTATGCTTGGCTGCATCACAGCCAAAAATTCTAGCTCAAGTCTGAGTAGAAGTTATTTTGGGAAGATGAAATTTATGGTAGTGCTTTCCCCATTTAAGTTTTTCCTACTTTCTCACTGCTATTTTAAAACTTGCTAATCCCATCGTAGATTTTCTTCCGAACAGGATTTCAAACATTTTTTTAATTTGTAGAAAAACAGATGAGAACAAAAGGTTAAGTGTTCTCCTGTCCTTTGAAAAGCATCTTTTCTTTTTTAAAAAAGGCAAGACTCTTTCCTATACATTAGGGTAGTGTTCCCCCCAATAAGTCAAGGGTTGATGGAACTATCAGTTGTTCTCTATTCACTTACCATTTGTTGTTGTGGTTAGTATTTTTTGTGAATGGAGTATTACATTTTTTTCATATAATAGGTGGAAGGTTAATGCACAATCTGCAACTTCATGAACAGGTGGATGAGATGAAGAATTTGGGGACCTTTGCATTAGCAAAATATAGGTAGCCCCTAGATCTTTTACACATTACACTATTTATAGTATCATCATCAGCTCTTTGGTTTTGGGTGATGTACAGTTCTAGTTTGGTAAGGCATGGATTAGAATTGTAGAGATCTTCAAGTGTGGAAGCTCATAGGATAAATTCAGGCCAGACATACTCTTTTAACCCAGTGCACAATTCACAGACTCGTGGGGAAAAATATGTCATTACCTGGCTCCTAGAGGAAAGGGGAATCTAACAAACAAAGGCAGACAAGGAACATTATATGTCCCCTCTCCTAAGGAGGTCCAACTTAGAGTTGATATTCAGGCAAGTTCTGACTAGTCCTGGAGAACTGGTAGTGGAAATTTTGAGTAGTTCGGAGAACCGGTAAATACCACCTCTGACTGGACCCGCCCCCATCTATTCTCTGCCTCCTGAGTCCCAGCTGATTGGCTGGGTCTTCTTTTGTTGCCCTGCACAGGAGAATGGAGCTGGAAAGCAGGTTAGTTGGTGTGGGGAGGGAATGGAGATTTTACAGTATCCTTCTCCTGCCCCGCCCACCAAGCCATGCCCATCAAGCCAATTCACACCAATTCACACCCACCAAGCCACACCCACCAAGCCACGCCCACAGAACCGGTAGTAAAAAAATTTGAATTCCACCACTGATCTTAGTAGAACCAAAAAGAAAGACCTTCTCCACGATGGCTTCCTCCTTTTGGAACATCATCCTCATTGAGAGAAGATTGCCCCTCATTTTGATGTTCTTTCCCAAAGCCATGAAGTTTACCAACAGGCCTGGGAACCCCATAGTGGGATGGAACGGATCAAGTGGCTCATTTCATTGATGTTGCCAGGAGAGTGGGAGGTTATAACTTTTAAAAATTGTTTTTGTATTGGGCTTTAATCCTTGTAAACAGCCCGGAATAACTGAGAATGATATGGGTGTCATATAAATTTTCATAAATAAATAAAGAGGGCATCATGTTGAAGAAGGCTTCTTCAACATGTTATGCTTTGGATCAACATATAGTTTTAACCAAAACAATAGGAAACATGCTTGCCATGGAACACCAGAATAAAACATTTAAATCTAGAAAGAATACGATTACAGGGCTAACTTCAGTTTTATAAAACGGTTGAAAATGTTTGCATTTCGAAGGACTCTTCTTCAGTCTTGGTGGTTAGAAGCCAGGAAAAATAAAGGGTTTGGGGGGAAGAAGGGGGAAAAAGTGGCTGATCGGTGAACCGTGCTCCAATTTTTTCTCACCATCTATTCTGTTGAAAGATTTTTGGAAACTGAAATGTTTCAGCTATTTTTGTAAAATGTCAATTGGCCTAATGTAAGTTTTGGCTCTGTGGATTTTGGATCATGTATGGAGTTTCTTTAACTAACATTTCTTGATTTCTCCGGAGGTTTTACATTTACTGATCTCCATACCACTGAAGCAGTCTGAGCAATTTCTCCCCCCTGTAAAATTGAGTTTTATAGCGGGCTGGTGATTAAATAAAATTCTGTTTCCAGCAAGGAAAAAAAAAAGAAAATAAGAGGAATAGTACATGGAAGATGGTGTCATGGTCAGCTGCACCCAACAACTATGGAACAAAACTTCTAGGATTTTGCTGAATCCTTCAAAACTGACAAATAAATTTGGCATCCTTACTGCACTGAAATTGGTTTTTCTGTTAAAAAAATATTGTATGGCAATTAGAAGCCACACTCATTTCATGTGTCAATACAAGAGCTCTGTGGTTTGGCTTTTAAAATACGAAGTGGAATACAAGGACTATAGAGGGAGACATTTTGGTGCTGGAAGTGAATTTTGACTAGTCTGTTTGGCATGCAGAGATGGAAAAACAGCCACATTAATTATAGATAGTATTCTATGCTTACTCACCTGCAAATAAGCTTTAATAAATATTATTCCTGTGTTCATATGCGTACAATCACCAGACATTAGATGAATATATAGGACAGATGTACCAATGAATTCTACAGACTCAGATTCCTAAGCCTCTAGATTTGTCTTCATGCCTTTTAAGAGTACTGATCTTTACTGCTAATCTATTCCAATGTTCCATTTAACCTACTGCCACCGTTGCAACCTAACACACACCTCTTTTTTTTTGTTAAACACAATTGCAACAACACCAGACTCTGTATAGTGAACAAGCAAAGCATAACTGATGTTCTTAAGAGGTCCTGTTTCTTGAATGTCTCTTGCCAAATTGGACTAAGTTACTGCCTCTTGATGGAATCCAATGCAGTTTTAATGATGAGAAGGCATTCTGCCTATTTTGATTGAGAAGCGAGAATCTCTTCCTCCAAGGGATCTCTTTGTCCAAGCTTTCATCTTTGCTTGCTTTCATTATGCCTTTCTGAAATGACTTTTGAACTGTTTACAGTTAAAAATGATAAAATAATAAAAATATAAAATAGTTTTTTTTCCCCTTTAGGAATGGAAATATCAGTTTGTGTTTCATAAAGGGATCGCTAAGTTTTACAGAGGGAGATTCAAACTTAAAATGAGGGATTTCTAGACCTTTTAAGCAGTGGAGAGTGCTCAGTCACTAGAGATTTTCAAACAAACACTGGACAGCCATTTGACTGGGATGGCCTGAGGATTCCTGACTTGGGCAATGCATTGGACTACAAGGCCTTCAAGGTCATTTCCAACCCTATGAGACTACAATTTACCTTGACTTAGATAGATAACCTTTATTGCATTTTTTTTACTGTGGGCACACATTAAAAATGAAAATCTATTGCATAACCACATATAGACATGCTATATACATGCATACATATACATATGCACACACATTACACACACACACACATACATACTCATACCTATAAATACATATAAATATAAACCTTGAATACATGGCAGAAAGAGGAAGCTTGGGCATTCACAAGGTTTTTTTCACTGAATGGAACAAAACTATGACTGAATCTGGATGTTTTAAATTTACTTAGAATCTAACTTAGAACAAAGAAGAAGTTTTCTGACAGTTAGAACAATTAATCAGTGGAACAACTTGCCTCCGGAAATTATAAATAAATGTTCTGCTTCAGATACCACGAAGCGTCATCCCAGAAGATAACAAGGAAAACTTAAGACCCCAATTGGGATTGGGATTTTCATTGCTAAGCAATGTGATTGTTAGATGTGTCATCCCATGACTGCATCTCGTTTTTGGATCGTGATGGCGAACCTATGGCACACGTGCTGGAAGTGGCATGCAAAGCCATTTTGCCGGCACGCAAGAGCTTGCCCATAAGAGCCCCACTGCATATGTGCATGTGCCGTCCTGCCAGCTGATTGTTAGGTATCTGGCACACATGCACAGGGGGTGAGATGCATGCGCATGCACAGAGTTGCACAGGGCACATAGGTGGGTCTTGCGTGCATGTGCAGAAACGCACAGGGGACTCGTGCACATGCACAGAGATGGGCAGGTGTGTGTGCATGCGCAGGGGGCATGGGGCCCCCATGGGCACTGCCTTCTGGGTGCTGGCAATTTTCGGCACTGGAGCCCAAAAAGTTTAGCCACCACTGTTTTAGGACCTTTTTTTGCCATGAAGGTCACAAATGGCAATCAGATGACACCAGGATGCTGCAACTATTATAAATATATGCTGGTTGCCAAAGGCCTGAATTGTGATCATGTGCCTGTGGGTCACTGCAATGCTCAAATGTGTGAGGTCTAGTTAAAAGTTGCTTTTTTCAGCACTTTTACAACTTCAAGTGATTGCTAAACAAATGGTCGTAAATTGAGAGTTCATTTTTAGGGTAAAGTTCCCTCTTTTGGGGGGAAAGGAAGGTGACGCTGGAGTGATTAAGAGAGATTTCACAGGAAGCAATGAATCCCTGTAACTTCCCACCCCCAGTGTAACACCTGATTATACCATCAAAGAAAACAGGCCGAACCTGTAAGAAAAAATCTTCAGTTAATGTTGGGAAGTTTCGCTGATAGGATTTACTTTTGAATAAGCAAGACTGTGGCCACGGGGATTGTGTTAAGTGCTTATGTGAGAGTTTCATTTTTGTTTGACTTCCATTAGTTGTCAAAGACCCTGCCGTCCATTCCGGTAGGTGTCACGTATAAGATCATTACAACACCAGAGTTTTAGTTCAATATTACTAGCATTGCAGGTGGGAATGTTGGCCAGGAAATGTAGCTCTTCTCCCCCAAGCTAGTGCAAGGATTTCAAGATCTATATGGGTTGAAAGCCAGCAGACCAATTATGAAGAAAAGCCATCCCCTGACTCTACTCTATTTTGATAGCACTTTTCAATGCTTGCTTTCCAAATTGGTTAATGCACGGATGTCTTTATGAACTCCTAATGCATTATTGGATGAGGGTCGGCTGAATCATTTTGTGGTCTTGGGAAATTTGCAGCCTTCTGATTGACATATCTGGCTGCAGTTCAACCAATACTTTCAGGAGCTTTAAACTGCTGCTTCTTTATCCTCCTGTGACATGAAATCAGAACAATAGTAGATTTGATTTCTGTATCTATAGATAAACTATATCAAAGGTGTGGTAGCAATGAGCTCTTTGCTGAGACAGAAAATTATTCCTTGAAGAGCTATCATTGAAAGTGATCTCTTGGGCTGCAGATATGAATCCAGAAATGCTGGATGGTTTTGCATATGTTTCCAAACCATAATATGGCTTGCTTAATTTTGACTTCGCTCAATGTGAAAACCCAACCGTTACAGTTCATAAGTCATGTTCCGTGGTTTAGCAGTACCCATGAATTATCCCACTACAGTTTATTCACTAAATCATAGTTTTAAAAGCCTGGCTTAATTTCTATTTAGTTTTGACAGTGTAAACTCAGCTCTTGTGGTTTAGGGACAATGCTTTATATCTTAACATAGGGTTTGTCAATGATTGTTGTTGGGGAGTTGAGACTCCTATATGAGAAGTTTGCTCAAATTGGGAAAAGTGAGTTTGCCATTATATGTGAAAAGTTTAAAGCAAGCTATTGTGGCTTGCTTCTTCAGCAAACTGGTTTAAACCAATAACAGTTAAATACTAGTGCATATCTAGTCACTGAAAGCCAAATTAAGTAAAGACCAGAATAGAATAGCATAGAATTCTTTATTGGCCAAGTGTAATTGGACACACAAGGAACTTGTTTTAATGCAAATACTCTCAGTATACATAAAAGAAAAGATAAATTTGTCAAGAGTCAAGAATCATAAGGTACAACACTTAATGATAGTCATAGGGTACAATAAGCAATTAAATCATACTAGGAAACAGTCAATATAAATCGTAAGGATACAAGCGACAAAGTTACAGTCATACACTCACAAGTGGGAGGGAATGGATGATAAGAGCGATGAGAAGATTAACAGTAATAGTAGTGCAGCATTTGTAATAGTTGAACAGTGTTGAGGGAATTATTTGTTTAGCAGAGTGATGGCTTTTGGGAAAAAACTGTTCTTGTGTCTAGTTGTTCTGGTGTGCAGTGCTCTATAGCATCGTTTTGAGGGAAGGAGCTGAAACAGTTTATGTCCGTATGTGAGGGGTCTGTAAATATTTTCACAGCCCTCTTTTTGACTCGTGCAGTATACAGGTCCTCGATTGAAGGCAGGTTGGTAGTAATTGTTTTTTTTGGGGATATAGCCTCCTTTCTGATGTGTCAATGAATTTATAATTATTATGTAAAAGGGTGTACCAAACGTC
Source organism: Bungarus multicinctus (assembly GCA_023653725.1). Taxonomy (NCBI): domain Eukaryota; kingdom Metazoa; phylum Chordata; class Lepidosauria; order Squamata; family Elapidae; genus Bungarus; species Bungarus multicinctus. Next base: position 75,343,040 of record CM042846.1, on the reverse strand, counting down.
AGGCCTCATAGGCCAACCAAATATGTTTAATTAATAATTATAACTATTTTTAGAGAAAAATGTACCATACCTAGGCATGTTCAAAGATTATGCTTTAAATAAGTAAAAAAGTGTTTAGAAGACAATGGCAACCATTCAGACATTTTCATGCAGTACATATGATAAATTCCCTATGGGTGTATGTCCACGGAGATTCTCAGTCTTCCTGGTTACGGTTGTCCCAAAGGTGCTTTTTCAAAAGGCAATTTTTCTTTGTTTTCTTTGTTTGAAGATGTTTCATTCTCATCCAAGAAGTTTCTTCAGTTCTGCAGAAACTTCTTGGATGAGAAGTGAAGTCCAGTTGCCTTTAAAAAAAGCATTTTTAGGTCCAAATGGGTGACTTTTAGTACACCTTGTACATTCAGTTGATGTAGCTTATCCTGAATCAACTGCATTTGGAATAATAATAAGTCTCTGTCACCTTATGTTTTTTATATATAATAAATCATAGTTTGTTTCACTTGATTTATAGAATAAACTCCAACTAGGGGATTGACCAATATATTAAGCCGGAAATCTTACTCTACAAACTATAATGGCTGAATTCAGTTGATACTCAGTTACAGTATCAACTGTAACAGTTACTCTACTATAGACCAATCAAGATTGATAGTAAAAGATTTAACCTAATATCTGAAGTCTGTAAAAGTCTAGATGGAACAAAACAGTTTGAGATTCAATATAAATTAATGAGTTGAGTTTTACAACTGAAGTCAGAACAGTACTGAGATTATGCTAACTCGGAAAAGATTTGCAATTTGGAGATTCTTCTGGATTTTCAGATCTTGCAGGGACAACAAATTGAAGCTGTGGCAAAACTAGTATAGAATTATCAGATGTACTATCTTGCCAACTGAGAATATAAATAATACAAATACAAATAACTTACGATGGTGAACATACCCAACATACCATCCTCTTTCTATTGTGTCCACAACAACAATCCTGAAGTGAGTTGGGCTAAGAAAGAATGACTGGCCCAATGTCACCCAGCTGGCTTTCATGGCTAAGGTGGGTCTAGAATTCATAGACTCCCGCTCTTTAGCCCATTGCCTTAACTACTAGACAAAACTAGTTCTCTTGCACCTTTGACTTGCACAATTCCCAGTGAGGCATGATTGTACTCTCGGTGAAACGATATGAAATTTTACTCCATTATTATTTCATATTGAACAATTTGGAAAGCCCTAACATACATCAGCTAGGTGAGGTGGTTATATTATCTGAGATCCACCAAATGTCACTAGCAAGCACAACAAATGCTATCTGAGTACTATGTCCAAGTCTGAAATCTGATTGAAAATAGTCCAAATTATCACTTTCATCCAGGATCGTCTACAGTTGCAGTTGAATCACCTTCTCAACTGTCTTCCCTAGAAAAGAAAGTTGGGGACTGAACAAAAATTGTCCAGTACAGTTGGACCCAGCAAAGACCTCTTGAGGAATGGATGCACCACCATCACATTCATGTCTCTGAGGAAAATCCCCTTGCTCAACAAACAGATACTATAGTATGGATGCTCCGAGTTATCCATGAGGAACATAAACAAGTGGCTATTGAATGTAGTGAATGTTCAAAACATTGCATCTTTTACTCAGACTGTTCTGGTGGCCAAGGTTCAAAGCAGATGTCAAAGATTATGTGTCATTCTGTCATGTCTGTCATCACACCAAAGCTGCCATTGCTAAGTTGGCTGATTTGCTTTAACCACTCCTCTCTCCCCAAACCTATGTGACACAGATCCCTTGGGTTTTATTACCAAATTCCAGATGTGCAAGGATACATGGCCACTTGAGGGTAGTGGATCTGTTTACCAAGATAGGTCATTTTTTCCATTTGTGAAGCCTACCATCTATTCTGGAGGCTACACAAAAGTCTGTCCACATCACGTTGTTTGATATTAAGAGTTAGTCAATCACCTCATTTTTGGATTGTGGCTCTCAGTTTACATCAACATTCAGAAAGTCCTCTTCTGCTTGCTTGAGAATTGTATTACTTTTCCATGGCCTCATTACCTGGAATAGGAAGAGTAATCAGAGAAGACTATGCTGGATATTTAGTTTGCTATGTTTCCTATCCGCAGGACAATTGGCCTGTTGTCATTTGCAGAATTTGTGTTTAACAATTGCTCTGTATTCCTAAATCAGAATGTCCCCATTTCAGGCAATTTAAGCCTATAATCCAGGGCTCTTCAAACTTGGCAAGTTTAAGACTGTGGACTTCAACTCCCAGAATTCCTCCTCCAGTCATGTTAGCTCAGAAATTCTGGGAGTTGAAGTCCACAAGTCTTAAACTTGCCAAGTTTGAAGACCCTTGCTATAATCCCTGCTAAAAGTCCTACCTGTAAAGTTGCTCAAAAGCACAGTTCCTTTGAGAACAGTTATCGTGACCAAGGCTGCATACAAAGCTACAGCAGATACTTCTCTGCCGGTAAACAGATTAGATCAGATCTAATGGCCTCTGCTTTGCAATTGCCTATCTCAGTGAAAGTGTATCTGGAGTTCCACTGTGTGTGGGAAGGGCCTCCCTGTTCCTTATTGCATTGCCTCCCTGTTTCTGTTGCACTGTTTCTATCCCACCAGTTCACCTAAATGTTAAAGAGGAATTCAAGACGGAGTATAATTTGGATTCTAGTGGCAGAAGGAGTAACCTTGAATATTCGATACTTGGGGAGAGCTATTCTGAGTCAGAGTGCTCCTGGCAAATAATAGAGGATATTCAGGCATGGATATTCATGCTTGTCTCCTAGTTCTGTCTGAAATAAACCTACAAGCCTTGCTTCCTGTATTGCCTCCAGACATGCTAGGCCACAATCTCCAGGAAGATGACTCCTTGCTCCCAGCCACCTCAGTCTCTCCAATTGTTGTTGCTGGGCAACAGTGAGGTATAGTGGGGAGCACTGCAACTTCATCTAAATATTACACTGTAGATTTATCCATCACCTTAATGCCTGGCCCAGAAGGGAGTGGGAGATGGACTTTGACAGGGGAAACAATGATGTAATGCTGGGTTGACTAGAGAAAGTGGAGGGAAATGAGTTAATAAAGAAAAAAATATATAACTAAGTCTTACGAAAGGATAAAGCATGCAAAAGAAACCCAGACATTTCCATGCTGTTTGTGCCAAGCATAAATTAATGTAGAAAGAGGCTTGGATAAGCTTTTCAAAACACTGTTGCGCATCAGCGTGCCTACCGTCCCTATCCAGGGGTAGGATTCAAAATTTTTAACAACCTGTTCTGTGGGCGTGGCTTAGGTGGTGGGCATGGCTTGGTGGTCATGTGACTGGGTGGACATGGCTTGGTGGTCATGTTATTGGCTGGGTGTGGCCAACTCAATATCACTCATATCGAGGCACTGAATCTCCTCGCCTGGCCTCTGACTGTGGGGATGCTGCAACAGTTGTAAGTGTGAAAAATGGTCATAAGTCATTTTTTTCAGTGCCATTGTAACTTTAAATGGTCACTCCACACAAGCAAAGTACCAGCAAAGGAGGGGAAAAAAACTCCAGAGATGTTCCTGAGACAGGAAGTCTAGTCCTGCCAAGAATGTAATAAGGGTTAATGGAGAGGCAGTAAGCAACACCAGTTTAAGGGTTAATGGAGAGGCAGTAAGCAACACCAGAATGTTTCCTTCCTGCCTTCCTTACAGGATTAGGCCCGTAATTTCTTCTAACAACCGTTTAGAAGGTTAACAACCGGTTCTAACGAATAGGTACAAACTGGTAGAATCCCACCCCTGTCCCTATCCTACTGTTCTCATTTATTCGTACTCATTTATTATGTATATATTTATACTAGTTTATACTAATATGTTTATATATTATGTTCATGCTTATACTTGTTTTCTCATACATGCTTGACAAACTAAACTAAACTAAGTAAATAAATAAATAAATATCTCTTAACTGCATCAAAGTCCATTCTAAGATTACTGGCCATTGCTATATTTTGTCCTTGCCTACCTCAGAAGGAATGACAACTCTTTATTTTTTACTAGAGACACCTGGAATGACATATGTCATCTCTAGTTCCAGGATGGAATTAAACTACTTATTTATTTTAATCTGAGCTGCCAAACTTGAAATCCTACCATTCTTGGATCTGTTCCTTTGGAGAACATTGCTGCCAAATTGTAATTTTTAATGTAGGGTAACATTTAACATAGCCAATAAGTAATGCAATTCACTGTGTTTATTTTAATGAGATTTAAGTATAAATGAAGTTGATTCAGAAGTCAAGTTTATGGTTATGTTTTAGAGAGGGGGTGTGTGACAGTTAAAAGATGCTGAGCTTGTCAATTGGAAGAGTTCAAGACCCGAGCCCCCAAATGGGATGAGCTTCCATTACTTACCCTAGTTTCTGCCCACCTAACAGATCGAAAGCACACGAATGTGAGTAGATAAATAGTACCACTTTGGTGGGAAGCTAACAGCGTTCCATGTGACTTGGCATATAGTCATGCTGGCCGCATGATCAAGGAACTTTTGATAATGCTGGCTCTCTTGGCTAAGAAATGGACATGAGCACTGACCCCTAAAATCAGACATGAGTGGACACCTTTACCTATGTTTAGAGAGCAATTTCACTCATCCTGGGCATGGCCTTCAGGTTGGAGAAAGCCACGCACTCTTGATTTAAATGATATATTTTTAAAAACCATCCTTTATAGCATTGTGCTACAGGGCCTTCAATCTTTTGGGCACCAAGGACTGGTTCCATGAAGTGAGGTTTTTCTGTGGATCGGAGGGGGCTTGGTTTTGTGTACTACCTGCATAACATGGATGGGGCTTTGCTTGTTTGCGTGACCTGATTTCTGAAATGCTGTGGACTGGTGCCGGTCTATGGACCAGGAATTGGGATTCCCGTGGTACTACTCAGAGCAGCTTAGAATGATTTTAAACTAGCAGGAGCTGTAAGCATATTAAATTTCAATAAAAGTAAAACAAGACGGGAAGGCAGCAGATCTGCCGTAATCTATCCAGAAAACAGCAGAAAAATGGCTGCCAGAAAATAAATGTGTACTATATACCACTGGCTAAAAACAGCCAAAGAGAGAATGATCTGTACTTTAATGGGATGATGTTCCATAATGTTGGGACAACTGCTGGGAAGATTATCTCATGTTGCCATCAAGAGGTTTTAAGGTAATCAGACATTTTAAAATGTACTTGGAAGCAAATTGGCAGCTAGTGGACATCAACATTTCAGAAATTTGTTGCTGTATTTTGGAACAGCTGCAACAGTACCAGCAAAAATAATTGTATCTATATACCGGGAACTCCTTCTTTTCTCAGATCACTTTCTTCAACATTCTAATAATAATGATGATAATAAGTGATCTTTTTTCCCCCTGCCTCTTGAAAATGATATTTTGGCACTCTTGTTTGTTGTTCCTTTCCAAATTTCCTTCATCAAAGATTTTCAGGAGAGGGAAGAGAAGGGATTACCCATTTTTATTTGACTAATTATTGAAACATTAACAGGGGAGCAAGGACAGAGTTTTCCATTTACTCAACTTGAATCCAATGATGGGTCTGATCTAAGGAGGTTCCCTCTTAATAGCTCTTACAAGCAGCCAGTAAGTGAAGCCTAGGCTGTGTTTCAGCCAGCTGTAAGCTGAGGCTCTTTGGATAAAATAACATTAGGCCATGCTACTTAAACACACTCTGGAAAGATGAAGGAGGAGAGGAAGGAAAATATTTGAAGAGATCAACTAGATGTGGTCAAAAATGTATAGTCAAGACTAGGACTGAGTTACATAGTCCTTCGCAATTCAGGGTTTTTGTCCTGGATTTTGTCCATGCTGCATTTCAGAGGCCTAATTTGAAAGAAACCTTCCTTTGTGTCTATTGTTTTTCAAAAACAAATTACAGAGATGTTCAAGGAGGAACAATTACCCTTCGTTTTTGTCCTTTGTTGTTCAGTTCTAAAATAGTGCTAATATCCCAAGATGTTTAACTTCTGCTTCTTTATTCCCATTGTTCACTAAGTTCAAAATGTTTCTTTTGTCCTCTGCAGAATCAAATCATCTACATAATAGACAATTTATGTGTGTGTCTTTGTTTTGTACATAAGCATGGATCATCATTTCTCTGGTCACAGCCCAATTTTGAAACATTTGGTTTAATTTAGCTGGCCATGCTTTGGCTACTTACGTTACCCCACATTTGAATTTTTGCAATTTACCCACCAGTTTTCTTTTCCCTGGCTCTTCCCACCCTGCTGGCGAGTGCGGTAAATCTCATCTTTCAGATTGCCGTGCAGAATCACTGACTTCATTTGTGAGTGTTTTACATGAAATTTTCTAAATGCACTTGAGACTTGGTGGTGTTCTGGCGCTTGCATGTTTAATTGCTGGTGCAAAAATGTCGCAATCCTCACGATAGTTTGATTTTATTCTTTTGCTTTTATAGTATTGTACATGTTGATGAATATCCTCTATTGCTTTGAAAACCACATTCATTTCATGGCTTTCTTGTCCTTGGGTAGTTCTGTTAAAATCCATGCTTAGGTTTTGGGCAAGGATTTCATTTCTTCCCAGGCAGCTTCCTTCTGTATCTTTGCTTCCACTTTTGACAGTCTCTATATTCAACCCCATAAGTTGGGGATCAGGCACATCCCTTGCTCTAGTTGTGCAACAGATTCTTTCAGATGGAATTTCCTTATTAGATTTTTGAGATCTTAATTCTTACCCGGGGTACAGCTTTGATTGTGTACAGGTAGTCTTTGTTTAAGGGATGAGGTGGCTCAGTGGCTAAGACACTGAGCTTGTCAATCAGAACGTTGCCAGTTCAGTGGTTCAAATCCCTAGCACCGCGTAATGGATTGACCTCTCGTTACTTGTCCCAGCTTCTGCCAACCTAGCAGTTCGAAGGCAAAAAATGCAAGTAGAAAAATAGGGACCACTTTGGTGAGAAGGTAACAGCGTTCTGTGTGCATTTAGTCATGCCAGTCATATGACCACGGAGACGTCTTTGGACAGTGCTGGCTCTTTGGCTTTGTAACAGAGATGAGCACCGCCCTCTAGAGTTGGAAACGACTAGCACGTATGTGTGAGGGGAACATTTACCTTTAGCCTTTGTTTAACAATTACAACTGGGCCTAAGCAACCTGATCATTAAATGAAAAATGATAACTAAATGGTCACTAAGTCACATGATCATGACTGTGATGATTTATGATCTTCAGTTTTTCTTTGTTTCATATGCCTGTGACAGTTGTAAATGCAAGAACTGGTTGCAAAGTTACTTTTTTGCCTGCAAACTGTCATTAAACGAGGAATACCTTTATCTGCAATGCTTCCTGAATCAGATTTCATTTCAATTTCCTCAGACTCTGTTTCATTACTCCCTTCTGAGGGTGTCATTTTTAAGGTTGTTGTTCTTATTTGCAGGTATTATCCTTTATTCTTCATTGTGTTGTTTGCTTTTCCAGTTTTAAGTCAAGAAGCCTGTATAGCCTCTTTCTCCTATCTGATAGGCCACCTTTTGTAATTGCATTTTGCAACTTAATTTATTCATTTTTCTTTAGAAATATATGCGTAAGCTTTGCATCCAGGTACCTTGGTTGTCACAGATTGAGTTTGCTCCAGTTGTATAACATAACTGGGGAATTATTCGTATTTGTATTAGTAAGTGGTTTTGCAGATAAGTAACTGTTAAATTTACAGAATATATCTTACATATATTGTTGGGGGCAATAAGCTGATTTTGTAAAGAAATGCTGCTTGGGGGGGCCAAAAAGCCCTAGTAATAAGCAGGCATATACAATGGAATGAAGGCTATTGCCGAGCACTTAGCATGGTGCTCTAAAGATTGTAAGCCGCCCTGAGTCTCCAGAGAAGGGCGGAATATAAATGTAAATCATAAAATAAATAAATAAATAGGCACTGCATGCTTCAATTCTCTTTGCTTAGGAATCTTTCTTTTCTGTTATATGTCTTATTGAAGAATTTTTAAAATTTCTGGTTGTAACATTATCCTTTATTATCACAACTTAATTTTTCTATGTAAGCATAATAAAGTCTGAATTTATCAAATACTTCAATCTTATAAATTAAGTAATAGGTAAAAGTATATTCTGAGTAACATTCCATGAACATTACAGAATACTTTTGCATCCTTTTTTGACTGATATGGAACCTCAAATATCTCAGAAGATTACCCAATATCCGGCTGAATTATTATAACGATTTGTATTTAACTCTGGGAAAACATTTTTTGTTTTTGTTTTTATTCAAATAACACATTTTGACTCCTCTTGTTTTTTGCAAAGACAAACTTTCAATCCAATTGCTAAATCCTCATCCTTATTTTCTTAACGTCAGACTCATCTCTGTGACCAAGTCTCTCTCTCTCTCCCCCCCCTCCCCCCATTATGCATTCCATCTTCTCTGTTTGCTTTAGGTTGCGTAAGTTCCAGCAAATTAAATTAACTGTGCTTTCCAATTAACAAAACTTGGTACATTAGTGTTTTTTTTGTACCAGGGCACAAAGTCCATTTTTATGCAAACATGTTCCATAAGATTAAATAGACTTATGTAATTTCCAGCCAGTTCAGGTATATAAAATGCTTCTTGAAATATTATATTCATGCTTTGATTAAGTTTGTCAAGCATTTCAGTTCAATACTGCCTTTTCCGCACGCATCTATGGATATTCCATTTGCTAAATTAACTTTTCCTTAGCAAGATTCATCAAGGCTATAAATACATCTTTGTTTCAGACATACTGCACAACTGTTGTGTGAAAATCTGTTTTTTTCCCCAAATTTAGAATCCTGTTCAATTTCCAGCAAGCTTTTATTTGCTAACGTAAATAGTTTCTTTGTGAGTACTTTATTATTGTGAAGGGATGACTTTTAGGATATTTGATCTCATTATCTCTGTTGTATGAGTCTTAGTTATGTAAAGTCTGAGTTTTCTTTTAACACGTTGTCTTCTACTGCAGTAATGACAGACCACATTGCTTTCTTTTATCTTCTTTAGAGAATTTCCTGGAGCTGCATCATTCAAATCATGCTGGTATGCCTCCAGTTTGGCAATTACATTTTCAAGGGAAATCTCACCATGACATTTGATTAACTCTATTTATAATTTTATAAAGGAGAATATTTGTAGCTCAGGGTTCCTTGGTGCTCTGAGCTTGCTTGTTTTCTAGCAGACATTTTATTACCCAAACTAGGTAACATCATCAGTGCTAGTAAGGAATGCAGTTTGCTGTCAGTTTATATTCTAATGGCTTGCCTGCTAGTGTTGATGGGGATGGTCTTAGAGATTGTTTAGTTGGGCTGTTTGCTGTTGGCTTCTTTGGCAGTTCCTTGTTTGGGGTATTGTTTACTGGATTCTTGGTCTGATGTTAACCTTGGAGTTAATCCATGCTGATCTGGGTGCTGATTGCTGGTGGGGTCTTTTTGTTCCTTTATTGCTGGGTGATAGTTTCTTTTGCTTAGTCTATAGATGTTATTAACATCTGTGTGTCTATTGATGGCTGATTTGTCATTAATTGTTTGCAACCAGTGCCTCCATTTTCATGTTCAAATGATGTATTGTGTGTCCCTGAAGATAAGACCCGGTGTTATTTTTTTTCCCTCCAAAAGAGACATTAGCTCTTATTTTTGGGGGATGTCTTTTTCACTGTCTCATGGCCGGAGCACTGACAGCCCCATCCAGCAGGAGCCTCTGTGGCCATTGCTGGTCCACTTCTTCTATGGCCACTTGCTACCACTCATGCGCGGTGCTCCCCAGCCTCTGTTTCATCGTCAGAGGCAGTGGTAGTATTCTACTGGTTTGGCCTGGTTCTGGCGAGCCGGTAGTATTGATGAGCAGCGGATACTGAACCAGTTCTCTCCGCTGCTCTGCTGTTGGGCCCACCCGCCCTTCCGGATTCCCATACTCACCTTTATCCACTGAATTTGAAGCACAACTGCTTTTGCGTGGCACAGAATAGCTGCTGAAGTGACCAGGATCATGCAGGCTTGCAGGAGGTGAGTTAGAATGCCTCTGTGCCTGAACAAACACTTATGTGCCTGCACAAAGTTTGGCACGTGCCTGTATGCAAAGTGTGTGCATGCACGCACACAAAGCGCGCACACCAAGCCACGCCCACCAAACTGGTGGCAAAAATATTTGAATCCCACCACTGGTCAGAGGTCTTTAGGAAAGGCCTCTGCAGCCAAGAAATGAGCTCTGGATTGACGCATGTGGTGCCCCCAGCCCAGAGGTGGGATTCAAAAATTTTTATTACCAGTTCTGTGGGCATAACTTGGTGGGTGTGGTCATGTGACTGGGTGGGTGTGGCTTTTTTTGCAGCCACCCCCACTTGTTTTTGGGCCTTCTGGGCCTCAGGCAAGCCTCTTGGGGGGCATTTTTGTTCCCAGAAGGCTCCTCTGGGGCTCAGGAAGAAAAAAAAAAGCAGAGCACATAGGAGAGGCATACAGCACCTCCCTCGCTCTGTTTTGGGGCCTTTTAGGCCTCAGGCAAGTTTCATGGGGGGGAGTTTTTGCTCCCAGAACGCTCCCCTGGGGCTCAGGAAGGCAAAAATGGAGGGGAGGGCTGCATCCCTCCCTCCATTTTTTGCCTTCCTGGGCCTCAGCAAGGGGAATCCTGGCACAGCTGATTGTATGAACAGTTGATTGTCAGGAGGGAAATAAAAATAAATACCTTAAGGGGCGAGCGTCAGGCGGGTAGGGTGAGTGAGCATCGGGTAGGTGGGGCAAGCGATCCAGTGGCGACCAGGTGACTGGGTTCGGGGCGTGGCCAGCCAGAACTTATTACCGGTTTGGTGACCCATATCAAATCCTTGCTACCAGTTCATCCGAGCTGGTGCGAACCGGCTGAATATCACCACGGCCCCAGCCTCCATTTTGCGTGTCAATCCAGAACTCATTTCTCAGCTGCAGAGGCCTTTCCTGAAGGCTTCTGATGGTGAGACTGAGATGTGCATAAAGCAGTGGCAAGCTGTAGCAGAAAAAGTGGTCCAGCAAAGCGAGGCGAGGCAGGTGTTGGGGTGTGGAAGGCATGGCTGTAACTGTCCTAAGGTAAGGAAGCAGGTGCAGGGCACATGGGGCAGCTCCCACCCCCATCCCCACTCTAGCTTGATTTTTACCTGTGTGCCTTGCACCACCTCGTGCAACCAGGTGCAACAGAATGGGCGGAATCTTAAGTAGAGCTTATTTTGGAGGTGGGGCTTATATTGGGCGCACATGTAAAAACCAAACTAGGGCTTATTTTGGGGACAGGTATTATTTTTCCATCTTCAAGGATTTTCTAGTCCTGATATCACTGCCATTTTTGATAATTGGGAAATAAATACTCCTCATTTAAGATGTTTAAGTCCTATATCTACTGTATATAGTCTTCAGGTGCTGAAGACTATTTATTTCAAATAAATTGAAATATTTTGTGAGATAGGTGATTTGGGGGTGCTTCTTAATGCTGAGCTAAAAATTCTTGTGTTGGGAAATTATTGTGTCTAATGTTCAGTTTAATTTGCATCCAGCATACTTCCAATAAATCTCTACAGCCAAACTACAACACCACTTAGTTCATCCAGCAAATAATGTAGCTTTTTTTAAAAAATGAATATCAGTAAAAAAAATTTTTAAAAAACCACCACAGTTGGCAGGTAATTTGAGACAAAAGGCCGGCAAAAGAAGGGAGAAAGACATGAACAATTTATGCCTATATGACATAACAATTTACATCTATATGTCTTTTATCAAAGAATAAAGAACTTTCCAGAGATAATTGGAAATGATACTGAGGGTAACCAGCATGGACAATTACAAAGGAAGTAGTCTCTGGTTACTCCAGCCTTAAAACTATAGCAGAATAGAGATGGAAAGTAGGATGTCAGGTGAAAAAGTCTGTGAGAATGTTGTTGAGAGCCAGGAGGAGCAGGAGGACGAATGGCATAATAGGCAATTAAGAGGGAACTTAGCTTTCAAAAAGAATGGGGATGTGGCAGATGTTTCAGAAAGGACCCTCCCTAGTTTCTTGGACTGTAAAGATGTGGGGGAGGGGGGAGGAGATGCACTTTCAATCTTGCAAGGTTATGTTACTATAACCTGACAATAAAGATAGTTAATTCTTGTAGTTAGTGCTTCTTAACTAGTCTACTTCAAAAAGTGGTCAGCAAATGAGCCTTCCTCTATTCTGCACCAAGAAACAATAATAACAATTTGGTGAGTCCAAAGATGCTAGTCAAAAGGCAATTGAACTTTCCTGGTTTTTCTTTGAAAACGTTTCATTTGTCATCTAACAAGCTTCTTCAATTCTCTATTGATTGGGAATCTCTATAGACAATAATGTGGTGGGTTAAGAGATATAACCAACAGCAACATAGTAAACCTCGTATTATCTTTTTAGCGGTGCAATGCCTACATAAGCATACATTTCTGAGTTAGCTGTATGCTGGTGTATGCTTAGTGACAAAGAGGCACTAATCCATGTAGGACATCACTACCGCTTGCCTGTTGATTATGTTACATTTCAGTCAGTTTGCCTTTAAATTGTTTTACACACATTGTCTTTACATGACAAGAATCCAAGTGCATTTTAAAAACATGATTAACACTGGAATCCTTATCCAACCTGTCCCTGGTTGTTTAGCTTTCAGAGCCAAATTGTACTGGAGGAAATGTGCTGTATCAAATGTCATCTTGTTTGAATTTTCCTCCGATTTAGAAATGTACTTTAGAGTATCATTGCCATGTGAACTGTGTCCCTTGCAGCTTCTTAGTAGATAAGCACCGCTTTATATTTTATTAGAACAATTTGACTCCTGATGTGAACTCGGGACTCATTAATTGTATAATGTAGTGCATTGGAGTTGGAAAAATACAGGATGCAAATATGTTCTTCATTAGATACTCTAATACTATCCAGATATAGAGTGTGCATTCTGTAATGTGGTAGTCAGAATGTAGTAGGCAACTAGCAAATTGTTGACAAGGATCATCTGTTGTTCATTTTATTCTGGAGTCTGAAAGAAAAAAAAACTTGAAGTTTCAGTATTCAGTGTTGCTTGCTGTTGCTTATCATGACTCAATGAACAGATCTTAGACTGTGGGATTGTCTTCCATATCAACAATAATCACAACAATAAATGTGTCTATAGTACAACAGGCATTTGCAAATCAATTTCAGGGCAATGCAACTGGTCACATAGCAATGAAGCATTCAGTAGAGATCATTCGTTGACAAGGACAGATTTTAAAAAAAATATTCTTCCAAATGCAGCGTTCACTTTTTTTGAGTTGACTAAGTGTTGATTCATTTGGTAGAGGCAAAAATTGACTGACCAACTTATTGCCTGAGCCTGACATCATGGGCTGAGAGAGTCTGACTGGCCCAAAGGCACCCATCCAGCTTTCATGACTAAGATGGGACTAAAACTCACCATTTCCTGATTTCTAGCCTGGTACCTTAACCACTCGATCAGCCTTAACCACTAGATCATACTGGCTGTCTTTTGATGGAAACATATTTGCTCCCTGTGAATTTCAGCCTGCATTGTCATTGGCAGTTGCCATACCTTTCACAATATTCCTGGCTGCGCACCACAAGGACAGAGTCATTTGAAATATTGGATCTATATTTCTAAAGACTGGTAGAAGAATATTGTCCCCCGATCAGTGCTATATTACTAACCAACAGGTCTATTAAATTAGATCCAAAGGAAGAAAATATCTGTAGGGGTGGTTCTGACATAAGAGATAGGATACATCACCACTGTCACTTCCCACAGAAGATAGTATCACAGTGGCTTCTCCATGAGGAACTGGAACTATGGAAGAGCTGTTCCATTTCTGTTCAAACATATGGTTACGCAATACCAAATGTTCACAAACAAATTCTTTCTATGTATTTGCACATTGGCATCTGGTACTGAGAAATTTAAAGCCTCTGAATATTCTGAAGACTTGGAATAGTTGGTGACTATCCTAAGAGGTATAAAAACTAATACGGGTTGGCAATATGCTGGCTCATGAATTGTGCTGTTTTTTGTGAGCATGGACCAAGTCTGTGATGATACAGTTGCCAAGACCAAACAAAGGAAAAAAATGCACTCATTATATGTATACAGTGATGGGATCCGAACAATTTCTGAGTAACCAAGAAAAAATTATAGTGAATAGTTTAGAGAAGATGTTGGCTCATATATATATAAGCTGACCAGGAGCTTGAGCCCAGGCCAAGAAAATAGCTTGAGAAAATGTCTTCAAATATGCCTCCTCCTAGTTCTGATGTTGCAGTGGTCAGTATGCAATATTGCAGGTAAACTCTGGCCACAGCCAGGAATTTGATGCTCAAGGTTGACTCAACCGTCCATCCTTCTGAGATTGGTAAAATGAGGACCTAAATTGTTAGGAACATATGCTGACTTGTAAATAATCCAGAGAGTGCTGTAAAACACTATGGGGTTGTATATAAGTCTAAGTGCTATTGTTACTGCTATTGTTACAGTTCACTCAAAGGTAATGTGATGGAAATACATTCAAGCTTGCAAAATTCTATTACTATAATGATTATAAAAGTAATATCCATAGCTTTATAACTATAGTGATTAAATGTAATCTGACCTATATGGCATTACTTACTTAGTCTGGTCTACATTTTTATGTACAGTTGCTATCAGGTTAGTATAATTCTATTTCCTTGAACATAGTGAAATCTTGTTATATGCCTATAAAATTTAGCAGATTTTGATTATCCATCAGAAAACCTGCTACCAATTGCAATTTTTTATCTTGTTTTTTTTAATTGTATTTTTGTTTGTAATTCTGGAGTGATCCATATGTATAGGATCCATATGAAGGATAGGATAAGGTAGGATATATATGTATGTATGTGTGTGTGTGTCTATATATAGATACACATATCTATCCTATCCTACCCTACCTTACCCTACCCTATCCTATCTGCTCATAGCTTGTTGAGAAGGAACAGAATTGTTCTTTTTTAAAAAACAAACTATCAAATGTAAACAAAATACAAAATAAAAACAATGCAATCTGAATACTTTTAAGAGAGCGATCATTGAGTAAAATCTTTGGAGTATGTTTAAAACCATCATTTTCTTACAACACCATTTGCTTTGCTTTTATTTGCTTTGCCCTAATGAAAAGATCAGTGTTAACATCATAAAAGAAATAACTTTTCTCAAGACAGGATAGTTATACCATAGCAAGAACTGCAGAGGTTGCAATACTGTAAGGAATATGTGTAGAAGAGCAGGCAGAGCTGGAAGGCAGAGTTATACACATAAAAAGTTTAGAGTCCTTGTGTTGCCACAGGAGATCCAAGTCTAGTTGCCCTTGAATTTCATTGACCCTTTTCTAGCGCTAATTTAATGCTGACAATCAGTTAATCAGTTTCTTGTGTTTAGCTATGAATAAATCATCTACACTGTAACTTTATGAATGGTCCTGATTCTTTGTGCTGCCAGAAAAGCCCAAGATGGGCTACACTAAGTAACTCCATTGAACCGGAGCCTCCTGAATAATCAAGAATTGGTTTGGTTTAGTCTTGTTCACTCAAACAAAATCACATTTTAGGCTAACACAACACCTGAAAAGGTTCTTTGATAAATATGCAGGCATAGTATCTGCAATATTCAACAGAAAGCAGATATATTTTTGATTTATAAAGTGACAGAATGCCTGGGGCCAAATTATCTGCAAGATTATTTATATTACAAATCTAGCCCTCTTTTTATACCATTTATGGCTTTTGTAATACTCCTGTCTAAGGAATGGATGTTTACTAAAACTGGATATAGTAAGTAGTGATGCCCCAATCTAGTTCTCCACCAACTTCATCACTCATTAGCTGCTGCTGTTCTATTCACTGTAGAATTAAGTGAAATATGTGTTTGCTTCTGTTTTCTTATTAAAGGTTTGGTAGATTTTTAGGCCATATATGATATTACACCTTGTGAGATTTTTTACCTATCTTTAACACTGTAGATTGCCCGCTTTTAAGAACCCCAGTATTCATTTAGGGTTTTAATTCCTTTATTTGTTAGTAATGATGAAATACATTGTGATAAGGAAAGACGAAATGGATCAGACCTTTTCTAACTGGCATTTTGTATGTTATCCTATGGGATTGGAGACTAAATTCTGCATCTTAAATGTAGAAATGGCCTGTGTGAGACATTCTCACATTTGAAGTGTTTAGCAGAATTTATCTCTCCATTGTGTTAAAAATTATATTTAGGTCGTACGACTTCATAGGCTTACATAAAGGTCAACCCGTTCTTTGAAAGGTACTTAATAAGTTTCAGTTGTGCCTTCAACAATAAACAAATGTTAGATGCTGAGTTCTAATATTCAGTAGTTTAAATAGCACCTCAGTTTATGCTAACTGGATTTGTTGAATTAGACTTCTTGCTATAGTTTTAAATCTTGATTAGATGTGGTAATTATTTTAATCTTTGAGATGTTTCCTGAAATAAATACCAGTTTCTTACTCTTTTATTTCCAGAAAACTGGATTGCTATAGCGTTTTGAGACAATAATAACACCATTGAATAAATGTGTGTAGTCAGTAACTACTCTCAGAAATATTTTGTATTTTCTGAGTTAGAACCCGAGATGTGCTAGTGTTGGGTGACCTAGAAATGGGATAGATGGATGGATGGATGGATGACTGACTGACTGACCAACCGACCGACCAACCAAACGAACAACCGAACGACCAAACAAACAAACAAACGAATGAACGAATGGAGCAAATGGGCCATCTAACTTTAGTATGGCCTGCCTGGCAAGTTACTCAGCTTGTCTCCCATTGACAGATAAAAAGCAATTCTTCTCCAGCTATTGTACCCATGCATACAACTTGCTTCATCAATGTGAAAATACTTCATGCAAATTCTTATAATTTGGATCCTGAGCATCTGACTATATTGGCTGGTGGTGTGGTTAAAATATGGTTGTGTGTGAATTCTAGCTAGGTGAAATACCAAATGTTCACCTGATGAATTTAACTATTTTTGAAAATCCTAAATTGTAGTTTTGTTTTTATTCCTGTCTTCCTTATTCATTATATTTTCCCTTCTTCCTTAAAGCATATTCATCTGGTTTCTTCCTCTCTTCCACTGTTTCTACTGAAAAAGAACAGGAGTGTATGGGCATAAATGGATGATGTTTGTCAGAAGAGCAATTTGTGAGTGAGAGGGAAAAATAGTTGGTGTATTCCAAACGGGAAATCAGCCTTGTTTTGTTATTAATCCAATGGATTTACTGTCAAAGGCTCAGGGATTACACTGATTCAGGGAAGACAAAAGCCAACTATTTTTTTAAACAAAAAAGAGATCTTACAAAAATATACTGTTTATACTGTCCATTGGAGTTAGTCAATTTATAAATTCAAATAAAGAAAAACAAATAGATAATATTCTATAATAAACACTGATATGGCATCCTTTTTCTTTAGTTCTTATTTAGCGTTCATCTATCTCATTTAGTCCATACCAATCTATATATCCTTTTTTAAATCTTTTATTGCTATCTTTATTTTTCTGGTTTTTTTACCTCTGTCCTCCTCTGTTGTTCTTTATAAATTTATATTATTTTCTTTCTAGAGCTCTAAGTCTTAACTCCCAGCTAAGTTTCTATCTTTTTCTTGACTCTCATCCTTTCTGCCAGCCCCAATCAACTTTGTACATTGGTGTAAGTTTTTTAGTTCACTTTGGTTAAAGCTGTATCATTTCTTTATAGCTGCCTCATATCTGCTTTCTCTGACTCATGCAATGTGAGTGTTGCCTAATCTTGAAGCTAGCACACTGGCCAGTCACCCTATCCCCTTTTCTTTACTTGGATTTCTTTAGACAATCCAGCTTGCTAGTGCTGATTGCTACTCTGGCACTTCTTCTTATTGTCTTTGGGTCACTACTTTCCAGCTCTTTTAGATTACCTTGCTAGTGACAGCAATAACATTTAGACTTATATACACTTCACTGTGCTTTATAGCCCTCTCTAAGCAATTTACAGAGTTAGCATATTGCCCACAACAATGTGGGTCCTCATTTTACCGACCTCGAATGGATGGAAGGCTGAGTCAGCCTTGAGCTGGTGAGAATCGAACTGCCAAACTGCAGGCAGCCAATAGTCAGCAGAAGTAACCTGCAGTACTATATTCTAACCACTGCATACCACCATGGCTCATATGATGCACCTCTTAGGCTTATGAGGCATCTCCATTTCATTTTCTTTAGGCTTCCTTCTGAGTTCATGCCTATGACGTCTCTCCAAGTCTTCTTTAAAGCTGCCCACTAACATTCTGACCTCTTTTCTCCAGCATGATCTTGGATTCTGCTGGTACCCTTGATCTGGCTCATTTTGGTTTGGTTCTTTGCTGCTTTTCTCTGAGATGGCTGATAGCTGTTAGAAACTTGTCTGAATGGCTTCTGTATGTGTGGGGAAATAAAGCATTCATTTTCTTCCCCATTCCCTTCCCCTAGCTCAGGTTACCTGCATATACCTCCTACTACTTTTGAACTTAGTGTAGTGTTGCATGGCAGCTGCGTGGTGATTCCCAAATTCACCTTCTACCCATTATTACATTGAACTTTCACTGGATTGCTCAACGTTTTCCAGAAACTCTTTCTGACCATTTATTTAATCTGGTCTGCTTGGAAATTGTCAGGACCTTAGGTTTCTGTGGCCACTTTGGGCAGCTTATGAGTGCTCCACTAATTTTCTAATTTTCTTACTTTTTCTTGTTCATTCCGGTTCCTCTTCTTTTCTTTTTCTTGAACCTTTTGCTCTTATTTCTACCACCAGTCTAATTCAAGTCTCTTTTTTCCATTGCCCAAGTTTTTCTTTCTCAACACAACTTTTCTTTCTCAACACAACTTTTCTTTCTCAACACAACTTTGTCAAGGACCTCTTTTTAGAAGGGTGGAAGGAATGGAGCAGCAACTTTCTGTCCACTTTCATACAATTTTTTTTTGTCCTCACTCTGCCTTTTTTAGAAGACTGCTTCTGGCAGGTAGATGGATATCTCTATATCTCTTTCATCTCTCTTACCTCTATCTCATATCTAATCTCTATCTCTATCATTTCCATCTCTAATTTCTCTCTCTTTCTCTCATCTCTGTCTCTGTCTCTATCTCTATCTCTCTCCCTCTATCTTTATCTCTATCTTTATCTCTCTCTCTCTCTCACACACACACACACATTCATGTCACATATTAATTGGAGAGGAAATCCCTGGGTTTGGTAACACCTGTAGTTGGCTTTGCAGACAATTTTATCTATATTTATATGTATGTTCTGCCTACTAATTCCTTTTGGAAAGATATAATTTTAAATTCAGGATTGTATTTCAAGTAAATACTATAGTTATAAGAAAATACTTTTGTTAGATCAGTTATAATTTTGGCATATAAGGTAAATGCTGGCAATCACTTGAGAAGAAATCAATTGTTCTACGAATACAGTCACTTTGCACATACACAGAAATTGTAAATAAAATGATACCAAGCCATTTTCCCATTTGAAATCAGTTTTAGCATGTTTAAAGTTGTAAGATATATGGGATAATTTAAAGCGCTATGATTGATGACAATAAACATAGAATGATAGTAACAAAGGTGTGGAAAAGTAGGTGGTTCTTCTGTTTGGAATAAGAACATAGACAAAAAACTAAACTTCCATTTCCCAGCATATTTTAGAAGCTTGAAAAAAAATCTCATAATTTGCTCCGGAAGTTATGAATAAAATTGGTTTCTTTAATATGCATGGATAGACTTTGGTGAGAGCATGTTTGCATTTGAGAAAATAGAACAGAAATAAAAACCAAACATAATCTTTATTTCAATTTGATTGTTAGGGCTCTGGGACTGAATAAGAAGTTCTCTCCAAATGTTCCTTCAGATGTAACAATTTCAGTATTCTATACCCAGTCTTATAATTAGAATGATTATGTTCTTGATGAACCCCACAAATTAAGAACGACAACAACAAAAACATGCACACAGAAATGGTGGTGACTCATGAGAACATTTGAGTATGTTAAAACATGTGGTTGTCACTTATGAATTATATGATTCCTGTGTGAAAGATTTATGGTTGCAGAATAGCCGTTAAATACCATATATAGATACTCAAGAGAAATGGTTTGTTTGGTTCAACTGTCAGCTTGGGTTTGTTGTATGTTTGGACCTATTGTGTAGATCTTTATTTAAGTGTGATTAGTCTGGCAGCGACAAACATTCTATCTGGTTGTGAAATGTAGACAATCCAGACCTGATCAGGGATGACAATTTTTACATTTGCCAAGAGCATCATGCAGAACAAAGGATTGTTGTGTAAGGTTTATTCTTACTCAAGATCAAGTGAACCATCATCAATGTTGTGGTATTTGTTCAAGGAATAAAAAGGAGACACAATATTGAAGACAAGGAAAAGAGGCTAAAAGAAAGCAGAACTTTTCACAATCAGACTAAAACTTCATAGATCAAGAGTAGAACATTTGTTTTGCATAAAAACATTTTTGTTTCAATATCCCAGTATCTCTAATAAAAGGTTTGCAAGGATTGGAAAACACTTTGGCTAAGCTTAGGAAAAGAGTCGCTAGTGTTACTAAGCCAATTTAGTGTCTTCTAAATATGTAAGCAGAACTCAGGCAATAGGGTTGAAAATGACCAGAAGTTACTCAATTTGTATTCTTAGCACACTTCGAAAATATCAAATTGGAAAAGTTATTTTCTAATGTTTTCCAATGGTTTTTCCAATGTTCTCATATAACTCCCCAATAAAGGTGTTTAATGAGGATCCATAAATCCGAACCATTACTTTCAAACCAGTGAGGATAAGTCATGAACTTTTGAATGGAGATCCTAACATCATCAGACAGTTTAGATTTCACTTTTTTTGGAGTTTTAGATTTGGAAGTGACAGTTCAAAATAGACTGTATATTCCCTTTCCCTTTCTAACTTCTTCAGCAAACTAGGTTGTTCTCTGGAGCAAACACTGGCATAGATATTAGGACTTTTTTTCCAAGGCAAGACCTTCTAAGACCTTCCATCAAAACAGAAATATGGATATTGCCCAATCTGGCACTCCAAGAATTTTATGTAAGTCATTCAGTATGAAATTAGATTCATGCCAGAGATATGGAATGAGCCAAAGCATATTTTAAAATATGCAGCTCATTAAGGACTATCACTGTGAATGGCAATCATCAAGCTGTTTTTGCCTTGTTTAAGGTATTTCCTTACTTACTGTTTCATGAAATGAGACTTAGTAAAATATATTTACTAAGATATGATTACACTATAAAAGACTTGACTCTAAAAAGTGGGGGATGAGGAGGATGGCAAAGAAAAGAGCTTAGATACTGGTGGATAGTTGGGCTGATCGTTTAGGTAGTCCAATAAAATGATTGTCATAGATTTTAAAATAGCAAGTTGCAGCTAACCTCTTGGCCAGTGAAACACTCCCGCCTCTATTTCTCTCTTATGCAGCCTTTTAGAAGAGCAACAATATTTTTTACACATGCTTGTTCTGAGACATTGAAAGGATATAGATTACAATAATTACTCTTTACTCCATCTGACTGTCTCCTGAAGTTTTCCTGGTTCCTCCTCATATTGTTTTCTTTTGGTCTTTTTGTACAGGTTTCTTTATATTCCTTTCCTCTTTTTAAAAATACCACATACCATTATTACATTCTTTCTGTGCTTGCTTCTAATGCTATTAAGGCAATCTTGTAAAGTGCTTGTGATTTCCTGAATTTTTCTTACCTGTCATTGGAAATTCTCATCTACCTCTTTCATTTTCCTAAGATCCTTTGGACCTTTACCAATCTTCTTTCTTTAGCTCTCTTGATGTGGCTGGTGTGATCTTTGTTTCTTTTGGACTCCTATATGCTTCTTTGCTTCCTCTCTTAAGTCAAGTTCACATCCTTCCATAATGCCTCAAATTTTTTGTCCACAAGGTCCAGGTTTTTTATTCTTTTTCTTACTTTAATCTTATATTGCTCATGAATAAAATTTGAAGTTGTATTAGAATGACAGAGTAGGAAGGAACTTTGGAAGTCTTCTACTCCAACCCCCTGCACAAGCAGGAGACCATATACCATTCCAGACAAATGACTATCCAGTCTCTTCTTAAAGGTCTCCAATGATGGAATATCCACAACTTCTGAAGGCAAGCCATTCCACTGGTTAATTGTTCTATCAGGAATTTTCTTCTTAGATCTAGGTTGGTTTTCTTCTTGATTAGTTTCCACCCATTGTTTCTTGTCCTGTTTTCTTGTCCTTTGGAAAATAGGTTGACCCCCTCTTCTTTGTAACAGCCCCTCAAATATTGGAACACTACTATCATATTCACCCCTAGTTCTTACTTGATATTGGATCCTTCTCAGTTTTTTCCAGTGTGAAATGTATTTCTATGACTATTATCTGATGGGTCAGATCCACAATCAGCACCTGCAGTATTTTTCAATTTAGCAGGGAAGTTTTCCATCAGTTGCTATGTAAGATGTAATCCATTTGATTATGTTTTATCCAGGGATGAAGGGCATTGTTTATGTTGCTCAAGTAATATATTAAGTAATTAATTCTACCCAGAAGTCTGTCAGCCATGCTACTCCATCACTGAAGTTTTCTAGTCTGAATTTTAAGTTAGGCTCCTCTTCAATTTTTGCATTAAAGTTGCCAAACATCTTTAGAATAACCTTCTTTGGTGTGTGATCTGCTGGGTATAATTTTCCATAAAATTAATCACCTACTTTTTCAACTATTGGTGCATGTGCCTGTAAAATCATGAGATTCATTGGGCAGGCTTGAATCCTGAGGGAAATTATTCATCATGATAGTGTTGCATGTGTTATGCATTCAGTAGTAAATTTTGGGAATGATAATTGCAGCTCAGTATTTTCTATGTTTCATTCTCTAAATAAAGTATTTTAAATTTTCCTGATTGAAAGTGACCCCTTCTATCTATTTGAACTAGTTTAATTATTCCTAGATTCAAAAGTTTTCTATTATTCACTTCCTTATGATACTGCAGCTGGTACCGTTGCTAAAACTTCTCCTGGGACTGGTTGGTCATAAGCTCTGTTGATGTATTTCATCTTGGCTTTGTTCCAGTAGTGACTTCATTACTGACTGCAACTAGGAAGGGATTGGATTTTTAAGGCAATCCATATTTGCACTGTCACAGTGCCATCTTTGGATTCCTGTGCCATTCTGTAGAAATGTTTTCTTCCTACAGTTTACTGTATCCCATTGATGCTACCACTCAAAGTCTATGTGTATTCATCAGAATCTATACACTTGTTTCTCAGATAACCAACTTATGTGTAGGTCATCCCATTGCATTTGTTGCCTTTGGAGACATTCTGATTCCCTGTTAGACAATCAGATCCACACTTGAAGAATTCAATTAGCTACTTCATTGCTCATGCCTATTTCACAGGAATTTTTCTTCCTGTAGTCTGCAGTTGCACCAGATTAGATAAGCCTCAATACTATTCAAGCAGAGGTGGACCTTGCCCTCTTGTGCCTACATAAAGATTCCAAATTAATTCCCTGCTTAACTCCTCCCTCTGGCTCAGCATTCTCTGACATTCCCTGAGCTAAGGAATATGGGGATTGTCACTTTTTTACTAAACTTTTAATGTTACTGTGACCTATAATGTTTTAAAAATGACTGCTGTTATTTTTTTTCTTTATTATTCCATTTTTAAAATTATTTTAATGACTGTAATTTTCATTATTTGTTGTAAGTTGAGAATTCCAATAATGGGAAACAGAACAGAAATATTAAAATAAATAAATTAGCATCTTGTATGATTAGAGATAATGGGCTAGAGAGATAATTATCCTGATCAGTTTGCCTTCTGATAGAATTATTTTTTCAACATTATATGTATACTACTGGTATAATCATTTAATGGTGAAAGCTCAACATTTTGAAACTCTTCGTTGTCTCAACAAGATTATCTACATTTAAGATATAGGCCAATTGATGCCATTGGCAACTTTCACCTTGGACCAAATAGTAGCGGCCAGGACAAAAATTAGGAAAACCTATAGAAGACACTACTATGCCCTTCATAGTAATGTATGGTTGTGAGAGTTGGACCACAAAGAAGGCTGAGAGCTGAAGAATAGATGTTTTCAAATTGTGGTGTTAGTGAAGACTCTTGGACTGCAAGAAGATCAAATAAGTCTATCCTAAAGGAAATCAACCCTGACTGTTCTTTGGAAGGATAAATACTGAAGCTGAAGCTGAAATACTTTGGCCACCTAATGAGAAGAGAGGACTCATTGGAAAAGACCCTGATGTTGGAAAAGATTGAAGGCAAAAGGAGAAGGGGACAATTAGATAGTGTTGTTGATACAATGAACATGAATTTAGCAAACTTGGGAGACAATGGAGAACAGGGGGGGCCTAGCATGCTCTGGTCCATGAGGTCACAAAGAGTCAGACATGACTTAGCAATTGAACAATTATACCCTTCAAGTCGCATCTAATTTGTACCCGGCTGAAAGCAAGAGAACAAATAAAACTGTTCATAGTTGTTAAAGTTTTCTGCTACTGCATGCCAATTTTGGAGTGCTTTTTGTAGATTATTTATCATTATATGTCCTTCTGGAGGAAGAAGAAAAATAAAGTAGCATCACTGCATTGCCAAACTGAAAGCAGCAGCTTTGCTTTTTAGCTGAAAGACAGAATTGTTAACAGGAGGACGCTTGCATAGCTAGTCTGATTCATATTGTACTACTATATTGCGCGTTTCCCTTGAATTTTTTTAATCTGGTTTAATCTTTCTTAATCCCCTTATTTTTAATCTTTGTAAGAACCAACATATTTAATTCTTTTAATTTTTAAATATTGTATATGTGTTTATATGTGCTTTTTATTCTGGTTGTTCACCGCCCCGAGTCCCTTTGGGAGAGGGGGCAGTATATAAATTTAAATAAATAAATAAATAAATATTGCTATAGTGTGGTTTGTTTGGTTTCTTACAAACACAGGAACTATATCTAGAACTATGACTAAATCAACAAACCATGGTTAAAATTGTTGCTTGCAGTAATGACTGAATTCAATCACAAACCTTAGAAAGTGATAGGAAGAAAAATGACAAAATCCTTTCCCTAAAATAATCCACAAGGAGTTTTTCTGGATTGAGGTATACCAGCCCTGTGGGATTGATGGATGTTTCATTGGCAAGTATGCCAAAGATATAGCATGGCCGGTGGTCTTGTAGCACAGCGGTCCCAACCTTTTTTGCACCAAGGACCACTTTTGTGGAATACAACTTTTTCATGGAGAAGGAGCGCACAATCTAGATCCCATGCATATGCAATTTTGCTCACTCACTACTCACCTCAAGATGTGTGGCTCAGTTCCTAACAAGCCACAGACTGTTCTGGTCCACAGCCCGGGGAATTGGGGATTCCTGTTGTGGAAGACCTCTCTGTGTAAGATGCCACTTTCATTGATTTTGCTCATAACCTGTTTACAAGAATGCTCTAGTCCAGAGGATTTCATCGAGGGCCGCATAAGGGTTGTGTTTGACCTTGGAGGGCTGGATTAGGTGTGGTCAGGGCGGGCATGGCCAGCTTGACATCACTCTTGTTGGGGATGCCTGTGGTGGCTCAAATGCTCTACCAGCGAAAATGGGCTCCTGAGCTCCATTTTTGGCTGCGAAGGCCTCCTGCAACTTTCTGCCACTGAAAATGGAGCTTGGGAGAGCTGTGGCCCTCCTGAACTCCATTTTTGCTGGCAGTGGCACAGCAGACCAGTCCTTTGCTGTTTCCAGGATGGCCCCGCAGGCCAGATTTAAGCACCCCATGGGCCAGATCCGGCCCCTGGGCCTTGAGTTTGACACCCTTGCTCTAGTCTGTTTTGTTTATACTATATCTAGAACAAGTTTATGTAAAAGTAGTGGCAAGATTTTGGTCTAGCATGCCTGGCTACTGCCATTTAATAGCTACTGAATGACTGAGGAACTGTTTTGCTGTGAAGCACGGTTTAAGGTTTAAAGAGATTGGAAACAGTAAGTCTTAGATAATGTCATATTCCAGGCAGAACCACTTAGTCATTGCAGTCATCAGACGTTTCCTTGAAAATGTCACATCTTGTAGTTATTTATTTGGAATTAGCTACGAAGAAGACCTTTATTGTTGCACATTCTCCAGCAGAAACAGAACATGTGCTAATGTTGTTCCAGTTCAGTTACATAACTGAAAACGCATCTATTAATTTCTGCATTTGATATTCCGTGTGATTATCTTGCATTTTTTGACATCTTTCTATCATTGCATACTGCTTTTAATGAATTAATGTTGCACTGTGTCTGGAGATGCTTTCACGAAGGCAGTGATTTGTGTTTGAGTGTTTGTGTGTGACATTTGCACATTCTTATACGTAAATAATAATAATAATTATATGCACAACAATGTGAAACCACAACTGCCAGTTCTTCAGCTGGTATTGGCCTTCATCCACATCAAATTCTTCCTAATAATCTAAAATGTCTGTAATGGATCAGATTAGTATATATGCCATCCAAGCAGTGTGACCTTTTGCAACTGACTGATGGAAATTTTGTCAATTGGCAGATTTTTGAAGTACTGGGCAACATTTTTTGGTAGGATATCCAGAGTGCTTATAACCACCAGGATCACCATAATGGATTTAAGCAATAATCTTTCAATTGCAGTTTTTAGATTTGATACTTCATGATCTTCTCCAGTTCTTTGACTTCTATTCCACTATCCCCCAGCATTGCCACATCAATTATCCACACTTTCTTCTTTTTATATAATAGTTAATTCATATGAATTAATTAATATATAATAATTTTATTATGTTACATTGCATAGTCAGCCATATATTTAAACTGGATTTGGCATTTTTATCCATCTCCCTATTATTATGATAATTAGAATTATATTACATATACATGTTATAAATTATACGTACATACATATACACATAATTATTTAATATGTAATATATAATTACACTAATTCTTCAATACCTATTATTAAATTTATGTCATTGTATAGTTTAAATCCAAAGTATTTATGGCAAATACATACACATTCCACCATACATGTTTAAGTGTGTTTGCTATTAACATTAGTCACTTAGAATGTTGATAATATAATGAGCAAATAAGGTTTATTAATTTTCTCAGTCAGACCCATACGTGTGGATGAATATAAAGAAAAGGTAAAAAAATATATACTGGCTTGCTCTTCTTTACTGCTGATTAAATTTCTTGTGCTTTTCGGTGATGTACTCAAAATGTGTAGAGCATTTTTCCTCCTCTCTCTACTGCTGGTGAAGGTTACATTTTTAAAAAAAAAATAGCAGCATAATGCAGCCATTCAGGATTGTACCACAAGAAAGGAAGGGATTTAATAGTCTCCATATGTATGCTCTTAGTAATGGCAGGATAAAATTTTGCTGTACCACATAATGGTAAACCATGAGTGCTATAACATCTTTAGGGGCTTTTAAGTGCCTTCTTTTATAGACACCCTTCTATCCAAGATTAATTTACTCAAGATTTAAGCCAGCAGCTAGTAGGCAGATATCAATTGCCTTGTGCAACTGAAATGAACAGCTCATAACTCCTGAAGGAATTAGCTCTTTAAAGAAGCAAGAAAAATGTTGCACTCGAAAGTGATTATTATTAACTGTGCTTGGACAAAGTTGTTTGGAATGCCTCTGAATGCAGAGCCAATTCTAAGGGAAGCTTTTGCATATTATGACTGATCAACAAGGAATAAAAATATTTTTTGAAGTTGGCATTATGAATGCTGCATTAAGTTATGGTGTCAAGTCTGGGAACTTTATTTGATTGTGTTGAAACACACAACATCTTATTTGCATTTTGCAGATTGAAGAATCATGATGGAAGGAGTCTAATTCTGGTCCATTTTCATTTTGTATATACTCATTTATCACTTTGCTCCATTTCCATATTAGTTTTTGTATTAATATGATATTTTATTTGTCTTAAAACATAAACTGGGTAATTTAATCAATGGCTGAAGAGATAAATATTCATATGCAATATTAAATGATTAAGAAACTATTAACTATTATTAAAACCCAGCTATAGGATTCTAAAAACTTATTTTAAACATTTTAACAGGCATATATTAAAATTAAACATCACATAATAAGAAGAAATAAGCTATAGCAGATAAGGATCAGAAACTCTGAGGAATTGGGCAGATTCTGAATTGTAAGAAATTAAGTTAAACAGCAATTTGTACTCCAATACTAAATAATGATTCCATTATTGCTGAGATATATTATTAGAAATAATTTCTTAAATGATTAATTTTAAAATAATATTTTATTTAAAAAGTCTAATAGTTTTTGGATAGAGGATTATGAGAAGTTCTTGGTGATCTTTGAGCTTGGTTATTTTCTTGCAGACATTTCATTATTCAAATTAGGGAACATTATCAGTGCTAGTTAATTGAGACTGGGTCTCAAAATCTGGAGAAGGATGACACATGAAATTTAAGTTCCTATTAGCCCAGATGCTATTAAGAAAAATCTTGTTGGAAGACAAAAATAACTACATTTAAATAATTAAAGCTTTTGGATGATGATAGTGTTTTAACTTGCCTGATTTACAGTTTTATCATTGGACACCTTCCTTCCTTCCTTCCTTCCTTCCTTCCTTCCTTCCTTCCTTCCTTCCTTCCTTCCTTCCTTCCTTCCTTCCTTCCTTCCTTCTTCATCTATCTATATCCATCTCAGTCTGTCTGTCTGTCTGTCTGTCTGTCTGTCTGTCTGTCTGTCTGTCTGTCTATCTATCTATCTATCTATCTATCTATCTATCTATCTATCTATCTATCTATCTATCTATCTATCTATCTATCTTTATCTACTTACCTAGCTACCTAGCTATCCAATTTCTGTAGCTGGCCATCCCAGTTAATGACTCTGCACAATTTACAATTAAAAAATACATTACAATTAAAAGTGTTAAAAATATTTTAAAACAATAAAGGGACTAAAATATCCAGTTCAGTATACGTAGAAGCAGTATACTTGGCTAGTTAACAATAGAGTCTGGAAAATGGGGCCCTTAGCACCAGGAATGGGATTCAACCAGTGTTACAATTGGTTTGGTGAGAGTGTGTTTTGCAAAAAATTAGCTGCGCCGCCTGGACAGCTGACAAGAGCTGCGCACGGGTATGCAGTGTTTGAAAATCCTGTTCTTTCCTGCTTTTTCAACCTTAGCTGTGCCACGTAAAGTAGCTGAGGTTGAAAAAGCAGGAAATAAAGGATAGCCAAGAGCCCGGGCAGGCGAGCCAAACAAATGACCAGAAGGTTGTCGCAGCGAACTGGTTTGGTGTCAGCTGCTCTACAGAGCTACTAGTTCTATAGAACAGGGCCGAACCGGTAGCATCCCACCCCTGCTTAACACATTCAGCATCCCAGGCATAAGAATATAGCCAGGATTTTAGGAGCTTATGATAGAAGGGCTAACAGGGTTAGGGCCATTCTAATCTTTGATTTTCCAGAGAGATATTCTTTGATATTTAGTTCTTCATGGAATCCGAATGATCAAGTCCAAAAACCACTATAGACAAAATTAGAAAATATGACCCCAAAGATACCTTGACAGCAAATGGTATCTTTCCCCCCCCCTTCAAAATACAAAATCAGTAGTATTTCTACCATTAAATGCTATGTGGTTTATTTGGAATGGAAAGATAATATTGATGCTGTGAGAATTTAGAATTTATGGACAAATAGATGTCTTAAAACTTTCAATCATCTTTTGGCAATCATGACTTTAAACTATTTCAGTTATTGCAAGAGGGAAACGGATTGTTTAAAACTGCAACATGGCAACATATTCAATTAAAATATCTTCTGATTTCACAATTTGGTTCAGCACTGAAATCTGTTTTAGATTTTTCCAAATCTACAGCAATCCCTGAAATAATATTTTTAAAATTAGTTATTTGGAATAAAGATTTGAAATATTCTTCAATAATAAATCAGTGGTTAAGAGTCTTAAAGAAGGATTTTTCCAAAATAAAACATTCTTGACTTTGGAAAATACCACAAGACTGATAAGAGATCTGAGGACACTTAAGCACTGCCTCCAGCTTTCTATCTTTTCCCCAGACTAAGATATTACTCAGACTAGAATTTAGTTTGCTTACAAATACTTTTCTTTTTTTGCTTTTTAAAACCTAGAAGACAGCAGGGAACATAAAATTTACAGGTTAATACCCAGAAGTTGTCAGAGTTTTCAAACTGACTGAATGCTGTCAAGTTGGAGCATCCTAATCCATAGAAAGGACAATTTTGTCTGTCATTTGCTATTAAAGAAACAGACTTCTTTTTCTGGACTAAAAAGTCCATTGGCAGGCAGATATTCAAGCAGATGGGTACCGTTTTTTCCTTAATGATTATTACTCCTTTATTTTGAGGGGAAACTACGTTTGTATATACACTTTGGACTAGGAAGGGGGAAAATACTCATTCACTTAAATAAGGTCTAAATAACTA
This sequence comes from Bungarus multicinctus, assembly GCA_023653725.1. Taxonomy (NCBI): domain Eukaryota; kingdom Metazoa; phylum Chordata; class Lepidosauria; order Squamata; family Elapidae; genus Bungarus; species Bungarus multicinctus. The sequence goes on along the minus strand of CM042846.1, from coordinate 75,312,467 downwards.
ATGTAGGATGATAAGTAGAGTGTTTGGGTATACACAATCTCTTTGTTCTTTGTCAGCCTGATACTTAAACTAAAATTCCTGCAGGTTGATGGATTGCTTTTATAATAGTCTCCTCTTTCCTCTCTGCTCTTTAAAGTAAGCTAGAAGTTTTTATATCTATAAAAGCTAGTGTCAAGCAGTTTTACTGGTTGTGTAAACTGCCCAGATAAAAGACCACCTATGGACCAGGGGGCAAAGCTGGATCTAACTAATTTTAAATATTTTGTAATTTCCTACTATTAAAATAAGGAAAAAATGCCCATGAGTCCAATGTTAATGGAATTAAATAAAAATCTTTAAATTATTAACACTATACTTCCAAAATAAGTTTAATTTATTAAAATATTGCCCCTCTTACCAATGTTGGAGACAGCATTTAAAGTTCTAGGAAATGAAATGAAAAGAAGTAGAAAGCAGTTTTTCAGTCTTCAACATTTTTTATTTCCTTCGCATTCTGTGCTGCTGCTTTCCTTTTCCAATGTCTATGGAGATTCTCAGTCATCCAGGTCATGGTTGTCCCAAAGTTGATTTTTCAAGAGGCAACTGGACTTTATTGTTTTTCTTTGAAGATGTTTCTCTTCTCATCCAAGAAGCTTCTTTAGCTCTGACTTGATGGTGGGTAATGGAAGGATTTATATTCCTTCCATCCAGGCAGCATGAGAAAACTATAGTTGGAACAAATTTGAACCTTTCCCCCCTAATTTTTGCTTAATGTTTTCTAAAGCAATATCCACTTCTCTGTACTCATAAAGCTTAGAATTGTAGATCCAAGAAATTTCTTTCACATCTACATTTGTATAAGGTATATCCTTGATGAATTACTGTTGTTAATGTGTTCACTTATTAAGTGTTTACTGTGAGATTTTCCTACAAGGATTTTTGTAGAAGATTGAGATTTTACAGTTCAGCCTGCGCATATCTTGAATCAGTTCAATCTAGTGGTTAAGGCACCAGGCTAGAAAGACCAGGAGTTCAAGTCCCGCTTTAGCCATGAAAGCCATCTGGGTGACCTTGGGCCAGTGACTCTCTCTTAACCTAACTTGCTAAGTTTTTGTGAGGAGAATAGAAAGAGGAAGGTATATTGGATATGTTCATTGCCTTATTTGTGAAAATAATAAAGGCAGGATATAAATTCATGAATAAATGAATCTCTAAAGGACTCTAATGATTCAGGCACTTAAAGGGGCTGCTGTTCTGTATTATGTCTGGGCTGCAAATTTTAACATTTGTATATTTTTTTATTTTTTTATTTGATGGTTCAATATTATGCATGCTTAAAGGAGACTTGATACAATCGTTGTTATTTGAATTGGCCCTGTCTGCCTTTATATCCAGTCAAATTTTATAGGACCCAAATAGTGAATTCATTAGTCAACAATGAGACAGTAACTTTGTGTGTGTATGTGTGTGTGTGTGAGGGGTGGGGGAGAGGGAGACAGATGGTCATTGTAACTGATATCCAAGAGTTGAATATTGGCAAATCTAATGTGTTCAAAACCACTTTCATCAATATGTCTGTAAAATGTATTATTTATTTATTGTAGATAAACTGCAAATAAGCCAATTTTGGATTTTTAACAATAAGGAATGGCTATAAATATATGTTTTAAATGAGTAAACATCTTGTTTCCCTTAGTTTTCATTCTGTAGAGGATTGAGTTTAATGTAAATGCAATAGGGGAGAGATCTCCAGAATGGAAGACATGGTGTGGTACAAAGTGATTTGGCCACTGTTGACCAGAATGTCTTTCCACGAATGAAGCACTCAGCAGTCTTCCTGCCATGCCAGGTTGATGGCATTCATTTTATGACATTCAGAAATATCTACAGACCCCTCACATCCTGGACATAAATTGTTCTTCTACTCTTGATAATGCTTATAGGGCACTGTATGTCAGAACACTAGACATAAGAACAGTCCCCCCATTTCCATCACTCTGCTAAACAACTGATTCCCACAACACTGTCAAACTATTTAGTAAGACTATATTACTATTATTCTTCTCATTTTTCCTTTTACCTATCTCCTTTTCTACTTATGACTATAACTTTGTTGCTTGTATCTTTAAGATTTACATTGTTTTATTTAGCTTCTTAGTATGATTTATGTTGATTGCTTATTTAGTATCTTAGGACTATCTCTAAGTGCTGTATCTTGTAATTTATGGTGAATGTATCTTTATGATGACTATGATCATGATTTATCACTTGTAGCTTTTATGTACACTGAGAGCTTATGCACTGAAGACAATGCCTTGTGTGTCCAATTACTCTTGGCTAATAAAGAATTCTATTCTTTTCTATTCTAGTCTATTGATAGTGTGTAGAATGATAGAATGTTGCAGAATATACTTCCTTTGTTATAAAACAGTGTGACTGTCTAAAATCCATTGCATGGGATGGTGGTAATTAGGTTCATGTTTAATGTGTAGGCAAAGGAATTCCTTGCCTTGCAAGCTTAATTCCCTTTTATTATCTTGTGTAATCTGAGTAAATTCTAACTAAGAGTTCTTTAAGCATTTGGGTAGCTGGATTTTACAGCTATAATTTAGACATAGTTACACATTCCTCTGACAGTTGACCACTTCCTGTTAACATATTCAGCCCGTAGAATGCAAGGATTTGGGGCAGTACATTTTCTGTCTGCTGAGCTCCTAAATTTCTTCAACTCTCCTTTCATTAAAAGAAATCAAAGTTCTAGCCTTATAAGTACAATTATTGAAAGTGATTGATTTTATTCTGTTATCAGTTATGCCGATTCTGTAATTATTTTGATTTCTGTAATTTAATTGAGTCACATTTCTTATATTTAAGAGAAATTTTGGATAGGTTAATATTTTATCATACTAGTTCTCTGCTGTTCAAAAGTAGAGTTGATGGAAATGAATGAATTCAGCAGTTGTTTGTAATTATTATTATGATGAATTTCATCCAGAATTGAGGTAATCAACCGCTCAAAAAGCTGAGCTTAGCCATTCAATTTACCAGTGTTTTGATTGCACTACTTTATGGCACAATAATTCATATAGATAAGGTAACAAGGGTAGCTATAGTTACATTCTTAAGAATATAAGATCCAGGTATGGATAGTATTATTTCAAACTACGCTTTTGTCTAATACTCTCAATTCTGTTTTCTCCGATAACTGCTTTTTTGGTATTTCATGTAAAAATGAATGTAATCGTTTAATGGCAGAGAATGCTTCAAAATATTTATTTCTTGGGCTTACTTTAGTTTCTCAGCATCTGATTTAGATATAGTGGGGGGTTTTGTTTCTTTTTTGTAATTGCTTCTTATCTAAGTGAAAGCACGTTTCTTTATACACATTTTTTGAGGAAAAAAAACTTTATCTGATCCTTGTGCATTTGAACTTGGCCTTCTGCGACAAAGACACGCTTGTTTGTGCCTTCATGGAATTTAACGAGAAGCTGGTGTTTTGGAAGTGAGAGCATCTTATTTCCTAGAGTAAAGGCAGAGTAAAGTAACTTGTAATGCATATGTGATCGCACGGAGAAACTGAACACATAGGGACCCACTTATGTCATCAGAAAGCCAGGAAATTAAATTTTAGAAGGAAAAGCTCTTAAGTCTACAGTAGCCCGATCCCTATAACTGAAATGTGTCTGATCAAAGTAGGATCGTGCTACCAAGTGAAATCTTAATATGTGCCAGCCATGGATAGTACCCATTCAATGACTCGAACATTCCTTCTTCCTGTTTAGAGCTCATGTAATCAGCTTTTACATCACAAAAATGCAAGTCACTAATTGTATCAACTGCATGGGCACAAATATAAGTTTTACACATATGCAAAAATATGAAGCCCATAGCCAAGAATGGCCTCCCCCGTTGTACCATAGGCACCTAGTGATAATATTTTAGGCAGTCCTTCTTTATAACAATGCTATTAATGATGTCAATAACAGAAAATATGTAAATTCATTCAGAGGTCAATTTAATTTTTTGTGACTGAGTATCCGGAAAAACTCCCCATACCTTATGACAATTTTTAGCTTGTAAAGTTGGAGAATGTAGACTTCACATATTCTTCCTTCCAGAAGTGAATTGTTTTCAATATTATTAATGAAAAGTACAATTCCTATAGATGAATTTTTTTTTTTTGCAAGTGTATATGGTTGATTAACTAAACCAGGGGTAAGCAACCTGAGGCTCTGAAGCTGCATGTGGCTCTTCCATCCCTCTGCTGTGGCTCCCGGTCAGCTCCACAATTGATAGGGCTTTTGGTTAGGACAGGTAAAGGAAAAAGGGCACTACGCTAGGAGGAGTCTCTATGCTGGGAGAACCACCATAGAGTCTGATTGGTTCCAGAATTGAATGGGGGGGGGGGGGGGCTTCCGGTTAGGATCTTTGTAGCTCTTTTGAGTATTTAAGGTTGCCGACCCCTGAACTAAATGAATGCCTTTGCTCTGGTTACTACGAAATCAGCAGAATATATTTTATATTTTGGTATAAGGATTTGTAAACCATTGTGGAAGCCTAGAATTTGCCATTTAAGCTTTTGGATTCAACTTCTTGATCACGTACAAATCCAATTAAGCCATCCTTGGCATAGGGCTATCTATGATTTGCTCAGATGCATCTGGGGAGAAGGCTCATCACCTGTTAAGAAGTGGCCCCTTCAAGGATATTTTCCCACACCTTTGATTCAATGGACTTTCATCTGTCTTTTCCAAGACTTGAATGTTGGAAACCTCTTTTCCATGTTTACATAATTAACCATCTGGCCTGAGAATCTGTAATTTCCACCTGGCAGCTTCAGTCCATATGATTCTTCTATATGATGTCCTTTTTAGGAATTTGAATAATGTGGTCATAAGCTAATTCTATTTTATTTTCTCAAAGTTAATTATTTCCAGTTCCTTTACATTTTTAAAATAATTGTTCATTTCCAATTCCAATCCTTTTACTACCAGTTCTGTGGACGTGGAATGGCAGGTGTGGTGTGGTGGGCGTGATGTGGTGGGTGTGGTGTGGAGAGCGTGGCTTTGTGGGCAGGGCCAGAGAAGGATACTGTAAAATCCACATTCCTCCCCATTCTTCCACATTTCCTCCCCACCCCACTAACCTGCTTTCCAACTCCATTCTCCTATGCAGGGCAACAAAAGAAGACCCAGCCAATCAGCTGGGACTTGGGAGGCAGAGAATAAATGGGGGCCAGGGCCAGTCAGAGGTGGTATTTGCCAGTTCTCTGAACTACTCAAAATTTCTGCTACCGGTTCTCCAGAACTGGTCAGAACTTGCTGAATACCACTTCTGGTCTCATGGTTTGTTTCAGTTGTTCTAAATCCTTATGAACATGTGGTGCCCAGTGTCAAAGCGAAAACATTCAGCTTTATAAATTAGAGAAAATGAATTGTGTTTTTCTGTTGCCAGCATACTTTATTTACAAAATAACTAGAAACAAAAGAAAAAGCAGTACCATTCTAAGAAGCAAGCGAAAGAAAAGTTATAATGAAAGATGAAGTAGAAGTAAGACTCCTCCCCTGCACACATGCGCAATACATCAAACATCACAAGACACTCATATCTTGTTACTATGGAAACTTTGATAACCAGTCCGGCTTATTCTGTAAACTTCTGTGGAAGCTCATCAGACAAACCAAAACAAACGCAGTGACACCCAGAACTGGACATAAAAGAGGGTCTGACCAAAGAATAATATCATAGATTTTTTTATATTTCATCTGCTTTAGGAGGTATACCTGTGTTTATTTTGATATGATATGGATACTTTAAATTTACTTTGTGATCAACTATCATTCTTATTACTGTGAAGCCAGTTGTCTTATATTTTTGTGCATTTGTCTGTGTTAAATATGATTTTATTTTATTTTTCTATCCAAATATTATTTCATGTGAATAATCCTGATGAAAAGTCATGCGGGGCTAAAACACGTTAAGGGTTTGTGATTCAGTGATCTATAAGAACTTATCAGTATGGGATGAACCAGGCCACCACGTTGACATGGGACATTATTTATTTATATGTTTGCCATGTTATATGAATAGTGGGGCTGTAATTTTATTCACCTGGATTTAGGACTTAGATAATGAAATGGATTTACAGATCTGCACAAAGTCATTCAATGGGCTAGATAAGGAATAATAAAAATGGTAATTATCATATATGAATGACCAGAAGTCCAGAGAAGCAGTGATATTTTCTGAATGGCATTACATTCTCCCAAAAGAATCTTGAATGCAATTTGGGGGTTCTTCTGGACCGGATATCTGTCTCACTAGAATATAGAATAAATAATAGTGCTGAAAGGGATCTTGGGTCTTCTAGTCCAGGGGTCTCCAACTTTGGTGACTTTAAGACTTGTGAACTTCAACTGCCAGAATTGTTCAGCCAGCATCTTGGTGACTTTAAGACTTGTGGACTTCAGCAAAGCTGGATGAGGAATTCTGGGAATTGAAGTCCACAAGTCTTAAAGTCGCGAAGGTTGGAGACCCCGGTTCTAGTCCAACCTCTTGGTCAAGAAGAGGAAAGAAACCTTATACCATCCCAGTCAAATGGCTGTCCAGTCTATTCTTGAAAATCTCTAGTAATGGAGCACCCATAACTCTGGGAGACAAACAGTTCTCTTGATTAATTGTTTCCCAGATTGATTACTAGGAGGGATAGATGGTTACCTCTATCAGCTTTGGATGATATGCAGGTTATATCCTTTCCTCCTTCACTTTACTGAAGAGTTCCAGGAAATAACACGGAATCAGTATCCACACTGAATGAACAAAGCTCTGGCAGAACAGATCAGTGTCAGGACTTCGGAGAGCTCAGTGCAGTAATCCATAAACTATGTTAGCTCTCTCTGTGCAAGAGCTGTTACTCCAATACCTGCCTATGCTCAACTGAGATCTTTTAAAAAAATCAAGTGATTCCTTAGTTCCCAGGTTACTGATAGGAATTCCCTGAGCCTTTTTGAAGGATGAGACATCTTTAGAGCTGAGAAATTGTTAATACTATGGAAATTCTGAATCTGAGCTTTTAAATAATGGAAAAGGAGCACCCTTAGGCCAGGAAGGCATAAAAGGGAGGATGAGAACTTCTCCTAGATCAGGGGTCTCCAACCTTGGCAACTTTAAGACCCGTGGATTTCAACTCCCAGAATTCCTTAGCTGACTTCAGAATTCAGAATTCTGAAAATTGAAGTCCACAAGTCTTAAAGTTGGCAAGGTTGGAGACCCCTGTCCTAGATAATTACTAATCTGGGAGTATTTACATTCTGCATATTTACCCAAATTTCATTAGGCAGGGTATATAGAAGTACTGTATATATGTTTATAGGTTTCAGGCTCAGCTATTTTAATGCATTGATATGGGATTGTCTTTGTATCTCATCTGGAAATTTCAACTAATACAGAATGCAGGACTCTAGATTTCAGAGAAACCATAAAACGATTGAGGATTTTCATCTATATTTTCCCCATCTTTTTTACATTTCTATTTAGGGGGGAAAATAGCAAAGAAGAAACATCATTTTTCTCTTTCTTTCTTTCTTTTAAGTAGAAGAAGCACTGCCAGGTTTTCCTTTGTTTATCAATATAATATTAGCAGGGAAAAATTTTTAGAGAGCGGGGCTGCTTGGACTGTTTATAAAAAGCTTGTTATTGCTTATGAAATGAAAATTGCTTTTGAAATTTGGCATGACTGATGCCCTTTTTAATTTATTTATAAAGTCAGACTGAAAATTTTGGCTTTGTCCCCTCCCTGCGTCTAATCTGGGTGCATGAAAACTATACGGAAAAATAAGATAATGAACATGTTACTCATTTTCTTCTTAGCTGGACTGCTGAAATCCCTGAATAGTTTACATAGTAGAAGGATTTTCTTAAAGTTTTAGGAATCAGAAATGAGACTTCACTTCTATTGGAGTAGCTATAGAGATGGGGAAAAAAAGTTTAAGGGATGATGATTTCCAAGTTTCCTGAGTGTAGTATGATCATAAACAGAACACCACATACCTGATATAACAAAAATTGAAAGTAAATTTGATAGATGTGACAATATCCAGGGGTTACAGAATCAAGGAAAAAGAATTGAAAGAGAAAAAAAGACAAACTAGAGAGATCTAACTATTGAAGTGGATAAATTATGGAAAAGCTCTTACTTATAATTATTGGTCTGTTAAGCAGAATAAAAAACAGATTAAATATTTTTTTACAAGAGCTAAATATTTTGGCTATAATAATTGAAGATTTATACCCTGCCCCCAATTTTTATATCTTAAGACATCGCTTGGATTATTCCTAGATTCTGAGAATTTACAAAGATCGTTATATATTTCTTAGTTTGTTCTTCATACCATATTATTCTTTGGTGAGTAAAAAATATTATTATATGATAGTTGCTATTGTAAATATTTTAGCAATAAAAGATAAATATGTTGGCTGTATTACAAGCAACCAAATGAATGAGACTTCCAGTATTGAGGTATGAAATAGATGGACTAATGATAGACAATTACGTCTACAGTATTAGACCCTTTGTAAGCTGATGTTTTCTTTTGAAATTTCAATTGGAATAGGGTATACTTTCTGGTGTTTACCACATGTTGAAAGTATTTATCTGGAGAATAATAGACTGTACAAATAGCCCTTATATTCTTCTCTGGAGTCTGAAGTGTGGGGTTTTGTGTGTGTGTGTACAGTAAATCATCTGTTGACCTTCAAAATGCCATAAATTGTTGGTCAAAATAATAATACTGACTAGAATTGAGAAACTAGGCCCTTGGGAATGTTTGTATGATCTATAATCAGCCATCACCAAGTTAGTGCTTTCCAGATGTATTCATCTAAGATGTCTACTCTGCCCATCGCACAAGGCTATTGGCTGAGGATGATGAGAGATGGTGTTCCATGCATCTGGAAGGCACCAGTTTGGGGAAGGTTGATGCATAGCTTTAAAAGCAAAGCTTTAGATCTGAAAGAACTACAGTACAATATGTTTTGTTTCCATTCTTAAAATAGGCAGAACGTATCTATTCCTGCACAGCTGTGATCAAGATGTTTCTCCCTATTAGCAGCAATTAAGCTTACTTCAGTGCTGAATTATCTGGTCTCCTTCTTTTTCAGGCTGATTGATAAAGTGATCTTCTGCAACATGTTGCTATCATATAGTAGGATTCAGAAAGGTTTGTGTAAGGATCTGAACGGATAATGATAAGTGTTGCTGACATTGTTGTTCGTTGTTCAAGTGGTAAATTCTTACATGCAGTCCCAAAGGTGCTGAAAAATGCAAATGGATGTGGAACCTTCTTGGAACTGGATCCGTGACCTGAGGGCAGAGATACAGCTCCAAGTGGCCTCAATGAGTCTCAGAGAGTGCTAACGAACAGCTGACTGCAAGGTGTAGAAATATTTCCATTCTCCACCATTCATTGAGAACTGAAGAAGCTTCTTGGATAAAAAGCAAAATGTCTTCAAGGAAAAACAAAGAAAGTCCAATTGCCTCTTGAAAAATCCTCTTTGGGACAACCATGACCTGGATGTTTGAGAATCTCCATAGACTCTTGTAGTACGTGCAGTGGGTCTTATTGTTGTAAACACAAATTTAGCCAATGAAAGTCAGCCTGCATTTATTACACTATCCAAAAGTATTGCAAAAATTACAATTTGGGCAGACAGCATCACTTCCTTCCCTCCCCTGTATATTTATTCTGGTGATAATTCATGCAATATCCAAACATAAAATACGATTTCTTCTCTCCCCCCCCCCCACCATTTTTTTGCTTCCCCAAAATATGGGGAAAGGGATACAAGCCTGTGAACTGCTCCGCCTCTTACCCAATGGCTGTCAAGTACTTTTGCTTCGACACCCAACAGATCTCTCCCAATCTTTCCATTCTGGTTTCTAATAGGCTGAGCTACAATGATTCTTGCACTATTCATGATGAATAGTGTGTGTGTTCATGTGCTAGTGTGTTCTTCAAAGGTGGAAGATATGAGTTTTGACATCCAGCTGCATTACATGGGAAACATATGGCATCATGAGGAAATTGTAGTTCCCTTACAAAGATAACTCATAATTTATTTGTGATATTAAGTTAAGCTTATATTTTATGCATTGCGTCATGTTCCATCTGTAAGCATTTGGAAGATGATGGAAGGTTGAGTAAGAGCAATGGCTACTAGCATTTTTTCCAGTGATGTAGCAACATGTGACAGGTAACATGTAACATGGAATATGCTATGTATTACAGGCAATTACTATCATTGGTAGTTCATTGTGTGCCATTAACTCCACTCTGACACTGTAAGACCAGTAAGTAGAATTATGCGTGACTCAATTGTGAGCTGTAAAGCCTGTACTTTACCTTTTTCTAGATAGACTAATTCAGTCTAGAAAGCTTCCTTACAGTGATGAAAAAAAGGTCTTAAGTGAAGATCAGACTCAAAGATACTTTGATTCTTTGCAGATACTATTGATTCTTTGCAGATCAATATTCAGAACATCATTCTGAGTAATAAGTTGCCTGTCATTATCTCATTTAGAAATAAAAAAATGTTCAATTAAATTACTTATTCTTTGAAAGATGGAGGGACATGTTTTCTTAAAAAGCACGGAGCCCATTCAGAAAGGAGAGACTGCTGGTGGAAGTATCATCATAATTAGAGATACAGGGATAGAAGGAACTAGTGCTAATGAGCCATAGTGGCACAGTGGTTAGAGTACAGTACTGCAGGCTACTTCTGCTGCCTGCCAGCTGCCTGAAATTTGGCAATTCAAATCTCACCAGGCTCAAGCATTCCAAGGTGGGTAAAAGAGATCTAAAATTGTTCTGTTAAATATTCTGACTTGGTAAACTGCTTAAAGAGGGCAGTAAAACACTGTAAAGCAGTATATAAGTTTAAATGCTATTGCTAATACCAACTGAAAAGTTAGAAAATGTTGAAACAAAAATATATCTCTGTACATAGTGTGGGAGAGGGCAGTAGATTGGGCTTTTAATGTAATTTTAGAACATTGTAAACTGCAATTTAATAAAGTACAAATCATAAAATTGTACTAATATGATAGAGTCATTAGAGGGGAGAAAGAAGGGCAATTTGCATCCCTCTGATGGTTATATACCTTGCACTGTGTATAATTAAATTTTCTGCAATAAACGGTATCGTTTGCATTCTGCATAATGTACAATAATGTAATGTAAAACAAGCAACCCCCCAGCCTACTGCTCGGTGTACTTTTGTGATCTTATCTACTATTTTGGCTTCCAAATGTGTTTTTCTTCCTGGTTTTTTTTAATACAGGAATTTTAATCCATGTATAATTGTCTGTTCCATTATAGTCATTTTTTATCTCTTGTTTTGAATCATGTCAACATACGGCAACTCTTCCATCTGTTGTACATGCCTATAGTCCTCTCAAGCTTGGAAAACAATTTGGCATTTTCCAGCAATCACAATGTGCTGTTGTTCTGGATGTATTTCTGTGACAATTCAGTCCAATTCTAGTTTATAAAATTTGGCTGTATTGTCTATAGTTGGAGAGAAAAAAAAAAGTGCTTAAAATCTCTCTTGAATAATTCCTCCATTCCTTCCTCAGCCATTTGCAGCATTTTTCTCCTAACACCAGGTGTTTGCAGGAATATACTTTTTTATATACTGAAATCTAACATTAATGCAATGAAAGAAAGCTTAGAAAATAATGTATTAATCCAAGGGTCTTCAAACTTGCCAAGTTTAAGACTTGTGGACTTCAACTCCCAGAATTCCTGAGCTAACATAACTGGAAGAGGAATTCTGGGAGTTGAAGTCCACAAGTCTTAAAGCTGTCAAGTTTGAAGACCCCCTGTAATCTTAAGGAAGTTATCTGATTCTTCATCTTGCCTCCAGTTTTAAACAACTTTGAAAAGGCCAATTTTGCTTTGTCAATTGCTGGCAATGAAACTTAAGAGATTTAAGACTTAGAGAGTGTTCCATTTGTAGGAAAATATAAATAAAGTTGACATGACCCTTGTTTCCTTTAGGAAATAGGTGCTTAGAAAACAGCTTGCCTGTACTGAAAAGCCCATGTTTTTCAAATTTTGAACCTTTTGAGTCCTGAGTGTTTGGACTGAACTGTGAAGTGTAAATAGCATATGTTCTCAAGGACACTTTTTTTTGGGAGGGGTGTTTAATATCACAAGGGGTTTCCCTTCCCTTTTCTTAGTAATTATAGACTATTCTCATTCTGTACTTACAGTGCTGCTAGAGAAATATGAAGGAGTACAAAAGGAAGATGGTTCCGAAGGGGAGAAAAGCACATACATTATAGATTCACAACATTTGGCTTCAAAGCAATAGTAATTACACTTGGAGTGAAAAGGATGGGTGTTTCAAAGCGATTTCCATCTATCTGACTTTGATATTGGTGAAATACTTTGAACTAAGAAGGGATTTTAAAAAAGGGAGTGCATAAATACTGGCTTTTCGCCTCCCCCAAATAGAGCAGGTCTGGGGAAAGGCATCATGATAGAACGTTTTTGATAATCACATTAAGAAAACCCATGTTTTTTCCCCATTTTTTTAATAATCTAGGATAACAGGTATTTCCTAGTATGTGAGATAAATCTGATTCTCCTCCCACTTGTCTTGCTTATTCAAAAACTTGATCAACTAAAGGCAAGTGTTTCCAGATTAAAATAGACATAATTTGTATTCTCTGTCTTGCACCACATTCAGACATGCAAACAAACAAAAATATATCAGCAGTATTCTAAAAACACATCTTTAGATTTGCTTTTGTACATAAAGGTCTTTCATATGTAACATACTACTATGTTACTATACTACTTTAGCTTTGCTAAAGTAAGATATTTGGGCTCAATGCCATTTTTTCTGGTTTATACATGTATTAAAAATATACAAACCAATTTAGTGCATTACTGATGATGTGCATTTGTCTTGGCTTTGTGAAATAGTTAGCAGGTAGCAGGGCAAAACATGAACTGGATCAAAACTGGGACAAAATTCAAACATTTGTGAACATGTGGTATAAATAGATTTATTTTTTTCTTATTCCTTTGCAAAGATATATTTATAGGCAAAATTGATAATATGCCTTGGTTTGGAGTGTTAGGCACCAAGTTACATGTAAATTGTAGTACAGGATTTTATAAAAAAAAATACTGGAAGCATGTCACTCAAATTTGGCAGGTTCAGAAAAATGAGAAAATAAAAGAAAAGAAAATCGGCATAATCACCAATCCACTGGATTGATAATCTCAGAGGTTCCAGATGCTTTTTAATTATTCATTTTATGTTGTTGTTTTTAGGCTCTGTAAATCTGGTCTTCTAACTTTATATACCAAACACCAGTGGTGGCTAACCTTTTTGGGCTCCTGTGCCAAAAATTGTGCGCACGCTGGCACATGTGCACTCGTGTGCCAGCACCCAGAAGACAATGCGTACACGCCCCCTGCGCCCCCAGCCACACCCCCCCCACCTCCACCCCCACCTCCTTACCTGCACTGCGCCTCACAGCTGATTTTTGGCCAGTTTGAGGCCTTTTTCGGCTTCCCAAAGGCTTGAAAAAAAGCCTCTGCAGGCTTTGCAGGCCAAATAATAGGCCCATTTAGTCACTTCTGGTATTACTGAAAGCCCTGAAGAGGGTTTTTTCAAGCCTCTGGGAGACCAAAAAAGGCCTCAAACCAGCCGAAAATCAACTGTGAGGTGCATGCATGTGCATTGAGGTAAGTTTGCCTGCGGCTCGGGTGCTGGTACAAATGGCTCTACATACCACCTGTGGCACGTGTGCCATAGGTTCACCTTCATGGCCATACATCATGGAAATCATTATTCACTTAATCAGCAATTGTTATATCCATTTTGGATAAGTCAGAAAGCTCCCTGTTCTGTAGAATAGAAATTCTTATCATTTGTGATGTTAATACGAGTGATAGCTGTGATGGCACATTGGTTATAATGCAGTATTATAGGCTAACTCTACCCACAGACAGGAGTTTGATCCTAAATAGCCTGAGGTTGACTCAGCTTCCATCTTTCCGAGGTCAGTAAAATGAGGACCCAAATGGGCAATATATTGACCTTGTAAACCACTTAGAGACTGCTGTAAAGTGCTATGGAGTGATACATAAATCTAAGTGCTATTGTTATATTACATCCTCCTGCTTTAGAAAAGAGTAAAGAGGTTGCATATGATAGGTCAGTCTATAAAAGTAGAATGTGTAAGCAGGTTATATCTAAGGTAATCTCCAGCCCCGAATTGGCCATGGTGCCTTTAAGAAAAGGTTTATATTCACCAACAAAACACATGGTTTCATATAGAAGGTATAATAATAAAAATGTGATAGCAGGAAAGGGTCACCTATAAAACCAGAGGATTGCCACCAGTGGTGTAGCTGACCCTGTGTTAGCTAAAGAGATGAGTTGAACTGGAATAAAATATCATCATAAGCTGTACATAAGCTGTACAGAAAGGTAGGCTGGTTGAATTAATAATATTTTGGAAAACACAATAAGATAATAAAGGAGTTTATAAGAGTGGTTAATTCACTGTGGTATAATGTCTGCATGGGTGTGGTTATAAGATATGTTGATTTATAAGATGGCTTAGTAACAAACTTGTAGTGTTGTTTCCTGATTGGTTCCTTTTCCAAGAGGTGAGAATGATGTGTCTTCAAAACCATCAGTCTAAGAAGTTTATTTTATTTTACTAATGAACAAAAGAGAGATAGAAATACAACTGCAAGAAGGAATTGACGCAACCTCATCGTGGATAAACATAACAATTACAAAATGGAAAAAAGAAAGAAAAGGTCTGGAAATTATGTTACAAAAGAAAGAAAAGGTCTGGAAATTACATTTCATAAACAGGCAATTCCAAAACCTTTGAGCAAAGTCTTTGTCTTTGCCTCTTTACTGGAAAAAGATTAATTCAACATGGCTCTTTTAATCCAGTACTGCATTTCAGGTGTAGACCGCTCCTTCCAGGGTAATATTTTAGCCCATTCCCATAGCCCGTATCCTTATCTTAAGAACTACCAAAGATCCTTATCTTATCTTAAAAACTACCAAACACTGGTTATTATAACCAATAAGAATTACTTACATATAGCAAGCATCACAGACTAATATTAAGAATCTAGTTAATAGTGTGACATTTGGCAAAAAATAGGTCCGAACAAAACTATGAGAGTTGATGTTGCAACTCCTGAGTTACCTTATTCCCACAAAAGAAAGATTATAGCCAACTCTTATCAAGTGTACCTTCTGAAGCAGGCCAGTTAGACTTTAGGACCAGCCCATTTCAGAGTAAAAAAATCAGAGCTTTAACTTTTAACTAAAAATTG
This sequence comes from Bungarus multicinctus, assembly GCA_023653725.1. Lineage (NCBI taxonomy): Eukaryota > Metazoa > Chordata > Lepidosauria > Squamata > Elapidae > Bungarus > Bungarus multicinctus. The sequence goes on along the minus strand of CM042846.1, from coordinate 75,297,108 downwards.
ACCTTTTAACTTTGTTACCAAGTAACTCATTTTTGTAGAATTGAGCCCAAAGAATGGCAAAGTTAGGCATACAGTCCATTTAAAAAATGGATTTTGAATGCAGTGGACAAATTTGAATCCATTCTAATGTTATGGACAAAATTTTATTCTTTCTGGAAAAGATTAGGAAAAATATGGTAAAAATGCTTGGACACGTTAGGAGAGTGTATGTGTGTGTAACATAGAATAACAGAGTTGGAAGGGACATTGGAGGTCATCTAGTCCAACCCCCTGCTCGAGCAAGAGAACCTATTCCAAATATTAGCCTTTACCTAGGATCGAACTCACAGCCTCCTGATTGTGAGGCAAGAGCTCCACCTCTAGGCCAATATACTTGTGTGTGTGTTTGTGTGTGTGTGTGTGTGTGTGTGTTAGTATGGGGGTGGACAGGAGGAGCCAAAGTCCATTAGTAATTGCTTCTATTGGCTATAATTTTTATTATATTTAAAGGGCTCATTTGAAGATCTTTGCATTTGGATTTATTATTCCTGTATTTGTACTGTTACTTTAATATTTAATAAATATACTCCAGCATGACCTCATCATAGTTTTTCATAGAATAAGTTTGGTAGAAATATTTTATTTAAAAGTGTGTCTCTTTACACACACACACACACACACACACACACACACACACACTTTTTATTGTAGCAAAGCAAGTTAAAAGTAGTCTTAGTTGTATGCAAAAAGTTATAGCGACCGGCTTATAGAAATGTTCTATACTTTTGGACATTTTTATGAATGACTTGAATGAAAAGTGGAAGAAATGATTAGCCAGTGTTTAGAGGATACCATGATAGTTTACAGTTTTATGAAAATAAAATTGAAAACAAGAGAGTTGTGTCAAGTTTTAAGAGAAATAAATTTAGTAGTGGAAAGGGCAATGATTTGGAGCAATAGTTGAACGCAAACCGAATATTAGAAGGCTGCTACAGAAAAGGCTAATGAAAACTGAGGCTTAACAAATACATCATGTGAATAATATTTCTACTATATTCCGCATGAAGGTTTTAACAAAATAATTCCATCAATCAAATTTTGTTGGAGAGGCTTTAATTGAAAAGGGACTTGGATCTGACCGCCTAAATACCCATTTGCAATGTGTTGCTTCCATGTTATATTAAAACAGTGAGAAAAAATTTATAAAATATTTAATAATAAATATACCCTCTTTGCTCAATGTTTCTTTAGTTGTTTGTTGTTAAAAAAAATGAATGATGCTGTATGATTATTCTTTACATGGTTAATATTATGCTTTAATATTATCATTTTTCTTCCCCTCCCTTTTCTCTTTCCGGAAACAAAAATTGCAGCAAACTATGGGCCAAATCCAATTTGCAAAGGTTGTTTGTCTTGCTCAAAAGACAATGGATGCATCAGATGTCAACATAAGTTGTTCTTCTTTCTACGAAGAGAGGGAATGAGACAACATGGGGAATGCTTGAATTCCTGCCCATTGGGGTATTATGGTCTTCGAGCCCCAGACATGAACAGATGTTCAAGTAAGTTTTCTCTGCTTAATGTTTTGAAGTCTAAAATTCACTCACTTATGACTTCATTCTGAAAATGATTGTGTACGTAAAACTGAAATTCATAAATTATTACAACACGTTATATAATTCTAAGATAATCTCCAGTTATATCATATGGCACAATGTATAGATGGATGTATTTATTTATTTATTTATTTATTTATTTTTAATATTTATATACCGCCCTTCTCCCGAAGGACTCAGGGCGGTGCACAGCCAATCACAGACCCCAATACACTATACAAAAGTTAAAAACAGATTAAATAATTTAGGCTGTTTAAAATTTTTGACCCTCCCCCGTAAGATAATTAATATTAAAAACCAATTAAAACATAAGACAAAATTAAAAATCCTATATCAGCCTAGGCCAGCCTGCTCAAAGAGCCAAGTTTTTAACGCCCGTCTGAAAGCTCTCAGGTCCGTGTTGGTGCGTATCTCTGGAGGCAGACCATTCCAGAGGGTGAGGGCCCCGACAGAGAAGGCCCTACTCCTGGGGGCCGCCAGATGACACATAGAAGCCGACGGCACCCGGAGAAGGCCCTCCCTGTGGGAACGCACTGGTCTATTGGAGATCACCGGCAGAACGCGGTCCTGCAGATAACCTGGTCCTGCAGATAACCTGGTATTTGCGGTGTCTCTTCCTTGCGCAAAACTAATATACTTTTTTCTGTTTTGTTTTAATCAGCTATTGCAAGTTTTCCCCCTTGCTTTCTTTTAGAAACTTGCAATTCTGTTTTAGATACTTTTGATTTATGTGAGTTTTGCTTCTGTGCATTTTGAAATGCTGTTGCTCCACCAGCATGTGGGTGCTCCTCTTGTTACTTTTGTTGATTTCCTTGGGAAAATGAGAATTGGGGAAAAAAGTAAAGCCAGATATGGACGACTGAAGTCACATGAAATGGAGAAATTATGCAAATAAATCCATAGATAATTTTAATTTATCTATAAAGGACAACCAATGATAAATTGGGTTTTCTAATAGCTGGTAGAATGAACCTCAAGGAAATAATTTCCTAGCTTTGATTTAATTAGATAATGCAATCTTGTATTCTTTGCAGAATTTTCAAAGAAATCTCTAAAAGTAATAATATTAGCATAACTCCCATTGATTTCACCGTGTAACTTCATGTACAGGTAGTTCTTGATTTATGACTCTTAGGTCCAACCTTGGAAAAAGTGACTTATGACCTGTACTTGCAGTTTGGGTCATTGCACTACCCTCAAGGTCATATGATTGCAATTCTGGGGCTTGGCAACCATTTCTCATTTATCCTCCTGCGATCATGAGGTTGTAATTTGCAATCCCTTTTACCAATTTCTATCAAAAGATGCTTATTGGGAAGTTGGATTCACGTAGGAACCACATGCTTCACTTAATGAATCACAAAATTACAAAAAAATCTGAGTTGACTTACACAACTAAAATTTCAGTCCTAATTGTGTTTGTATGGTAAATACCTGTAACATATTTAAATCTGGGTATCTTATTATTCAGTTCTGAAACAGCTTGGTTTCTGGAAGACAAAACAAAGTTCCAGATTTTTTTTCCCAAGTTCCTTATCCAGTGTTCTTAAAAGAAGAGTCTTCGGTTTTAATTTTCAACAGTAATGAGGATGAGGATGATTATGTTCATGGGTCCTTATCTCAGCAGGTCAAAGTGAGAATATAAAAAAAATCAAAATCTTGCCAGTTTCATATTGTAAGGCAGAAGATTCTTAAAATGAATGTAAAATTGAAACCGGAGACTTTTCTTTTAGGAACACTGGATAAAGAACTTGGGGAAAAAAATCTGGAATTTTGTTGCAGCTGGAAGTGAGTTTCTATCACTTGTCCCAGCTCCTGCCAACCTAGAAGTTGGTAAGCGTGCAAGTGCAGGTAGATGAATAGATACCACATATGAGCACGAGTGGAATAACATGCCATAGTCAACTCGCTGCAGTGAACTCTCCACACCCAAGTTGCAGACAACTCTCCACGCCCAAGTCTTCAAAGGCCAACTTACTGAGGGACAATTTAACAATTCTATTTAATTATTAAAATTAAGAAATATATTTAAATTTTTGCCATTCACTTTATTTAATAATTCTACTAAACCATTACTTTGATATTAGTGTAACTCTTGTCCTGCAATGAATTGTCCTGTGGCTCATTTGCTATGGTGAGTTGTCCTGCAGTGATTTGACCAGGCAAGTTGGCTGTGGCTCATTGGCCATGGTGAGTTTCCCCTGGCAAGTTGGCCACAACAAGTTGGACCCATAGACCCATATGAGTATGTGGGAAGGTAACAGTATTCTGTGTTTTGCCATATGCTTTGTGCAACAGCATGACATCATGCTGGCAACATGACAATGGAGATGTCTCCAGACAACACTAGCTCTTTGGCTTAAGAAATGGAGGTGGTAGCACTGTCTGAAGTTGGTCACAACTAGCAGGATAAAACCCGCATGGACACCTTTTACCAATTGTAAACACCAGAATCCTGGTAGTTTTGCTGGATAATAGCTTTTAAAATAAAATATCCAAATACTATATAAAATCAGTTACAGTAGATCAATTACATCTGGGTATCTTATTATTCAGGTCTGAAACAGCTTGGTTTCTGGAAGACAAAACAAGTGAGGATTAACCTCAATTTTAAATTAAAAATATTCTTTAAATAATAAAAATATATATCTGCACGAATGAAGTGGACCGCCAACTCAAATGTGAATTACTTTTTAAGAACAGAAATAAGAAATCTATTTACCTTCCTGTTCTTTCAGATATTAATTTAGAAATGCCTTTTCTAAAACTCAAGAGATTAGAAAGCATGTTAATTCCGTCACATATTCACTGATTTGAAACTGAAATGATTTGCTAATACTACAATTTTTATCATTCTATTAAACTGCATATAATTCAAATACAAAGAAAATGTCCATAGGATTTCAGCCAAATACCCCTCCAGTGTTTGGCATTTCTCTAACTGTATATTTTTAAATATCTTGTTGTAATTATTAATACTTGAACGTTTGCTGGATTGTGTCAGTAAAATATCCATGAAATCTCTCTGATTTAAATCTCTCTGGATTCAATTTAGACTTAATATAGGAATTTAAGACAATTTTATATTTGTGAAAATGCAGGACGATACCTACAGTATATACCAAAGGAAGCTTAGGGAACATTTAATATCTAGTATTTTTTTTCACCCTCTACTAATTGCCGAATGTTTCACTTTTTAAAAATAAAACAAAATCTTCTTAAAGTTGTGTTACTATTTGTCTCTTTTTTGCTAAAATTCTTAGTTGCATTTTTTTTCTCCTGTTCCTTACATTATGTTTTTGTTTGCTTTTTAATCAGTTTCTTCCTTCCTTCAAACTTCTGTTGGGGCTTGGAACCTATCAAGGAAGGAAAAAAGTCAACAAAGCTTATCCCAATTCTGCTTTAATTAAAGTTATAAAACATCTTGTATTTCTTCTGTTGTATGACTTTAGACATTGTAACATAGAACAATATTTCTAATATTTATATTTATGAGAATTTGAGTCTAATTAAAGGATTTTCCTTGGGTTTTGATTTAGATGTTTGATATATGAGGTTGAATTGGTGAGGTGGAGTGGAAAACTTTCCACTGTTTAATTTTTCCTCTTTTTGTACATTCATTAGGAATAATGAAAAAAAATGCAAATTTGCAAATATAATATTAGGTATACTAGACATTTTTAAAATTAGCCCTTTTTCAGTTTTCATTCTTAACGACTCTATGAATGAAACCATTAATTTGGGCATATACATTTAGTTCTGCATATATTGAAATAGTTTGTTATTGCATTCTGGGATAACTTCTGATTTTCCAATCTACTGTATAATCATGATTTTCCAAATACCTCCATTATAGTATTAATCAGTTTAATTTTCTAATTGAGGTTGGCAAGATGCTGGCTAGATGATCTTAAGGCTCAGCAACTGGTACTTGGTTCAGCTGTAACTTCTTTTGCTTTTTAAAAAAAAAATTCTTCCCAACTGAAACAATTTATTGATAATTCATGCCAGAAGCTGAAAAATTAAACCCTTCTTCCTCTCCACATTTAATGCCAAAACTGATTACATATACCCCTGCAGCAGTGGTGGTATTCTACCGGCTCAACCCGGTTTGGGCGAATTGGTAGTAAAAAAATGCTACCATTCGGCTAAACCGGTATTTCTTTTTTCTTTCTTTTTTCCTCCCAATGATCAGCTGTTCCAACCATCAGCTGTGCTGGGATCCCCTCCCTATCTTACTGCTTCACCAAGGAGACTTCCCTGATGCCCAGGAGGCAAAAAGGGGTCCCTGGGGGGAGTGCTTCCTTGAGGCCCAGGAGACAAAAAGGGGCATGCGGAGAAGTGCTATGCACTCCACATGCTCTGTTTTTTGCCTCCTGGGCCTCAGGAAAGCCTCCTGGGAGCAAAAACAGGTTCCCAGGAAGCTTTCCTGAGACCCAGGAGGCAAAAAAGGAATGGGAGTGGGTGGTGCAAAAAAGAAGAAGAAGCCATGCCCAACCAGTCACATGACCATGCCCACTTAGCCACACCCACCTAGCCACACCCACAGAACCAGTGGTAAAAGTATTTGCCCTGCAGGTATTACATATAATAGTATTAGGTCATTCATTCTTTCTCACCTGGATCTACCTCACAAGAAGTTTTTTGCTATGAAAAAGATGGATGTGCCAGGACTATATACATCATCTTTAGATTAGAAAGTTGTTTTTTTCTTGAATAAATAATAGGGTCATGGCAATTGGTCAAAGAACATGACTAGTTTGAGTGCAAATCTCCTTTGTTTACATTCTGCAATAATCAGGGTCTCTGATCATATACAATTGCTCACATTTTCTTAAAAGTAGAGAGCTCAATATTTAAACTAATCAGTGACTCCTAGATATAGGTATGCTTATATACATTCTTTGAATGTACATGCAAAGTACAACATTAGAGTCTATTTTTTTTAAAAAAATTCAATTTATTACTGGCAACAGCAACTTTAAGAATTGTTCTTTACTTCTGGCATGAGCTAAATTAAAAAGCATTTGTTCTGGCTTATATTATTACCGATAGTTGAAGCCAGCCGGAATATCTGGAGAATTATTTTTTACATCATTTCCATTGTCCATGCTTTCTACATGGAATCCAATGAATACAATAAAGCATTTTCCATTGCATTAAAATTGTAGCTTATGAAAGCCTTTCCCAGGCATGAGCTTTTATTTTTAAATACAAATTTAAAAGCATATAACAAAACTGAGAATTGCCACATTACAGTGCAATATGACCATAAATTAATTTCAAGAAAGTTAAAGTCTAAGAGTTTAAGTTTGCTAACTCCAGAGTAAATTGGGCAGATTGTCAAATCCTAGTGACAAATATGTAGTTGTACGAATATCTTGGTTAGAACATTACCTATAAATATGGTATCATAATGTCAAATGTTTGGATTATTTTGAATGAAATTCCTTAAATACTGAAACAAGTCTTATGAAAGCTATTCATTTGGGTAAATGTGTTTTGCAGTCCTACCTCTGTCTACATGGAAATATGTCTCATTAAACTTAAAGGATTAGGACATTTGGTACCATTACATATGATTGCACTAACAAATTATGGTCAAGTTTTTATGCAATAGCCTCCTATCAATAAATCATGTTTATTCACAAACCAAATAATTATGTCTATGCCTATGTGCTCTTTGTTCAGTCTTCCTCCCATAACTGTCTGAAATCTTCACTGGTGACATTGGTTTATGGAAAAATTGGAAAACCTCATTTTAATCCCTATTTCCTAATCAGCTTGCAAAATCAATTTCAATTTCATCTACACATTTACTGCTATTCTTTTGCATATACACAACTTATTAGTGTCCATATGTACAAATTAATAAGGAAGAAAAAAGAACACACACACACACACACACACACACACACAAACTGCAAGAAGGAAAGAAGTGGATAATGGATGGATTATGTGCCTACTTCTTGAAAAAGCTTGCCACTGCTCTAGCTGAATGTCTATGCACAATCTATGAAATATCTTTCAGAATGAGCTCTTTGCCCAACTTATGGTCATTAGCCACAGTCATACCTATTTTTAAAAAGGGAGACCCTAATCTAGTAGAAAATTACAGACCAATCTTACTGTGTTGCATCACCTATAAAGTCATAGAATCAATTATTAACGAATCCATCACCCTCCACTTAGAAACAAACAACTTGCTTTCTAACAAGCAGTTTGGCTTCAGGAAAAAGTTGTCCTGTAATCTGCAACTCTTACACTGCAGAAACATTTGGACCACACATCTTGAACTGGGTAAAGCAATAGATGCAATTTACATAGACTTCTGCAAAGCCTTTGATTCAGTAGTGCATGATAAACTACTGTTGAAACTAAGTTCTTATGGCATTTCCGTGTTCCTTCACAAGTGGATAGTTGTGTTCCTGTCAAATAGGCAACAAAGGGAGGGCCCTATCAAATCCGGCACCAGTTAACAGTGGTCTCCCCAAGGCAGCATTTTAAGACCCACACTCTTTCTGCTTTACATCAGTGACCTACGTGATCATATTAAAAGCAGCTGCATCCTCTTTGCCAATGACGTAAAATTATTTAACACCACTGACAATGCTGCTGCCCTGCAAAGCGACCTTGACTATGTGTCAGTATGGTCATGTAATTGGCAATTCCAAATTTCAACTAATAAATCTCTGTCCTACATATTGGCAATAAAAATCAGAACACCAAATACAAGTTGGGCAGAAATGATCTCGTAGGCAACCCTCACTCTGTCAAGGACCTAGGAGTACTCATCTCAAATGATCTAAGCCTCAGAGCTCACTATAACAGCATTGCCAAAAAGGCATTAAGAGTTGTTAACCTTATTTTGCGAAACTTCTTCTCCAGTAACATTGAATTGCTAACTAGGTCATACAGAACCTTTGCCAGACCAATTCTTGAATACAGCTCGTCTGCCTGGAACCCACACTGTATATTGGACATTAACATGATTGAACTGGTTCAGAGGTATTTCTCAAGAAGAGTACTCTACTCCTCTACTCACAATAGTATTCCCTATGCCTCCAGGCTTGAAATTTTGGGCTTGGACAATCTGGAACTGTGCCGCCTGCGGTCCGATCTAAGCATAGTTCAAAAAATTGTTTGCTATAACATCTTGCCCATCAATGACTTCTTCAGCTTCAATCACAATAATACATGGACAACAATCAACACAAACTCAAGGTAAACCATTCCAAACTCAACTGCAGAAAATATGACTTCAGCAACAGAGTGGTCAACATCTGGAACACCCTAACTGACTCCATTGTTACAACCTCAACCCCTCACAGCTTCTATCTCAGTCTACCGTGGACCTCACTCTATTCTTAAAAGGTCCTTAAAGGGGCGTGCATAAGTGCACTAGCCTGCCTACTGTCTTACTGGCCCCATTTATCTGTATTCATTTCCTTTATTTATGCTTATGTTCATACCTATAGTTGTTATCTTGTACATGTTTGACAAACAAACAAATAAATAAAATAAATGTAAGAAGGAAAGAAAAAGTAAAAGAAAAATTATCAATACCTTACGTTCATTTTTTCCCCTGTTTTATGCATACAAATCTCCACAAGAGGTTTCCAGTCAGCAATAAATATAGATACTATCTTTTCTCTAATCAAACAGGCCCATTTGGTTATCCCAGCAAGTTCTATCATTTTCACAACATTTATCCATTGTAGTTATTGCCAATTTTTTCCATCTTTGTGCATGTAATAATCTCACTGCTGTATTTATATACAAAAATAAATTTCCATGGCTTTTCCTCAACTGTTTGTCCATCAGCCTCAAGAAGAAGTCTTTGGTTTCAATTATATATTAATCTTTAAAATCTTTGAAATCAATGTATGTATTTGCATTCAAAATTGTTTAGCTCCTCAAATCATGATAAAATGACTCCTTTTGTTTACATTTCTAATATCAGTTTGAAGTGCCTTTATACATTCTAGACAATTTCTGCGGTGCTATATAATCTTTTCTTTAAGATTATAACAGTTCAAATTTAAATCCTTTCAACCACATGTTTTCCCCTTGTTCAATCTCTATGTTGTAACCACAGTTTTTAGCTCACTTTATCAAACATTCACTTGTTCTTCTTCTGTTTCATTTTTCAGTAAACATTTATACATTTCAGCAATCACATGTTCATCATTTGTATGCAATTCTACTAAGTTTTACCATGTTCAGTATAATAAACTCTTTGGTTTATTTTAATTCTTTCTGGTAACTGTAAATCAGAAAACCATTGGTAAGTATATCCTTCTGCCACCAATTGCTCTCTTGATTTTATTTTGTATTCCCCTTGGCAAAATTCTAGTATAATATGACATTTTAGTTATTTGTGTTTGTGTATTATTTCTTGTCTATAAATTGCCCCTTGTGATGAGGGCCATAAATCTACATTGTTGTTCAGGGATAATTTTTTCCAAACTATTTTCAACCTATCAGATAAAATAGTTGTAATCCTTAGTAAATTTTGTTTCTTTAAGTATTCATTTTATTTCTCCAGAGAAATATCTTATCTTTTAGACAAATTGGAATAATATTTCTGAAATGCTTTTTTACATAGCCACATTATCCATTAGTACACCATCTCTCTATTGTAGTTTCAATAACACTTCCTTTTTGTATTTTATATGCTTGCCACTTTCTTGGTTCGTGTACAAATTCAGTTTTCTTTTGCATTACAGAATACATTTTTATTTCCATTTCTCTTACTGTTAACAGCCATCATTGTATAAGCTTAATTTGCTGAGAAATACTTACAGTATGTTACCTGAAAATTTCTTAAATTCTTTTTAAAATTTTATCTCATCTGAAAAAAGTTTGTTTTTTTCTCTTGTATCTTCTTTTTGGAATTTGCTATTGTGTGTATTACTAACTTCTGACAAAAACGTTGCTTACATTCCAAACCCTTTTTAAACAGCAACTTTATCTAAATTATTTTCAAATAATTATCTTGATATCTTGTTGCAATCTTCCATTATTGCTTTTATTTTCTGTAACGTTTCATTAATCTCCATCTAAAAGAACTAGATTTTCTTTTATAAACCAAACTCATGGGATTATGAACCCCAAATGTGTTGATAATTCTGTTTTATTTCCTCTTGATAGCCAAATTCTTTGAAATCCAAATCATATCTATTCTTAAAAAGGATGTCCCAAAGGTGCTTTTTTTAAAGAGGCAACTGGACTTTCTTGTTTTTCTTTGAAGAAGTTTTCTTCTTCAGCTCTGACTGGATGGTGGGGAATGGAAGTATTATTCTCCTTGCAGACAGCTGGTAATCTGCATTCTTTTATCCTTTTTGGAACTGTTGAAAGAACTGGGTTGTAGACTGGAGATAGATGATTTATTTATTTATTTTGTCAATTGCTTACAAGATAATAGATATAAGTAAAAACATAGTTATGAATACATGGATACATATAATAAAAAATAAAAAATAAAAGAAACAATAGGACAGGGACGGTAGGCACGTTGGTGCGCTTATGCACGCCCTCTACAGACCTCTTAGGAAAGGGGTGAGATCAATAGTAGACAGTCTAGGGTTAAAGTTTTTGGGGTTTGGGAAGAAACCAAGAGTCAGGTAGAGTATGATGTCGTATTTCTCTCCCTCTATTGAGAGAGGGCTTTTCAATTTTGACATAGATGGCTTATTTGACCCCTCTTTCAAACCAGAGATCCTTTCTGTCCAACCAACAAAAAGAAGTACTCTTTTATCTTATACAATATTTCAGTTTGAATTTCTTTAAGCACCATCACACATGGATCTTCAGTCTTGCTGCAAAACACAATCTCTTGTCTTTTTTTTGGTCAAAGTTTATCAGGTTGGAACACCTTCTTCTTCTTCTTCTTCTTCTTCTTCTTCTTCTTCTTCTTCTTCTTCTTCTTCTTCTTCTTCTTCTTCTTCTTCTTCTTCTTCTTCTTCTTCTTCTTCTTCTTCTTCTTCTTCTTCTTCTTCTTCTTCTTCTTCTCCTTCTCCTCCTCCTCCTCCTCCTCCTCCTCCTCCTCACTCTTGCAAATCCTGTATTTAGTCTACAAATTTTATCAGTTTTTGCCTCCGTATTCTCTTCATCCCATTCAACAAAATGGAATTGAAAAATTAAAAATAATTTTACCTCAACAGACTAAGGCTCAAGAACATAATTTGTACAATGGACACTATAGACAACCCTTTCTGATTTACATTGAGCCTGTTTCTACAAAATTTTGGCAATATGCTTCACTTTAAAAATAAAGTTAAAATGGGATATAGCAACATGGAGCAATAAATCCTTCTCAAATTACAAAAGATAAAACCACAAAACAGGTTAGGAAACAACAACTTACTGTAAAGGTAAAGACTTCCCTCGTACATACATGTTAGTCATTTCCAGCTCTAGGGGATGGTGCTCATCTCCTACAAGGCCGAAGAGCCAGTGCTGCTCGAAGACACCTCCGTGATCATGTGGTTGGCATGACTAAATGCCAAAGGTATACGGAACACTGTTACCCCCACCAAAGTGATCCTATTTTTTCATGCTTTCGAACTGCTAGATTGGCAGAAGCTGGGACAAGTAATGGGAGCTCACTCCATTATGTGATGCTAGGGATTTGGACTGCCGAACTGCTGACCTTTCTGATCGACAAGCTCAGCTTCTTAGACACTGAGCCACCGTGTCCCTTATAACTTACTGTGTATTCACCTATATTTAAGAACAAGTTGCCTGATCCATATTGTGACAACTGCATGTAGGAAAGGGTTAACTCTTCCTCCCAACCCCTTTGTTTATAAATGTCTACATATATTCTGCATATGGATGATTTAAAAAGATCTATTGATGTTAATGGGTTTTTTAAAAAACCAACCATGCATCCATGCGGGGTGTGCATGAAATGTTTATAGAAGGCTATCTATGTGAAAGGGAATAAGATATTTGTTCCCCACATATGATCTGAAATGTGTGAACCATCTGTGCATTTATTCTAGGGTAAAATAAATTTGGAGGAGTTGCCACACATATTTAAAAGTCATGTAACCACTTATGAGTTGGGCAAACTTCAGTGTTATTCAAGTCATTTGGGAATGGGAAATCTGGCTGAAGCATTCAACCCATCAGTCTCCTCCAGTCGGATGTTCTAGCTCAGTATTTCTCAAACTTGGCAACTTTAAGAAGCATGGACTTCAACTTCAGATTTTCCCAGCCAGCAGCTTCCAGAATTCCCTAGCATACTAGCTAGGGAATTCTGAGAGTTGAAGGCCATTCATCTTAAAGTTGCCAAGTTTGATAAAATACTGTTCTAGATGTTTGGGGATACTTAAATCCCAGAATTCCCTTTGACCTGGCTTGAAGTTGAAGATCCTGAGAATTGTCCTATGATTATAATTTGAGGGACTACAACTGAGTATTCACATCTTGCTCCCTTTTGGCATTATATTGTTTCATAAGCTACCAAACTCAAATGCAATGTATTTTTCTCTTTAGGATGCAGAATAGAGAATTGTGATTCTTGTTTTAGTCGAGATTTTTGCACCAAATGCAAACCTGGCTTTTATCTTTACCGAGGCCGTTGCTTTGGAGAATGCCCTGATGGTTTTGTCCATTTAGATGAAGCTATGGAATGTGTGGGTGAGTAGTTAAACATGATTTGTGCTATATTATTCTTCTTGGATTACATTATGCCAAAACATAAATGCAACGATAGTTTTTTATCCTCTGTGCCATCACTCTGCTGAACACTTAATTCCCACAGTACTGTCTCATTTCTCATCTTTTCTCATCTTCTCTACTATCTTCTCATATTGGTTTCTTATGATTTATCAGTTGTTGTTTGTAACTTATGATTAATGATTGTAACTATGATTTATGATCTATGACCTATTACTTGCTGTTTATATGTTATGCACCAAAGACCAATTCCTTGTGTGTCCTGTTTTGTTTTGTTTTGTTCTGTTCTGTTTTGTCTAACGCTGCATCCTAACATATATAACCTTTTGAATCTATTATATTTTCTGTATCTGATTAAATTATAGAGACTGTTTATATGTATCCTAATTCTATTTATAAGAAGTTCTTGTTTAGTGTCTGCAACTAATTTTTGTGAAATAGTGTTTAAGTGACACAGTCACTAAACGAACAATATGACAGAGCAAGGGAGAGAGGAAGGGAGAGGGAGGGAGGGAGAGGGGGTGGAGAGAAGACTGTAAAGATTGCTGATTGCTACTGTTTCATTCAGATAAACTTCTGTGCCTGGCTATTTTTTTTTTCTTTTTTAATCGCCTCAAAGAAAATGAACAAGATATCTTAAACAAGATATATCTTAAACAAGATATATCTTAAACAAGATATCTTTTCCCAAGCTACTTTTCTCACAGTGCCTTGCTCCCCTAAAACGGCTAACTACTAGTTAACAAGCTTACTATTTAGTTGATTAGAACCCTTCTGCATTTCAGCTGCTGCATGAAACTGACCAGATCTTAGTCAGTTTTACACTGAAGTCTTTTTCTTCAATGCAGGAATTGGTTGTGAAGTTACTTTTTCATCTCTATTGTTTCATTCACAATTGTGAATGGTTGCTGTCTAAGGCCATCACTAAACAAGGTCTACCTATATCTGCAAAACGTCTATGTTTGCTTTGACCACAGCTGATATTACCCATTTTCTATAAATCTGTTTACTATGAAAATAGTATTCGCATGAAAAGAAGTCTCAGAACAGCCTTCTCAATTGCCAGCAGAGCATCTCCACTTACATACTAGAATGGCATGGCATGGCATGGCATAGCATAGAATTCTTTATTGGTCAAGTGTGATTGGACACAAAAGGAATTTGTCTTAGGTGCATAAACTCTACTAATTTCCTTTCCCTCTGCAAATGTAATCACATATAATCCTAGAGTATGTTACATGTTGTGTGTTTGCTGCACAAAGTACATCAGCCATTGATATAATGGTAGATCATCTTCAAGCAGTGGTGGCAAGGATATCAGAATTACAATTTTTTTTATTTTATATTATTTGAATTATTGACAAACATGTTGGTATGTGTAACTGTGTATTTAAGTAAAATGATTATCTTTTAATAGTTTGACGTAGGTTTACAAGTTTATCCATTACATCACTGCATTAAAATGTTGGCTATCGCTCAATGCATAAGCTAAATGGAAACGGCTAATGTGCTATAAATAAGGTTAAAGCAACGCAATTCTTCTGACTGTTAATAAATCTAGAATAATGGGTCCCAGGGAAATATCTGTTTCTGAAACCTGATGGCATTTCTCCAAATAAATCATAAGGATGCTCTGAAGACTTTTGGACACTCCTGTTTTTGGTTACTGTGCAATTTAAGAAATATTTTGGTCCTACAAGTCACTTTTGACTCCTGGCAACAATTCCCTGCAGTTTTCTTGGCAGTATTTTTCAGGAATGGCTTGCCATTCCCGCCTTCTTGAGGCTGAGAGAAGTGATTGGCTAAAGTCTCACAGCTGATGTTGTCACTAAGGTGAAGCTAGGATTTATCACCACCTAGTTTATAGCCCAGAACTTTTTACCACAACAACAAATTGGCTCACAATTTAAGATATTATGGATTACTATAATCTTCTTTGTTATTAAGCTATTATTTGTGGTAATAGTAAACTATATTAAAACTTTATTAGGAAGTCATCTAGAGGTGGCTAGAAAAGTATTATGTATATGTTAATACATTCCATATGAATGTTCACTATACTAACTGAATTCTGCCCAGATTTTATTGGTGATAATGATTATTAAGTGCCTTTTTTGGCTGCAAGTTTTTGAGAAAATTGGAAAATTACATAACAGACTTTAGTACCTAACATTAGTTAGCAAACACGGCTGAAATTTAATGTTTGCCCAAAGTATATAAAGATCTTGAGTGTTCAATGTTATTTTTCATTTTCTAAGATTTGAAATAGAAGAAATAGATAGCATATAAATTATCTTTGCGTCAACTATATCCTTCTTTGAATTTCCACAAGTTGCATCTAACTTTTCCCAAGGCTTTCAAGTAAAGACTTGGAAATCAATTAATCAGAATAACTCGATACAATTAATTCTAGGATTTTTCTGCCCTAGTGCTTTAAAATATTCACATGAAGTATGACTGATGATAAGATGAATTGTTTCAGTTAATCTGAATAATTTGAATTATATTTTGGCTGTATTTCCTGTTTTCTTTAAGCAATCAATTTTAAGCCTATCCAGATATTAATAAATAATACATAAGCTTTCAAAATCTCTTGGATTCTTCATTAGCTAGGGCAGGGGTATCAAACTCGCATCATCACGGCAGTGCCACCTTTTCCCCCCTTTGCTAAAATGGTCGTGGGCGTGGCCAGTGTGTGACGAATCTGGCCCGCGGGCCACAAGTTTCACAGCCCTGAGCTAGAGAGTAAACCTAATTAAAAGTTTCCGTGTTTTAATTTTT
Source organism: Bungarus multicinctus (assembly GCA_023653725.1). Taxonomy (NCBI): domain Eukaryota; kingdom Metazoa; phylum Chordata; class Lepidosauria; order Squamata; family Elapidae; genus Bungarus; species Bungarus multicinctus. The sequence continues at coordinate 75,281,044 of CM042846.1, read as the reverse complement.
TCCCCCAGGGTCAGGGGTTGGGCTGCTGTGGGTTTGCAGGGGTTCGGGAGAGCCCCTAGCTAAGATTCTGTGCAGCTTGGAAACCCCCCAAATCCCATGCCTGGCTGACCCTGCCCACCCCTCCCCTCCCCTCCCAGGAGTCCCCACAGGGCCCGTTTTGGATGCAGGTAAGTACAGGGCATGCATGGAGGCTCAGGGACAGTGAAAAACATGCCTCCTGGAAGTTTGGGAAAATGGGAAATGGGCCCGTTTCCGGCTTTCAGAGAGCTTCCGGAGCCGGGGGAATCTGTTTTTGCCTTCCCGGAAGCTCGAGGAAAGCCTCCAGAGCCTGGGAGGGCAAAAATGCTCCCCGCAGCTGTGGTGCAGGAGACCGACTAGGCCACCCCCACCTTGGTCACGCCCACCCATCAACCTGGCAGAGAACTCTTCGCTAACATTTTTGAAGACCACCCCTGCCCAGGGTCCTATATTCTGGAAGGTGCAAATGTTAGAAGACAAGAATACTAACTGGTGTGTGTGTGTGTGTGTGTGTGTATGTGTATGTTGTTTTTTTCAGAAGGTTGTCAAGTGGGCCCCTGGAGTGAGTGGGCAGTTTGCAGCACAAATAACAAGACCTGTGGATTTAAGTGGGGCTTGGAAACGAGAACGAGGCAAATTGTAAAAAAGCCAGCAAAAGACACAATACCATGTCCCACCATTGCAGAGTCCAGAAGATGCAAAATGGCCTTGAGACACTGCCCAGGAGGTAAGGTTCCTAAATGTTCAAACGAATATTGTAAGCACTTATTTCTGACTAAAGCGGGCCTTACTTAAGTTAGTTAGTTAGCTTACTTTATTGTCATTGCACCTTGTACAGCGAAATCAAACGCTATCTTCAATGCACATCATGACCATGACCATGACCATGAAAATAAACACAAACACACATCCTTCACCCTTCACACATTGAACTGGAAACCCGCGACACCACACCAACACTGCACTATACAGCAGAATTCAAAAGAGCTACAGCCCTGGGGTACAATCTGTTTTTCAGTCTATTTGTCCTTGTTTTTATTATTCTGTACTGTCTGCCAGATGGTAATAGTTCAAAAAAAGGGTGCCCAGGATGAGATGGATCTTTGAGAATGTTTTGAACTTTCTTAAGGCAGTGGGAGCTATAAAGCTCTTCCAGAGAGGGGAGAGGGAAACCAATGATCTTCTGGGCAATGACGTTAACCCTCTGGAGTGCTTTCCTATCTGCCACTGTGCAATTGGCAAACCATACAGAGTATGTTTTTTTAAAATATGAGTTTTTAAAGTTTTTTTAAGTATGAGATACTGAGTGCTTTCCTTTATTTCTTTATTTTAAATCAAGTACTGTGGCTCCTTTTCTCTTAATACACATATGCTGAAACGCAGACTGTATCAGAAGAGGTAGAGCAAAGGAATGGAATTTTGAAGCATCCTACATAGAATCTTGTTCTGTAGTAATGTAGGACCAGGTTTTGCTAATAGAGGTAGTCCTCGACTTACAACAGTTTCATTTAGTGACCGTTCAAAGTTACAACAACACTGAAAAAAATGACTTATGACCATTTTTCACACTTATGAGAGTTGCAGCATCCCCATGGTCACCTGATCAAAATACAGATGCTTGGCAACTGACTCATATTTATGACAGTTCTAATGTCCCAGGGCCTTTTGACAAGCCAAGTCAAAGTCAACGGGAAATCTAAATTCACTTAACAACCAAGTTACTAACTTAACAACTGTAAGGATTCACTTAAGAACTTTGGCAAGAAAGGTCATAAAATGGGGGGGAACTCACTTAACAGATGTTTCACTTAGCACCATAAATTTTGGGCTCAATTGTGGTCGTAACTCGAGGATTACCTATAAACTGCAAGTCATATTACAGCCCAAATCTATGTCCGTGTGAGCAAAAGTACCATGAATTCAGTGATACTTGCTTCCAAGTAGTTGTGTGCAGCAACTTTCCCCAAGATGGCACCTACCAGATGGATTTTATTATACTTCTGCATAGCTTTGTTGGTTTGGAAATGGATGATCTGCAGGCCAACCCATCTGGAGAAACAGGAAAACTTACATAGTGTATTGCATATCTAATTGGACAGCTTTTTAATGCGATATGATTTAATAGTCAGCTGACATACTTTGTAGCCCATTTGTGGTCAGGGATAGATTGTTCCAATATTTTGCTGCCTTCTATAATTAATTATGATTTGACTGGATGTTTTTTTTAAACTTTATAAAATTAACCACCTCTGTCGCTCTCTGCTCATTCTTGTTAATTACAGAGGAAATACTAAGGGATTAAGAGAGAGAAGTATTTTGTTAAAGATGAGGGTTTTTTTAAAAACTTCCTAATGTTCTTAATTTTATAAACTCATAGCAACCTGCAATCTAAGTATTAGTTTATGTAACCAAAGGCACTAATAAAGTGGGATGGATTAAACCAAAACCAGGAAATAAACAGGGATGGGGTCAACTGTGCATTATGACATATGCTTTCTATTTCAGTTTGTTTTGTTTATATTTCATCGGTACACTTTATGTGGTCTGCTTTAACACACTAGGACCCATTTATTTAGCTCCATGCAGGAGGAATGGTTTTTTTCTTTGATCCTGTAACTGAGCAATCAGACATACTTGAATGTGGATTAAAATGGTTTATAGTATCCCTTTTGTTTTTATGCATGGTATTATACTTGCAAATGCCTTTTTTCATTTTATTATTCTCGGGAGAATCTTGAAGAATCACACTGGAAATCTGAAGTAGTCAACTATTAAATTTTCTGATGGCTTTATGGATTTGCTTGGATTTTCAGTTTAGTATTAAGCAAACGTAAAAAAAAAATCCCAGTATCTTCTTTCCTATTTTTCGACTTTGTCTTTCCTCTGACATGCAAAACTACTTGATAGGTGGGTCCAGTCCAAGCAAGCCAGGAAGGAAATAAGGGTGGTATGTCCACTGCCAACAAAAGGATGGTAAAAATAGAAATAGAAGTGAATAGGCCCTTAAAAAAAGTGGGAAAGAGAGAATATTGACTTGGAGGTTGCTTAAGAAACAGTGGTCGTATTCAAAAAAATTTACTACCGGTTCTGTGGGCGTGGTTTCGTGGGTGTGGCATGGCTTGTTGGGCATGGCAAGGGAAGAATATACTGCAAAATCTCTATTTCCACCCCACTCCAGGGGAAGGATGCTGTAAAATCTCCATTCACTCGCCATCCCACTTACCTGCTTTCTAGCTGCATTCTCCTATGCAGGTAACAAAAGAAGATCCAGCCAATCAGCTGGGACTTGGGAGGCAGAGAATAGATGGGGAGTAGGGCCAACCAGAAGAGGTATTTACCGGTTCTTCGAACTACTCAAAATTTCCACTACCTGTTTCCAGAACCTGCCAGAACTGGCTGAATACCACCTCTGCATATAAAGTTCAAAACTTTTAACTGAGATTCACAGGTGTCATTTTGAAATATCCCAGGCCTCTGGTATGCACCTAGTAGCCATGTTTAGCCTGATATATTTTCTTGTGTGCAGATAAAACAGTGATATGTAAATGAACATATCAAGCAAAATTAAAACTAAGAGAAATCCAAGTTGAGACCATCCTGGATTTCTCTTAGTTTTAATTTTGCTTGATATGTTCATTTACATATCATTTTTTTTAAAGAAAGGAGAACATAGTTGATATGAAAATTCATTCTGATTTTGGATCTATTTCTTCTTTTGCTTGGATTTTTCAATGAAATTTTGCCTCATAACACTTTTCGCCTGTGGTTTTCTGAAGTAATAGTTTTTAGCCTTAAAATGAACTACTAGGATTAGTAATGATTATTAATGAACCACACAATTCCACAGGCTAAAATAACTACTGAAGCTAATAAGGACATGCCGATTAACAATAAAGTGACATGTTGAAATATTTCCCTTGTCTCACATACAATTTGAGTTTTCAATGCTAACAAATGTATAATGTTTTCTTTGTTCTCTATTGAATCCGTATTATTTTGCAATATTTTTTTATGATATTACTTAACAACATATGACAGTTCTTTTCCCTTCCCAAATCATCAAATTGATTTGATGTTGTTCTGTTGAACAATGTTCCACCAACAGAACAATATCAAATCAATTATATGTGGTCCATTTTCTACCCAGAACAACCAGCACAACATCAAATCAATTATATGTGGTCCATTTTCTACCCAGAACAATATTTCTGATCAGTGCTATAAGACACCTAAATGAATTAGTTTGGATTACATAAATGACAACTTTTCTGAACTTGGTTGTTTTTGGATATATTCAGTTTTCAATTTCTAGAAGACACTAAGTTGAAGAACATTGCCTTAGTCATAGGCATCAGAAAAAAATGTTATTTTTTTCAACTGCTTTTTCAGTTAATTGAATTTTAAATATCTCCAGGCTTACATATTTTGGAATGGTGCCTCAAAAAATAGAGGAAAACATGATGATTTGGTGATTTGTAATTAATAAAATTAAATACGTCTTGAGGGACAGGCCATATTTCAAGTTGTTTCTGCAGTCATCAAGTAGGTTAGGGAACTATTAGAAGTGGTTAACAAAATGAAGAATGGATTTCCAATTGCTCCAAACTTTTCCACACTGATAATTTTTGGATATCACCCAGAATTGGATTTTCTTGGGAAGGAAAATACTTTAATGAGATTAATAGCTTAGCTGTGTTAATTCTTCAGCTTTTACTGTTTTGAAAAATTCCAGCTTTTTTTGATTTAGAGCTAGCACAAAACCCTGTTTGCTTTTCCAATAGATGATTCTTTATGGTTTGGATTGGACTACTCTGTTTTGCAAGTGTGAAGTATCAAATTTGACATGCTAATAAAACAGCTGAAGAATAATCATCTGGTTTGTGGTAGCCTCTGTAGCAGTGGCCAGTTTATGCAATACTTCTGCCATCCAAGTGAATATCAATTAGTCTGTTGGTTAGAGAATATGATGAAATGGTTACAAGCAGCAAGGAGAAGCTTGAGCTGCTTAATTTCCATTTTGTATCTTGCTTTTTCACATTAAAACATGTGGTCCAACCTGGGAAAGGTGACATTGTAGAGGATACAACAGAAATACAGGTCAATATAGGTAAAGAACTGAGGAGAGAACACACTCATACTAAAGGTACTAAAAAAGACCAAAGGAACACTGTAGATATGCTTTACTTAGATTTCAAGGTGTTTGATAAAGTTTGACTATAGCCTCTTGTTCGATAAAATGGAACAATTTTATCAAACCTGATGGTCACAGCTGATGGAACAACTCTATCCAGCACATGTTCTTAATAATTCCGTGTCCACATGGCAGGAGAAATCCTGTGTCTTGGATCTAGTGTTCTTCAACTTCTTCAACAATGATTTAGCTGGAGGTTTAGAATAGATGCTCATCAGGTTTGCAGATAACCCAAAGCTGAGCAGAGCATCTAAGCATCTTAAGAAAACTATTAGTAGGTTTGAATATTGGACCTTATCCAGTAAAGTATAATTTAGTTGAGAAATGTAGACCTCTGTGTTTGGATAGCAAGAATCATATGTGCAGAAACAAGATAGGTGATACCTGGTTTGGCTGTAGTATTTGTGACAATGATTTAGGAGTTCCGGAAGACTACAGATTAAAACATGAACACATTGGCTGCCCCACTCCAGTGGACAGTTACTAGACTTGACTGCCTAGACCAGGGGTGTCAAACTCATGTCATCACGGCATCTTCACATGATGTATCATGACTTTTTCCCCCTTTGCTAAAACAGGCGTGGGTGTGACCAATGGTGACATATCCGGCTCGCAAGCCACGAGTTTGACAACTCTGGTCTAGTCACTGACTTGCTAACAATCATAAAGAAAACAAAGATGGATTAGAGTGATAGACTATAAATCTTCAGCTCAAAGTCATAGCTGATTTTTCATATGAGTTTCATATAAAGTTTTGTCAAAGTAGAATTCTGGGGGATTATACATCATCTTCTATCACTTTTCTCTACATCCAGTTGGATAAGAAGGAGTTGAGTCACTGGGAGAACAGCCTCATCACCCCAGCTGGGAGTTGACATCCTTGTAAAAGTGTGTCATAAGCACAGTAACGAAAGTATTTGGTAGCTTGAGCAAGAATATTATTTATGTCAAAATGAAAGCCATCCATTAGGCAATCAAGCCAATTTCACCAATCCCCTTTTCAAAGTTCTCTAGCCCTTTTAAAAAAATATTTCTTCCCCACATTCCTTCAGTGCACAAAGAGTAATGAGAGTTTTGCCCCCAAACTCTGTGCATGGGGCAGTTTGACAGAAAGAGTTCTAAGTTCCTTAATCTGAACATGCCTAGAACCTGTCCAAGGACAGACATTTTTGTGGGTTTTCTTTTTCTTTTTGCCTTTTATTTTGCTTTCAGAGATATTTTATTGTGTTTTTAGGATTACAAGCAAAGTTTGTCCACAAGTTTGTACATCAATTTGGACTCTACAGCAAAGAGTAGCTAAGTATATTAAGTATTTCTTAACTGTAAATACCAGGACCAGTTGCTGCATGCGGATGATTATGTATTGCAGGAGCATGAATATCATGGTTCAGAAATCACTAGGAAAGTTCCATACAGTTGCATGTTCTCTGATATGAAGAATCCAGAAACTTAAAAAGAAGCAATGGCACTTACTCTAATACATTAAAATTTCCTTTGAATAGAAGAACTCAACTCCCGGGAACCTCAAGTCATACCCATGCAATTTTCTTGGCAGCAATAGGGAAATGGCTCGATGTTTATTTTTATGGCATGCTTTTTCAACTTTCTAATCTTGCTTGGGAATTTCCTGGTGCATCCATCTATGTACCAGGTCAACCCTGTTAAAGTACCCAAAGACAGGTAGATGCTGCAATACGTTGATGTCTTTAATGCATTGTAAAAACTAAGAGCTTGTCTATAACAATAGCAGTGACTGTTAAAGGAAGATTCTTAGTTTGTTACTGAGTCAATTTTGGACTCAATTTTAGAGTAATCTGCTTTGGAAAAAAATGGGAAAAGAGAAATAGCCCCAATGACTGCTTTGGTTCTTGACAATAACTTTATCCCTGGACAATGTTTGGTTTTCAAACTAGTCATATTCATGCTTTGCTAGGCATCACCAACCTTCACAAAAGTGATCTCAATGTTAAGCATACTATGCTTTCAATTAGTAACATTGCAATTTCTAAACAAGGTTATTCAATTTTGTGTATTTTGTAATATTTTTACCTGAGTTTTTTTTCCCCAGAGTAGGTAGGCTTCCCACTTTTTAAAGAGTCCTTATAGCATGCTCTTAGAATTCTAAATAAAGCTAGTGGTGAAAAATGCCAACTATCTCTGCCACATAGTAACTTGAAATGGCAATCAGTTTTATGAAAAGCAAAACAATATAGATTTCTTGGGTATAATAATATAAACACTTCTCAGTCCCGAGAATCACTAGCTGAATTCGGAATGAATGAGTTCCCTGTTAAGAATGTGACAATTTGAGGATGGAATGGGCCTAAAAAGCATTATTGATGTCTAAGGTCATTAATTAGGGGAGCTGTGGTTTTAGAATCTAAATCTTGCACAGTCTTCATAAAAAGTTGTATTTTGATCTATGAGAGGTATGTCCAACCTGTGAGCCACATCTAGCCTTGGACAGCTAGTAATGTGGCCTCACAAGGTTTGAACAGATACAGTTGTTTAAAGAATAGATTTGACATTTGGAATGATTACATCTGACATTAAGGATTCCTTTCTGTTTTTCATTTTGCTCTTAATGGGTTCAAATTTCTGCATTAAACTGAAAGAGTATTGTTTTTACAAACAACCCTGTGCACGAAAATGTATTCACTTTTTACCACAATTTTGCAAAAATGTACATTGTTGCAAGCATTTTTCCAAATGTAAACTTCATTGCATCTTATTTTCAATATACGTTACATCTTTGTATATCTTACCATATTATGCATCTTTATACTGTGTTTTAAATTGCTTCATGAAACTGGAAGTAATGCAAATTTTAAAATTAACTATGTGATTTCACACATTACTTTCAGAGCATGAGATTTGAATATTTGCATTAAAATGTGAATTAGAAGACGTTCTCCCCATATCCATAATGAAATTATTTCTCTTGATGAGGGCATAGGGCTGCTCTATGGCTTTATAGTACCTTGCATCTTGTTAGTATGGTTTAAATTTATCTGATGAAGTTGGAAATCAAATCAAATCAAAATCTCAATTATCTGCAAATGGTACTTTATAACTATATCATGATATAACATTTTCCTGCCAGTAGAAATCTGTCAGATTTCTCTTACGTTTGTTGGGAAAGAAATGCTTGAGTATACTCAATTTTTTTAAAAAAACCCTCATAACTTGATCTTATCTGCTAGAACAAGAAAATGACAATGAGAGAAATATGGATTTAAGGCTTCAGATAATCCCTTCATTATCTCTCCTTGCTTGCAAACTTTTTTTAATTGGATTATCTGATTTAAGACCATGCACCTATAGATCAAGTACCAATTACTTCATGAGTAAGTTCTCAGTTATTTATCTATGTTAAGTAATAATTTCATGGCATATCATATAGAAGGAAAAGGTTCTAAGGTATTTCGATAACATGCATGACATCAAGCAAGCACTTGCAATTATTTGTTTTTCTGTTTAGAGGCTGAAAGAATTTGGGTAAGGATTCTTGAATTTCAATAATTTATCTAGAAGATAGCATTTGTAATTTTCTTCTAACTAGGTATTTGCCTGTGAGGAGCCAATTGCTTATGAAAAGTTCTACTTAAAATATTCTTTCCTTTGAAATAGTTGGTAGAAAAGATAGTATATAAGACATCAGAACTAACCCCTTTCCCCCCCAAAAAAATATTGTTTCAGTTATGACCAAACACAGGTGAATCTATCAATTTTTATTTTGTTCATTTTCTCATTTTGCCATTTGGAAGTATGCTTCAGTCTGGGTCCTCGCCTCAGGAGGTTGCTTCCTTCTCTTTATCTCAAATAAGCCTAATTTTTCAAATTTGATTTTGTTAAATTACCTCTGCCCAGAAAGTAGAGAACAAACCAATGCGCAGAGGTGCTGGTGAGAATTAACAGTCAAACCAGAAGGCAGATATAAGAGAGAAGCTAGAATTCAAAAGCAAAGAAAAATCAAGAATTTGAGGGCACACCAAAAAACCTGTACTGCTTGAGCAAAAGTCAAATTAAGCATTGTGGTAAAAATCAACAGTTGCAATACACGAAACTAAAGTATACAATTATTTCTTTCTGAAAAAGAGCTTCACATTTGAAAGGGGAGTTGCAAAATTGGATGTGGATTTAGTTGAATGGATCGTTTTGGCAAATCATTTCATAATTCAAGGAATTAAACGGGTATGCAAAGTACATGTTGAATCATAAGGAAACAATTTGCTCTGCTAACAAAAGAGGATAAATTATGTTGCATTATCAATTGTGCTTTGCTGTTACCAATTTCTAGGGGGTGGGTTGGGCAAAACATCATTTCCATAAGGAAGCCAAACTTCTTCAATTTATTCCATTATCAGAAAACTGGCTGGCATTTGATCTTTTGTGAATCATCCTGAAGCATTGCAAAAAGTTGATGATAATGCCGTCTGGTGAGCCATTATGAAAAAAGAGTCCATTCTGAATTCTTTTTTTTTTTTCCTGGGGAAATATATTTATTTAAAAACATAAACTCTTGCCACAGTGGAGAGCAGAAACCATGGACAGAATGAAGTCCTATTCCTCTTGCATCTCGAGGCCTAAATCAGCTCCAGATGGCTGGGAGACCTATAGCAGATGTAAAGCATATGCAAAAGCTGGAAGGGGGAATAAGGGGGAACCCCACTGACTTAAGTGGAAATCCATAGCATTGGCTGTAGGTTTCATCCTGTATTTGGGCTGATTTTTCCATTGTATGTTTGCATGTCTTTCCTTCTCGCTCTCATTGTATTCTTATTAATGTTAAACCAATGAACCCCAAAAAATTATTATTATGTAGGATAAACTTATAAATAAAGAAGAAACGAATGATAGTCTCCCACAAATATCTCCTCCAAATGTCAGCATTTTTGCTACCTCAGAAAGATTTTTTTTTTAAATAGAATCAAAGAATGACAACAAGCTTATTTAATCTTCTAGGAATCTAGATTAGCACTTTCCTCATGGATAGTCATTCAGCCCTGCTTAAAGATATCCAGTGAAGGGTACACCACAAAGGGTCCTCACTTACCATCCACTCATTCAGAAATGGTTTGCATTTATGACAGCCTCGAATGAGTGGTCCTTATTACCAATCCTTGTGTTTACAGCAGTTGCAGCACTCCTGTGTTCACATGATCGCAATCTGAGTGTGCAGAGACTGGTTCATGATCAATCACATGGTTGTCATGTGTGACCATCCCTGTCGGCTTCAGACAAAGTTAGTGAGAAAGCCAGCAGGAGGTTGCAAATGGGGAACATGTGATGTCTTTCTGCCATTTGAACTGGGGATGGTATAGTAAGCCTGATTTGAACAGTGTGAATGGGAAATGTTTTTCGTTAGTGAGGATGCACTGAATATTATATCTTGCTTGGCTGGTTTCTTAGCTGGTTTTTAAAGTATGGTTAATCACCCAGAGTAATGAAATGTGTTGGGCAGCCATAATGCTTAAATAAACGTATAGTTCAAACGATTACATATTTTTTTTGATCTCATAAAGGATAGAAAAATACAGGTAATTAGAAAAGTGAGCTAATTGCAGGCTTTTATCTCTCTTTTTTAATGTATTTGTAAGTATGCTAGTCGTTGTGTTGTTGCCTTTTAAAATATCATTCAGAACAGTCCAAATACCACCTTTAAGTTCTTGATGGAGTTCTCAAAGGCCTCTGCATTCCTGGATCAATCCATCGTTCTATTATCGGCTGAAGAGGCCTTTCCTGAAAGCCTCTGATAGCGAAACAGATGCTGGGGGCAACACGCACATCAATCCAAACCTCGTTTCTCGACCATTGCCCCCAGCCTCTGTTTTGCCATCAGATACCTTCAGGAAAGGCCTTTGATGGTGAAACAGAGGCCGAGGGCACCACATGCATAAATCTGGAGCTAGTTTTTTGGCTGCAGAAGCCTTTCCTGAAGGCCTCTAATGGCAAAACGAGGGTGGGGGCATTGCATGCAATCAATGGCAAGCAGCCACAGAAGAAGTGGATTGGCAAGGCAAGGCAGGTGTCAGGGTGTGCGAGGCCTGGCTGCAACTGTCTGAAGGTAAGTAGTAGGGCAGATCCATCCCTATCCCCATTCTAGCTTAATTTTTACCCATAAACTTCACCGCATCCCATGTACCCAGGAATGGGCAGGCTCTTAACTAAGACTTATTTTGGGAGGGGTAGGATTTATATTCGGCACACATGTAAAAAATCAAGCTAGGGCTTATATTTGGGATAGGTCTTATTTTCGGATTTAACCTTTCTGGATTTATAGAAAGAAAAGATAGGCTTTGTATCATAATAATTTTTATTTAATGGAACACTTTGTACATAAACTAAAAAACCATGGGATTTCTTTACCATAAGAATATACACTGCTCAAAAAAATTTATTTATTTATTTATTAAACTTATATACCGCCCTATTTCCCTGACAAGACTCAGGGTGGTGTACAGCCACATTAAAATACGAAAAACAGTACAAAATTAAAAACTACTAAAAGACCAAATATAAAAGGCTGAGAGCAAAAAAAGGCTAAAAACTAAAAACGAGACGAACCCTAATTAAAATCCCCTAAAAACCCTAGGCCAGACCGGCTTGGTGAAATAAATAAGTTTTCAACGTGCGCGAGGATGCCCCAATGAGAAAGCTCGCACCCTTGGGGTCGCCAGCCGTCCAGCCGGCGGCACCCCGAGGAGGCCGACTCTATGGGAGCGTATTGGTCGACGGGAGGCTGATAATGGCAGGAGGTGGTCCCACAAATATCTGGTCCCAAGCCATGGAGCGCTTTAAAAATGGTAACTAAAACCTTGAAGCGCACCCGGAGGGCCACCGAGAGCCAATGCAGCTCATGCAGGAGTCGCGTAACATGGGAGCCCCTTGGAGCTCCCAACACCACCCACGCGGCCACATTCTGCACTAGCTGGAGCCTCCGGGTGCTCTTCAAGGGAAGCCCCATGTAGAGAGCGTTGGCATAGTCTAGGCGGGAGATCACAAGGGCGGAGGTGACCATGCGAAGTGCACCCCGATCCAGAAAGGGCCGCAACTGGTAGATCCTACAGACCTGACCAAAAGCCCCCCTGGCGACGGCAGCCACATGGTCCTCCAATGACAGCTGCACGTCCAGGAGGACACCCAGATTGCGAGCCCTCTCTGTGGGGGCAAGAATTCCCCCCCCCCATAGCCAGCGATGGAACTAGCTGGCTGTATCGGGAAAACTTAAACAACACAATGTAACTCCAAGTCAATCACACTTCTGTGAAATCAAACTGTCCATTTAGGTAGCAACACTGATTGACAATCAGTTGCACATGCTGTTGTGCAAATGGAATAGACAACAGGTGGAAAATATAGGCAGTTAACAAGACATCCCCAATAAAGGAGTGGTTCTGCAGGTGGTGACCACAGACCACTTCTCAGTTTCTATACTTTCTGGCTGATGGTTTGGTCACTTTTGAATGCTGGTGGTGCTTTCACTCTAGCGGTAGCATGAGACGGAGTCTACAACCCACACAAGTGGCTCAGGTTGTGCAGCTCATCCAGGATAGCACATCAATGCGAGCTGTGGCAAGAAGGTTTGCTGTGTCTGTCAGCGTAGTGTCCAGAGCATGGAGGCGCTACCAGGAGACAGGCCAGTAATCAGGAGACATGGAGGAGGCCATAGGAGGGCAACAACTCAGCATCAGGACCGCTATCTCCGCCTTTGTGCAAGGAGGGACAGGAGCAGCACTGCCAGAGCCCTGCCAGAGCCCTGCAAAATGACCTCCAGCGGGCCACAAATGTGCATGTGGCTGCTCAAACGGTCAGAAACAGACTCCATGAGGGTGGTATGAGGGCCCGACGTCCACAAGTGGGGGTTGTGCTTACAACCTAACACCGTGCAGAACATTTGGCATTTGCCAGAGAACACCAAGATTGGCAAATTCGCCACTGGCGCCCTGTGCTCTTCACAGATGAAAGTAGGTTCACACCGAGCACATGTGACAGACGTGACAGGGTCTGGAGACGCCATGGAGATCGTTCTGCTACCTGCAACATCCTCCAGCATGACCTGTTTGGCAGTGGTCAGTAATGGTGTGGGGTGGCATTACTTTAGGGGGCCGCACAACCCTCCATGTGCTCGCCAGAGGTAGCCTGACTGCCATTAGGTACCGAGATGAGATCCTTAGACCTCTTGTGAGACCATATGCTGGTGCGGTTGGCCCTGGGTTCCTCCTAATGCAAGACAATGCTAAACCTCATGTGACTGGAGTGTGTCAGCAGTTCCTGCAAGACGAAGGCATTGATGCTATGGATTGGCCCACCCGTTCCCCAGACCTGAATCCAATTGAGCACATCTTGAACATCATTTCTTGCTCCATTCACCAATGCCACGTTGCACCATAGACTGTCCAGGAGTTGGGGGATGCTTTAGTCCAGGTGTGGGAGGAGATCCCTCAGGAAACCATCTGCCACCTCATCAGGAGCATGCCCAGGTGTTGTAGGGAGGTCATACAGGCACGTGGAGGCCACACACACTACTGAGCCTCATTTTGACTTGTTTTAAGGCCATTACATCAAAGTTGGATCAGCCTGTAGTGTTGTATTCCACTTTAATTTTGAGTGTACCTCCAAATCCAGACCTCCATGGAAGGAAATTTGATTTCCATTGATTTTTGTGTGATTTTGTTGTCAGCACATTCAACTATGTAATGAACAAAGTATTTAATAAGAATATTTCATTCATTCAGATCTAGGATGTCTTCTTTTTCCCTTTATTTTTTTGAGCAGTGTATCTTCTTCCTTTGCTTTTCCGCATGAAATAAAATGCTGGCTCTATACTGTAATGTTTAAAAAGATTCCCACTAACAAAATAGCTTATTGATTTCAGTGATTCTGCTAAGAATAGGACCTGGTCTGGACTTAGTTCTAGACCAGCTTTTCCCAACCAACTGGCAGTTATGGTGGTGTCAGGACCAGAGAAGGGATGGTTTTGCATGCTCTCCTGCTGCTTATGTGGTCTGGTTCCCAATGGACTCCGGCTCGCAATTGAGCTGCTGATCAGAGATTGCTCTAGATTTTAAAATTCTCAGGCCACTTCTGCTTCATCCAGTCTAAAATGTAGCTTTGAAGTCATGAAATGTTCACTTTTCCTTCCAGTAAATGGCAGGAGCACAGTAATTGACTCAAATGCATGGAAGATCTGCATAGATTCGATCAACTAATAAAAACGAAAGGTGCAAAATTTATACTTCTTTGGTGCAAACAAAGTGTTTTTACTATGGACTGTGCTCCTTAATAAGCTTTACTTTCTAGCTTATCGATAAGCTGTCATTCGGAAACAAAGGCAAAGACTTAGCAGATGCATTTCATATCTTTTACCGGAATAACTGAAAGTTCTTTCAATTTGTAAATGACAGCAAAGAAAAAAAAAAAGAAAGATCCGAATTTGGTTCTTTCCATTAACATTTGCACAATTTCTGTTCCAAGCAAAATACCTTTGTAGAAGAAACTAGGCTCTTTTCACAGTGATTGCAATATATTGCTTTTTAATATATATAATTTAGTATGACATATTGCACTCTTCAGGATAAGGGGAATCAAAGATGGAATTTCTGAGAACCCAGTATGGAGTCAGGCTCGGCTGGGCAGCTCAAAAGTGTTGAGGTATCCAGTTGCAAGGTTTTGGCTGGTGCAGCAGTAGGGCGCTAATGGAAGTGGTTACTTTATGGAGTGTCAGATTTATTATGAACTTTTTTGAAGGAGTTCAAGCTAGGGGCATGACTTCCAGGCCCACATGCTGGAGGAATTTTGCCAAATAGACTCATGATGTCTAATTTTCCCGGGAAAATCAATGAGCAGATTCAGCATGGCTATTAGCTCAAAGAGAACCCAGTTCATCACAATATATGATAACCCTTTAAAAGTGCATCTCTATTTTTTAAAAAGCATTAAAAAATAAAGATAAATGCTTGCTGTTAAAAGCAGTGGTCATACTATTCAGCATCACTTGGGAGAGTGATGAGAGAATGTTGATCTCTTTTTCTCTTGAGTATTTGCTTGTCATTGCAATTTGAAGAGCAACCAATTAATTGATGAGCTTAAGCCAGATTTATTTTTTCAATATTCCAGCTATGTTTGAATCTTAGATGTTAAAAAATACTGTTTCGATTTTAATTTTTTTTAACTGATTGCTATTTAAGGAATATATGCAGTGTAAAACTCAGCTGCATAAAAATAAGAATAGAATAGAATACTTTATTGGCCAAGTGTGATTGGACGCACAAGGAATTTGTCTTGGTGTAAATACTCTCATTATACATAAAAGAAAAGATACATTTGTCAAGAGTCGAGAATCATAAGGTACGATACTTAATGATAGTCATAAGGTACAATCAGCAATCAAATCATACTAGGAAATAGTCAATATAAATTGTAAGGATACAAGTGACAGTCCTACAATCACAAGTGGGAGGGGTTGGGTGATAAGACATAAATGACCAGCAATTTATTTATTATATTTATTAATAAATATAATATGTTATTTTTATTAATAAATATAATATATTTTAAAATAACTAATGTTTTAATATTACAAACAAAGGCAACAGTGGAATGGTATGTGTTGTGCACAAAGCAAGCCACAAATTCAGTTGCTATTAAAATGGTTAGTAAACTGATTGTTGAGGAGATGGTTCAACACAATGAACACGTGTTTATTCCAAGCACATTTAAACTCAGTTACTAATGATTGACCCACTACCTCCATTGGAAGTTGGTTCCAAGCTTTCACTATTCTTTCTGTGAAATAATACTTCCTAACTTTTCTATGGTATTCCAGTCAGTTTCCTCCTGTCCAATCACATTATTTAAGGAGCATGGAACCCAGCAGTAATAGAGAATATGAACGATTATATTCAAAAAGTTAAATGAGGTCTTAGAAGAATTTCAGGAAGTATATTCTACCACTACCATTTTTTTTCTCAATGAGGAAGAAAGCAATGTAGTGGTAGAAAAATAAGATCATTTCCCACATGTGTCATTTTGCTGCCTGCTCTTCACAGGGATGCACATATCTCTCTTCTGAGCAAGTGTAAGTCAACCCAATATTGGAGGAAAAAATAGGAAATTTGCAAAGTCAAGCTGAGCATGGAAGAGGTGAGCAATAAGGGTAACATTTTAGGGGCTGTCATGTCAATAGTGCTATTACACAGATCAAACTGGTAGAGTTTGGTTACAAAACGAAGGAGAGATATTGTCTTTGATCAGTACTGCCTGGGGAGAGGCTTTTGACCAAGTGGCATGAGCTTCCTAGGAAAGATATATACAAGGCAAGACAGCACATCAAGTATCAAAGAGATTTTCCTGGCCTAAATAGCAAAAAAATGATGATCGAAGTAGGACTTGAGGCTCAGAAAGTCTTGTAATAAAAAGGTCTAATGGGAAAAACATTGCAAAGGCTTCACAAAAAGAAAGCATGAGGCTTGAAGTAGAATCCCACCAGAAATGGGTATCAACAAACTGATATCATGTAGCAAGCAATCAGGTCAATAAAAAACCCTACACATTCCATTCTTTTTAATATATGAGCCATGGTAGTGCAGTAGTTAGAGTGCAGTACTGCAGGCTACTTCTGCTGACTGCCAATTGCCTGCAATTTGGCAGTTTGAATCTCAGCAGGCTCAAGGTTGACTCTGCCTTCCATCATTCTGAGGTGGGTAAAATGAGGACCCAGGGGGCAATATGCTGACTCGGTAAATCTCTTAGAGAGGGCTTGTAAAGCACTGTAAAGTGGTATATAAGTCTAAGTGCTATTGCTATTATTTACTTCAAACTCTAGGATTCAGGTCATCCCTAAACTGTTCGATTTGAACATTAATTCTTGGGAAATGAACAAAAAGTATTGGAAAGAATTCTGTCTCAGCATCGATCCGTTAGATTGCTCAATAAGATTAGAAGTCTACAATGGGTGATGGATAATTCATTAATGGGAGCTAGGACAGTTAAAAGACAGTGAGATTGACTATCTTAATATCTCTATTCTTTATTGTTAGAAGGAGATATTCTGAACTCTGATCAGTGATATCTTCCAGGGAAAAGAAGAAGTAGTTACAGGTTTTGAGTAGAGAACAGCTGTGGTTGTCTTCAAAAATAAAAACGTTCTACAATAAAAATAAAATAAAAATCTTCTACAATAGAGACCAGTTCGAAACAGAAGAATGACAATATTCTTCCCCCAAAATGTATGCAAGACAAGGATATTTTAAAAATTTATTTATTTATTTATTTATCAATTGCTTACAAGATAATAGGTATAAGTAAAAACATAGTTATGAATACATGGATACATATAAGAAAAATAAAAAAAATATGTAAAAGAAAAATAGGACAGGGATGGTAGGCATGTTAGTGCGCTTATGCACGTCCTACAGAGCTCTTAGGAAAGGGGTGAGGTCAATAGTAGACAGTCTAAGGTTAAAGTTTTTGGGGTTTAGGGAAGAAACCACAGAGTCAGGTAGAGTATTCCAGACATTGACCACTCTGTTGCTGAAGTCATATTTCCTGCAATCAAGTTTGGTGCGATTAACCTTGAGTTTGTATCTATTGTTTGCTCTTGTGTTGTTATAGTTGAAGCTGAAGTATTCACTGACAGGTACGACATTGCAATATATGATTTTATATACTATATTTAGATCGGACCGAAAGCGGCATAGTTCTAGGTTTTCTAGGTCTAGAATTTTGAGTCTGGTGGCATAAAATATTCTGCAGTGAGTAGAAGAGTGGAGAACTCTTCTTGTGAAATATTTCTGGACTTTCTCAATTGTATTAATATCAGATACGTAATGTGGGTTCCAGACTGATGAGCTGTATTCGAGTATTGGTTTTGTATGCTCTAGTTATTAGTGTAATATCATCAGAGAAAAAGCTACGTAAGATTAGGTTAACAACTCTTAACGCCTTTTTGGCTATGTAGTTACAGTGGGCTCTAGCACTTAGGTCATTTGAGTTGAGTACTTGACAGAGTTTGGATCATCAACAAGGTCTTGACTATTCAGCCTGTATTTTATTTTCTGATTTTTTTTTGCCAATATGTAGGACAGAGCATTTATTTGTTGAGATTTGAAGTTGCCATTTGCTTGACCATTCAGATACATAGTCAAGGTCATTTTGAAGGGTAGCAGTATTGTCTGTGGTGTTGAATAGCTTTACATCACCAGCGAAGAGAACGCAGTTGCGTCATTGCAATCTTTACCATTAGGTCCTTTCAGGGGTGGGATGGACCTTGAGTCTTTTAGTTTGTTGTTTACAAAATTGTGGAAAGCGTGGGGGGAATTGGTGTGTAGAAGGTTTTCTTCTTGTTTAAGTGATAATTGGTGCATTCAGTTTTTATCTGGTGGCATAAGTTTTTGTATTGGCTTTTGAAGTTGGCAATGTGACCAGATTAGTTTTTTCACCAAAGTGATTTCTTTTTGGATTGAAGCTTCCTTATTGTTTTGGGTAATTTTTTTTTTTTTGGTTTTGGAAGTTGTTAATGGTACATATAGTTTGGTGACTCTTTTGACTTCAAGTAAAAATATGTTGTAATGGTCTTCTATAGTATTGCATCCAGAGAATAGAAATTGCCAATCAAAGGATGAGAGATAGTTGTTTATAAGATCATAGTTGCCTTTTTTGAAGTTATAATTGGGATTCCATCGTTGTGATGATTTTTGTGTGGATGTATGTTGAGACAAAAGTCAATCATGTTGTGGTCACTGTTGGAAAAGGGTTCTTAATTTGTATTCCGTAAATTGAATTCAAACTATTGCAGAAGATGAGATCGAGGTAGTTGTTAAGTCTAGTGTTGTTGGTTACTAGTTGTTCTAGTCCCAGATTTGTTACTGCATTGTAGAAGGTTACATGTGTGGGTTCAGTTGTACATTCATTAAGGGTCCAGTTAATATGAGGTAGATTGAAGTCACCAAGAAAGATAAAAGTGTGTGGGCAGGATGCTGCCCATGTTAGTAGTGTATTTAGCTTGTTTGCACGTTCAATGTCATAATCAGGGGCTCATTTATTTGACTAAACTATTATTCCATCATTTTACACGAGATATAATATTTCACAAGAAGAGTTCTCCACTCCTCTACTCATTGTAGAATACCTTATGCCACCAGACTTGAAATTCTAGACCTGGAAAACCTTGAATTACGCCATCTTCGGTCTGATCTAAGTATGGTATATAAAATCATACATTGCAATGACTTACCTGTCTATGAATACTTCAGCTTCAACCATAACAACACAAGAGCACACAATAGATACAAACTCAAGGTTAACCGCACCAAACCTGATTGCAGGAAATACGACTTCAGCAACAGAGTGGTCAATGTCTGAAATATTCTACTTGACTCTGTGGTTTCTTCCCCCAACCCAAAAAACTTTAACCTTAGACTGCCTACTATTGACCTCACCCTTTCCTAAGAGGTCTGTAGGGGGCGTGCAAAAGCGCACCAATGTGCCTATCGTCCCTGTCCTATTGTTTCTTTTATTTTTCTTATATGTACCCATTTCATGTATTCATAACTATGTGTATACTTATATCTATTATCTTGTAAACGATTGACAAATCAAATAAATTTTAAATTCTAAAATTTTAGGTAAATTTATATTATACATTCATCCAATGGTTATACATTTTTATATTGTATTCTGTATCATTTCCATTATTCTTATTGTAAAATTTTCTAACATATTTCATTTCCATATTTTTTTATCTAACCATTGATAAAATAAATCCCATATCTTATAAAATTGTTTATCTTCTTGTTTTCTAATTTCAAATGTCAGTTTACTCATTTCAACACATTCCATAATTTTCTTAATGACTTCTTCCTGCGTTGGCATTTTCTCATTTGTCCAATTTTTAGCAAATACAATTCTAGCCGCTGTTAATACATTTACAATCAAATATTTCAGTTCTCTATTGTATATTTCTGGTAAGAACCCCAATAAAAATATCTCTGGCTTAAAGTCTATGTGTTGTTTTATCATTTTTTCCAAACATGTGTTGATTTTAGTCCAATATCTTTTTGCATCCAAGCATGTCCACCACATATGGTAATATATCTGATGACATTTCCAGCATTTATCTGATTTGTTCTTAAACATTCTTGCAATTCTCATCAGGAATAGATGCCACCTATAAAACATCTTATACAAATTTTCTTTATATGCAGTTGACATTGTCATTTTATAGTTTTGAGACCACTATTTTTGCCATTTCTCTAAATCAATCCCATATCCAAAATTTTGCCCCCAAGCAATCATCGTTTCTTTAACTTGTTCTTCCTCCAATTTAAATTCTAATAAATGTCCATAAAGTTTTTAAATTACCTTTTCATCAGTATCCATCAAAATTTTATCTAAATCAGTCAACTTATCATAGACACCTTCTGTTTTAAAATCTTAATCAAATCTAGATTGTGTTTGCAAATATGAAAACCAATTCATTTTTACACCTTGTTTTTCCAACGCTTGCATAGATTTAAGTTCACCCTTTTCATTCAATATCTCACCATATCTAATTGTTTGTTCCTTTTTATATATTATTGGATAAGAAAAAGCTTCAATGGTAGATATCCATAATAGAATTTTTAAGTAATATTGTCTTTTTATTTCTCCCAATTTAAAAACAATGCTTTTCGAATATAATGTCTTCTAAAATACCCCTGTGTTTTAGTTCCCTTATACCAGAGGAAAGCATGCCATCCCAACAGCAAGTCATGCCCTTCTAAGGTCAATAGTCTACTATTCCTTAATGTTATTCATTCCTTTACCCACATCAGATTTGTTGTCTGGTGATATAATTCCGACTCAGATGCCTTTTGAGATGTTAATTATCAGCTGAGAGACCGCTTGTCTCCAGTTTTTTCTGCTGGTCCAGGAAGAATGGGTATATCTTGGGTCCCATTGATCAAGCAGTGGCATCTTGTAGGACTGAGGAAGTATGCCTTCTGTGATAGGTACCTGACTGCTGGAATTATATCTACCCAGAGATTTAGATGGTTCCCATCCTGATGACAGGAACTTGGTGGCTCACTGGCTAAGACGCTGAGCTTGTCGATCAGAAAGGTCAGCAGTTCAGTGGTTTGAAACCGTAGCACTGTTTAGCAGAGAGAGCTCCTGTTACTTGTCCCAGCTTCTTCCAATCTAGCAGTTCAAAAGCATGTAAAAATGCAAGTAGAAAAATAGAAACCACTTTGGTGGGAAGGTAACAGTGTTCCGTGCACCTTTGGCATTTAGTCATGGCAGCCATATGATCAGGGAGACGTCTTCATACAGCGCTGGCTCTTTGGCTTTGTAGCAGAGATAAGCACCACCCCTAGAGCTGGAAACGACTAGCTGGAAACATATGTGCGAGGGGAACCTTTACCTTTACCCTGATGACATTCATAAAGCTGGTAAAAGCATGAATATTCCCAGAGTTAGGATAGCTTGAAGGTTAGGGCTTTGGCGGATGGATTTTTTTTTTGTTTTGTTTTATAGTGTCTTTGAATCATGTATGATTTTCTTTAGCCTATTTCAATTTGGGTTTTTTTTAAAAAAATTAAATTACCAGTTGCCTAGAATCATTGGGAGTTTGATATCCTATAAACTGAAGGAGGATGGATGAATGGAAAAAGAAAAGTAAGTAAGTAAGTAAATAAATAAAGTCAGAATTTTTTGTCAAAGAAGTCTAAGTCACCTTTTATTGTGCATTATTTTTATCCTTAAAAGTGAAAGTGATGTAAGAAATGGTAATTTCCCTATAATTGAAGTTCTGAGGTAATTTTTATTACCATTATACTACTAACTTGGCTATTAGCAGGTACTATTGACAGTAAAAAATATAATGGTTTTGTAGAATATTATTTAATTATTCATATTATACCCCAAAATATTGTAGTTGCTCATTATTTAGTAATTTCCAATATCAACACATAAATTAATAAACATAAAGGTTGTATTAAACAAAGGATAGAGCGTATAATATCTTAATTTAAAAAAAAATGCAGAATTCAACTTAAAACAATTAAGTATAATAGTACAATATTATCTATATAATAAAAAAAAATTCTTAGGAAAAAAATAGGTCTTTGATTGTCCCAAAAAGAAACAATGATTCCTAAACAATATAATCTTATGTTCAATGCACTTTTAGAGCATAATGTAAAATATTTTTTTTTTTGCTTTACTGGCCAATAATCAAATCAAGATTTGATAAATTTGGATTTGTTACATATTCATATGTACCTAACTAAGTATGGATAGGAGGGAATGAGATGCTGTAGTTAGGATGCTGAAAACCTAGGAATTCTCTCCTTTACATAGACCCCAATATGATAAGTGATTCTGAGCCAGAAGTTAAGAAATAGAAATGCATCTATCAGATTTGTCTGGCCCAGAATGGTGGATTATAATTCGTAATTTTTAATGAAGGCTTTCATCATGCAGTGAATTTCCTTCCTCCTTCCCTCCCTCCCTGACAAACGTTTGACTGTTTACAGATAAAGGGGCAATATATCCCAAAAAAACAACAACCAGAACAAATACATTTAATAAAGTGGAAGAATAGTCCTTAAAAGTAAGTTTGGAAGTGGTATTCACAACAAATGTATTGTTTAGCGATTACTAGAACCATTGAAGCTATTTTAAAAAAGAGGCCATTTCTCCATATTTTGTTTAAAATCATTACAGAAGCACTAGCATAAAGCATTATGAAGAATTAGAATATGATTCGTAAAGGCCTGCTACAAAGTTCTTTTACTGACATAGCAGCCTCATGAATGTTTATTCAGAAGTGGCTCCCACTGGGTTGATGGGCTCAGACCCTTGTAAATTCTTTTATGATTACAGCTTAGAAAACAAAAGATGTGAATTCCAGCCATGCAATTTAATACATTGTTTCAACAAATTTCACATTAAAAGATTTTTTCTACATTTTTTAAAAATTCATGTGGCCATCTAGCCACCAAAATATTCCCTTGGGGAGAGAAATATTTCATAATTCTTCAATAAGGAAAAATGGCATGGCATAGAAGGGGGTAGTTTAAAACCTTCTGAACTGCTCAAGAGAAAATGAAGTGATATATTGTTCAATAACTTTTTGAAACATTTGTCTCATTTGGATGAAGATAAAACAGTCAAGTTTTATAAATGGTTTTTATTTGTATATTAATATGCTTCCTCTTTAAAAACAAGAACTAGAAAATATGAGAAAAATATAACATAACTTCAGCCTTTTACTTGGATTTTTTATTATTCTTTCTGGCCAGGATTCTCCTAGGAAAAAAAGTCCTGTGATTATTAGATGGAGATTGAATCTCCTTTAAGCAATATTGATAATATATTTTTGTTACATTTTTACGTGACTAAATTAATTTAAAATTAGATTAATTACACAAAAAAAAGTTGCTTAAAGGAGGATCAATCCAGATTTAATAATGTAATATGTATGTGAGTGGGAGGTTGAACAATAAGTTTGGAATATGCATATTCCAATTTATGTTGTCTCCTATTTTGTACCTTGTATATGTGTTTTTATTGGCTGTTCACCGCCCCGAGTCCCTTCGGGGAGAGGGGGCGGTATATAAATCAAATAAATAAATAAATAAATAAATACTGTAATTCTGAAAATTGGAAGTGATTCTGTTTGAGTTGCAGAATTCAATTCACTACTATCAACTTTGATATTTGAAGTGCACTACACTTTGGGTTCAAGTATCATGATTGGGAATTTTTAACATTCAAAGTTTTGCAAAAGACATTACTGACAAATATAGATTTGACAAATATAGAATTTTTAAAGTTGTTGCTTTGGCAAAAATTTTTTAGCCTATATCTAAATCTGTCATGATCTTTATCAGATTACAGTATGTGAAAAAATAATTATTATATTCTACATTTAAACCACTGAACCAGTATGATACTGTTTTGGATGTCCATTCCTAGTAAATGTGTCTTTTTGTACAGCTATCCTTTGTTTTTAAATTCTGACTTTCAGATGAAACTGATAGTACTTTGCTCCTTGGAAACTTTTTTTCTTGAAAGGTTCCAATGATTATTAGAGGATTATCCCAAATAGGGAAGGAAGGGTTACTTCAGAAGCTTTCCTATTAACATGCTTGTTCCTTTTGCTAAAATTTTTATTGTTATTAAATTAAATTGAATCAGTGTTTGTGATATATGCTGTATTCTGACCCCTATCCCATTTCTGATGCTGAAGAGCCCCTGATATATCTGCAGAAGGTCTTAGGACTATTGCAGTGGCTAACTCACCACAGCCAACTTGCTTCCGGACAACCCATCGTAGCACAATTCCACGCGAGATAACTCAATATGATAAATGTTACCCACCATTGTTTCTTTGACATTATTTCCACTTTTGGAAATAATGTTGAAGAAATAATGTTGGATAATATTTATTGCATTGAGTCAACCTGCATGGAACTATCCCATGTTGTGTTGTGCCATGGCAAGTTGGCCACGGCAAGATGGCTATGACAAGATGGCTATGGCAAGTTGTCCCATTCCTCTGTGGAAAGTCTGGAGAACATGAACTCAATGACAAGAACACATTTAGTTTCTGAAATGGGACACTGCAAATGGAAAGAGAAATTTTTTGTGCTTGTCCACTAGCAGTCCTTATAATGTTCTTCTTATGACTAAATAGTTTAGTCATGACTCTTGTTCCCATTAATTTTTGCAGTCCTATTTCAGGTTGTGCTGATTGTTTGCTTTATTATTACCAGGTTTTATGGAATTGTAATTTGCTGCATACCATATGAAACCTCACATGATAGGAGGGCTTTATATTTTGGCTTTATATATAAAATTGACTTTATATTTTAAATGCATTTGATTGAAACTTTAATTAAATTTAAATAAAGTGATTCAGTGCAATTAGTAAGAGTTTTCTAATGCATTTTATAGATTGTCTGCTGTGACACTTTACAACAACATAAAATAAAATCTGCTAGCATCTTCTGTGGTATCCTTTCTGGAGCTACATGTATGTATCCACATGCCTCAGTTTGTATGCTTCAAATCTATAATATCATAGGAAGACTTGAGAAATGGTCTCCTCCTAAATAAGACCATTGGTTTGTATGACTTAGACTTGTTTGGATTGACATATATCAATTCTTCATGTTTCAAAAAGATTTTGCATCCTTTTCCTATCTGCAGATAGATTTCATTAGTTTTAAAAAGAATAATGCTTGACATTCATGGAATTCAGGAGTAAAAACACAGTAAATTCCCAAATCATTTTTCTTGCATTCATAAGATTCCCTTGTTATTAACAATATCTATCTGTCTGTCTGTCTGTCTATCTGTCTATTCGTCCGTCCATCCATCCATCCATCCATCCATCCATCCATCCATTCAGAGGTGGTATTCAGCAGGTTCTGATCAGTTCTGGAAAACCGGTAGTGGAAAATTTCAGTGGTTTGGAGAACTGGCAAATATCACCTCTGATTGGCCCTGCCCTCATATATTCTCTGCCTCCCGAGTCCCAGCTGATCGACTGGGTCTTCTTTCTGTGTCTGCACAGGAGAACAGAGCTGGAAAGCAGGTTAGTGGGGTGGGGAGGGAATGAAGATTTTATAGTATCCTTTCCTTGCCATGCCCACCAAGCTATGCCCACAGAATCGGTAGTAAAAGATTTTGAATCCCACCATTACATCCATCCTGTTTAATTGGGAATTATATAGCCTTAATAGCCAAAGCATTAATAGCCCTTTTTGATGAAACCTAGATATTTTACAAAAATAAATACTTGAATTTGCCTTCTTTGAAACCATGTTGGAACTTGGAAGCAGTCCTTTTGCAAAATATATCCAGCAATAAAGGCGTCTGGACCAATAGGTTGCTAGTTGATGGTTATTGGATCCACAGATGTTTAGTTAAATTGGGCTCATAATATAGATGCAAGATAATTTCAAAAAAATACCATAGGCTAGACTAAATGCAGCTACATTTTTATTTTTAATTGGCAAAAAACTCCTTTCCTGGGATCCCTTTGGCTTTTATGGATAGATTTATGCTGTGGCCTCAGCAATTGTTTACTTGGAAGCCATTCCATCTAGAGAACATTCATGATAATGTGTTTCATAATGGCTCCATCATGGTAATTTTTGAAAGTGGTTTTTCAAATGTAAGAGCCAGTTCCCATTATTCCCAGCTATTCTATATTTGGATTTTCTGGTCTCAGAAGATTATAAAAGTAAATTTCCATGATATATAATCTAGATTTCTGTTATAGTAAAACTGATAAAGAGTTATTTTGTATCTGTTTTCACAGATTGTGCAATGCATTGATGGTTCAGGTATTTACCTTCAAAAACTGGTTCCTTTATATCATGAGAATCCATCTGGCTTTTATAAACAAGCAATCCAGATTTGATCCTTTGTACATTAAAAGATACTTATTGTAGCTGTTACCAGCAGGGCATCTCTGACTTCTGATTCTTCATAATTTATAACACAGCATGTGCAGGGGTGAGATTCAAATTTTTAACAACCAGTTCTGTGGGCGTGGCTTAGGTGGTGGGCATGGCTTGTGGTCATGTGACTGGCTGGGTGTGGCCAACTCAACATCATTCACACTTTGGCACGCATCTCCTCTCCTGGCCTCTCATGACTGTGGGGATGCTGCAACAGTTGTAAGTGTGAAAAATGGTCATAAATCACTTTTTTCAGTGCCATTGTAATTTTGACTGGTCACTCCACACAAAGGAGGGAAAAAACTCCAGAGAAGTTCCTGTGACAGGAAGTCTAGTCCTGCCAAGAATGTAATAAGGGTTAATGGAGAGGCAGTTTCTGTAAGCAACACCAGAATGTTTCCTTCCTGCCTTCCTTACAGGATTAGGGCAGTAATTTCTTCTAACAACCGGTTCTCCGAACTGCTTAGAATGTTAACAACTGGTTCTAGCGAATAGGTGCGAACTGGTAGAATCCCACCCCTGAGTGTGTGTCATTAATTGGTTCCAGGAGGCTTGATGAGAATTAAAAGGATGAGTCCCAAATAAACCACATGACTTACCATGTGAATCTTTGATAACTTTCAGTTATCCCTTTTCTTCAGTCAGCTACCTTTGCTATGGTTTTGAAATACTTCCTTTTCTTTCCATGAGTTGTCTTATAAAACAGTTTGAAATTCAGTGGGACTGATACCTAGTTATTGCAGGTAGCATGCCATGGGTGTCCTTGTAAGACTTACCTAGTCATAAATGGACTGCCATAGTAGAAGCACTGAGGATTAGATATACCAAGCTCAAAAGCAAACTGTTTAACCTGTTACTGAAAAGAGACTTTCTGTCAGAAAAATGAGAAACTTCAGGCCCATTGTAGGCCAAAATGTAAGGAAAAAAAAGTGCAAGAATTTTAGCCTCTATTCCCTGTAAATGGAGCTTGCATTTGATACATAACAATCCTTGGAATTGTTTCATAACAGCTTCATTAGATTTTACAGTAAACCTATTTATCAGAGAAGCCCAGCCTTGAGTGCCTGCTTATACCTGCTTCTAATAAGTCTGAAATAAGTCTGACAGCATTTACAAAACCAGAAAATGAAGAAACTCTGTCATCTGGATCTTTGCAGCTCAAATGGAAAGCAAATTGAGGCTGTTCCTTTCTATATCTTCAATCCAGTTCAGTGGTGGTATGCTATCGGTTCAGCCCAGTTCAGCTGAACTGGTAACAAAAAACACTTCCGGTTCAACTGAACCGGCTCTTCCAACGAAACAATACTGGTGGTTGTTATTGGTTTGGAACATTTTAATTTTTCATTTCCTTTTTGCTTTATCAAAAGAAAAAAACCTGGTCTTACAGAGGTCTTCATAGGCATCACCTACTTCTAATCAAAGGACCACATATTTTCCAATGTTTATACTTAAGTAGGATTCATATAACAAGTGGCTCTGATGAGAAGAATGGGTGCAGTTGTAATTTCCTGTTAGTGTTTACTCTTTCTACACTACAATCATCTATTTTAAAACTTTGGTATGATTGGTGTCTGTGGTCTTGTATCATTGCTATTTCTGTCCAATTGATCAGTTAAAGGATCTTTGTTCTTTTTAAAACAATGTTGAATAATTTTCATAAGATGAGCACTTCTTTAATAGAAATAAGAAAGATGCATTTTTGAGAGCCTGAAACAGTGTAGAAGAATAATTGTTAGTACAGAGGATTTTGCGAAAATGCTGGTTTTATAATAAAAATGCAGTAGCTCAAAAGGAGATAAAAGAGGTGTCCTCTGTACATTTTATTAAGCATATCGAATTTTATTCTTTAGACATGTATAAAATCTCCCTTGAGATAGGAAGTCTAGAAATATGATATATAAACAAATAATAATAAAGTTTGAATGCTGAGTAGTTGAAACTCCAAAGTCTAGGAAAGATTCTTATAACATATAAATATATTATGTATTAGTAAATATTGTGGTAAAAACAGATTGTGTCAATGTACACTTATGGGAAAATATAGAAAACTACATTTTGGAATACACTAGTCTACAATGGAATAATGGCCACCAATTTAGATGTCCTTTAAAGGAGACAATTCCATAATTTTTTCCATGATTACTAGTCATGATGACTTTCTTACATTTAGGCTTAATGCCTACAAGTTCTACAAGTCTGTATGGATACTTAAATAACCTTCACTAGATCCATTCCATGAAACTATAAAACGGATAGAGCCATTCAAATCTTGCCCAACTATTTTATAGCTTCTCTGAGGTCTTCCAGGCATGCACTTCTATGTCCTAAAGACACCTCCACCAAGATAACTAACAGAGCAAATGATCTATGCAGACCTACAGTCTGTCAGTGGTAGGAAACCCACAGGCTCCATAGATAGAGCATCCAAACCCCTTCTTATGGAGCCCCCAAATCCTCTTGTGATTGTGGTAAACCAAAAGAATGAATAGTTTTGTTTTTGACTGCATTGATGTGGGAAAGAAAATTAAAGTCCCATTTAAACCTTATAATAGACTTGTAACATTAAAAGTAAACTTCCAAAAAATAAAGCAATTGCCCCCAGTAAGGGAAGGGGGAAAAAGCAGAGAATCCTGGCTTGGTTTTCTTTAGAATGCATTCATGGCCACTGAGCTTCAGGACATCACCCACTGGAGACCTTAGTTGCAGCAACAAAAACCAAAAAATGTGAAACTCAGAGGTGTTCACATTTGTCAATTTTAAGACCTGTGGACTTCAACTCTAAGAACTTAGAATAGTGGCTGGCTGGGGGATTCTGGGAGTTGAAGTCCATAGTTTTTAATTTTGCTGAGATTGGACACCCCTAGTGTGGCCTCTGTTCTAAACAATGCTTGACTTTTTTTTTGCTGGATTCTATTTTTGAATGGCTGATACAGTGAGCTATTATATTAACTTTTGGACTCCCCGCGGGAGAGTTTAAATCTTCATATTTCATGTACAAAATAGTTTTTCTTGGCTGTCAGATGTGGGTGCTGAAATGATTAATTTACTTTGTTACAGCTGGAGCCATTCTTGCAGGCAGCATCTCCAAGGATTAGATCCACTCTACAGCTTTTGGCTCCAGTTATGGAACAGCTGTCTGCTTGCATCTTATTTTTTTCTGCTTTTAAACAGCATTTGGTTGTGGTGGGGTCATCCATAGAGCCCTGTGGCAAAAAAAAAAAAAAAAATGCCACAGTGATTGACAGTCTATATTTCTCTGCAACTTCCTTAGCAGTAAGCATTTGTGAGGGAATAGATCCACTTTGTAAAAGTGGCAACAAATTGCATCTGCTGAATGGACATTCAGAACAAAAGATCAAGAGATAAATTGCTTTGCAGGATGCATCATCTCCTAGAGATAAGTATTTCAGGCTGGGTTGGGTACGGGAGAAAGCAACAGCAAGAGGTAAGCCTCCTTTGACCAACATGATGGAAGTAAAAACAACAGAGCTAATTACTGATAGGAGGTAGTTGAGAGGGCCTATTACGCATGCAAGGGCTAAATTGATTAATGATATATAAAGGCAAAGATCTCTGTAATGGTAGCTTAATACTCTGACAATGTCAGCAGAGGCTGATGAAAGCTTAGTAAATACATTAAATGTAATTTTAAGTTCCAGAGATCGCAGGATGTCTGTTTCTTCTTTTACTAGTATACCTGGAACTCATATTTTTAGAATAGTTGTTTTATGTGTGTGTATGTGCGCGCGTGTGTGACAATGCAGGATATAAACCCCATATATAGAGACGGTTTAAGAAACCAAGTCGCCAAATAACAAGATGGTTGGACTTCATCAAACTGGACATCAACCAGAGTATAAAAAAACTCAAACAAGCAATGCAATATGGAAGACGTGGAGAGATCTGGCCCACAGAATCTCCAAGAGTCAGACACAACTGAATGGATAACATCATCATCATACAGAGAGGTTTAATGCAGGTTGGGATTAGACTACTTTGCAAAAAATAACTAAAATCTCTAGATGTTTCCCAAATGTAACTGGAGCACCTCAGCCACAGATAACTTTTCCCATTGCTATTTGCATATATAATTTTGAAAACTATTGAATATATTTATTTCTAATTTATAATTCAGCCACTTATAGGGATTAGTGTGTTGGTAATGAAAGGAGGAAGAGATTGCCCTAAATATAATTCACAATATAGTTATTGCAGCACATATTCTTTCACCCCATTCTCTTCACATTCATAGTGTTGAGTCTTCAAACTGTAGTGGGATTCAATTAATTTAACAACCGGCTCTTCCTAATAACCGGGTGGGCATACCTGGGTGTGTGTGTCATGTGACTGAGTGGGCATGGCCAACTCGATGTCACTGACAGCAAGGTAGGGCGGAGCAGGTGGGCTGAAACAGTGGTGGTGGGCCATTTGGGCTGGCAAAGAGACAACAGTGGCAGTTTGGGCCAGCAAAGAGGCAGTGGTTGCAGGCCATTTGCACTGGCAGAAGCCAGCCGTTCAGGATGGCAAAGAGGCGAAGGAAGGCTCACCAGGCAGGCAGGTAGCTGGACTGTGTGGGAAGCAGCGGAAAATGGCAAAGGAAGGCTCAGCAGGGAGCCGGGCCATGTGAGAGGCTGGGGTGAAGGCAGGCAAGTGGGCTGGGCCACGGAGGCCATGTGGTCGAGGCAAGCGAGCTAGCAAGCCAGAGAGCAGCAGCTACTATGTCACGGCCAAGGTGGCCAAAGTGAGATAAGGAGTGACTGGGAGGGGGCAAGGCTGGGTAGGGCAGGCAGGGTGGGTGGGTAGGGCCAGCCAGTGGTGCAATTAGCTGGTTCTCCAAACTGCACAAAACTTTAACAACAGGTTCAGCTGAAACGGTCCAAACCAGCTGAATCCCACCTCTGTCTTCAAGTCTGGAAGGATTGCTCTATAGAAAACCAACCTCTCAACTGCCTTACATTTTTTAGGTTGGACATTCTGAGTTGTTTTGGGAACTTCATAAAAATCAATATCAATTTAGATTGCACAGCAACAAGGCATATTTAATAGACATTGTGACCCAGATCTCTACCATTTTCTTCTTTGTTGCATATTCTGTATATTATAAATATGAAACCATAAGTAAGGCTTATTTAATACATAACTCAGAAGCTATGTTGAATGTTTCATGTTGGTCTGTCAAAATGTGTGCTAAAACCTCTGTTGGTGGCATTGATGGTAGACATAGTTAAGGATTTGTAGTATGTCTAGACCCAGGACATATAGAAGAAGGATAGACTTTTAAAGTTAAATAATAATACAAATAGGTTCATAGTGTACAAATAATTTCCTTTTTCCTGTTCATTTTGTAAGTTGCTGAGGAAATTCAGAGTCATTCAATTAAGTTTGTGCTTGATCTGGGATGTAGACTTGGCCCTCTCCCATGGTACACCAGCAATATAGTTGTTAATTCTACAGGGCTTTGTCTCTGCCCTCAGGTTCTTGTAACAAAAGTCTGACTGATGAACCCAACCAAGCCAGCAAATTGAGATGACCAGATCTCTTTAAGAATAGCTTTATTAAGTACATTATTTCGGCACACATGAAAGCAAAGACAACTCTATTTCCTGTGGTTTTTGTATAATTAAAAAATAGATATTCCCCCTCCCTCCATGTCACGGATCACATTGTCCAGTTAAGCATTCTGTCTTCTCCCTGGTGACTCCTTTAAGTCTCTGGCCAGCACCTGTTGGGATGACCTTGGTTTCCACAGGATGATCTGTTGTTATTATCTGGTCTGACATTCCAAGCTTCTCTCTCTCCCCATAGTGTGGCAAACTGAGAAACCAAAATATGGCTGTGGGCAGCATGGATTCGTTTCAAAGTTGACAAAAATCTTGGTTTCCTATATCTGGGTATAGTTCTAGTTCTTTATCGCCATCCTTCTAAAATTCAGTATAATTCCAAAATGTTTTGATTGTAATTCCCAAACTGCTTCACTTTTGTAAAGAGAAGTCCCAGCACTTCCATAAGAGCTGGACTAGTTATATCTATGTGCTCTGGAGGCCAATCCTCTTAACTCCTTTATTCTGTTAATTATTCTCCGTATAGTTCTGGTTCCTGCAAAACCTGCCAGTAATGATGAATTGGTTCCAATTCTCCTAAGAAGCGAAATATCTCAGATTATTACAGTGCTCGTCACAGTCTACATTTACATTAAAAAAAATGCCAGGAGAGAGAATCTAATCCAGTGTTTCTCATCCTTTGCAACTTTAAGATCTGTGGTTTCTTAAAAGTGTTGGCTAGGGAATTCTAGGAGTTGAAGTCCATATATCTTAAAGTTGCTGAGAAACACTGATCTAATCTACCCCACAGAATTATTGTTGGCAAGGACAAAATAGAAACGAAGAATTACTTATGAGCTGCTAGAGGAAAGGCAGGGAATAAATATAAGAAACCAATAATATATGCCACATCATCATGTTTAGCTGTAAACAGATATTTTTCTTTACATAGGAAATGCCAGTAGATTTTAAAGTAGGGGCTGGCAATGTGCCAGCAAATACTTCTCATTACATCCTCAGCATACATTGGGATCCATTAAAAAAAAAAAAAAAGACTCCAAGGTTGGAACTCTGCCTACCCCTGTCTTAAAATATATTTAAATTATGTCAGTAACATATCAGCAGGAGTTTTATTGCAGTCCGATATGGAACATTTCCCATTAACAGGAAAGTTTAAAAGTTGTTCTCTATAGGTGTAGAATTATTATTATTTTTTTAATTTGTGGAAAAAGTTGAAGAAAAGTATCCAAGTTTCCTACGAGTAGCAGTCGGCAATTGAAAACTGGCTACAAACAAGCACCTTCCCAATGTTTTGATGTTTTATAGATGAGGTCCCTAATGGAGCGTAATCTGATTCACATTGTGGAAATTAAATTTTACAGGCGCCACAATTATTGGAGTTTTTCTTAGCCTTGTTGAGTAAAATCCACAACTGTCTGATAAAAAAAGCAAATGTGCTTTTGAAATGTCTAAACTGGCACACGTTGCTTTGAACATTTAACATTTCTGATGTTTTAACTAAGAACCTGAAGTATCTGTTTTTTGACTTGTTTTTAATTTTAGTGGTCTGCTGCAAAGAAGGAACATTTTCACAGCTGTTAAGTAGTAATTACTTTGGTTTCAAAGAAGCCCCCTGAAGTTCTGCATGGTAATCACAAAGCATTGGTGGTCATTGTCTTGTGTTTGAACAGCCCACTTATTCCCCACAGTAGTTTTCTAGAGGTAATGATCCAAAATGGACTAATAAACCCTTTCATGGTGTGGCAGCTCTTTCATCTCCATCCTTGATTTTATTGACCTTCACTGAAGTTCTATATGACTTTGTAGTATAATTGCACTTAAGGAACTACGTATGATCAACTATTTGGTGGGAATATCAATTTAACACATAGGAACTAAAAGCAATGGTTTAAAGTTAGGCAATTAGTAAGTGTGGGAATGTTGAACATAGAAAAACATTGAGTGATCCTTTGAAAATATGATATTGCTGAAGATTACTTTAAGATCTCTAAGGAATTTTTCTTCTACATAGCTTTAACCACTTATATCATCAACAATTATTGGGGTAGAGTAATAGGGTAAGATTTCTTATTAGCAAATCACTGCCAGTTTGTGTTTCTTATCATTCTAAGTCCTTTTGATGTGATTCTAAAATCCGATTGATTATGTTTCAGTGTTATCTTTAATTAATTTATTAAATTTATATGCTAACCATCACAACTAAATGACTTTGAGCTAATTGTTGAATTAGATTGTACTTTCTAATTTTATCATGCATCACTCTGGGAGTGTATGCATTGATGCCTGTCTCTTAATAGCTTATAATTATAATATCTATTACAATAGCTTATTATTATGTGTTCACTCTTAAAAAGAATAGGACACGTATTTATCAGAGTATTGATTTTTCAACCACAGTTTTCAGTTAAGGGACAGTATTTTCTCTACTGCTCCAGAGTCATTATGTTGAAATAAGTAGGCAAATTCATCAAATAAATAAATAATACCTTTCTGTTAATGCCCTATCAAATACCCATTCCAATAACAATACCCCAACTGTTTAGAAGGACATACTGTATCAATCATTATTGTAAATTAAATATTTCCTTGTTCCCTGTCATACAGTACATTCTATCTGTGGATTTGAGGTTCTTGATTGGAACTAGACATATATAGCATTTCAAAATATTCATCAAAGTTATGGACAGGCAAGGTGGTTGAACAGTTTATTTGAGTGTATTCTACCGTTTCATCCTGGTTCTGCTGAGCCAGTAGCGCCAAAGAGCAGCAGAGACCGAATCAGTTCTCTCTGAAGCTCTGCTGTTGGGCCCGCCCAGGCTCCCATACTATGTCCTGCTTTTGAAGCACAGCTGCTTTGCACAACACAGCAGATTGCCACGCAGCAGCTGCTGAAGCGACAGGGAGAGTGCAGGATTGTAGGAGGCGAGTTGGAAAGTCTCTGCTCCTGTGCAAAGTGTACATTTGGCACATGCGCAAAGTGTAAAATGAAAGACTTCTGGAGAACTGGTGATGCAAGGAAATATAGCTTAATTACCTCTTAATTAAATCAAGTTAGGGATGAGCAACAAGAGACCCATGACAATACTTCTGAAATAATACATATTGAACAGGTAGACATAGCAGTGAAACGTCTTTGATTGGTACACTTCTTGATAGAAAGAAAGCAATCCACCTAATCAGTCCTCAGGTTTACAGCTGGGATAGAGTCAAACCATTAAAGGAAGACAATTTTGCCTGTGGTCTTTATTCCTCCTTGAGCTTGTAATAATAACCATAATCATGAATTAATTCAACAGGAGTAAGTTATCTTTAGGTTAGATACTGGATTTATTGAGATTAGAAATGACTCTATTTCTCATTGTACCACTCGTGTTTGCTTGATTCAGAAGTGAGTTATTTCCAACATCATTATATCTAATTGCTTTACACCCTGAGAAAACTCAATATTTGCAGAAGAAATTCCTCTTCTTTAATTCTATAAATACTTTTTCTTTCTCCTCTAAATGTACATGAGAATCAAATGGCAGAACAATGATGGCTTACACAGAAGGGAATAGAAGAAAGATAGAACCCTGTTCTAAGAGTCTTGTCTTCCAGGATGCCTGCATCCAGCAATTCTCAAATGTGAAATTGTTAAACCTATTAACAAATGTACATCAGTGGTGAGATTCAAAACATTTTGCTACCGGTTCTGTGGGCATGGCTTGGTTGGTGTGGTTGGTATGGCTTGGTGGGTGTGGCAGGGAAAGGATACTGTAACATCTCCATTCCCTCCCCATCTCACTAGCCTGCTTTCCACTTCTGTTCTCCTTTGCAGGGCAACAAAAGAAGACCTAGCTGATCAGCTGGGATTCGGGAGGCAGAGAATAGATGGGGTGGGGCCAGGCAGGGGGGTATTCTGAACTGATCAAAATTTCCATTACCGGTTCTCTGAACTACTCAAAATTTCCACTACAGGTTTTCCAGAACTGGTCAGAACCTGCTGAATATCTCCTTTGATGTATACTATGTAACTTATTGCTAAAAATGGTTGATCAGCCAAAGATTTGGAAATATCAAGAAAACGATAGGCTAGTTAACTTAGCAGCTATTCTGGAAAAACGGATGGAAAAAATTATTATAAAGACCTTGAGAAGAGCAAATAATCCTGGAAAAGGATCAACTTGGTAGAAGAGGATATTTATAACTCAGGGTTGAACTATAGGGTCCTTGATGCTCTCTGAGCTTGGTTGTTTCGTGGAGATATTTCACTACCAAACTAGGTAACAGCAATAGTGCTAGTAGAGAATGGGATTTGCTCTTCCTACCAGCACTGATAATGTTTACTAGGCCTCAAAGAATCAACAAGGTTTCTGAAAAAATAAGATTAATGATAGTTGTAGGTTAGCATCAAGTGTAAGTAGCGCATTTTAGTAGGCATCCCTTTGGCTTTCGGAGGACTTTGTCTTAATCTTGGACATAGTTAGGAGTGATAGAATAAAAAGGAAACAAATATCTAATTGATAACTGATAGGGGAGCATGATTGAAAATTGGATAAAAATTGTTCTGGGTTTTTGCCATCTACGAAGATGTCTTGACTTTTGTTGAAGGGAGAAAGAAAATGGGAAAGACATGAGAACTTACAAAAGGGTAGACTCCACTGGGTGTGAAAACATACATGGTCTAATAACAGTACTTTGAGGCATATTCAAATCATCTTGATTTCTGTAGGAGATTTAAAAGTGTTCTTTCTTTTGCTAAGTCAAAAATATTCTGAAAACCAGTCCTTAAATCTGGCTGAGCTGTTTTTAATATAGCAGGAAAATAATTTGCACAGCAACTGTCCAAATGATGCAGAAATCCAAACAATTTCTATGTAAAATTGGATAAATGCTATTAAATTGATTCCTTGCATACATTGGCAGATAATCTTCTTGATTTTCTAAAAGGAAATAAATGTGAATATATAGTGCCCCCCTGTGGTTAGAGGTATATTCTGCCCTATGAAATTAGTTGTTAAACTACAGTGCTATTATAGATCAAGGGGAGGGAGGGAGGGAAGGAGGGAGAGCAATGGGGAAAGGGGAGAGAAAGGAAAGGATCTAAAAGAGCTCATCTCCCAAACACAGACTGCCTAAAACAATAAACTGTTCTAGCTGCTTTCCTGGCTAATGGGGAAATAAATAGAGACGTTATATTTGTCTACATGTATTTTAGTTGGCTGTTCACCGCCCTGAGTCCTTCGGGAGAAGGGCGGTATATAAAACCTAAAATAAAATAAATAAATAAATAAATAAATAAAGCCTTACCAGTAAACTCTCTGTTGGACCAAGAATGGAGAGAATGGGTGGGGCTTATTTCCCCCAAAATGTGATTCATCTACAGACGTTGTGGTTGCCAGAATCACTAATAAGGAGGACTGACTGGGCTAGTGAGTAATTGAACTAAGTATGTTGTAGGATAGTGACAGGCTTCTCCTATGGAGCACCACTTCTGATGTGCATTTATATAACCAGTTTGAATTTAAATGATTTGTTTCAGTTTGTTGCTAAGAATGATCAGTAATTCTATTACATTTCAATGCTCTTAGAGTAGAGATATTATATATTCTTAAAAACATTGCTGGGCAGTTTGATTTAATTTTCACAAAGAGGAGGTGAAAATGATATTATAATGGTTCTAATTGCAAATTCACCTCAGTTTGAATTTCCTGCTTTATTAGTTTAAGAAGCTATAATATAAAAAGAGAGTTCCCGAGTGAGAATTTATCATTGCATTGGCTATTTTATAGAGATTTCTTTTTCCTATGCATAAAATTCTGGAATTTAGGATCCAAGCAACAGTAAATCAGTTAGTTTTCTAGGCCTTTCCCTCTTGCTGCCTTTATTGCTGCACATTCTTATCTTCCCTTTGAAACCAAGAAGAAAAACACAATATGAAAAGCAAATAAAATCATACCAAACTAGATTGATAGGATATATATGCTATATTGTAGCAGGATATATTTACTATAGAAAGACGCAATGGCTCAGCAGTTAAAGACGCTGAGCTTGTCAGGTAGAAAGCTGGGTTCGAGATCTGAACACCATGAGATGGAGTGAGCTCCGGTTACTTGCTCCAGCTCCTACCCACCTAATAGTAAGAAAGCATGCAAATGAGAATAGATAAATATTCCTTCAGTGGGAAGGTACTGCATAACATGCATCTTGGTATATAATCATACTCGCCACTTAACCAGTTTCTTCAGACAATACTGTTCCCTTGGTTAAGAAATGGAGACGAGTCAGATTCGACTGCACAGGGGAAACCTTTATATTTGCTGTAAAGTAGAAAAAGACAGTTGATTTTTGTTTTGTTAGAACACTTCATTTTAAAAGTTGGTATTAATAATTTTTTTCTTAAAAAATAATGGCAATGGTAATACACACACTATGTATTTTAATATAAATCTATATGCCTATCCTCTTGCTTTAAGTTAGGCAGTTTATAAATTTGTGTTGAATCATGTGGAATATCCCATGTAATGGTGTAAAATTCTGCATACTCCAACTCTTTGCTGTCTGGACTCCTACTGTCTCTGTCTGTCACCCAAGGGCTTTGATAGCTTCTTTATACATTTAATTTCTTTAGCTGCCCATTTCAACCAGTGACTCTATATGACATACACCATAAAAACATTAAACAATTAAACAACTAAACATTAAATAACATTAAATAACTAAACAACTAAACATTAAACAACATTAAACAATTAAACAAGTATAACAATACAGAATAAATATACAGTATATGAACATCAAGTAAAACTATTGGTATGTTAATACAGCCAACATTCAACACATTTGGTTGCCAGGGTTCTAGTCATAATTGAAACTATGAAACCTGAATTCCCAAATAGTTGAGGCAGGTGAACGGAGATCATTAAATCTTACAATATGATGCAGTGCTTTCTTGAAAGGAAGGTAAGTAAAATCAGTGGCCAACATGGTGGGCATGCACACACATAATATTGAAGAAAAACAATGGAAACAACAACAATAGTGCACCGGCCAGTGCGCTCCCACAGGGTGGGCCTCCTTGGGGTGCTGTCAGCTGGACGATGCCGGCTGGCGGCCCCGAGGGTGCGGGCCTTCTCTGCAGGGGCACCCTCCCTCTGGAATGAATTACCCCCAGAGATGCGGGCCATTACTGACCTGAGGGCCTTCCGGCGCGCATTAAAGACCCACCTTTTCCAACAGGCCGGTCTGGCCTAGTATTAATTACTAGGGTTTTAAATTTTTGGTAATTTTTAACTTTTTACCTTGCTTTTATTGCATTACTGTAATTTTATATTTCCAGCCACTAGTTTAATTCTTTTTAAATCTGTTTTAAATTTTCTACTAATTGTGTTGTTTTATCTGGGCTGTACACCGTCCCGAGTCCCTTTTTGGGAGAGGGGGCGGTATAAAAATTTAATAAATAAATAAATAAACAAAAAGAATTTTAAGTTAAGTAGAAAATTCTTAGAGGAAGAAATCCAGCAATTGGTTGACATACAATACTTGAAAATATTATCCAGCTACAGAGGCCAAATTTTAGAATGCATTTTT
This sequence comes from Bungarus multicinctus, assembly GCA_023653725.1. Taxonomy (NCBI): domain Eukaryota; kingdom Metazoa; phylum Chordata; class Lepidosauria; order Squamata; family Elapidae; genus Bungarus; species Bungarus multicinctus. Next base: position 75,241,250 of record CM042846.1, on the reverse strand, counting down.
TGGGTTGGGTGGGGTTCAGCTGTTGAGTACCTTCTAAATAGCAGCTATAAGAATGCAATAACTCTTCTCTGGACCAGTAAATCTCTGCTGCATCCCAAAAGATTGTGTGTTAGTTGCTTTTTAAGTGGCAATAGCACAGGTAATATAACAATAAAAACTGTGAAAGTCTTTCTGAATAAATTAGATATAGATAGCTTGCCAATTCAGTTGGAAAACCCAAAAAATTAGCCCGTGATTAGCCAGTGACTAAAAATTAAAATATTGCCAATCTTTTAGCTGTATCTTGCCTTATATATTAATTGGGGAGGACATATCTGTTAGTGTGTAACTGCAGTGATTTACATCCTTTGTATGATGGCATTGCTATGCAGACAATATACATTGACACAAAAGACATAATTTGCTTTTTCTTTTTTTTCTTCTTTTTAGGAAAGAGGACACCAAAGAAAAAGGATAAGAAGAAGAAGAAGAAAAAGAATTTAATGGAACGAGCTCAGAAGCAGCACAGTTTCTTCCTAGCTACAGACCAAGCTAGTCAATAGAGACATTTGCCCAGGGCCTGTTGATACATGTGATTTTTTTTTAAATTTATATCTTGTTTTTTGTTTGTTTTGCAAAATACACAGAAGCTGCTATTAGCTCCTGCATGAGGAAGCATTGCGATTCAGCTGCTCTGACAGCCTTTGGACCTGGGGAAAGAGAGGAGAACATCCACAAACTTGTTTGTGTCTTGTTATTTATACTTTTACGATTAATGTGGTTCTTATTGTTCTCGTTGTTCCCCAAACTTGGTCTCTCCGGGACTGAAAAAAAGCACTGAGTTCAATCAGTGAAAGTGTCAAAAACGTCGTTTGAGAGTTCCCTCCCCCCTTTTTGGTTAAATTTGGTGTCTGCAAGAAGGAAGAATTTGACTTCATGGCACAGGACTTTGGAGACAGAAGCATCAGGACTGCATGGCACCATGGGATAAGTTCCTATTTCTATAAGGCAAAGAAATTGGGAAGTTAGAATTGCATTTTGTTTCTCATACTGTACATTTTCAAGACTGAAGGACACCAAGAAGATATCTGTAGGTAACACACTTGGTCCGCATCACACCTGCTATACTGGAATAGCTGTATAGTCAAACTGCTCTTGACTGATATATGGAAATATGGCTTAGTATTTCAGGAGCATAGTGATTCCCATGTGTACATATCATGCTGTCTACATATAAATAAACCTATTTACATTAGAGGTTGGGTCTGTTTTCCATGTGTGCAGTTCAGTGGTGGGATTCAAATTTTTTTACTACCAGTTCTGTGGGCATGGCTTGGTGGGCCTGGCAGGGGAAGGATACTGTAAAATCTCCAGTCAGAGGTGGTATTTGCTGGTTCTCCGAACTACTCAAAATTTCCATTACCAGTTCTCTAGAACTGGTCAGAACCTACTGAATACCACCTCTTGTGCAGTTCATCATTTGAACACATAAAGATGAGTGCTCAAAATGGAATCTAATACTACCCTTTATACAAATCTATCCAAGCCAGCTTTAACTGATGACAGCCTGACAACATATCTTGTTCTTGTGAAGTTTAGTGCTTTCCTGGCAGGGTGAATCTATATCTGAAATCTTTCCTTCAAAGACTATCTGCTGGTTATGATCAAGTGATGACATTTCATTCAAAAACAAAACCACTTTCTAGAGTTGAACCAAGCCATATTGCTCAATAGAAATCCTGGCATTCTGCTGTTTTATTAAAAACACTTTTTAAAAAAGTAAATAGCCTTTAAGAAAAGTAATTAAGAGGTAAATAAGTTCAGTGTTATTATTTGTGAATAAACTTGCAGAAACTGTAAGGAGACCCCTATATCTTCCAAATGATGTGGAACCATAAATGATGATGATGATGATATCCATTCAGTTGTGTTTGATGCTTGGGTATTCTATGGACCCAGACTCTCCATCATATCTGATCTTGCTCTACTTCTTTGAGTTGTTCTATGCTCTGGCTGTTGTCAGCTTTGATGGCGTCCAGCTACCATGTTCTTTGGTTGCCTGGTTTCCTTTTACCACTAACTCTTCCAAATATAATTGCTTTCTCCAGTTAATTCCCCCATATGACATGGCTAAAACATGAGCCATAAATATCCACCTGTAATTATTGTCCCTGTTGGCTAACTTGTTTGGGAATTGGAATGTAATCACATTGGAAAGTTTCCTGCCACTTTTATAGGATCAGGAAGAGGCAGCATATGGAGCGTTGAAAAGAAGAGAAGCATTTTTCAAAATCCATTGTTGTCCTCCCCAGTAAACCAGACAGAAAACATGACTAGATGACTCAATCTACTTGATTCTAAGGCTACATTGATAGAATCTTCCAGGTCTGAAAAAATAAACTTCCCACCATCACTTTTATACATGTGTCCTATTAGGGAAACTCCTTCTTAAGTTTTTTTCTCTGCCCATTAAGCTCTTGGGGGGGGCTGCTTCCTCCCCTATGATTGTTTCCTAGGCAGCATCTCTTTCCCTTATTCCCCAAGATCATCCACACGTTCTATCACATCCATCCATGATTCCAATTGATTCCCACTGGTGAGTAAATGCCTACACATTGTCCTCTTTCATAATGAAATAATATGCTCAAGTGGAGGCTCTTAGTAGATAACACACTGTGTGAATATTGAAAGACTTACAGCCTGGCTCATCTGCTGGTATTTGGCTACTACTAGAAACAAGTACTGATAATAGCAACAGCAATAGCACTTAGACTTATATACTACTTTATAGTGCTATACAACTCTAAGCACTAAGCAATTTTACAGAATCAGCATATTGCCCCCAACAACCTGGCTTACCATTTTACTGACCTTGGAAGGATGACAGGCTGAGTCAACCTTGACCAAGAATTGAACTCAGAGTTAGCCTGCAATATTGCATTCTAACCACTATACCACCACTGATTTTGGGCCAATGACAAGCCAGGAGTATTGTTTCATTCTGGCAGTTTAAAGTTTGACCTAGAAAGAAGAAGAAGGAGGAGGAGGAGGAATATTTATTTATTTATTTATTTATCGTATTTTTATACCGCTCTCTCTCCCAAAAAGGGACTCGGGGCGGTATACAGACTAAACATATAAAAGATACAGTCAAACAGCAATTAAAATCAGAATTAAAATAAATAGATGAAAATAGAATAAATGAGTAAAATAAGTAAGTAAATGATTGAGTCCCGTCAAATAGAATTAAAAGTCTTATTAGAATTTAAAATTTAAAAATCTCAGAAAACCCTTAATTGGCTAGGCCGGCCTGCTTAAAAAGTAAGGTCTTGACTGCACGCCGGAAGGTTAGGATATCCGATGTGTCTCGTATCTCCGGGGGGAGATAATTCCAAAGGGAGGGGGCTCCCACAGAGAAAGCACGTAATCTCGGGGTCGCCAGCCGACAATGATCAGGTGGCGGTACCCCAAGTAGGGCGACCCTGTGGGAGCGTACTGGGCGGTGGGAGGTTGTTGATGGCAGAAGACGATCCCGTAAGTAGCCAGGTCCTGAGCCATGGAGCACTTTAAATACTAACAGTACCACCTTGAATCGAATCCGGAAGGCCACAGGAAGCCAGTGCAGTCTGCGGAGAAGTGGTGTTATGTGGGCGTCCCGGGGGGCGCCCATAATCATCCGTGCGGCTGCATTCTGGACTAACTAATCTCCGGAGACTCTTCAAGGGGAGCCCCATGTAGAGAGCATTGCAGTAGTCCAAGCGGGAGATAACGAGGGCGGAAGTGACTGTGTGAAGTGCGTCCAGATCCAGAAAGGGCCGCAACTGGTAGATCAAACGAATCTTATAAAAAGCCCCCCTGGCAACGGCTGCAATATGTTCTTCCAAAGACAGCCATACATCCAGGAGGACACCCAAATTGCGCGCCCTTTCCACAGGGGTCAGTACCTCTCCCCCTATGGTCAGCGAAGGAACAAGCTGACTGTATCTGGGAGCAGGAAACCACAGCCACTCGGTTTTGGTCGGGTTGAGACGAAGCCTGTTATGACCCATCCAATCCCGCACAGCCTCCAGACATCGGGTCATCACTTCGATGGCTTCGTTGGGGTGGTCTGGGGTGGAGATGTATAGCTGAGTATCATCAGCGTATTGATGGAATTCCACCCCAAAGCCACGGATGATCTCACCCAGCGGCTTCACATAAATGTTGAACAATAGGGGCGAGAGTACCGATCCCTGAGGCACCCCACAAAGCAGGGGCCTTGGAATCGATCTCTGTCCCCCTGTCAACACAAATTGTGACCGGTCGGAGAGGAAGGAGGAGAACCACCGTAAGACGGTGCCTCCAATCCCCAACCCCTCCAATCGCTGCAATAAGATACTGTGGTCGACAGTATCAAAAGCCGCTGACAGATCTAACAGCACCAGGACAGAGGAACAACCTCTGTCTCGTGCCCTCCAGAGATCATCCATCAACGCGACCAACGCCGTCTCTGTGCTGTGCCTGGGCCTGAAGCCCGATTGGAGGGGGTCAAGATAACTCGTTTCATCCAGGTACTGCGGGAACTGACGTGCCACCACAGCCTCTACAACCTTTGCAACAAAGCGAAGGTTGGAGACAGGACGGTAATTTGATAATAGTGCTGGGTCCAGGGACGGTTTCTTGAGGAGAGGTCATACCACTGCCTCCTTCAAGGAGGCAGGCAAAAACCCCTCTCTCAAGGAAGCGTTTATAATGCCCTGGAGCCAGCCTCGAGTCACCTCTCGGGTGGCCAAGACCAGCCAGGAGGGACACGGGTCCAACAAATAGGTGGTAGCATTCAGTCCCCTCAGTATTCTGTCCACGTCCTCTACAGTAACAGGATCGAACTCAACCCAGTTGACCTCACCGATATCCACCCCTGCCCTCCCGCCCGGAGATGCCCAGTCAGAGTCCAGCTCATTCCGGATCTGAGTGATTTTGTCCTGCAGAAACTTAGAAAACTCCTCAGCTCATCCCTGTAAGGGATCTTCCCGTGTCTCTACCTCCAAGAGGGAGCGGGTCACCCTGAACAGTGCAGCTGGGCGGTTTTCTGCAGACGCAATAAGAGTGGAGAAGTAGGTCTTCCTTGCCATCCTTATCGCCACTAAATACGTCTTAATATAAGAACGTAATAGTGTTCGGTCAGACTCAGAGCGGCTGGCCTTCCAACTGCTCTCTAGGCGTCTTTTCCGGCGCTTCATCTCCCTTAGCTCCTCGGAGAACCAAGGAGCCACTTGGGATCGGTGCCGGGTCAGAGGCCGTAAGGGCACGATTCGGTCAAGGGCCCCAGCAGCGACCTTTTCCCAAGTGGCAGCCAAGTCCTCGACTGAGTCGTGTGTGTGAGCTTCAGGAAGTGGCCCAAGCTCCATCAGGAACCTATCTGGGTCCATCAGGCGCCTGGGGCGGTACCATTTTAATGGTCCCGCCTCCCTGCGGTCGGGGCATGCGGAATGGAAGTCGAGCCTTAGGAGTAAGTGATCTGACCATGACAGTGGTTCTAAAGCTGTATCCTCTATACCCAGATGACTCTGCCACTGGTCAGAGACAAAAACTAAATCCAGGGTGTGACCTCCCACATGAGTAGGGTCCCGAATTAACTGGGTCAGGCCCATGGCTGTCATGGAAGCCATGAACTCCTGAGCAGTCCCCGAGGTGCCGCCGGCAGAGGGTAGGTTGAAGTCTCCCATGACCATAAGCCTGGGGGTCTCAACCGCTACGCTGGCTATAACCTTGAGGAGCTCAAGCAGGGCAGATGACGCATAGCAGGGAGCCAGGTATGCGATCAACAAGCCCATCTGTACCTTGGAACCGAACTTCACGAAAAGAGATTCACATCCGGTCGTCTGAGAGACAGTGAACTCCCTCGGACATAGATCTTCCTTAATAATCATCACAACACCCCCACCCCTCCCCTGGGTCCTCGGCTGATGAAAGACCCGAAACCCGGCTGGGCATATATCTACAAGAGGGATTCCTCCCTCTGGGCCCAGCCAGGTCTCGGTAATACCCATCAGGTCCGCCCCCCCCCTCACAGATCAAATCATGAATGAGGGGGGCCTTATTCATGACGGACCTGGTGTTACATAACATCAGCCGAAGGCCCAGGGCCCTATTGCTCAGACCACCTGGGGAACGGGATGTGACAAGGGGGTCGGAGCGTGTCACAGCAGAGAGATGGCGGAGGCGCGCTCCCGGAACAGAATGTGGCCCCCTATAAACGCCAAATCTGCCTCTCCTGCTCACCGTACTAATAGATTTAATGTCACCCTCCCCGGGATAACCCCCCATCCTCAATAGAGCCCTGTCAGAGCCCAAACCCTCCCGGCAGCATTCCATCCGTGGTCCGGTCCTAGCCCTATGCGGGTTGTCCCCCAACTCCCGCCTGGTCAACCCTAATCTATTTAAAAATTTAAATAAAATTTTTAAATAACCCTCCCTCCCACGCTTCCGGCGGCCCCACCATCTCTCCGGATCCCAAGATCCGTCCTTGAGATAGGCTTTGGATAGGTAAGAGGGCCAACTTTGGGATAGGGGGACATATCTTAGGGCCCTTAGTTCTTTAGAGGAGTAGGTCATTGTCTTTGGCTGTAACCTCCCAGACTGCCTGGTAGATGGTATCCAGTCTTGTGGGGGGCCCGTCGCTTGGGGGTGCAGGTCATAGTCCTTGGCCTTGGTATAGGGTCCCTCACTGTCCGTGCTGATAGTCTGGGGCCTGCATAAGGATCTGGACCTAACCCTGGCTCTGGACCTCGGCGATCTCGACTCTTCCAGCGAGAGCCCTGGCCATGGGTCAGATCTACACCATGGCGGGCCATACGTTAGAGGCCTCAGCTCCGCCCTCGGTCTCACACGCCGCCCGTAAAGTATTTGTGGTGGCGGCGGAGGCAGCGGAGGTCTTGATGGCCATGGTCGTGGTCTCGGTCTACCCACAGGTGGTCTCCAAGCCGATGATCTCAGCTCCGTCCCTGGGCTCCGCCCCTGTTCCGCCCTTGGCCACCATCGCCTCCCGGAAACCATCTGTGGTGGTGGCGGGGGCAACGAAGGGCCCAATGGTGGCCATGGCCAAGGATCCAGTCTCCACACAGGTGGCCTGCGAGTGAGTGATCTCGTCTCTGCCTCCAGGCCCCGCTGCCGCCCGAAAGTCATCTGTGGCGGCGGCGGCGGCGGCGGGGATAGTCCTGGCCATGGATCGGGCGATGGTCCTCCTACCGTTGGGCTAATCGGAGCCAACGCTGCTCCGAGGCCCCTCCGAAGCTCCTGCGGCCTCTCCGGCCATGGTCCTAGTCTCTGGATAGGTGGTCTCCAGGCTAGCGATCCCGACTTCACTCGCAGGCCCCCCCGCCGCCCGAAAACAGTCCGTGATGGTGGTGGCGGTGGCGGTGGCCGCGAGGACAGTCCTGACCCTGGACCTGGCAACGGTCCCCCAACCGTTGATGATGATGATGATGGCTAGTTACAAAAGAAAGTTTGTTTTCTCTTATTTATCCTCAGGACTAATTAAAATATATTAAACAATCCAGTTCTGAAAAATGAGTTCTAAATGATTTTTTTCTTCATTGTTGCCGTTTTTTATTAGGATGTGCACGCCAGCCCTGTTCTCCCACACACATAATTCCAGATCCTTTTATATTTATTCCTAAGGATATTGAATTCACCTAGAAAGAAACCATCAGCCACATCAAATTCAAAGGTTTATAGAGAAGCTGATGAATTTCAGACTTCTAGGCATGTAATCCTACACAATGTTGGTTCTTGAGTGTACAGATTGAATCATTACCCACAACCAGAGTGGATCTCTTCCCCACTCCACCATCACTGCTGTTTCCATGTCCTTAAATTTTTTGAAAGTTCAGTCTATGCTGCCACCAATGGTGCCTTATTTTGAAACTGCTGTTACTCATTTGTGAGAATCAAAGTAGATAAAATGGATAACTATGAAGCATGCCTTCTACTTAACTCATCAATATCAAGGACCCATTCTAATTAGCCAGGGTAATTAGCTTGGTATGCCTTGTCATTAAAATTTCCAGTAATGTGATTCAAGGATTTCCCATTTGGAAGTGTTAGGTGACCACCACCAGCATTCCTCCATGGACTTAATACCAAAAGCAAGACCTTATTCAAATGCCTTAAATGAAACGGAAAATACCTCAAATGGCAAACTCTATAATTAGATCATTGCATCAACATCTGACTCTAAAGAGATGGATAATCCAATAATTTCCAGCCCCAAACATGTTGGAACCAATTATTGGTTCTTTTTAATTAAAATATTTTTTAAAAAATCCTATATTGTTTGCTGACATACATGATAAGCTATACATAAATAATAAAACAACCTAGTAAACATTCAACCTATTTAAACATTCAAACCTAAATTGCATCAATAATATCAATCCAACTAAAATACTACCAATAACTCATCTAGTGTGTTTCTAGATTAATTTAATAAGCTCCCATTCTTGCCCTGCCTCTTGCCAACCTAGCAGTTTGAAAGAATGTAAATGCAAATAAATAGATACTTTAGTAGGAAGGTAGCAGCATCCCATGTGGCTCAGCATATAGTTGTAGAAAGCCCCCCCCCCCCCCTCCCGAGAATGAAATATTTTTTGGGATATTAAAAGAATATTATATTTTCCCAGAGGAGAAATCGAGAAAAATCTTAACAAAGGCAGAAAGCAGCTTCAACAGCCTCCAGAAGATGCCTGAAGTCTTTAGAGATGGATATTTTGTGCCCATTAAGAAAGACTGGGCCAATCTATTCCCCCCCCACACACACACACACACAAAAACACCTTCAGCTCCAGTTGATGGGATTAAGAAGGACAGGATAGGATTTTTAGGACATAATAGGATTAACACCATCAGAATAGCAAAAGACAGGAAGCTCACTACATTGCACAATATTTCAAACACAAAACCCCAAAGAATTTATAAAAGGCCACTTATCCCAACCCCATTTTGTTAGCTGTCCCAAAACTACATGCTGTTGTTGCTTCTCATCAATAAATAGAGTCCTTTCTTTCCAATTAACCTCCATTGTATTTCCAAAGCCTTTCTCCCTGTTTGGAACCAGACTAGATTTTTCTTCCAACATGCTGGTCACATGATTATGGATTTTTCTTCCAACATGCTGGTCACATGACCATGGAAGCATCTTTGGCCAACATAGCCTCCCTGGAAACACAGGCTCCCTGGAAATGGAGATGTGCACCACCTCCTTAAGTCAGATACACCTGAACAGGGGAAACTTTTACCTTTACCTTACTATTGATATATAGATTATATTTAAATTAATAAAGATAAGATTGATTTCTTGCTGAACTCTAAACAAAGCTAGGCCTTGGAAATTGTTATCAATAAACAAATATACATAGAAATAAACATAGATTTTTTTGACAAAAATACCTGTCACATATTTTGCCATGTACTTGTGTAAGTACACAAGAAATACCTGTACAAAGAGGTAAGGAAAAATTAATAAAAATATGTTAGGTTGATTCTCAGTGCCATTCCAGCTTCCTGAAATACTTTCAATAAATGAAACTAAATAGTTGCTATGCATTCTAATTTGGTTTATCTTTTGAAATAAAATAAGTGACTTAGTATTAGCAAAGCAGTATTTGAATAAGTATTATACTTAGCATGCACCAGCTCAATTTAAAATAATTGGTAAAATGTACAATGCACCACATAGAATCATGGAGTCAGAAGAAGCCATTCTCATCTATTGTGCAGAAAGTCCAATTAAATCATCCATAATTGATGGTTAACTAGATTCTGTTGAATAAAACCTAGTGCAATGGCACTTACTAATATTTTGAGTCATTGATTCCAAGGCCAAACAGTCTTACTCATTGGAAATATTTCTCAACATTTAATCTGTTTTGCTGTACTATATATCCCATAAGTGATGATAGGAAACAGGTCTTGACATCTCTTCAAGTAATTGAAGAATGCTATACTCCCTCCTTAGCCTTCCAAGTTTTTTCCAAGTTAAATATACTCAATTCCTCCACATTTCCTTATAGGACTTCCTTAGTCCTATGCTCATCTTCACTGACTTTCTTTGCTCTTTTCTTCTTCAATCCTCCTTCAAATGTAATGTTGCAAACTAGACAGAATATTCAAGGCAAAGTCTTGCCACTACAGAATGGAATGGAATTGTTTTTTCCTGTAATTTTGAAATTATTTTTTTCTGATATAATAACAAGAACAAATGAGAATTTAGGTTAGAATCTCTATAATCCTTCCTTTAACATTGGATTATTCATACATTTTAATTTACACATCTTTCTCCCTAGCTTGACAAACACATTTTTATTTATAATTTGTTCCACTGAATGAATCAGTACTGTGAAAGCTTATGATACCTACCTGCCAAATAGAAGAAAACAGACCTGTCAGCCAGTGAACTTAAAAAAAATGAAGAAAACCAAGGAATTTAGTCATAGCAAAAATATGGTTTTTAATCTGAATACTTTCAAAGAATGAAACGTAATATTTGTATATTGAGGTAATTACAAAAATGTAACTTTTAAAAAAGGTAGTTGTCATATCTAAACTTTTTAAATGCTTTATCTTCTTACTAGTCTACAGACACCTATAATATTAGCCTATTCTGATGGTTTCTGTAATTCAGTGGAATTTTTAAAAAAATATCAAAAGTTCATTTAGTTTTCTAAGTGAAGCATCCCAACAGTTTGGAACTGGATTCTGAATAGAAAACTAACTATTCATATAGAGAAAGCTGAATTACATTCAAACTGAATGTGTACTTTCTTGTTTCTTCTTCATCCAATTATAGGAGTAGTGCAGGAATCAATTTTCGTTTACAGTCCCTGAAGTGGTAGAAATATTAGCTAGCAAATTTAATATGCAGATAATATCAGTTGAGAGTGAGAAAGGAAACATTTGCAAAATCCTTTTAAAGTTTACTGGGTGTTCTTCAATTCTACTGAAGTCACATTTAAGATGACAATCCTGTGTGTATTTAGCAGAGAGAAACTCACAATATGGCTTACTTCTAACTAAATAAGATTGGGCAATAATAACACTGTCCCTTCACTGTAACATAGTAGTGAAGAAGTTGGACTGACATTAAGGAGACCCAGGTTCAGATTCAGTCACAACCACGGAAATTTTGGGTAAGTCACTTTCCCTTAGTCCAAACTATTATTGATTTATTTGATTTGTCAATTGCTTACAAGATAATAGGTATAAGTATAAACATGAGTAAGAATACATGAAATAGGTACGAATAAATGGGGACAATAGGACAGGGACAGTAGGCACGATGGTGCCCTTACAGACCTCTTAGGAATGGGCTGAGGTCAATAGTGGATGGTTTGAGGTTAAAGGAGTGGGCGTTAGAAGATGTAACAACAGAGTCAGGTAGTGCATTCCAGGCATTGACCACTCTGTTGCTGAAGTCATACTTTCTGCAATCAAGTTGGGAGTGGTTTACATTGAGTTTATTATATCTGTTGTGTGCTCTTGTATTGTTTCGGTTGAAGCTGAAGTAGTCATTGACTGGTAGGACATTTTGGCAGATAATGTGGTGTACTACGCTTAAGTCCAACCGTAGGTGGCGTAGTTCAAGGTTGTCCAAGCCCCTAATCTTTTTCCTGTGGTGAAAAATAGAAACAGGAACACCACACACATCCCGCTTTAAGTTCCTAAAAAATAGGAAATATAAATCTAATATATCTATCCATACTTAATCTCTTCTGACTGAACATCTAAATCAAACAGCAAGCATTCATGTTCAAAAGGAATGGCCTGCAAACCACAACATTTGCAGAAATATTTCCTCCTGAGTTAAAACTACTTTAATCCAGGAATACCCCAATTTTGCCAAATGGAAAATAACCATGTGCAGGGTCACGGAATACTATCAAAATTATTGGAAAACAATCTCTTGGAAAGGGATATGGTGGCATTTTGTTGCAGATTCCATTTTGTGTTCCTCCTTTACCATTTTTTAAAGTAATTAAACAAGCTGAACTTGGTACAAATGTGATTATATAATCTGTAGTGAATAGAAACTGGCATAGATTCTAGTCTAACATTTGATTCTGCAAAACTGTTCCAAGCACTTCCCCACTACTATTAGAAATGTGGAAAGTTACTGTCTATCAGAATTATACTGTATGATTTTGTTGTTAATGGATGTGATCCAAGCTAGAATTCATGCTGCTCACAAATATTCTTTCTCTGTCCCTTCTTACTGGCAAGATGATAGGTTCAGCCTCAAATCCAGGGTTTCTAAAAATCCAAAACTCTTTCAAGAAGGCTAGAGAGAAAAATAATGTTGGATTCTTTAATCCAACATTATGGGATAGCCATAATTCAGACTGAGTTGAAAATTTCTTTTAATTGGAGTTGGATTCATGCTTGAATTAGTTTGGACTGGGTCAAATATATGGAAATCTTTTTATTTCCCTTCATTGTCCCTTTCTTCTTCTTCTTGTCAAGAAGTGTAAATCTCCAATAAAACAATAATATGGTGAGAACATGTAAGTAGCAACCCAAGACAACTGTGTGACTCAGTAAAGACAGTCTGTCACCAGGAATATCTGAGATTTTTTTTTTTCCTCACTAACATCTCAAGCTAATGTATCTATTAAGTCTTGTGGCTGCAAAATTGGGATTATGATGCCCAACAATTTGCTTAAAGTCCAATTGTCCATGTAACTACATACCGTATTTTTCAGATTATAAAATATTCCAGACTATAAGACCTAGCACCTAGCTTTTGGGGTGGAAAACAAGGAGAAAAAACTGCCTCTGTCTCCCAGCAATTTGTCTCCTTGAAGCAAACAGCAAGCAGCCTGGTCAGCTTCAGCACAGCCTGATTTAGCACGAGCAGCTGATTGGCAGTTGGATCTGTCTCCTGGAATACCACTGATTAGCTGTTCCAGGCTGCGGGGATTGCCGCTACCCATCAACACCATTGCCATCCATAGCTGCCACCGCCTATCCCTGCCATCCAGTGGTGGTATTCTATTGGTTCAGCCCAGTTCTGATGAGCCGTTAGCGGCAATAAGCAGCAGAGACAGAACCGGTTCTCTCCACTGCTCTGCTGTTAGGCCCACCCACCCACCTGGGCTCTCATACTCACCTTTATCCTCTGAGTTTGAAGCACAGCTGCTCTGAATTTGAGTTTGAAGCACAGCAGAGTGTGGAGTGGCAGCTGCTGAAGAGACCAGGAGAGTGCAGGCTTGCAGGAAGTGAGTTAGAATTACTCTGCACCTGCACAAAGTACGCATTTGGTGTGTGCACGCATGCAAAGTGTGTGCACGTGCGTAAAGTGCATCCACCAAGCCACACCCACCGAACTGGTGGTAAAAATATTTGAATTCCACCACTGCTGCCATCTGGAACAGGCCGAAAATGGGACACACAAAGGCTGAAAATGGGGTGCGTGAAAGCCAAAAATGGGATGTACAGAGGCCAAAAACGGGGAGCATGGAAGCAGTGATAGATGGCAGCAGTGATGGGCGGAAATGTGCCAATGGGCGGCAGTCATCTCCACAGCCTGGAATATCTGATTGTCAGTATTCTGGGAAGCCGATACAACCACCAATCAGCTACTTGTGCTAAATCAGCTGTGCTGAAGCTGACCAGGCTGTTTGCTGTTTGCTGCAAGGAGACAACTTTGGCGGGGCTTCGGCAACATTAGCTGTATAAGACACACAGACATTTCCACCCAGGTTTTTTTTGGGTGGGGGGGAGAGTGCATCTTATAGTCTGAAAAATATGGTACATGTTTGTACATAATATTTGAATATTGTAAAGATATATTTTAAATTATGTATTTATTCATAGAACATCATCTTGATTTCCTCCAAGAGCTCAAGATGATATGCAGAAAACCTTTCTCTAATTATCCCACAAGAAATATATTTTGAAGTAGGTTGGATTGAGACAATGAGTAGTCCAAAATACCCAATGAATTTCCATCCATGGCTGAGGATTTGCTTCAAGTTCACCCAGTCCTGGTCCATAAATCTTAATTATCAAAGCATAATGTCTCCAAACTCAAATATTATTGAATGGAATGGTAAACATAATTTAGGCCAGAAATGAACACATTTCCTATTCCAATTTCTACTGTAATTGTAAACAATTAAAAAAATCCTAAATAAATTATATATTGCATTAAATATCAGATAAATTCTTTCAGGAGTTGGTATTACGGTAATTTGGGAACTTTGAAGAACTTTTAGACACAAAGTTAAAGGTGAAAAATGGAGATGTTTGCCTTCAAGAGAAATATTGAACTGGAAAAAACCTCTTGCCTCGTGTCTTCTCGTGATATCAAATGACTTTTTCTGGATTCCCAGATGGTTGATTTCTGATTCTGAGCCTCTGATTTTGGACATCCATTTTCAGATATAACTTGTTTTTAAAAAAACCCAAAACATAAATCCTTTCTTTTTCAATAATCTGGATTTAATTTTGACATTAAAGTAACAGTGAGCCTTTAATCTGCAGAAGTTTGACAGCTGAATTCAATTCTTGTGTGTATATACAGAAGCAAATGAAAAAATGTGTGCATTTGCTTTGGTTCTTGCATTAACAAAGACTAATGAAGCCCGGGTTGCCTTGTGTGTCAACCACTCAACCACACCAATTAAGATGTCAAATGTTACCCTTAGGTCTTAAAACAAAACTCAGATTTTCCTGAGCTTTTCATTATGCTAAGAGTAAAAAATTCAATTCCATATGTCAACCTCGTCCAATTTGGACACCCACCAGATGAGAAGAGTCTAATTCCCAGAATTCCCCTGTCAGGATGGAAGTTACTGAGAATTCTGGAACTATGTTACTTCTCTACAAGATACCAAGATTGGAGAAGGCTGTGTAATGCCCACAGATGAAGCAGTTAACTTCTATGATAGTATTAAGATGGGTAGACTTCAACTTTGCAACTAGCAAAGTAGTTGAGGACTGAGAAATTCAGATCTGAATGCAAATCTTTGTTTCAAATTCAAAACAACTTGACCTGACACAGGGTGGGCTTCAAAAATATCAGCAACCGGTTCTCTGCCTGGTTACTGGGTGAGCATGGCCATGGTGGGCATGGCCTAGTCAGCCTCCTGCACCACAGCAGAGGGCCTGTTTTTGCCCTCCCTGGTCTCTGGAGGCTTTCCTTGAGCCTCCAGGAGAGCAAAAATGGCCTCCCTGGGTTCCGGAGCCCCTCCAGAGCCCCTCCGGAGGCCGGAAACAGGCCCATTTCTGGCCTTCAGAATTTCCAGGAAGTCCATTTTTCACTCTCCCCAAGCTCCGGAGGCTTTCTCAAGCGTCTGGGAGGGTGAAAACAGCCTCCCCTGGGCTATGGAGGCCCTCTGGAGGCCAGAAATGGGCCTGTTTCTGGCCTTCCAGAGCCTCCGGGAGGTCCATTTTTCACCCTCCCCAAGCCTCTGTGTGGGCCCTGCATTTACCTGGCATCTAAATGGGCCATGTGGAGACTCCTGGGAAGGGTAGGTGGGGCCAGCCAGGGGTAGGATTTGCCAGTTCGCCAAACTGGCCATAAAACTAGCTACAGGTTCACCTGAACTGGGGTGAACCCATAGCAGCCCACCCCTGGTTTGACATTTTTGAAATGGTCTAGCCAATTCAGAAGTGTTTTTTACTCAAAATGTCCCATTGTTCTGAATGTGAAATAAGCATTTCTACCTCAAAATGGGCTTCTGAAAGTATTTTGTTTACTTTTATGAATGATTTCCAGGGAATTCCAACAAAAAAGTGAAGACATCAAATTGGTGTGTAGAACTCTGTAGATTTCGTTTTGCTAGACATTATCTTTCTAATTTTTAGGAATTTAAAATGCTTTGCTCACCCCATCTTTCTTTCTCAAAGGGGACAGTTGGAGCGTTGGTGAAGAAGAGCGACTTCCATGGAAACTATGGCAGGGTTGGCTGCATCAGTTTCTGTCCACTTTGGTAATAGTGCACCTGAATGTATTTAGCGATGGAGGAGGAGAAAGCAGCTGTGGACAGATGTATGGTAATCTTAAAGAATGGTGAAAACAGCATTGGGACACTTTTCTACAAGCTCCACTCTTTTGAGTGGTCCTATGACATCATAATGTACATAGGAGAAGAGGCAGGATTTGTGTTTCAATGCTTCATGTTTTACCCCTGTCCCCTCACACCTTTACAAATGCTGCTGGGTTCTTGGTAGATCTTCCATAAGTTGGGTCAAGACTAGCAATGAAAGTTCTACATTCTTCCAATACAAACTATTCAATACATCTGAACATTTGCTTTGCCCATCCTTTGGTGATCCTTCCTTTCTGAAAACACAAAAGGGCTTCTTGTTTTTAGCACCAACAAGCAAGAATAACTATATGCAGTTTTCTAAAAAAACATAGAAGAAATCACCAAGTCAAAATGCTTAACAGTGCCAGTTCAGAAAAAAAATTTCAAATATTTGATGCAGTGGTGGTATTCTACTGGTTCGGCCCAGTTCATCTGAGCTGGTAGTGGCAATAAACAGCAGAGACCGAACTGGTTCTCTCCAACGCTCTGTGTTGGACCACCTCCTCTCTGGGCTCCCATACTAACCTTTATGTCCTGCTTTTGAAGTGCAGCTGATTGGCGCAGCACAGCAATTGCTGCGCGGCAGCTACTGAACATGCTTTTTGTGGATTTTAGTTCTGAGTTTAACACAATTCTTCCACATAGACTAGTGTCTAAACTTCTGGACCTTGGGCTTTCTAATTCAATCTGCCATTCATAGAGGGTCAGATTAGGTAATCATACTTCTTCAGCCCTTATTCTTAACACTGGTACACCACAGAGTTGCGTGTTGAGTCCCTTACTCTATACTCTTTATGTGCATGACTGCATTCCCACTCACGCTAGTAATACTATTGCTAACTTTGCAGATGATACAACAGTGGTGGGACTTATCTCTGGGAGGGGGGGGGGGAATGAGTCTGCCTACCAAGATGAGGTGAACCGGTTGCTTTCATGGTGTGGAAACAATAACTTGGTCCTCAACAACAATAAGACAAAGGAGCTTATAGTGGACTATAAAAGGAACATATCAGACATCAAGCCCTTGCTTATCAATGGAGACCGAGTGGAGCAAGTGGCCAGTTTTAAGTTTCTGGGTGTTACCCTAAAAGAGGACCTGCCTTGGGTGCCCACATTGCAGCCCAGGTCAAAAGAGTCCAGCAGAGATTATACTACCTGAGACTTCTCAGAAAACAACAACTGAATGAAAAACTGCTGGTGACCTTTTACCGCTGCACTATAGAGAGCATTTTGACCTCACCCCTTTCCTAAGAAGTCTGTAGGGGGCGTGCATAAGCACACCAACAGTGCCTACCATCCCTGTCCTATTGTTTTTTTATTTTTCTTATATGTACCCATTTCATGTATTCATAACTATGCATATACTTATACTTATTATCTTGTAAGCGATTGACAAATCAAATAAATTCTAAATTCTAAATTTTAACATACTGCACCTCTGTATGGTTTGCCAATTGCATAGTGGCAGATAGGAAAGCACTCCAGAGGGTTAACGACATTGCCCAGAAGATCATTGGTTGCCCTCTCCCCTCTTTGGAAGAGCTTTATAGCTCCCACTGCCTTAAGAAAGTTCAAAACATTCTCATCCTGGGAACCCGTTTTTTTGAACTATTACCATCTAGTAGATGGTACAGAATAATAAGAACAAGGACAAATAGGCTGAAGAACAGCTTCTATCCCAGGGCTGTAGCTCTTTTGAATTCTGCAGTATAGTGCAGTGTTGATGTGGTATCGGGGGTTTCTGGTTCAATGTGTGAAAAGGTGAAGGATGTGTATTCATGTTTATTTTCATGGTCATGATGTGCACTGAAGATGGTGTTAGATTTTATTGCACGAGGTGCAATGACAATAAAGTAAACTAAAACTAAAACTAAAAGTGAAGCATCAGGGAGAGTGCAGAATTTCAGGAGGTGAGTCAAAATCCCTCTGCGCTTGTGCAAAGTGCGTGTTTGGTATGTGCTCATGCACAAAGTGTGTGCATGCAAAGGGCACCCACCAAGCCATGCCTACTGAACTGGTGGTAAAAATATTTGAAACAAACCACTGATTGGAGGGCATGTAATTTGGACTGAAGCATTTGAAGAAAGGATACAAGTTAATTGTTGAGGACATGGTTGTGTTCACACAGTAGTGCTGGCCCAATTAGTTGCTATCCCAGGGAAATGATCTCATGCAGTCAAGACATGAGGAAAAGTCACTATTGATGGCTTTCTAGCCACTACAAGGATAGCTAGAAGACTTCTGAACTTGTCTGCCAAAGTTTGTTTCAGAAAATGTTCTCAAGACCTTATAAAAAAGATGTTGAGACTCTAAAAAAAGTACAGAGAAGACCAACCAGGATGATTAGGGGACTGGACACTAAAACATATGAAAATAGTTACAGGAACTGGACATGGTTAGTCTAGTAAAGAGAAGGACCAGGGAAGACATGATAGCAGTCTTCCAATATTTGAGGGGCCTCTAAAGCGCCTGTAGGCCAGACAAGGAATAGTGGATGGAAACTGAACAGAGAGATTTAACCTGGAAATAAGGAGAAACTTTCTGACAGTGAGAACAATCAACCAATGGAACAGCTTGCCTTCAGAAGTTGTGAGAGCGCCATCACTTGAGACTTTCAAGAAGAGATTGGACTGCCATTTGTCAGAAATGGTGTAGGGTCTCTTGCTTGGGAGGTCCCTTCCTACACGGTCCCTTCCAACTCTGATTATCTTTTATCTGTTGTCTGTTATTTTTTTCCCCACTGATGGCAGATAACTTTGCTAGGATATTGTTTGTTGGTCACAGTTTTTATTATTATTGCTATAGTTATTGTTAGCTGCCCAGAGGTATGAAGGTATAATGGGCAGTCATATAAATCATTAAATAAATAATGAATTCATACTTAAAAATTCTATTGGGCAATATTGAGGTCAACCTATTGAGAAAGGTTCAATTTCTACTCTTTCCTGCACCTCTTTTACCCCTTCAAGTGATCCTGGGGAGTAGAAAGAGATACAGACAAGATTATCAGAGAGATATCATTTATTTATTTTTTAAAAATCACTCTAGGACATCTGCCAACAGTAGGACAAGCTAGGAAACTCTGTTAAACTTCTTGCCCTTGTTTTTATGAAACAGTTGATCCTGGGGCAGCTTTGGACTAAACAAAACAAAAACGTTCATTTAATCCCAGAAATGACAGGGTTACTGTGCTTGTAAAATAGAGTATATTAACTCCAGCCAAGACCCATTTAAGAGTGTTGTGTGAACAGAGGTTGGAAAGTTCATGTGGAAGAGAACAGTTTCTGTTCTTGGCATCTCCAGTTAGATTAGAAAAGACTCCTATCTGAATACCCAAATATTTTCTAGCAATCAAAGTAATCAGTACTAGAGCTGACCAAGTATGATGCAGTATTTAAAGTTCTTGATTTTTTTAAAAACTAGATTAATATGTATTGTAGTTTTATGTTCAGAAAGTATTTTTAATCACGATTTGTTTTAATTCTTTATTATGACTGGACTACAGAGAAATAAACAGGAATTTTTTGGGGGGGGGCCGGGAGGGCTTAAGCTGTATGTGATTATCTATCTCCATCTTGTGGTTACTTGCACAAATGGCAGGCATAAAAGTGTTTGGAAAGCTTATATGAGTTAGAAAATTGCATGCCATCCGAAGTAACTATATGGAAAAAAGTGTGCCAGGGTAACCGGTCTGCAGCAAAGCCTTTGAGCATAAGTTCAGTACAGTCTTAGTATACTAAAAAATTCACCTGCAGATCTATAATTAAATAACTAGTTCTGTGTTTAACATTCTGTTGTATGTTCCTCAGAAACAGACCAAAATCCAGTGATATATCTGTTCTGAACTACTGCAGTTTCTGAACAACTTTCAATTGCAATCTTATATGGTTGTATTTCTGTAACAAGGCCTAGAAGTTACTGGTCATTGATACATCCCCACTTTAAAAGGCAAGGGAAGAAGGCAAGAACACTTCTCTCACCTTGTGAGAATTTCATCCTACATATTCTGCTCCAGGAAGAAACATTGAAACAATGCCTCTTTCAATATACTAAATATGTTTTGGTAATAAAAATAGATAGATAGATAGATAGATAGATAGATAGATAGATAGATAGATAGATAGATAGATAGATAGATAGATAGATAGATAGATAGAAAGATTGATAGATAAATGATAGAAATAGACAAAGGATGAGCAAGTAAGCGAGAGACAGAAAGAGAGAGAAAGAGGGATAGTAGAGAGATATAGATATAGAGAGGTGCTAGACAGCCAGCCAGCCAGCATAAGATTTTGCCAGCATCGTACCAATTGATATTCAGCACAGGAAATAGTTTAGTTATGATTTATAAGTAAGTTACTAGCCTTTAGTACTGCACAATTCAAAAATAACAAAATAGCCAAAACGTAATAAAGGAAAAACATTCCTCTCCCCCCATCCCAAGTGTAAGTCTACAATAAGCCAATGGAGTTGTTGCTGTTTTAAGTGCATTTTGGGCTGAAGGTTGATTATGTTCTTCCATTTGCTTGGCCATTGTCCACTATCTTGGCCTAAGCATTTCCAGTAACTCAGTGAATTTTTCTTAAGGTCATCCTGTTAGCTGGGTGATATCATTTAGAGTATGATGAGAACATGAAAGAAGAGAAGTAAACATATACAGGTACACATATATATACACAGCCCACACAATTATAAGTATAATCTCTATGGGGATATGGCAGTGGCCTCATAATTGGATGCCCAATTCAGCTATCCAGGCAATCGTTTCTGGTATTGCTTCATGCAGACCTTTTAGCAGGGATGGGATTCTACCTGATTGGTCCAGTTCTATAGAACTGGGTGTTATGATACTTCCCAGTTTGGAGAACTGGCAAATTGCATCACTGGCTGGCCCCTCCTTTCCTCTCCCTGCCCACTCACTCACTCCACCCTTACCTGGCATGCACGCCAGCCTGCATTTAGTAAGCTGCTATTTTTCCTTTTCCCCCTCCCATCAGCTGTTCTGCTGTGCCAGGAGATTTAGATTAGCTAGAAAGCAGGAAATCATTTTTCAGTGCAGACTCAGATAGCAGATTGCAGAATCATAGATCTCTAAGTGAATTCAACTCAATCTGCCTGCTTGCTTTGCCTGGTTTTGGATAAAAGGTACTCTTTTTTTAAAATAAAAAATTCAATATTTACATAAATATTTATAATATTTACATACAAGCTACGCCCATCCAGTCACATGAACACCAAGCCATGCCCAGTTAACAAGCCACACCCACCCAGTCACATGACAACTAAGCCACACCCACAAATTAGACCACACCCACAGAGCCGGTTGTTAAGAAATTTGAATCCCACCCCTGCCTTTTAGGAACCAGAAAATGCAAATTGTGAGCAATCTTACACAATACAGTATATTTAATAGTTTCCACATCAGCACCACAGTCAGCAACACTGGATGATGTGACTTTTTCAAATGGAATAGTGCTTTTCACTTTTTAATTCCTTGTTGCCATGATACAAGTAGAGAAATAACTTTCTGACAATCCAACAATGTTCTCTCATTAACGCAAGTGGGACAAGTGGGTGACCGGGTAACCAGGTAACCGGTTTGGGAACGTGGCCAGCCAGGGGTTGCCACCGGTTCGATGACCCACGCCAAATCACTGCTACCGGTTCACCGGTGTGAACTGGTTGAATATCACCCCTGGCTTACATCCATCTTTTAATCTAGGGAACCAGCAAGATGACTCACATTAGAAGCAGCCTCATTGAATCCCAGAGGAATAACTCTGCAATGAGCTGAGAAATAATGATTGGTCCAAAATCATCTAGGAAGCTCTATGGTTGAGAGGGGATTTGAACTATAGCCTAATAGATCCCAATATAAAACATAAAACACTATTATACCAAATCCTTTCTTCCTCCTTTTTATGCAAGAAATAGTTATACTTGTTGGACTTGGCTAATACTGATGGGTGAGAATTTCATTTAATTCTTAAAAAGAAAAAAAATTAAATGGCAAATTTATTTCAAAAAGAGAACTTGAAAAGAATTGGTGACTTAATTTTTTTAAAAAGAGAAAATAAAATGGGCAGATTTAGATCTGAGAAAATAAAATGGGCAGATTTATCCTTCTCACAGTCTATTGATAAGGATTTTATCCTTTGTGTTTAATCAATATTAATTCTCTGGTGATGTAGGATTAAGATTTTCTGTTCTCTGTAGTTCCTTTCTTGGTATTTAGTCTGATTAAGTGTGATGCATTCTCTGTTTTGAGCAGTAGAGGGGAGTCTTAGTGCAATTAATGGTAAAGAAGATTCTTGAAAAATACACATTAGGCCACTGCAGAAAGTGAAAAAAAAATCCAGATGAGGAAAATCTTCATTAATTCTGCAACTCATGAGCAATTTAAGACAAAGTTGTTGTTAATCTTTTGCTTTTCATGCTTTTTGCAATACTTACTACTAATAAAGAATATCTCTATGCTATCTCTCTTTTGACTCCAATAAGACCTCCCTGTTCTCCCAATCTTATTAGGATGAAAAATTCTTTATTGACATCCATATTGGTGAAGGTGAAACCTAGGAGAAATTCCTTCATTCCTATACTTACACTCATGCCCTTGTCACTGGACTCAATTTTTTATGTGGCGTATAGTACCTGAACAAATAACCTCATAACTTTTGAGTAGCACAAATGGTCAAAATCAGCAGGAAGTTTTTTTAAATATCATTGTGAATTAAGACAAATGGAACTATGCAAACAAAAGAAATAATTATAGAATCAGAGGAAGGGACCCTGGAGTACCTCTAGCAATGGAGCACTCACAACTCTGGGAGGCAAGCTGTTCCATTGATTAATCCTTCTCACCGACAGGAAATTCCTCCTTGGTTCCTAGTTGGATCTCCTTCTGATGACCTTCCATCCATTGCTTCTTCTCCTACCCTCTGATGCTTTGAAAAAAAAAGATGACCTACTCCTCCCAGTGCAGCCCTTCGAGTATTGGAAGATGGCTTTGATGCCATCTCTTCTCTTCATTAGGCTAAACATGTCTAGTTTCCTTAGCCATTCTTCATACAGTTTAGCCTCCAGACCCATTATCGTGTTTGTTGCTCTTTTCTGCACTTTTTATATGCCTCAGAATTTTTTTGTATCATGTGACCAGAAATAGACAAAGTATTCCAAATGTGGCCTTACCAGTGTGATATAGAACAATACTATAATTTCTCATGATCTTGATGCAGAGGTAGTATTCAGCAGATTCTGACCAGTTCTGGAGAACCGGTAGTGGAAATTTTGAGTAGTTCAGAGAACCGGCAAATACCATCTCTGACTGGAGATTTCCCCTGCCATGCCCACCAAGCCATTCCCATAGAACCGGTAGTAAAAAAAAAATTGAATCCCACCACTGTCTTGATGATATTCCTCTGTTGATGCAGCCTAGACTGCATTGACTTTTTTTGGCAGCTGCAGCACACTGCTGGCTCATACTTAAGTGGTGATCCATCCAGGCACTTATATCCCTCTCAATAGATACTATTGTTGAATCAGATACTGACTGTTCTGTATCTGTCCATTTGTTTTTTTCTGCCTGACCACATTTCTCATCACTGAATTCTGAACACTGAAGTCAATCTTGAAAGCTCAGTTTCTGTACTGGGTGGCTGTTTTGGGACAGTTAAAATGGGAAGATAATGGGTCAGACCTTTGCATCCACTGACATTCTCCCTTTTTTCTGGATTTTGCAATAGGATCTTTAAAAAAAAATGTTTACATGCAGACTATCCAGGTGTGAGTAGATGAATGCATCAGTGAATAGACATTGCTGAACATATGCATATTTTACTGCATAATTATTTTGATTATTAATGAAAAGAAAAATGTCCTTGAACTTAATTCTGGGTGATCCTTTTCTATGGTCATGTTATGGAAGTGATTTGCTGCCTCTTTCTGGGGCTTACTTTTGTCTTCCCAATCCAGTGTAAAATTGGGATTTTCTTATTGTCTTCTAGCCAAGAACTTATGTCCAATACTGCTTAGCTTCCAAGATCAGCCAAAGTCATCTAGGCACTGTTATCTCCCATAATTCCCTTTAATTAGATTATATCATATTGAAGGCCTTTGCAGTGCACCAGTTGTGCCCTTGCTGGATCAAGAGCCCTTCAGACAGACACTCATGCTCTTGTCACCTCAGGACTTTAATGCTATATGTGAATATGGGGCTTCCCTTGGGGAAAAAAAGGACCCAAAAATTCTAATTGGCTCCTAATGTGGCTAACATAAGGAGTGAGGGGCATGCCTCAATATGTCCATGTGACAACCCTGGTCATAGAGAAGAGGGATTCAATCTATTTGTCAAAGCATCTGGAATTAGGACAAGAAGTAACAGATGGAAACTTATCAAGGAGAGATCCAACCAAGAACTAAGGAGAAATTTCCTGATAGTTATTACAATCTGTGGAATGTTCGTTGGTTAATAACTTGACTTAATACTGTAATCCCTTATGGAATAAAATAGTAGCACAAGAGAAGAATTCCTGTTTTAAAAGATACAGAAGGAGACAATGGAAAACATAACTTTGAAATGGACACAGTTTGCTTCATTCCATGTCATTTTACAGCTTGCAATGTATTCTCAGTATATTGAAGATTTTAGCTTATGAAGAACATATTTTCAATCAAAACTGATTAAGTACTAATGTATCCTTGAGTACTCTGTAAATCAAATAAAAACAGGGGGAAATAATGCATCTTATTGTGAAGTGTTTCATATTCACCTCAGCCTAACAGAATATTGGGATGGTCATTACTGTCATTAAAGCAATGAAGTTAGGCTCACCTCCCTGAGAAACCAGATCTACTGCATTGAATTCAGACAGACATTCTGCCTTACATTAGACGGAACCTATTACACTAGAAGGGTATTAAGAAGTAGTAACATTATTTATGGCTCTTAAAAGAAAACACCTGGAAGTTCACCGGGTACCCTCAAAGGAGTAACATAGTAGGACTGAATGGTAATAAAATAATATAGCAGTCAGGAGAAATCAGCAGAGC
Organism: Bungarus multicinctus; assembly: GCA_023653725.1. Lineage (NCBI taxonomy): Eukaryota > Metazoa > Chordata > Lepidosauria > Squamata > Elapidae > Bungarus > Bungarus multicinctus. The sequence continues at coordinate 75,216,156 of CM042846.1, read as the reverse complement.
AAATACTCATGATTTCTAGCATTTTTAAAAAAGCACAGCTTAATTAAATAAAAATCTGTGTCTACATGGGATACAGGAGGGCTACTAAAACAGAATGTTTGAATTTGCTTTGGAAATAGGGCCCTGAAAAATTTAAAAGGGCTGATTTCATTTTCATTAAAGCTTCCCATCCCCTTCAAAGTATATTGTCAAAGAGAAGTGGACCTGCATTAACATTTTTAATCAGTATCAAGGCACCACCACTAGAGGCACAAATAGCGCATCCCCAAGATGAGAGTGGTGCCTGCATCACATCGGACAGTGCCTGTTTAATACAGACCTGGCAAGAAAAAAGTAATTATGGCAAAATTTGCATACTTGTTACTCCTGAAATAATAGGCAGAATAGCAAGGGTGATGTTGGAGCCTTAAGCCAGCAAGTTGACCCAGAGCTGCAATTTCAGGGTTGACAATTCTGCCTTACTGCTGGTCTGGATTGGATCTTTATCCATTTACTTTTTTTGTATTCTAAAAATGTACTATAAACTATCAGTCAAGAAAACTTTACACCATGATGTAAAAAAGATATTGAGATTCTAGAAAGAGTGCAGAGAAGAGCAGCAAAGATGATTTGGGGACTGGAGACTAAAACATATCAAGAACAATTGCTGGAATTGGATATGTCTAATTAAATGAAAAGAAGGACTAGGGGAGACATGATAGCAATGTTCTGATATTTCAGGGGTTGCCTGAAAAGAAGAGGGACTCAAAATTCTCCAAAGCACCTGAGAGCAGGACAAGAAGCAATGGGTGGAAACTAGTCAAGGAGAGAAGCAACCTAGAACTAAAGACAGATTTCCTGACAGTTAGAACAATTAATCAGTGGAACAACTTGCCTCCAGAAGTTGTTAATGCTCCAAGACATTTTAAAGAAAAGATTGGACAACCATTTGTCTGAAATGGTATAGGGTTTTCTGCCTGAGCAGGGGGTTGGATTAGAAGACCTCCAAGGTCCCTTCCAACTCCTCTTCTCTTCTCTTCTCTTCTCTTCTCTTCTCTTCTCTTCTCTTCTCTTCTCTTCTCTTCTCTTCTCTTCTCTTCTCTTCTCTTCTCTTCTCTTCTCTTCTCTGTTCTGCCCTGCCCTGCCCTGCCCTGCCCTGCTCTGCTCTTCTAAAACAAAGCAATGGACCATAAAATAAAACAACTCAGAATTCTCACTGGAGGTACAAATATTCAAATAATACTCATATTATCCTATTTCAGACACATTATGGACCCAGCCATCTAAAATAGGTTCTGATACTGGGAAAGATGAAAAGAAAAAGAAGAGGACAATCAGCAGCAATGAATAATGGTGATGTGTGCATTCTTGGAAGACATTGGAAGAGCAAGTTAAGAATACATCATCATGGAAAAAAATATATAAAAATCTATGTAGTTGCAAAGAATTGAAAATGACGATGGCACATAATCAAAACTTATAAATTATGCATTAATATTTAAGATAACCTTTTGGATGACATAACACATCAGTTTTTGAAAAATTAGCTTGATTTCTGGTATTTTCTAGCTTTAGGCAAAACTGGGACAAGTAACAGTAACAGTCAGGGGTGGGATTCTGGTGGTTCTGACCAGTTCTGGAGAACCGGTAGCGGAAATTTTGAGTAGTTCGGAGAACCAGCAAATACCATCTCTGACTGGAAATTTTACAGTATCCTTCGCCTGTCACGCCCACCAAGCCATGTCCACAGAACCGGTAGTAACACAATTTGAATCCCATCACTGGTAACAGTGTAACAGAGTTGTAAGGGACCTTGGAGGTCTTCTAGTCCAACTCTCTTCTCAGGCAAAATACCAAAATGGCTGTCCAATCTCTTCTTAAAGTCTGTGATCCAGGGAATAGAATGCATATGTTTCTTGAGAAGATACCAAGCTAAATCCTTGGCAACTTCAGTGAAAATAAAGAGGAAAAAAGTAAGCCAAAACAATTTTGCAAGGGTTCTTGGAAGAACACAGCAAGCCGATTTACATTATTAATCTATGGATTCTATCCTGACAGCACATCTTGGAAATGATTATCCATGGCAGTGTTTCTCAACATTGGCATGTTTAAATTACATGCTGGCTGGGGAATTTTGGGAGTTGAAGTCCAGGCATCTTACATTTCTATGGTTTCAAGGTGGAATATTTTCCAGAAATACTAGGAATTGCACTGGTACAAAGCATGTATTCTTTCTGAGCCTTGCAGTTCAGAATTGAAAATCTTAAACTGAGATGTACAAATAAGCAAAAAAGATGCTAACTTCTTAAACTACACATGAAAAAGTTTATTTTGAGTCCACCTACAAAAACTGTTGCTATTTTACAATAGCAAAGAATATAATTTGTTGCTGTAGGAATAGCAGCCATTCCTTGGTTTTATCTGTAAGCTTGTTTTGCTTGCTGTTTTTTCTTGAGATTTTTCCCTCCTCTTAATTTTGTGGAATAAGATACCGGGCAGACATCACTTTTAATAAAAGTCTACAATGTGTTTGCATTCCTTAGATCTTCCTTCTTAATATAATATTGGCAGAGTCCTATCAACATTCTGGGAATACATTGGCAAAGCATCTGTTGGCATCAATGTTAAAATAATATTGCTCAGAAAAGAGTTTTGTTTAGCAGAGGATTAACAGAGATTAACATAACTTTTTGTTGTAGATTCTTCTCTTTTTGGCTACCAGTATTCATTCTCTTTCTGTCCTCTTTTAGACAGCAATGTATGTTATTCAGAAATAAATCACATTTCATTCTATGGGGTATTTTCCCTGAGAAATGTTCCTAGAATTGAAGATGTTACCCATAAAAGTATGCTACAAAAATGTGTTACAACACTGCAATTTTTGTCTCTGCAAAAGTTTTCCATTAGGCAATTCTCAAAGGCTATTCCTCAAGAGTAAGGAGTCCAAGACTTTCCTGGAAATTCTTTAACCTTTAATACTGTGAAATTTGTAATGAAAAAAAAAAGCCCCACTTTCCTCAACATCAGTAACTGAATAGACTGGATTTGTCTTACTTCCAATGGATTTATTACTTGAACCCTGGCAGAATGGAATAAACTAGCAATTTAGGCTGTGAGGACTGCATTGTTTCGAGCATTTGTAGATTCCCCTTACATTGTATGCCATACACCAAATAAATAAATAATAAGGCTGAGACAAGTGGTGACATGTTCTAAACTTTATTTTGATGAGTAGTGAATAAGAGATTAAAAGGAAGGTCTTGACTTAAAAGTATGACTGGTTAATGAATGACCCTTAGGAGAGTAAGCAGTCTTAATATCTCAAGGCTGAAGTTCCTAGGCAACCCTTTTTTGTCACCACTAAGTGGTCTCTTTCTTCTATGTGACCTTGGGCATGGAAACAAAAGATCCTGTGGTAGGGAAGGCTGAATGAGGAAGCCTGTGGCACAACATTGCAACCCACACCCTGTGAGTGACATATATGTATAGGTGCCCCTGAGGAGGTGCCCCTCAGAGCTCCCACGTAACACCGCTTCTCCGCAGGCTGCACTGGCTTCCTATGGCCTTCCGGATTCTATTCAAGGTGGTACTGATGGTATTTAAAGTGCTCCATGGCTCGGGACCTGGGTACTTACGGGACCGCCTACTGCCATCATCAACCTCCCGCCGCCCAGTACGCTCTCACAGGGTTGCCCTGCTTGGGGTGCCGCCGCCTGATCGTTGTTGGCTGGAGGCCCCAAGAGTGCGGGCTTTCTCTGTGGGAGCTCCCTCCCTGTGGAATGATCTCCCCCCGGAGATACGGGCCAAGACGGATATCCTGACCTTCCGGCGCGCAGTTAAAACCCTATTTTTCAAACAGGCCGGCCTGGCCCAGTAATGGGTTTTTGGGTTTTAGATCTAATTGGGGTTTTAAATTGCTAAATTTTATATTTTTAATTTTTAATTAATCCCTGATTTTAAATCTCTAAATTTCTTAATTGGAATGGGATACAGCCGGACTTGTTTATTTAATATATTTTTAAATTGTATTTAAATTATATTTATTCTAGATGTATGTTATGTGTTTTTAGTAGGCTGTACACCGCCCCGAGTCCCTTTTTGGGAGAGGGAGCGGTATAGAAGTTTGAACAATAATAATAATAATAATAATAATAATAATAATAATAATAATAATAATAATAATAATGATGTATATGGTGTCTGTACGTTTGAAAGAATTGTGTTCGCTTTCAGATCTTCTTGTTACATTTTCCAGTGTCATGGAGAACTGTGGACTCCTGGGCTGGAAAAAGAATCCCACAGGTTGCTACCAACTTCAGAAAAAAGACAGAGGTAAGCTGAGGAGGTAATAAACATATTGTGTGTATGGCTGGGCAATTCCTCACTTATTTGTCTTCAGATCAATAAAGGACCCTGATGGTGTTTTTTATTTATTTATTCAATTTATACACCACCCATCTCACTATCAAGTCACTTTGGGTGGCTCACCGTATCATAAAAAACAGTGCAAACAATTAGGTTTAAAACTTTAAAAACTTTGGACATTAAAATTCAAAACATTACAATTAATAAGTAGGATAAAAAGTAACCAATATGTAAATGGGGTGGAGGTGGGATCTTCTCCTGATCTACTAGGCACCTGGAAGCCAGTTGGCAAAGCCAGGTTTTCAGGCCCTTTCAGAAGACCAAGAGGATTGAGCCAGATTTCACCTCGAAACAATATTCCAGAGGACAGGAGCCACAGCAGAAAAGGCTGGGTTCTTGGACTCATCAGCCAAAATTCCTTGACTGATAAGGTCTGCAGCATACCCCTTCTGCAGAGCAAAAAGGGGCCAGCCAGTGGTGGGATTCAGCCGGTTCTCACTGGTTCGGTCAAACTGGTTGTAAAATAACACCATCCCCTGCTATCAAAGTGGATCCTGGGCGCTGCAATGCAATGAGAAATGGGGCGGCTGGCATGAGAGAAGGAGGAGGCCACTTTCCCTCTTTCTTCTCCCTGCTCCTCCTCCTTCCCTCATGCCAGCCTCTCTGTTTTCTGTTTCTCCATTGCAGTGCAGCACTGCATCCAGGATCCACTTTAATAGCAGGGGATGGTATAATTTAACAACTGGTTCTCCCAGAGTCAGGTTGGCCATTGCAGGAGGATCGTACCACTTGTGTGGCAGAGTCTGAAGATGGAGATGGGCCATGCCTCCCACAACAAGCAACCTAACCCTGGGAGAACAGGTTGTTAAATTATTTAAATCCCACCACTGGGGCTAGGCAATCCCACTGGGGTAAGAGGATTCCTCAGATATCACTATTGTGAACAGGCAATCTTCATCAGCTCTATATGGCTTCCACATCATGAAAATAGCTACCACACATTTTCAGTGTCCCATTTTCCCACCCGTTGAAAAATTGCTTATCCCTGATGTAACAGATCTTCCTATACTGTATTGTTATAATGAGAAGTGATTACATTTATATGTTGCTCTGAAACAGTCATGTTACTTAACCATGAGTCATTTGGTTGGCTGGCCAGGCTATTGCTTCAGCATCTGGTCCCTGCATTATAAAAGGTGTTTCCTCCCTACATTAATTCATATTTTTCCTCCCCTGTTGTTCTGTATGATATAAACTAATTTAAAATAAAGTACACAAAATTCACTGCAGGACAAACCTGACAAGTTAAATTACAATAGAAGTCTCCACTTGTGCCAAACTCCGTGTTCAGAGTTTGCCAAAATGTATTGCCAATACTTGGTCTTGTTAGAACTTAAAATTAATGCCCAGTGGACCCACCTCTGACAGACTTAATTTTATTAATGCTACAGATTGGTTCTTAGCTCTCCTTGTCTGCCAGGAGAATTCATGGTTCATAGAGCAGAAAGTGGAACCGAAAGGAATATCTTCCATTATCTGTTATGATGTAACAGGATAAAAGAAGGGAAACATGAGAGCTGTATTTTTAGACCTTTTTTTTTTGCAGCATGGCAGGATTGGGAAAATCATTTTGTTTCTCCTTCTTTATATAGTCAGATTAAGAACCAATATCACAAGTCTTAAGCATTGTGAAAAAAAAAGAAAACTTTTTTATTCAGTCTTTCTGTTTCTAGTACCTGCTTTATCTCACACTTCAGGATGTTACTTTTCTTGAATGAATGATCGATAGATTGATATTATGATTAGATATGTTGATTTGGATATTAATATTATTTTGGAGCTCATGATTATATTCACCTAGCAATAACACTAAGGCAGCAGTCTTCAAACTTCACAGTTTTAAAACTTGTGGACTTCGGCTCCCAGAATTCATTCTCTAGTCATGTGAGCTCAGGAATTCTGGGACTTGAAGTCCACAAGTCTTAAACTTGCCAAGTTTAAAAATCCTTGCACTAAGGAGTTAGGTTGTTTTCTTGGTTTGTTTTTAATGTCCAATATTTTATTGCTATGTTGTTTACTTAAGCAGTGATGATTAAATAAATGAATAAACAAAAAGGAGACTTCACTATCACTGGTAAAGTCTGTCAATTATGGAGACGAATGACCATTTTACCTTTCTTCCATTTATAACTTACATAATGTATACATCACTAATGGGGATTCACCTACTCTGAGACCAGTAGTACTTCCTTTTTAATTCTTAGCTTGCAAAACACATGGGACATTATCAAAAGATCTTCACCAACAGAAGCAGGGTCCATCAGTTTAATAACATATGAAAGTTATAACAGAAAGAAGCATTGCAATTTGAATGCATAAGCTCCATGAAAAAGCTCAATTGAAAAGACAAGAAATCTCTTTTTGTTTCTTATCTTCACTGTCAAGGAAGAAAAAAAATTGTCTTACAGGATGCCAGCCTTATAAGGCACTGATGTCTTTAGTTGATCAAACTTAAAAAAACCCCACTACTGTACCCTTAATTTTTTGGGATAGGGGAAGAAAATGAAATTATCTGCTGAGTCCTTGCATCATAAACTTGATATGCTCTAAGTGTTGACCACTATTATTATTTTAAATAATAACATTTTTGAATAACACACTTTTGAAAAGTGCATCATCACCTCTTTATTTGCAGGGGCAAAAGTGAAGTGAAAGATTTTCCTGAGTTGAACACAACTGCTAGTCATTAGATGCACATGTAATGTTCTTGGCAGCATTACATAAAGGGTTACTATTTTCTTTTTCCATTATGTTTTATACACCTTCCATTCCAGTCTATAAACTTTAGATTTGTTGATGGGCTCTCATCCAAATGAATTGTTTCTTATATTGTTATATTTTTTTAAGATTCATCAAAGTCCTCTAAATGATGTCACCCTTCCTGCTTTGATGTTTTGTTTTGCAAGTCATTACCTATATATGGTATCATTTTCCCTTTGGGACATATTAAAAGCTAAGATGTAGTAGTAACGTTTGGAAGAGTTCTGGGGCTTACACCTGAAAAGATACAGGTTGTAAAGTTCTGCATCTAAGTTCTCTATCTTTTCACTAATAGGAAATTGATGCATTAGGAGTTTCCAGAGTTCTTGATGTTAAGAAACAGAGCCAAAGACTTCTCAGTGAAGTACAGTCTGACTCCAAGCCAAACCCAGAATTGAAAAGATAAGATCAAAGCACCAAAAGGGGACTAAATTTAAACCATTTTTGCTAATCCTTTTGCATGCTTTAAGACTAAGGCAACCAATAAAAAGTCATTGGCGTGGAACAGCAAACATGTTCAATTCATGTAAACACATTATTGGCTTGGTTTCATTTGAAGGAATATCATTACAAAAGACACACAGTCTTGTACAAACAATAAACTTGGTGTAGAAGAGGAGTGCTTAGCTGCATACACTAGAATGAATAATACATAAAACAGTACATAATTCTCTTCCTGCTGTGCTCCGGAGGTGAACTTGCACAGAGAATTAGGTATTGTTTCTTCCAGTTTCAGATGAAAGACCTAAACTGAGTTGCTCCATTAAATGAGAAAGAGAGAAGAGAAATGAGAGCTATGGATCTGTAATTTAAGATTGCAGTAAGCAACAAGAACTACTGACCTTTTTTTTTTAAAAAGAAAAGGGTTTTTCTGTGAAAATAACTTTAGAAATTAAGATTGCACCCTGAGATTTTTTGCTACTGAAGAGGCTTCACAGAAATCAGTCCTACTGAGTTCAGCAACATTTATTCCCAAGTAACAGAATGATCCTGAATTCCCTATTTCCTAGTTGGTTGCAATGGGTATGATGGAATCAGCATTCTATCTATTTATTTATTCATTCATTCATTTATTTATTTGTCAATTGCTTACAAGATAATAGGTATAAGTAAAAACATAGTTATGAATACATGGATACATATAAGAAAATATATATATATATATATATATATATATATATATATATATATATATATATATATATATATATATATATAAAAGAAACATTAGGACAGGAACGGTAGGCACATTGGTGCACTTATGCATGCCCCCTACAGACCTCTTAAGAAAGGGGTGAGGACAATAGTAGACAGTCTAAGGTTAAACTTTTTGGGGTTTGGGAAAGGAACCACAGAGTCAGGTAGAGTATTCCAGACATTGACCACTCTGTTGCTGAAGTCATATTTCCTGCAATCAAATTTGGTGCGATTAACCTTGAGTTTGTATCTATTGTTTGCTCTTGTATTGTTATGGTTGAAGCTGAAGTATTCATTGACAGGTAGGACATTGCAATGTATGATTTTATATACTACACTTAGATTTGACCGAAGGCAGCGTAAGTTTTCTAGGTCTAGAATTTCGAGTCTGGTGGCATAAGGTATTCTGCAATGAGTAGAGGAGTGGAGAACTCTTCTTGTGAAATATTTCTGGACTTTCTCAACTTGTTAATATCAGATACGTAATGTGGGTTCCAGACTGATGAGCTGTATTCGAGTATTGGTCTAGCAAATGTTTTGTATGCTCTAGTTATTAGTGTAATATTATCAGAGAAAAAGCTACGTAAGATTAGGTTAACAACTCTTAACGCCTTTTTGGCTATATAGTTACAGTGGGTTCTAGCACTTAGGTCATCTGAGATGAGTACTCCAAGATCCTTGACAGGATTTGGATCATCAACAAGATCTTGACTATTCAGCCTGTATTTTATTTTCTGATTTTTTTTGCCAATATGCAGGACAGAGCATTTATTTGTTGAGATTTGAAGTTGCCATTTGTTTGACTATTCTGATACATAGTCAAGGTCTTTCTGAAGGGTAAGCAGTATTGTCTGTGGTGTTGAATAGCTTTACATCATCAGCAAAGAGAACACAGTTGCTCTTGATATGATCACAGAGGTCATTTATGTAGCGTATGAAAAGAGTTGGTCCTAGAACACTGCCTTGGGTGATACCACTGCTGACAGGTACAGAATTTGATAGGACGCTCCCAATTTTCACCATTTGTTGTCTGTTTGACAGGAGTGCTTCTAACCAGTTATGCAGGTGTCCAGAGATACCGTAAGATTTAAGTTTTAGGAGTAGTTTATCGTGTACCACTGAATCAAAGGCTTTACAGATAGATTGCATCTATTGTTTTGCCCTGATCGAGTTGTGTAGTCCATATGTTTTTGCAGTGTAAGAGTTGCAGATTACAGGATAGTTTTTTTTCTGAAACTGAATTGTTTATTAGAGAGTAGGTTGGTTGTTTCTAAGTGGAGGATGATGGATTGGTTAATAATTGATTCCATGACTTTATAGGTGACATAAAGGGATTGATCTGTAATTTTCAACTAGGCTGGGGTCTCCCTTTTTGAAGATGGGGATGACTGTGGCTTGTGATTATACTTTTGGCAAAGAGCTGGTCCTGAAAGATTTTTCAAAGATTATGCTTAGAGGTTCGGCTATGGCAGTAGGTAGCTTTTTAAAGAAGTAGGCACATATTCCATCTAGTGCAATAGATAGAGATGGTTTTAGACTGTGCAGTGCTTTTTCAACAATGTCTTCTGTAAAATCGATATGTATTAGATCATTGTAGTTGACTGTGGTTCGACTAGGAAATACTGGGCATGATCTATTGCTGTTTACAAATACTGGGCCAAAGAATGTGTTAAAGAGGTTGGCTTTAATAGTGTCGTCGTTGCAGTCTTTTCTCTCCTGCTAGCGCAGAAATCTGGAGTACAATTGGCCAATTACTCAGAATTAGTGCAGCCCATAAATGAAATTATCCACATGATTCCTGGGTAAAGACATTGGTTGGAGAATTTCTCTTGTTTCTCCAGAGAAATGAGATCTTCTTTAGCAAGGACAGTAGAACTGGAAGCAAAAAAGCCAGGAGGAAGAATTTCCTTATTATGTCTTCATTAGGAGGGAGGGGGGAGCAGTGGTTAAAATACAATATTGCAAGTTAACATTGCCCAGTGTCTGATCCAGTTCAAGATAGATTTATCCTTCCAAAGTTGGTAAAATAAGGACCCAGATTGTTGGGGGGGGGGCAGGGGGGGAATGAACTGATTCTGTAAACTACTTAGAATGTACTGTAAAGCAATATTGTATATAAGTGGTATTGCTATTAGGGATTTTGAGCTCAAATCCCATGGATTATATGTAGCTCAGGATTGAATTGTACAGTCTTTGGTGCTTTCTGAGTTTGGTTGTTTGCTGGGGTGGATGTTTTCTTGTCTTTTTGTTTCCTTCATAGGAAACATGTTCTTTTAATGGTCTCTTTTGAATGGTGTGTAATTATGGTTTATCTCTATGTGTCTATTGATGGCTGAGTGCAAATCAGTCAACCAATGAAAAACTGGCATTCAACAAAATTCTTGGCCACCTTACAATGAAATAAATGTAAAAATCCCACATTTCTCTTGTATGAGAATTTATTTGATACACTTTGCATTGGCTACTTGTTGTCATCTTAAAGCCAAATTTATACTGGCTAGGTGTTGCCTTCATGAAGCCAAACCCAAGTTAGGGCAATGCTATAGTTAATGTATTGTGCTATGTGATTTTTTTTTTCCAAAAAAAGGAAAAGAGAAAAAAGTTTTATGATCAGGAATAATGAAAACAACTGTTGGCACTAGAAACAGAGACTAATACTTTACCATTATTCCTGATAGCAATGCTATTTTAGCTAAGTCAATGTACTTAAACTTATATGCTTTTTGAAAAATTCTATATGCTTTTATTCATGCTTTGTTAACAGCAAATTTTATGCCATGCTGTATAGTCAATCAGATGGCCCCAGCATTTTAAAGTAAAATAAAATGATTATACTATAAATGTATAAAATTAAGAGATGACATCTATTGACTGGGTTGGAACAAGTGTGTTCAATACCTGAAAAGTGTCAGTTTGTTCTGAAATAAAGAATGCCAGTGAAATAATCTTATAAAATTGATGTTGCAGCATATACCATTTTAATGGCAAACATTTATTACCGAAGGAAAATAAAAGAGAACTAGGAATGGAAATCTTGGAGTGAGTGTTACTTGAGATAAGGCAGCTCCTATGACTTCAGCCAAATCTGTGTGAGATAGCAGAATTCACCCTCTAGATATGAGCCATGTGAAATTTCACATAAGCCTTAACTTAACAAATTTAGTGATAAGTGTCTCTCCCAGCCAGTCACCAGAATGCATCCCCTGTAGAATGGAAAAGCTCCCAGCTGATGGATAATTGTAATGCTGTACAGTACAATTGTTGATACTTAAATTACTAAGTAGGAAACAACAAGTTTTTTTAGATGTTGTGTAATCTATACCAGCGTTCTCCATATTTGGCATCTCTACCCCCCAGATGTTTTAGAAGTACAAATCTGAAGAATTATTATCAACCATAAAACATCTGGGATCCAGTAGGCTGAGGAAGCTTGATTGGCATATTGGATATTCACAGTATATTGAAGTCTGCTCTCTCTCTCTCTCTCTCTCTCTCCCCCTATCTACTTACCTACCTATCATCTCATCTCCACATTGGCATTTCTGATTGTTCAAATTAATTAAAAATGATATTATTTTGGCCAAGAAGCCAATGTTTCTGTTGCCATGCCTGCCTTTTGAACAGCAGTCTGTATGGCCCTAACTCTGTTATGTTTTAAGAAGCCCTTAAATAGCAGACACAGTGAAGGCCTGTCATTTAAATGGCCTTTTTAATTTGTTTTTTATTGGATTTGGTATTTTGAAGACCTTCCAGCTGTTTCTTTAAGTCCTTGAAATCAGCAATATGTTTTTGTATGTGTGTAATGACTGAATCAATATATGCATTGCTTATTAAATTAAAGGGAGACTTTGCTCATAGACACTCATGCCTTGGTCACCTCCTGTCTGGATTACTGCAATGTGCTCTACATGGGGATCTACTTGGTTTTCAAGTAGATCCCACCTGGAAACCTCAACTGTCCAGAATGCAACAGCGTGGGTAGTAAAAGGTGTTCCTAGATTTGCCCATTTAACACCTCTACTGCTGCACTGGCTTCCAGTTTCTTTCCAAATTCAATTCAAGGTGCTGGTCATCACCTTTTTCCTAAACTTAAGCTAGTATTTATCACTGAAAATTTCATTTGGAGGCATGTTTGGAAATATGGAATATATATTCTACATAATGTGTGTAAGTTTCCATATTTTTCCTCATGCTAGTAAACTGACTTAAGCATGCGATAACTGGACTTTCTCCCCTCTATTTAATATATTCAGATTCATCTGTGGGCTTTTTTCCTTCTAGCAACAACCAACTAATAAATAAAATGTATATATATATATATATCTTTGGTTCTTCGGGTTTTCTCCCGCGTAGAGTTGGAAATATCTAGGCGACGTTTCGATGAAGTCTCATTCATCATCTTCAGGCTTGTGTCTTCAGCCTCGTGCTTCTCAGAGTGAAGAAGCACGAGTGAAGAAGCACGAAGAGTGAAGAAGCACGAAGAATTCACTCTGAGAAGCACGAGGCTGAAGACACAAGCCTGAAGATGATGAATGAGACTTCATCGAAACGTCGCCTAGATATTTCCAACTCTACGCGGGAGAAGACCCGAAGAACCAAAGATCCACATACAAATACCCGTGAAAATCTCCGAAAACAAATATATATATATATATATATATATATATATATATATATATACGCATACGTGAAATTAAACTTAATAAAATTCAGCTCTTTACCTCAACTCCTACTACAACACATTGCCTTCACTTGATGGAAAGCCTGCATCCCATTCCAATAAGCCGGGCAATATAACAAGAGGGATTGTTTTTATTTAATTTATGATTTTATAGCAGACTGTTTCTGATTTATGCTTGCCGAATTTTTACTCTAATTTTTATCTTTATTATGAAAATGTTTATATACAATTACTGTATGTTGGATACTGTGGTTTGTTTTCTGGAAGTTTTTCAATGGGATTCCTATGTATCAGGGTGTTGCAGTCATAGTAGATAGACTGCAGTCAACAGCAGGTTGGATCAGATGAAATACAAAGATATAAGAAACTATACAACATTTATCTTCTATGATAACCCATGATGTAATAAAAGGAGAAACATGGTAAAGTAACATTCCGTCTTACTCAGTAGTCAAAACAGATGTTAATCATGCCACTGAGATCTTTTGGATGATTCATCCCAAAATTGAGAGAAAAATATATATATGTATATATGATGTACTACCACAAAATCAATGTCTACCAATAGAGTTGTGATAGAAAAGGATTATACTGAGAAAAACATATTATTTTATCACCCAGGATGAATTAGATTTTGCTGCAGTTCAAAAGAGTAAGAAAACTAGATACTTGCTCTCGGTGGGAGAAGCAGATGTGCTGCGCGAAGACTGAAGTCTCATTCCAGGAAGGGTTATTGTGATACACACCACTTGCCTTGTCTCAAAATGTTTCTGAGCCTTCTGGAATAAATGAAAAAAAGCAAACTGGCTCATAATTTCTTTATAATATTTGCCTTATTTGTAACAATTTAAGCCAAATAAGAGGCTTATAATTGCCACCCCTGCCCAAATAATAGGTTCTGCAGACTTTATCAGATAACCTTCAAAACAGAAAAAGTCAACTCTAACTAGAAACTTTCAGTACTTTCCTTTCCTATCCTATATTTTCCTTTCCTATATTCCTTTCTCAATTTATTTTATTTGGAATTAAAATAAATTCAGTTTTAGTGCCCCTAACAGTGGTAGGAAGAGGATAGGGTGAAAAATGTGAAGATGGCAGCTGTAACTGGAACCCTGCCCATAAAAAAAAATGCAACCAACCTCTTGATGTTTTAAAAAAATCCTTCTTTGGACATGCATATGTCCTGGAAATAATCATCAGAGAATCCATCATCCTGCTAGCTAGATGAATGTCAGTTGAATGTAGAACTGCAAGATAGCAATTGAAATTGATGTTTTCCCTAACTGCCATGTAGGAGAATGTTACTTTGGACAACTCCAGATGGAAGTCATTGGTGGAAAATTTTCCACCCACACTGAGCATCTCACAAACTCTCAGGAGAATATTTTGTAACCTGTGGCTCTTATATACACACCCCACACATACTGTACATTAGGTGTGGGATTCAATTTTTTTAACAACCGGTTCTGTGGGCGTGGCTTAGTTGGTGGATGTGGCCTTGGTGGTCATGTAATCGGGTGGACATGGCTTGGTGGTCATGTTATTGGTTGGGCATGGCCAACTCAATATCACTCACATCGAGGCATGCATCTTCTTGCCTGGCCTCTCATGACTGTGGGGATGCTGTGAAAAATGGTCATAAGTCACTTTTTTCAGTGCCATTGTAACTTTGAATGGTTACTCCACACAAGCAAAGTACTAGCAAAGGAGGGGAAAAAAACTCCAGAGAAGTTCCTGAAACTTGAAGTCTAGTCCTGCCAAGAATGTAATAATGGACAGGCAACTTCTATAAGCAACACCAGAATGTTTCCTTTCTGCCTTCCTTACAGGATTAGGCCAGTAATTTCTTCTAACAACTGGTTCTCAGAACTGCTTAGAATGTTAACAACCGGTTTTGGCGAATAGGTGCGAACTGGTAGAATCCCACCCCTGCTGTATATATATTGCCTTCCTTACTGCCTGGAAATGCCCATTCAGTACTGCCAGTGGTACATGGGGCTGAGGAAACTCTGTGTAGTTGCCACTTAGGAAGACACTGATACTCTGTCCCTTTCTCCTGTTTGTCATTTGGTTGCTACCTTCTTCGGTGCCTTTCCTTCCTGCTGTTGAACTTCCTTTCCATCCAGTGGTGGGATTCATATAATTTAACAACCGGTTCTCTGCCCTAATGATTTCTTTCAACAATCGTTCACCAAACTGCTCAGAAAGTTAACAACCGGTTTGCCCAGAATGGTGTGAACTGGCTGAATCCCACCACTGTTTCCATCTCCTGCACCATCCCCTACTAGTGTATTATATTCTGCCCCTTACCTTTCACATAAGGTAACAAAAGATTGAGCCATATTTTGGGGGTGGGCAAGGACCACCAAGGCAGTTGGTCAGCAAGGGTAGACACGGTTCTGGAAAAATTTGGAAAAAAATCCTATGATTTACTGGATGACGATTTTTTTTTTTTAAATGTGAGAAGAAAACTGCTTTCTAAACATAGCAAATTGAGGAAATCTGGATCTATTAAAAAAAAATTCCAACTTGATATAATAAGAAAACACATCATTCTATTTTACATTTTTTCTTTTTAGCATAAAGATGTTGATGAGGAAGATATAAGGGGATTCTCCCCCTCAAATAGCGGGAAAAACAGAACCAAAAAAGGTTTATTTCAGATAATAATTTCCATGTCTGATCAACACATAGTAAAGTGTTGAGTCTTGTCATATCGACAACTGAAGATTTATTCTATGACTAATAATAAAAACTTAAACATTCACGCTGTGGCATTTTCAGCAATAGATCTCAATTAATAGGATTCAATAGAAAACAGTACCACTGGTGTGGCATTCAACTGCACGCATGTTTTCTTCAAAATCTATGTTTTCCCTTTACTGGGAAAGCAGATTTTTCAAATTAAAGCTACAATGATATCAAGTCAGTACACGTAAGCTTACTCTATTGCTGGCTGTCCAA
Source organism: Bungarus multicinctus (assembly GCA_023653725.1). Classification (NCBI taxonomy): domain Eukaryota; kingdom Metazoa; phylum Chordata; class Lepidosauria; order Squamata; family Elapidae; genus Bungarus; species Bungarus multicinctus. The sequence goes on along the minus strand of CM042846.1, from coordinate 75,200,150 downwards.
CGTTTTCTGTCAACAAATAGGGAACTTTAGACTTTGAGCCTGTCAAAGCCTGTTCTTTGGGGAACAATAAATACACTTGGAAGGATACACGAAATCCCCATGGACAAACTGAGACAATGCTAGGAATGCTACTTCTCTCTTCTTATTAAAATAAAACCAATTTTCAAAATCAACTGGCAGTAGATTCCAAACAGGATAAGTTTTGTTTGCAAATTGTGGGTGTTTCATCACTCTCTCAAAGCCACACATTTTCTACAAAAATGAAGCAACATTTCTCTGAAAAAAAAATTGTAGCATTTTATTCAACATAGCAAAGGACATGGGATATTCAGTAGAACATTCCTTTCCTTTTTTAAAAAAATGTAATCTCTTTGTAAACATATGTCAGGGCATCAGCAAAAGGAATTTAAAATGGAGTCATTTTCTAATACTGGTTTTATTTATTTATTTTTATTTAGGGAAATTATATTGCCGCCTATTCACACATGGCAACTCAAGGTAGCTTACAGAATATAAAACCTTATATAAAAACAATAAAACTAATAAAAGAAGAGTCATATAATACATTAATATAATAAAATCATACACCCCTGTGACAGCACCTCACAAGATTTTTCTTTCTCTTATCACTTTCCCTTTCTTCTTTTATGATTATGTGCATTTATTGTTGAAACAATATTGATTTCATTTTTGGAATTCTACAGAAAGGTCCAGTTTTGTTTTTAAATGACATAAGCAAGGACGCAAGTAAACTGTCAATGTCAGAGATTTTAATTCCTCCTCTAAAATCCCCTAAAAATACATTCCTAACTTTCATTATTTAATCTTCCAAATCAAATTGCTAGATTCCAAAACAGCAGCACCTGAACATTGCTCAGACTAGTTAACTTGAACAAATCAGGTTTCAGCTACTGAATATATTTGCCCATACATTTTCTATACAAATGAAAAAGAATGCAAGGCTCTCCAATTCCTGAGCAACCTCCATGTCAGACTGCCAGATAAATATTTACGCTACACTCAAGAGTTAACTAAATGTATTTGACTTAAATCAAGAAAACTCTTTCCAGGCATAAGGGTCATGAAACATGCTATCAATATCCAGGACCAGCCTTCAGAATTGCATGGAAACTGAAGAACTACACAATTATACCATTCTGTTCAACCTCAGATCAACTTGTGTAAGCTTTACATTGTATGAAGATCAGTGATGCTATCTAAGTGTTTAATACTGACTACAAGGAGATTAGTTTTCTGACTATAAATTCTCTAGCTGAATATACAAAACTTGAAATGGCTAAGCAATTCTAGAGTTATTGTGATAAGCCTACTGACAAGGAAATCCTCATTTAATTATTGGGACTTAATAGTTAAATAAACTTGCCTAAAGTCAGTCATGAAATTCATAGGGCCTCTGATGCCTGGATACTAATACATGTCTCATATATGTGCACTCAGCATCAGTAAGAAGCTTAAGATTGTAGTGCTAAAATGCACTATTAAATGGCCTTAAATTCAGCAGAACTGGGAGTTTACAATGTAACACGTAAATCCAATTCTAACTTCCTAATACTTCTGTACAACTTCTTATCAGACCGAGCAAATGCTTCTTCCTCATGAGAAAGTTTTATTTAATATTTTGAATTGTAAAAACTGAGCATATGCGCCTTCCGTTCAGAGAATTTTATAAATTAGTTAAAGGAGAACCTTCCAATGGCTAACCCTTATTTTAATGTAGATTTAGAAGAAGTGCCAATAAAGGATTTCTCCTGTAAATATTAATTAAAAATCAGAATCGGGAGGAAGTAGATTACTTGAATGTAAAGTATCAAATATTCTGAGTGATTCAAGCATTGTATCTTAAAACAAACTCAATGCACAAGATATGGTGATACAGGTCCCTGCCAAAAATTACATAGTATATCTTTAACAGGCATTCTTAATGGCAAAGTCCACTATTTGTACTGAAGAGGCATTCATTGTGGAAACAGTATGTACAACTGTATGTGTGAAGGTCTCTTTACTATGCATTAATTAAAAAACCTTATGAGGGCAGTTTTCACATGATGTTTTAATCAAATTGAATAAGAAATGGTTGAAAAAAACTCAGATCTTTTTCTGGTGACAATAAGGTACCTATACATTTTGTCCCGTTTCTATTACAGTTGTTTTGATTACATACAGTAATGCAGTCATTGATGGTTTTGGTTACGCAGTTCTATTATATCTTTTACTTTCACCCCTGTCAAACTGGAGTCACACTCCTGGGTGACCCTATTTGTTTTCACACAAACATACCCATACCCATACTCACTCACTCACACACACACACACACACGCACACGCACACACACACACACACACACACACACACACACACACACACACACACCTTCATTCCATCACAGTTCTATTTTTACTTGTAGTAGATGTGAACAGAATGGAATGTGATAGTGTGAATTCCCATCACGGTCTCTTACAGGGAGATAATTGATGTAGCAGTAGCTTATCTCCTTGAAGTGTTTAACTGCAAAATGCAAGCTCCATTTTGTAGCAGCTTCATCTGGGTGGCCCAAACAGCTAGTTGAATGTGTTAACAGTCAGATAGCAGCTCCTTTTGTAAAGCACAGAGACAAACCTGATGCAAACCCACAGCTTTATTATTTCAGTGAAGCTACAGGGCCATCTAGGAAATAGGCTGGAAGTTGATACACCTGACAATGTTTTGAACAGGGCTGACTTTTGGGAAGAAAAATGCAAGTTTGTAAGATGAACGCACAGAGAAAAAGACTCCAGTTAGAATAGGAACAATTTTGAAAGACAAAAAAAAAAAAAGAGAGAGAACAAGAATAATGTAAATTATATGTTCATCCTAGCCTTGTCTATTCAGAAGGCTTCCCCTTCTGGATTCAGCAAGGCTTCATGCCAGATTTTTATCCTAGACCCAAGAATGGATGAATAGCTCTCTCTGTTTTGAATTATTCCTGTGCATCCAAGATTTTGGAGTATGCTTTTGTCTGGCTCCAGAAACATTTATCAATTGCAAAGCTTGGATGCATGCCTTTCATGGTAAAACCTGAAGGAAATAAACTTATAATCATTCAAGGATTTGTCATGGAAAGCTTTCCTCAAGAACACCTCAAGTCCTGGAACTGTCTCTGGATCTATAATGGAGAAGCAACAGCTAAGTCATTTGTTGCACTAACCTAGTAGTATTATTAGACATCATGAATGACAAAAGAACTAGCAGTCCCACACCCTGTCTTTTTCTTACTACAGCTGGATTTTGTATGGCATCAAGAATCACTCAGGTTTCTCTCCTACCCTCCACACTTTTTCAAATTCTCTGCTCATGCCTTCATTCTTGGGAATCAGCTATGATTTTTAACAAGTCCATCCTGAACCTTTAATGGCAGGTGATTGAAGAAGCAACCTTTGATAGAAGCTTGTTCTATTTTATTTATTTATTTATTTGTTTATTTATTTATTTATTTATTTATTTATTTATTTATTTATTTATTTATGTCAATTGCTTACAAGATAATAGGTATAAGTAAAAACATAGTTATGAATACATGGATACATATAAGAAAAATAAAGGAAACAATTGAACCGGGATGGTAGGCACGTTGGTGAGCTTATGCATGCCCCCTACAGACCTCTTAGGAAAGGGGTGAAGTCAATAGTAGAAAGTCTAAGGTTAGAGTTTTTGGGGTTTGGGGAAGAAACCACAGAGTCAGGTAGAGTATTCCTGACATTGACCACTCTGTTGCTGAAGTCGTATTTCCTGCAATCAAATTTGGTGCAGTTTACCTTGAACTTGTATCTATTGTGTGCTCTTGTATTGTTATGGTTGAAGCTGAAGTATTCATTGACAGGTAGGACATTTCAATGTATGATTTTATATACTATACTTAGATCAGACAGAAGGTGGTGCAATTCTAGATTTTCTAGGTCTAGAATTTCAAGTCTGGTGGCATAAGGTACTCTGCAATGAGTAGAGGAGTGGAGAACTCTTCTTGTGAAATATTTCTGGACTTTCTCATCTATGTTAATATCAGATACGTAATATGGGTTCCAGACTGATGAGCTGTATTTGAGTATTAGTCTAGCAAATGTTTTGTATGCTCTACTTAATATAGATATTAGTGTAATATTACCAGAAAAAATTCTGTTAGACTATTATGTCTGCATATGTTCAAGTCAATTTTTTACTCTTGGAAACTTAAAAATATTGATAATGTTTTGCCATTGCCTCTTTTCTAGGCTTGAGAGAGTGTCATGGGCACAAGATCATCCAGCTGGCTCAGTGCCTTAGTGGACTAAAACTCACAGTCTCCTAGTTCCCAGGCTGGTGTGTTAACCACTACACCCAACTATCTGTATTATTTTATTATGATCTAGACATGGTTATTTAAAATTTCTTGTCAATTTAAGGTCTGCTTTGGTTTCTATGGTGAAGTGACTGTGCAATATCACAATGACTGTATAATATATAAAAGTGTCACTTTTAGAAGAATCAATTGTTACACTTCTGAATTGTAGCAGTACCACCAAAGCAAAGTAGGAGTGGAGACAGAAGGACAAGATGCATAATGGAAAATAATTTTAGAACTAATTAATTTGGGGGGATGAAAAATTGGATCCTTACTAGAGTTCCTATTCCAAATAGTTTTCTTCTGAGATAAGTTCTTTTGATTTTGATGAAGTTGTCTTTCAAATAACCATGCTTAGTAATTTCACCATTAGGGTATCTTAATTTCTAGTTCATGATAATGTGGTTTAATTTCCATTTGCTGAAAGACACGTAAGAAAGAATGAAAGAAACAATGACACAAACAAACTTGAATAATAGCAATAATTCTCCTTAGTGGTTATAAAATAAAACTAATTTAATTTTCCTTGCAAAAACTGCCAACTTTCTCCCAGCACCTTATTTCCTTGCCCTGGGCTACCCTAGGTGTCTTTAGAACCTAGGACAGACATGTATAACATGATGTTGACGGGAATTATGGCACACACATCTTTGGTGTAGGTTGCCACAACACAAGTTAAATTTGTTATAACATGCTAGTTTTATGATGCCAACTCTGTGATTTATTTCAACAGTACTCTCAAGTAGTCCCAAATTTGTATTTGGAACATCTTACTACTTTTAAGTTTTTATGCAAAGTTGACAGAAGGATACATAGGACTAAACTCTAGGTTTGTATAGAAATGTTAGCATGTTTGTGGCCTTTGGGTGAACCTGGAGCCCCTCAGAATCCCACTGTTGACATTTAGCAGCAAACTACTGAATGGGTTCAATTAAGTATTAATAGGAGCACAACTTCATCCTTATTACATGGCAAATCGAAAACATGGCAACCATCCATACATTATGCCTCTACAAGCTTAGAATGCTCATTCATATTTTAGAAACTACCAAATATAAAACAGGGCTGGAAATTCTGGCATTGCCCTCCATTCCTTGTCAGTTTCTTTTACATGCCTGCACCTACAAGAACTCTTGGCCAAGGAGAAAATTATTTACAGCAATATTTATCCCCTAATCCTATAAATATTCTCCTCTTTTGGATTACAGGAATTCAGAAGAGTAACAATAACTTATTGGCCTTTATGTACTTTCTTCTTCTTCTTCTTCTTCTTCTTCTTCTTCTTCTTCTTCTTCTTCTTCTTCTTCTTCTTCTTCTTCTTCTTCTTCTTCTTCTTCTTCTTCTTCTTCTTCTTCTTCTTCTTCTTCTTCTTCTTGATTCTGAGTTGCTAACAATGTTTTTTTAAAGTGTGCGTATGTATGTTTTTGTAGATTTTCATGGATACAGGTATGCAGGCCTGGTATGTTTGGGTCTTTTCCCATGTAAGATTGAGAGTATCTTGGCAATGTTTTGACAAGGTCCCACTTGCCATTTTCAGGCAGGTGCTTTCGGCTTTGTGCTTGTATGAGCAAAGCGTGATCGGAGCTGCCGTCTCTCTATAAATACTGGTGGGCAGATTGGCTGTGTTGTTATTTCTTGATTGGTTAATGGAGTTGATGTTTGCAGATTGATGCCACCACCAATAGTTGAAAGGCAACCATCCAGAAACCAGACTATGGCTGCATCACCATCTGCCTCACACCCTGACCCCCAAACCAAGCAAACTGACACATGCCATGAACATATAGCCAGACCTTAAATTTGGAGACAAACCAAACCTGGAACATCACATCACAGCCACCCGCCCAGGATATCACATCACGGAACTCAGGAGGTTACACCACAAAACCTCAGGATGTTACAACACAGCCAACGACCCAGGAAATTACAGTGCAAGACCCAGGATGTCACAACAATAGAACTCAGAAGGTCATCACACAGCCCATTACCCAGGTCATTACAACACAGGAGGTGGATAGACACACAGCCAATACCTCAGCCACACATATTCTTATGAAAAAGCCACCCAATCTGCAAACATCAACTCCATCAATCAATCAAGAAATGACAACACAGCCAACCTCCCCACCAGTATTTATAGAGAGACGGCAGCTCCAATCATGCTTTGCTCGCACAAACACGAAAGCCGAAAGCATCAGCCTGAAGATGGCGAGTGGGGCTTCAGTCGAAACGTCACCAAGATACTCTCAATCTTACATGGGAAAAGACCTGAATATACCAAGTCCTCTATATATATATAAAACAAAGGGAAAACAAAGGGAAACAAAAACAACACAGGTAAAACACAGCCAGTCTAAACAGACCCATCCATCACAACTATGTAATCAATGTGTGGTCTCAACCCTACCCAGACTTGTTGGCAGTTTACAAAAAAACACCCTATATATTTGCTTATTAAATAAATGTATAGCAACCTTGCTAATCATGTTTCAAATTTTGAGATATTGCTTGGATAATTCCTATTTTTTGGCTGGAATTTGAATTTCCCAAGAACACCAGTCAAAGACGTGATTCTTTTGTTTGTTCTTAGTCATGTGTTTTTCTTTGATGAGTCAAAGAATAACAGTCATAATTATACTTTTTCAAGCTACAGGTTTAAGTTGGCCTCTTGTCAGAACAGCTGTTGGCTTGAAGAATACAAGGAATATGCATAGTGCAGAAAGGCGCAAGAGTGACACTGGATTCTATTAAGGTGGAAATGGAGTGACTGATAGCACTGTGAAAATTGAGATAGAGTATTCTAAGCAAGGAAGCAGAGGTGTTGTGGAATGTGCTTGCAATAAGAGGACTGATTTCTTTTTTGGAACAAAGAGAACACATGTTACACCCACTCAAATTCTGGAGGTATCCATATTCATCACATTACCTCCATTAAATGGGGTACTATCTGTGGTACTATCACACCTATCTTTCCTATCCAGTATGGCTACTGGGGTGATGGGGGTGATATTCCAGTACCCCTAAAGTTTGCCAGGTTAGGAATATTGACAAATGCCATTTTTATTTATATGACTTTATTATATATATATATAAATGTCTATTTGATTTATACTATAAAGAACCTAAATTTGCTGAACCAACAGCCTATTCTTTTTTACAAGTAAGAAGTATGCTTTTTTAATGGTGTTTTTTTAGTATCCCGAAACAGCTCTTATTTATTGTATACAAGTAGTCCTTTACTTACTACCACAATTGAACCTCAAATTGCTGTTGCTAAGTGAAGCATTTGTTGAGTGAGTTTTCTCCCATTTTACAACTTTTCTTGCCATAGCTGTTAGTGAATTATTGCATTTATCAGTCACATGATTGTCAGAAGGTTACAAAAGGTAATCACAAGACCTTAGGACAATGCAAACACCATAAATATGAGTCAATTGCCAAGCATTTGAATTTTGATCACGTGACCATTGGGTTACTTCAATAGTTCAGTGTAAAAAACAATCATAAGTTACTTTTTTCAGTGCCATTTAATTTCAAACCATCAGTAAACAAACTGTTGTAAGTCGAAGACTACCTGTATTAATAATGGTTACATCATGAACTTTGCGGATAGAGAGTATGTTGAATTGAATGCATAAGCTTATTATTGTAATCATTATGATCATCACCAGAATCTCATTGTGAGTGAGATGGATATATTTGATTCACAAACCTTCTTCTTCTTCTTCTTCTTCTTCTTCTTCTTCTTCTTCTTCTTCTTCTTCTTCTTCTTCTTCTTCTTCTTCTTCTTCTTCTTCTTCTTCTTCTTCTTCTTCTTCTTCTTCTTCTTCTTCTTCTTCCTCCTCCTCCTCCTCCTCCTCCTCCTCCTCCTCCACCTCTTCCCACTCCTTCTTCCTCCTCCTCTTCCTCCTCCTCCTCCTTTATCATCATTACCATCATCTGAAGTTTTAGAGAATTTAGTTGCCATTTTACCCATGTATTTTATTGGGTATTCTTCCCTACATTCTAATCCCATTCCACTAACGCTACAGCATTGATTTATCAACTTTCTGAACAAAAAGAACTTTGGATGACCTCCTTTAAAGGTGGATGCTGAGAAAACCTTCAGACTGCTAGGAACTCTAACTTTCAGATTATATGTTGAATATTCCCAGTGGAATGAGCTTCCTTGCCTTGCAGACTATTTCTGACATGTAGAGAAAGGACCTTAAAGCTATATGGATCTGCAGAAATATATATTAGTTCTTGACAATTTAATAGAGGTAGCTGTTCTGAAAATAATAGAAGGTAAATAATGGTTCCATTAAAGAGCACTGCTATCTTTATCACTGTTTCCCTTTTTCCTATATCTCTTTTAGGTTGGTGTGGTTATTTCCAGGTTAATATTCTAATATATTAAGACACATCTCGTAATGGTGCAAAGCTGAAAGTAAAGAATGGCATTTAATAATATGTCAATATTAATTTGAACTACTGTGATTATAAAGAATGAATTTCTTTTTTAAATTGAATCAATTTGTGGTCATAGTTGCTCTTTGGACTAAACTAGTTCAGCAAGTAAAAAAAATGGAAACCTTTCTTTTCCTATGAAAAGAAGCTACATGCATTTTTTTACAAAGAATTAACTGCACTGTATCCATATATTTGTTACTGTTGAAATCTATGTTTGTTAATATTTATATTTTATTTATTTATTTATTTAGTCAAACTCTTACAATATAATAGAAATAAGAATAAACATAAGCTTAAATACATGAAATAGGAACTAATAATTGGGGACAATAGGACAGGGACAATAGGTACGGTTGTGCGCTTATGTGTGCATTATTGTATGTTATAGACTGATGGCTTTTGATGGATGTGTCTCAGGATGTGTCTCAGGATTAGGCTACCCGGAATCACCTATGTGTTAGTTGGGTAACCATATGAAGTAAATATGAAGTAAATAAAAATAAATAAATGTGTTTAATAAATAAAATAAATGTGGGGCACATTGAGGATATTAAGAGTTTTTACAAAATGACTCTCAAAGGCCAATTGCAAAATCTCTGTTACTTAGAAGACAAGGTTGATCCTTACTGCAACTTTTGGAGTATGCTTTATGGTTTGTGATAGTGTTTACTTCGTGCTTTATAAAATGAACAGAGCCTCAGCCGACCGTCATTTTTATTTTCTAAGAATTCCTTCAGGGCTGGGATGAATCTGTTCAGAGGCATTCTTATAAATAAAGATTAGTGCTTTGCTTTGTAGCATATTACTTCTTGTTTATTTAAATGTAAAGGTTAAGAGAGAAAGAATGTTTGCTGCTCCGTGAGTAGTCTGCTCTCTTATTTATTCTTTTTAAATACATCTAGAATTGATGTTTTAGAAATATAATATGTTTCATTACAGAAAAAAAGAATTTGCCTTCAACTAGAACCTGACTTTATGGATGTACTCTCACAGTTTTCTTGTTATGATATAGAAGTTAGTTGTCATTGGAAGGAGGAATTCATGGTTTATCCTCCATCAGCATTTCAGGTGGTCACCTAATCAAAATTTTAACCTAGGTTAATACTTATTTCATTTCTCTTTTGATAGCTGCCAAGGTCTGCCATTTGTTGAGACCACCCTGCTTATTTTCCAAGAAAAAAAGAGTATAAATATTAATAAATAAATGAATGATATAGTTGTTCTGGCACCTTAAAGCCACAGCATACTCAATCACCTTCAAAGACCAACTCATGAATGTCCATTACTTAGGGATATGGTCTGTGATATTCATGGTAGAGTTTGTTCATCTGAAGACTCTACATGGGTTTCTTTCCATCCACATGAGATGACAACTTGGTTCCCATTTTGGTAATCTTTAAAGGCCCTGCTCTTTTTTAAAAAAAAATGATTTTAATTGTTCAAAATAACATTTGGAGTTCTCTGGATTGTTTTCAAATTTTCTGTTCTAACGCTTACTTATAAGCTGTTTTTAATTAGCCTGTTCAGCACTCTGTATGGTTTTTAACTGCTGTTGTCTCACTAGTTAAGTGAATCAAATGCAGGAATGGACAATGTGTAATCGTCCATACGTTATTGAAATCCAACTCCTATCAACCCTAGCCAGCACTTAAAATTGTAAGCAGTCATAACATCTGGAAGACTGCTAAGTGACTACTGCTGATCACATATTTTAGTGTGAAATGAGCTTTCTGCATTACTTTAAGATCAATTAAAAGAGAGTCAGCCTTGAAAAGTGCTTTGCATGCAAATATTGAAACAATCATGCAGCTAAATAAATGTGAGTCTGAAAATTGAATCCTATGTTGGATATGATTATTTTTGCTTTCAGAGCATTTTTTTCACCACAAAGTTGCTCTCATGTCTGTATTTTTTAGTAATGACCTACTGAATTGAAACTCAACTATGTCCAAGACAAGAATCAAAACAGGGGACTTCTTGTAATATTGTACAGTTCTCTATATATTGGGATGTTCAACATAAATTAGGGATTGCACGCTGTTCACTAGGCCCTGCAATTCTCCATTGGGAAAAAGAGCATACTTTATGAAAAGCAGTTCATAAGTTATTTTTTAAGAACTAAGATTTGTACAGTTCAATGATCATATGAGTTTTGGGACAGTAGTAATTTTATAACATCAAAAATTTCAGAAATATAGGTTCAACCCTGGCTTTATGAGATTAATAGAAGCTATTGTAGCACTTTGTAATTCAGTATAACTTTTTAAAATTGTGACTAAAGGGATAGGAAGAAAGATCTGTCCTTAAGACTTTGTTCCTCAAATAGGTACAAAAATGATGCATTTTTTCCTACATCCAATATGTAAACTCATCACTGCTGAATCATAGAAAAATGTTCTAATGGCAATCATCCCAGGATCCATGGTCATCCTGGGAAACCATGACCTTGATGACTGAGGATCTACACAGATGTTCCAATGGCAAGAATCACTGGATTGTATCAGTGGTGGGATTCAAATATTTTTTACTACTGGTTCTGTGGGAGTGGCTTGGTGGGTGTAGCAGGGGAAGGATACTGTAAAATCTCCAGTCAGAGGTGATATTTGCTGGTTCTCCAAACTACTCAAAATTTCCACTACCGGTTCTCCAGACCTGGTCAGAACCTGCTGAATACCACCTCTGAATTGTATCCATTAACTTGATTTCAGTGTTCATAAGTCTTGCCAACTTTATTTAGGAATAATTATATATGACAATTGTAACTGCTTGTGAGAATTGTAACTGCTTTCCTCTCAATTCTGAATCACTGAAAGAAATTACCTTGCAGGTACAGAAGTAATACCTAGTTTTTAGTATCTCTTTAGAAGTCAGATCAAATCCCATCTATTATCTAGAGTTGGAGGTGGACCAATAGTTAGATTGCAGTATTGCAGGCTAACTCTGCTTACTGCCAGCAGTTCAATCCAAACTGGCACAAGGTTGACTCAACCTTCCATACTTCCAAAGTCAGTAAAATGAAGGCCCAGATTGTTGGTGGCAATATGCTGACTCTGTAAATCACTTAGAGGGGGCTGTAAAACACTATGGAGCAGTATATAAGTCTAAATGCTGTGGCTGTTGCTATTACTATCTAGTCTGACTTTTTGACTGCAGTCTCAAATAAATGTTGTTCTTTTGTTTCTCTTTTTGTATATATAAACATTTTTAAATATCAAATTATAGAATTATTTCTAACACAGTTTATTTTAATTTTTATTTCTTTATTGATTCTTTTATCCTGCCTTTATTACTCTATAAATAAATCAAGGTATTACACATACATAATACTCATTCCTTCTCTTATTTTTCCCACCATAGCAACAACCCCATGAGATGGGTTGGGCTGGGAGAGTGACAGGCCCAAAGTCACCCAGCCAGCTTTCATGCCTAAGGTGGCACTTGAACTCACAGTTTCCTCGTTTCTAGACCAGCATCTCAACTACTACACCAAACTAGTTGGTTTATACTAAAACAGGGGTGTCAAACTTTCAGCCCACGGGCCAGATGTGTCACATGCTGGCCCCGCCTCCGCCCAGTTTAGTGAAGGGGGAAAAAGTCCCAATATGTCAGGTGACACTGCTGTGATGATGCGAGTTTGACACCTCTGTACTAAAATATCAGTATTAAATGTCAGTATATGGTGAATATTTTACAAATGCTTACATTTTTTCATTTACATTTTCATTTCAGCTGGTTTTTGCATTTTTATACATTAGTATTATAAATAAGAAAACTATACATCTAGTTTAGTAATGTAGAGAGAGACAGGAAGAGACAGGGCAAACAGCATTGCAAAATGTCAAGAATTGTTGATTTGAATTCTTAACCAATACATGGTAAATGAAAAAAGAGATATATATTTCTATTAAGAGATGCAGTAAATTTCTCTCCAGCCTTTAGCATTTCCTACAGCACTTGATGATCAACAAAAATGTTATAAAAGTGCATATTGGAGACAATAGATGGCAGACTTCACCACTCAAAAACCTCAGTTATGATAAGCTAAGGTTTATTATTTTCTATATCAAATATAGATATGACAAATATAGATATGACAAATTACTACTCAGTTTCAAAGATAGATAGACAGACAGATAAAGATAGATGATAGATAGTAGACATAGATATATGATAAATATATTATAGATAAAGATAGATGATAGATAATAAACCGAGATAGATATACAATATGATAGAGATAGATAATAGATAGAGATAGATAGATAGATGATAGATAGGTAGGTAGGTAGATAAATGATACATAGACTCTAATTGTTACTTGCTGTAGTGCAGGAGTGTCAAACATATGCATCACACACAGGCCACACAAAAAACCGTCATGATACGTCATGTGACATCAATGTAACGCAGTGAGTTTGACACTCGTCCTGTAGTGGGATTTAGCCTAGGTGAAAAGTGAAGAAAGAGCTTGGAATCCAGCCACATTTGATGTTGTCATTGCCTAGGCAGCTTGTCCTCAGTCTGAATGGCTGAAGAAAGAGGAGAGGTCACATTGCAATGTGGCTCTCAGAGACATTCCAAGCTTCCAAAATTTCCCTGATTAAAGACTTTCTAATTATGACATCCAAAGTTGATAGAATTATGGAGCTGATTCTGCTGCCATTAACATGAGAGTATCAGGATTCAGAGAACAGAGCAAGTTATTATTGTTTTAGGAGATGAGTTGTGTAGTCAAAATAGGAGATGCGTTGTGTAGTCACAATGTATAATTATTATGTCTATTTGAATAATGCAACCAATGGTTTCACTGAGGATGTATTTTACTCCACAGCACCTCAAAGGCTAGTTTTTGAGAAAGAAGCTGAACTTCCAACCATTGAAAAACATACGTGTTTCAATTTATGTCTGTATATATGAATACATGTATATAAAGTGTCACATTGTGCAAGAAGAGAGTTTGATCTCAGACTGTTTAAAGCTAAAATCTGTCACTTTGGCATTTATTCTTCCTGCCTCAAACTCTGAAGACAGTACAAACTGCCCCAGTGCTACTCCCAGATGACTATTTTCAGTTTATATAATAGTAGGGAATAAATAGACTGAATAAATTCTCCGCAGCCTTTTCATTGACCTCCAGGCTTAACTCAAGCAGCAAGACCTTCAGAACAGAGCTAGATGATGGGAATTTTGGGAACTGAAGACCATGCATCTTAAAGCTGCCAGAATTGAGAAACACTACTTTAGAATGATGTCAGCTGTTCATTACAATGTAAAATTAACACTGCCAGCTATGAGAGAAGCATCAACTGCTGAGGTCAGTCAGAAAGATGCAATGATGCATCTGAAACAAAGATGTCTATATCTTACTATATATGGACCAGCTTTGTGGTTATACCATTTGAAGGTAGCCATACTTTTATAGCTCAGGGCCTAATAGGGCTTTCTGACATATGTGCACTCAGAAATAAGAGCCAGTCATTTACTTAGGCACAGACAGACTCAACACCAAGAAAATAACCAGTGGAACAACTTGCTTTCAGAAATTGTAGGGTGCTTCATCACTGGAGATTTTTTAAGACACTCGACAGACACTTGTCTGAAATGTTTATAGAGTCTCCTGCTTGAGCAGAGGATTTAACTAGAAGACCTTCAAGTCCCTTCCAGCTCTATTCTGATTGCAAATGGGTACTGTTTTCCTTTTAACATTGTTGCTATTTTAAAACCAAGTCTTTGGATTGGGTTCCGTTTATAGTGTAACGTCCAATTCCATTTCACTTGATTATTGCAACACCAAAAGAGAAGGATTGCCTCAAATCAAATGCCCATGCTAAGGAACGTCATGTCTTTAAGTTACAGTGCCTGCAAGGCAGACTTTGTTCTGCTTAACTTAATTCTGATTGAGGGATGAAAATAGGAATGGAAAGTTTGTGCCGAGCCTTTTTGAAAGATTTTCCTTCCTAGCACATTACTTCTTTGAAAACAATAGAGAAACATCCGTGCCATTATTTTATTGCTGCTGTTGCTATATGACTGTAGAACTGTAATATAAATAAAAACACATCTGAAGTATCTCCAAAGCAAGATGAAAAGGTATGAAGAAGCTGAAGAGAAAACTAAATTAGACATAGAATGGTATGAAATAAATCTTTGCTTTAGCCAAAAGGATCACGTTAATCTCTTTCGTGCTAGAAGAGAGAATGGAGATTTTCTTGGCCCGAAGCAGTGAATTTGGAAAAAGAGAGGGAAAAAAAATAGATAACTGACTGCTATGGCATCCAAGCTTGGGTTGAGCTATCAGACCACAGACTAGTAAAAGAAAATAGAAATAATTTCAATGACTCTATGTTTATTCCTTGATAAAACCCTTAGGATTACCTCAGTTACACAAAACACAAAAAGTAACTTGTGGTTAATAGAGAAAAATGATAACATTAATCCCTCCATCCTAATATAGACCAAAATTTGATCTTGGAAGGAAGGGAAATGAAAAGGAATTCAGTTCAATAAATGAAAAAAGGAAAGGGAAAAGAAATTTTGAAGAACAAATTCTTCATTTGTTGCTAAAGAAACTTCCATTCTTGTCTCTTTGACTCTCATATCTTTTCATATCAGTTTTTCATTTGCTTCTTTCAACCTCTTGGTTACGGATAAGGGAACATTGCTTTTATATTTTGGTATTGTCATTTGCAATTATTTTTAGGTTTTTCAGAACCTTGTATCCTTACAGTTTATATTGACTGTTTCCTAGTATGATTCGATTGCTTATTGTACCCTATGATTATCATTAAATGTGCCATAGGTTCGCCATCATATATAGAGTATATATTGTGATAGTATGTGGGAATGACCTTGGGGGATGGGGAAGGAGAGGGAGGGAGGGAGGGAGAGACAGAGAAAGAGATGGATACTGCCTAGGAAGTAGTCAGATAAGAGCTGGGAAGCACACAACAGCATAAGTTCAAAGAAAGAAACTCAGAAGGGAGTTTTAAAAAGTTTTTGTTTGGTAGCAGGATGGTTTGCCTTAACCATGAATGATTTTTTTTATTTCTAAATCTTTAATTGGCAATTTTTTGAGTCCAAACAACAACTACAATTTGTTGATATATCTATGGAGATTCTCAATCATCCAGATCATGATTATCCCAAAGATGTTTTTCTGGAAGGCAATTGGACTTTCCTGTTTTTTTTTCTTGAAAACATTTTACTTCTCACCCAAAAAGCTTTTTCAATTCTTCAAAAGGAAAAAAACCCAAGAAAGTCCAGTTAACTTTTGGGAAGGGTCTTTGGGACCATCTATTGACAACAACTATTACATTGTAGACAGCTTAAATATATTTAGCAAGAACAAAGATCTGAGTGTGAAGGAGACCAAACGAGTACCTTGAGAACTAAAGTTGCAAGTGTGTTTTTTATAAACATGGATATCATCACAAATTGCAAAAATTATGTTGAAATGGGACAACTTTTCCTTTTAAAGCAATCCCAATTTGTAAATTGTGGGATTTTCAGCCTTGGCTGCAGAGGTGTGTTGCACAACTCCATGTAGCTCCCTATAATCCAGAGTTCTGAATATAAGATCAAAACTGCCAGAATTTCTAACTGTGCTAGTATCTGTGGTCTCAACATATTTGAAAGTTGCCAGGTTGGGAAAAATTGGTTAACAGCAATAAATAACCACTTAACCAGAGAGCTTGTCACTTATAGAATGTGAACAGGTTATTAATGAGGGCTGTTCTTCTTCCAGCAATAGGACACCCAGCTGGTTCATGTTTGATTCATCTTTCTATACAATTAATCTCTTTTGAGGTTAGCAGAAGACCCATTGGATTGGATGAACATTCCTGAAAGTGATTGCTGCCTTTTCTTGCTTGAGGTTGAACTGCTTTTCTGAAATAAATACATTATAAACTCTGTCATTCCATATTAACACTGGACTTGGGTTAGATATTTTCCCAAGACCTTCTAGAAATAAAAGTTTTAATGTCAGGGGATTGCTTATCATCAAACAGCTTCAAATATTGGAAATATATGGTACTTAATGACTGCATACTTTGACATCTCACCATTACTATCTAACAGATGGTCTAATAAAATAGAACAGAATAGAATTATTTATTGGCCAAGTGTGATTGGACACACAAGGAATTTGTTTTTGGTGCATTTACTCTCAATGTACATAAAGGGGAAAATACATTCATCAAGAGTCATAAGATACAACACTTAACTTTAACCTTAGACTGTCTACTATTGACCTCACCCTTTTCTTAAGAGGTCTGTAGGGGGAGTGCATAAGTACACCAACGTGCCTACCGTCCCTGTCCTATTGTTTCTTTTTTCTTATTCGTACCCATTTCATGTATTCATAACCATGTTTATACTTATACCTGTTATCTAATAATCACTTGACAAAATAAATAAATAAATAAATAAATAGTGATAGTCATAGGTTATTAATAAACAATCAAATCATACTAGGAGACAAATGAAACAATATAAATTGTAAAGATACAAGCAACTGTTATAGTCATAAGTGGGAAGAGATAGGTACTAGGAAGTGTTATTATAATCTAGTAGTAGAGAAATAATAGTAATACAGTCTTAGTAAATAAGTTGAGAGTCTTGTGGGAATTGTTTAGCAGAGTGATAGTATTCAGGAAAACACTGTCCTTGTTCAGGTGTGCAGTGCCCTATAGATCATTTTGAGGGTAGAAATTGAAACAATATAAGTTCTGAATGCGAGGGATCTGTAGATATTTTCACAGCCCTCTTTTTGACTCATGCAGTATGCAGGTCCTCAATGGAAGGCAGGTTGGTAGCAATTGTTTTTTCTGCATTTCTGTAAAACTCTGGGATATTTTGCTGTGTGGCGATCTATCCACTTCCATAAGCTGCAGTTATTTACAATAAATTCTGGACAAGTCATTTCAGAATAGGAGCACTTTGCTAATTACTAAAGTGTCTTACAATTAAAATTAAAGCGTGAGGGAGAAAACTTTCTAGCTTGGCATGCCTTTGCTTTCTTGAGGCTATTGACTTCTTCCTAACTAATAACTAAGGATGCCTTTTGAAGCACGTGGAAGACCTACTGTTGATTACCACATTTTGTGGTTTGTGAAGTATGTGGGAAAGCATGTTATGAAAAGTACACTGTATGTCTTGTAAAGATGGATCACCAAGGCATAGTCCTGTACACTGAAGGTTGATCAGATTTGAGGGCTGGGAAGATCTAACATCTAGGCAAGCTTTGCAGGACTTTCAAACTAGCCAAGAGTTGAATGTGAAGTAATGATAAACATTTCAACAGATACAGAAGCTACAGGTAGTGTATGAGCCTTGGTGGTGCAGGCTGTTAATCATCTAGCACTTAGTGCAAGCTGCCTGCAATTAGTGCAGGTTCAAATCCCACCAGGCTCAAGGTTGACTCAGCCCTCCATCCTCTTGGGGTAGGTAAATTGAGGACCCAAGATTGTTGGGGGCAATAAGCTGACTTTGTAAAATGCCGCTTGGGGATGGTGGTGGCAAAAGTCCTAGTAATAATAAGCAGGCATATACAATGGAATGAAGGCTATTGCTGAGCACTTAGCATGGTGCAAGCAACCCTAGCATAGACTGTAAGCAACCCTGAGTCTCCGGAGAAGGGCGGCATATAAATGTAAATAAATAAATAAATAGTGCTTGCATACCATTATAACTTATCAAATCTCAGCAGCTTCTTTGTTTGTATTATCTATTGGGAAGCCTATGATATAGTCCAGTTCCCTAGAATTCAATCAGTTCTCCTTCCCCAAATTGGTAATCTTGTAATAGTTTAAGGATGTCTATTGGGGTAAAGCTATATTATTTCTCCACATGTTAACTTAATATTTTCATTGATTTTTTAAAAAAGTTAAATAGTCCTTAAAATATAAAAGTCAACAAATGCAGGAAGCTCATATGTGCTAAAAGAGAAACCATTATCTATCCTATCAACTTCTGCTTCAGAAGTATTGAAATTTGTTTGAACGATCTCTTTCTTTTTGTTTGTAAATTTAGGACATTATTTCAGAATCCTCAACAGCTATAATCATTCTTGGTAGACATCTATATTCTCTTGTGCATAGCCCATTGCACACACCCTGATTTAAGGATCAGCTAACGAACGTCCTTGTAGGAGTCCTTTCTCACCAGCTTGAGCTCATTAATCACATCTGATATCAAAATAAACAATCAACGTATTTTGCTGGTGTTATGAAAACAGAATTACCGCACAAAGCCTTTTGATTTCTCCTCTCAGCCATTTTTTTTAGCAGCTCGTTCTTCAACTTTTCATAGAAGCTTCCTGTTTTCCAGATCTTATTCATCGTCAGTTTCACACAGTTTCTCCTTTTCATGGGCTGCATTCCTCAAAGCTCCCTTGCAGCTCTATAAATCAAGGGTCGCCCATGACATGTATTGTGCTAGTCACTCTGAATTTCAGACCTGCATGAAGAATAATGAAGCTTACAAATGATGAGAATCTAAGCAGTTATCAGACCCACTGCTATCTCCTTGGGAGTGATAGAAACTAATAAATGAAAACTGTCTTCACTAAGTTTCATGTATGGAAGTTTTAATTTGCCTAAAAAGACTTGCGTTGGGATTTTGCTAATCCCTTTAGAAGTGAAACCACCTCCTTCCTTTCTGTTAACTTGAAACTAATAATGGAATGAATCCACTATTACAGTTTCCATGTCTCCGAAAGTCCAGAAATTTCTGGAGTCTTTCTTTTAATTAGATGAACCAGTTATTTTTCATCTGAGTTATCCTTTTCTTCTTTATTAAACAATAAAAGAGAGAGATATAATTTACAATTGTAAAAACATAAAATTGGAAAGAACTATTGAAGCAGGGAGTTTTTTTATCCAAATTAAATCTGGGCATGTTAAGGAGACAATTATGAAGTATAACATTATTTAAATTATATAGTGTGGTGAACTAGATGTGTCACTTTGCTGGGTAGGGTATAAAAATGACACATACGTCCAAAGATCCTATTATTTCATAGCAAATAATTTTGTATGACCATGCCAAAGGTGGCAAAAGTCAGATCCGGCCAACAAGGTTTCCTTCTTCAGTCTGGTAAGTGGCTCCAGGCATACCTATTTTTTCTCTATACAATAGGGTAACCAAATATCTGAAAATGTAAAAAAGCATATGCTAGTGATAATCTAAAATTGATGACAATGCACTTTTCAAATTTCACCACAGAAATGTACAGTGAGTCAGGTGATCAATAGATTAGAGTGACCATAAATTTGAAGGGAACAAATTGCTGGAATCTCACAGGGTTGTTGAGAAAATAGAAGAAGGAGGTGTATTAGATAGTATTTGCTACCTTGAGTTACTTATAAAGCAATACAGATGGGGTTAAAAAAATCCAAATAAATAGCTAGGTAGCTAGATGATAGATAGATAGATAGATGAAGAGATAGATAGATAGATGAGTGAGTGGGTGGATGTATGGATAGATAGATGGATGCATAGATGATAGACAGGCAGGGAGATAGATGATATTTTCAGTCTAGAATTTCAATCTATTATTAAGCAATTTTATCTTGCCACAAGATCTTGAGTAAGTTGAGCAATCATTTTTCCCCTCATCTTGAACATTTTCATGATGTAATATTATGATAACAGCTGCCTATTTTTCCCAGGGCAAAAAACTATCCAAAACAAAATCCATGTAATCTTCAAGCAAATTCATAGTCACCAAATATGAAAAAGAATGCATGCCTCAGAAACACCCCAAAATAAAAAAGAACAAATGTTTCCCAAATGTGAGACTAAAAAGAAGCATTATGAAAGACTATCAGAATTAAAACCATAATACCTTGTGACCCTTTAGGAAAATATTTAACAGACTTCTTTTCTGATATTCAGCTAGAATTCTGGACAGATATCTCTAAAGAATACAGACACATAAAGAAGAAAAAATTATTCAAATAAATCTGGGAAATGACTCTTTCCTAGGCCAAATCTAAAGTAGACTGAAGAACTACACTCAAAAATTTGACTCATTCCTTTAAGCAAATTGAAATGCAGGCAGAGATATTTTTAGGTATGTCATGCAGTGGTAGTATGCTACTAGTTCGGCCTGGTTTGGCCGAACCAGTAGTAAAAATCACTACCGGTAAGCCTCCGATCAGCTGAGAGGAGGAAAAAAAAAACCACCGATAATCAGCTGAGAGAATAAAAGACCGAAAAGCGCATGGCAGGGTGGAAAGTTGCTCCTAGCTTTTTGATTCTTCATCCTTGTTAGGCTTGTTAGGTGTACGCACATGCAATCACCCACCAAACCGATAGTGATTAAGGTAGGATTACACTGATGTTATATATTTTTCTTTGGGGGGATCATTTCTGATCCTACACCTGTCAGTCATACTTCATGTCTTTATTTCCATCATGAACTTATGTATGGTTTATAAAAAAAATATTTTCAGTCTTTTCAGTTAGTCTTTTCTGTTACAACTCTTGGGCTGTTTTCAACTTTCTTTGAAATTATAATATTCTTAGATATTCTGCAACCTAGTCTGAACCAACACAACTACAGATAAGAAATAAACCTGAATTCAATTAGACCCATCATAACAAAAATAGAACTTTTTCTGTGACCAGATGAAAAACCGCTTCTACCTATAACGGATTCAGTAAAAACTAAAGTTAAGGTGAACACTGAACCAATGCAAGTTGTACACAGGGTAAGAATATAGCATCTTCCCTTTATTCACTCTATCCATTGGAAAATTCCCTATTGACTATCCTGCTAACATTATACCCAACTCAGTTGCAGAAATACAGGTAGTCCTAGTTTAGTAATTGTTTCAGGCAGTGACTGTTCTTGGTTACGACAATTACGAAAAAGAGAAAATTCAACTATGGTACTTTAGGGAAGGACAGGCTTCTGCTAAAGTTCTGCTAAAGTTGAATATATTTTTGTTTGGTCTTTGGTTGTAAATAAAGATGATGTATGTATCTTGTTTCTTATAAGCATGCACTTTCAACTTTTTTTACTCAGACATTTTAAGTTTAACATCCTGTCCACCATCACACAACATATACAAGAAGAGACCTTACCAGTGGTGGAATTCAGTCAGTTCATACCAGTTCAGGAAAAGTGGTTACTAAATTACACACAACTCTCCTCCACTATCAAAGTGGATCCTGGGCACTGCGCTGCACTGCACTGCGCTGTGCTGCAGTGGAGAAATGGGCAATGGAGCAGACAGTGCAAGAGAAGGAGGAGGCCATTTTCTCTCTTTCCTCTCCCTGCTCCTCCTCCTTCCCTCATGTCAGCCACTCTGTTGCCCATTTCTCCATTGCAGTATAACACAGTGCCCAGGATTCACTTTGATATCCGGATGTGTGTGTGTGTAATTTAACAACTGGTTCACCCTAGGGTCAGGTTGGCCATTGCAGGAAGCTCGTTCTACATGTATAGTGGAGCTGGAGGAAGGAGATGGGCCATGCTTCCCACAACAGACAACCTGATTCTGGACAAACCAGTTGTTAAATTATTTGAATCCCACCATTAGACTATATTATCCAGTGTATGGATAAGCTATCTCCTCATTACAGATGCTAAAATTCCATAAAATCACATCAACAGAACAGAGTGATGAGTTTTATCCTCTTCCATAAGTTGGGCAGGAAGAGCTTCTGAAACAAATCCCTGCAACAAAAAAATTAATATATTCTAGATAGAAGGTGTCCCACATTCATTTTTTTAACCATCAACATATATGTTGAGCCAATTTTCAAGATGCCTGGCATAAAATAAAGCATTTGTGTATTTTAGCCTAAACCTTCTACATTATGCTCCATTCTGTCTTTCTGCATCTCTTTTTGGTCACAATCCCCTTCTATAAGACTAGGAAGACAACTCTTAAAAATGTTATTCGAGGTTATATTCCTTCTGAATGAGTTGGGTCTACATAGTAGTGGAAGCCAAAAGAGACTGCGGTGAGATCTTGGGGCCAGAAGTGGGATGGGTCTTATTTGAACTACATATATCTGGCTGCCATTTTACTTGTCCTGGCACTTTAATTTCTCTCTCCTGAATTGAGAACAAAAACTTTTTCCAGTGTTAGGCTTAAAATTACATTGAAGATTGAATAAAATTAGCCTGATGGCTACAAGAGGCTGAGGGGCTATAGATTGTTTCTTCTATAAAATACTAATTCCAACCTGATTGGTTATTTTTCATATAATATAATTTTTTATTGTTTCTTTTCATGAGTTTCCCAAGAACTAAGGATATACAAAAATTATGCAGGGTCCTGGGACATATATATTCACCTTCATTCGTGACACAAAAATTATGTGCCGTCTTCATTTTGAAATGAATTGAACTTTTCTTCCGATTAACACATGTAAAAAAGATGTTGGCTTTCATACATTTTATTGCAGTTCATAACTTCAAAAACTAAGAACTAATTTGCACATACAATTAATTTGGGGATTTGTGGTGGTGGTGAAAATGTATACACTTTTGTGGCTTCAGAATGAAATGTTCAAATGTTTAGAGTAATATGCCTGCGAATGGTGTACTTTTCGTGCTGTTTGAAAATAACCTTAGACTTGATGTGGAGACAGGATTTATGAATGAACAAAGTACCTATGAACCAGCTGAAACAATTGCTCCATACAGTAAATCTTTATAAAATACAAGAATGGAAAAGATGAAACTGTCTAATGCTGCAGGGATAAGGATGTATTTTGCTTTACAGTCAGTCCGCTCCAAATTTACTGTGCTCCAAAGACTCATGTTATTAAGCAATCAAAAGATCTCCAGTTTATCCCTTAATCTTTTAATATTGTCTCAAATATAAACTTATTAAGCCTGAGGAAATGATAACATACATGAAAGTCAAACTCTTTTCAAACTAATTAATTGATCAGATTGTGAAAGGTCTTATTCTTTCAAAGCCAACTTGCATTGGCCTATTGAAAATAAAAAAAAGAAAAACAAGCTTCTCACTCATTACTTGCTGCTTAATACAGAGCATTGCCAAATTTATTTTAATTGTGCAATTCCCCTTTCCATACATTGTTGCTAGATCTTTTCTGACTCCCATCTTACTTCTTATGTCCTCAGCTAGCTGCCCTTTCTGTAATTAATCACAGGGAACTTCATTCTCAGTCATTCCTCCTTGGGGGGATTCAGATGAGGTATTTTAATTGCTTTGCCAAAGAGAAGAAAGTCCGGTTTGAGTCCTTTTTCAAGCAAATAAGATTTCCTTACATCCTTATGATTAGGAGTGCTGGGGATTGTGACCTATTATGAATGCCATTTTCTTAAGCTATTGCATTAATCATGGAGCAGAAAAATTTAGAACATGATCACCTTCCATATTATTATTTTGAGCCAAGCACGTCCTCTTTTTGCACGGGGAAAGGAGCATTTATTCAATAGGAAGTAACAAAGACCCCAGTAATCACCATAGCTGTGCATTAAAAGGTACTTTATGGCATCTATTTCCAATCACATAGTTTCCTCATTTAAATGAGTCTTTTCCTTCAATGGACAAAGACTTGGAATTCTCTGAAACAATTTCAGCTAATAGGGAGAAATGGATTGGGCATACATTTTCTTTATTAGTCAAACCTTCCTTCTGATGAGAGCTAGGATTTATAGTTAGTAGTGGTTGTGGGGATTGAAGAAATTCATGAAAACTCATACCATTGCTTTTTCTTAGCCATACAATGCCTGGGGTCTTAGAGGTCAAAAAAAGAGGTGGGCAAAGGTTGGTTACAGTCCAGACACTGTGGATTATCCACCTGGGGCTACATCATTAGAGCAGGAAGTGGAGAGCAGTGGGAATAGAGAACATAGTGATGGATTTGGACTTCTCTGCACTTAGACTTTTAGCATGGTAAAATATTCTCTGCAGCGCCAGTTTGGATTTGTGTATATAGGGGTGTTTTCTTTTTGACTCAAGGTGAAATGATATAAACATAAGAGGATGCCTCTGGAGAACTGTCAAACTGACATTTGTTATCTGAATTCACTGTTATGGTTTCGCAATGCCCTTGTTATCCAGGGGGTTCCCGCTTGGCAAATGAAATTATCCACAAGTTAGTTTAACTCAGAGAAACTCTGACATATTAAATGCATTATCATGAAACCTGTGACTTGACAGTGCAAAACAATATGTTTGCTTTGTGCTTGAAATCTGGCACATTCTTACAATTAATAATGTCTTAATTATTAACATTATTCTGAATACAGAATACTTGTGGAACTCGAACATCTTGCATTAATTAAATTTAAACATTGTTTAAGTAATAAAAATAAACATTGCAATTAAAAAGATTAAAAACTAATGCAAACTAAAAAAGAAAAAAAATGGAAAGTGCAGAAAAGAAAAAAAAAAACAGAAAAGTTTAAAAAATAAGAATATTGTAAAATAAAAAAGAAATAAAGAAATGACTTCCTCCTTTATCACAATAAGTTTAATTTTTTTAGTAATTTATCTCCATCTCTTAATATACAATAAATAATCTCTTTTTCCCATACGTTAACTCTTATCTATAAATAAAGCCTTAAAGTTTCATTACTTAGTTCTGATCAGAAAAAGGCCTTTAAAGGGTTACCAGACAAAACAACATATCTATTTTAACCTTCATCAAATAAACCAACTTTATATTCCATTTAAATTTCCTGATTTTTAATCCCTTCATCCCTTCCTAGAATTTGATTTCTTTTTATTTTTCCTTTACCCCTTCACACAAAATTCTTCCAAGGTTTAACAAGCTTTTTTGTAAATTCAGGCATAATAAACAGGCATTCATCACTCTACTGAAATTTAATAAAGTTATATTACTTCCAAAATCTTATTTCAAATTTATCTGTATTCTTAGTCCATTTGTAAATTTCCAAAAGTAATATTCCAACCACCCATTTGCTATTATTTCCATTTTTTAAAGTCTTTAAACATAAGAAACTGAAACTTATTTTGTTAAGGAGTCAAGAAAACCCAAGTGCTGTAATTCAAAGTACCAGTCCAAGTTTCAGTGCTTATTGATGCAAAGATTCCTAATAACTGAAAAACATTTTACAATTTTATAAGTAATAGCAAAAGAAGTATGCTTTTAATGGAATTATCTGTTTGCCATTTTTTCTACACACATTCTGAACTATACCTTGTACTTCTCAGGAAATCTTTACTTCACATCTATTTTCTTTTGTTGCTTAAGATCTTGTTGGTCTTGTATTGATGAAGATATTCAGTTATCCAGGTAGAGTTATCTGGAAGTTGAGTAATGGCAACTGGACTTCTTTTCTTTTTTTGATTTGAAATGTTTTGCTGCTTTTTCAGAAGCTACTTGGAAGAGCAGCAAAATGTTTCAAGCCAACAAAGAAAAGAAGTTCACTTATCATGACTCAATTTCCACATTGTTTTGGGTCATCAACTGAAAAGCAAATATGGAATAGGACTTTGTTTGTTTGTTTTTAAGCAGAGTCTTGGTTTTCATGATTACATCCTTTGTCCATAACTACCAGAAATACTGGCTAATATATGGGACTTTGAATACCAGGTAGTTTCTCAGCATCATATTGGAAATGGTTCACTTGGGTTTTAACCTTTGTTAGGCCTTTTAGCATTTCTGGAAGCCACCAGTGGGTGCTGTCCAAGGTCCTGTTCTTTGGGCTTTGGCAGGACCCTGTATATTCCTGGACCACTAGAAGTTAGACATTCTCTACTGCAACACCCTTTTAAATCATTCAAATAACTTATTCAAGAGTTTGGTGTCTAAGATAATGTTCCTTTGATATTTTTGACTGATAATGTTTCGCCACACTGAGAGTGCTGAAATTTAAATTTATGAACATGTTTTCTGTGGCTTATGAATTTTATTGTGTTATGTTAATTTTAAAATGTCTTTAGATTGTTTATAGATAGGAATTATAGTGGTATTTAATGAATAGACATTTGATGAAAAACAGATGGCTATGTAAGAATTGATCAAAGTATTATGGATAATTTCTGCAAAAATAGCATATGTAGTATATTGGTGGGTTTTTCCCTGAATTTTGAAGGCTTGTTCTAGCATATCTCATGGGGCTTTTAAAAAACAATTTTATATTACATTACTTTATTTGCTAACATATGCAAAGATCATTCAGACAAGTTAATAAGATGAGCTAAGAAAAATATGGCAAAACATTTCCTATTCAAGTCTGAAATTCCATTACGACCAGAGAAAAGACAACATATTTAGGCAATGGTATAAGGAGAAAAAGATTAAAATATTCCATTAAAGTCATTTTAAAGTGATGTTAATATAAGATCAAATATAATTTAAATGTGCCAATTGCACAATTTATTCAGGGAAATTCCTAAAACTCTGATATGTACAATGCATTGAAATATATTCAGCTAATCAGATTTAAATTCCAAAGTGCATGAACTGTTCCCTCAAGATGTTATTCCTAAATGTTCTCTTGAAATGTTGTTTACATTTTGTGAAAGAACATAAGATTGGACTTCAGCAAACACACGCACAGACACACACACACACACACACACACACACACAAACACACACATAATTATCATATGATTTTTTTTAAACTAAAGCAAAATTTCTGTCAAGGCTTGATTGAGCTAGGATAGAAAACTATCCATGAAAAAAGAATGAGACATGGATTGAACCCTTCAGTGAGCAAATGCCAAATTTGCCAAATGAGCAGAACAGAACATTGGTGGGAATAGAACTTTTGTTATTGCATTTCTTTAATACATTCAAGTTACAATTATGTGAGATCAATATCTGTGAAACAAAATTTTCCAACTAGATCATACAATTTCTTTCTGAGCCTTTTGGCACTCTTTGGAAATAGAACAATTTAGTTCCTGCTACCTTTTCAAGAATTCCCCTTGCTTTACACAAAAACAAGCATAATGGATCACCTTGAGAAGATATCCTTGAAAATATGGATGTCATATTTGGTAAAAATTAAAAAAATACATGTGAGCACTATCTTATTGCTTTTGCACTGAAATGGCATGCATGGGAAAAACAATAATAATTAGTAATAAAATAAGAAACCTTTAATGAACCACATAACATAAAACTGAGATAAAAAAGTAAAGAGTTAATTAAAACTTCTTGCAGATAAAATGTAATTCATCTTATTTAGCATCAACTGTTCTACAGGTCTAGGTCTCAAACCCCTCTATATGTCAATTGTTCAGACTAAAGAAAATACCACAGCTCTGTTGGATTTGTAAACGAAAAACAGGCTTTAATATCCTTCATCAAGGACTATACGAAAACGGTTCAATCAATACAGTTAAAGTCAGCTCTAAACTGACGGAAACACTAACCGGTATTTATAGTCAAATACATTTCATTACCCATGATTACCCATTATTACCCAGTCATATTAATCATAGTGAATTACGATAAAATAAGTATGTCCATAATAAGCGTTTGTGCTACGTCCATGATTAGTCTGTTCTCTCAATGTAGATGATGTGATTTTGCGATCCCTCTTGTATATTCCACCACCAATCTGTCATGTGTTGTGTGGTCGCGACATTAGGTTGGTATATTTTACAGTTTGTGTGGCTTCCAAATCTGCCCATGACAATTGTAGGAGAGAAAGGAGAGCTTTTCCTAAAGACATTAAAGTACAGACCAGTTTTGATTTTAACTCTTATGGATAGATATTCCAGTCAGATGATAGAACTGTTAACATTTTGGTGAGTGTGGGATAAAAAAAATCTTGCAACCATCTCTTGTAATAAAGAGCAGTGGCTTAGCAAAGTCTTTGTTGGTATGACTTTGTTAAACAATGAATCAGTAAAATCCTAGACCTGTGATGTCGAATTTTTCCACATTACATGCCAAAAGTGTACATATGTATGTGCGCTAGCATGTGTGCACCCATGATGCAATGCACACGTGTTCCCCCTGCCCCCTGTATGTGCACCCCTATGCACAAGCACCACATGCCTCTGCGCATGTGTGTGTGACCCCCCCTGCACCACACGTTTCTGTGCATATACACGCAACCCCCCTGCATATGCATGTGCATCTCCCACATGCGTTTCTCCCCCCGTGCATGTGCAGCAGATACCTGACAATCAACTGGTGGGGCTCTTCCGGGCGACCTCTCATGTGCCGGCAGAAGTGGTTCTGCATGCACTTCTGGGACATGTGCCATAGGTTCACCATCACAGTCCTAGACTATCTTCTAAGCCCATGTAAAGTGACTCCACTGTATTCTGCTTTAAGACATTCTCTTAATCTAAACAATTAAGCAATTTAATTCAAAGAGATTTACACCAAGATTAATACTAGTCCAACAATCAAGGCAGTGGTGGGGTTCAAATAATTTAACAACTGGTTCTGCTCTAATGATTTCTTCCAAAAACCAGTTCACCAAACTGCTCAAAAGGTTAACAACCGGTTTTTCTGAACTGGTGTGAACTGGCTGAATCCCACCACTGAATCAAACAGTAAAGGGACTCAGAGGACATCAAGGAACTCAGAGAAACAATCAAACAATAAACAACAGTCTAATCAAGGAACCCAAATATGATAAAGATAACAGGTAATCAGAGTTGGAAGGAATCTTCTAGGTCATCTGGTCCAACCCCCGCCCAAGCGGGAGACCTTACACCATTTCTGACAGATGGCAGTCCAATCTCTTCTTGAAAGTCTCAAGTGATAGCGCTCCCATAACTTCCAAGGGCAAGCTGTTCCGTTGGTTGATTGTTCTCACTGTCAGAAAGTTTCTTCTTATTTCCAGGTTAAATCTCTCCTTACTCAGTTTCCATCCATTATTCCTTGTCTGGCCTACAGACACTTTAGAAAATAGCTTGACCCCTTCATCTCTGTGGCAGTCCCTCAAATATTGGAACACTGCTATCATGTCTCTCCTAGTCCTTCTCTTCACTACACTAGTCAGGCCCAGTTCCTGTAACCATTCTTCATATGTTTTAGTCTCCAGTTCCCTAATCATCCTGGTTGCTCTTCTCTGTACTTTTTCTAGAGTCTCAACATCTTTTTATAGTGATCAAAACTGGATGCAGTACTCTAGGTGTGGTCTTGCTAAGGCTTTATAGAGTGGTATTGGTACCTCATTGACCTTGATTGTAAAGAACACTCCTACCATACTGACAGGGCAAGTCACTTGCATATAAACTGAGAGCAAACCCCACTCCCTTCTAGCACTGATGATGTTGCTTAGTTTGGTAATGAAACATCTGCAAGGAAACAGCCAAGTTTAGAGAGTACCAAGGACCCAACAGTTCAACCCTGAGCTACAAATATTCTCTTTGATCAGATTCTATTTCAAAGTTGGTCTTGATTTGGCAAATTGAGTTAATCTTCCTGATGACTTTAGATGAAATACTGAAGTGAGCTGACTTGATCTTGTCAACCCACTTCGATCTGATAGAAAGGCGGAGAAGCCTTTTTTAAAAATATCTGGACATTACAAGGCAGCTGCTGTGATCCAGAAGTTTGGGAGGGTGGGGTATTGCTTCAATTTAAAAGGAGGAGTTTGCTTAAAGTTTCACTGAATCAAAGCATTTCTTCGAAGATTTGCCCAGCATACAATATTATGAATGGAGAACTGGACAACCCCCTTTAGACTGGATGGATCACAATAGCCATGCTCTTTCTGCTTTGTAGCTGAAATGATACTGTGCATTAACTAAGCTAGATTGGTGCAGAAAAGGTGACTGAGTAGAGAATGTTGGGTTGCATTATGTAGGCTAGATTGGCTCAAAATAATTAAGTGCTTTCTTCTTTTAGCTCATTCTCAATAGATAAGAACGCCTTTCAAATATAAGTTGCATGATAGTGAGATGAGTGGCATATACATTTACTAAATATATCATACCAAAAAGTCAGAGATGTACATGGCGAAAATAGTGACAGCTTTCTCATTGCTTAGTAATCTCAGATGCTGAAGTGAAATTTGGATGGGTTTCTATATACAATAAATGTGTTATGAATATTCTTCATGTTGTTTTTTTCTCCCTGCTTAATACAAGGCTAGCAATCAGGAAGTATGAGAGTGAGAACAAAAGAAAGTTCATTTTAATTATTTAAGCAGTGTTTTGGAGGAGAGCTGAGCCCAAGGGAGGGGTCAAACATGTTATAAATCATGAGTCCCTATGCACCCACAAGAAATTTAAGTCCAGCCCACACTGAATGCCTTCCTATTCTTGCTCATTTCCTTTGGCTCAGATTAGCTCAGATTTTTGTAGAGAGTTTAAACTTGCAATAAATCTTTATACTCATTTGAACTGCCTAAATCTCCTGAATTCCCTAGCACTTGACAGTTTTGTATTTTTCCTCACATTTGAGGAAAAACTCTATTTTTTCTAAAACCATTATTCTAATTTGGATTGAGTAGGATAACATTCTTTTAGGTACATCATTTCTAAAGGCCATTTGAGTGTAAACTATTTCCCCTTTGAATATGAAAGTAGGAAAGTATTTACTTGCAAATAATACTTGTTACCAAAAGTAGTGACATGACATTCCTCTGGAGAACTGAGGCCATGACATTTCTTATTGCCCTATCACAACACTGGAAGCTTTCAACCAAATACTAGAAAAACACAACCTGAACTCTGAATAAATGCGCTGGAGAGTCAAAACTGGCTCAACTTTCATGATGCCTGGAGTAAACAGTTCAGCTGAACTAAGGAAAAGAGTTGGATCTTCTTACTTCAAGCCCTAAATCTGATAGCCTTTCACCTATGACATTAAAACAAACTCAAAAGGGAGAGGAGTGAAAGAGGAAAAAGAAAAAAAAATCATTTTCCTCTCTATACAAAAAAGAGGTACCTCAAATAACAGGAGAAATGCAATACCTTCTCCAAAGTAGTATGCATTTATAATTTCATGATCAATTCTCAAAACGCAACTATGAACTTTTAAACTGCTAATGATCCTCTGTTGTACAATACAGCAAAAGAAAATCAGGACCTAATTTATTCTTTAAAGCTTATATATACTGCTGAGGACATTTATTTTTAAATGTCTCACAGCATTGTCTGCTGAATGTGAATTAATATTCAATGTTCACCAAACAATAATTGCATCAAGTTGCTATAATCTAATTAGATATTAATCCATGTCAGATAGGATTTTTCCAGATTCCAAAAGCACACAATTTTTTTCCAGGTTTCAAACAAGAGGGTGGAAACCATGTGCAGGAGTTTGATAAATCCACCTGCCATCTATTGTCCCTTGTGTACCACAAGTCTTCCTTAGCACATTTGCAGTAATGGCAAGGCACATTTCCCAAGCATCTTCTCTCATATCCAAGAAAAAAAGGACTGAGATTTCAGATCCCAAATGTAAAATATATCTATGAAACTGTAGAGTTATTTTCCTGTCAAAAGTATTATACAGGTAGTTCCAAACTTACAATAGCTTAGTGACTGTTCAAAGTTACAGAATATTTGTATTCGGGATTGAATTGTGACATCTTTGACTGTTTTGCTGCAGACATTTCATTACCCAACTAGGTAACTTGATCTGTGCTAGAAGCCCCATTATCATCTGGCACTGATGAGGCTATCTAGTTAGGTAATGAAATGTCTGCAGCAAAACAACTGAAGCTCAGACAGAATCAAGGACTCCACACTTAACAATGTGCTGTCACCATCATGTATTATCCTCCAATGGGCAAAATATGTTGATTATGGAGTGGTAAAGAAAGCAGTGCAGGATTAGTAGAAGTGAGGCCATGGTTGAATTAACTATCCTCATTCTGATTTCACTCATAAGGAGATGAACAGTGCTTTCAATTATGTATTTGACTTTGCTTAAACCAGCCCAGTTAAGATATGATTTCATTTTTATTTCCAGTCATGATGCACTGAGAATGTGGATTGAGAGAAATTCTCAGAAATTTTATCAATAATTTACAGAGGCAGTAATAGCTCTTAGGTCTTTTAGTCCTAAATGAAGAAAGGTCTGTTGTTATACTCCAATCAGTAGATAGCAGTTACTGAAATACTGTAATTCCCTGTTCAAGGCTCTTATTAGTTTCTTGCTAGATGTTTGGAGGTCTGTATCAGTGGTGGGATTCAAAAATTTTTACTACTGATTCTGTGAGTGAGGCTTGGTGGGCATGGCAGGGGAAGGCTACTGCAAAATCTCCATTCCCTCCCCACTCCTGGGGGAAAGTTACTGCAAAAATCCCATTTGCTCCCCATCCCACTAACCTGCTTTCCAGCTCCATTCTCCTGTGCAGGGCAACCAAATAAGACCCAGCCAATCAGCTGGGACTCACGGGGCAGAGAATAGATGAGGGCAGGGCCAGTCAGAGGTGGTATTTGCCTGTTCTCTCAAAATTTCTGTTACCGGTTCTCCAGAACTGGTCAGAACCTGCTAAATACCATCTCTGGTCTGTATGTACCATTGATTAGCAAGCCAAAATAGAAATAGCCAGAAACATTTGTAATAAGATCTAGGGCCTATGGTCAACAGTTATATTTGGTCTGGCCCCATTCATAACCAGACTAGACCAGGACGATCTATGGGGCATCTTAAAGTCAGAATATTATTTCATGATACTAAGTTTGGCTTGCATTTAATTTAACTCTGACATTTAGCTTTTAATTTCTCTTTGGGTGTATCCCTCCATGATTTAACCCAAAGCTCATCAACCATAGACTTGCCAAAACTGACATTTTACTTGCTGACCTGTTGGCTGCCTAGGGTTGAGCCCATAACTGAAAGAATACATTCTTCAAACTCATGAAAAACCCTAGCTAGGATTAAATAAATGCATGCCGCTTGCATACAAAAATAAGGTATCCCTCACTTCAAATAGAGCACAACACTTGAAGAACATCAAATACCTTGTTGCAGTTTAATGGACATATATTTCATAGCTATTCTTCATAAGCATACCTGCAATATTGGCTTGCTTTTGACAGTACTTCTTTTGGAAAGCAAAATAAGTCATAAAATAAATCAGTCAGTCCTGAATCCTTCAAACCTAAAAATTAATTCTTTAGGGGCTCTAATATTTCAAAAAGGTCCTGGAACACAGTTTTGCATAGGTGTGCAAATTCCCCTTCTGTATATTAATTCACAATGGGCTTCTACAAAGGAAATGGAATGTAGTCCCATCATTCCTTGGGACTTTTTATGGAGGTTGTGGAGTTAATCCTCTTAAATCCCACTGAAAATGTCTGGGTTATAAGCATCTGTCAAGACCATATAATGAGGAAATTTATATTGATTGATGACTCTCCAAAGGTTTGGGATTTGGGTGAGTTTTTAATAAGAATCTAAAAGTACAGATTCTTATCTCAGTACATAATATCTACAGAGTTATACTAGAAATCTTACAGAACTGGGCTTCTTCTGGGAAAATTCATAATTATCAGGTCATACTGCAACCCTCTCCATTTCTCCCAAGTATTTTGGCTTCCAGTCCCTGTTGCATCTGGAAAATAGGAGAATAAATTGTTTATAATTTACTAGCTTTATAACAAAATCCATGCACTCTCATTTACATACAAAGATAAAAAATATTGTTTCATCTACAGCATAAATAATGTTGAATCTATTTTTATTCCTCCATTCCAAACTCTTGCATCTGGAAAAAAGAAATTAAATGATTATGTTTATGGTATACAAAAAATATAAAGCAACTGATATAATGTAGAAGGCCTTTTTTTCAAGGCTATAAATAAACATCTTAAAAATATTGTTTATTCATATTGCATTAGGCCTTCTACAATGTTGTTCTTTTATTGAGGCAGATTG
This sequence comes from Bungarus multicinctus, assembly GCA_023653725.1. NCBI lineage: Eukaryota > Metazoa > Chordata > Lepidosauria > Squamata > Elapidae > Bungarus > Bungarus multicinctus. Next base: position 75,165,547 of record CM042846.1, on the reverse strand, counting down.
TAGAAATAAATCACAGTGTAATGAAAGAAGCTGATGTACCTGTTTTTTATTTTGTTCTTTTTTATCTCCCTCCTGCATTATTTTGATAAATAACTTAAGATGGCAAACAAAGCTAGTATTCCTTCCTCCTATTTTCCCACAACAGCAGCCTCTGTGAGATGGTTTGGCCCAAAGTCACCCAACTGGCTTTCATTTCCAAGATGGGACTAGAATTCACAGTCTCCTGGTTTGTAGCCTGCTGCCTTAACAACTAGACCAAAATGATATATTTGTTGCTTTGTGCTATGTTGGTACTCCAGAAATATATTTATGAAATTTGCTGTCACAAAATATGTGTTCATTATTGTCCAATTACAAAAACCCTAAGCAGTTTACAAAACCACTAATAAAACGTAATAAAACCATGTTCTGGTTTAAACCAGATTTAAAATGCAATACACCTACTGGTTAAGGTGGAATGCAAGTATACTCTTCTCCAAAAGCTTGTCTAATAAACCAAGTTTTAAATTTAGATGGCGAGCATGGAACCATCTGGATCTTAAGAGGGAGCTAATTCCAAAGTTGATGATGGAAAAACATAGCCCACAGGTGCCAACTCCTTCACTTCCCATTTCCCACCTGCAGTGCAGATGGCTTTCACTCTGATGGCATTCTGGAGGGCTTGAAAATCTGGCACTTTCCCCAGATTTTAGGCTGTGAAGAGCGGATGGAGAGTAGAGCCCTTTGCATGGTGTATGCATTTTGACTGGATTTGTCATTTTGCTCATTTTTTAAAAGTTGGACTGTATATTGAAGTTTGTTTTTCTTCTGTGAGCAACTCAAAGTCAATTGGAGTCAGGTGATGTCCAGTTCAAATAAATAAGAAGAAGAACCAGGTGTCACAAGTCCACACACAGGCTGGTACATTCTGCACAAACTTCTGAGTATCTTCAAGAACACCTCTGTGTAAAGCAAATTTCAGTAAACCAATAGAGAGGGAACGGGTGTGTGTAATAAGGGTTTCCTAGGTCCTATTCCAAGAAAGGCTGCAACTGGTATACCAGATGTAGTTGGGCAAAGGCATTCCTGGCCGTACCCTCCACCAGGTACATTTATAAGTCTAAGAGTGTTGAGCTCTTGATAGCTGACTTAACTGATAATAAGGTTTTTGCAGGGTTTTCTTTACAGGGATAACATTAAGGAAATTTCAGCAATTGGATTACTCTTACTTGAGAACCTAATTTGTCTTTCAGTTCATTAAGGAGCTTTTCAGTTTCTTGGTAATGGCTTTTCTAGGAAATGAAAAGTTGACTTCACTGGAATTTGCTGGTGACTGTTGCTCCCCCCCCCCCCCCCGCCCCAACTATCTACTGAATCTCTACCAGGCTGTGAACAGATCATTATGAAAAGCTGTTCTGAGCTGTAGTTTGATCCTTTGGGGAAACTGATGCTTTCTGCAGAGCCAACCAAGGGATCACTAAATAATCATGCAGAGCTGGATGAACAGCTATGCTGCCTTTTGGGGATTTAATTTCAACTTGTTTCATCTCATCTAGTCTCACACAGCTACAGAGCTCAGCTAAGGGCTGTCCTAGCAAATTACATTCAGCTTCAGATGAGGGATATAACTGAGTATCATTGATTATTGTCCTCTGCCATGTCTTTACATAGAAATTAAATACCATGAAGTACTAAGTCCTTTAACACACTGAACAGAAGAAACCAGAGATTTCATGGCTTATTCCTCAACATTTTTTATTACCGTTGGTCCCAAGAATCTTTCTAATAAGTGCTTCCAATTCTCAATCTTCATAGATAGTTCAAGAGGATACTATAGATGAAGATTTTAAAGCCCCTGAAAGTTATGAGGGCCAGAAAAGACACATTCACATTGTCCAGGACCAAGTGAAGAGAATTCACAAGGGCTACTTGTGTTATTTCCATCCAGGTCCTGAATCTAAAATCCACCTAGAAAGGATCTAGATACTGCAAAATGCTTCATGCAAAATAATGGTGGTTTGTATTTGAAGTCCACTGCTTTCTCCAGAAAACTTCTTTAAAAGGAAGGAATGGCATTTCCTACACTGGAGGTTGACCTATCTTGCCTCAACATAAAGTCCTGGACAATATTCTATTGACAGAATATGATTCCAACAATTGTCAGTTATTTTTCCTCATCTACTGCTAATGAGTTTTCTGAAGACAGAGTTGGTCAATGTGGACAACATGGTAGTGAAATCAGACAAACCTTTGATCTGATCCATTTGGGACTTTCCATGGCTGTGTATTAGGCAATCATTACATTACAGTAATTTGAAATAATTGCATAGCTTGCTATTGTCCTTGGAATTATAGAGATCAGAAGTATCCTTTGGCATCTATCATAACCATCTCTTTCTCGTAGACTCTCAAAATCAGTGGAAAAAAAATCAAATTATGGGCTATAGTTTACACCTCGGAGATATAAATTCTACTATATTCAAAAGATTCTCATTCCAAATTGCGACTTTAGATCATTGAAATCAAAACAAATATCTCCATTCCTTGTTTGGGCTGGATTTTAATTTTAATAGAGTACCAAGAACAAAGAAGCAGTGAAGATATTTTCTCTTTCCCAACTTCTTCATCTCTAGACTAGTCTTCCTTCTTTGCCATTTCTGTCAAATAATCTACATAAATAATTTTGCAGAAAAATTTGAATTAGCATTTTTGATTTCTAAAATTTGATTCTCCATTCTTTCAAATGTCAACTTTCAAATTCCTTGCTCTGCCTGGGTAATTTTTATGAATTGATGTACTGCTATAAAATATGCATCAACTACATATCCCATTCAAGAACTGTTAGTGGTTTCATTTTTAGCAGGTTATTCTTCCCAAACCATTTCCTGTTCTGAGGTTTGCTGCACTCGGACAAACTAACTAAAATCAAAGTTGTGAAAATGCATAAACTGCATTCATCTCAGAACTCAGGCTATAAGGTATCATTCCTAAGGGAATGTATGCAGTATTTCATTGTTCCATGTCAAAGAGCAGCTGAGTTTGCCCATTCAAAGTATAACACAGCTGACACACTGAAGCAAAAAGCAGATCTAAGATTTGAAAAAAGAGTTTGCTTCCTATTCTAGTTTCTCGAAAGGAGAAGAGATTAAGAAGTATTTCTGGCACGGCTTACATATCTTGAATCAGGTGCCTTTTGCAAAAACATTTGTCATCCCACCCACAGAAATTACAAAAGGATTTACAGGTCTTACGGTGCAAAGAGCATCAAAGACAGATGTGAGGCCTGGTTCAAGCAGAACATTCTTCAGAGTGCCATTCCATCTGCTGAAAGCTTTCTTGGCTGGAACCTCTTATCACCCCAAGGTGTTCTAAGAAAGAAACTGATCTGGCAAACTGTGATGAAACTTTCAGGCTCTGTATGCTTTTGATTAAACCTGTTCAATAGTTCAGTGGATCAAGAAGTGCTACAATGAATGAATACACTTACCCATTGCTCTCCTCTCGGGTGGCCAAAAACAGAACAAATCAAATTACAGGCTATAGTTTGCACTTGACTGATTATCAGCGGTATCAAGGGGCAAGGCTAGAGTTGAATTTAGACAGGAGGGAGCATTCCCAGGACAGAACAAAGGCGCTTTGGGATGTGGGGAGTCCCGAAATAACATTTCTCATGTAAGAGCAATTACTTATTAGGAACTTCCTGCTGCTGCCATATTGGCAGGATGAATTGTGCAGGCTACTTTGCACATCTGGAATCATAAAAAAATATTTTATTGCCTGATGGTGCTGGAACATATGTTTTTGTTTCTTCTCTTTGTGGGTGTTTCCAAGACTGGCTGGAGAAAGGTCTAGGCAAAACGTGAATCCTTTTTCTAATCAGACCAGAGATGGTATTCAGCAGGTTCTGACTAGTTCTGGAGAACTGGTAGCAGACATTTTGAGTAGTTTGGAGAACTGGCAAATACCACCTCTGACTGGCCCTGCCCCCATCTGTTCTCTGCCTCCCAAGTCCCAGATGATTGGCTGGATCTTCTTTTGTTGCCCTGCACAGGAGAATGGAGCTGGAAAGCAGGTTAGTGTGGTGTGGAGGGGATGGGATTTTGAAGTAACCTTCCCCCAGGAGTGAGGACGTAATGGAGATTTTGCAATATCCTTCCCCTGCTACACCCACTAAGCCACGGCCCCAGAACCAGTAGTAAATTTTTTTGAATCCCACCACTGAATAAGACCCTCATTGTAGAGGCATACAGATAGTCCTTACTTGACTATCTGTATGCCTGGGATGGGAATTTTCATTACTAAGCAAGCAATTTTTAAGTGACTGATTTCTAATTTTACAACCTTTTTTTTGGCATGGTAAGTGAATCACTATAATTGTTACATGAATTACATGGTTATTAAGTTGATTTGGCTTCCCCCAATTACGATGTCAGAAGCTGACTGAGAAGCTAACTAATGGTGATCCCATGACTGCAATTAGTATAAATACTTTGCTAAGTATTTGCTAAGTTCTTGAATGTTGATCATGTAACTGGGATGCTGTGATCGTAGTAAATATAAAGATTGTTTCAAATCACCTTTTCAGTGCTGCTAGAACTTTGAGCTGCTGATAAACAAATGGTTTAAGTCAAGGACCACCTCAGGAGTAGGATACTACCGGTTTGGCCCAGTTCTATAGAATCGGTAGCTCCAAAGAGCAGCTGACACTGAATTGGTTCGCTGTGACGACCATCTGGTTTGGCCCACTTGCCCACCTGGGCTCTAGGCTGCCCTTTATCCTATGCTTTTACCTCCTCAGCTGCTTTGCGCAGCACTATTGAGTGCTGCTCGTCAGCCAAAGAAGGTAAATGCTCACCGGAGCCGGTAGCACGCACATGTGTGCAGCACACATTTGGCATGCATACGCCCACTCCCCAAACCAGTTGTAATGCTGGTAGGATCCCACCCCTGGACTACCTGTATGGTTGGGCTACTCTTTTAATTACTGTTAAAACTTTTCCATAAAAATGTTGGAATACGGGAAATTATATGATACTGTTTTGCTACTAACTAAGTCTGTGAGGTCCATATAGATCAGTGGTGGCTAACCTTTTTGAGCTCCTGTGCCAAAAGTTGTGTGTGCTCTTGCATGCTTGTGCTCATGTGCCAGCACCCAGATGGCAATATACGCCTACCCCACACCCCCTATGCATGCATGCGCAATCCCCACCCCTGCTGCCCCTTTACCTGCACTGTTCCTCACAGCTGATTTTCGGCTGGTTTGAGGCCTTGTTCAGCCTCCCAGTGGCTTGAGGAAGGCTTCTGCAGGCTTTGCAGGCCGAAAACTAGGCCCATTTCATCACTTCTGGTATTTTCGCAGTGAGCTAAGTTTGCCTGCAGCTCGCGTGCCAGCACAAAAGGCTCGGCGTGCCACCTGTGGCACCCATGCCATAGGTTCACCATCATGGATATAAATAGTCCTTTACTTACACAGGTTCATTTTAAACCATTTGAAGTTACAACAGCACTGAAAAAAGTGACTTATGACCATTTTTCACACTTACAATCATTGCAGCACCCCCATGGTCACCTGATCCAAATTCAAACACTTGGCAACTGACTCGTATTTATGATGGTCGTGGTGTCCTGAGATTGCCTTTAGTCATCTTTTGCGAGCTTCTGACAAGCAAAGTCAATGAGAAAGCCAGATTCACATAACAACCGTATTACTAGCTTCACAACTGCAGTGATTCATGTAACAACTCAGGCAAGAAAGGTCATGAAATGGGGCAATGTTCACTTAACAAATGTCTCGCTTAGCAAGAGAAATTTTGAGCTCAATTGTGATCGTAAGTTGAGGACTACCTGTAAAAAAAAGCTGGAGGGGCTTGGATGAGATCTTATTAAGGGACTGGAACTTGGCTAACAGTCCGAACATCTGAGATGTCAACCTCAATTCTGCTCCTAGTTTGTAACCGTTTATTTGTTACACTGCTGAGCCTCAATTATGAGAGAGACACTGATTATTTGGATGAACTTTACTTATATAAACTCATATCACATAGAAGGATTATTCTGAAAATTAATTTTAGAAACTCTTAGCCTGGTTTGATTAAAAAAACCCAGTAACTTTTAAAGAAGCAGATGTTCAATTTGTGGATAAAGGCAATGTTTTATCCAAGCAAAAGACCTGGGGGAACTAAAGGCTGTTTCAGATGAAGCATGTACTGTAAGTAAACCCTTCTTTAAAACAAGTTTGAGTCATACTGACTTCGTGGACCAATCCTTGAAGTTTCTTAGCAATTTTACAAAAGTAGTTTTTCACTGCCTTATTCTAAGGTAATTTTTGGATTTCCAGTTTAGCCTGAAGCTCTGGAATTTCATATCAATCTTCCATGAAGTGCTAACTACAGAAAAAAGTAAAGGTAGTCTTCCACATGACCACAATTGAATCCAACATTTTTGTTGCTAAACAGGACAGTTGTTAAGTGAGTTTTGCCCCATTTTACAAACCTTCTTGCCACAGTTGTTAAATTAGTAACACAGTTGTACCTAAATCTGGCTTCCCTGTTGACTTTGCTTGTCATAATGTTGCAAAAGATGATCACATGAACCTGGGACACTGCAACCATCACAAATATGAATCAGTCACTAAGTTTTGATGATGTGAGCATTGGGATGCTACAATGGCCATAAGTGTGAAAAACAGTCATAAGTCACTTTTTCCAGTGCTGTTGTAAATTCAAACGGTCATTAAACTAATGATGGTAAGTCAAGGACTATTTGTAATAAAGAAATGGAGACAAGAAAAGTGTTCCTATCCATCATATGACAAAACATTCGTTCCTTATCAATAACTAATATAAGATGACTGTTGCTTTACTAACATTGGCAAAGTTGCATATCCCATTTCAAATTGGGAGTGAGTGCAAGGCACATATGCCTCAAATGCCTTATGTATTGAAAATCTCAATGGGCATCTCTGTATATAAAATGTGTGGTGAGTTATTTAAATAGTAATGGTTGTGTATACACTGCAGATTCAGTGGGATCTGCTGTTTTTTTCTTTGTTGTGGGCTCCTGCAGATGTTTTCTGCAGCTTCAGATGCCAGACAAATAGATTCCAGCCTCAGCAGGAATGCATAGATTTGACAAATAAAGCAATTTTTCAGGTTGGGACAGTGACTTTGAAATTCAGAATGGATACAAGATTTCTATATTCTCATTCTGTCAAAAGAAGGTCATTCATCTTTGTAAATGTCAAATTTGATTAAATACATTAAAATTATTGAGGTCCAACAACAAAGATCAACCCATTATAATTTTCTTAATCTTCATAGTTTATAATTGTTTAGTAGCTTCATAATCCAGATTTTTTTTAAAAGAAAAGAATGATCTCAGAATTGCTGTAAAGCTCTTAACCAGTTATCAATAGAAGTATTGATATTACTTTTTGCAAGTACATGTATTTTAGTGACAATAATGTATTGATTCTAGACTTTTATATTACATCAAATGCTTGCTTTCTCTTATTTAGTTATCTTATTAGTAATCACATTTTTTAAAAATGTATTCATGGTGCTTAAATAATAAAAATACAGTTGTTAAATAATACCCTTTAAAACAAACCAATTAAGAAAACTATAAAAAAAGATGAAGTATTAAATGGAACTGTTCATTCAGCAGCTACAAAAAAGACAATAAGAATAATAAGGAATCATAATATTTGAAAGGCAAACACAGAGGACATATTAACCTAACATCAATAATCTTTCAGAGTTGATATAAAGCAGGGTCTTCAAACTTGACAGCTTTAAGACTTGGGGACTTCAGCTCCCAGAATTCCTCCTCCAGTCATGGTAGCTCAGGAATTCTAGGAGTTGAAGTCCACAAGTCTTAAACTTGCCAAGTTTGAAGACCCTTGATATAAAGTAACATCAGGCTGTCCCCTGCCAGGGGGATACCATTGAAAAGCTCAGGTGTACAATTTCCACACTTTTTGCTTGAAATAGATTTTAAAAATGGAAAGATTGTACTAAATTGGACTCTTTATTTCTCAGAAAAAACACCTGTGAATTATGAGGTTAACTATGGGGCCTTGATAAATGTCAGCACCTGGCTGATCCTACCTGGGTTTGGAAACTAACAAGATTGAACCTAAGTAATTCTTGGATAGAGAACAATTAGATTGTAGAACAGATTGGGGAATTAGAGTAATTCCTAGAATAACAATGGCAAATCACTTATGGGTAGCATCCTGTTTCAGCTTTTAATTACACAGTTGCTCTGGAGATTAGCAATTTACTCAAGATTGAAGAGATAATTGCAGGCAAAGAAAAGAATGTAAATTAAATCATAGTCTCTGGAGGGGGGAAAGCTTGCTTGAGTGGTTTCATTTTCAACAGGAGCATGCAGAAGAATAGTCAAAATCCAGTCCAAATTCAGAGAGCCAGTTCAGGTTTGTTAGTCAGTAGGTCAGAGTTTGATGAGCAGAATCCACAAGAACATCATTCAGGAGCCAGAGGTCAGAGTTGTTTCCAATGAAAGGACAAGGATTAGGGCTGTCTCTTAAGCTAGGCTGCAGTCAGTTGTCTTCTATTACAAAGATCTCTTATTCTGTTTGGCAAGAAGCCTCATTGAGCGTTGTTGTTCTGCTCTCCATTCTACTTGCTGGGTAAGAGAACTTGGAAATGTCAATCGAAAGCAGGAGTGTCAAATTCTCGGCCTGTGGGCTGGATATGTCATGCACTGGCCACGCTCATGCCTAATTTAGCAAAGGGGGGAAAAGTCCTGATACGTCATGTGATAATGCTGTGACACAGTAAGTTTGACACCCCTGATCTAAAGTGTTGCTTCCAAATCATCTTGAGGGATTATTTAGAGCCTCTCCCAAAGAACGTGGTGACTTGACCATTGCAGCCCAGACTGTTCTGCATTTTTCACATAAGTGACCTCTAGCCATAAATTTCTTTGTGCCTCTTTGGCCACAGGAAAATATGTGAAGAACTGACTTAAAATATGTTCAAGAAAAAATAAGTAGCTGTACTTCAGAATAGAACAGAAACAGAAGACAAGAAGAAAATAGGTTCCGATCAGGTTGGAAGTGGTAGTGAACCTTCATGGGCTGAAGGAATAATAAACATATTATTTTGAACATGTGCCTAACCAAACTACAACTTGATGGCTCCATTTCCACATTCTGTTTTTTGTCAGTATACTATGCCTCATATCCAAAGGGCAATGTACTTCATATATATATTCTTTCTTCATGCCATTCTTGTTTTGAAATCCTTATGAAGGGTATCACTTTACTCAGCCCCTAGCCTCTTAGGTTCTGCAGAATAGTCTCTAAGGCTAATACAGCAATATTTCTCTGTAAGAAATGTTTATTACTGTTGTCATATAACATGTGCATGCCTGTTCCCGGTACCCCTGCTATTCTTTCCTTTTTCACGGAAGGCTGCTTCTGTGAGTTGGTTCTGGCTTTATTGTTTACATGGACAAAACATGTGCCTGCTCACTTTTTTCCTTTCATTAGTGAGTCCAATCGTGCAGTTTTTGGCAGGAAGAGTTTTTCAGTCACGTGGTTTTGCAGGTGCTGCATTGATAAATAACAGACAATGAACACAATGTTCGTGCGGCCTGTGATGTGGGATGAATAAATCCCCATGCAATGCCATTATCTTGTAGATCAGAATCTGAAATTATTTGTGAGCTGTTATTTGCTCATTTTAGGATCGGTAAGACAGTCCTTGCTTAGATGAGTTTTGTACAATACGAATCACCAACTGAAGGAAAAAATAATATGCCTTTACTAGAGGTCATTTTTCAAGAGATTCCAAAAATACCATTCTATTCCAATTTTAATACAAGGATGATTGGATGGAGCAGAGCATTTATTGGCCAGATGCCCTTCCTGATGCCATGTGGGGTTTGCAGCAGATATTTTTCTACTATTTTCTACCATTTCTACTAGATCCATCACTTTTTCCATCCGTTCTTCAGTTGTGGGGATATTTATATATTTGTCCATTTCTGCGCATATAGAATTCTCACTGCAAATCAAAACACACAAAAACAAACTTCCAAATCTTTTTTCCCAACTCCTTGTCTAGTAATCCTAAAAGAAAAATGTCAGGTTTCAATGTTATGTTAGTTGATTAGAAAGCTCTTAGCACTATAAGACCGAAACCAGAAAGTTGAAACTCTGCAAAATCAGACAGGTAAAGAACAAAAATTTTGGTTCGCCAAGCAGCTATTGTGACTCAGTCAAAACGACTTCCTGGTGAGCTAAAACTATCCCAGCCAGCTTTACTGCTCCCTCTTTAAGACTGTTAAATGTATAAATCATACCTTGACTTTAATTTACAATGTGACTACTATTTCATATGCTGAGTTTTAAAATGTTAGGCTATTTCTGAAGGGGTGTTAACTGTATCTTGTCAGCAGCTGCTGTCATCCATGAACTCCTGGTAAGAAATTTTAAATTTACAGAACCTTGGAGTATATGATCTTAAAACTGTGTTGACTGAGTGGAGCAACCATTTAAATTGTGAATAACTGTGGCAATAGGTGTGAAAATACAAAGTAAGCATACAATAACATGTGTTAACTGCACCACGTGGGCAATTCCAAAATCTGTTGTTTCATGACTTTCCCATTGTTTGATGAATCAACCTTTTATGCCAATTTGTTTTATTAACATTATGTGATAGGAACATTTTGCGTGTGCTGAATAATTTATGATTGTGTTATTGGTTGAAAACCGTAGGCTTCAGAAGCTGAACCAAGTCAGGTCTGTTTAATGCTTGGAAGGGAATATTGCCTGGACTGTAAAACTGAATTGAGAAGAAAATATTTATCACGAAATACTGTTTTTAAGAAAACTACCTGGTTACATCCTTTTAATCACAAATGTATAAAGGCTGGTAAATCCCATACTAATAAAATATTGAACTGTAGTTCGCCCAAAATAATATTTTCATGGTACAAAGAACTTTTCATGAATGTTCCCAGTTTTGCCCATGATCAAATAACTGACAACTATTAGGGGACATAAATGCACCCCTTCTCTGTCCAAAGCAAAGAGGACTGGAAACAAGAAAGGAATGAGCTGGGTGCATATCAGTCAAAAAAGGCTGTATATTGACAGGATGAACTTCATGAATTGGTGATTTCCAGATACAGGCACTGAATAAGTACTCTGCCTGGAATGAAATTGGATTCACATTGAAAAGATAGCTTGAGAGCGTTCTAAACTTCATGTCTGTGAATAGTTTAGGCTGAATTAGGCTTTGATTCATTAGCTCTTTATAAATATTCCTGGACAAGTGATGGGCAAGTTCTGGTGATATTATAAGTGAGTCAGTTGGGTGTAGTGATTCAAGACACCAGACTAGAAACTAAGGAACTGTGTCTTCTAATCCTGCCTAAGCTATGAGGCTTGCTGAGTAATTTTGGGTCAATCATTCTCTCTCAGTGCTAGGAAGAAGGCAATAGCAAACCCCTTCTGAATAGCCATGGATGGAAAGTCACGAAGGAGAGAACCAACCTAGAACTAAGGAGGAGTTTTCTGATAGTTAGAATAATTAATCAGTGGAACAACTTGCCTCCACAGACTGTGGGTGCTCCAACACTGGAGGTTTTAAAAAAATATTGGACAACCATTTGTCTGAAATGTTATAGGGTTCTCTATTTAAGCAAGTGGTTGGACTAGAATACCACCAAGGGCCTTTTCAATTCTGTTATTCTGTTATAATGCATTGACAAAAAAAAAAAGTAGACTTGTCCAGGAGTCATCAAAATAATGATTCAAATGCATGCAGCAACATACACACAATGCACACAAGGCATCCTAAGTGAATTATTTTCAGTCTCAGTTATTTAGCTTACTGAGTTACTGCTTTGATTCATTATGGCTTTCATAAAGATTTCTGAATCTAGGATTATCAATAGAAGGCTATTGATGGCTACTAATCTTCAAACATTTTTGTTACATTATGAAGTACTATAAAATGCAAAATACAAAAGTAAATAAAAGAGCAGTGAGGGGAGGGAAAGGGGAGAGAGAAATGAGGGAAAGGTAGGGAAAGGAAAAGAAAAAGAAGTATTGACTTCTTGATTCTCTCTGTGGCAGTAGAATAGGGCATTAACATCAAATCACAGCTTATTGTTTTTCCATAATAATAACAAGGCATTTCTATAAAGATCTATCAGTCTAATCTGTAAAACCCAAAGTCAAAATTACATTCTTTTCCATATCAAGCACGAAATTCAGAAGCGGTTTCCATGTGGAAAGAAAAGTACTTACGTTCTTTTCTTTAATCACAGTAGTCAATTTTGCCATTTCAGCCAACTCCATCAACTTCTGCATCCATTCTTTTATGGTAGGTATTAAAGTGTCTTTCCATTTTTGCACATACAATAGTCTTCCTATTGTCAACATATGCAGAGTTCTAAACTTTTTCTCATGTTCTTTATCCACTACTCCCAAAGGAAAAGTTCTGGTTTCATTTCTATCTCCATTTTCAGAATTTTCTGTATTAGAATGTGAACCATACTCCTAAACGTTTTTGTTTTATCACATAAATGATAAAAAGTCTCTTTATTTTTACACTTCCAACATTCATTTGACATACCTTTATACATCTTAGATAGCTTATCTGGTGTTAAATACCAGTGATACATCAACTTATAACAATTATCTTTTAAATTATAATTTAAGTGTAAATTTTAAACCCTCCACCCACATATTTTCCCATTGTTCAAGCATCACATTATAACCAAAATTCCTTGCACACTGGATCATACAATGTTTTACGTGTTCATTTTCTAAGTTTAGTTTCAATAACATTTTATAAATCTTAGCAGATGTCTACTAATCTTGATAGATGCTTGTTCTCTCCATAGTCATAGAAGGCATGGTTTAAATGCAAACTTCTGGGAACAAAGGAATAGAAGGCTACTGTTTTTCTATCTGCATTTGAGAATTTCTTCAGTACATTTTGTTTGTTTGTTTGTTTATTTATTTATTAAATTTATATACTGCCCCCTCTCCCAATTGGGACTCGGGGCGGTGTACAGCCAGATAAAAACCACATACATAGATACACAATATTAAAAAGAATTAAAATGAATTAAATTAATGGCTGAAATGCTAATAAAACTAAAAGATACATATTAAAAAGTAAAACCCAATTAAAAGCCAATTAAAAATTCCACCAGTAAAACCTAGGCCAGACCTGCTTGTTGAAAATGGGTCTTTAGTGCATGCCAGAAGGTCTGGAGGCCAGGGATGGTCCTTATCTCTGAGGGTAGTTTGTTCCAGAGAGAGGGTGCTCCCACAGAGAAGGCCTGCACCCTCAGGGCCGCCAGCCGGCATCGCCAAGCTGGCGATATTGTTAAGTGGTCAAAATCCTAGACTAGTTTGACTATAAGAGATAACCTGGATGTTGTGTACTGATAAACATGTGTCATTAAGAATTAATGATTATTTTTTAAAAAGCAATGACATTTAGTAAGATCACAATGTTGTTTTAGTGAACTGCAATAAATTGATTCTTGCAAACATCATTGTGACATCTCATGACAGGCCAGTGGCTGATTTTATGCTGAAATTTAGTAACAGTAGGAAAACATTGTTTTGGGGCTGATTGCAAAACTCTGAAGCTTGAGATGATTCATATTAATACTGAATGAGAACTATTTCTTTGAAGTGAACCTAAAAAATGCATTGCCTCCCCCGCCTTTCTCATTTTACATCACGTGACTTTTCAATGTAATTGATTGCATGAATTATAATAATTATTTGCAGTCTGTATCAGAGTACACTTAGCAAAGGGTTGTCATTTCCTAAGTTAGGAAAATAATGTACCACACTTTATAGGAAGAGCTACAAATGTTCATGTAGGCAAAATTATGAATTGTTTTGTGGGCTACATGAAAACAATAAAAAGCATATTAAAAAGAATGGCAATGTCTGTATTGCATTAATGGAAAACATTAAACTAAGCATTTTTTGGAGAAATATTTGGTGACACATAATCGTAGTTCTCTTGTTCTTAGGAAGTTTTGATTTGAAAGTTGTTGAGGCTTCAGCTAGTGGTTTCCTGTTGTAATATAAAATATTTCTGTCTGGCCAAATATCTCCATTGTCTGAGTTTTCTTTGTTTTGGTGACAACTTGGTTATTCAAAATGAATAATTCCTACTACTTTTCTTCAGATGCTTCATCTTTATGGTTTATTCTTGAAAGTATAAGCAAAAGCTTATTGAAAGATCTTTCCTAGAGGGCCCCATAATTTTTTTTGGGTGAGATGTACATTGTTAACCATTCCAATGATCATTTATACAAATCATTCTATGTTTCTTATCATTCTGGACATAACCCTATCAATCCTATTATCCTATAAAAAGTATTTCAATAATCATGTAGTTGTTTGATAGCCACCCATCCAATGCAAGAAATAGATTTCCATCCTCTGAAGACTCGGGAAAAACAAACTCAATTTCCCTTTCCAAGCTCCACAATCACTCTTTTTCTCAAAATCCCAATCTTACAAACTTCTGATTATGTAATGGAACTGATGTAGATTTGGGACAAAGTATGTGATGGATTACCATTTACTTCTAAAAAGTATCTCACAACATCTTGAACAAACTATAAAATTAAAGTAAAGATGGTAGTAGGAAACATTACTATGTTAGCTATTTTACCACATGCCTCTGACCAAATAAACCACTTTATCTACTAAAGCCAGTCACGTGTCTTCCATCACTCTGTTTTTTGAAAGAAACATCATCCAACTTCTTTACCTGAGTGTTTCAGGATTATCTGATTGTTCCAGTCAAGTGATCACTTTTTAAAAAAACATAAGAAAGCACTTTTTTTTTTTTGCTTATGCTTTAAGTTTTAGAAAAAGTTTGGGAAGAAAATTTGTCTCAACCATCACCACTGGGAAGTCCACTTCTTTTAGTCTCATTCATGCCAGAAGGAATTAATATATCTCCTTTTTGTTAATTTTGTTTGAATTGCTTTCTCAGCTTTTATGAATGGAGTGAGCTAACAGTGGAAGTCTGTAGCAACATTTCAGTAATAAAAATGATTGAATGAATCAATTATGGTGGGGTGGAAATGTGTGGTAGAATAACCCACATGTGACTCAAGCTGGAAGAGGAAAGTTCTTAGCAGCACAAAATCACAAGGAAGTAATGTTTCTTCTCTGGACAGACATTTTGAGGTCTTTCATAACACACAAATAGGGTTTTGAAAGTCCAGATGTGTATCTCATTAGTTTAACCGCCAGCTATATGATGTATAGTCTCTCAAGATAGCAAAACATTTTCCCCAAATTCTAAGTTTAAAGCAATATTAAGTTTTCTTTTCCTAGATGACTTTCTAGGTGGATGGAAGTTGGGGACCTGGGAATTAGTGGTAGGTGTAAGTAAACATAGGTGGACATTTTTCTTTTCCTAGGAATGTTTAAGGAATTTGAGGTTCTTGTTGTTGCTCATTAAAAAAAGTCCTCAATTGTTTCTAACAATTAAGTTCACATGAACTTAATTCAATGTTTCCTATGCTTAGAATGGCAGAAAATAACAGCATTCTTTTTTTTAATAATTATGATGAGACAGTATTCCCAAATGTTTCAAATGGGGTATGGGATCTACATGTGCCTTGGGGCTACAACTTTCTGACTCCAATATACTGTATCCAGTTCTATGAACTTAGAATACTGCCTTACCCTTATTAATAGTTTTTTTTTCTGATACCAATCTTTGATCAAGCATATTAAGTAATTTATTATTTCAGGCATGAGAACCTCTAGTCATCCTGAACTTGCCCAATGACATTTCATAGCTTCTCACACTTTCCTGATCCCAACTGGGATTATTGAGAGTTATAATTCAGCAACATCTGGAAAGGGACAGGTTCCACATTTCTGAATTATTATTTGATATTGCTTTAAGCTTTCTTTATTCTTTTGGGCCATTTCTCAGTTTTGTATTCATGAAGCATCCATATAATAACCTTGAAAATTTATGGTACTTAAGGAGGGTTAAGGGATTTGGAAAGTTTGCTCCCCCTGCTGGGTGCAAGAGTGGTTGAATGATTCCAGCTGTTGTAGGATTCTTGGAAGACTCCCTCAAACTGCTATACTTGTAGCATGTTGCCAAACTGGCACTGTTGTCTTTACGCTGAATGCCAGGCCCTAGTTATTTAGCTAAGACTGTGTACTATATATAATTTCAAGCTGTTGGGAAGAATGTTTGTGGAAGATGTTATAGACTAGAGACCTATTACTAGCAGCATAGGGGGTAGGTTTTTCATATCCGTTTTTGGACAAAATTTAAAATGCAAAATTTAAAGAATTCTTCCAAAACGAAAGTTTGTGAGAATTAGTTCTTTAATGAAAGTTTGTGTTAAGTACCTCTTCAGTGAAGACTTACATAAGTTTCATAAAGCAACCACTTTTTGCTATCGTTTTCTTGTCTGTTTATCATATCACCTGTCTGGCATTTTCAGCCGAAAGAAGACACTTTTGCCAAGGTAGGTAAAGTGTCTTCTAATTATTCCAACTCTTCCAGTAGGCTACTAGAAGCATTAGAAAAGGCTCTGGTGTGAAACAAGTTGACTTGGTAAAGCAAAATATACCACACTTGGAGCTTAATGAACCAAATCTTTTTCATGATGTGAAATAACTTGCAGCCTATGCGATATTCTTAAACAACAAAAAGATTTGTTCAAGGTCTGTGCAAAAAGAGATATCAAAAGTACACCAAAGAGATTCAGACTTTATGTGCATAGCCTTACATTGCTACAAAGATGCAGGACATGTTAAGGTTAATGAACAGAAAAGAAATATGATCTCTCCCAGCGGAGCTGTCCATAACAGAGAAAAGGAGGAATAAATGTTGAAAAAAGCATGATGCTATTGTGATATAAGCTCTCTGTTTTTGTATCAAGGACACATATGAAAGACACAAAGCTTGCACTGACAAACAGATAATCAGGGTTGGAAGGGACCTTGTAGGTCAACTAGTCCAACCCCTGCCCAAGTGGGAGACCCTACACCATTTCTGACAAATGACAGTCCAATCTCTTCTTGAAAGTCTCAAGTGATGATGCTCCCATGAGAACAAACTGTTCCATTGGTTGATTGTTCTCACTGTCAGAAAGTTTATCCTTATTTCTAGGTTAAATCTCTCCTTATTCAGTTTCCATCCATTATTACCTGTCTGTCCTACAGGACCTTTAGAAAATAGCTTGACTCCTTCCTCCCTGTGGCAACCCCTCAAATATTGGAACGCTGCTATCATGTCTCCCCTGGTCCTTCTCTTCATTAGACTAGCCATGCCTAAACTGCCTTCAATCGAGGACCTGTATATTGCACGAGTCAAAAAGAGGGCCCTCACATCCTGGACATAAACTATTTCAACTCCTTCCGTCAAAACGATGCCATAGAACATTGCACACCAAAACAACTAGACACAAGAACAGTTTTTTCCCAAAAGCCATCATTCTGCTAAACAAATAATTCCCTTGACCCTGTTCAACTATTACAGTCTGCACTACTGTTAATCTTTTCATCACTCCTTATCACCCATCCCCTCCCACTTGTGATTGTATGACTGTAACTTTGTCGCTGGTATACTTACAATTTATATTTACTATTTCCTAGTATGATTCATTGCTTATTGTACCCTATGATTATCATTAAGTGTTGTACCTTATGATTCTTGACTCCTGACAAATGTATCTTTTCTTTTATGCATACTGTGACAATAGACTGTTACCTTATATCATTAGCTTCAGATTTCTGTTCTTCAACTGTTTTCTTTTAATAATTAGCAAAATTTTGTGATTGGTTGTTATTCTACCAGGATTATTGCTTGCTAGCAAGCTTTTTGTTCAGGTATTTATTTTGTGTTTTTCCTTTGTATGTACTTGTTTGATAGTAAAGCTTTATAATAATATTATGATTTGTAATTCTTACATGTCACCTTGAATGCTAAATAGGATAGATAAGAAAGTAGGCATTCTTCTATAAATAGATAAATTATTAAATGAGATTGACTTCTGAATAAATATTATGCTATTGGGCTGAATTAGGTCTCCATTCAGAATGCTAATTTCATTGTGGGCAAATATATTTGTGCCTGGTATATTGACAAGTTACAAAAGCATGCACTAGAATTACAATCACATAGTTTTAGTAAGATGTGAAATACATGAGGAATTTATATTCAGATTCATCACCAAATAAGTCATTTCCTGTATTTTCCCCACTAAAATACACCCACAAACTTACACTTTTCTCAGTAAATAAAATAAGGAGAACAAGCAAAATAAAACTTTGGAGACAATCCAGTATTATATTTTGCTATTATTGCCCAGTTGAATGAACTCTAAGCATGGATGATCAGCTCTAGGCAATAAGGAAATTCAGGGAGGAGATGAGACTAAAGAAAACATTACAAAATTGAGACTCAATCATTTTTAGCCTTGTTGATCCCTTCTACATGATGGTGATGTCAGATGATGAACCTTGAGAACTAGCACAAGTAAAACTAAGGAAACCATATTTGGTTTCTTCTAGGTAAAACAAAAAGCTGTACAGAAGGAATAGAAGGAACTGGATAAAAAAGAGAAGCAAAAAAGAAAATTAGATGTTTCCCTTGTTTGGGCTTTGAATTGATTCACATTTATTTTAGGTTGATTAGATGAGCAATTTCTTTTGCTGTTAGGTAGACTTGAGAGGAAAACTTGTCTTTTCTAGACATTGCTTTAAAGAGCTAACATCTAGAAAGATATAAATAATGGAGGCATAATGATATAAAAACATCAAATGGAGATACTCTCTTTCCTCCCCTTATGCTGAATGATGGGAGATAGTTAGGGCAGACCAAAGGAAACGAGTCATGCAGCTGTTCATGAGAAGTATGTATAGCTGTAATAATGACTCACAAATTGAATGGATTTATTACATTCACGCGGGATAAAACTATCATTGGACAGCACTACTGATGATAAGTTATGAAAGGTACCTATGAATAATAGGTGCTGTGGAACAAAGGTGGGAGGGATCTACTGAATTTAAGAGATATCTTGGGGCATCTCAGGCACAGCTGCTGGATCATTGGATGCGGATGAAGTAGATTTGTGGTCTAATTCAGCAATTAGATTTCATTTATGGTCTTTAATTTTGGTACATTTTTGCTTGTTTTTGTGCATTTAAACAAATAGATTTATTTTTTTTAAGTGGAGTCATGAGGTATAATTCGATGAAAAGGGAAAGTACTAAATCACACATATTACAATATCACAGCAATCTGAATATGTACTATAAATATATGAAACAAAATGAATGGCAAAAAGGTACGAGAGAATGCAACACATCTGGCATACATTTTTACATTTATTTTTTACAGTCCCTGGGCCAGATACAAACAAAATATCTAAGAACAGAAATATTACATCTTTCAGTATATATGTATAACAGAAAAACAATGACAGAAGAATCTAAAAATAATTAATCAATGATACTAAAATAAATCAAAATAAAACACTAAAGAATTCCAAATCTATCTTGCTATTGTACAAATTGTACAATAAAACTGGAGGACTTGAGATGTTATTTTCAAGTCTTTGTCTGAAAGAAGTAACATTAAATAGAAATCACAATCTTTATCTGGACATTTCTTTAATACAGTATATACTGTATAGTATAAGGGTCTGTCTAGCATCCTTATATATGGGGAACAGTTGGTAATGAGAAAATCATTTAAGAATTAGCTTTATTTTGCATAGAACATGAATTATCAATACATTATCAGAAAACCAACATTTTCCTTTTTGCCCAATATTATTATAAAATTCACAAATGGCAAATACAATAAATGGAATGCCTATGGAAAAGGTGCACACCTACAAGTATCTTGGAGTGTAATTCCATGTGCTTCCTTATTTTGGAATGCTCACTTTTCTTACTGAACAAGTGTGTCACAACTTAATCCTACAGCTATTGTGACATTTACTATTCCAAGGGAGCCCATTATATTATTGCAGCCTGCTAAGTCTTCTGAACTAAGATAGTCCTTCAGCTTCTTTATGGCTTCCAAATTGGCTCATTTGCAAAGCTTAATATTATTGAAATAATCCAAAATAATTTTATTAGAGCCATATTGATGGTGCCAAAATATATCAAAAATTCCATTTTATGTGTTGAAACATTTTCTTGGATGGTAGAGTATGATTTCTTCTTCTTCCCTCTGGTTAAAATTAATTCTTCTTCGTCTTTTTTTTTTAGGTTTGAGCCCATTAGTATTTAGATTTTTTAAAAAAATCATCATGGATTTAAAAAGCCAATGCAATTACTGAGTTTCTCTATGGAAAGCTTATGCTTGTTAGGTTCTGATAATGCTAGAAAAAATAAATTTGGGATATAGATCATCCAATAAGTGTAAGTAAGATATCACATCCCAATATTTATCAATTTCTTCCAAAAGGGTTCATTCCAGCCAGAGGTGGTATTCAGTAGGTTCTGACCAGTTCTGGAGAACTGGTAGTGGAAATTTTGAGTAGTATGGAGAACCGGCAAATACCACCTCTGACTGGCCCCACTCCATCTATTCTCTGCTTCCCAAGTCCCAGCTGATCAGCTGGGTCTTCTTTTGCCCTGCACAGGAAAATGGATCTGGAAAGCAGGTTAGTGGGATGGGGAGGGAATGGGATTTTGCAGTAACCTTTCCCCAGGAGTGGGGAGAGAATGGGTACTTTACAGTATTCTTTCCCTGCCAAGCCCACCATGCCACGCCTACCAAGCCACACCCACAGAACCAGTAGTAAAAATTTTTTGAATCCCATCACTGATGCTAGCTGAGAAATTCTGGGAGTTGAAGTCCAGATATCATTGTTGCTTCAAGATGGCGACGACGACGCTGCCTCAATGAAATGCTCTCTAATGGTTTCTTTATTCCTTATTATTACCTGCAATTGACTATGGATTTCATACTCATGAGACCATCTGCTAAGAATTAGGAAATGTTTCCTTAAGGAGCAGCTTTCTGATTCCCCACCCCAACCTGTCTTTGCAAACGCAGAGGAGATTCTAACCAATTCCCCGGTGCTATGGATTACAACAAAGAAAGCAAAGAAGCAACCACGCTGGAAGAGGAGACGAGGTAAACGAGCGGGAATTTTAAAGAGACTAAGGAACAGGGGAAAAAAACCTCCTCTCCCTTCAATCTTTTTGACTAACTTACGCTCACTGGCTAACAAGATGGATGAAATTCATCTCTTAAATAGATGGAATTCTGATTTTCATAGTTCAGCTGTTCTTTGTTTTACTGAAACCTGGCTTAATCCACAAATTCATGGGGACAACACCATATACATCCCAGGATTTCAGACATTTAGATCAAACATAATTGAAGAGAACACCAGGTAAAACAAAGGGTGGAGGATTGTGTTTATATATCAACAACAGCTGGTCTCAGGATATAATTATAATATATAAGTTTTGTGATGAAACTTAGAGTCTATACACATCAGCTGCAAGCCATTTTACCCTCCACGTGAGTTCTCCTCATTTCTCCTAATAGCTGTCTATGTTCCTCCACAAGCCTGTGTAAACAAGGGATTACAAACTCTTGCTGATCAAATTATGGAGGCTGAAGCCAAACACCCAGGTTCCCTTCCCATCATTTTAGGAGATTTCAATCAAGCAAATTTAAGGAAAGAGCTCTCAAAATATTTCCAGCATGTCAACTGTCCCACCAGAGGCAAAAATACTTTAGACCATTGCTACACAACAGTAAAAGATGCTTATAGGTCTTTACCACAAGCAGCTGTGGGACACTGACCACTGCATGATTCACCTTGTACCTGCCTACAGACAAAGACTTAAAACCATGAAACCAACAATTAAATCAGTGAGGACTTGGTCGGATGAGGCAAAGCTGAAACTCCAGGCCTGCCTTGATTGCACTGATTGGAATGTTTTTGAAGATGCCTCTGTAGACCTAGATGAGCTCACAGATACTGTAACATCATATGTTAGCTTCTGCAAAGACTTATGTGTACCAACAAGGAATCGGAAAATATATAGTAACAATAAACCTTGGTTCACAGCTAAACTTAAGCAGCTACATCGTTCCAAAGAAGAAGCCTACAGAAAAGGTGACAGAATGCTGTACAACCAGGCCAGAAACATATTAACAAGAGAGATCAGAGCAGCAAAAAGAAGCTACTCTGAAAAGTTAAAGAATCAATTCACAACAAATGAACCAGCAAACATGTGGAAAACTCTAAAAAACATCACTGGCTTCAGCAAACCTCCTTCCCAGGCAGAAAGAAATCAACAACTAGCAGATGACCTGAATGTGTTTTACTGCAGGTTTGAAAAGAAACTAAGCCACTATCTCCACAACTCACATCTCAAACACACCAACAACAGCCAAGCCTCCTACTCCTCCTCCAACTAGCCTAATCCATTGGGCTCACAACCTCTGGTGATCACGGAAAAAGAAGTGCAAGATCTATTACACAGACAGAAGCCAGGAAAAGCACCAGGGCCAGACAAGATTCTTGTTTAAAAGTCTGTGCTGACCAATTGGCCCCCATCTTTACCAGAATCTTCAATAGATCACTAGAGATGTGCTATGTTCCTTCCTGCTTCAAATGTTCTACCATCATCCCAGTGTCAAAGAAGCCCTCCATCAAGGAACTGAATGACTACAAACCAGTTGCTCTAACATCTGTAGTTATGAAAATCTTTGAAAGGCTTGTGCTGTCCCACCTGAAAACCATCACAGATCTGCTGTTAGATCCCATGCAGTTTGCATACCGAGCAAATAGATCGACAGATGATGCTGTTAACATGGCTCTGCATTACATCCTACAACACCTTGAATCTCCAAATACCTATGCAAGGGTCCTCTTCGTAGACTTCAGTTCAGCATTCAATACCGTCATTCCAGACACTCTTCTAAGTAAATTAAACCAACTAGTGGTACCTGAACACACTTGTAAGTGGATCATAAGCTTCCTAACAGACAGGAAGCAGCCAGTGAAGCTAGGCAGAATCACATCTGATACCTGTACAATCAGCACAGGGGCTCACCAAGGCTGTGTGCTATCTCCTCTTCTCTTCTCCCTATACACCAATGACTGCATCTCAAATGATCCATCTGTTAAAATACTGAAGTTTTCTGATGACACAACAGTGATTGGTCTCATTCTAGACAATGATGAATCTGCATACAGACAGATACAACTTGCCTTGTGGTGGAACTGAACTCACTCAAAATCGTAGAAATGGTGGTAGACTTTAGAAGAAACCCTCCCATACTACCACCTCTTACAATACTAGACAACACAATATCAACAGTAGAGACCTTCAGATTTCTAGGTTCTACTATATTACATGATTTAAATGGACACCTAACATCAAAAACATCAAAAAAGCACAACAAAGAATGTTCTTTCTGCGCCAACTCAGAAAGCTCAAACTGCCCAAGGAGCTGCTAATCCAGTTCTACAGAGGAATTATTGAGTCTGTCATCTGCACCTCTATAACTGTCTGGTTTGGTTCTGCAACCCAACAGGACAGACACAGACTTCAGAGGATAATTAGAACTGCAGAAAAAACAATTACCATCCACCTGCCTTCAATTGAGGACCTGTATACTGCACGAGTCAAAAAGAGGGCTGTGAAAATATTTACAGACCCCTCACATCCCAGACATAAACTGTTTCAACTCCTTTCCTCAAGATGACGCTATAGACCACTTCACATCAGAACACCTAGACACAAGAACAGTTTTTTCCCAAAAGCCATCACTCTGCTAAACAAATAATTCCCTCAACACTGTTCAATTATTTACAAAGTGTACACTACTATTACAGTTAATCTTCTCATCACTCCTTATCACCCATCCCCTCCCACTTGTGATTGTAGGACTGTAATTTTGTTGCTTATATCCTTACGATTTATATTGACCATTTCCTAGTATGATTTGATTGTTGATTATACCCTATGACTATCATTATGATTCTTGATCCTTAATGAATGTATCTTTTCTGTATGTATACTGAGAGTATTTACAGTAAGACAAATTCCTTGTGTGTCCAATCACACTTGACCAATAAAGTATTCTATTCTATTCTATTCTATTCTATTCTATTCTATTCTATTCTATTCTATTCTATTCTATTCTATTCTATTCCATTCCATTCCATTCCACTCCACTCCACTCCACTCCACTCCACTCCATTCCATTCCATTCCATTCCATTCCATTCCATTCCATTCTATTCTATTCTATTCTATTCTATTCTATTCTATTCTATTCTATTCTATTCTATTCTATTCTATTCTATTCTATTCTATTCCAGTATTTATTGTCTCTTCCAAATCTGAAGTTTTGTAAGACCTTTATCCAGATCGAATGCTTTGTCTTCACAGCACTTTTGGGATGTGTTAAGGATATTCCTATGCACAGTTATGTCCATGTAGCAATGGGTTAATAATAACTCTAAGCCATATGCCACCATTTTGCAAATCAAAGAAGTGATCTGTATCATTAACTCTTAAAGCCAAGAAGAGATAGATAAACTGTAAATCCCCAAATTGCTTTTTCAAGATGCAACTGGAATTTTTTGTTTTTCTTTGGAGACATTTTGCTTCTCATTCAAGAAGCTTCTTTAAGCTCTGATGGACCGGAGCTGAAGAAGCTTCTTGGATGAGAAGCAAAACATCTTCAAAGAAAGACAAGAAATTCCAGTTGCATCTTGAAAAAACACCTTTGGGACAACCTTGACCTGGATGACTGAGAAGCATCATAGACATAAATTGTAAATGTTTAGGTCAAGAATACACAAGAGGACTTCTATGGATGTTAAGAATATACCCTGGCTCCTGAACCATTGTCCATGCTTCTAATTAATATTAATAAAAATAATAGTGATAATGATGTTGCTTAGGAGGTGATGTACAATATTTTCTGAGATTTGATGAACTCATGAGATAATTGGAGATGGGGTTCGAAGCACTGAATAAGATATGATCCTGAATCTATAACATGGTTGTCTTTTTAGTTCATCAACACATGGTAGATCTTAGTCAAACTGAATAAAAAGAACATATAATACATTCCATAAAGGAGAAATACACATCCTGAAGCTATTAGAAAATGTAATCCATTTTTCTCTGGAATGTTGCGCATTTTAAAATGCCAGTTTTCTTTGTTTTTCTGTTTTGCTTTTCCTTAATCCAAGGCTGTATAAAGCTGTGGAAGATGACCCTGTTGGTCATATTTGATTTAGAGTTTTGATAAGTGAAACTGGGCCCAGCTTTAGCTAATGAAAAGAAGATATTTTAATCTTTGTTAAGCATTTATCAGTTGCAAGCCGGTAAGTAAGGATGATGAGTCAGGATATCTGGAAGACAAAAAATAATTGTACTGGTATATTTATTTTCATGGGCATGTGCCCTGTATGACTTTTTGGCAGCCATGATGTCTCTGGATTATGTTTCCACTGACTGATAATAACATTGGCCCACTGCAGTTTCAAGAGGCCTAAGTCTAAGCGGATAATGCCTTTCCCACTCACCCCACACTTCATTGCTGCCAAAGAATGGCACAAACTCTCATGGCACGCACAGGCTTTAGGAGAGCTTTAGTGAGGGCATACCTGTGTAGATCTTCTACAAAGTTACTTCTGTTTTTTTTGTTTTTTAATTTTCACAGCCACTTTTGCTTAGACATCTGGTGAAATGCTCTTTCTAGAACATTAAAGATTTTTTAAAATTAGACTTACAGCACATTTATATGACCACCACAGCTATTTATGAATTTCCTGCTATTTACATGTGGTTTGGATAACTGAGTGTTTCATTTTGGACACCCACTCCTCCAAAGTGAAGAAATAACGATAACTTTCACACAAATATTTGTATAGAACTTTAACCATCTAACAAGTACCTTTTATAGTCTCTTTTTCCCTTCCTAAATTTCTCTCTCTCTTTCTTTTACACACACACACACACAGAGAGAGAGAGAGAGAGAAAGAGAGAGAGACAGAGAGCTCAAACATACAACCAATCATCACCACATTATTTGTTCTTTATAAATGTGTAATATCATCCTTGGAATTTTCTTCCTAAAATGTATTGTCTCTCAGTAGTACACCTGCTGTGCCTTAGTTATTTTAGAGAATATATTCAATATGACATGGATATTGCTGAAAGGAAACAAAATATGATGAATGTACAACTAAAAATACTTCACATGAAGGGAGAAAGGAAGCTTTGAATCAGTTTTTAAAATCCCAGTCTGGTTCTATATCAATGGCCAGAAAAAATATTTTACATTTGCAATTGAACCAAGGATCAGTTTACCCTTGACTTTTGTGGCATTTTTAATTTCCAAAAAAGTGTGTATGGGACTCTTTGGGAAAATGAGAAATGGCTGAATTTTAACCATTTTCATTGTCAAATGTTTGGCTTGGCTTTCTGCTCTTTTTTGTCTTTTTTAAATAATGTATTATATGTTATAATGTGTTCTATTCTTTTGGAATAAAATAAATAAAATACAGACTGTTCTGAAAACCACACATCATTAGAAAATAATATGCTAATGTTATAGGTGTATGCACATGATGGATAATTAAAATATAATTATGAGTTTCTGTGTGATATGGAACCTTGAAAAGAAATATCAAAGGGTTTCTACACAGGCAGTAAGTAGATGTCCAGATAACATATTTTTTCCCCAAATTGGAGTTCTTTGCTTGCCACACTTTCTGGCTAATTCAACCTCCCAAATTAAAATAAATCTGTTTAGATGGTTGTCATGGTGACAAATAGCCATTTCCATATTGCTATAGAATGAGAGAAACATTTTCCCAGAAGAATTCTGAAATAAAAATGGCAGCTTTTGGACAAAGTTTATATTAAGCATAGTTCTCATTAGCCTATATCAGAGGTCACCAAATTTGGCAATTTTACAGCTTCTGGACTTCAACTCCCAGAATTCTGGGCTGAAAAAGTTGAAAAATTCTGGGAGTTGAAGTCCACAAGTCATAAAGTTGTTAAATTTGGAGACCTGGCCTACGTGAAGATGGACCAAGCATAGCTAGATCCAGAAACATACATTCCAGTCTTAGCTTTGGTTCTCAGCTTAGTCTTGACAATGTCTTCTACTAAGGGTGGACAATATACAATATAGCCCTGTTAAACTACAGCTCCCATTATGCATCACCATTGTTAATAGTATCTCAAGCTGCAGTAAATATTTGGAAAGTTACTAGAGTTCTCAAAGAGCTGCCTCAGAAGTTCGGTGCATAGGGCACACAAGCAAGTCATTGCTGTATGTTTTTGTATTTTGAATCTTTAATATGAATCAGAACATTGATAGTATCTCCTTTTCCTGCAAACTATGCCCTAACTGAAAAAGATGAGGAAAATATCTGCAACTTAAAGCACTGCCTGATTGCTTTTCTTAATCAATTGGCTACATTTTTCTTTTACAGAGAACATCTTTATATAATTCCACAGATGTTATCTTGTTCTTCAAACCCTCCATCCATTTTCAAAACTTTGTAAGTATTTGCCACATCCCACCAATTTGCTAACCCACTTGCACACATTTCTTTTAAATTATCCCTTTAAATGTTATTTCTTTTAACTCCTTCCAGCTTCTTATCTTTTTAATAATATGGCTTCCAGACTTGTATATAGCATTTGTAGGCAGTCTTAGATGAATGTAGACAAAACAGCCTGCTTCTTCCTAATTTAATACCTCAAACATTTCCCACAACATAAAGTCAAATATACAGTATATCTCTACCATTTCAAAATTAGTAAACAAGACTGAAGAGTAGAAAAAATAGACAAATTCCCAAACTAGAGAAACAAACCAATAATGAAAGAAACATCTTCTTCCCAGTTATTATTACACAGGTGGCTACACATATATTTCTAATAATATTCTTGGCAGTAACATGGAAGCAATTTGCCAGCCACGAGATGTTACTGGATAGTTTCATTTCATTTTTCACTTCCCAGCCATATAATATTTCTGAAGGTCTCCTATTTCAGTACTAATCAGATTAACCCTTGTGGTATTTCCAAATAGCCAAAATTTCCAATGGGTTGCCACCTGCTACATAACTTGCATCAGAAAATCTGGCTAATGATGATTAACATCAGTAATGTGAAAAGAAAATATTAAGGCTCTCTTCCTGGAGACCTGTTTACAGACTTGACTGAAAAGTCACATGAAACAAGAGAAGACATTTCCCATGCTTTTACTTGTCTGGTAAGATTGGGTCAAATATACTTATGGTCCCTTTAGTTGAACAATATCACCTATTTGGACCCAGGAAACACACGCCTACTTTGAAACAGTATTTTCCCAAGATTCAGGTAGCGTCCATCCTGATGATAGGTACATAATAATGGGAGTTGGAAGGTACCTTGACAGTCTTCCAGTCCAACACTCTCTTCAAGCAGGAGATCCTAAACCATTCCAGACAAATTGTTCTCTAATATCTTCTTTAAAACCTTCAGAGTGATTAAACATTCAGAACTTCCAAAGGCAAGTCATTCCACTTATTAATTGATCTCATTGTCAGGAAATTTCATCTTATTTCTAGGTTAGATCACTATTTGATAATTTTCTATCCATTATCCATCTTGTCCTCCCTTCAGGTGTATGGAAAATAGGTTGACACCCTCAAATCTGACAGCCCCTCAAATATTGGAAGACTGCTATCAGTACACCCACTCTTTGATAGACTACACTCACTCAATTCCTGCAACTGTTCTTCATACGCTTTAGCTTCTAGGCCCATAATCATCTTTATTGTTTTTCTCTACACTCTTTCTAGACATCTTTTTTGTATTGTAGTGACCAAAACTGGATACAGCATTCCAAGGGTCATCTTACCAGTATAGTATAAAGTAATACCATC
Source organism: Bungarus multicinctus (assembly GCA_023653725.1). Taxonomy (NCBI): domain Eukaryota; kingdom Metazoa; phylum Chordata; class Lepidosauria; order Squamata; family Elapidae; genus Bungarus; species Bungarus multicinctus. Next base: position 75,136,613 of record CM042846.1, on the reverse strand, counting down.
ACTTCATGCAATTTTGATACCATCCCTCTATTGATGCTGCCTAGGACTGCATTGTTCCAGAAGTCCTTAAAAGCTTGGCTTTTAAGTGTTTGTGGAATCCTGTTCGCTATCTTTTCTATTTGGGGTTTATTTTTTTTTTACATGTATGGGTTTTTCTTTTCCATTCTGTACCTTGTATTATTTTTTCTTTTTAGTATAGGTTTCTGACAGACATTTTGGAGTGAATCTCATACATAAGCATATAAATAGTGGTTTTGAAGATAGCTGATAGATAGATTACAAGAATTTAGATAGATAGATAGATAGATAGATAGATAGATAGATAGATAGATAGATAGATAGATAGATAGATAGATACTGTAGAAAGGCAGGCAGGCAGGCAGGCAGGCAGGCAGACAAAGAAAGTATTGGTTGCTTACCATCTGCCAAAGAGATTATTAATGCTACTTAAGAATTCCATCACTTTGCTTTTAATCTGGAAAATTTAGCATATAATATGAATCTGTATGCAAGTTTCATATTGCTGTATCAGCATATGCCTGTAAGATGATCTGGCAAACATATGTTGTTTGGCAAAAAAAAGCTTTAAGACTGATTGTTTGGATAATAAAATTATTGTAAGTTTATTGGATAGACAATTAAATTTGTTTTAATTTTGCCTATTTTTTATTGTTTTGCATTTTATTGACATTTTTATTGTATTCGTCTTTTTCTAGAGGCTTGAAAATTGGGGCAGGATTTTATTTTTTTTTACATATAAAAGGTTTAAAACAATTTAACAGGCCATTTATGAAATAATACAGGCAAAAAAAAATAAATTCCTTTTATTCTCTCTCCTTTGGTTTCATGAGACAGGCAAGACGTCCAAATAGAAAATATTGTATTGTTGATATGGGAAGCTTTGACTATGAATAACGTTCAGCACAGAAGAATTTAACAGATTTTTTAAACAGATTTAATATATTTTCAGTTTTAACAAGTCAAATGGCCCTGCTGAAATTCTTTGTCTTTCAATTATTTTTGAAGCTAACATTTGTCTGGCCTGTCATCTACTGCATGCAATATGTCCCTTGACACTCATTGAAAAAAAAATCCCTGACAAAGAACACTTTATGTAAGTTCACAACCAGAATATCTTTGCCAACACTTCAGAGCTATTTTGAGGTGATAGACTGTAATTATCTAATTCCGCCTAGATTTGATAACAGTGTATTAAACTAGAAAGGCCATGACTTAGCAACACCTGGCTTCTGGGAACATGATTAAGTCCATGCTGTTCTGGTTTTATATGCTGCAAAATGTTTGTGGGACACATCCACACTACACTGAGTTCTTCCAAACAGATAAACAGGAGTCCAACCTAAAGATAAAACAATTTACAATATTGCAGTTTTTTGTTCTCCAAGAAAAAAATACTCTGTTATCCTATTACAGTGGAAACAAACTGCTTTTGAAACCAACATATATGTTTACAGTGAGATACATAAGAAACCCATCATATATTTTCACTGGAGATGAATAACCCAGTCTGTCCAATGACAGCATGAACAGGAAGCAGAACATGCAATTTGCTAGCATTTTATCCACTGCTTAAAACTTTGCAGAATAACAAGAATATATGAAAAAGATACTGCTTTAAAAAGCCCGATATATTTAAATGTATATTAGGATCATGGTATTAAAAATGTATACATTAGGAAACCAAAATGCAGACCTTTACCCTGTGGGATACTTGGTGCTCTCTCAGCCTGGTTGTTTTCTTGAAGACATTTCATTACCCAACTAGGTAACATCTTCAGTGCTAGAAGGGAGTGAGATTCGCTCTCTGTATAGAAGTGCCTTGCCCTGACTGTGTTAATGGGGTGTGTGGTTTTCTGCTTGATTAGAACATTGTTTACTGATTGACTGTTTATCTGAGTTTGTAGAGTCTTGAGGTGATAGACCTATGCCCATCCCATGATTTCCATTATGAGATAAATAGTCTGTGCAGAATGCAGAAAAAGAGATAATAAGCAAAAACAAGTTCAGATACCAAATATGACACAAGAAAAGAAAATGTAATTGAATTTGGTTTACTCCAAAGTTATTCATTAAAGCTTTCCATAGCTTTATATCCTTGCAAGGAAGGATAGGAAGAAAACTAAACCACAAATTACATTAATTAGGAAAACTGCCTATAACATCTCAAATATTAAAAGCAAGCATTATAATGGACTGCTCCATCTCATTCCCCCTTTTTCTTTACAATGATTAGTATTTGACAGTGTTTGAAATCATAACTAAAGACAGTCAAATACATGTTGTAGAGTTCTTCAACAGATCTGCTCTTGGGTTTCTATTTCAGATGGGACATTTTATCCATTTGTCTTGTTTAGGTTGAGTCTCACTTTGTCAATTTATATTCACTGCCTCACCAGGATTTGATATGGCAACACGGTGATGGAATCATTGCATATTTTAAAAGGGAGCTTAGTGATGGTGAAGCGCATATTTTGGAAGATGAAACAGTCGGATCAAATAGCACCCAGTGGAATAGAATTTGGCTTTAAAAGCTGAAGATCTACTGCCAATCACAGTAAAAAAAAAAAAAGGAAATACTATATTAATGGACAAAAAGTCTGATCTGGTTCAAAGCAGCTTTCCGTGTTCTGCTGTAGCTGAGCCAGCAACATGTCCAAACAATTCAGGTTGAACAGCAAAAGTAGAAACGGAGATTGAATTATCATAATTCAATTCCAACTCCTTGTACAGTGCAGAAATCCAGATCAAAGAACCTCAGATAGATATTTATCTACTCTCTGCTTGAAAAGGGATCCTCCGCCTCTCTTTTCATAATTTGTTCCATAGTTAAACTTTTCATTTTTGGAAATACGAGGTAGGATTCTGCAAAAACATACAAGAAAATGGTTTTGGAGTTCAGAAGCACAACAATATCGTCCTAAATAGGTAGATGTTGTAATCATTTCTAAAATTAGCTGCCATCTCAAAAATAACACAATAGCATAAATCATCCCATTAAATTATCATTTTGTCAATGTCAATTTCAGCATACTGATTAACTACACAATTAAGAGTTCTTTTTTGGTAAAAATTCAATGTAGAAGCTCTTAAACTTGGAGATCTAGCACAACATTTTGTCCCCCATGACTAGGATATTTTTCCTTCTGTGATTCTGGAGCTTTCACGTAAAAAAGTGAAACCTCACTGCTGTGATCTTTTATAGTATTGTTTCATATATTTCTTATATATGGTATTTTAGAGATGTGGCCATGTTCTCCTTGTATAATTATCATCAAAATAATTATGTAATTGTTTCATTTGCAGTCTCTTTTTTTCTAGAGGTTTGTTCAGGGTACAAGTGCACACTCGACATTAATTGACATTTCAGCTGCTTACTTTCCCATCTGAAATTTGCTAAAGATATGCCCATAGTTTTGGTACCTTTTCAAGTCCAGCTGCCAAAAAGAGTGCAAAGCAACCAAATATTATTCCACTGTCTTTATTTCTATTGCTTTATCTGTATAACGTTACTCTTTTGGCAACATTTGATTTGCAGTTTTGCCAGAATGCTTGTCAAAGAATAAAAATGCATGCTAGTCTTTACCTGCTTCTTTGTGTGTTCTTTTCCTTTTATTTCTTAATTGACTTTTTCCCAGTAAAATAACCATTAATGTTTTCATTACATCTAAAGAAAATTCTTCTTCATTTACAATATAAAGGCTTTAAGGAGTGACATAGACATTTGCCTGTCTTAAGATTTGGTTTATATCTACAGATTTTTTTCAATCTGGTAGGAACAGAATCCTAAATTTCAGGATTAACATTCAAGGTTGTGTAAGTTAGGGAGTACAAATAGAAGGGGATATGTGTAGCTTAGGGTTGACCTGTGAGATTCTTTGTGCTCCCTGAGCCTGGTGGTTTTCTTGCAGACATCTCATTACCAAATAGATGACAACATCACTGCTAGCAAGCACTGATGATGTTACTTAGTTTGATAATGAAACGTCTACAAGAAAATGCCAAGCTCAGAGAGTACTAAGAACCCCAAAGTTAGCGAGTTCTGGGTTCAGTTGGAGACCCCCAACACAGAAGCCTTTGTGGAAGGTTTCCTATAAAACTTAATGCTGGACGAGCAAGAGAAGTTGGAACAGGAACTGGATATAGAAATAGTGCTTTTTAGTTAAAATAGCCTTGATAGTGATAAAATCATCTGGGAACCTTCATCACAATGAGAAATCTTGCTTGATATAATGATGACTTCAACATAATGGCTGACATGGAACTTTGGCTGCCTTAAAATCCTTTATCCCAGAGGTACAGTGGAGAGGCAGTTTGGTGCAGTGGTTAAGGCGTCAGACTAGAATCAGGGAGACTGGGTTCTCAGTCCTGCCTTAGATGACCTTGGCCCAGTCACTTTTTGTGTCCTTAGAAGCAAGCAATGGAAAACAACTTCTGAAAAAGCTTGCCAGGAAACCACAGGGACTAGTTTACGCAATTGCCAAACGTCAAAAAAAAATAGACTTGAAACAGTCTTTTACAAAAGAAAATGGAATTGTGGGTGGACATAGTACCCCCAGATTCTGACATCTCAGGGAAGGAGTGATAGACATATTCATCTATGGAGTCTTCACTTTTATGTCCTCTGATCATTCACCTTTTTTGTTTATAGGGTTGTCACTTTTTCAGAGTCATTGCAGTTGTATACTACTTTAAACTGGTTCTTTTATCTGGAGACTATCAGATGGAGAAAGGTAGCTTTAATAGCTTACTACAAATTTACAGGAGGTGTTCTCCATGGGAATGTTGCTGAAAACAGCAATTTAGGATTCATATGCTGCAGGCAGAAACCAAATGAAAACATTTGGGGATGGTGGGGGGAAGAAAGCTCTCTCTTTGCAATAGGAAATTCCACAATCCTCATGAGAATATTTTCCCATAGGTAGCTGAAGTGTTATTATATACTAGGTCACATCTTTATCATTTCCAATATACAGACATGAAACTGTCCTTCTTTTGAAGCGGAACAGACTCTCCATCCAATATAAGGAGCTATTGAAGGAGGACTGAAAATAAACATTAAATGCTGCACAATATTAAATCAGTGGGAGTTAAAATCAGTTTGTGGTCCTTCAGCTTTTAAGAAGGCATGCAGGCAAATATCAATGTCTCCTGCTTCTTTTGTCGTAAGATTGCCAACATTTTTGGATAGTATCCAAAGACATGAGGTTGTATAAATCTGCCTCTTTATTCCAAGTTCTGGTGGAGGTAGGGAAACAGGGGTTATAAATATATCAAGAATAAATATATTCTTGAGTAAGAGGGTTTTTTTTACTATGGACAAAATTAGAATATATTCTACATGGCAAATACTTAGTTTAAATGCATGCGGATTTTTTGTTTGTTTGTTTATATATTTTATCATGAATTGACATGAAAAATTTAGGATGTCTTCCCTTTTTGATTTAATGATGACTGGTTTTATTAAATGGCCCCATCCCATTCATTTTTCTTTGTTAAAATTGGGGAAAAGGCTTAGCAGATGATTGTGAATAGATTCAGTTTTCACTGGTGACATTTACACAGAACCAAAGTAGCCAGAGTTGTAGAAACTGGTTCAACAGAATTCCTTCAGTTTATATGTGCCTTTATTGGCATCCTTCAGTCTCAAGAGATGATGGTATCGTGCCCTGAAAAGAGATCCTAAAACAGGATCTAGTGTGGCTAAAAAGGCCAATTCGAGAGTGGCAATCCCTTCGACACTGAGGACACATGCAGTCTGTCCCTTGTTCAGCCCCCAAATTTCACTGGTTCCGGGACTGCCTCTTTGCCTCACCCTGCCAAAAGAGTGTCTCTTCGAATTGGAGAAGCCCATGTTGTGTCTTTAGCCTCCAAGCTGAATGATCAGAGATTAATACTTTTTTAATTTTTGTATATTTGTGGGTTTTTAGATAGGCTGTACACCGCCCTGAGTCCCCTGGGAGATGGGCGGTATATAAATTTGATTAATAAATAATAAATAATAAAATAAATAATCAGAGATCAAGGTTTCCCAGCTGTTAATGTCCATTCCCAAGGCCTTTAGATCCTCTTGCAGATAGTTATGGTCTCCCTCTAGGGCGCTTTCCCTGCACTAATTCTCCATGCAGGAGGTCTTTCAGAATCTGTCCATCAGCCATCCTCATGACATGCCCAAGCCAGCATAGATGTCGCTATTTCAATAGTATATACATGCTAGAAATTCCAGCATGGTTATATGTGCCTTATCTAACTACTATCTACTGATTATTAACAATAATGAAGAATAAATGGTGGTCCTAGAGAAAAATCTTTCAACATGGTAGCTAAGAGGCAAGACTGACGTGATGGCACATAATCCATCAAAGCTAAATAGTATTACTGTCACCTGGTTATTCATATTAGACTTGTTTTTATAATAGCTGCAACAGAAGGGGAGTGGGAGTTCTAATCTGTTGCAATGTAACAGCCCCTTTGGGATGAAAAATTGTTTTTTGTCTGAATGTACCCTCCCTGAATTTCACCTTTTGCACCCTGGTGTCATCCAGCTAGGAAGAGTTGCAACTGTGCTTCCACATATTTGGAAAATTTCTATATACTATATTTCTGGGTTTTTGTTTTTTGAAGTACTATGTTAGATTGTGCAACCAACACAACACATTTTCTAATGCTGATCATTGGCATTTCTCAAGGATGTGCCTATCTTCCACAACATTGACAAGTTGTTTAGTTCAAAAGTTGGAAACTATCAGCAGAGCTATAAATGCTATAGAAAATATTGTAGGGTATAATCTATATTTTCCAAATTTTTTATACTACAGATTTGTAAGAAAGATAACTCTTTTGTACAATTGGGAGTTGAAGTCTGTACTTACATGGAAACAAATGGATTGGAAAGGTCAACAACTTTGTTTCAAGAAGGTCTGATATAAAGATAAGTGGACTATTAGCATTCTAGCAGGTAGACAAAAGACAGAATCTTTTGTCTAATACAGAAAACATATTTATGATAGAATTTGTTGCCATTTTGGCAATTTGGAGAAGATTGTGTACTTTTCAAGACAATAAACTAATTTTTCACATATCACTCTGAAGTATAATGTATCTTAAGATGATGATGATAGATAGATAGATAGATAGATAGATAGATAGATAGATAGATAGATAGATTCAGATATAGATAAAGAATGAAAAGTTGACTTCTACTAAATTATACTGTGAAATAATGACATGATAAATGTACTGCAATTAGTCTTTCTACAATAATCTAAGCGCTAAATATATTGGTGAAATCACTGTTTCCCATTATCTGGTAGTATTTGGATTATTATTGGCTATAAAATGGACAGTATCTTAATATGTATAGCTTTACTCAGTTGTGTGTCAATTGATTTTTACAGATAACACATTGTTTCAATTATGGAACTAGCCCATGAGGATAAATGGATTGAGATAAATGAGTCTTACATACCAAATATGAAATCTTAGTGTACTGCCCCTCCGCAAAAAAGTCTTTGGAAACTATTATCAGATTACCAAGACAAGCGTTCGTTTATGGCTTGTCCTTTGCTGGATTTTAATAGCATTCATTCATTCTCTCTCCCACTTGCTTCCTGCGTCTCTTTCTTTAACAAGCAAAGAGAATCACAAATATATCCTGTAACTAGCTTTGCCACTTCTCCTTTTTACCTTCTAAGGAAAAAAAGTTTGAAGAAGGGCAACAAATAAATACACAATTTCTTCATAGGGACATAGATTTAGGGAACCCTCCTAAAATGTAATTAGTCTGATAATGATTTCATTTTGAATGGACCATGGAAGCTATTATCCCCAAGGGAGAAAAATGCAAAACATATGGCTTCCCTTAATTAAAAGCAAAGTTTGGTATACAAAGCAATACAAAGTGGTAGCTGTACAAGTTTTCAAGGTTGGTTTTTTTGTTTTTTGTTTTGGCTTTGTCTTCAAAACCACTCTAAGAAGCAAGTTGCTCCAGTATATCATTGCAAAACCCCAAATGTACATTAAAGAATAATAAATGTTGTATAATTTATATCCCAGTTTAATTAAATGAGCAAATTTTGCAATTTGGCCATGTTGCATGCTTGCATTTAGTTTATTTCATATTAACGGTAGGCAAATGTATCTAGTTTAGTGCAGAATTAGCTTTGTATTTGTAAGTTTTCTCATAGATTAGCTAGAGAAAACTAATCTGTTCTCTGAATGCCAGCTTCTGCATAGTAATAGTGGCCGGTTTTGAGTCCCATTTGATAGAAAGTTTGAAAAGGAAGCCATGAAGCATTCCTTTTCCCTTCACTGAAGGAGAACAAAAACATTCTGCCATCGGCAAAAGAAGGGCAGCATTGCTGAGAGAGTACTTGATTAATGATCCATTGGAGTGTTATTGAATGCAAGTGGTAGATTATATAAGGATCTGTGGGGGATGTAGCACAGCCTTCTGGGAGTGTTGCTGCAGTCCTTTGGCCAAAAGAATGATACTAGAAGAATGAAAGGTTGGATCCTCAAGTGGTTGTCAACAAAAAAAGGCCATGGTTTTGTTTAGTCATTCTTCACTTGGCTCCATCATATGTCAGAAGTTCCAATGTAGGCTTCAGATTTAGAAGGAGCTTAGGGAAAACATCCTGAACAAGCAAGCAAGTTACAGATTCTTCTTATAATGATTTTGTCTGTCATCTATCTATCTATCTATCTATCTATCTATCTATCTATCTATCTATCTATCTATCTATCTATTTATCGTCTATCTATCAATCTATCTATCATCTATTAAATTTATATGCCATTCAGCTTGCTAACTGAAGACTCTGGACAGCTAATGAAATAATAAACAGTATAAATGTAAACACAATTCATAAAATAAAAAACTTTTTATAAATTTAAAGCCAATTTAAAATTACAAGTGTTAAATACAGACTAAAAACCATTTGAACAGTGAGATTGTGATGTCTTCTCTGCACCAACCACCTCCATCAAGGCCCCAAGCCAATCATGTTTTAAGGTCTTTCTAACAGGTCAAAAGAGTGTATGCAGATCTCTCCTCTAGTGGCCAATCCCATTGGAGCAAGTTATTTCTTCAGATATCCTGGACCCATGCTGGACCCATATCTTGGACCCATATAAAGGGCTTTAAAGGTAATCACCAAAACCTTGAATTCGACCCAGAAAGAAACTGGCACCCTAGTACAACTCATCCAACAATGGTATTACATGTGTCCTGCTGTGGACTTGCAGAACTACCCAGCCTGCTGTTTTCTGAAGCAACTGTAGGTTTTGAATATTCCTCAAGGATAATCCTATATAGAATGCATTGTTCAAATGAAAAAGGGAAAACATTCCTGTCTGATGCAGAAATTCATTGCATGATGAATAAAATCTATTCATTATCCAATTCATCATTCATCATAGGATGTCCAGGGATTCGTATGTTTGTTTTTTTCCTGGATAAGATGGGTAAATATATTCTGCTAATGTATGTTTAAGTCTATTCTAAGATTTCCATCACAGTTTTATTGTGTTTTTCTGTTTCTAAATGGAAAGTAACAATGCCACAGATTATCAACAGTTAAAATCATATTTGGAGCACAAAAAGAGATCCTAAACGAAATGTTAGAAAAATAAAATGCATCTATATTTAGAACAGTATTATTTAAAGGTGTGGAAAATTGTAGGTTGAAACATTGACATAACAATGGCCATAACAACTCCTACAAATATTTGTAAATTTATTCAAATCTGCTCAGAAATGCCTAGCTAAGTTACTGCTTGTATGAATAAATGATTACATTCATCTGTAGGAACAGCTGTTGTAATATTGAATAGGGATGTAATATTTATTATATTACACACAAACATACACACAAAGCCATGCTCCCTCCCTCCCATTTTTAAGTGTTTATTGTTATTTTAAATTGTTTTGTTTTGTTTTTCTCCTGGTGCTTTGTCTGGATTGCACATTTCCAGAATCACCATGTCTGTTTAAGGATTTTGCTAAATATTATGTGGACACTGTGGATATTATGGAGATTATTATGAAGATTTATTCAGAAACTTAGCTCTTAATCTGCAAATGATCAGAATGGTTCTCTGTGATTATTCTATGCTTAGGGATTTTTATAAAAGCATTTATAAATAGCTAAACCCAAATCTAAATTACTAAATATTAGGTAAGAAAATAAATTAGGAAAAGCATTTATTCTTTTGGCTTTAAAAAAAACATGTTAAAAAATAACTCATGTAGAAGTGGCAACAGGAGGTAGGTGACTAAAACATTACAGAAATATTTCTTCAGTTAAATGTATAAAAATATTTCATTTTGCCTGAGGACTGCTAAAATAAAAGATAGATAATGTCTATATGCTGCCAGTTTACCAAAGCCAGACTACATGAAGTTTTAGTTCAATTGCAAATTGTGGCTTCCATAAATTTAAAAATGGTGCCGAAAGAGTTCTTTTTCCAAATCTTTTGAGTCTGGAATAACAAGTGCTACTCTTTATTGAAATAGCTAAGAAATATTCACTCTTGAAGTATGAAATAGAATTCTATGCAATGAGTTTAATTGGAGAAATAAACTCCAGATGGGAAGGTAAGCATATTTTAAAAACAAGTTTAGCTCATGAATGTTTAAATGTCTAATTAAGCTATTGACACATTTATTGGTAGAAATATGAGATGGCTCTAATTGTTCTAATTGGATGGCCCTGCCATTTCTAACCATATTCCTTCCATAGTGATGTATCAGGCCCAATTTATCTCATCTCTAACTTTGGCATACTCAAATAAATGTAACTAGTGACACAAAAATATATAAAAAATATTTATAAAAATATAGCAATGTTTTTTTTTAAATGCTCTGCTTCCACAGTAATTTTTCAAAGCAAAGACTCTCAGGATAGAACTAAATTGTCTCTGTTGCTCAATATAATGGATCATTTTTATACTGGTCTTGAAAAATTAAATTCAACATATTTTTCTTGAACGGATATCCCTGACTTACAACTGCAATAGAACTGGAATGAAAGTTGCAATTCATTTCGATCATAAGTCAAGGCATCCCATGATTGGATTTGAAGTTATGAATGTTTTTTATGATGGTCATTAAGTGAATTTAATAGAAATAGATTAGAATAGAATAACAGAGTTGGAAGGACCTTGCAGGTCTTCTAGTCAACCCCCCTGCTTAAGCAGGAAACCCTTAACTATTTTAGACAAATGGTTATCCAATCACTTCTTAAAAACTTACAGTGTTGGAGAATTCACAACTTCTGGAGGCAAGTTGTTCCACTGATTAATCATCCTCACTGTCAGGAAATTTCTCCTTAGTTCTAAGTTGCTTGTCTCCTTGATTAGTTTCCACCCATTGTCCTGCCCTCAGGTGCTTTGGAGAATAGCTTAACTCCCTCTTCTTTGTGGCAGTCCCTGAGATATTGGAACACTGCTATCATGTCACCCCTAGTCCTTCTTTTCATCAAACTGGACATACCCAATTCCAGCAACTGTTCTTCATAAGTTTTAGCCTCCGATACCCTAATTATCTTTCTTGCTCTTCTCTGCACTCTTTCTTTTCAGTATCTTAAGTGAAGCTTAAGTGAATCCATGTTTTTCTAATAAATGTTTATACTGGAAATCAAAAGTAAATGCCAGAAACCAGTGAAAAACATCGCAAATTTTAGTTGCATGAGTGTGGGATGCTGCCGTGGCTGTAAAGATGAGTCTGTTGCCAATCATCCAAAATGTGATCAGGTGACCATAGATGTGTGTGTAACTGTCAAAACTCTAAAAATGGATTGTAAGTAGTTCTGAGGAGGTCTGTCATAACTTTGAACTTTAATTAAGTGACTGGTCCAAGTCAAGGATTACCTGTAAGTCTTTTGCCAATGTCAATAGAAATACTCTTTGTATGTTGGCTCAAGGCTCAATCTTTTAATTTAACATTTTTAAAAACTTATGCTCTATTTCAAAGTCCTTTACTAGAGGATTTCCATTCCCTAAAATGAGATGATTTGTGATAAGAAATTGGTGCTCAGGTTGATGACCCATTGTCGGTTCTACTTCTTCCCTATCCTGTACTTTCTATTCTGCCAGACAATGTTATTTTTTTTCCTGGGCTTTTCCAACAATTTTATTTGATCATAATGCTATTGATTCCTGCCCCCATATTTAGTAAGGCTACACAACTGTCCTGGAGCAGATGTCATGTGTGCATGTCTGTGGAGACTTAGATGACACAGGAAGTCTTTTGAAAGGATCTGATGCTGTAACCCTCAGCGGTAGATTTGCTGAGGCATTCAGGTTGTTTCACAAATTTCCCTACCCTTCACAGGGCCTTTATAACTAAACTGTTGCTTAACCTAAATGTATTTGTAATTGTTTTTGCCACTGTTATATGTGGAAATTATATAGTGTACGTTACACCTGAAAAATTAAGAACAGAAGAGAATCCATATTTACCTGATATATGACCTGTACAATGATTACTGGACAGTTATATAACTGTATATAACAAACATATTATGTTTTGTAACTTGTTATGTTTTAAAAGTAAAACGTCATGTTCTTGGCTGGAATGGAGGTTTGTAATCTTGGCTTGAAGATAATGTGAGAGATGCTAGGTCATTCCGACCCAACAGAAGCTTGTTAATGATCCATTGTGTTTAGATGGACATAACAGGAAGACATGGTTATGAGAATAAGGTAGTTTCCCCGAGAAGATGGTCTGAGTAGAGTAAGGATGGAAAACTACCCAGAAAAGCCCCTAAAACTCCTGAGTAAGCATAACAGGAAGGATTATGTAATCCTCTGAATATGATATTCTATAACCATTTTAAGGCTGGTGTTTTCATCTCCTACTTGTTAGGGAGATGGGGTCCTATTCACATATTTTAAAATATTCTGAATAAACAAAAAGTTTTTTATGGTTTCCTTGGTTGTCAAATCTGTTTTTTATGGTGAATCTCACAGCCACAACTTTTAGTTTGTAATATTAGTTATTGTTCTAGACCAGGGGTGTCAAACTCAATTTCATTGTGGGCCGGGTCAGCATTATGGTTGGCTTCTAAGGGACAGGTGGGCCCTTTGAGAATGAAGTCAACCTCCGGGGCAAGACAATCCCCAGGAATGCCAGACCCTGTGTGCTTGCCACCCCCTATGCACGTAGCTAGGGGGTAGGGCAGGAGTGGTCTCCTTCTGCCCCAATGCGGCCTTACAGAGCTAACTGCATTCTGGCCTGGTATGGCCACTTCCAGGTTGTACATCAGCATCCAATTGGCTAAGGCTGGGCTGAGACACCGCAGGTCGGTCCTTTGCTGTTTCCATGGCAGCTCTGCAGGCCAGATCTAACCACATCGTGGGCTGCATCTGGCCCGTGGGCCTTGAGTTTGACACCCCTCTTTAGACATTTGGAATTATGATGCATTTGAACAATGAAGTTATTTATGTGCATCACAAAAATAAAAAAAAAAGGAACTGGAACTTCTATTGCACTGTCACAATCATTATTTTGACTATTTCAATCATATACGGTAAACAGTCTTATTTCTATTTTAAAAGTAGATTGTTACAACTAAAAAAATAAAAATGGTATAATGTCAGTAACACACATCTCAAGCAATAAGAACTCTATGGCACCTTACAGAATTAATGATGGTATAATTCTTAATTATATTGAGTGGGTGATCTGTCAACATCTTACTGAGTAAACCTAGACCTACATTCTTCCCAAAATACGATCCAGATTAAAAAAACAATCCAGATTAATTAAAAAAAACCTGCCACCTAATTCGGTTATGTTTATGTTTCCTTTACTTCTACATGGAGAACCACAGAACCACATTTATGAGCTACATAAGTTTTTTTCCTACTGAATAGTTGGGCTATGTAAACAGTTCAAATAGATGATAGGGATAATCATATATTTAGAGAACCAGTTCAATTGTGATAGCTGATCTCTTTTATAGTTTTTAAATATTCCATGAATACAATCTTACGACATTCTGCACAGCAAAAGTTATATGGCAGAGTTAACAGAGAAAGCAACATGTCTTGTAGTAAATTGGAAAGTTGCTCAAAATCAGCAATTAGTAATGAGGTTCTATCTCTTTGTAACCTCATAGATAGTGTTTTGATTAATGGTTCTCTGCAGGCTTCATATTGGTCAAGGTTAAATAAGCAAATGCTTCTGAAGAGATTAGCTCAAACTGAATATTTACTCAGTGAGATGTAGATGGATCACCCACTCCCTATAATTAAGAATTATACCATCATCAATTCCGTAAGGTGTCATAGAGATCTTTCAGCTTGAGACTGCTTTACTGATATTTTTATTTTTCAATAGTGAAATAGTGAAATCCCAGATTATAAAGAACATTGGCTTCAGTTTTAGATTTTAGCTTTGATAACTATAGTCCCAGGTCTTGATATTGTGGATTTTGATACCATGAGATGGTGTTCCTTACATTCTCTCCTCACCTGATCAGAAACAATTTACAGTAACCTTGTAGCATGTAGTGCCAGCTCTGCTACCGGATAAAATCAATGAGTTCCTGCTGAGTTTGGCCTGAGTATAGTTTTTGATTGATACACTCACCTTGATATATAGTCCCCAATTTACCTACTTCTGTCTGGGTCACAGTTCACTCTTCATAAATCTTTATAGCATTCTTCATTTCCAACTTTGTGATTTAATCAGAGTTCCAAGACCAGATTTTTTTTCCTGTTCTCATTGAAATAACCTTGTTGCCTTTTATGACTAAATACATTTCTTCCTGATGTGGGGAATAATAAAACAAACAAACTTTACAGTTTTTAAGTAGTTAGAACTCTAAGAAGTCAACGCCTTAAGAAAACACCAAATGTTACAAAGTTTTAGCATATTTGCTTGAAATTTCACAAGATTTCAAACCAAAAATTTGTGAATTGTTAGCTTTTTTTTTCAGTTTAATGTTAGGATACCACAGAGCCACCATCTTAGCACAGTTGATCCCTGTTTAATTTCTTGTGTCTTAAAATATTTCTGTGATAATATAATATGTATACATAGGAAAGTATTGAGATTTGCTATTCTAAAGTTATGTCAGTCTTGCCAAATAAAACATCACACATCTTTTCAGCACAATTAGCTTCTTTCCTTGTTTATAATTTGGTAATGTAAAAACTAATGAGCTTCAAAATATAAACCAGGAGGCTATTGCATATCTTAAAAAAAGAGATATTTCATTGATAGGAAAAGATTGCTCTGAGGGAAATGGGCCATTCGGAATGGTGAAAAATAAAATAAATAAATCCTCTCTTGGATATAGCAATTTGCATTTAAGCATTTTTATAGTGACATTTTCAGATAATCAGAAAATAGCTGTAATAATATCATTGATTTCATCTTTTAAAAAATAAATGAATCAAATGAATTAGTGCCTTTGGCATCTATAGTTGGTGTAGAAGTTCATCTTCTGCCAGAATTTACAGAATTTAGCTGATGAGAGCTAATTTTTTCTTTATTAATAGAACCCAAAGCCTCCAAAATTGTGTGGACTATGTGTGTGGGTGCACACTGTTCTTTTCAGATAACTTATCCCACATGAACAAAAGAAAGAAAGTGGAATTCTACTGCCTAAACATCTTTAAGTTTCATTAAACTCTGTATGGGATCCATACATCTAAGCAGCATAATTTTCACTTTCTTCTTTTAAAATATTTACTGACACTGAGTGAGATACACACAACTGATGCATAGCAAGCCTCTATATCAGATTCCAGATTCTCACTGTTTTGTATGAGTATGTAAAAATTTAATATGAAAATATATTGAATCAATCTTTGAAGTCACCAAAAAATAGCCAACTCTTATGTGATTTTAGCATTCTTGTACAATACAGTATTTTTTATTGGCCAAGTATGACTGGACACACAAGGAATTTGTCTCCAATGCATAAACTCAAACTTTTGCTATACATACAAACAACAAAAAACAAAGTAATAATCTTACTATAGCAATAGTAGGAAACGTTAGAGGGATAATAGAAATGCAGCCCTACTACATGGGCAAATATCCTTTGTCATAAGACAGTGCTGTGGGAATTAGGTGTTCAACAGGGTGATGGCCCGAGCGGAAAAACTGTCTTTGTGTCTAGTTGTTTTGCTATACAATGCCCTACAGTGGCATCCAGGGGGAAGGAGCTGAAACAATTTATGTCCTGGAAGTTAGGAGTCTGTAGGTATTTTTTCAGCCCTCTTTCTGGTTCATGCACGGTCTTGAGTGGAAAGCAGTCTAAATGCAATTGAATGAGATCACTCAAGGTTTTGCAGTACAAGATTTCAGTGTTTAGGTAGGACAGAAGTCTCCAAGTCTTCTGGCTCAGCGGACTGGCAATGTTTTGGCAGTGTTGGCAGTGGGGGAAAGAAAAAAGGATGGATTCACTTGCATGTGCATGCCACTTTCAAAAATACAGCTTCACATGCACATGGTAACCCACCACTTCTGCAGCCTAATTCTAAACAGGCTGAGGCCCAGCACTAGGCCATGGACTTGGGGTTGGGAAGTCCTGATGTAGGAGATACAGCATTTATCAATGTGAATGCAGGAATGTCATAGTTTTCAACAATCCTATGTGGTTTGGGGCATTTTAAGAGGGACATCAATCCACACCAAGTTATGAGAATGGAACCAGCAAATATTATTAATCAGTGCACGACATCCTTAATGTGACTAATGTAAGGCAATTGTATTTGGAAGAGGATTACATCTTTAAAAACTACATTTTCTTTGCACATGGGCTACTGGTGGTAACCTAATATTTATATTTTGCATTTGTGTTTTTCATTGTGGCAAAATGTATCTTAAGCAGCTTTGGCTTAAGATACATTTTGCAATCAATACAATCATATGGTACATAATTTTGGCATCTTCCCTTCTTCCAGATGGCAGAGATGAATAAATATTGTGACATTTTCCTTTAAAATAAATTTAATTGTGGTTCTCTTATTTCTCCTCTTTGTTACATGTGTATTTTAAAAGTCATGTCCTAAAAAAAAATCCGGCTCCATGTATATGTGTGTAATAACTGCTTTACAATTGCTATTTACTCCTAGCCAAAATGAGAATAGGAAAACCTTTGTAGAAATAGATGCTGGATTCTAAATACCAAGACTAATAGTAGGTACAAACAATGATATCAAGATGCAATTGGAGTATTAAAATATATCACCCATCTATTGGAAATGTACCCAAGAATATG
Organism: Bungarus multicinctus; assembly: GCA_023653725.1. Classification (NCBI taxonomy): domain Eukaryota; kingdom Metazoa; phylum Chordata; class Lepidosauria; order Squamata; family Elapidae; genus Bungarus; species Bungarus multicinctus. Next base: position 75,119,355 of record CM042846.1, on the reverse strand, counting down.
GATCATATTACCATGTATGGTGGAAATGTAGAAACAGTTTTGGTATAGAATTCAGAGGTGGTTTGAGGAAATGACAGGACAAAAAGTGGAATATAAACCGGAATTTTTCTTACTCGGAATCATTCAGGCATTGAGGGGAATCATTCAGCCATTGAGGGGAATGGAGAGATTTATAGGCAACCCTTGACTTATGACTAAAGTTATGGACTCAAAAAAGCTACTTATGGCCCACATTCAAACTTTTGATCACTTTCCCCCTAATGGTCATGTGACTGCATTTTGGATGCTTGGCAACTGGTCCAATTTATTATTCATTGCAGCATCTAATGGTCATGGACTGCAATTTGCAACATTTTTGCTAGAAACTGGTGTTCATGTCCAGTTTCTGGCCAAAAAAAGCTTTATAACTAATAATGAGTTTGCTTAATGACCGCAACATTTGCTTTACAACAATGAACACTGAATATGGAAGAACCATAACAAGTGGAGAAAAAATAAGTATAAATTGAGAAATTAGTATTATACATATTGATACATAAAAGAATATATTATAATTATAATGAGTATATTAAGGTTAGAAGTTGGAAGATAAAAACTATATATATATATATGTAATTGTATTATTATGGTTAGCACTATGTAAAAATGTATTGACCCAGTCATTACAATGTGCACAAAATATGTTGGATGTTAAAGAAAAACTTCAGATAAAACATATAGAAATAACAATGAATACTGCAAACAAGTTCATAAAATTGGACATGATCATGTGATGACCTGCTTAACAATCACATGGCTTACAATCAAAATCGTATACTCAATTATGGTCCTAAGTCAAGGACTACTTATGAGGGGTATATATACCCCTTATATTTTTATATTATATTTTTATAGGGGTACAGGACTCAGTGGCTCAGTGGCTAAGACGCTGAGCTTGTCTATCAGAAATGTCGGCAATTCGGCAGTTCGAATCCCTAGCACTGTGTAACAGAATGGCCTCCCGTTACTTGTTCCAGCTTCTGCCAACCTAGCAGTCTGAAAGCATGTAAAAATACAAGTAGAAAAATAGGGACCATTTTGGTGGGAAGGTAACAGCATTCTGTGTGTCCTTTGGCATTTAAGCATGCTGGCTACATGACCATGAAGACGTCTTCGGACAGTGCTGGCTCTTCAGCATTGTAATGGAGATGAGCACCGACCTCTAGAGCTGGAAACGACTAGCATGTATGTGCGTGGGGAACCTTTACCTTTACCTTATAAGGAGTATAAAAGGTGCTTGAATCAGAAGCTTTGAATTAGTTCTTAGATGCTATGAACAGATTCTGTCTGTATATGAACAATCATATAATCACTGCATATTTATTTATTTATTTATTTATTTATTTATTTATTTATTTATTTATTTATTTTATTTTGTTATTTATATACCGCCCTTCTCCCGAAGGACTCAGGGTGGTGCACAGCCAACCATAAGACCCCATTACAATAAACAAAAGTTAAAAATAAATTAAATAATTTAAGCTGTCTAAAATTATACCCTCCCCCAATAAGTTAATTAAAACCCAAATTTTAAAAACCCGATTAAAATGCAAATACTAAATTAAAAATCCCATGTCATCCTAGGCCGGCCTGCTCGAAGAGCCAGGTTTTTAATGCACGTCTGAAAGCTCTCAGATCCATATTAGTGCGTATTTCTGGAGGCAGACCAGTTCCAGAGGGTGGGGGCCCCCACAGAGAAGGCCCTACTCCTAGGGGCCACCAGATGACACATAGAAGCTGACAGCACCCGAAGAAGGCCCTCCCTGTGGGAACGCACAGGTCGGTGGGAGATTACCGGCAGAACGCGGTCCTGCAGATAACCTGGTCCAATGCCATGGATCGCTTTAAAGGTCAAAACCAGAACCTTAAAGCGAACCCGGAAAACCACCGGCAACCAATGCGCAGGAGAGGCGTCACATGGGAGCTTCGTGACGCCCCCATAACCACCTGCACTGGCCGCATTTTGTACCAGTTGGAGTCTCTGGGTGCTCCCCGCAGGGAGCCCCATGTAGAGAGCATTACAGTAATCCAGGCGAGAGGCGACAAGGGCGTGAGTGACCATACGTAAGGCGTCCCGATCCAGAAAGGGCCACAACTGGTGAATCAGGCGAACCTGATAAAAAGCCCCCCTGGAGACGGGCCATAATATGGTCTTCTAAAAACTAGCCAGTGCATCCAGGAGGACACCCAAATTGCGAGCCCTCTTTGTGGGGGGTAAGATCTCTCCCCCAATAGCCAGCGACGGAGTCAGCTGACTATATCGGGGTGCCGGAAACCACAGCCATTCAGTCTTGGAAGGGTTGAGCTGGAGTCTGTTCCCGCCCATCCAAATCCGCATGGCCTCCAGGCACCGTGACATAGCCTCCACAGCATCGTTGGAGTGGCTTGGGATGGAGATGTAAAGCTGGGTATCATCCGCATACAGATGACACCGCACCCCAAAACCACGGATGATCTCCCCCTGCAGCTTCACATAAATGTTGAAAAAAAAGAGGGGAGAGGACCGACCCTGAGGCACTCCACAAATGAGGAGCCTAGAGGTGGACCTCTCCCCCCCCCCGTCAACACAAATTGCGAGCGGTTGGGGAGGAAGGAGGAGAACTATCGCATTTCAAAAGATTAAGTTGAAACTCTTTCAGAATGAGTTCAGCCTTTGGTTTACTTCAGTGGTTCTTAACCTCGGTGGTCTATGGACTCCTGGGAGGACTGAAATGTCATCACAGAGGATCCACGAAGTCTTTAGGGAATATTATGATTTAAACCATGAGTTAAATCTTGGCCATGGTCCGTGATTACAAAAGGTATTTAAAAAGGCTCCATGGTGAAGAAAAGGTTGAGAACTACTGGTTTATTTAGTTCAATGTTTCTTAAAGTGGGATCTAAAGATTCCTGGCTCCCCAAAGACCCTCTCAGGCATCCATGAAATCCAAATGTAATATTTGGCAGATATTGAAAATATTTGAAAAAAAAAAATAATGACAGACTTCTCATCATTTTTATTTATTAGTAAATGTATTCATTTATTCAAATATAGGTTTCGAGGTAAAATATTTATCTTAATACTTAATGTCTAATGGGTTTAATATTGCTATTTTTACACAAGTCAATAAACAAATATTCTATAAATTTAATTTTAATTTTATTTATTTATTTTTTAAAAATGATAAATATAGTCTATATAAAGCAACTGATATAAGCAAAAGCTGTTTTTAAAGTAGGAAGAGATTCCGTGAGAAAAATCTTTAAAGAAACACTAATCTACTTACTATTGCTTACACTCTTCAGCCTTACCACTCTGTGGTTTAGATAGGAGCCTTTTCAATCATATATATACATACACACACACACACACATATATGTCGGGCCGTGTTGCAATTGTCTACATGAAAAATGTACATTCGATAATTGAACTTGTCTATAACGTGGGTAGGAAAATAATGAATTGAAAACATTTTTGTGGGTGGAAAGGAATTGGACCTTCTGAGCGCTGCTATTTGTTCTCTAAATATTACATCATGTTCAGTTTAGCTTTAGCTATTTTATTGTATTTATTCTGTGCTCTGTCCTTTATTTTGTCTCCTGCCCTTTTTGGGGACAGTGGCAGATCTTTGTTGAAATTGCTTTAACTCTTCCTGAGCTGCCAACTGGGACAGGCTTGACCAAAGCATAAATAACACTGCCATCCCATGCATACTTTCCTGGGAGTAAACCCTACTAAACAAAATATAAATGATTTCTAAGTAAACAGACATAGATCATGAGGTAAAACATAAACATATGTTAGATCATTCCCTCATTAATTTTGGACTGTCAATACCAGGAAATGGATAAATGGTAGTCTTAGGGCTTTTGTTGAACCTTTGATTTAATTTTAAAAATTCTTTGAAAAAGATTTGTTCAGAACTGTATCAAGATTAATTTGTTCCATTAGCTGTAGCAATATGGCTAATGAAAAAACAGAGAGAGTCTATGAGAAGAGAAAGGAGAGAGAGGAAAATATCAGAAAGTGAAAGAATCTGAAACAGAAAAAAGATACACCCAAAAGGAATAGGATCTTTAACATAAACATTATTCTCCACCCATATTGTAAATGGTAATGTGAATCCCACAATCCTCCTTTCCTTTCTTTGCAATTCAGAGCCTCCTCTGTCCATATCATAAAACACCTGGGATGGTTTCTTCACTATTTTTAGTTAGAATTTGAACCCTCAGTAAAATTGCATAAGACTAAGATAGACACACAAGTCACACCCAGACATACTCTCATATACATCTACATATTTAAGACTAAACATACCTCAAAAATCTAAAGAAAACTTACAGATCGAACATGCACATAAATACACAAACACATATTAATGTCTAGATATGCAAGATATGCAAACAAAACACCTAAATAATCTCTGAGATGGGGCTCCCAGTTAAACAAAATAACGAGCCATGATTTTGCCTGAGGATCTTGGATCCAAGGGTAATATGGAGTCCACCCAGTGATTGGTTTGATTGTTTCATTGAAGTAGAGTGGGTTGGCTTTTGCATTGGGCTTTTATTTCTGTAAGTTGCCCAGAATCTCATGAGTGAGTTAGACAACTATGTAAATTTTCTTTAAAAATAAAACAAATTAAATAAAATTAAAAATAATAAATATGAAATCCATCCATAATAGAGGGGAAATAGATATCTTTCCATTGTATAGTGTACATGTTTTTCAATTATTAGAGTATTCTATACTCTATTTCTATGATCTTCCTGTTACTCTTTCCAAGACTGCTAGATACTCCTTCAAGTTCATCTTCATGTTCCAGAATCATCCCTCCATACTAGCACTTTCCAAGACCTTTTCACATGCTTTTCATGTGACTTCTATATAGGACTTAAGACCATAGTCGATCTTGAGTGTCCTTCCTTAACCACCAGAAATAGGTGCATGCCTCAACTTGTTGCAGTTCCAGAAAGATATTAAAATTTTTATCTCAATTTGCTTTTGGTTCCTGACTTATTGTTTGTTTGTTGATATTACACATAGTCTACAGTTGTTTGGGGTCAGAGCTGGTTAAAAATACCTCAAAATAAGTAAACATAAATAATTAAAAGTCACTTTTATTGTGTCTGGATATAAATATAATAAAGAATCAAAGATGAAATTAATAATAATATAAAAAAATTAAAGAGTCTTACAGAACAATACTATTGTGTGGAATAAATAGGATGGTGTTGGAATAGAAAGAAGATCATTCTATCAAAATATTTTGTGCTGGCAGTTTAAATTGTTCCTGCACAGTTAACAATGGAAATACCCCTTTTATCTATACATGAGTCCCACATTAATAATAGTACTTGAGTGTGTCAGGCCATAACGACTACAGTAGTCAACCAGCTTGTGATAGGACCATGGGGATGTTCTTAACATTTTTAAAGCATTAAAATCTACCCTAAGTAACAATGAAACAGCTCTGTTTTCAACCAATAAAAAAATCTGTTAGTTTAGATTAGAATCTAAGCCACCACCTAGGACTTCTTAATTCATTAAAAAAAGTTGTTTTGGTCATTTAAATAAAAGCTTTAAAAACTTCCCAACTAATACAAGAACAAAAAAGCTACTTTCTTCAACATCCCTTTCAATTACAATCTCTCCCAGTCATGCAGATAAGTACAAATTATATTCCTTCCCTTCCTGCGAGTTTTCCTTTGTTTACATGCATAAAAATAAAAACTACCCCTTTAATCATTTTGTAGGCCCTCCCACCATATTCACTTAGCAGGATTAAGCAAGGGTTTGGCTTTCTTTGTTGTTTTGCTTTATTTCTGTTTTGCAGTCTATCTTGTCAGGCATAAGTCTAACAAATGCAATGTTACAATGATTTTACCTGGCCGCAGGAGAGAAAGGCTTGACAAAAAAGTGTTAATACTTCTTAAATATGAGACTTCTGTCAGGATTACAACAAAATCTAAGAGCATACAAAGAGCTCTCATACATATTAAACCTCCACAAACTAGTTTAAATCGATTTTGGCATTCAACATCTATTACATTAGCACACTTGTATATGAAACACTGTCGTACTTACACAAACACTTTTACATTGTCTGTCTGGAAAATAGAGCACAAGGAGAGCGTGTGAAAGCCACATATCCACCTATATGAATTTCCCTATGGGGCCTTTATAGAAAAGAATAAAAACCAAACTAAACAGTTTATAAGCAAGTTAGCTATGACTTTGGCCTTGGGCCTAAATGCATTTTTCTTTCACCACTTTATTCCCACATTACTCTAAATCAATAGCAGAAGAAACATGACTTGCTTGAGGAAAAAAAAGGAAAAACAAGCAAGTAAACAGCCCAACTGTAAGCCAGAAAACACTTGTTCTATCATAGCACGTGGTACAATCAGGAATTTTCAGGATAATGCCGTTCAAGGTAAGACAAAAGCCAAACTCTTTTGTTTCAAGGAAAGAATAAAACAGCACATTTTGTTTTGAGTTTGGGACAGTTGAAATGAGCAAAAAAAAAAAAGATTGATTTGGAACTATTTTTTCATATCCATTGTATTTTTGCCTAAAAGACAACCTCTTTGGTGTAGAAATGTATTGCATAATTTCATGATGATTTTTAACTACAGGTAATCCTTGTTTAACAATGCTAATTGGGAAAAAAACCTCAATTTCTAAGTTATGCAGTCATACATTGAAAAACATAGGACTATGCTGCTTAGTGGTACTATTTTCAACTGTCCAGGTTGCTATTGTTAATTGACGACCTCATGTGTTTCCAACTTCTTGTCAGTTTCCCCATTGACTTTGCTTGTGGGAAGCCAGCAGGGATGACTGCAAATTATAATTAAGTAAGTGTGTAACAATGTTGCAATGTTATCATTGTTTTCTGGGCGCCAAGCATCCAGATCATGAACTCATGACTGCAACAGTCACAAGTATGAGGTCTGGATATAACTACTGTTGGAAGAAATATCCTTCTGGGTTCAGTTCCAAATGCGGAAAAAGACACTGGATTAATGGAAGTTGCTTGGAAAGAAGGTTTAATGGTGAACTGGACCACATGCCTTGGAGCTCCTGAGTGAAAAGGGAAGAGATGCTGAGACTTCCTCTAAGCTTTGAACTTCCTGGGGCACAAGAAGAATATCCTGATTGGATGCTGTCAGGGGTCATAGCTAGCTTTGTAGGTTGTATATTTGAATCCTGCTGGGTGATGTAATCTTCCCAAGTGCCATGTGGTATAATGGGTAATCCTATCATGTCTTGAGGACCATGTCTTAATCCCATCACCCTGAAGCTGAAGGAGGGGGCAGGGAGCTGCAAGAAGCTGCTTTGTCTTTAAAACGTGTTTCTCGTTTTCTCATCCAGAGAAATATAGTATTCTGGCTTTTTAATATTCGCTAGAATGATTCATTCTTCTAGGAGAGGCATGGGTGCTAACTTTCTACACTACCCACTCATTAGGTGCCATCATGGTTTCAAATGGTAACTGATTGAGTAGTCATTAAACAGGGACCACCTGTACAGTATTTTTAGTAATTAGCTGAATCTACAAATTTCTTTTTGAAAGATCGTCATATGTTGTTCACTAGATGCACAATAATATTGTTTTAATAATATTGTTTTTTGAATTAATGATAGTTTTAAAGATACACAAATGTGACATACACATTCCAAATAATCTTCTGTTGATATTCATAATGAAACATTTAATTTACTTATTCTACATCTCCTATATTCTTCAGTATATAACAGATAATTCACAACTTCCAAGGGCAAGGTGTTCCATTGGTTGATAGTTTCACTGTCAGAAAGTTTCTCCTTATTTCCAGGTTAAATCTCTCCTTGTTCAGTTTCCATCCATTATTCTTTTTCTGGCCTACAGGTGCTTTGGAAAATAGCTTGACCCCTTCCTCTCTGTGGCAGCCCCTCAAATATTGGAAGACTGCTATCATGTCTCCCCTGGTCCTTCTTTTTACTAGACTAGCCAAGCCCAGTTCCTGTAACTATTCTTCATATGTTTTAGTCTTCAGTACCCTAATCATCCTGGTTCCTCTTCTCTGTACTTTTTTTAGAGTCTCAACATCTTTTTTATAATGTGGTGAACAAAACTGGATGCAGTACTCTAGGTGTGGTCTTACTAAGGCTTTATAGAGTGGTATTAATACCTCCCTTGATCTTGATTGTATCCCTCTGTTAATATAATTTAGGATTGCATTAGCTTTTTTGGCTGCTGCTGCACACTGCTGGCTCATATTTAGCTGGTTGTCCACTAAGACTCCAAGATCCCTCTCACAGTTACTGCTATTGAGCCTGGTTTCACCCAGTCTATATGTGTACTTTTAGTTTTTCTTGCCTAAGTGTAGGACTTTACTTTTCTCTACATTGAATTTCATTTTGTTAAATCCGGCCCAGTGTTCTAGTCTGTCAAGATCCATCTGGATCTTAAACCTATTTTCTTGGATGTTAGCTATTCCTGCCAGCTTAGTATCATCTGCAAATTTGGTAAGTTCTCCTTCTATTCCCTCATATAAGTCGTTAATAAAGATATTGAAGAGTACTGGGCCTAAGATGGAACCTTGTGGCACCCCACTGCTTACTTCCCTCCATGTAGACTTAGACCCATTAAGGATTATTCGTTGATTATAGTTTGTCAACCAGTTGCGAGTCCATCTAGTAGTGGTGCTATCTATTCCACTTTTTTTCTATTTTACTAAGAAGTAGGTTGTGGTCTACTTTGTCGAATGCCTTGCTGAAATCTTTGTATATTATGTCCACAGTATTTTGTTGGTCTATTAATTTAGTCACTATGTTGAAGAATGAAATAAGATTGGTTTGGCATGATCTGTTTTTAACAAACCTGTGCTGACTGCTAGTTATTACTTTACTTGTTTCTAGATGTTGGCAGATCTGTTTTTTAATTATCTTTTCCAGTATCTTCCCGGGTATTGATGTTAAGCTGATTGGTCTATATAGTTTCCTGGGTCTGTTTTTTTTTTCCATTTGTTGAAGATGGGAGCCACATCAGCTCTTTTCCAGTTCTCTGGTAGTTCTCTGGTGTTCCAGGATTTTTGAAAGATATAGTGCAGTGGTTCGGAGATGACTTCTGCCAGCTCCTTTAAAACTGTGGGATGTAATCCATCAGGCCCTGATGATTTGTGTTCATCAAGATCAGACAGATGTTCTGTTACTATTTTTTTGCTTATTTTAACTTTTATTTCTGGTCTGTCTTTTACAGTTATGTTTTTGGTGGGTTGAGCTATAGTTTCTTTTTGCATGAAGAATATAATATAATTTAGGGCAACCTAACAACCATTTCTAGATAGCTATTATAATTTTACTAGTTTGTAAAAACATTTAAATCCTTTAATGGTAAAGGATTTCTAAAGAACTTAATCCTGTCCATTTATTTCAAGATGTCAACAGGCATTTTAATTTAAATGCGATATTAGTTTTAGTATAATATACTTCATGCCTCAAATCAGATCAAATCAAATCTTTAGACCAGCATAAGTCAAACAGATTTTTAAAAACAGCAATCTCATTCTATTTAAACAATTTAAGACATATATTTTATTCCAAAGGTGCTTTTTTAAAGAGGCTTTTCTGACTTTTCTTTGAAGATATTTTGCTTCTCATCCAAGAAGTTTCTTCACAGTGATCGGATTCAAATTTTTTTACTACCGGTTCTGTGGGCATGGCTTGGTGGGCATTACTTGATGGGTATGGGATGGAAAGGACACTGTAAAATCCTTATTCTCTTCCTACCCCACTAACCTGCTCTCCAGCTCCATTCTCCTGTGCAGAGCAACAAAAGAAGACCCAGCCGATCAGCTGGGACTCAGGAGGCAGAGAATAGATGGGGGTGGGGCCAGTCAGAGGTGGTATTTCAAACTACTCAAAACTTCCACTATCATTTCTCCAGAACTGGTCAGAACCTACTGAATACCACCTCTGCTTCTTCAGTACGGTTGCCTTTTGAACAACATCTTTGGGACAACCATGACCTGATGACTGAGAATCTCCATAGATGACATATATTTTACTTTCCATACTCCATCCAATTTCTCTAACAAAGAAATTATTTTGCTATTTTCAAATTTAGATTTTCTTAGATTAAAATCATAATTAGCATGCTAATACTCACTCTACCTCTCTAATATAGTAATAATACAATGATGGCAGGGGGAACATCCATATTTCCTAAGATGGGTTCAAACATTTTGCAATTTATTAGAAATACAGGCTATGACAAATTTTACTATGGTTGGTGACAGGTATCAAAGAGGGAGGGAGAGGGAGAGGAAAGATACACAGAAAGAAAATGCAGCAAATATCCATGCACCTATAGGTAAATGTAAGTAATTATAAAATAACATAAAAATTATAAATATAAAACCAATTGAGTTGATCTAGTCTAGTTAATTAAACCTATAAAACCTATTAGAATGACTGTCTCCCTGCTACTAAAGTGATACTTAGCCCACCTCTATACCAAAAATATAGCTCAAAGAAGCAGAAGTTGGTAAAATGAGGAGCCAGATTGTTGGGAGCAATATGATGACTCCGTAAACTGCTTAGAGAGGGCTATAAAAGAATTGTGAAACGGTATATAAATCTAATTGCTATTTCTATACAATACTACATTTCAGTTCAACTAAAGTTAGCAGTTAAATAAGCATTTCTCTTCCTGTACACAGAAATTAACATCACTTGGATTTATTTCTTTATCCACTTTTCATAATTTTGTGCTACCATTTTTAGTAGCTTGGGTTTTTATGGAAGAAAATCCTTCTGCTTAAATTGCAGTCAAATAGGAATGATACAGCCAAGGGTGAGTTGCTAAATGTTTAATAACTGGCTTTAGTTTCATCATTGCTGCTGTGCTGCTAACCAGCAAATAGCTGAGCAGTGTGCCAGTTCTTGTGCCCACCTTTGCTTTCAACCGCTTACAAAATTCCAAATATTTAAGTGTCTGCTCTTGAGAGCTGGTTCAAACCAGTACAGGCTGACTCCAGCACACACACTGCTTCCAGCCATTGCAGTTCTTAAAAGGTTTGATGATGCAGTGCCTCAGAAATAGGGAGCAGGCAAACACATGTTAAAATTGAATAGCCCTCTTTCAAGAGGGGAGGGATACAACACCACCTACCTCCTGTTTACAACATAGTCCTTTCAGGAATCCAACAAGGTTCCATGACCATTTCCACTATCCAGGTGACTTGGAGGGCGATGCTAAACCTCCAAGTGGCATCAACCACTTTCAGAGAGAATGCTAATTATCAGATGATTGCAAGGAATACAAATCATTCCATTCTCCACCTTTCAGTCAGAACTGAAGAAGCTTCTTGGATGAGAAGTGAAACATTTTCAAGGAAAAAAAAAGAAAGTCCAGTCCCCTTTTGAAAAAGCACCTTCGGGATTCTGCTCTATCCATGAGATGTTCATCAATATTCTGTTCTTGTTTCAAGTAAATTTGAAGACAAACTCTATTTCAACAAACAGAACAGCTAAGAACAATGCAGCAGAATATTTCTGCAGGATACTATTAAACATACTTCCAGTAATTTTATTTATTTCTTAAGTTTATATGTCACCCCTCATACTTTCAAATGAGGTTGCTACAAGAGGAACAATGAATGCTGAACCTAGGAAAGTCCATTCAGAATGCACATTATAGTCATCATTTTTTAAAATCCTTAGAAGTAAACTTTCTAAGTTTTTTCTCTCCCATCGAATTGAATGAAAACAATAAGGGGAAGGGGAGAAACCTGAAGTGAAACTTTCAGCATTTCATTATAGAATTAGATAGGATGGAGGGAAAATCTGGTTATTCTTTTTTTGTAGATTTCTGGACAATGACAGCAAGGCCTGTTTAATATAGATTTCAGAGTGAGTTCCCCAGCCAATTTTTGCAATCAAGGCTACAACATATTTTCCATGGGGAAAAGATTTTCTAAAGTACTGTGTTTCTCAGCTGGATGCTTCTGTAGCTCCTATAAACACTAGCTGAGCAATTTCATATGCTTCAACAAAGGCTGAGCCAAAGTCATTCTGCTACCACCCAGTTTTCCCAATTTATTTATTTCCTTCTTTGAGGATTTTTCTTAATTCACTCGTCTCCGATAATAGCCATGGAGTGCTGCTGGTTTCAATCACAAAGCAGGTCCAATTCTACATGGCTTTTTTGAGTTTGAAGTATTCAGCTAGGTGTGACTACTACCTATTACATTTTTAAAACTTTTGGGAAAGTGCTTTGCAGCTAGAGAGGTTACTGATAATCTGCTGATAGTCACATAAACTCCTAGAGTAGTTGTAAAGAAGTGGTTGCTTTAATGTTTTCCATGCATACATTTTACCTGAACACAAATCTAGCTTTTAAGTCATCAAAGGAGAGCAAACTAAGAGATAATCTATGATGCAGATCTCTCCAACCTGGAAACTTTCAGTTGTTTTGGGAGTCTACCTACAACAGGGATGGTATGATGACCCAGGACAAGGCATGAAGGCCACACAGCCAACTTCCCTTTAATGCTCCAAAATTCCTCAAACACTCCCATGTTCTTGGCAAGTCCCAGAGCAAAGTGTATGCACACACACACATGGCAGACTCTGGTTGTGCACAGTGCAGTAAAGCAAAGGAACGAGGAAATGATTCCACAAAGCAAGAAACAAAAATGAGTCTACAGAGTAAGGAACAAAGCTCTGAGTTCATGAGGGAAAGAAGAAGCAAGCAAAGTCCAAATGTCTTCAACAGCACACACAAAACTCTATAAATTCAGTGTTTGTTCCCAACAAATGCCCATCCCCACAGCATCTCTTTAAATCTCAGTTCCCAGGTATGCTCTCCTCCCGACTTGTCCTGTGTGAGGGGTGAAGTACTCTCCACCCAACTTGTCCTGTCCTCCCGATTTGTCCTTGGCCTGTGCTATTCCCACCTTATCTCCACTCTCTGTGCTCAGGGATCAGGAGGCGGCAGTCCTTGTTTATTGCTTGAGCTCTGTCGCTCCTCATTTCCACTGCTTGCCCTATCTCAGTCATCCTGCCCCTGTTCCTTCCTGCTAACAAGCCATCCCAATCCTGTGGGGACCTGGGCTGCCTTGGCTTGCCCTTGCCCACATTCCTCTGAAGCCAATGAAGCTATTCCCTTGATCTCCATTGGCTCCAGCTCATTCTCAACTTCCGCAGATTCAGGCTCTGACAGGAGCATGACAGGTGGGGAACAAAGGCTCTTTTATGATTTGTGGACTTCAACTCCCAGAATTCCTGAGCCAATCCTGCTGGCTCAGAAATTCTGGGAATGAAGTCTACACCTTTTAAATTAGTCATTGTTCCCCATCGCTGATCTATAAGATATAGATTTGGAAAATACTACGATTCAACATAAGACAGGTCAGCAACATTTTGAGACAAATTATTCAATTTTGCAATTGTGTGCAAGTCCATCTGATTAAAAAAAATTACATCACTAAATATTAAAGATGCCTGTTATTTTATCTGAGGATTTCCAACTTGACTGGTGAAAAATACTGAAATACAGTTTTTAAAAAACTACATTTAATTTAGAGTTTCAGGGATGTCATGGCAATTATGAACATCATATCTCCAATCCCTGATATGCAACATATAAGAAGTCATCAGCAGTAGGTGGGGTGGGGAAAAATAAAATAAATTTCCCATACAGAAATGTATAATCACACATGCTCCCTTCCTAGATGTAGGAATTAATTAATGCTTTTTCTAGAGTGCTTAAACATTTTAAGAGCACAAAGCAACAGATGAAAATTAATTTGTTTAAAAAGGTAAGAAACACATGTGAGGGTTTCACAAGAATATAAAATGGAACAGGTTTTAAGAAACCTTCCTTAAACTTATTATAAATCTGAATGAGAAATATAAACTTGTATATTATCAAAATCCATAGTGATATTTATTAAAAGAAACTCTTTTAACATTCAGTTTTGTATATTATTTGATTTTGATTACGAGTAATCAAGAAAATTCACTTTCCCTACAATACTTTTTACTTTGTTTATTCCTGTTTATTTATATTGTGCATATTTCATGTATTATTTATTGCCAAGAAGTTGAAGCAGGTGATCATATAAATAATTTGAATACATGGATAAAATAAATATTTTAAAACTGATAGATTTTCATCCAAAAATCTTCTAATGATATCCTTTTTGGTTCAAAGAATACTTGATTAGAGATATGCCAACACTTCTTTTGGTTTCCATTTGGAGAAGACAAATGGAATCAGAGACTTTTTTCCTGAATAAATACACTATAAATCATGGGAAGTAGAAATTGCAGTTCTTCAAACGTTTGTTTTGTTCTTCTACTCACTCTAGCCAAGAAGTTTTCCTATCCAGCATTGTTTGCCTAATTTCTTTTTCAAATAATGGGCAGACAAGAATTTGAATATATAATTTCACAGCATAGGCAATTTTTGGAGGACATATTCACTCTTACATAAGTTTCCTGTTTGTTTATGAATACCCCTAATACATGTTTTTTAAAGACACCTTTTATCAAATCTGGGCTTTCTCTTTGCATCTTTCTCCATTGTTGCTTTATTGAATTTCTCTAGTATACGTTATGTTTAATGTAATTTTCCTTTAGAATATATTTTATATAACTTTCCCAAGCTTCAATGTTTCTTAACAGAATATGGCAGTTAGAAATAAAGCACAGCCATGGCTACCATCTGTATTTTGGCTGGGTTTACTTTGGCAGATCATGGAAAAGGGATTGAAAAGCAATCTATTGTGGCTTTCTTTGACATTCCTAGAGGGAAACACCAGTTTCCCAACTTAAATTGATTAACTGTGAATGATGTCATGCTTTGTGTATGATAGTCATCTCACCATGAGGATGAGGATTTAAAGAATGGAAGAGTGAGACTTCCAGTTCTGTTATTCTATTACCAACTACTTATCCTACATTGATCTTTATCATATTCCAAAAGTGAAACATATTGTTAAATACTATGTAAATCAGGATACTGTACTATGATTTAAGCTGATTTAATTCAATTGAAATCAAAAGACTAAACCAGATTAAATGTAAAGCAACCTGGCTCAACCAGTTTACTGATTAAGGTTTATTTTATTAGGATTTGGAGATTTATATCTCTATCCCAGGCCCTTGAGTGATGCCATGGATGTCCTATCCCAGTGTCTAGAGGCTGTTGGGGACTGGATGGAGCAAAACAGACTCCAGTTCAAATCTTGCAAGTGGTGGTGGCTGCAAGTATTTGGACCCCTAGGAAACAAGGATCTTTCATATTTGGTTCTGAATGGGGGGGGGGGGGTAATGCCCCAGACAGACCTGGTATGCAATCTGGGTGTCCTTAAGAAATAGGTGGCAACCATGGCCAGAAGGGCCTTTGCACACCTTCGGGTGGTATGCCTATATCTGGACTGGGAGATCTGCTCACAGTAACTCATGTCCTTGTAACCTCCAGATTAGGGTCTTCAAACTTGGCAAGTTTAAGACTTGTGGACTTCAATGCCCAGAATTCCTAAGCTAACATGACTGAAGGAGAAATTCTGGGAATTGAAGTCCACAAGTCTTAAAGCTGTCAAGTTTGAAGACCCCTGGACTACAGTAACATGTTCTATATGGTGCTGCTCTTAAAAGCTATTCACCAACTTTAACTGATGCAGAAAGCATCCATAATAGGTGCCAGATATAGGATACACATAACACTACTCCTGCATTAGCTGCAATGGTTACCAGTGTGTTTCTGGGTGCAATTCAAGGTGCTGGTGGTTATTTATAAAGCCCTACAGCAATATAGTGTATGCCGTTTCAAACAACAAGAAGTACCAAAATGGACATATTGGGGAATAAAGATATGCCAATGTATAATAGATTGTCAAAACTCAATAACTGGCTCATGTCACAACCTGGATTACAGCTTGGGAGAAAAAAGCCAGATTTTCAGGGCTTCCTTGAAGGACAGCAGGATTGCTCTTATGTGCATTGCAAGAGAGCAGGTGCAGCAACAGAGAAGGTACTTGAAAATGTCATTACACTTTCTCTTGGTGTTTTAGCTTGCTTGCTTGCTGGAAGTGAAATAGAATACCATTGCTGTTGGCCTCATATATCCTCCCATTGCTCTAAAAATGTATTCCTTTTTCCAAGACCAGAGATTGCCTTGCTAACTTTGGCTGATCCTTAATGAGTGCAGCTGATTGGATCATGTTAGTTCTTAGATAGAACACCATCAGCAAATTCCAGTATGGCAAACTAACTGGAAAGTCAACAAGATATCCCATCAGAAGAAAATACAAAACCACACCAACAGTGCTGCTGAAAAAACAACAAGAAGGTATCAATGAAATCTCAACGAAATGTCAGGTTTGTCCTTAAAAAAGACAACAGATCATTGTGGTGCTGGTTCTGATAGTGTACTTATCATTTTTTATTATTCGGTGTTAAATTATATCTATGATAAGCAATTTGTATGCTGCAAAGAAGCTAGATTGTGGAAAGACCTTGAAATGTAATAAAAGACACATAGTTCTTTGCCAAGTTAAAGTGTTAGAAATAGCACAGTGTTAAACTGATTTCTATGTAAGGAGGAACTGAAATCCAGAGAGTAAATGTGCATAACAGATGTTTCAATATATAAAGCCACTTACTTATTAGTAAGTAACTAAGAGAATAAACTATGCAGATAATTTCATGATTCCTTTTTTTCATGGTTTCCATTTCCTCCATTTGAAAATCTTCATAATGAATTCTCTGTTACTAAAATAAAACAAAAAGAAAGATCACTGTAAAACAAATGATTGAAACAGTGATATTAGTTACTATGAACTTCAGAGAATTTGATTGATTCATTGCAACAGGTACAGAAATGGATAGCTAAGTAATAGTGACTAATACACAGGTTAGATTACAAATACATGATTATTATAAGCCAAAGCTTGAAATATTTGATAGCATCCAGCTCTTAAAACAGAGTATCACTGAAGAAAGATAGAGTATGTTACTGGTACAAGAAGAAAAAAATCATCTAAGACATAATTTAAAAAATGAGTATCTTCAAGAGCAAATAAAAACCATAAAAGAAAAAAAAGAAAAAAAGAAAAAAGGAAGGAAGGAAGGAAGGAAGGAAGGAAGGAAGGAAGGATATTAATGCACTTGAAAATATAAGATACCAGATTATTTGGTTTATTTATTGGAGAGCATTACATGGGAGTTTGTTCAATTACAAGCACATGAAAGATTATGATCTTTGTTAAGGTTAAATGAGATTACTTTATTAACCTTATTTAAGATAGTAACATTACGACTGCATGCCAAGTTAATTCCAGGCAATCTCCATGAAGACAACTAGGAAACAACAATCTTTTCTAGCAATATGTGACATTGCAGAGGACATTGTCCAAGCAACTTTTTTCAAGCCAAAATTTCAGGTTTCAGGGGATGAGTGTCAGGATACCATCCCCTTTGTGGCAGAATTTGTGCTAGCAGAAATGTGACCTATGCTGACCTCTTCATTGTCTTGATGTAGGAACTCAAAAAGCATGCAGCCCCACATATGCAGCACTAGGTTATGCTGTCTTCAGCACTTTAAAACTGGAGTCCCTTTTAGGTGGGTAGGCAGAATTCCATGATTTTATTTAACATTTCATTTAGCATACTATCTCAAGCTAGCTGTACATAAAATTAATCTGTTGTGATGCCAACTGAATCTTCCATAGAGACAGATTTGTCAATAGTGGTATTTGCAGGGAGAACAATAGTGAGGGAAATCGGAGCAACATCGGCAGGCTGCGATATTGTGTTTCAAGCCTCACTCCTTTTCTATTTATGTTATGATGTCACATGCATACTCCAAAGAGCTTATCATTCTCTTAATGCCATTCACATCATTCTAATCATTCTGATTAGCCACTGAGCCATTCTAGTGGCTCAGTGGCTAATCAGAAAGGTCAGCAGTTTGGTGGTTTGAATCCCTAGCATCATGTAATGGAGTGAGCTCCCATTACTTGTCCCAGCTTCTGCCAATCTAGCAGTTCAAAAGCATGTAAAAATGCAAGTAGAAAAATAGGGACCACTTTGGTGGGAAGGTAGCAGCATTCCATGCGCCTTTGGCATTTAGTCATGCCGGCCACATGACCACGAAGACATCTTTGGACAGCGCTGGCTCTTCAGCTTTGTAACGGAGATGAGCACCGCCCCCTAGAGCCGGAAATGACTAGCACGTATGTGCGAGAGGAACCTTTACCTTTACATAATAAAAACAGCAACTTCCAATGGACACATAAAACAGAATAGGGTTGGAAGGGATCTTGGAGGTCTTCTAATCCAATCCCTTGCTCAAGCAGGAGATCCTATACCATTTTAGACAAATGGTTGTTCAGTCTCTTTTTGAAAGCCTCCAGTGATAGACCACCCACAACTTCTGAAGGCAAGCTATTCCACTGCTTGCTTGGTCTCAATGTTAGGAAATATCTCCTTAGTTCTAAGCTGCTTCTCTCCTTCGTTAGTTTCCAACCATTGCTTCTTGTTTCCCAATTGTTGCATTTATAATTTGTAATTGTATTTTTTTAAAATTTAGTAAATTTTATTTAGTTATCAAAATTTAAAAACATAAAATAAAACTTTATACATCGTTATATCAATGTCAAGACATCTTTTACATTTCCTTATCATCTTTCTATATATACATTTCTTTCATTATACAATTTCAACTTAATATGTAAATATAGATAGATATAAATATAGATATAAGTATTTACATAGTTTCTTATTCTTCACCTAATTGCCATTTTGATTTCTTTTTATTTTTAAACCATTTGTACCAGGCATCCCAGACTTTATAATATATCAACTCTTCTTTGTCTCTTAATTTCATTGTTAGTCTGTCCATCTCTGCACCCTCTGGTGGTACAATTTCTTGGTTCCAGAATTGTGCATAGGAAATCCTAGCAGTTATTAAAATATGTAGCATAATGCATTTATCTTTTTTATATTATTATGCCTAATAGGAATAGTTCTGGTTTGGATTCAATTTTCTGTTTTATTATCTCTTCTAACCACAATCAAATTGTATTCCAGTATTTCTTGACCTCTGGGCAGGTCCACCACATATGAAAATAGGCACCTTTTCCTTCTTACACTTCCAACAGCTTGGGCTTAGGTTGAACATTTTTGCTAGTCTAGTAGGAGGAAAATGCCATCTATAAAACATTTTATATAGATTTTCCCTGTATGCTGTGGACATAGTTAATTTGTAATTTAGTCTCCACATTTTTTCCCAATGTTCCAAATCTATATTGTGTCCAATGTTTTTCACCCATACCACCATTGTTTCCTTTCCCACCTCCTCTTCCATCTTGAAATTTAATAAAAATTATATATTTTTGAAATCATTTTTTTTTCAGTTCCTTGTATAATTATATCTAATTGGTGTTTTCCCATGTGAAATCCATATTGTTCTTTATCTTTTTTATATCTCGCCTGAATTTGTATGTATGGCCATGAGTCTATTTCTCTATTTTGTTGTTGTACTTCTCGTACTGTTTTCAGCCTTCCTTGTTCCTCTAATAAGTCTTTATAATTTCTCATTTTGGCTAGATCCATTGCATTGGGGTAGATTTGTGCTTTCATAGTTGACAGCCAGCATGGTACTTTATCATAATGATTCTTTTTAATTTTATTCCATATTCAAATTAATAAGTCTCTGATAAGGTGTCTCTAAAAATATGAATGTTGCTTATTTTTCCATTCTCATAAAAACTATGCCACCCTTTTTGCAAGATGTGGCCTTCTATCAAGAGTATTCTTTTGTTTTCCAGATTAATCCATTCCTTGAGCCATATCGTGGCTGCTGCCTAATAGTACATTTCCTGTCAGGGAGTCCGAAGTCATCCTTTTGTCTTGTAATAGTTCCATTTTTATCCTAGCTTTTTTTTGCCCAAATAAACTGAATTACTATTTTGTTCAATTCTCCAAAAAATATATATCTAATTTTATCTAATAATCTAATTTTAATTGTAGTTGCTGTAACAATTTGGAAACTGCTGTTTCCCAATTGTTTTATTTCAGTTATATTGAAGATGAACCCTGGAAACTAAAATTGTAACCTGAATGTACACATCAAAAATGTTCTTCTTAATAAACATCAGCTAAAGTTATTTGAAGATGGAATCCACTGGAGAATTGCATGTCCTTCAATTTCCAACCTTCCAAATTCAGTATTAACTTACAGAGAGTGGACATTTTAGAACTTTAGATTCCAACAAAGCTCCAACTCCAATTTCAATTACAATGTCAACTTATAAAATATTTCTATTTAGAGTTTTTGTGGAATCCGACATACAATGTTTTATGCTTCCAAAGTCTTAAATGAAAATTGAAGGAACTGTAAGTGTCTAGAGCAGAAGTCTCCAAACTTGGCAACTTTAAGACTTGTGGACTTCAGCTCCCAGAATTTTTCAGCCAGCATATCTGGCTGGAGAATTCTGGGAGTTAAAATCCCCACAAGTCTTAAAGTTGCCAAGTTTGGGGATCCCGGGTCTAGAGGAGGAGGAAGAGAGGGATTATAAAAGCCATGGTGGCAAATTGGTTAGAATGCAGTATTGCAAGCTAATTCAGCTCACTGCCAGGAGTTTGATCCTCACTAGCTTAAGGTTGACATCCTTCCAAGATTGGTAAATGAGGACCCAGCTTGTTGGATGCAGTATGTTGATTCTGTAAACCACTTAGAGAGTGCTGTAAACCAACAAGTCTAATTGCTATTACTATAACATACAATGTTATGAAATATGTAGAAAAAAGACATGAAATCTCCAGATTAAATCAGTAGTGGCTGGGAAATTCTGGTAGCTGAAGCCCACACATCTTAAAGTTGTCGTGGTTGAAAAACACTGGATTAAACTGACTCATGAATACCTGAAATGCTATTACTGCAATTTGTTTCTATTTTAATACCAATTTCTTGTTTTCAGCAGATTAAAAGTGGTGATGTATTCTTTCTATCACTTTTATTTTAGCTATATGCCTTGGAATATTTTGCCCATTTTTCCTAAACATAAAGATGCTTGGAATGTAGTTCTGGGTCATCTCAGCAGATGGCATCATCTAATTGACCTTATCTGGGTTCATTAGTTTGAGTTGAGACTAGACTGTATATGGACAGAACCCTTCCAGTGGATACCAGAAGTATAGGCTAGATTGGGATGTGCAACAAAAAGAAATCCCTGAATTTCCGGGAGGAAAGCAATGGAAAACCACAATAGTGCTGCTGTCAAGAAAATTATGTAGATGTTGTCATGAAATCTCTAGAGTTTGAACTCAGTTCAAAGGAGACATAATTTTATACAAGCATAATATAGAATTTAGAATAATACATTTGAAAAGGTCCTTGGAGGTCTCCTAATCCAATCCCCTGCTTAAGCTGGAGACTTTATGCCACTCTGCACAGATGGAGGTCTAGTCTCTTCTTGAAAACCTCCAACACTGGGAGGGAAGCTGTTCCAATGATTAATTGTTCTTGCTGTCAGGAAATTCCTTCTTAGTTCTAGGTTGGATCGCTCTCTGACAAGCTTCCTCTAGACAGAGGATCAGGGAGAGCTCATAGAACATAGAATAATAGGGTTGGAAGCAGAGGTGGTATTCAGCAGGTTCTGACCAGTTCTGGAGAACTGGTAGTGGAAATTTTGAGTAGTTCGGAGAACTGGTAGCGAAAATTTTGAGTAGTTTGGAATACCACCTCTGACTGGCCTCATCCCCATCTCTTCTCTGCCTCTCAAGTCCCAGCTGATCAGCTGGGTCTTATTTTGTTGTCCTGTGCAGGAGAACGGAGCTGGAAAGCAGGTTATTGGGGTGGGGAGGGAGAATTTTGCAGTAATCTTCCCCCTGGAGTGGGGAGGGAATGGGGTTTTTTCAGTATTGTCCCTCTGCCATGCCCACCAAGCCGCACCCACCAAACCAAGCCACACCCACCAAGCCATGCCCACAGAACCGGTAGTAAAAATATTTGAATCCCACCACTGTTTGGAAGAGATCTTGAAGGACTTCTGCTAACCTACTGCTTCTAACCTTCTGCTTAAGCAGGAGGCCCTATATTCTGGGCAAATAATGGCTGTCCATCAACTAAATGATGCTTGTGAATTGTAGTATTTTTACAGCAAAAATTGTTGATTATGCATGTGCCAACTTACATAAATATTTATGATATCATGATTGTGAGATCCTTCCTCCCAAAACAAATAGACAAAGTTATATTGTTGCCAATCAAAAATGATTATAAACTGCTTGCTAACAAATTACCATATTGTACTTCAGTTGGGCAATAGCACAGACCCCATGAAACTCATAATGTCCTCATCTGGAGCAAGAGTCAAAATGTGTTTTCAGTCTATTGTCATAAATTGGGAGTTTGAGACCACAAAAATGATAAAACTCAAATATCTGAATTGTCCAATGTCACAAGTGAAATTTGGTTATTATACTTGAGAATATAAAGAACCAAACTGAAGCCATTTTGTGTTCTCAGTTTGTACTTTTAAAAGTTTTAAACTTATGAAATGTGTTTTTGTGAGACAAATATGTTAGATTGCAACATTGTGTGCTTGGCTTACATTGGACATTTGTACTGGGGCATTCTGACATTATAAATGTCACATTAAGGAATATTAATGTTTCCTTATAATTTTCTGGAATTTAAAAAACAGGAAATCTGAAAACATTGGAAGTTTTCCATGGAAGGTTGTATAATGTCCATATATGGAAAAAGGAAGTATTATGTAACCATGTGATTTGATAAACCTATATAAGCTGTATTCAATAAATGGAAGGGGTCTCCTTCCTCTTAGAAAATGTTTTTTTTTCCACTGGGAAGGAGTCCATACTGCAGTATTTTCCCTAATAAAGCATCCTATGGCTCAGATTATCAAAAGTCTGTTGTTTCATTTTATTATGCTTATAACATCCAATCTTGAAACATTTTAATAACTTTGACTCTCAAGAATAAATGAACTTCAAGGCTCTTTGAAAACCATGTATTCATCTTCAAATCACCTATAAGATCATCAATATGTGATTTTTTTCTGTCAGTTCTCCAAAGATCCCATGAAACATCATATTAAAATATTGCAAGATCTTGCACAAGATCTTGTTATTCATTTGACAGATCTGTGAGATTTGGCTGTTCTATAAAATGCTCCATTAAAAAAAATGACAATGTTTTAAACTTAATTTTTTGTGGATGCTATTAGTTTCTCTTCAGATGACCTTCTCTAACACCTATATGGCTCTGCAATGACAGTCTTTGATTTATAGAAGCAAATATAGATGTTTAAGTCTAAATATATATATATGTATATATTATCTATTAATGTCTTCAGTTTAGCCAAGTGCTGAAAGTTTTGTTTTTCTATTACATCTATATCTCCAGTGCATCAAAGTGTGCAACTAAAGGCTAAGTGTAAAAATAAATAGAAATATGGTGGCAAGCCAAGTAGTATTTATAAAAAAACTGATCTTTCCTTAATAAGCCTCCTTGCTTAAATAAGACATAGTTGTAATACTTGAATCTGAATTTTGTCTGCTGTTTTGTCCTTTCTCTGTGTGTCTGCATGGTTGCTTACTTATCTTCTAATCCTGTGTAGCTGCCTTCTGTCTGAGGGTGCTCTTTTCACAATCCAAAATAATTAGCAGTTGAAACAAGAATAGAAGGAAAAGGGAGGCTTGGGGTAACAGTGAGAGCCACATGCTTTGAAGTCAGATTGAATGTGTCCATATTCAAGTAAAGATTCTATTAAGTTCTTCTTAGGTATTCAAATCAGAATGCATTGTGGTGGCGGCGAATTTATCCCCAGATTATATAAAACTCTCTGTATAAAATTAGATTTGGATGAATCTATCAAGTTGGACTTGCTTAGTTCCTCATTTTTTCCAACCTTGAATTAATTTCTCTTGGCATAAAATTCTGGTTATGTTTTTAAGGAATGTCTCCTATGTGATTTGCAAGTAATTCTTGCTCTAATTTCCTAAAATTGTGCACAAAAGGAGATAGAATAAAACTTTAAAAAAAATCTAAGATGGAAAGGAAAAAAGAAAACTATGCAATTGTTAAAGCAAATTCATTTGAAAAGCAGTCTAGATGTTTTATGTACCACACTAAAGTCAGGGAGTTGTACAGTAACAATCAGAAAGCTGCCAAAATCAAAGCATGTCGGTAGTAGATTTTCAATAAAAAACAATAAGAATATATTCTCATTCAAAATTTTCTCTCCGTGTTTCAATGGGGAAGATATGGCTTCTTATCGAAGGCAGAACTACCAGATGTTGACTTCTAGTAATAAAGGAACTGAAGTCATTTTTCCAATTTTCCAATTAAGTGTTCCCTTATAATCTAGGTCTGGTCTTACTCAGATAGCACACTTAGGAAGAACATGAGAGTACAACATAAATTTGCTGAATAATTCTATACATACTAAACCCCCATAAACAGATATATAATACAGGTCACTTTGTTAAAACTATCCTGATACACAGTGGGATGGTATTAATGTTCTCTTCTTACAATTATGGGCAAAAGACACCCAGGCAATGTTCATTTGAATCACTTCACTTCTGGACGAGTGTCAAAGGGGTGTTTATATAGCTAGCAATAATCTATTGAAATTATATGTCTCCAACAGCATATCTCCATAGAACAGGAGTATCAAACTCAAAGCCCATGGGCCAGATCTGGCTTGTGTGGTGCTAAGATCTGACCTGTGGACCACCCTGGAAACAGTAAAAGACCAGCTTGCAGTGCAGCCCTCCTGAGCTCCGTTTTCACTGTTAGAGGGTTGCAGGAAGCTGTTGCAGCCGGAGTACATGAGTTTTCGCTGGTAGAGCACCCAGGCCCCAACAGGCCCCCCTGACATGAGTAATGTTGAGCTGGCCATGCCCTGCCCCCCCAGCTATTCCCCCGGCCCCCCTGAGGTCAAACAAAACCCTGATGCAACCCTCAATGAAATCAAGTTTGTCACCCCCATCATAGAACATGTATAGACAAAGACTTACTACCCAGATTCATGATGTGATGATATTCACAATTAAAAATAATAATCTGTGATTAGACTTGAAATCTTATCTTTCTGATAAACATAATCTACTGATCTAAGTGGATACTAAAAAGTTCTGGCTTTTCCACCTAGGAAACTTCTAGTAATTCTGTGAGAAAGAAGAAACACAGATATATTCTAAAGGAGAAAATTATGACAAAGATGAATATAGAGTGAAAATAAATATTGAATAGAAAATAAAATTACATTCAGATGGATAGAATATGGCATATTTGAAAAAATCCAAGTAGCATTAAAATGGAAACCTAAAAGAGTGGAAGAGATTGAAAATAATGGTGTATCAACAGTTATACAGTAAGTATTGGAAATGTCTGAAATATAAAAAAAAATCTTTGGTAAGATATTCATCTTTGTATTTGTCAGCATAACCCCTAAGATTTCACCTTTTTCTCAACCCTAAAACCTGACTTTTTATTCAATATATCACTATCCTGAGAAGACATGTTCTTGATCAGCATTGTTGTTTTTTGTTTATTTATTTTGAAACCTGCTAAAGCCCCAAACTTCAGTTTCTTTAACTCATTCTATATTATTTTTGGGTCCTGTAAAAATAGAACCAAATCATCAGCAAAGATCCTCAATTTATAAATTTCAATCTTAATATTTATACTCTTATTTTGTCATTTTGTTATTTTTAATCTTTTACTCTTTTATCTTTCTTCACTTCTCTTTCTCCCTTTCCCTCCCATTGCTTTCTATTTACTCTGTATTTTGTATTTTATAATACCTTATAACTCAATAACAATGTTAAACAATAGAAAAGAATGGTGTATCAAATCTGCCCTCTAAACTCAGGGATGGGTAAGGCCAACTGATGCCCTAAGCACAGGTTAATAATAGTGACCATCATCCCATCTGTTGTGCATTGTATATAGTTGTCAGTTAAAGTTCTCATTCTGGCCCTCTGCTGGAGGTGGAAAATACTCTCTCCTGATTGGTTGTTGGTTGATCAGTTCCCTATAAAAGGAGCTGAGTCAGCCAGGGAGTTTTTTAGTTGCCTTACAGGAAGTATTGAATAAAGAGCTGTTAAAAATCACTCTGGCCTTACCTCCATTCTTCGCCCAGAAACTAACACCATCCATTGCTTGACATAAGATGCAATAAATCCTAAAAATTAAAGTTGAATATGGCATGGCATGGCATAGTGAAGTGGTAAAAGCATGAGAGCTATGGGAAAGAAACCTCTGTTGGGTTCCCACTTCCCTTGATACCTTAAGCTTATTTTGCCTCATGGTTAATCTGGGTCTGTGAAAAGTCAATCACAGTATAAGCATCACAGGAACATGAACAGGTTTATCATCAAGCTTGCACATTTTAATTCTCAGTCCTATAAACTTTATGGCATCTAGCAAAGACTTTAAGCTGGATTAAGGAACCTAATAAAAAACAAAATCACAGAAATACATCAAACTGACCATCAACTGCAGAATATGTAGTATGGAAAGGCCAAAGTTAGGACAACCAAATGAACAGAGATAGAAACAGGATCAATAACTCTAAATGCAGTAATTTTCAAGAGTAGTTTCTGGTTTATGTAATCTTCCTAGGAAAGGTGTCAAATTAAGGAAGAATTTGTCAGACTTTTCTGTGCTGAAAGCTTTTCTGAAACGATTTATTTCCTTCTAAAAGAAGCTTCTTATTCAACTTCTTCCTGTTGTGTTTGACAATTCCTTTCCAATGTCTTTTAGAGTTGCCTGGGGCTACCAGATCTGTGAATCAAAAGTGTGATTACAAAAGAGATACCTGGATCTCTGATTCATCTCAGTTTTCATTTTGTGGGATTTTACTATAGTTGACTCCTGGCAACTATCCGGGTGAGTTGTCCCAAAGATGCTTTTCCAAGTGGCAGTTGGACTTTCTTCTTTTTCACTGGATACATTTTATTTTTCATCAGAAAAATCGTGATTGCCCTCACGTTTTTCACCCGTTTGGAGGCGGCAAGAGCGGCCTGGACTTGGAATTGGCCAACGAAAAGAGAAGACCCAGCCCGGGACATCTTATTCTATGAGTGATCTATGGGCCCTGAGACATGTCCCCCTGTCTCGGGAATGGCCCTCTACTCTCTCGAGGGCCCATCTCAAGGACGGATTATGGAATCCGGAGAGATGGTGGGCTTTTAAGAAACGTGGGAGGGGGGGGTGTTTGATTAAATTTTTAGTTAGGTTTTTAAGGGGGTTAGGTAGGTCCGGGCGGGTGTTGGGGGACAACTAGCCGGAGGCTGGGACCAGGCCGGGGGTTGAGCGTGGCCGGGAGAGTCATAATCCGGACAGGACTGTATTAAGGATGGGGGGGGGTCATTGGGGAGGGTGGAATTAAATCGATTGATACGGTGAGCGGGAGGGGCAGATTTGGCGGTTGTAGGGGGGCACATTCTGTGTTGGGAGCGCGCCCCCGCTGTTTACTTGCTGTGGCGCGCTCCGACCCCCTTGTCATCTCCCGTTCCCCAGGGGGTTTGAGCAATCGGGCCCTGGGCCTTCGGCTGATGCTGTGTAACGCCAGGTCCGTCGTTAATAAAGCCCCCCTCATCCATGATTTGATCTGTGAGGGGGGCGCGGACCTGGTGGGAGTTACCGAGACCTGGCTGGGCCAAGAGGGGGGAGTCCCTCTGGTGGAGATGTGCCCAGCCGGGTTTCGGGTCTTTCATCGGCCGAGGGCCCAGGGGAGGGGAGGGGGGGTCGCGGTAGTTATTAAGGAGGATCTGTGTCCGAGGGAGGCCACTGTATCTCAGACGACCGGGTGTGAGCTCCTTTTCGTGAAGTTCGGTTCCACGGTTCAGGTGGGCTTGCTGGTCGCATACCTGGCTCCCTGCTATGCGGCAGCGGCCCTGCTTGAGCTCCTTGAGGTTATAGCTGGCGTGGCGGTTGGGACCCCCAGGCTTATGGTCATGGGGGATTTCAACCTGCCATCTGCCGGCGGTACCTCGGGGATTGCCCAGGAGTTCATGGCTTCCATGACGGCCATGGGCCTGACCCAGTTAATTCGGGACCCTACTCACGTGGGAGGTCACACCTTGGATTTGGTTTTTGTCTCTGATCAGTGGCAGAGTGATCTGGGTATAGGGGGATATAGTTGTGGAACCCCTGTCATGGACGGATCACTCGCTCCTGAAGCTCGACTTCCGTTCCGCGCCCCCTGACCGCAGGGAGGCGGGGCCATTAAAATGGTACCGCCCCAGGCACCTGATGGACCCTGATGACGGAGCTTGGACCATTTCCCAAAGCTCATTCACACGACTCGGTTGAGGGCTTGGTCGCCACCTGGGATAGGGTGGCTGCTGGGGCCCTTGACCGAGTCATGCCCTTGCGGCCTCTGACCCAGGTGCCGATCCCATCCTGGCTCCCTGGTTTTCTGAGGAGCTAAGGGAAATGAAGCGCCGGAAAAGACGCCTAGAGAGCAGTTGGAGGTCCAGCCGCTCTGGGTCTGACCGAACACTACTGCGTTCTTATATTAAGACGTATCTAGTGGCAATAAGGATGGCGAGGAGGTCTTACCTCTCCACCCTTATTGCGTCCGCGGAAAACTGCCCAGCCGCCCTGTTTAGGGTGACCCGCTCCCTCCTGGAGGTGGGAGCGCGGGAGGACCCCTTACAGGGACGGGCTGAGGAGTTTTCTAGGTTTCTGCAGGACAAAATCGCTCAGATCCGGAGCGAACTGGACTCCGACTGGCCATCTGCGGGTGGGGGGGTGGGGGTGGATATCGGTGGAGTTGGTTGGGTTGAGTTCGACCCTGTTACTTTAGAGGATGTGGACAGGATACTGGGGGGGCTTAATGCCACCACCTGTTTGTTGGACCCGTGTCCCTCCTGGCTGGTTTTGGCCACTCGGGAGGTGACACGAGGCTGGTTCCAGGGTATTATAAACGCTTCCTTGAGAGAGGGGCTGCTACCTGCTGCCTTGAAAGAGGCGGTGGTGCGGCCCCTCCTCAAGAAACCATCCCTGGACCCAGCACTGTTATCTAATTATCGTCCCGTCTCCAACCTTCGTTTTGTTGCGAAGGTTGTTGAGAGTGTGGTGGCAAGTCAGCTCCCGCAGTGCCTGGATGAAGCGAGTTATCTTGACCCCCTCCAATCGGGTTTCAGGCCCGGGCACAGCACGGAGACGGCTTTGGTCGCGTTGGTTGATGATCTCTGGAGGGCTCGGGACAGGGGTTGTTCCTCTGTCCTGGTCCTATTAGATCTCTCAGCGGCTTTTGATACTGTCGACCACAGTATCCTATTGCGGCGGTTGGAGCGGTTAGGAGTGGGGGGCACCGTGTTACGGTGGTTCACCTCCTTCCTCTCCGACCGTTCGCAATTTGTGTTGACAGGGGGGCAGAGGTCGGCCCCGAGGCCCCTACTATATGGGGTTCCTCAGGGGTCGGTGCTCTCGCCCCTGCTGTTCAACATTTATGTGAAGCCGCTGGGTGAGATCATCCGTGGCTTCGGGGTGGAGTTCCATCAGTACGCTGATGATACTCAGCTGTACATTTCCACCCCGGGCCACCCCAACGAAGCTGTCGAAGTGATGTCCCGGTGCCTGGAGGCCATGCGGAGTTGGATGGGTCGTAACAGGCTCCGGCTCAACCCGACTAAAACCGAGTGGCTGTGGTTTCCTGCGCCCAGATACAGCCAGCTGGTTCCTTCGCTGGCCGTGGGGGGAGAGGTTTTGACCCCCGTGGAAAGGGCGCGCAATCTGGGTGTCCTCCTGGATGTGCGGCTGTCTTTAGAAGAGCATATTGCAGCCGTCGCCAGGGGGGCTTTTTATCAGATACGTCTGATTTACCAGTTGCGACCCTTTCTGGATCTGGGCGCACTTCGCACAGTCATGTCCGCCCTCGTCATTTCCCGCCTGGATTATTGCAATGCTCTCTACATGGGGCTCCCCTTGAAGAGTCTCCGGAGGTTACAGCTGGTCCAGAATGCAGCCGCGCGAGTGCTTGTGGGTGCCCCTCGGAGCTCCCACGTTACACCGCTGCTTCGCAGGCTGCACTGGCTTCCTGTGGCCTACCGGATTCGATTCAAGGTGGTACTGATGGTATTTAAAGCGCTCCATGGCTCGGGACCTGGGTACTTACGGGACCGCCTGCTGCCATCGTCAACCTCCCGCCGCCCAGTACGCTCCCACAGGGTTGCCCTGCTTGGGGTACCGCCGTCTGGCCGTTGTCGGCTGATGGCCCCGAGAGTTCGGGCTTTCTCTGTGGGGGCTCCCTCCCTATGGAATGATCTTCCCCCGGAGATACGGTCTATGACGGATATCCTGACCTTCCGGTGCGCGGTGAAAACTTTATTTTTTAATCAGGCCGGCCTGGCCCAGTAACTGTGTTTTAGGTTTTTAATTAAATTTTAATTGGGGTTTTTAGTTTTTAATTTTTAAATTGAATCTGAATTAGACAGCCGGATTAAATTATTTAATTTATTTTTAATTGTATTTATTGTATATCTTGTACGTTTTAGTAGGCTGTACACCGCCCCGAGTCCCTTTTTTGGGAGAGGGGGCGGTATAGAAGTTTAAACAAATAAATAAATAAAATAAAAAGCTTCTCCAGCTGTAACTGGATGGTGGGGAATGGAAGTTAGAGCTGAAAAAGCTCCTTGGATGATAAATGAAATATCTTCAAAGAAAAACAAGTCCACTTACCATTTGAAAAAGCATCTTTGGGACAACCATGACCTGGATGACTGAGAATCTCCATAGACATCAGCGTGAGTTATTTGGATTATTTGGAGAACAGTTGCCTATTTTCCAAAGCACTGAAGACAGAACAAGAAGCAATGGGTGGAAACTATTCTAGAAGAGAACCAACCTAGAACTAAGGGGAAATTTCCTGACAGTTATAACAATTAATCAGTGAATAATTTGCACCAAGAAGTTGTGGGTGGTCCGACACTAGAGATTTTTCAGAAGAAATTGAACAACATTTGCCTGAAATAGTATAGGGCAGGGGTTTCCAACCTTGGCAACTATAAGACTTGTGGATTTCAACTACCAGAATTCCTCCTCCAGTCATGTTAGATCAGGAATTCTGGGAGTGAAGTCCACAAATCTTAAAGTTGCCGAGATTGGAGAACTCTGGTATAGGGCAGTGGTGGCAAACCGTTTTCGGCTCCCATGCCGATAATTGTGTGCATGCTCATGCACTCGCACTTGCATGCCAGCATCCAGAAGGCAATGTGTGATGGGCCCCCCACCCCCCTGTGCATGCACACATGATCCCCCTGCAGTACACTGCGCATCTGTGCATGCACGCGTGATCACCTTGCCATGCCCCACTTGTCTGCGTATGCGTGTGTGATTCCCTTGCCATGCACCATGCATCTCTGCGTATGCGCGTGCAATCCCCTTGCCGTGCACCGCTCATCTGTGCATGGACGCATGATATTCCCTCCATGTGCCATGCATCTTGATGTATGATCTCCTTGCTGCGTGCATGTATGATCTCCTTGCTGCGTGCCTCTCATCTGCGCATGTACACATGATCACCCCTGCCGTGCATCTCTGTGCATGCATGTGAAATACCCATGCATCATGCGTCTCTGCACATGCGCATGTGTCTCACATGGCTCCCAACCCCCCACGCATGTGCACCAGATACCCAACAATCAGCTGTCAGGCAGCAGCGGTGTATGCGCATGTGAAGTGGGGCTCTTCCAGGCAAGTTCTCGCGTGCCGGGGAAATGGCTCTGTGTGCCACTTCCGGCACGCATGCCATAGGTTCGTCATCATGGGTATAGGGCCTCCTGCTTGAGCAGTGGCTTGGACTAGAAGATTTCCGAGGTCCCTTCCATCTCTATTATTCTGCTCTGAGTCTCTGCAGTTTTCCTTACGATGTTTTTTTGAAACTGGCTTGCCATTGCCTGTTTCCTAAAGCTCAGAAAGAGAGAGTGACTAGCCCAAGGTCACCTAACTAACTTTGTGTCTGACATGAGACCATAACTTACAGTTTCTGACTGGTGCCTTAACCACCAGACTGGCTCTCATTTGGTTTTTAACAGCCCAGATGGAGTAACCAAAAGCCCAAAGCCTACAATGGAAAAGTCAAGGAGCCCAGTGCAAAAAAAAAAAAAATGGTATTAAAATTAAATATAAAAAAGACCAAACTAATGGCTATAGGTAGAACTACCAGTCTTAGAATTGATAATGAAGTGTTCATTGGAGAAGTAGATAGCTGCTTCTTTTTAGGATCAATCATCAACAGTAAAAGAACAAGCAGTCAAATAATCTGTTGCTAGACTGACTAGAATAATTAGGAAGCCTTTGGAAAAGATATTCAAATGCTATGTTGTGTCTATACCTACAAAGATCAGTTCAAGTTTAAGTAATGGTATTTCCATGATACTCTAGAAAACAAAAGTTGGACTTTAAAGCATCAGGATCGGAAGAGTATTGACACTTGTGAACTTTGGTTTAGAGAAGACCCTGAGGATGCTGTGGACAACCAAGAAAACAAACAAATACACCCTCAAATAAAACAACTTAGAGTTGGTCATCTCAGGAACAAATGAACAAGCTCAAATTCTCATCTGGTGGCATAGTGTTTAGAATGCAGTATTGCAGGTTACTTCTGCTGACTGCTGGCAGTTCGAGTCTCACAGGCTCAAGGTTGACTCAGTCTTCCATCCTTTCACGGTTGGTACAATGAGAATTCAGATTCTTGGGGACAATATGCTGACTCTGTAAATCATTTAGAAAGGGCTGTAAAGCACTGTGAAGCACTGTGATAAATCTAAGTCTGGGGTCTTCAAACTTGACAACTTTAAAACTTGTGGACTTCAACTCCCAGAATTCCTCATCCAATCATGTTAGTTCAGGAATTCTGGGAGTTGAAGTCCACAAGTCTTAAACTTTTCAACTTTGAAGACCCTTGAAGGCCCTCTAAGTGCTATTGTTGTTGCTATCATACTTTGGACATATTGTGCAAATACCTAGCTCCCTAAAAGAATACTCTAATGCTGGGAAAGGTGGAAAGAAAGAGAAGAAGATGACTAACAACAAAGTGGATGGACTAAGTTATGTGGTAAATGGTAGATGGCCAGAAGACCTGAAAGACCAGATAGCGACAAATTCTTTTGGATAAACTCTATCTATGCAGTCATTAACAGTTGACAATCACCTGATGTCATCTAATCATCAGTAGTAGCTCAGATTTTTCCAGCCCAACAATGGCAGCCTTATCATTATTTCCTTTGAGTTGGCTCGACTTCAAGGTGAGTTGGGCTTGACTCAAATGTAGGGCAATTAGACTATTTCTTTGTTTTCCATTTGTTTGGAAATGAAAATTTGCATTCTTTTTCCACTACATCAATATAAAAAGTGACATTATTCTTAACACAATGTAGAATCTTCTAGTTTAGTTTGGGTAAAATAATTTTAAAAGAGCATTGCCTGGATCCAGCAAATAACAAGAGGACTTTCCTGCCGCACACATTCTTCATATATATCAGTTTCTATGTTATAATTTATTTGGTCCCTGAAGAAAGCTATTCCAAGACCTGCAGCTGAGGAAATCTATCATGGGAAAGCTCAAAATTATAAATTCTGAGTTACTTGTCCATAAAGGAAATGAGAAATCATTTCATCAAGATGCAGTAAATACAATCTTACAGTTACCTCTAAGACATGCTGCCTGCAGCTCTTGGCACAAGCAAGTCCAATTTCTTCCACCCCTAAATCCCCAATTAGCAATCTTCGCTGCATTTATGAAAAGGTGTGGCATCAAGGAGAATATTGTGTGTTCCAGAAAACTTTGGAGTAAATGGCCACCCAAACAGATTGAATGGATCCTCAGTCACAATCTCATTAATCAGATCTGATTATTCCCTCCAGACACTGCAAGAGAATACTCTTACTCCACTTTACATGATCAAATTTCATTGCTACAAAAAGATAAGTGAGGAAAAACAGTTATTAGCCAAGCCAAATGCAGGGTGGTTTGCTGATTGGTTTGGTACCAGCAAAGAAGTTCCATTTTTCTTCTCATGCAATCTTCTATGCAATATTATTTATATTTATTTTGCTTTAAAAATGTGTGCACCATCCTTCAAAGTAACATTTTTCCAGGCAGTTTACATGTACATATGCAATTCACAATAATTACCACACACATTTTGAGTAATATCTCAGATAGGCAATAAAATAAAGATAATCATTAAAATATGCAGTGAAGTAGACAAAACAACAGCCAGAGAATTTAAAATGCTGCAATGAAGCATATAAATTCAACATTAACAGAATATATATCTTGGAAGAATAACTTTATCTTTGGTGCCCCAAAGTCAATAAAGTTCATACCTACTTAAATCCCTCTTCAGGTATTCTGAATAGTGTCTTTGAATAAATGTGCAGGTACCTGAGAAAAGAAACTATAGCACATCTGAATAATGTTACAAACTTATGCAATGGGGAAAACATAGTGATAACAACTAAAATCTATTCAGTAGAAGAGGCAAAAATAATTATTTTTCAGATCGTACCATCAAATCTCAAAAACTTTAAACTGAATTCAAATTCAAAACAATAAGCAATTAAAAAATTAGGTGCTTGTACAAGATCTCACAAAATAAACTGAGCAAGGTGGTAAGATTTAGAGCAACTTTTGTTTGTCTTGAACCTCTGCACCATGATTGAGATTGAGCCATGGCACCCAAGAACATAAGATAGATGCCAAACCCTAGAATAAAAGCTTCCCTCGATGTAATTTTATAAAAGGGGTGATTTCAGTGTGGAACTATGTCATGGGTGAAAAACTTCCTTTCCTTTCCTTTCTTTTCTTTTTTTAAACAGTTGTTTTTGCTTATTTTTTATAAAACTAGAAAAGATATATTCTGGTTATGTACCATTTATCTCATAGTTACAATAGAAAAGCAGAAAGCAAAATTAAACAATAACGACATTCTTGATTGTTTACACAGTTCTACTGAAAATGTATACCAGTTATAGAGGCTGCATCAGCCAAACTCCTGGGGAATATTTGGGATTTTCCAACTTATAGTTTGAAAACTGCTTCAAAATACACAACCATGGAGAGCTGTCTGATTGATAGTTGATCCAGTTGTACAAAAGAACTTTGCTACTTTGCAACATTGAAATAATGTTGAAGATTCCTCTATGCAAGTGAGTAATGTGGGCTTAGTCAATTTGTGGAGAATACAAAATAACAAAGTTGGAAGGAACCTTGTAGGTCTTCTAGTCCCAACTCCCTACTCAAGCAGGAGACCCTACACCATTTCTGACAAGTGGTATCCAGTCTCTTCTTGAAAGCCTCCATTGATGAAGTACCCACAACTTCTGAAGGCAAGCTATTCCATTGATTGATTGTTCTCCCTGTCAGAAAATTTCTCCTTATTTCTAGGTTGAATCTCTCCTTGATCAATTTCCATCCATTGCTCTTGTCTGAGCTTCGGGGGCTTTGGAAAGCAGATTGTCTCCCTCCTCTCTGTGATGGTCCCTCAATATTGGAATACTGCTATTATGTCACCCCTGTCCTTCTCTTCATTAGACTAGTTATGTCCAGTTCCTGAAACTATTCTTCATATGTTTTGGCCTCCAGGAAGCAGGATCAAAGTTGACGACTTCATTTTCCAATTTTGATGAACTGAAATTGCCTACATGATCTGTACTGCATGAGCTTTAAATGGATTCACTTTGCCGGCATGCAGATACTAGTCAGTTGTACTGGAATAGTTGACATAATCTAAACATTATGAATTGAGTCACTATATACTCTGAGGATCACTTCATATTGAATGCAACAATTGCATGGTCCTACCCATCTACTTCCTATATATGCATAGGACTCTATTCACATGACTAGAAACAATGCTAACCCAATGACATAAAGAACCATATATTAATAATGTTTTTTCATGTTTGAACAACTCATAGAAACCAGCTGATTGAAAGCATATTTCAATCAAGCATATAAATAAAACAGAACAGAACAGAGCTGATTGGGACCTTGGAGGTCTTCTAGTCCAGCCCCCTGCTCAAGCAGGAGATCCTATATCATTTAAGACAAGTGGCTATCCAGTTTCTACTTAAAAACCTCCAGTGATGAGACGCCTACAATTTCTGAAGGCAAACTGTTTTATTAGTTAATTGTTCTCGCTGTTAGGAAGTTTCTCCTTAATTTCAGGTTGCCTCTCTTCTTGATTAGTTTCCAACCAATCAAGGAGAGAAACAATCTGGAATATTCATCCCACTCTCCCAGTATTGGAATATTTTATTTTTATTTATTTTATTTGTCAATTGCTTACAAGATAATAGGTATAAGTAAAAACATAGTTATGAATACATGGATACATATAAGAAATACACACACACACACACACACACACACATATGTAAAAGAAACATTAGGACAGGGATGGTAGGCACGTTAGTACGCTTATGCACGCCCCCTATAGATCTCTTAGGAAAGGGGTGAGATCAATAGTAGACAGTCTAAGGTTCATGTTTTTGGGGTTTGGGGAAAAAAAACCACAGAGTCAGGTAGAGTATTCCAGACATTAACCACTCTGCTGCTGAAGTTGTATTTCCTGCAATCAAGTTTGGTGCAATTAACTTTGAGTTTGTATCTATTGTTTGCTCTAGTGTTGTTATGGTTGAAGCTGAAGTATTCATTGACAGGTAGGACATTGCAATGTATTATTTTATATACTATCCTTAGATTAGACCGAAGGTGGCATAGTTCTAGGTTTTCTAGGTCTAGAATTTTGAATCTGATGGCATAAGGTATTCTGCAATGAGTAGAGGACTGGAGAACTCTTCTTGTGAAATATTTCTGGACTTTCTCAACTATGTTAATATCAGATACGTAATGTGGGTTCCAGACTGATGAGCTGTATTCGAGTATTGGTCTAGCAAATGTTTTATACGCTCTAGTTATTAGTGTAATATTACCAGAGAAAAAGCTACGTAAGATTA
This sequence comes from Bungarus multicinctus, assembly GCA_023653725.1. Taxonomy (NCBI): domain Eukaryota; kingdom Metazoa; phylum Chordata; class Lepidosauria; order Squamata; family Elapidae; genus Bungarus; species Bungarus multicinctus. The sequence goes on along the minus strand of CM042846.1, from coordinate 75,082,324 downwards.
GGTTAACAACTCTTAATGCCTTTTTGGCTATGGTAGTTACAGTGGGCTCTAGCACTTATACACAATAGAATAAATACATCAAGGTATGAGACTATCCACACTCATGGTTTGTAGCATTGTCCAGATGTAACAGTGTTAATATAATACCTAAGAAGCTGAAGTTATAATGTATTATCACAGAAATGGTGGGATAATTCTTTAAATTGATGGGGTGGGAATCTCAGTATCTTTTGCTCGTAATCCTGTGCAATGCAGGAGATACTTGATTGCAAGTGAAATTAGGAGTCTGTCATGATAGATTTAAACATCTTTCCTGTTTAGAAAGACATGTACAAAATAGTATGCAAGGGGAAATTGCTATCTCCAAAAGTTAAAGTATACCCATACTATTTTTGCAGGTCCATTAAGTTCATGTTATCAATGTCTCAGTATTTGAAATCTTAAGAAAAGAAATCTCACCACTTGCATTTCTCACATTAACTATGCAAGCACATTTTCCGTCTAGTAACTGAAAGACATTACAAAGACATTAAGACATTAATGATGCAATGACTTTTTCCTAAGAATTGTTTCAACATATTTCTGGTAATACCACACTACTAACTAGGGCATACAAAACATTTGCCAGACCAATACTCGAATACAGCTCATCAGTCTGGAACTCACATTACGTAACTGATATTAACACATATGAGAAAGTCCAGAAATATTTCACAAGAAGAGTTCTACACTCCTCTACTCATTGCAGAATACCTTATGCCACCAGACTCGAAATTCTAGACCTAGAAAACCTAGAACTATGCCGTCTTCGGTCCAATCTAAGTATAGTATATAAAATCAGACATTGCAATATCCTATTGGTCAATGAATACTTCAGCTTCAACCACAACAACACTAGAGCAAACAATAGATACAAACTCAAGGTTAACTGCATCAAACTTGATTTCAGGAAATACGACTTCAGCAACAGAGTGGTCCATGTCTGGAATACTCTACCTGACTCTGTGGTTTCTTCCCCAAATCCCAAAAACTTTAACCTTAGACTTTCTACTATTGACCTCACCCCTTTCTTAAGAGGTCTGTAGAGGGTGTGCATAAGTGCATCAATATGCCTACCATCCCTGTCCTATTGTTTCTTTTATTTTTCTTATATGTACTCATTTCTTGTATTCATAACTATATTTATCCTTATACCTATTATCTTGTAAGCGATTGACAAATCAAATAAATAAATAAGTAAGTAAGCAAGTAAGTAAAATTTCTAATATAGCAAGGTTCCTGTGCCTTAAGTAAGAGAAACAATCTTGCTGCACTGGCAATCTCACTCTTTATTCCTTCATTTCTCAGTTCCTTCCCCAATTTAGCATTTCCAAAAAGAATCACACAGTCTCCTAACCCTTCTAGGATAGCAGCAGATATTTTCCATGTGCAGTGGTCTGTATGTTAATGTTTACTGGGGTGGGATTACAACAAGCTCGGTCCCTCTAAGTACATTTTAATAGTTCAGTCTCCAAGTAGGAAGTTTATTAAGGTGGACTGTTGGTCTTGTTCAGCTTAGGCAAATGGTCTCAAGTCATCTTGTGTGCAGGAGGAGCTAAGCAGGCGTACATGTTTGAGGGCATGTTTTGAGCCAGCGTGTAAGATGATCCCTCTTTGCCAAATGCATCAGGCATCCCTGACACACTCGCACACACATTCCTGTCAAGTCATCTCGTGAAAGGCTGCCAGCTTCCAACTTGGCTTGAATGTACAACCTTAATAAAACACGCTGAGGTCTCCGACAAAATAGCAGTTCAGCGGCAGCTAGAGTAGAAGAAAGACTCAAAGGCTATGCCTGGGCAGCTGAGTCCAGGAGACTGCATGCTGAAGTATAACAGAGAGGAAGCGATAAATCTCTGCTACTATTGCAATAAATTGCTCCTGCTTTAGCTAAGGAAGTATTGAGATTTAGAAATAATCTTTCTTTTTAAAAGAAAAGCTCACTATTATTTACTGAACCTTCTTCCCTTGTCCTTATCTTTTTATCCCCTAAAGAAATCCTTAAAGGCAAAGCAAACATTAAAAAGAGGGGAAGGGGGGGGAAAGGAAGGCAAAGGAGAGGAGAGGAGGTTTGGATCAAGGTGTCAAGAGCAGGACAGAAGAGGGCTAGTAACATGACCATTTTCTTTTGGTTTGTGTTTCTTGCTTCTCTTCTGAAGCACATCAACTGCACTAGTCCACGCCGGGCTCCAGAGTCCAATGGACGAAGGTATAATCGGATTCAGCACGGCCAGTGCACCTACACGTTCATACTTCCTGAACAGGATGGAAACTGTCGCGAAAGCTCTTCTGACCAATACAACACCAACGCTCTGCAAAGGGATGCCCCTCACATCGAGACAGATTTCTCCTCCCAGAAACTGCAGCGGCTGGAGCATGTCATGGAAAATTACACTCAGTGGCTACAAAAGGTAAGTTTGGAGCTGCTCTAACACCTGTATTGATTCCTGCATGATGTACTGTATGTACCATTCCAATGGAGATGTTAAGTTTGATGCCCTCATCAACTTAGGAACACCCTGAAAACTGTTCTGTGAGGATAACTGGCAATAAAAGTTTGATGACTGATTGGCAGGGGTTGGCTTGCTGGTTTCAAACCGGTTGAAAGAAATTCAAGGACGTTCAGCCGAGGTAGCTAATGATCAATGGCCAGGTGGATAAGTTGACGGGCTGACTGCTAGAAGTAACTTAACAAGTACCTAACAAGTACAAGGTGTTTTCAGAATGATTTCCATGTTGTTTAAAATCCCTGTGGTCAGTATTTTTTGTCCATAGGCTTTTGTTATAAAGATTTCTTTTTTAAAAAAAATTAATAACAAAGCTACTTGCATGAGACAAAGGTTAGCAGAAATCATTATCACTGAAACAACCTTTAACACTGTGCTAGCTCAGAAAGTAATGGTTTTAAGTAAAATTAACTGTTTAGTGCGTTGTAGCACCGAGATAAACTGTTGGACTCCTCTTACAATTTTTGGATTCATTTAAGCAAAAAACTGCTGTGTGTTAGCAATGTTAGATGTATGCTTCAGTGGAAATGCTTGGCTGAAAGAAAGCATGTGCCTGTCTGTGTAGAACTATAGTAAAATCAGGATAATTAAAAAAAAAAGGAGAACTGATAATTAATTCTAATTTTAAGAGCTGCTCATATTTTGAATCAGGCTTGTGGTGGACCCGTCCTAAGTGGTTTGCAATCACTTTGACAAGAAACTAAATGAACATTGAGAGGCTTTCTCGGTGTTATGCGTTCCACACACTCTTCATTAATTATCCCACTCCCCAAAATGGTGCATGTGTTCCCTGAAACTTGAAATAAGCATATGCAGCAGTCTATGTTCAGGATGCTTTCTCAGAAATGGGTTCCAAAAGTGTTTTATAGGATTTACTCTTAGAGAATAGCACATAGAATTTCGTTCTTAGAAGGCAAACATGTAACTATTTACTTAATCTATCATAGAAGGCTGGTGTTAGAAGTGGGTTGGAAGTCATCCAGCCCAGCCCACTGCTCATAGAAGGACCTCCCTGAACGAAGGTTCTCTAGTTCTGTTTGAAAGCCTCCAGCTGCCCAGTTAGTCTGTCTTACCTTGTAAAATTTCTCATTCCAAATGTTGAATCAAAATCTGGTCCTACCAATTTGCATTCACTTCTTCTAGTCCTGCCGAGGGAAATCACCAAGAGGAACCCTATTTTTCCTTTTGCCAGTCAAACCTTAAAACATTTGAAAATGACAAAATGTACTTTTGAGTCACATCAAGGATAGACTTGCCAAAGATTTTGTTTTTGTTTTTGAAAAGCTGTCAGGTGGCATGGTTCATTTCCATGTATAGGTAGCAATCGGAAGAATTGCTCTAGTGGAAACCTCACGTTTCTCATGCTTGGATGAGATCGGTTCTCATACGATGGACTGCATTCCCTTTCTCTCTTCATAAGGGGGAATCAGTCCCACAGAAGTCAACAAGAGTGACTCCTAAATCAACGTGTGTAGGACTGCATCTTGAAACCGCATATCTGAGTTTAGCAAGAGGAGGCTTTCATGTAAATGGTGAGACCTTGAAATGTGATGCAGTCGACTCATTCATTCATTCATTGCAGTTGTTTGCACAAACTTTTCTGCGAGGCAGAAGATTCCCCTTTTCTTTTCCTTTCCTTTTTCCCTTCTGAAAAGAACTGCCCTGCAAAATCACATCTAAGAAAATTGTTTGTGTTCTGTAACTGACCACTAGGGACTGAACTAAGCTCACTCTTTTGCCTCTGAAATTTACAAACAGAAAAATAAGTCTTTGGAGAATTGTGGAATCCTTTGATTTGCAGCTGACCATCATGTTTGAAAAGAAAATAGGTGACAAGCAGACACTTAGCAGCAAAACGGTATCTCCAAGACTTGCAATTTTCAGTGGCTCTCTAAATTTAGAAAGTAGAGGAAAGGTTTTCCTTGAGTTGCCTTAAAAATGTTTAGCAGGTGGATAAACATCGCATATCTTTCTGCAGTGCTATTCCATAGAATAAAGCATGAGTCATTCCTATTGGACTCTCTGAGTACTTTATAACAGTTTCTGCATAGTCCAGGGGAGATAAAATTTGGATGCCCAGGGTCCAACTTAATATTTTACAGATGTGATAGCTGCAGGGATTAGGAGACTGGGATATTTCTGATTGTTTTCCTTGGTTTGGGGGATTAAGTGTGTGGGGGGGTGTTCCTTTATTTCAAATTATGTTAAATCTCATTTTAGCCATTTACTCTGTTAGCAGGAATGACATCTTTCAGAAACTATGAAGATACTGTAGGTAGCTTTGGAAGTCTGAAAAAGTTGTTTGAGTGTTGCAGGTGTCTCTGTAGCCTTCAGTTGTCAAATCTTGGTTTATTTAGTTCATTTGTTTCATTGTTGCTGTCAAAACAGGACATTGGGACTGTAATTTTAATAGCAAAGAATATGTAACTGAAAACATGAAATGCATTGAAGCACAGATTTATATTCATGAGTGAATCTTTTTAAAGATGTCATTTTTAGTAATGTGATATTTGAAAACACATTGCAGCAGATGAGTAAATTAGAAACATTGCTGCTTCTGTGGCTGTGATCCAAGACATCAATTGATATATATCACACACATATGCAGCATTGCACAGTACTTGCGTCTATCTGTGTTTTCGTGCTGTTGTTGTAATATATCACATTCATTAAAACTATTTGCTTATTAGAACATGTCATAAATATACATGCATATAAACACAAAATACAATCTTTACACTTTGGAAAGGGAACTGAAACTAAAACAGTTAACTGAAGAGCTGATATTGTAAGGGTCTTAGTTTAGCTAATCTAGAAGAAATGTATCACAATTTTTTTTAAAAAAAAAAAGTTCCAATGTTGGAAAAAGAAATATTTGAAAACTCTTCTTACACTGAACTGCCAATTCAATTCAAACTGAAAATTTCCTTGACTGACTGTGGGCCGGATACGTCATGCGCTGGCCACCTCTACCCCGATTTTAGTGAAGGGAAAAAAGTCATGATAGATCACATGACAATGACAATGTGACAATGCGAGTTTGACACCCCTCCTGTAACCATTTATATTTGCACATCCAATTATTAATGTTGATATGATTGGTTGGAAGACAATTCAGTTTAGCAACAATTGACTGCCTTTGCCAAAACTACTAGAAGATTCTTGGTAAACATATTTACAGTTTTTCTTCAAAGTATTTATTTTAACAAAGATAACTTCCTTCACTGTTTAACCCTGGGTTTCATATCTGTCATGTTTGTTCTAACAGCATTAAACAGACCACATACTGTTGTTGTTTTTTTACTCCTTGCAATAACTGGCTGTTGGGCAGTATTGAAATGCTTAGGTTATATTTTCAGTATTTAAACTTTGTCAAAGACGAACTGCCTGAAATTTTTTTAGCTTGGCAATATTTCAGCATTTTTTTCCCCCATGCTGAACTAACACAAATATATGGTACCAATAGAACCACAAATAGCTTCACAACTGTCCAGATGTTTGTATGGCATCCATTTATCTGTTTCCTATCTTGGTGTCTTCCAGATGTGACAAATTTCAATTCCCATATGTCCTCTGCTGGATGGGAATTGTAGGAGTCGAAGTCCAACATATTTAGAAAGATCTAATTTGGGAGATGGTGTTTTAGATAGTGCATATAAAACCTAGATATTGATTGACTTGTACCCAAATGAGAAATGGATAGTTTAAAATAAGGAAACAAGGAATAGAATAATCATAATTCTCTAGGATACATAATTTCCTATGGAAGTTTTGGACTGCTTTCATATCCCCTGATTAATGTCTGTGTTGATTATAGCGAATGCGAGATGTGATCCAAAACAGCTGGAGGGCAACAGGTTGTCTACCTCCCATCTGCATAAACCAGCAGTGGCTCTTCAGGATTTCAGGCAGGAGTATTTCCCAGCGCTATTTGAATATGTTATATATTATTATTATTGTACTCTGACCCTTGGTTAATTTTTCTCCCCTCACTTTAAATTTGGTGACATCCCTGTGCAAAAGTAAAAAGAAATCTTTCTTGATTAACTGGACATTAAAAACATACACATAGTATTATATTCACTTGTGATTTTGCCCTTACATTGATTTTATTTTACTGAATCTGTTTAAGATATTTAATAAGGAAGATGGTAGGTCAGTGCTGTTATGATTGTGGGGGGAAAACACACTCCCATATGAGTAATAGAATATAACTGACTAATCTAGTCAGTTAAAGGTCTAGTGATCCCATATATACTTAGCTTTAGCTTAGTTTTGTTTTCACATTTTTTAGGCTATGTGAAACTCATCGTAGAGCTAGTTTATAGCTCATTATATTGTGTTAACACAAAATTGGATTTAGACCTTTAAGACCTTTAGTCATGTTATGCAAAGTTACAGTGCTTTGTGACATATATTGTGTGAATATAAAATTGGGTTTAGACTTACAACATGCTTTCTGACAACATGAATCCTCTTATTTCCTGTAGTATCACTCTGTCTTTAGAACATCAGTACAGACATTTGAAGGAAATCTTAATTTTTCTTACGTGTGGATAGCTTTTTCTCACTACACCTGACTATTTATTTTGCCTGTCTGTCTGTCCCTTTCACATGCCACTTTCAACTAAAGAGTTCAGGTTGCTCTACAATGAATTGCCAATTTTATCCTTTAAGTACCCTTTGAGAAATAGTGGCCCCCTTCCCCCAACACATTCATGGGTCAGTCTGTGGTAGGAACTTCAAAAATTTATCACTGACCCAATTAGTTAAAGGAGTTAGACTTATCTTAAGTTGGGCCCAGTCTTGGAAAAACTAATCACCTCATAATTCCAACAATTCTTTTATTTTGCTTGCCAGTCTTCCAGGACAAAAAGCTGGAGAGAAAGAATGGCAGCAAACTTCTCTAATGCAGGAAAGAGGTTAAGGTTTGGTGACATGGAACACCCTTTACACTGACCTACTGCAGTGACTATTTTAGTCTGACTAGCCAATGGGGAAGAGGATTGTAATGCTCCCAAGTATTCCCAAGATGGCCCTGGTGTTCTAAGGTGCCAACATAGTCCAAAGAATGGTAAAGTGAAGCAAATAACAAAACATATTCATAATGCACATTGCAAAAGCAAATGTTTTGGTTTTGATCATGGGTCATGACATTCTGCCCTTCATTTTGTCATGTTGATGTCTATCCCTATGGGCACTAGTCATTTCCCAGAATAAACTTTTCCTATTTTTTTTAAGGCACTGGAGAACAATCTTCTCTAATGATAAATATTTCCAGGCTTCATTTAATTTCTAATGATGCAGAACATATTGTGAATCAGCCTCTTCATCTCTCACCCTATGAACTCCTATCTTTCCTTCACTCTTCCTTTATTTTTTGGCCCATGGTGGGCCAACCATGTATTCCTTAGTGTTCTTGGCACTGCCATGACGTGGGCTTCTTAAATGTTTAAGGAAAAGAAGAATTTTCTGCTATGTAGAGAAAGAAGTTAAAGTGGAAAGTTATGGTATGTTGTATTTAGAGGGCAGTACTAGGAATCTCTAAGGATTGTATTCCAAATCAAGAAACTATGAAATTTAGCAATATCATTAATCTAATGATAGTTTGTAGACAATAATTAGGAATACAGCTAAAAGAACTGAACAAAAGTTGAATGAGTTGATATATCACATAATAGATATACAACAGAGCTAACATTCCCATATGAATTATGCAAAATTACTAACTACAGAAATTTTCAGTAAACATCCCAGCCTAATTCATCTATTCTCCTTAATTCTCTGTCAATGTGGCTTGATTATCTGAGCCCCAGCTCAGATATGAAGTGAGCATTATAACCTTTACATTCTTCTCTAATCCTGACCTAACAAATCTTCTACAGCAATATCACTACTTTAAGATTTTGAGAGCTTTTTCCACCATGCTGTGTCTGTTACATCTCTGGTGGAATTAGCCTTTCTTCAGTATGACTGCTTTATCACCTGATTTTTCTTCACATGCAACACTACCAGAATAAGCATTTGCCATCCTGCTCTAGAATCAGAATGATTGCTGTGTTCTAAAACAAGGTATCCTGAATATCAAAAAATATTTCCCAAGTAATAAGAAGGTAAGTAATAGGTTATTTTCCTAAATGATAGGTAATTCTTTCCTAAAGAAATAGGATCATTAAGATATCCTTTATAAGGTTATTTTGTCTGGTGGGGCAATAGACACTTTTTTTTTGTATTTTAAAAAATAATGTCATTTGTCATTAAGTAGAACAGCTGATGCTCACACTTTCAAATATAATGAGCAGTATCACCCTGAATCATACACACACACACACACACACACACACACATTCACTCACACTTTATGCCATATGTTATTTGTATCTGTTGCATTGCTGAGAAGAGCCTCTATGTGTTACACACTGTAATACAATATCATAAAGAAGCCGTTGAGGGCCAGCCCAGATCAACCTCTGATTAAAAATTTGAAAGATTGTGTAAATGATACAATTTTGATATTTTAATTCTAATTTTATACAAGGTTTTATATGCTGATATTATACTGTACACCATCCAGAATCCTTCTCTGAGGGAGATTTGTGGTCTAGAAACATGAAATATAAACAAACAAATTGGGAAACTGGAATCTAGTTTAAGGTTCCACAACTACAACAGAAAGGAAGAATTAATTGTTTTGTTAATTACATTTATGTAGTACCCGTCTCATCCTGGTGACTCTGCACAGTTAACAGTTAGAAACACAACCAAGTGGAAATAAAATACATCTAGCCAGGATTAAAAAGCAATCAAACCATAATTAATATAATCATCCTTCGAGCTGAACCTGGCAATCTGACCTCCAAATCTGAGAAGACAGCCATGTCTTCAACCATGTTGGGGAAGACCAACAGGATTGTAGCTAATCTCACCTTCTGGGGGGATGATTTTCCACAGGCAAGTGCTATAAGGGAAAAGACACTCTTCCTGGCTCACATCAGGTGACCTTTTTGAATTGACAGGACCTGTGACATGCTTTTTCTGTGGAGTCTAATGGGTTGGAAGTCTGCAAATAACCCAGCTTTATTCCATAATGGACTTCATAGGTGACCACCAGCAACTTTAATTGCACTTGAAAGCATATTGGTAGCCCATGCATCTCACAAAGCAGAGGCATAATGTGTGCACAACAAGTGTGCTCATAACTGCCCACACTACTTCATTTTTAAACAGTTGTAACTTGCTAATTCTCTTTAAAGGTAGTTCCATGTTGGGTACATTGTATTAGTACACTCTGGAGGTAACTAAAGTATGAGTGACTCTCAGCAGAACCTTCAAACAGTTGCTATCTGTTGCTTCAAATAGGAGCCATGAATCCAGGAGAGCCCAAACTGAGCACTAGTTCTGTTTGGAGTAGCACTACCATATCCTGAACAAATGTGAAGAGTCACCAGAACCATGGACTGAAACTTAGATCTACTAGGATTTAGCTGAAGCAGGGACTCCTCATTCAAATCCTCCAGACACAAAGGACAGGAACTTTGCCGGGAAGTTGCTATGCAGTAGGGAGGCTGATACACAATAGCAATGGTTCCTATTGATTCCTACAGCCAAACTTAACAGGGTCTTGCATCTATTTATCTATGGAGCAGTGTCTCTAAGATAACCATAGCTATTCCCACACTGCTGCCTGGGAACTTTTGCTGATGCCACACCAAAAACCCTCTTTGAAATAGGTAACACTAAAATGTCTTTGACAGTACCTCAGGTTGGTAGTTAGGTTGTTGGTTTGAGCTCTGAGCTTGGCAATTTGGTTACAAACGTTTCATCACCATTCGAGGACACATCGTCAGTGGCTCTTAAATTCAATTCACAATGCACTAAAGATGTCTCCTCAAATGGTGACAAAACATTTGCAACCGAATTGCCAAGCTCAGAATTCAAATCAACCGCCTAATGGGTAACATTTTTTTGGCACCCAAGGAAGTTTCAATGAAACACACTAGGACAGCCTTCTCATCTGTGATAAGATAATGGTTGAGGAGTTTCTATAGACTGACTTGGCATTCACATCAGCAGCCAAAAACCAAGGCCAGCGAAGGGCTAGTGAGTGAGAAATAGGATTGGGTACAGAAAATAAATAGTAAAAAGTAGCTAATTAGATGCTATCAGGCTGAGAGTTCAAGAGCAGATCCACACCTGATCCAAGATAAGATCCTCACTTGATATGACCCACACCTGACCCATTACAAGATCATCACAAGACCTTCACCTGACATGTTCCTCACCTGAAATGACCTTCCCATCATGAGCCACTGACGACACGAAGCCCTTATAAGCAAAACACCGACACTGACATTCCTTATATTTTAGTTAAGACGTTAACTAGCCTGGTAATGAAACATTTGGAAACCAACCCACAAGCTCGGAGAAAGAACCTCCATCCTTACCCTCCACCCGAACTACAGATGTTCACTACTATTGCAAACCAAGGTGCCCAAATGTGTGTGCTTTGGGGAGGGGGGGGAAGCAAAGGAAGCATAGTGAGATTATTCATTCATTCATTCATTCATTCATTCATTCATGCATTCATTCAATTTATATAATCTCCCATTTCACAAAACAAGTGACTTGGGCAGCATCCAGTAAGCACTATTGATAGACATCAGGCAGAGTGATAGATATTTATTCTCAACTGTCCATCTACATTCTACTGATCAAATGTGGTCATTAGGTCATAACTGTTAAAAGAGTTGGGGTCATTCATTTTGGACCTCCAGTACTGATCAATTCTTTAGATTTTATTGACTTAATTCTAGGAATAAAGGCATATATCAGTTTTGGTTACTTTCAGGCTCCGATCATAAACTTTTGATTTAGTCTTCTTCATGTCAGTTTCAGTGTTTTGCTTGTTTGTTTAAAGGCAAAATTGGACACAAAAACATTACTGGCAGCGCTATGCACAGTTATGCTTTATTCTTTGGGTCAGTTTGCATAGCATATTTTTCTTTTGCAAGCAACACTTTCTAAAAAGTATTTTTAGAAAATTTTGATTTGTTATTTTTATGTCTCCCGCCCTCCCTCGCCCTTCTCTCCCTCCCCCCTCCCCTCTCTCTCTCTCTCTCTGCACAAATCCTTCTTGCATGCTACAAGTGTCCATGTGAATGTTAATTGGAGCATGCAAAATTTTTAAAAAGTTAAATATGAGGATATGCAGAATTATGGCTTTTCCTCTCATTTCTATTCTGTTTTCATTAGTGTACAGGAATATTTTACCCTTCTGAAATTGTTGACCTACTTTCTCTATCACTGAATCTTTTGATTATCACACCTAATTTTCTAACAAAGTCCTTCAATGCCAGTGATTGGTACTTAGTTTGAATTGAAGATGCTAGGACTAGAACTGGCTGCTTCTGTGCAGAAAGCACAAACTGTTCCACTGAGCTTTAAAAACAAGCAAAGCAAAGCATTATTGTCTTCTGGCTTAGAAAAAAGTTTCCCCATGGTGCAACTGTCATTATGAAGGGGTAAGGAATTAGATTTTCCCCTAATGCCTTGGGATACTTAGCCAAGAAGAAAGTCAGGCTTTCGATGATTGCAATTATAGAATAAGCATTTTCCCCCACCCTAAATCAATGCAGTTGGTCTTCCAAAATGAAATAGCTGGCTGCTTTTAACATTAAATATTTTTTCCTTCCATTCATGTGGTTGAAAGTTGTTAAAGGCTTTATTTCTTCAAATACCAGGAACCCACAAAATGCCTGCAATGAATCTTGGGGCACTCAACAAGGAAATTGTTGGTAAAGACAAACAGTTTTGGCAGCAATTGAAACATGGATGTATATGTAAGTGGTTATACGAAAAGGGTTTTTCACAAACAAAAAGCAAATCTCAAATCCTTTTAAATCTGTGGTATTCTTTAGTCTTTCCAAAAGATTTGAAGAAGATCCATATTATAATGGACCATCCACTTTTTCCTTCATCAGTGCTTTGCCAATATGTCTTTCTAGTGACCCCTTGCTGGTCTCAGAGACTTCTTTTGAATACCTCTATTAATATAGGATCCTATATATTTAAATCATTATGGACAAAAACCTGCTTGAGTCCACAGTTTTAGATCCATACAAATCAGATTGAACAACATTTCAATCAAAGAAAATCTGCAGTTTATTTAGAATATGTCATCACTGTAAACACAGCAAGACGCCAAACAACAAAGAGTAGCTGGCTGGCATGAGTTTGTTTTTTCAGCAGTTGGATAAAAATGGGTAAATGTATCATTTGGTTTTTGTTTAGAAACCAGCTGCAGTTGTATATGCATTTAGATTCTTGAAAATCCCACTGGAAGTAAGAGCAATGGAACACCTAATTTTTGGCTTCTTCTGGATCCAATGCTTATAGCACACATAAAATTTTGTACAGCCAACTATTTTTTGTTCTCCACAACAAAAGTACTTCTTTAAAAATTTCCATATTGTCTCTCCAATCTTAAAGAAATAGGACAGTCTGCCTCATTCAGGTCCATGGGGGACAGATCAAGTTATGGATTATAATCTATAACAACAGCATATGTGTGTTACAAAAAATATTATGACCAAGAGAATCCCTATTTTCTCCAGATCCATTATGATTATTAATGATGATAATGGTGTCTCTTTTTACTATAATTAAGAGTTCAAAATAGTTTTTGTTCATTTTTCAGTTAATAAACCTATTTGGTTCTCCCTGAGTTTGGTTGTTTTATTGCAGACATGTCATTACTTAGCATGGATGATGTTATCTATTTAATGAAATGTCAGCAAGACAGTAACCAAGCTTGGAAAACAGTAGTGTGATTCAAATTTTTTACTACCGATTCTGTGGCTGTGGCTTGGTGGGTGTGGCTTGGTGGGGCGCGGCTTGGTGGGCATGGCTTGGTGGGCATGGCTTGGTGGGCGTGGGAGGGAAGATACTATAAAATCTCCTTTCTCTTCCACCCCACTAATCTGCTTTCCAGCTCTATTCTCCTGTGCAGGGCAACAAAAGAAGACCCAGCCGATCAGCTGGGACTCAGGAGGCAGAGAATAGATGGGGTCGGGGCCAGTTAGAGGTGGTATTTGCCGGTTCTCCAAATTATTCAAAATTTCCACTACCAATTCTCCAAACTACTCAAAATGTCCACTACTGGTTCTCCAGAACTGGTCAGAACCTGTTGAGCACCACCTCTGTTTGAAAGTATTAAGGTGTTTTTTTTTTTATTGAAACCTATTGGCATTTTACAGGCTGTAAAATTAGAATTTTGCATTTCAATTTCCAATTGAAATAAAATATGTTAACCTATAAACTGTGAATGTACAAAATAAAGGGTTTTTTTTCTGGAAAACATGTTCAAATATGAAACTACTGGGAAAGCGACCCTTTGAAATAGATTATATTCAGAATTAGAAAAGATTGGGTTAGTAAAAAATAAGTGACAAACTGATACACAACTAAACTTGAATCATATTTCAATCTGAGTCTCAAAAATGGAAAGATAAAATATTTTAAATTGTAGCTTCTAAGAGAAGTACAAAATTAATAATTCAATTAAAAAAGTATACTCTTCCCTACATTTTCCCATGATTTACATTTCCTCCTTTGCTTTTCCTTCCTTGATGTTTTTCATCTTAGAAATGACATATAAATCTCTCAAAACTCCAAGAGATATACAGGAGTGGCTTTAAAGAGATATATTAAGAAAAATAAATAAACTATAGCGAGCAATGTATGTTCTTTAGGATGTTTAAATTATTACGTATTGAGATCTTGCTAAGACTTCCATATCATATAACGTATAATGACAATCAGAATTGAGAAGCCATTTCTCACTAAAACTTGGTTATTGAAACAACCACCAAGCAGGGCTGCCTTTTGTTTTGAAATTTTAAGAAGCTTATAAATATCTGTCCTTTGAAATATTTGATCTTTTTGGAAAATATTTTGTATGGCTATAAATGTTCCATGGATGTCTGCTCAAGCTATATTCCAAACAACATTTTATATTCTAAATAACTTTTCAGATATCATCCTTCCAAGCCACAGAGAAAGAATTGGCCCTTCAGTTGCCTTAAAATGCATATTCAAAATTTGTCAGCCGATAGGAGAGAATTATTTTTCTAAAGATACACTCCAGTATTATATAGACAGCCTTGCTCAGGTCAAATCTAAGAAGCAACTGTTTAAAACATCAATTCTTACCATGTTGGCTAAAAAATAGAGTGATCTTTTCAAAGGCAGATTTTACGGGATGCAATATTTTAGAGGCCATAAATTTTGCCTTAAAACAAACAAAAACAGTTTTGATTTAATCTTGATTAGGATTATGGGTGGGTAAAGGAAAGCCACTGTTGCTAAAACATAGCTTCCATCCTATAATAAGCAGATACTTTACACACAGATATTTTGGAACAAAGAACAAGTCTAGTTCCAGCAATCATACTTTCTTGCTAATTTTGTGGTCTGTATGGCTGCCGTAATCTAGATTTTGAAGTAGTGGTCATGAACATCATATACATATAGTATTACTTTTGGGAAAAGTTGTTGAAAGAGTATTTTTGCTTCTAACTTATAATTACATTCTTTATATAATAACACATAACTATATAATAATAATAGTAACAACAGCCTACATTGTTCATCGTTAATAATGTTATCTATAGCTCCTGTATATTTGGTTATAGCTAGTTAAGAAAATACATGCAGCTATAGTTCTTTGCTTGAAGAAATAAATAATTATGTTTACAGAAGCTGTTTGAATGTATCGATGTTCTTCCTAAACAGATAGAATTCAGTTTTTGATTTGTAGATAGGGCTTAACATGCTGCCTAGGTTGGGGTCCCCAACCCTTGCAGCTTGGGGACTTGGTGCATGGGGGGAGTTTAGGGGAACCGGGCCATGCGAACAGTGGGCTGGTGTGTATGCACATGCATGTGTAGTTCAACTTGCGCAAGTTGAGCTGTGCACACATGTGCATACATGCCGGCTTGCAACTCGCGCCCCTGGTTCCAAATAGGTCATGGCCAGTAGTGGGTCATGGCCTGACGGATGGGGACCCCTGGCCTAGATGAAAACTTGGTGGAAAAGAATTTCCACTAGGAAATGTTATCCTTTCAAAACTATCATAAGTGGTGGCCATTACAACATTCATAGCTCTACATAGCTCTTTACAATGCCTATTTTTCCAGGATGATAGGGGGTGAGAACAGGTGGGCAATAGACAGAAAACTTAGCATTGCAACTTTTGATCCTGTATGGCAACTAAAAAGAAAAAGGCAAAGAAAATACATTGAAGATTTCCCTGATATACTGTAAGTAGAAAGTGAATTACTTGACACCAGTTATCAATAATGATTACCTTCGCATATCATAGAACTTTTGTGGATGGATTTACAGCGTTTCTGCATTATTTCATGAAAATTGATTGTGAAAGGCTGAAATGTTTTTCCTGCCCCCAATTCTCACATAGAGTGCAATAAGAAAGATTCTGTTCAAAATATACAAATTGTTAACATATGACCCACCAGAGTCTGATGGACTCCCAAGATCTATCAGTTCCAGACAGCATTGTCACTGGTAAAGAAGGATAGGGCTATAGACCAACATTCTCAGAGAGGTCACAGCTCCCTTCCTCTGAACAAAATTACATGAATTTAAGTAAAACCTCCTTACATTCTTGATCCCCTAAGCAATACATTAATTTGATAGAATATTGAAAACTATCTGTAAACTGACCCTATTTTATTCACAGTTAATTATAGGCTGGATTCTCTCAGCTTTGGAAATGCCTGGGTGGTTTTAAGTCTTATTGTATAACTCACTCCTGCTT
Organism: Bungarus multicinctus; assembly: GCA_023653725.1. Lineage (NCBI taxonomy): Eukaryota > Metazoa > Chordata > Lepidosauria > Squamata > Elapidae > Bungarus > Bungarus multicinctus. Next base: position 75,065,941 of record CM042846.1, on the reverse strand, counting down.
TGGGAAGATCTCAGCAAATCTAACACAATTCCTATTTTTGAGATTTTTGGTGTGTGTGTATGTGTGTGTGTGTGTGTGTGTGCAAGCATTTATACTTTGGTATGTAATGAACACTGCACAATAAATCAAAATAACTTTATCTGTTTTGTATGAAACTTCATTGACTTTAATTAGATTATTCCACCTCATAAAGCATGTTTCTTTTCCTAAACTTTGAGATTTAGATAAGAGGGACACAACAAGAATTTAACTTGAACTAATTCTGTTCAGTTAAAAATCCATTCACCTCATCATCCCTTGGGTACCTCAAGATTTTATTACAATGTGTTAGAGCCATATCTAAAGATATTTAGAATTCGCTACAGAAGAGAAATACCTTTAGACAATTTGTTTAACTCCTGACTGATACACAAACTAGAAAGATATTTTAGAATTTTGCAAGTCAGTTATCTTAACATCAAAATGAAAATTCATATATTAAGGAGAAGCATTCATGTAATATAAATAGCATTAGGAAAAGAATACATGCCAAAAATGCAAACCAAGAAAAGTTTATAGAAAAATGCATGTATTATGAAAATATATTTGGCAATATTCCTATAAAAAATTTTGTGGAACCATTTTTAGGTTGCATTTGCCATTAGGTATGGAAACTATTTAAGATGAACTCATGATCAGGAAACTAAGAAACTGAGTAAAAGAAACATTATCAACTTTTCTTATCTATGCTTAGAATAAATTCAATAAAAGTTAAAGGAATGTAAACTAACTGTGATATTTTGTCCTCTTGATTCTAGTGAATCTATTTTAAAATATTACAAAGTCTGGATATTGTTTAGTAACATGAACTGAAAGAAGCAATTCCTTGACTAAGTTTCTTTGCTTTAGTGAAGAATCCAATGAAGCATCATTTCAAGGTTGCTTTTAAAGTAATGTGGCCCATTCAGTTCTAAAGAACACCTCCATGAAAACTTCTTCCAGTTTTCTTTCAAGTGCTGGAAGAATATCAGAAGAAGTTAGGAGACACCACAGATCACCCCATTGAGACAGATGCCCCTTAATATTTTGCTTATTACTCCACCTACTTGTAAACATTAGCACCTCCTCAATCTGGGACAATTGAGTCTCAGCTGAGGTTGGGCTGCAAAACCGTATAGGTGAGTAAAATAATAGAAGAGAAGGTATCAATAGGATGAACTCCAGAAGTCATGACAGCCAAGTCTCATTTATTTCCTTAAGCAAAGTCAATTTTAAGTGATGGTGGGCGGTAATATTTCCAAATAATCACAGGCTAACAGGTTGCCTACCCTTGTATTTAATTCAAACAATCAGCACCTTGGTCAGCGCAATATGGATGTGTCAGGAAGATTTGGTTAGCCAGCAAGATATGGGTTAAGGAACCCATCACTGGAACACTCATCCTTCATTAGTCTACTATTTCAGCTTTCTGTTTTTATGCTGTTCAGCTTCAGCTTCTGTTTTGTTTTCTGTTTTCTGCTAACTGCTTTCATAATATGTTTGTTGTTATCACTAGTACTTTAATTTTTCCTACTCCCTTCTATGACTTGCCCTCCCCCAATAATATATGTTTGGAAAAGTTGGAGGATTCTATAGTGCACATTTGGTATATGCATACAGGATAGGTAATGGAAGACAGTCAAGAAAAGTCCCATGAACCAGACAAAATTGTATATTTGGGTGTGGCTTTTCATTTTAATTTATTGTAGGTTTTGGTGATGTTCCCCAGAATCCTATTGAAGATTTAGATATATCTTCAAGAGGAATACATAGACAAAGGAAATTTCCTTAAAGTTGAATGAATAACTTTTTCAGCTTGCTTGGACAAGTTTAGGGACTATTGGTATGGGGGTTTCTTCAGCTATATCCTTTGTTGATTTGGAGTCTTTATAGCTTATACTTACTATCATGTGAGCTGTGATAAATATCTCTGCTCCCTCCTCTCTCTTTCATTAAACATGCAGAATTCAAGTAGGAAATGTCAATTTTTACCTCCCCAAACCCAGCGTTCTTTATTACAGGATATAATTCTTTAAAATTGGAGTTTTACAGATCCTTAAAGAATATGTTCAATAAAAAAGGGGCAAAAGTCAAAATATAATTTTAAAAAATAGAATCTAAAGTTAGCAATACATTTTGAGGAGTTTGTTGCTTTTGTGAAGTAAGAAACATTTTTACAAATCTGATACAGGTATTGATTTAGGGTTTTTTCTTAGTTGCTTCTTGTATTTTTATATTTTGTATAAAATACAAAATTCCTATGTACTGTATGCCTACACGAATCTTTTTGAAGAATGTTCTTCAAGAACTTATTAAGATTACAGTAAAAGCCATGCTGGAACACTGCAATGATCATTTTAGTCTAGTTTTGTATTTCCAGCAGCAATAATCTACATTCCTTCAAAAGCTCCAAAAGAGAAGAAGAAGGCTTAGTGATAGAAGAGTGGTGTTGTTCCTCCATCTGACATTTATTGATATAGGATCTTTGAGCCATTATACCCATGAAGAAAATAGCTTGGAAATGCCATCTTCATGAATTGGTATTATCCTTTATTCTTATTAGCTACATTTTTTTTAATATGAAAAAATAAAATTAGGTATGATCCTACTTTATATAGAATATCCAGCTGTGATGGGTTCTAAAATAAAAATTGGTGATTCGTTTTAAAATTGATTTCAGTTTCTTTCTGCAAACATATTTGACATTTTATCTGAGAGCTCATGGACTTTTACATGAGCAAACACTCTACTTTTAGTTCCACAATAACAACCTTGTGAACCAGAATGCTTAAAAGAATGACTTGTTCAGACGTGCTCAATGATCACCATAGTCAAATGAAGGACTAAAACTTAGAGCTTCTCAATCCAAGTCCAACATGTTGGTTATTTGTAACCAACTCTTGGTTTTGCCCATGAACACAGGTGAAGGGAGCATAAATCCTAATTTGAGTATTTTTTTATTCACAAGAATATAAGCATGGTTTAGTTTAACATTTTAACTATAACTATTGTGCTACCGTGTTTCTCCAACAATACAGCCACCCCCAATAGGAAGACCCAGCATGTTTTCTAGGGATAAAATGAAATTAAGCCCCTCCCCACAAATTTAGGCCTATTTTAAAACATGCAAAATTGGGGTGGGGAGGGCAGGGGGAAACTTGCCTTTAGGAGTGCCCCATGGGCAGCCACGCCTCATCATCAGCTGCTCCTAATAACTGAGCGTGGAGTGCTTCCTACCCCTGCCAGGCACCTTTGCTGCAGACCCGGGTATGGTGCTGGTTGCAGGCCGGGTCAGCAGGTGGGTGACAGCGCGTGGATGTTGGCCTCGGCAAGGCACTTTAAATCGCAAGACCTTCGGCGCCTGCCACTGCTGCTTCCTCCGCTGCTCTTGCTTTCCCCTTGCATTCCTCCACCAGCAGCGTTTCAACCACTTCTTAGGCGGGGGAGCTGCCTCCATAGCTTCCACAGTTCCCGCTGGTGCTGGCATGAGAACAGCGGCAGCGCCGGCGGGAACCATGGAAGCATTTCAGCTGCTTCTCAGGTGGGAGAGCCGCCTCTGTGGCTTCCACAGTTCCTGCCAGCAGGAGAACAGTGGCAGCACCGGTGGGAACCATGGAAGCATTTCAGCTGCTTCTCGGGCAGGGGAGCTGCCTCCATAGCTTCCACAGTTCTCCCCAGCGCTGGCGTGAGAACAGCGGCAGCACTGGCGGAAACTGTGGAAATGTTTCAGCTGCTTCTCGGGAAGCCGTCTCTGTGGCTTCCACTGTTCCCACTGGCGCTGGTGAGAGAACAGCGGCAGTGCCAGCGGGATCTGTGGAAGCCACAGAGGCGGCTCTCCTGCCCAAGAAGTAGCTGAAACACTGTCAGTGGAGGAATGCGAAGGGAAAGCAAGAGTGGCGGAGGAAGCAGCAATGGTGGATGCTGAAGGTCTTGCGATTTAAAGTGCCCTGCCAAGGCCGACATCCACATGCCGCCACCCACCTGCTGACCCAGCCTGTAACCAACACCATACCCGGGTCTGCAGCAAAGGCGCTTGGCAGGGGTAGGGAGTGCTCTGCCATGATCAGTCATTAGGATCAGCTGGTGGCGAGGCATGGCTGCCCGCAGAGTACTCTAAGCGAGGGTGCAGGGGGGGAAAGAAATTAATTCACCCCCAAAAAGATGGTCTAGCTGTGTTTTCGGGGCTCAAAAAAAAAAAAAAGACCCGGCCTTATTATATGAGAAACATGGTATTATTGTTAATAAATTGGTCGTTCAATTCAAAGATATCCCCACTTCGTAGACATGTTACATCATTTACTACTATTAATTTAAGGAATTGATTATTATTAAGGAATTAATTATTTATTATTATAGGATTATTATATAATTATAGGAATTAATTAATTATTATTAAGGAGTTGATGTTTCCATTCATTGAAAAGCAAATATATATTATAATATAATGGGGGGGGGGATGCAAGTTATCAAGTTGGGGTGGGAATTGTGGGAGCAGAATAAAATCCCAACAGTAAACTGAACCTCAAGCCAGTGGAATTGGCTTGCAAAAATTAATGGTGGAATTCATATCACGTGCAAGAGAATCCTGTAAGTATAGAAACCTACTTAAAGTTCGAAAGCTGTGATGCATGAAACTCCAGAGCATATGTAACTTAGCTTCAGTAACTATATTTCAGGTTGGACATCATTTTATGAAAGAGAAAAAAATAAAAAGTGTTAAAAATGGGCTATACTACTTATAACTCTATTACTCGAGAGTCTTTAATTGTCCAACACCAGGAACCACAGTCTTCCTAATGGTTGATCACCTGCTGCTAGTTGTATTTTGAGGAGACCTGAAATGTACTTTACTTAAAATAGTAAACCAAATTAAAAAATACACTAGTTTAAATGAGGAAAGTAATTTGCCTTTCTGTTTGATTTTTTTCACATCTGGGAAAAATTATGATGAGAAACAGGTGGTCCTTATTGCTACCTTGAAGAAGCAAAGAAGGAAGGAAGAAAAGCACAGGTAATAAAGTATCAGGAGGAAAACTCAAAGCATTGTTTTGTTTACACAAACTTCCATTACCAAGTGCTAAACAAATCCCCAAATCCCAGATAAATGTATAAAAGTCCACAATGTAAAACTTAGCTCTACCAGAGATTTGAAAACAAAAACAAAGGTGTATTTTATGGGTAGTCAAAATTTAAATTCACATGCATGTCTGAGACAAATATGAATCTTTCCTGAATTTATCTAGGAAGAATATTAAGAACTTCAGTTACTTAATATTACCTATGGTTAATAGATGTTACCTATCTTTAGATGTTACCTATCTTTAGTAGGATCCCCCCCCAAGAAATAACAAATTGCAAGATTACAGCTGTAGATATGTTATATGTATTTTAAAAAGGAACTTTGCAATCTTTCCATTCATTAAATTCACTTTGGAGGAATACTTCCCTCTAGAACTGATTGGAATTAACTTTTTTAATAGCCATATTAGGAAATTTTAAAAGACAGCAGAAGAGTGAATATATTTTGTCACTTAAAATGCCATCTCAGAATCAATGGATGAAGAAAAAAAAACTTTCCTGAGAATTAGTATCTAAAAAATAGAAAATTAAAAGTATGTCTCCATTGTTCATTGTAGTCATATTAATGGTCCTAAAGTACAAGACCACTTCATCTGTACCATATTCCTAATAAATGCTCCTTCTAAACATATATATGTATGTCTAGAACATATATCAGCAATTTTCGGTCTATGAGCCACGTTTCTATGTCCACATTCTTCAATGTAGGATAGATCATTCTTTGTTAATTAATACTATTTTAACAAGAAAATTTATTCTACCCGGACTATGCAGGCAAGAGAAGTTTTATGTTTGATCATGTAATCATCTTCCTTGGATAGAGTCATGTAGAATAAGAATAAAGCAACTTCCAATCACAGGTTTTGCATATTATGTTCTTGTGTGTTTCTGTATGTGAAAATAAGACTTTGAGAACAAATGTATGCAGGTTCTGAATGTATGTACAGTATGCCCAAATGTACTGCTTCTCTCATTAGCTATATAGGAAGACAAAGAAATTCTAGGTGCTTATTTGTCTTCTATAGTTATTAAAATGTTCTAGAATAATCTATGTTCATTCTAGATTTTGTCCGGTAGCAAACTTCTGAAGAACTGTGGTCCTTAGGAATTTTGTGAGAATTTTTATGTTGATTTTCATGGGACATCTTATGTTCTGGTAACTTGGTAATGCTTGCTATTGAATGGAAACGCTGACCACTGGATGGAAATCTGGTTAGGCAAGGATTCTGCTAGTTTGTGTGTGTGTGTGTGTGTGTGTGTGTGTGTGTGTGTGTGTATTGTAGTGACATTTTGCCAGAATCTCATCTGCCATCATCAGGCTAGTGTATTGGGTTCGTCTGTGTGTCAGGCTTTCAAAACGGCTGTGATTATGCAATCTTTTTAAAACTCAAATAGTGATCTAAATGGGTGCAAATATACAGCTATATTTTAGATTTTTTAAAAAATTCACAGCGCTCCAGAATGAGATCAGAAAGCAAAGCTATTGATTTATCTTCTCTTCTCTTTTCTTCTTCCCTTCCCTTCCCTTCCCTTCCCTCCTCTCCCACTCCCCTCCCCTCTCCACTCCTAAAATAGGATAAAAAGATACACATCAGGCAATATGTATCTAAAGGTTGCAAACCGTGTCACTTCACCACAGCTTTAGGATCTTGCTGAATGCCAGATTTGCCTGTTTCCAAGATTACAACTTTAACTGTTGAATATTCCATTACCTCTTTGTCATAGATATAGCTGAAATACCAACAGTTTTAGAGTGAGCCCTGTGCCAAACTAGACATAACACAGGAAAGCTGTGATTAGGATCTCCCACTGTTTTTGTTAATTAGTCATCCTGTGGGAAGCTTTTGAAACCATAGGGATCTGAAAGGAGGGATGTAACACTTTCCTTGCTCTTATCTCTGGTGTCTTTCTCTTTCCCCTTCTCTCTTTAAACTTCCAAGAGTAATTTGGTGAGTCATTGCAAGGCAGAATCAGTTAAAAAAAATCTGAATTGAAGAATCGTTTTCCTTATCTCAGAATAAGTTTTATGAAGGAGCAAAACAAATCTGGCTTCATTTAGCTTGTCTGCTTTCTCAAAGGCAAGTTACATTGGAAGGAAAATATACAAATGAACCCTGTTTTGCTTATGAGAGAGTTCACGTATTTTAGTCCAAGATCTTCCAAGATGAGCTTGACAGGTAATGTCCCTCCACAAATTACAAAGAAACAGATAAATCATATTACTATCTCTATAGGAGCCTGTACAGTGCTTGCATATATAGAAGAAAAGAATTAGACTAATAAATCATGTTTCATTACTGATGGATGTGTATGAGTGTTACCAAATTGGAGGTTCTTGAATGATACAAGGAGAATGTGATCAAATCAATGACTCAAAAGCAGTTCTATTAACTGTAAAATAATTAATTTTAATTTTAAATGTAAATGAAATCAAACTTAACAATGTCTTTAATATGTCCACTAATATGTGGAGTGTAGTTCCTGGTTTGCTATATTGGGCTGGGCATTGGCTGCAGATAGGTGTTCCTCCCTGGCAAATTGGAACTAATCTTAATGCTCTGCCATTCAAATAACCATTCAAAGTTACAACAGCATTGAAAAAAGTAACTTATGACCATTTTTCACATTTGTGACCATTGTAGCATCTCCATGATCACGTGACTTACATTCAGATGCCTGACAACTGGTTCATATTTATGACAGTTGCATTGATCCCCTCTTGCAGGGGTATGATTCAACAGGTATAACATCTGGTTTGGAGAGCGCACGCACCAAACTCCACGTGCCTGCTCTGTGTTCAAAAAAGGTAAACCTCTCTGCCTGTACGAATCAGCTGTGCTCTAACAAAAAGACATAAGTCAACAAAGGACCCAATGCTTGTCAGAGCGAACCGGTTCAGAGCCAGCTGATCATTGGAACAAGGGGCTTGCCTGAAATGGTCTGAATTGGGAGAATCCCACCCCTGCCCTTTTGTGTGACTTTCTGACAAACAAAGTCAATGTGGAAGTCAGATTCGCTGAACAGCCATGTTACTAACTTAACAACTGCACTGATTCATTTAACAAACCTGGCAAGAAAAGTTGTAAAATGAAGTAAAACTCACTTAACAAATGTCTCAGTTAGCAACATAAATGTTGGGCTTAATTGTGGTCATACGTCAAGGATTTACTTACAGTTCTATAGATCGGATTGTAATGTGTGAAATAAATACTGATTGCAATGAGAACAGTGGGAGAATCAACTAACTATAGGGAAAAATTTACTTCAGTGTACTAAATACTAGAGCTAAACTTAGAGGCACATTGGTAGTAATATGGCTTCATACTAATTTATGGTCAGCCTTAGGGACAATAAATCATTTTTAACTTGTGACTTAGTAAGCCATGCCAACATCAGGCACAATACAGCAACATTTCATAGTTTTCTAGATGCGTTCACCCTTGCTGTGATACCCATCTAGCTTGAATTCCACCTCTCTGAAGAATTTTTAACAGAATGAGTAATTCTGCCCTGCAGGCAACTGGCAGTTTACAGTTTTAATGCTTCTCTCCTCTAGGATCCATTGAGGGAACAAATCACTCAGTTCAACCACATAAGTGTTCCATTGCATCATATTTACAAAAGTTTGTGGAGTTCTCAGCACCTCTCAAATTATTTCAGCCCCTATTCCCTCTTGCTGATACTTCCAACATTCACTCCACACTTTGTAAACATATCTAAGGAGATAGGCTTACAGTAGCTATGAAGAGGCTCCAGGAAGTTCTTGTAAAATCTTGACCTCTCTGGGTACTACTATAAATTTTTCAGACTTTTCAGAGCTGCTTGACTTTGCCAGCATTCTTTGGACAGAATGGTGGTGGTAGAGGTATCTCCTGGCAGCCATCGACAGCACTTTAGGGAATTCTGGTTTGCTACCCTAAACTCTAAAGTCAATAAAAATATAATAGGGAAAGTAATAGGAGGAAATTGTTGAACCACCAAGAAACAGATCTGGTGTCCAAAAGCAGATAATTATGCCATTTGAGTCAAAGAAGAAAACTCTGTCTTGGAGCCCAGAAGTGTAAGCCAAGAAGCAGAAGGTCACACTGGAAATAATCCAAAGGAGAACATAAACTCAACAAGCTAATCAGGTAGATGAAATATGGGCCAATCTTTAACACGCACTAAGTCAGCAGGGACCAAAACAAACAAAACAGCACACAAAATGAGTGAATATTCCCAAAGTTTTACTTTAAAGGATGTTCCAGGTGGTACGTAGAAAATAGCTGCGGATGAACAGCCTGCTCAGTTGGAGAAATAAAGCAGAAATAGGGAACAGATCACTATTTTTTGTATTAGACAGTTTCAATTGGTTGAAGCTTCTTTTTTTCCAAGACAGAACTTTTAGGCAGATATCTGTGTTATTTGTTTTTAATCTTAAAAATTAAATGTAGAGGCTAGCTACCTATGCCATTGCTAATACCATCCCTGACTTGTGTAATATCTCTCCTGGTATAAATTACAAATGTCACTAGCCTAAAATTCCTCATTGATTTGGGAGGCACAGGGGATACTGTGGATACCGATTGACTCCTGCCAATTGGTTCTCACTGGGTGTTCAAAGTTGCTGTGCCCCAAGGATGGTATCTTCTCCACCATGCCACCTCAGAGAAGTCAAAACACGTTTGCAGTGGAAGATTGACTAACGATGGACACTGGGTATTGGGGTGGGGACTTAAAGAGAAAAATTAGTTTTATGCTTTGTGCAGTGATGGGGTTCAATTTTTTTTACTACTGGTTCTGGGGTGTGGCTTGGTGAGTATGGCAGGGGAAAGCTACTGTAAAATCTCCAGTCAGAGGTGGTATTTGCCGGTTCTCCACACTACTTAAAATTTCCGATACCGGTTGTCTAGAACTGGTCAGTACCTGCTGAATACCACCTCTGGCTTTGTGCCTGATTCTCAAATTCCACCTGACTTTTCGGCAATCATTATCTATCATTTCAAGAGTTTTACTTTCTTGGGAGAGGAGTTGAAGGCAGACCTTTACATTAATTAATAGATGAATATTATAATACAAATAAAGTGGCAACGAATGAAATCAAAGACAGCAGAAACAGTGAGAGAAAATAAAATGAAATACAAGCCAGTGTGATGAAAATAAAACATTATTCTGAAGTAGAATAAATACTGAAATGGAAGCATAGAGGGGTTGCCAGATATGAAAACAATGGAAAAGTATGGTTACTTAGATATTAGCTATATTTCCTTTTAAATTTTTTAGCTTCTTATTTCTTAATCCTGTTTTGCAGTTTGCAAAATTCTAAATATATACATATATGCTGCTTTACTATTGCAAATGTAATAGGGTTAAGCAGTATTTTGATTTACGGATATATTTAACTTATTATTACAGTATATAAGTAGTTCTGAAGACATATTGACCAGTTCCAGGAAACTTTACATATCATATGATAGAATATATATATATATATATATATATATATATATATATATATGTGTGTGTGTGTGTGTGTGTGTGTGTGTGTGTGTGTGTGTGTGTGTATGTGTGTTATGTTTTGAGCTGATAAATAATTAAACAAGGGAGACTAGTATAGATCTATTTCGAGCTACTTAGCTCTCATCAGCTAGCCATACCCTTACTGGGATTCGAACCTGGGAAGTATTACATGTGAGGCAGTTGTAATTGCCATTAGGCCACAGGTTCTCATCCAGATCAGCTATACCAGGTTCAGAAGAGAAAGACAAGAAAGGAGAGAGAAGGAGGGAGAGGGAATAGATAGGCAAGATAGACAGAAGACAGTCAAAGATATGATGGATAGTTTCAGTTCTTACAGCAATGTTTAAGATTATCAAGATTCCAAAATCTCAGATGTGTTTATAACAAATAAATTTGCCTAAAAACTGCTGGCTAGCTAGTCAAGAAGCTTCTGCCCACCTAGCAGTTTAAAAGTATGCAAATGTAACTAGATTAATAGGTACCACTTTGGTGGGAATAAACAGTGTCCTATGTGCTTTTGGTGTATGGCCATGCTGGCCACATGCAGCCCATAGCTTCCACAGTACTATTTGGTTATAGAAAGGTTATAGAAACCTTTAAAGGTAAAGGTTCCCCTTGCACATACATGCTAGTTGTTTCCGACTCTGGGGGAGGTGCTCATCTCCGTTACAAAGCCAAAGAGACAGTGCTATCCGAAGACATCTCCATGGTCATGTGGCCGGCAGGACTAAATGCCAAAGGCGCATGGAATGCTGTTACCTTCCCACCAAAGTGATCCCTATTTTTCTACTTGCATTTTTACATGCTTTTGAACTGCTAGATTGGCAGAAGCTGGGACAAGTAACGGGAGCTCACTCCATTATGTGATGCTAGGGATTCAAACCGCCAAACTTCTGACCTTTCTGATCGACAAGCTCAGCATCTTAGCCACTGAGCCACTGTGCCCCATAGCTATAGAAACATGAGAACAAATCAGAAATGTTAAGAGAGTTTCTATTACTGCACAACAATATAATAAGCTGCACAAGAAGAGAATAAACAATTCCATATAAAGTCTTCTTCTTCTTCTTCTTCTTCTTCTTCTTCTTCTTCTTCTTCTTCTTCTTCTTCTTCTTCTTCTTCTTCTTCTTCTTCTTCTTCTTCTTCTTCTTCTTCTTCTTCTTCTTCTTCTTCTTCTTCTTCTTCTTCTTCTTCTTCTTCTTCTTCTTCTTCTTCACATATTCCTGCAAGTACAGGGTCCGCTCAATTCTATTTAAAATATATTACTGAAATTGAAAAATTGTAGGGTCACAATGTGACCCAAATATTCTACTTTTGGACAATGCTGGCTTTGTAGGCCAAGAAACAGGGATGAGCACTGTGCCTTAGAGTTGGACACAACTGACTTTATCTTTACCTTAGTGGTAAAGTAGAATTTGAACTAGAAGTTTCCCAAATGTAGAAAGCTAGAATCAAACTAGATGAGGCTTTAGCTTGCAGCGGTACGAACACCCTATCTGTTCTGAGAGCTCTTTTAACAACATTATTTTTCTTTGTTTATGATCCCTCCTGTGTAAAGTGTCATCCATTCAATTTAGATAGTATGTACAAAGTCAATTATTTTATTCCTGAACCTGTTACACAATTGTAGAAGAGTTTGTAATCTTTGTAGAAAGAGGCAGGTATTGGATAAAGAACTATAAATCAGTAGTATATCTGATTTAAGCATTTTATTGTAATAGACATGTTCATAGAAATTATCCTTCTATATGAATGTTTTTGTAGTTAAATAATCATTTTTCCCATATGGGAAAATATACTTTTAATGTTTTAACAATCTTTCTTTTAAAACAGAAATCTTTCAACACTTGCTCATTAAGATCTTAATTAAATTTAAAGGAGATTCATGCGTTTTCTGTGGGAAAATCCCTCCTCTAATTGCATTTTTATGATCTTTGTCCGAACATTGATCATAATTCAGTTTCACTTTTTCTTCATCAAGCACAGAAAACATTCCATAGATCAGATATATTGGACTTTAATATCTGTAAATATACATACATGAGTATATTTATTGATGCCAAATTATTAGTGTAGACACATTAACTGACAAAATGGCTTTTGGGACAGATCCAGCATTATTTTCAGGGTTTTTCATCTCCTGCAGCCAAGCCATCATTGTGCCTCTTGAGCAGAGCAGAAAAACTTTTATGGTCTTTGTCTAGGTTTTTGTCAGAAGAAGCCAAGAACACGTTCCATTAACAAATGACCAGTTTTGTTATAAACATCACAAAGATGACTGGAAGTGTGGCTTTAATCATTGAACTAAGCTTTAAAAAACCCACATTACGTATCTGATATTGACACAGTTGAGAAAGTCCAGAAATATTTCACAAGAAGAGTTCTCCACTCCTCTACTCATTGCAGAATACCTTATGCCACCAGACCTAGACCTAGAAAACCTAGAACTACGCCATATTCTGTCCGATCTAAGTATAGAATATAAAATCATACATTGCAATGTCCTACCTGTCAATGACTACTTCAGCTTCAACCATAACAATACAAGAGCAAACATTAGATACAAACTCAAGGTTAATTGCACCAAACTTGATTGCAGGAAATATGACTTCAGCAACAGAGTTCTCAATGTCTGGAATACTCTACCTGACTCTGTGGTTTCTTCCCCAAAGCCCAAAAACTTTAACCTTAGACTGTCTACTATTGACCTCACCCCTTTCCTAAGTGGTCTGTAGGGGGCATGCATAAGCGCACCAACATGTCTACCGTCCCTATCCTATTGTTTCTTTTATTTTTCTTATATGTATCCATGTATTCATAACTATGTTTTTACTTATACCTATTGTCTTGTAGGCAATTGACAAACCAAATAAAGTAAAATAAATAAAGTAGAAGTTGCAGTGCATGGCTATATATAATAAATAAATAATCAATGAATTAGAAATGTTCAACGTGAGACTTGAAGGTCTGTTCATGCTCTCTGAATGTGTAGGCAATTGACAAACCAAATAAAGTAAAATAAAAATAAATAAATAAAGTAGAAGTTGCAGTGCATGGCTATATATAATAAATAAATAATCAATGAATTAGAAATGTTCAACGTGAGACTTGAAGGTCTGTTCATGCTCTCTGAATGTGTTTTATTTTCTTTGTCTTTTTAAGTTAAATAAATGAAAAATTTACATATATAAAGCACTAATTTACAAAATTATATTTGGATAATAGCTTAGGGCCCCATGTAGTTACTAACTGAAAAAATGACAATTCTGGAAAGCTAAAATGAAGTGTTCTATTGAAAATATTCCAGATCCCAGAAAATATCTAAAGGTAAATTAAAGATCTAGACTTGAGCATATAGTTGTGAAGATATCATCTATTTGCTTTCTGGGAAATCAGTATTTTTTTTTACTTAATATGCCTACTTTAGCAGCTGTGGTATCCAAGGGGTTAAATCAGCAAGATCGCTGATGGAATGTCACAGTGCAAATCTCTCTTCTTTTGTACATGTTTTGAGGTTGCACATATTTCCAAAGAATAGATCTTGCACTGTGACACTGTGACACTTCATCGCCTTCTTGCTAACTTGGATCACTGCCAAAAATATTCTGACTTAGGAGAGATTTTGTGAATAAACCAATCCCAGGTTTGTTTTATAAAAAGGCCCTTGACGTCTTCCCAGAATTTCAGCAGCTCAATAAAATTTCCTGATTCGATGCAGATCTCTTCGACTGGAATTGTTTCCCATATTAAGTTTATCTTCAGAAGTTGTGGGAGTTTCATCCCTGGACCAGTGGTGGAATTCAAATTGTTTTACTACCAGTTCTGTGGGCATGGCTTGGTGGGCGTGGCAGGGGAAGGATACTGTAAAATCTGAAAAAGATGACTTATATGACCAGTCCTTGCTTTTATTGTTCTTATGACAATTGCAGCAACCTCACTATCATATGATCAAAATTCAGGTGCTGGGCAATCAACATGTATTTATGCAGCATTCCAGGGTGGTCATCATTCACAACCTTCCCAGCTGGCTCTGACAAGCAAAATAAATGGGAGATGCCAAATTCACTTAACATCCAGTGATTCATTTAACTGCAGTGATTCGCTTAAAAATCATTGTAAAAAAGATTGTAAAATCAGGTGTGACACCTTTGCTTAGCACAAAAAATCTTGTCCCAATTATTGTTGTAACTTGAGTCGAGGAATACCTTTGTAGATTTTTCCCTCTTGAAATATTTAAGATGGCATTTAATCCTAGATTCTTTTTTCAGAAAATCATCTACACAAATGTTCTGATTGGGCCCTGGTTAGAAGTTTGTTTAATTGCACTGAGTCTTTAAACCAAATTGCCAAATCCATGCACTGAATCAAATTGAATCATGTGTACTTGGCTTAATTTGAAGATTCTTTCCACTTCTTACACTTTTGAGTCTTCAGATAAAATACATCTGGTTTGTCAGCCCAAGTAGCCAATTCAAATAGTATCCTATCTCTAGGGGCATAGCATTTGTTTTATAATACTGGTAGTCTTCAAGCTACAACCACAACTGAACACAAATTTATGTTGCTGAGTGAAACATTTGTTAAATGAGTTTGTTAAATGATTTTTTTCTTGCCACATTTGTTAAGTGAATCAGTAACTTGGTTGTTAAGTGAATCCAGCTTCCCCATTGACTTTGCTTATCAGAAGGTCACAAAAGGGGATCACATGACCCCAGGACACTGCAATGGTCATAAATATGCTGCAACATTCATAAGTGTGAAAATGGTCATGTCACTTTTTTTCAGTGCTTGTATAACTTTGAATGGCCACTAAATGAATTGTTGTAAGTCAAAGACAATCTGTATATCAGGTAGCTTGAACTAATCAATAAAAGAGATAGCAAATTGGGTGGAATCAGGTCATGGCTGATTAACATAGCCCTAATTCCAGACATTTCTACCCAATTTGCTTCCTGAGACAAGCATATAACAGAGTAACAAATACATAAACAAAAGAGAGATTCCAACTTCCAATAATAAGAAACCTTTCTACTGCCTCCAGCACTTCAGCGCAGTCTTTTTTCTTTTTTAAAAAAACTGGAGATAAAAGATTTTCTGCCTTCTGCCAACTTCCATCACCCTTTGTTTCCCGTTTGTGATGACTGGCCGTCTCTGTGTTTCATCAATGAAAGATGCTTCACAGCACAGCACTTATTTTTCAGTGATAGTCTTCAGCGTGTTTTAATAGACTCTGGTTAAGTAAACATCCTCCCCCAAAGCAGCAAATGTACAGTCTGAAGTATAAATAGTGCTACTGTGCCAAGTTCCATAATTGCTTGCACATTTAGCACTTTACCCATGTCTTCGGCATGGCCCATCAAAACCAGATTCACATACTTGCTGTAATTGTCTTGAAACCAAAATTCTCAAACAATGCCATACTGTTTACATATTTGGAATATTTTCCCTCTAATTATATAAATCCAGCATGTTTCAAAGCTTATATCTCTGTGAATTAATGATCACACTTGCCCCAATATTAGCGATAAAATGTTAATCCAGCCTAGACTTCTATTAAAGTCATTTAAAGAGAGTTAATGATTGCAGAGACACAGTGTCCTTTGAAATGCTTTATCTCAGAAATCCATCCACCTGGACTGAGTTTCCATTTCAGACATTATGTCAGCTGACTCTCTCCTCCATTTCTTTCTTAGCCTCCCACAATCTCTCATACTATTTTAGATTCTAAATTTTGCATATGTTTCCAACCTCAAAATAGCAGATAAACATGCTTTTGGCTTTCATACCTAGTATGACCACAGAAGTGTGTTTTGTAAAAAATGATTGTGTTAAATATAATGCACATTTTCAAAATAATGCAAAGATAGGATAGAATAACTAGTCCTATTTATTTCATAAGGTTGTTATGCCTATCTGCAAAAACACAATCAACCACAAGATGGCAGGAAAGAGATTCTGTAGATTATCTTCTTGCTGTCCTCTAGTGGTAACAATAAGTTCTGGGGTAAAGATGTAGTTGTTTAAGTATTTCATACAAGTCACCTTATATTTTCATTCTTTGGCATCAAGAAAAGGAAGGGATTCTTACATTAATGGCATCTACTAAGAAGCACCAGAAGACAAAAGATATGTACCTCTAATAAGACTGAAAATATTATATTTTATAGAGCAGTATGAGATAATCTCTTCAGTTGATATAGTATCAGATAGCCAACACTGTAATTTGCTATTTCCAGCCAGTAGTTGAAATTACATTCAAACAAGTTCCAGAAATAGCACAGCAAGTGGGAAAAGAAGAAATTGCATTACAAATCCAATGGAATGTATAGATTCAACTTAATTTTAGACCACAAATTAATTTTAGACCTTGATCTCTAACCTGTGGATCTGCCTCCAAATCGTAACATTTTACCCTTAGGTCTTAGACTGATTCCAGTCTGATACAGTTAGATCCCTTGTTTGAGTTAGGGTTTCTTTTTCCAGTCAAGTATATTCATGTATCGTTTACTTTCATTTTGTCCCTGTTTGGATTTGTAAATATTGCTTAGCATAAATAATATGAACTATTGCTTGTGTTAAGATATTACATGCCCACCATATTTGGGCTATAAAAATGCACGTAGCAATAACACTTAGACTTATATACTGCTCTATAGTGTTTTACAGCACCCTCTGAATGATTTACAATGTCAGCGTATTTCTCCCAACAATTTGAGTCCTCATTTTGCCAACCTTGGAAGGTTGGAAGTCTGAGTCAATTTTGAGCCCCATCAGTATTGAACTCTAGACTGTCGGTAGAGTTAGCTTGTAATGCTTCATTCTAATCACTGCATCACCAGGTTCCTGATCTCTCAAGAAAGTAAAGAGTTTTCTATATTTATTTGATGCCTCTCATGTTTTGAACTTTTGCAACTACATGTGTTCTTTTTTTAGTATTGTCCCCTAGTATTTTTTTCATGCAATTGGTTTTCTCAGTGATTCTCACAACTTCTTCATTTCTTCCACTTTGCCCTTTTTAAACCAATAATTCTTCTTAAATACAGCTATTTAAAAAATTTAGCAAGCAATCCGTCATTAAATTCCAATCCTTAATTCTGACAGCAAGCATGTTTATTTTTTAACTAAAAAAACACTTTTTCTTGTAAATTCCTACTCCTTATTTCAATGCTATAGTCTTGTCTATAATTCAATGTATTGCCCAGGTACTTATATTGCAGTTTCTGCATTTATTTTCCTAATACATCCAGTTGTTATATTTGATGGATATCCCAATTCTGGATATTTTTTCTTACTGTAATCATGGCAATTTAGGTACTCCAAAAATGCAAATAAACAGGAAAAAAAAAGGTTTCATACGGAGCAAAATATAAATCTCTTTTCAAATCTTTTTGTGGGTTCGTTGCATTTTAAACTTACCTGCAATCTGCTACATATGTAAATAAATGAGTTATTTGTGTGTCCATATTTAAATCTATCTCAGACTTTCAGAGTCTTATGGTAACATGGGCTGAACATGCCATTGTGTTGTGATCTAACTCCATCAAAACAATTTTCCTCTTATGGGATCCTTCCTCCTGACTTCCATTCAATCATCCATGCTGCTTTTCTGAAACTGGCTAGTTTTTATTTTTCTTTTCAGACAGAAATTTGAGGCTCAATAGGCCCAATAGCGTCATGTTGTGGCTAATTTACTGCTAGTTTTTATGGAAATGTCTCATAGGGCTTTTAGTAAAAGCTCACTCTTTGCTCAAAGAATGGTTCCTGGCCCTTAAGTTGGTTTTTGGTCATCTGAAGTGCTCTCCAAATCCACCTTAACAGAAATTTAACTATATTTTGCCTTTCTGGAACAATAATAAAGACTAGCATTAGTTCTTTTCCATAATTGGCTCTTTGTGGAAATCAATGCAGACAGGTTATGAGCATTTGAGATCAGGATGAAGTACAGAATGAGTCTAGACTAAAGTTAATTAAGTTTCTGTAAAACATAACAGAACAAAAACTTCCTTTTTTGTGACTACTTTTTTCCCTATGCTTGTTCAGAAAGATGCCCTGTATGGAACTCATTAAAATGTTACAAGTGGAATAAGTCCCTCTGCCAAAGGAAGGAAAAAGAGAGAGAGAGAGAGAGAGAGGGAGGGAGAAAGGGAGAGAGAGAGAGTTGAAAACTATTAAGATTCTAATATTGACCAACATTATTTCTCAGTGCAATGCTTCACTGTTGCAATGATACCTTAACTATATATTATACTTACTGCATATATATGCATGCAGATAAGGTATTATAATCTCAGTTACCCATGCATTAAAAAATGTCAACATGGAGTCTTGCCAAAGGGAATTTATGATGTGATTAATGCCATGTATTTTCTTCAATGACAAATATTTTTTCTTATTACATACAAGTGGGCAATAAGGAAAAAAGGAGATGCTGGACTTGTTGAACAAGATCCTCAAATGACTCAATATTTTGACTGTGTGGGTTGAAGGACCTCCCTACCTGACGGGGTTATTATTTCACTTATGGGGTAAATTAGAACAGAACAGAACAGAGCTGGAACAGACCTTGGAGGGCTCCTTGCCCAGCCTCCTGCTCCAGCAAGAAAACCTATACCATCTCAGACAAGGTTAGTCTCTTTTTAAAAACCTCCAGTGATGGAGTGCCCACGATTTCTGAAGGCAAGTCATTTCACTGGTTAATTGTCCTCACTGTTAGGAAATTTCTCCTTAATTCCAGATTGCTTCTTTCCTTGATTAGTTTTCAACCATCATTTCTGGTCCTGCCCTCTGGTGCTTTGGAGATCACTTTGGTCATACAAAGTAGTTTGCCACTTCACACAGCATCTCTGGAAACTTTAAAAAACCCATTAAAGTTAATTCCGAAATGAGAGCAATATAGAGATTCTGAATAAGGGGAACAATGAATGAATGAATGAATGAATGAATGAATGAATGAATGAATGAATGAATGAATGAATTCTTTATTGGCCAAGTGTGATTAGTCACACAAGGAAGTTGTCTTGGTGCATATGCTCTCAGTGTACATAAAAAGAAAAGATACATTCATCAAGAATCATAAGATACACTTAATGGTAATATCTCCAAAATGAGCAAGTCAGAAAGATTGGCCAGATAATGATGAGAACTCTTTGGATTTGTTTATCTCTATTCCAAGGATCTCCATGAAAGCCACAGAGCAGCATCTAAATTATTATGGGGAATTCCCAAGGATTCTTGAGATAACAAAGTGGTGCCTCCCGAAAATAAATGAGCAATTGCTGAAGATACCCTTACAAGGAGGCAAGGATTTAAGGAAAAGGATAGTCCATAATAATATATGTAAGTTGCCTTGCTATAGCTTTCCAGATATTTGTGCAGGGCAAAAAACTTTTCAATGTTTCAAATGCCAGTTTAAAACCCAGCTTCTCATATTATGTGCTTATATGTACATGTATTGTAGTGAGAGTACTATATAAATTTATAAGCACATCATACATAGAGTCTCAGTCCCTGGGTACCCAGCTGGTGTTGTGCAATGCCAGGTCTGCCGTTAACAAGGCCCCCCTGATTTACGATCTTATTCAGGAGGAGGGTGCAGGTATTACCGAAACCTGGTTGGGCCCAGAGGGTGGTGTTCCTCTGGGTCAGATGTGCCCACCAGGTTTCCTTGCTTTTCATCAGCCGAGGTCCCAGGGCAGGGGTGGGGGGGTGGCAGCCATTATTAAAGAGGTTCTTTGCCCTAGGGAGGCCACTGTTCCTCAGACGGCCAGCTGTGAGTCCCTCTTTGTGAAGTGGGGTCAGGGGGCTCAGATGGGCCTTTTGATAACATACCTGGCTCCCTGCCACGTATCATCGGCCCTGCCCGGGCTCCTTGAGGTGATAGCCGGGTTGGCGGTTGAGAACCCCAGTCATGGGGGATTTCAACCTGCCTTCGCTTGGTGAGACCTCGGGGGTGGCTCGGGAGTTCATGGCTTCCATGGCGGTCATGGACCTGACCCAATTAGTTTCTGGCCCAACTCACATTGGGGGACACACGCTGGACCTGATTTTTGTCTCTGCTCAGTGGTTGAATGATCATAGTTGTGGGGATATATTTATAAAACCCTGGTCCGATCATTCTCTTCTTAGGCTTGACTTCTGTGCCGCCACCCCCCACCGCAGGGAGGCGGAACTGAGGAGATGGTTCTGCCCCAGATGCCTGATAGATCCTGAATGGTTCCAGACGGAGCTTGGGCCATTTCCTGAGACTCTAGCTCACGGCTCGGCTGAAGATTTAGTGGCCACCTGGGATAGGTTGGCCGCTGAGGCTTTGGACTGACTTGTGCCTTTGCGACCACTGACTCGGCACAGATCCCATCCAGCTCCATGGTTTATGGAGGAACTGAGGGAGATGAAGTGCCGGAAAAGACATCTGGAGGGTGTCTGGAGGGCCAGCCGCACTGAATCTGACCGGACACAGGTGAGGTTCTATATTAGGAACTACCTAGTGGCAATAGAGGCGGCGAAGCGTTCGCACTTCTCTGCCCTTATTGCGTCAGCAGAAAATTGGCCTGCCACCCTGTTTAGAGTGACCCACTCCCTGCTGGAGCTGAGAGCACGGGAGGACCTCTTGCAGGGCAGGGCAGAGGAGTTTTCCCGATTTCTGCATAATAAAATCATTCAGATTCGGGACGAGCTGGACTCCAGCTGGATGGTCCCGGGGGAGATGGCTGGGGCAAGTCTTGAGACGGTTATCTGGGAGGAGTTTGATCCTGTGACTGCTGAGGGCGTGGACAGGTTGCTGGGGCAGCTGAACACCACCACATGTTTGTTGGACCCGTGTCCCTCCTGGTTGGTTTCTACCTCCAGTGTGGTGATACGAGGCTGGCTCCAGGGGATTGTCAACGCTTCGTTGAGGGAGGGGTCGCTCTCTACCACCCTGAAAACGGCGGTGGTGCGGCCTTTCCTCAAGAAGCCTGACCTGGACCCAGTGCTTTTGAATAACTATCGTCCAGTCTCCAACCTCCCCTTTGTGGCGAAGGTTGTCTTGAGTGTGGTGGCGTTTCAGCTCCCTCAGTACCTGGAGTAAACGACGTATTTAGATCCCTTCCAATCGGGCTTCAGGCCCGTGCACAGTACTGAAACAGCATTTATTTATTATTATTTATTTATTAATTAGACTTATATACTTCCCCCTCTCCCAAAAGGGACTCGGGGCGGTGAACAGCCAAGATAAAAATACATATACAGAACACATATACAACATGACAATATTAAAAATTAAAAGAATTAAATATAGCATGGCTCTAATTAAAAATATAAACAAAAGTTAAAAGAGATTAAAACCAGGTTAAAATTTAAAAACCCCTAGGCCAGTCCGGCTTGCTGAAATAGGTGAGTTTTAAGTAACCGATGGAAGGCCATGAGATCAGGGATGGCTCTTACCTCTGGGGGTAATTCATTCCAGAGAGGGGGTGCTCCCAATGAGAAGGCCTGCATCCTTGGGGTCGCCACCCCGAGGAGACCGAGGTCGATGATGGCAGGAGGTGGTCTCGCAAGTATCCCGGTCCCGAGCCATGGAGCGCTTTAAAGATAGTAACCAAGACTTTGAAGCGCACCCGGAGGGCCACCGGGAGCCAATGCAATGCGCGCAGAAGTGGCGTAACATGGGAGCCCCTAGGAGCTCCCATTACCACCCTCGCGGCTGCATTCTGCACCAACTGGAGCCTCCGGATGCTCTTCAAAGGCAGCCCCATGTAGAGAGCATTGGCATAATCTAGGCGGGAGGTCACCAGAGCGGAGGTGACTGTGCGAAGTGCATCCCGATCCAGAAAAGGCCACAACTGGTAGATCCGACGGACCTGATCAAAAGCTCCCCTGGCGACGGCTGCCACATGGTCTTCCAGTGACAGTCGCACATCCAGGAGGACACCCAGATTGCGGGCCCTCTCTCTGGGGGCAAGAATTTCCCCCCCCCCACAGCCAGCGATGGAGCCTGGCTGTATCGGGATGCCGGGAAGCACAGCCACTCAGTCTTAGATGGGTTGAGCTGAAACCTGTTTCGTCCCATCCAACACCGCACGGCCTCCAGGCACCGGGTCATCACTTCGACGGCTTCATTGGGGTGGCCCGGGGTAGAAATGTACAGCTGAGTATCATCAGCGTACTGATGGAACTCTACCCCAAAGCCGCAGATGATCTCACCAAGCGGTTTCATATAAATGTTGAACAGAAGGGGTGAGAGCACCGACCCCTGAGGCACTCCGCAAACTAGGGGCCTCGGGGCCGACCTCTGCCCCCCTGCCAACACAAATTGTGAGCAGTCAGAGAGGAAGGAGGAGAACCACCGCATAACGGTGCCTCCCACTCCCAATCCCTCCAGCCGCTGCAATAAGATACTGTGGTCGACAGTATCGAAAGCCGCCGAGAGATCTAAGAGGACCAGGACAGAGGAATAACCTCTGTCATGGGCCCTCCAGAGATCATCCACCAATGCGACCAATGCCGTCTCTGTGCTGTGCCCGGGCCTGAAGCCCGATTGGCGTGGATCTAAATAGACAGCTTCATCCAGGTGCTGGGGAAACTGTTGTGCCACCACACTCTCAACAACCTTCGTCATAAAATGAAGGTTGGAGACGGGACGATAATTAGATAACAGAGTTGGGTCCAGGGACAGTTTCTTGAGGAGGGGTCTCACCACTGCCTCTTTCAAGGTGGGGGGGAGATATCCCTCACTCAAGAAAGTGTTAATAATACCCTGAAACCAACCTCATGTCACCTCCCGGGTGGCCAACACCAGCCAGGAGGGACACGGGTCCAATAAACATGTGGTTGCATTCAGTCCCCGCAGCAACCTGTCCACGTCTTCGGGGGTCACAGGATCAAACTCCTCCCAAATGACTGTTTCAAGTTCCGCCCCCGATCCCCCACCCAGAGCCGCCCATTCAGAGTCCAACCCTGGTCGCATTGATGATCTCTGGAGAGCCCGTGACAGAGGTTATTCCTCTCTCCTGGTCCTATTAGATCTCTTGGCAGCTTTTGATACTATCGACCATAGTATCTTGTTGCAGCAGCTGGAGAGGTTGGGAATTGGAGGTACCGTCTTGCGGTAGTTCTCCTCCTTCCTCTCTGACCGCTTGCAATTTGTGTTGACGGGGGGGGGGAGAGGCCTACCCCTAGGGCCCTCATTTGTGGGGTGCCTCAGGGGTCGGTCCTCTCCCCTCTCTTGTTCAACATTTATGTGAAGCCACTGAGGGAGTTCATCCGTGGTTTTGGAGTAAAGTGTCATCTTTATGCAGATGACACTCAGCTTTACATCTCTATTCCAAACCACCCCAACGATGCTGTGGAGGTGACTGGAGGCCATGCAGAATTGAATGGGTGAGAACAGGCTTCGACTCAACCCTTCCAAGACTGAGTGGCTGTGGTTTCCGGCGTCCCGATATAGTCAGCTGATTCCATCGCTGACTATTGGGAGTGAGATCTTAGCCCCCACAGAGAGGGCTCGCAATCTAGGCGTCCTCCTGGATGTACGGCTGTCATTAGAAGAGCATATTATGGCCATCTCCAGGGGGGCTTTTCATCAGGTTCGCCTGATGCGCCAGTTGCGGTCCTTTCTTGATCGGGACACCTCCCACCTGGATTACTGTAATGCCCTCTACATGGGGCTCCCTTTGGGGAGCACTCGGAGGTTGCAGCTGGTATAAAATGCGGCTGCGCAGGTGGTTATGGGGGCATCTAAAAGCTCTAATGTGACGCCTCTCCTGCGCGAACTGCATTGGTTGCCGGTTGCCTTCCGGGTGCGCTTTAAGATTCTGGTTTTGACCTTCAAAGCGCTCCATGGCATCGGACCAGGCTATCTGCAAGACCGCGTTCTGCCAATAGTCTCCCACCGACCTGTGCGCTCCCACAGGGAGGGCCTCCTTCGGGTCCCGATGGCCTCTATGTGCCGCCTGGCGACCCCGAGGAACAGGGCCTTCTCTGTGGGGGCACCCGCTCTCTGGAATGGGCTCCCCCCTGAGTTGAGAATGACCACCAACTTGAGGGTGTTCAGGCGTGATTTGAAGACCTGGCTCTTTGAGCAGGCCGGCCTGGGCTGATCCTAAATTAATTTTAATGGGGTTTAATGTATTGAATTTTAAGGTTGGGATTTTAAATTTGGTTACAGCCCTTGTTTAATTCTATTTTAATTGTTATATATATGTGGTTTTAGTAGGCTGTGCACTGCCCTGAGTCCTTCGGGAGAAGGGCGATATATAAATCTTAATAAATAAATAAAATAAATAAATACATTTTCGGATTAGATAGTGTTTCTTCACATTTGAATGGCCTTTTGGACACCATGGAACAGTTCCATCAAGAGAGGTTTTTCTGTGGATTGGAAGGGGTACAGTTTCATGTGTTTCCTGCATCCCTCACATGGGAATTCCCTTGTTTGCATGGCCTGGTTTCTGGCATGCCATGCATTGATGCCAGTCTGGTTTTGACCTTCAAAGTGCTCCATGGCATCGGACCAGGCTATCTGCAAGACCGCGTTCTGCCAATAGTCTCCCACCGACCTGTGTGCTCCCTTAATGGCACACTTTTATTGGAGCTTCTATTTGGTTATTGTTGGAAACAAAAACTGGATAAGATGACTAGCTTTGATGGAGCTTAACTATACAATAATAAAAATAATAACTTAAGAGTGCACTTTTTAAAGTTTTTGTTTCTTGTTTGTCATGAACATTTTTCTAAAGAGGCTGAAAGAAATTACACAAATATCAAATCATTAAAAAACACAGATAAAGCCTATAAAATGTATAACGTGACTCCGAGTGACATCAAATGCATCTCTTTTATTACCTGACAATCACTAGAGTAAAACTGTAGCTTGGTATCAAAGAATATGATTGATAAACTTACTATATCCTCAAACCACATTTTATCAAATGGGAACAAATGATGTACTAATGCAGGGGTCACCAACCTTTTGGACCTCAGGGACCACCAAAGTCATAATTTTAAATCCCGCAGACCTCTATGAATTTTGACTGATGGTCGCTTGCTGACGTTAGTGGGAAAGTTGGTCCCATACTCCAGAGCTGCAGTAGTCACAGGACTGGCCCTTTGGTCATCCTGGAGCAGCTGCTCCTCCACCTGGGTACACTGGCCTGCCATGGACTGGAGGA
Source organism: Bungarus multicinctus (assembly GCA_023653725.1). NCBI lineage: Eukaryota > Metazoa > Chordata > Lepidosauria > Squamata > Elapidae > Bungarus > Bungarus multicinctus. The sequence goes on along the minus strand of CM042846.1, from coordinate 75,040,199 downwards.
GCTGCTCTGGGATGACCAAAGGGTCAGTCTTGTTACTACTGCAGCTCTGGAATATGGGACCGACTTTCTCACCAAAGTCAGCAAGCCATCCCGGGGCGGATTTCCCTCCCCTGCCATTGATCTTACCTTCCAGTTACAGCTCCTGTGGCTCTACTCAAGGTAAGGATGGTGCTCGTCCAAAGGGTGGGGGCCAGCGGGTGGGTGGACCATGTGGGCAGCACAGCCTTGTGTTCCCATGCAGCCTGGATTAATTGCTTTTGGGGGGACACTTATCTGAGGACAACCAAAATTTTCTCATGGACCACTAGTGGTCCCCTGGCCCACCAGTTGGTGACCACTGTGCTAGTGGTTTGCATTTTTCTGAAGCTGAGAAGCTACATGAGACAAGAACTTTGAAAGAAAAATGATCGATAGTGATTTCCTCCATTTTACCCAAGGGATCACAAAAGCAGACCAAATAACCATGAAAGATAACCAATGGAGGCAATTCATAAAGTTTAATTCTTATTTGTGGTCTGATCCCAGTGTTTTTGTACAAATGCCCAATCCTGAGTTAATTTCCAAAAAGACAATCCAATAAACCATGGTCAAGTGTGTCATTGGAATACAACACGTATTAGTAAATCTTCTTTCAGGCTCAGGTGGCATATTAGAATGGAAACAAACAAACAATATGTCTAAACATGTAAGAATAACAGAGCAGAATTTAAGGCAATATTTCTTATTTTGGGCCTCTGGATTGAAGAAGATTGGAAAATAAAACATAAACTTTCAGATTAGATAGTGCTTCCTCCCATTTGAATGGACAACTGGAGAGATTCAGAAAAGACCTAGATAGAATACAGAATTGATAGTTACCTAGCAATTAGATTTTAAAGGCATGATCGGGGTAAATCTAAGATTGGTGTATATTGATAGTGATAGTCCCATGAATGTCTTTACATGCAAAACTTTCACACATGGTATACCTGGTTCTATGATCAGCCCAGGAAGTGCTCCCAAAGAACAATGACCTATATTGATCCCACTGCACTGCTGTGAATATGCTGTGAAAAGAAATTAAAAGCTCAGAACTTTGATCCCATTTTTAAAAGTGCATTTTTTTTTTCTGGGAAAAGACAGCTTCTAGCCAAAGTTCATTCCTACCAAGGCCAACAATCACCCCACCATGGAAATCCCGGATACAAATGCCAAGCCTGCTCCCAGAAGAATCCATGATGAATTTAGAAAACCTCTTTTTAGGGAATATATAGAGAATAGCATATATATTATATGTGAAGGCAGTCACTGTTCCATGGTAGAAGAGGTGGTGTTCAGTAGGTTCTGACCAGTTCTGGAGAAGGTAGAGGAAATTTTGAGTAGTTAGGAAGACTGACAAATACCATCTCTGACTGGCTGTGCCCCATCTATTTTCTGCCTCCCAAATCCCAGATGATTGGCTGGGTCTTCTTTTGTTGCCCTGCACAGGAAAATGGAGCTGCAAAGCAGGTTAGTGGGGGGGGGGGGGGGAGGGAATAGGGATTTTACAGTATCCTTTTACCATTATTCTACAGTATCAATCTCATTTGACTTCTTAGTCCCTAGAAAAGCCAAAGAGACATTTTTATTAGCTGATGTGAGCTTTTATTTTGGTTTGAGGGCTCCTCTTTTCTTTCTTTTAAACTACTTACTTTTCTTACTTGGCTGGCAGCTGTCCATGCAAACAGTAACTAATACTACCCCACTGTTATTTTGACAAGTCCTGGGGTGCAGCAGGGTCTCTTTGTCTTCTCATTCTTCATTACCAGCAAAGTAACTCTAAGCTTCCCCCAATAAAATAAAAGGCTGATGTGTTTATATTTCCATATCATCTAGATTGGGTATAATGTCATGGTGGTACTTTGAAAAAAGCCAAAGGAGAGAAATAGGCAAGGTGGCATTACCGTTTTGCTGCATTGGAAACGGGGTGGGGGCGGGGGATCCTATGGAAAAGATTAAGTCCTTTCAGGAACAATAAAACATGCTGTACACAGGATGCATTCCTCTCTTGAACACACTCAATTTGAATCAGAATGGCAGGGTCTCAAAAGTTTTCAGAGGGCTTTATAGCCTCCTTTATAAAAGATACAATGCCACAGCATAGGTTGCATGGATTTAGTGTCAACAGAGTTGCCCAAACCTTTGTACTGAAAGGATGACTTGGAAATGTACAAAAAGTTTGTGCTAATGAAATATTTTAAAATGGCCTTTCAGTACAATAGCTTTAAGTCCTGGCAGGGAAAATGTTCTCCTAAATTGGGGCATAATTTATCTTGCAGGATTGACAAATAAACATTGTTATTGTCCCAAGACCTCCAGATCTCCTTTTCAGATTATCCTTTTGAGTAATGTAAGTGCATTTATTTAGCCTGTTGTGTGGTAGTGGTGATGAGCAATTAATCAACATTGATTGATGTTGTTACTTAATCCTAATCATATTTACATCAAGGGGAATCTCACTGTTGTCTAAAGAAACATCATCTTTATAAATACAGAAGATTTACTTGTAATTTTATTTACTTGTTACTTTATGTTAATGTGCTAGATTTGTTTGACCACATGAAATTATTTGGGGTGCTACCAGACCTTCCTTCTTTCTTTCTTTCTTTCTTTCTTTCTTTCTTTCTTTCTTTCTTTCTTTCTTTCTTTCTTTCTTTCTTTCTTTCTTTCTTTCTTTCTTTCTTTCTTTCTTCCTTCCTTTCTTTCTTTCTTTCTTTCTTTTTCTTCTTTTCAAATGCAGAAGAGAAGAATTGCAGTAGGGCATTTTCCATTTCTAAAATTAATTTTCAAATTTTAGAAATTTAAAACCAATATTCAGATAAGATGAAACATTTTCCTGATTCTAGAATTTTAAGTTATTAGCAATCTGGGATTTAAATTATTAAAAGAAATAATTAGTTCTTAGTTCTAGGCTAAACTAAGGTTTAAGATGCATAAGAGGCCTTTTTTTTATTATTATTAATTACATTTATATGCCGCCCTTCTCCGGAGACTCAGGGCGGCTTACAGTCTAAGAAGCACCATGCTAAGTGCTCATTCCATTGTATATACCTGCTTATTACTAGGGCTTTTTGGCCTCCCCCCCCAAGTGGCATTTTTACAAAGTCAGCTTATTGCCCCCAACAATCTTGGGTCCTCAATTTACCTACCCTGAGAGGATGGAAGGCTGAGTCAACCTTGAGCCTGGTGGGATTCGAACTTCCACTAATTGCAGGCAGCTTGCTCTAAGTGCTAGATGATTAACAGCCTGCATCACCAAGGCTCTTGTTTCTAATGGTTGGAATTTACCAGAGAGTCCAAAAAGCCTTCTCGGGTGGTAGTTTCCAGTTTGAATGATGATACATAAATACATTTATCAAGACAGCTATTCCAAGATTTAATTGGTGTGTAGTACAAAGTTGTATGCTAGATGTTTTCCTAATAGCACACCTGGCATTAGTCAATGGTGAGTGGTGAAGATGGAATATCTGGGAATCATAAGCTGCTCCTTGAAAGAACTGTTCTACCCATGATGTTATTCCATGCATCCTGGCATTTTGCTACTTGATGTTTTTAACACAAGTTCAGGGACTCTTTTGATGGCTGCATAATTTTCCACTGAGATTTTAAAGTAGTGTCAGAAGCTATAGATATAGGAAATTCATGATGGTTTTGATGATGGGGCCAATTATACAATTCTGTATAATGTGGTGCTTCATCTTACCATTGGTCTTTTGGATTGTTCTACCAATTGGATTGTCCCACCTTTACCATTTATTAAGAGTTATATACATATTTTTGTTTCTTTGAATCTAAGAGGCAAATGTTCAATGTCATGCATATTATTTGAAAGTATCCCCCATCATGTTTAATAGATTATTCTCCTTGGTAAGCATAGATAGAATTGTAGTCTAATATAACTCTTTCTTTGAAGACTGATGATTGATATCCTGGTCATAGTAAGCATATGACCTCTGAGACACAGCTTCAGCAATATAGTAACGTGTTATTGTGTAAGTATTGCTTAAGTCTACCCACTTTCCTAATTCAATGATGACATGTCAACATTTAGAAGAGTGAGAATGTTAATGTGTAATAAAGCAAGGCATGTTCCACTGTGATTGAGAAATGAGATGTTTTTGGCCCTTGTTGGTTTAATTTTAGTACAGTACAGCAAATCCTTTTGTTTAGATATCTTCCTTTCAGCTTTTCAGATATTATACACATCAGAATTCATATAGCGGTCCAGGGGGTGGGATTACAAATCTTATTCAAAATAAGAAAAAGAAAAAAAAAACACAATTGGCTCACTCTAATTTATACAGAACATTTACTTTATCTCTGCTGTTTATGTTCTCAACATGGTATGTAGGGATCACTATTGTTTGAGGTATCAGTGGATGGTATTTATATCCATTGGGGTACAGTGAAAACCCTGACATTTTTCATGGAAATCAGCAGCAACTTTTGCTCAATTTTACATTTGAATTTGCCAAATATTTTTATTTCTTAAATACATGTCCAACTTTTTTTTTTTTTTTTAGAAATTCAAGAAAGCCAAGAATGGAATTTCTTTCTATTGAATTCTTGAATTAATAATAATAATAATAAATAATTATTTATATACCGCTCCTCTCCCGAAGGACTCGGAGCGGTGCACAGCTGTACAGATTAAAACAATAAATATGTGGAACAATAAAACTAAATTAAACCCAACCCTGGCTGTAAACAAATTTAAAACCAATTCAGCAAAAAAAACCTTTTCAATTGAAATGTGATGCTTTGTCTCTTAAAACAGAGGCTTATTTAATCAACAATAGGCCCTGCAACACAGGGATAGTGCATTAAGGACTTTTTCTCTATCTTCCAATTTTTTTGATGGTCACAACGGACTCATCACATACAGGTACAATTCAAACTCCTTCTTCTGATTTATCTCCACAAGTAATTTGTGAAGTAAGGGGACTATGAGATAGTGAATCACTCAAATTACCCCCTTGTGTTTTCTTGGCTGTGTGTGGATGTAAAGCTGGATTTCCTGGTCCCAGTCCCATGCCTTTATGATGATACATAGATTGATTATGTCTCTCACATCCCACCCAAACTCTATTTTAAAAAGACATATCTTTAAAAAAAGATGCATTGTTTAAAAGAAAAAAAAGAAAAAATGTGTTGGAAATAGAAACTATAGTTAAAAGACTGTAGAGATTCTCAGTCATCAAGGTCATGGTTGTCCCAAAGGTGTTTTAGGACGCAACTGGACTTCCTTGTTTTTTTTTTTTTCTTTGAGGATGTTTCACTTCTCATCCAAGAAGCTTCTTCTGGTCTAACAAAATAGTGGAGAATGGAAAGATTTATATTCTTTGCAGACAGTTAGTCATTTGCATCCTTTTAGAGGGTCATTAAAGCACTTTTTTATAGTTAAAATAGTGAAAGGGTTGGACTTGATTAGTATCTGGATGAGAAACTACAAGTAGTCCTCACCTAACAAGAGGAATTTGGATCAGCAACTCCATTACTAAGTGGTGCAATTGTAAAGGATGACACAGTGTGATTGGACAAACTTATGAGGGCAGTTGTGGCATTCCAATTGCTATTGTTAGGCAAATCCTGCAGCATCCCTGCAACAGTGGCACAGTGTTAGAATGCAGTACTGCAGGCTACTTCTGCTGACTGCCAGCTGCCAGCAATTGGGTAGTTGGAATCTCACTGGCTCAAGGTTGACTCAGCCTTCTATCCTTGTAAAGTCAGTCAAATGAGGATCCAGATTGTTGGGGACAATATGCTGATTCTGTAAACCGCTTAGAGCAGGCTGTAAAGCACTGTGAAGCAGTATATAAGTCTAAGTGCTACTGCTATCACATGGTCACATGATGGCCATTTACAACTCCTGCCAGGTTCCTCACTGACTTTGCCTTTTGGAAGCTGGTTTTGAAGGTTGCAAATGACAATCATGTGACTATGGGATATTGCATTTGGCATAATGGTGAGCTGCTTGCCTTTAAATTCCTTGTTTATTTTAAAACCAGGACCTTTCCTTGTAGGACTAATAAATATTTTTTTAAAAAGCTATGGAAGATTATTTCAATACAGGTAGTCCTTGATTTATGACCACAACTGAGCCTAGAATTTATGTTGCCAAGTGAGAAATTTGTTAAGTGATGACCTTTCTTGCCACATTTGTTAAGTGAATCACTGCAGTTGTTAAATTAGTAACACTAACCATTAAGCTTCCCCATTGACTTTGCTTATCAGAAGGTGGGGAAAAGTGATCACATGACCCTTTTATCAGTTAGTTGTGCCAAGCATCCAAATGTAAATCACATGACCATGGGGATGAGGCAATGGTCATAAGTGTGAAAAATGGTCATAAGTAACTTTTTTCAGTGCCATTGTAACTTTGAATGGTCACTAAATGGATTGTTGTAAGTCAAGGACTATCTCTATATGATTATTTGGTGAGATTACTACACATACAGAGAGGAAAAGATTTGATTCTTCCCTGAAGAGACGAAAGGTTGCAAAATGGCTGACAAATTTGGCTGAAATGGATAAATGGGCTTATTTGATTAGAGAAAAAAAGGTAATCTACATTTATTGGTGACTGAAAGCCTCTCACAGATTTTTCAGTGTAAAAATGAAAAAAAATGAGCTTGTGATTTATGGTTTTGTTGATTATATAAAAAAGATTAATAGGATGTAAGTTTAGAGGGAGGGTTCAAACTCTATTGTACTTATAATGCTTTGAAGAACATCAGAAGCAATGTTTTTATTGCCCTGGGAATTTTTTTAAAAAACTGGAGAACAACATGATTGTATAAATTGAGACATCAAGAGTTGAGATCAACCTGAGACCATACATTACTTTGTATGTCTTTTTCACTTGATGTGCAATATGCAATACAATCTAGAAATAATCAATGTACCTTTAAGTCTATTTCTTCTTTCTTTCTTTTCTCTCTCTCTCTTTCTTTCTTTCTTTCTTTCTTTCTTTCTTTCTTTCTTTCTTTCTTTCTTTCTTTCTTTCTTTCTTTCTTTCTTTCTTTCTTTCTTTCTTTTTCCTTCCTTCCTTCCTTCCTCTCCCCCCTTCCTCTTTCTTTCTAGCTTGCTTCCTGTTTTGTTCTGTCACTTTCTGAATTTTATCCATGATTTTTAGATATTTGATGTCCTGAGACAAATGACACATACCATCCTTAACTCCTTGAAAGACAGGTCTATTATAGCAAGATACACAAAATATTAACACATTTTTAAATAAAATATTGTCTATTATAAATCAATCAATCAATAATTACTTTAAAACCTATAATTACTTTAAAGACCAGAATCCTGAGAATCTAGTTGAGCCAAGTTATCTAGCTTATAAGTGAGTTTCAAAACCAGTAGAGTAAAAAAAAAATGCATTATTTAACTAAAAAAAAAGATTCATAGTATAACACATGAGTGAATCTGAAGAAAAATCTGCATCTAAAGATTTTTCATTGCTATTATATCAGCTACTAATTATATTAAAACTTAATTTAGGAATAAGACTTTCCTTGGTATATTCCTGAAAAATGCAACCTTTTTTGCTTTCATATTCAGTAATAAAATTTTTTAAAATCAACAGGAATCACTAATGTTTACATATAGATTAGTTCAAAAAGAATATAGGTTTATAATTTCTGGAATATAGAAAAGCCTATGAAGTCTAGTCCATAATGTAGATAAGAGTTTCTACTAAATGTTATACACTTTTAATAGATTTGGCTGTCTGCTCTTGTGGCTTGGACTTACTACATCTCGACAACTATGTTGTTAAGAGCAACTTTGAATTTCTGTTTACTATCACAAAAGCAAATGATATTATTTAGCCCCCAGATACAAAGAAAGCATGTTTCTAGTTAACTCAAATTATACACTAAATAACCACAAATGACAACCGATAAGCTCTTAACATTGTGCTTCCTCTTGGATGCAGCAAATGTGAGCTGTACTATTAGTCATGTAAATAAGGAGTGTGGTAGAATCATAATGAAGCTAGATAGACACGTGGCTGTCTGTTTTTATTATTGTAATTAGAAAATGTGTGAATGATGCATCCCAGCCGTTCAGACATTATGAAGTCCAACATAATGTCCAACAGTCTGTGCAAGCATACAGTGCTTAGAGTTGTTTTACTTTTAATTAGCTTGTGTACTGTAACAAATGACATTTTCATCTTATGCACTATAGTCCCATGCAATTGGAAGCCTTTTTCTCCCTTCTGTTTCTAGTGGCCTTCCAATAGGCACAGCACATTATTTCCTTTGAAAGGCAATTATAGTAGAATATAGGATATTTTCTGTTGATCGGTGAAAGAGCTATACTTTCTACTGATTGAAGTTTTCATGAAAAGGGCTCCAGTCTCCAGGTGACAACATTAGCCATCTCTTACCTCCTTATTGCTAACAGTGGGTTCAGGACCACTGTGAGAAATAGAATGCAATTCATTCAGGCATAGGCTGGATTTAAAGATCTGGTTTAGGTATGGTCAGTAGAATGCTTGGTACTTCCCTTGTAAGGTTCCCTGACTTTTTAGAAAGATTGTGTCATGCTCCTGTTGGAGTCTGACTCTGAGGGAGAGATGGAACAGTTGACAGAGAATCGGAGTGTGGTTCTGGTGGTTGTGGAGGAAACTGGGGAAGGGCACAAGTCGGATAGGTCTTCAGAGGAAGACCCAGGCCCAACCCCTCTTCATCCTAGGGCATGCAGGGAGGAGCAAATAATGGAGAAATGTGAGTGGCATGGTCTATGGGGGAGGAAGGGGCCCTGATCCCCTTCATGGGCTGCAGCTGGGAGGACTGGTTAAAAGGACAGACTGACCATGGCAAAGGTGCTGGAAGCAAAGCGTGCATTCTTGTCAGAGCTTATCTGTGTTTTGGCTTCCTCCCAACTGTGGTTGCTGCGTTATCTGATAGAAGTCTGTAATCAATCATCCTTGCCTGCTGTAGTAATTCCATCAGTGTGGTGTGTTGGGTTTTTTATTTCAAATTAACTTTACTTTGGGTACAGACTGTATTTACTCCGTCCGTAAACTGTTTTCTTTAAGAGTTTGATAGCCTGCCAAAGATAATTGGACATTGGAGTCAGGTTGGAGGCATTAAAGGGACTTTCTTCTATTTTTGTGACTTGGTTATTTTTGTGTCACGCCCCAGGTCATCACAGATTGACTTGGAAAATGCACAAATATTGCATAATTAAGTGGGGGAGAAACACAAGTAGTATTTGGCATGTGGAAATATTCCTGTAGTTGGAGTAATGAAAACATAGACTCAGATCTCAGTGGAAGGAAAGAGCTGTATAATAAGTTATGGTTAGAATTGGTTTCCCCCCCCCTGAACTAGACATACTGTACAACATGCATCTTCCATCTATAAAAAGTCCTGGTATTTTAAACAATGAAAGCTGCATGCTGTTGTTATGTCATTTCTCACCAAAATGCCAAAATAGTGTTTAAAATGTAGGGATGTAATGCTATATTTCAATTTAGCTCTCAGCATTGCTGACTGGCACCAGTACACAGCATATCAAAAACCAGGAATACAAATGAGTAAAGCTCCATCCATTTGTATATGCCCCCCCCTCTGGTCCACAGAAAAACCTCTCTCTCCATGGAATTGGTTCCTGGAGCCCAAAAGGTTGTGGAGCGCTGGCTTAGATAACATACTAATATATTATCAGGGGTGGGATTCTACCAGTTCTGTCCACTTCTGTAGAACCGGTTGCTCTGAAGAGCAGCAAACAGAGAGCATACATAGAACCTGCATTTTCAACCGCAGCTGCTTTGGGCGACACAATTGCAGTTGAAAAAGCAGGAAAAAGGGGCTTTTCAAACCACTGTGCACTTGCATGCAGCACTGCTCAGCTGTCCAGGCAGCTCAGCAGGTCGTAAATTGCACTTGTGCGACTCATGAGCACGTGCACATGTGCGCGCAATGCAGAGCAATAGAAACGGTAGTTATGCTGGTCAGATCCCATCCCTGTATATTATGTGCAGAACAGAAAATTTTTTTGATGAGAGTTATGTTAAAATAGAATTTGGGAAATCCTACAGAACAAGCCTTAGGTAAGGTAAGAAATTGATCGTTTGCAGTATCTTCTACTAAGGACTACCAATGTCTGTTTAAAAATCTCTAATCAAGGAAAGTCCTCCACTTTGCAATTGCTATTCAATAGTCTTTACAATCAGGAAGTTCTTGCTAATTTAACCGTGAATTAAAATTGAATTAAAATCTAATACATTGTCAATAAAATATGTCTGTGTTGTGTTTTACTTGTTGCCTTTTACAACAGCTGACATTTCTAATCCAATGAGGGGGTTTTTTAAACTTATTTTTATAGTTCCAAGATAACAAATACCTTATAAATAATTTTATTTATTTATTTTATTTGGTTTGTCAATTGCTTACAAGATAATAGGTATAAGTAAAAACATAGTTATGAATACATGGATACATATAAGAAAAATAAAAGAAACAATAGGACAGGGAAGGTACGCTTATGCATGCCCCCTACAGACCTCTTAGGAAAAGGGTGAGGTCAATAGTAGACAGTCTAAGGTTAAAGTTTTTGGAGTTTGGGGAAGAAACCACAGAGTCAGGTAGAGTATTCCAGACATTGAGAACTCTGTTGCTGAAGTCATATTTCCTGCAATCAAGTTTGGTGCAATTAACCTTGAGTTTGTATCTATTGTTTGCTCTTGTGTTGTTATGGTTGAAGCTGAAGTATTCATTGACAGATAGGACATTGCAATGTGTGATTTTATATACTATACTTAGATCGGACCGAAAGTGGCGTAGTTCTAGGTATTCTGCAATGAGTAGAGGAGTGGAGAACTCTTCTTGTGAAATATTTCTGGACTTTCTGAACTGCATTAATATCAGATATGTAATGTGGGTTCCAGACTGATGAGCTGTATTCGAGTATTGGTCTAGCAAATGTTTTGAATGCTCTAGTTAGTAGTGTAATATTACCAGAGAAAAAGCTACGTAAGATTTATTATTTATTTTTTATTTATTAATTACATTTATATACCGCCCTTCTCCCAAGGGACTCAGGGCGGTGAACAGCTCGTCTAAAAACCCCACAAATACAAAAGTTAAAAAGTAATTAAATATTTGAATCAGCTGCAGACTAAAATTAGGAAACCCCCCCCCCACCCTTAAAACCCAATTTAAAGTTAAAAATGGAGATCAAATTTAAAATCATTATCTCAGCCCAGGCCGGCCTGCTCAAAGAGCCAGGTCTTTAACGCGCGCCTGAAGGCCCTCAGGTCCGTGCCGGTACGAAGTTCCGGTGGCAGAGTATTCCAGAGGGCGGGGGCACCCACAGAGAAGGCCCTACCCCTTGGCGCCGCCAGACGACACATAGCGGCCGACGGCACCCGGAGCAGACCCTCCCTGTGGGAACGCACCGGCCTGTTGGAGAACGTTGGCAGAATGCGGTCCTGAAGGTAACCTGGTCCCATGCCATGGGTCGCCCTAAAGGTCAAAACTAGAACCTTAAAGCGAACCCGGAGAGCCATCGGCAACCAATGCAGCTCGCGCAGGAGAGGCGTCACATGGGCGCTACGCGACGCCCCCATAATCACCCTCGCGGCTGCATTTTGCACCAACTGGAGTCTCCGGATGCTCCCCGCAGGGAGCCCCATGTAGAGGGCATTACAATAGTCCAGGCGAGAGGTGACAAGGGCCTGAGTGACCGTGCGCAAGGCGTCCCGATCCAGGAAGGGCCGCAACCGGTAGATCCGACGGATCTGATGAAACGCCCCCCTGGAGACGGCCGCGATGTGATGTTCAAGCGACAGCCGTACATCCAGGAGGACTCCCAGGTTGCGAGCCCTCTCTGTGGGGGGCAGAACCTCCCCCCCAATAGCCAGCGAAGGTGTCAGCTGGCTATATCGGGGCGCCGGAAACCACAGCCACTCGGTCTTGGATGGGTTGAGCCGAAGCCTGTTCCCGCCCATCCAGTCCCGCACGGCCTCCAGGCACCTAGACATAGTCCCCACAGCATCGTTGGGGTGGTCCGGAGTGGAGATGTACAGCTGGGTGTCATCTGCATACAGATGACACCTCACTCCAAGACCACGGATGATCTCGCCCAGCGGCTTCATGTAAATGTTGAACAGGAGGGGAGAAAGGACCGACCCCTGAGACACCCCACAAACCAGGGGCCTAGAGGTGGACCTCTCCCCCCCCGCCAACACGAATTGCGAACGGTCAGAGAGGAAGGAGGAGAACCATCGGAGGACGGTTCCACCAATCCCCAACCCCTCCAACCGTCGCAATAAGATACTATGGTCGATAGTATCAAAAGCCGCCGAGAGATCTAATAGGACCAGGACAGAGGAGAACCCTCTGTCACGAGCCCTCCAGAGATCATCAACCAACGCGACCAATGCCGTCTCAGTGCTATGTCCAGGCCTGAAGCCCGATTGGAACGGATCGAGGTAAGTTGCTTCCTCCAGGTACTGGGGGAGCTGACGTGCCACCACACTCTCAACAACCTTCGCCACGAAGGGAAGGTTGGAGACTGGACGATAGTTGTTTAAAATAGCTGGGTCCAGGGAAGGCTTCTTGAGGAGGGGGCGCACCACCGCCGCCTTCAGGGCGGTAGGGAGCACCCCCTCTCTCAAAGAAGCGTTGACAATCCCCTGGAGCCAGCCTCGTGTCGTCTCCCTGGCGGCCGAAACCAACCAGGAAGGACACGGGTCCAATAAACAGGTGGTGGCATTCAGACCCCCCAGCAACCTGTCCACACCCTCAGCGGTCACAGGATCGAACTCCCCCCAGATAACACTCTCAAGACCTGCCCCGGACACCTCCCCCGGGACCACCCAATTGGAGTCGAGCCCTTCCCGAATCTGAGCGATTTTATCATGCAGAAATCGGGAAAACTCCTCCGCTCTACCCTGCAAGAGGTCATCCCGCGCTCTCGGTTCAAGTAGAGAGCGGGTCACTCTAAACAGGGCGGCAGGCCGATTTTCTGCTGATGCAATAAGGGCGGAGAAATACGAAGATTTCGCCGCCCCTATCGCCACAAGGTAAGTCTTAATATGAGATCTCACCTGTGTTCGGTCAGACTCAGAACGGCTCGCCCTCCAAATGCCCTCAAGACGTCTTTTTCGGCACTTCATCTCCCGTAGCTCCTCCGTATACCACGGAGCCAAATGGGATCTGTGCCGAGTCAGAGGTCGCATAGGCACAACTCGCTCTAGGGCCCCGGCGGCCGACCCCTCCCAGGTGGCCACCAGGTCTCCAGGCGAGCTGAGAGCCAGAGATTCAGGAAATGGCCCAAGCTCCCTCTGGAACCGATCCGGATCCATTAGGCGCCTGGGGCGGAACCATCTAAGTGGCTCCGCCTCCCTGCGGTGGGGGGTAGCGGAACAGAAATCCAGCCTAAGGAGGGAATGATCTGTCCATGACAAGGGTGTAATAACTAAATCCCCCCAATTACAGTCATTCAACCACTGCCCAGAGACAAAAATCAGGTCCAGCATGTGACCTCCCATGTGAGTGGGGGCAGAAACTAACTGGGTCAGGTCCATGGCCGTCATGGAAGCCAAGAACTCCCGGACCAACCCCGAGGTTTCACCGAGCGATGGCAGGTTGAAATCCCCCATGACTAAGAGCCTTGGGGTCTCAACCGCCAGCCCGGCTATTACCTCTAGGAGTCCGGGTAGGGCCGATGAGACGTGGCAGGGAGCCAGGTACGTCAACAAAAGACCCATCTGAACCCCTTGCCCCCACTTCACAAAAAGAGATTCACAGCCAGCCGTCTGAGGGACAGTGGCCTCCCTAGGACAAAGGACTTCCTTTATAAGCACCGCCACCCCACCGCCCCTTCCCTGAGCCCTAGGCTGGTGAAATGCAAGAAAAAGATTAGGTTAACAACTCTTAATGCCTCTTTGGCTATGTAGTTACAGTGGGCTCTAGCACTTAGATCATTAGAGATGAGTACTCCAAGATCTTTGACAGAGTTTGGATCATCAACAAGGTCTTGACTATTCAGCCTGTATTTTATTTTCTGATTTTTTTTTGCCAATATGTAAGAAAGAGCATTTATTTGTTGAGATTTGAAGTTGCCATTTGTTTGACCATTCTGATACATAGTCGAGGTCTATTTGAAGGGTAGCAGTATTGTCTAGTAAAGCTATGTTGAATAGCTTTACATCATTAGCGAAGAGAACACAGTTGCTCTTAACATGATCACAGAGGTCATTTATGTAGAGTATGAAGAGAGTTGGTCCTAGAACACTGCCTTGGGGGACACCACTGTTGACAGGTACAGAATTTGATAGGACACTCCCAATTTTGACCATTTGTTGTCTGTTTAACAGGAATGCTTCTACCCAGTTATACGGGTGTCCAGAGATACCATAAGATTTTAGTTTTAGGAGTAGTTTGACATGTATCACTGAATCAAAGGTTTTACAGAAGTCTTTGTGGATTGCATCTATTGTTTTGCCCTGATCGAGTTGTGTAGTCCATATGTTTTTGCAGTATAAGAGTTGCAGATTGCAGGATAGTTTTTTTCTGAAAGCAAATTGTTTATTAGAGAGTAGGTTGTTTGTCTCTAAGTGGAGGATAATGGATTGGTTAATAATTGATTTCATGACTTTACAGGTGATGCAGCATAAAGAGATTGGTCTGTAATTTTCAATTAGATTGGTGTCTCTCTTTTTGAAGATGGGGATGACTGTGGCTTGTGACCATACTTTTTGCAAGGAGCTGGTCCTGAAAGATTTTTCAAAGATTATGCTTAGAGGTTCGGCTATGGCAGTGGATAGATTTTTTAAGAAGTAGACACATATTCCGTCCAGTCCAATAGATAGAGATGGTTTTAGATTGCGTAGTGCTTTTTCAACATTGTCTATTGTAAAATCGATAAGTATTAGATCATTGTAGTTGTCTGTTGTTTGACTAGGAAATACTGGACATGATCCATTGCTGTTTACAAATACTGAGCCAAAGAATGTGTTAAAGAGATTGGCTTTAATAGTGTCATCATTGCAGTCTTTACCATTAGGTCCTTTCAGGGGTGGAATGGACCTTGAGTTTTAGTTTGTTGTTTACAAAATTATAGAAAGCACGAGTGGAATTGGTGCACAGGAGGTTTGACTAGATGCCATGAATAAAAGCTCCATCAACTCTATGTTGCCAACTCTTCTTTGTGTATATCAATACAAATGATAACTAAGCATCATAATCCCGTAACTTTAATGTTCTATTTAAATGCTCTTTGCATTGGGAAGAACAGTCAAAGGATTTATAAGTTGAAAGGAGCTGTTAAGTTTTACAGATTCCCAAGAGCCTTTCCATTTGTCAAGAAGGAGTCTAAAAAGAAATTTTAGGATTGAATTTCTTACGAAGAATAGGGATGCTGATGGAAAGGCATTTATCGGCCTTTTGTGTGAAACACAGCATTCTTTCTGAGGCCATACTCATTATTCAACACATGATGTTAAAAAACTAAGCCTTGAAAATACAAGCTGCTGGTTTGGAAACAACCAGTGAGATATTTTTCTAATGAATTGTGAGACATTTTTCTAATGGATTTCAGATTGTCTGCTGAACAATATATTATTATCAGTCTATCCAGATATTACTTGTTGGCCAGTGTGAAGCAGCATTCCTTCACTGAGCTATCTCTACTCCAGTCACAGGAATGGCTGCATCACACTGTAGACACAAAGTTCTGTTGATGATTGGCTCCAATTGTGTCAAGGAAGCTTGTAAAATGGGACAAAAGTCACTGAATGTCTCACTTTACAAGGGACTCCATTGTGATTGTAAGTTGAGGACTAGCTGTATGCAAAAGATCACTGAATAACCAGATTCAGTTGAGTGAGGTCTCCACAAAGTACTAGATTATACTTACAATTGTAAGAATTACAGATAGTCCTTGATTTACAACAGTTCATTTAAAAACTGTTCCAAGTTACAATGGCACTGAAAAAAGTGACTTATGACAATTTTTCATAATTATGACCAGTGCAGCATCCTGATGGTCATGTGGTGCTTGGCAACTGGCTCCATATTTATGATGGTCATGTGATCATCTTTTAAGACTTTCTGACAAACAACTGTGGGAAGAAAGGTCAAAAATTCACTTAACCACTTTCTCACTTAGCCACATAAATTTTGGGCTCCTTTGTGTTCATAGGGCAAGGACTACCTGCAGAATTATTTTAGGAAACTCATACTTCAGCATCTCTTTTTCACTAGTGATTGCAGGCTAGAAATTAGGTAAAAACTTGTATAATGAGCCACAGTGGTGCAATGGTTAGAGTGCAGTACTGCAGGCTACTTCTGCTGACTGCTTGCAATTTGGCAGTTCAAATCTCACCAGGCTCAAGGTTGACTCAGCCTTCCATCCTTCTGAGGTGGGTAAAATGAGAACTCAAATTGTTGGGGGCAATATGCTGACTCTGTAAACCACTTAGAGAGGGCTGTAAAGCATTGTGAAGTGGTATATAAGTTTAAGTGCTATTACTAGTGCTATAATAGGGCCATCCCCCCAACCGACGCATTAAATAAACATTACTATTAAACATTACTATCAACATTCTGTTTCAGAAGCTGGAAGAATGGAGAGAAGATGATGTTCCACATATCTGTCAGGATTATTAGCATTCCTGTTGCTTTTCCTTTTGTTTCTTGCTTAAGATTGCTCTTGATTATGGCAATAGGGCCAATAGCAAACAGATGCTTCTTCACTGTATGTGGTCAAATCAGGACTGAAAAATTACCAGTCATGAGTGCTTCAATGAGAATTCCTCTTCTGAATAATGTGATGGATTCTAAGGTCCAAATTACCTTTTACAACCCTGTGATTCTAGTATGAAATGATAGCAAAGAAGACAAGATGGCCATCCATTGACATATCTGTCTCTTCACTTGATAGAAAATTTGGGGGGCAGCACTCAATAAGTGGAAAGATCCCCAGTTTAATGAAACTGGGCTTAAAGGGAATAGTTCAAGAAATCTTCAAGACATTATTTATATTATTCTTCCAATGTCACAGAATGAATTGAGTGATAATGGCTTGCCTGAGATTTTAAATAAAAAGAAACAATAAGAAATGCCAATCATATTAACATTTTCCAAGCTGGAAAGGCCCCAGTTCACTACAAATTTTCTTTTTATCTGTTTTTTCTCCAAATCCAATACTAAAACATGAGGACTAGCCAAAAACATTAGATATATATGTGGTATTTCTTTCAGTCCTGGAATAATGTCATCCAAATTCTCCGGGTTTGGTAAATCAAGAGTATCCTTGAATTTAATCATACTTGATGTTTGCTGAAGATGAATTTCATTTTGATTTTATTATTTATTATTATAATGAAAATAAAACTCACCATCCTTTTAAAGAATGGCTTTAAAGTCTTTCATCTCATTTTTGAACCACATGGGCTTTCCTATCCCCCCAAAATACAGTTCAGAGAAAATGTGAAAAAAAATGTGGTACTGTATTCAATTAAACAAGAACAGCACTGAGATACAGGCTGCTAGGCTATAATTGCAAAGCTTTCTTCTATTGATATTGAACCTGACATTAGGGAGTAAAATTTCCCCATTTAAGTATTCTTAGTGGTGTCTTATGCACACCAATAAAGCCCTAGGAGCCAACTCAGGATAAGAATCAACATGTATCAGGAATCAGTCTTATAGAGCTGTGTTGATATCCCCACCACCATCATCCTTTCCTGTTCAATTTCATTAAAACAATTGCTTTGGAAATATCTTCAAAGATAGCAATAGCAATAACACTTAGACTTATATACCATTTCACAGTGCTTTCCAGCCCACTGTAAGAGTTAGCATTTTGCCCCCAACCATCACAGAGACGGCATACGGCCCTCAATCGTCTGGGTCCTCATTTTACTAACCTCATAAGAATGGAAGGCTGAGTCAACCTTGAGCCCATGAGACTCGAAGTGCCAAACTGCTAGCAGCCAGCAGTCAACAGAATTATCTGCAGTACTGCATTCTAACCATTGCATCACCACGGCTCTTAATGATGATAATTTCAGGAATATATTCAAGTGTGGAATGTGATATTCTTGCACAATCATTGCTGCAATGACACAAATAAGTTTGTATGAATCATCTGTCTAGTCTAGTGAAGAGAAGAATCAGTGGAGACATGATAGCAGTCTTTCAATATTTGAGGGGCTGCCACAGAGAGGAAGGAGTCAAGCTATTTTCTAAAGCGCTTGTAGGTCAGATGGATGGAAACTGAACAAGGAGAGATTTAACCTGGAAATAAGGAGAAACTTTCTGATAGTGAGAACAATCAACCAATGGAACAGCTTGCCCTTGGAAATTGTGGGAGCATCATCACTTGAGACTTTCAAGATGAGATTGGACTGCCATTTGTCAGAAATGGTGTAGGATCTCCCACTTGGGTGGAGGGTTGGACTAGATGACCTACAAGGTCCCTTCCAACTTTGATTATCTGTTATCTGTTATCTTTGTTTTATAATAATGTCTCCAGGTGTCTGCAACCTTCCTGCTTCAATTACAATCCAATATAAGACATAGAAATAAAATGCCCATAGTTTGTATATGTGTACTTCTGTATGTGTGCTTTCAGTGAAGTATAGGAAATTAGGGAGGCTGTAGAATTATAGGAAAATGTAAAACAGAATATAATCACCTTGACCTGAGGTTGCCCTTTGTTAATTATTTTTCCTACAAAAATCTGTAATCTCTGCCAGCTTTTATTATTATTCTTATGTTGATTTGATCAGTCTTCATCTACTGATCTTATCCTTTTTGAAGCACCTACAAACTTGCAGCTATATTTTAGCCAGAAACTTAAACTTGCTACAAGCATTATAAGTTATGATTGCAATTCTGTCCATTATTGAGAATTATAATAGTAAAAATGAATAAACCTAAATTTAGAAAAAGAGAAGAAAATGGAAAGACAGAATAAAAAGTGCAGGAAAAAATAAACAGAGAATATAATAAAGTTAAAGAATGAATAGAATCGAATGAATGTAAAGTCACACACATATATATTCTGTGTGTGATATTCTGATATCAGCAAAAAGTACATAAAGTGTTGTCAAAACAATGCCAAAAAAGTTTCATTTTAACCTTGATCAAATAAACCAACTTTATATTCCTTCCTTTTTTTCTAACAATCTTAATCTTTAATTCAATCAAAAATTGTCATACAGTTTGCTTTCTCTTTTTTGTTACTTTATACCATTGCTAAATTCTTCAATGTTTTTACAAACCTCTTGTGTTGATCAAATAGAGCAGGGTCTTCAAACTTGACAGCTTTAAGACTTGTGGACTTCAACTCCCAGAATTCCTCCTCCAGTCATGTTAACTCAGGAATTCTGGGAGTTGAAGTCCACAAGTCTTAAACTTGCCAAGTTTGAAGACCCTTGCAATAGAGAAACATTTTTTCAGGTTATTCTCTTGTTTTATCATTTGTATAGGTTAACAGTATGTTGCTGAACTTAGAACTGCTTTTCACTGGATGAGATATAAAAATACAATGAATAATTAGGGAGTTGAAAGAGCCAGGAAATATAGATGACCTTTATAGCATATGGGGAGAGCAACATAAAACTTCATTGGAGAAGTAGAAATGCACTCAGTTACTAATGGTTGTAGTCTTCTGTTTTATAGTGCATGACATGAAAAAGAATATTCTAGGATCATTTATCTTCATGGGTATTCATAAATGTAACGCATGGATTTTAGTAATGTGATCCAGTGCAGCTAATAAAATATTTCCACTCTCTGTATCTGTCTCTCTCATCATCTCTACTTCAGGATGTGATAGAAATATTTTATGTATCCTAACTTCCTGTAGATATTCACATGTGTTTCTCTCAACTGGAGATTCACACAAGGAAGATAGCTTCTTTCAGATATAAAGAGAAACTAAAACTTTTCTTTTTTATACCTAACTAAATGGGGTTTCCCTCCCGCCAAAGGAAACAAGGTTTAACTCGACTCCATTCCCAAAATATATTGTCTACTTGGACTAAGTGTTTTAGAAGAAATATAATATTCTAGGAAAGTTTGCTGTAAACTTTCAGACAAGCTACGAAAATTTTCAATAGAAAAATAAATAAAACCTGTTTCCAGATATAGCATGCAAAGCTATGCAGGGTAGGAATTGCCTAATATCTGTTTAGGAGTCAAATGTCTGTCTGCTACAAGAGGAATTATTGACATCTTCTCGGGGGCAGGAAACAGTTTGTCATTGACCTCCCTGTTTCATCCTTATATAGGGTCACTGGTTGCTTTCCAGCAGATAAATCTTTATGTGTCCTAACCTAAATCTGCCCTTAACAACTTCTTCTCACTGGGAAGATTTTGAAGAAAAACTTGAAGAGCAGAAGCATATTCCAGATGTCACTTATTGTGTCTTATGCATATGCCCCAATCTTGAACTTGGAACTGAATCTTTGATGGGAAAGGGGCAGCATTGAACAGACTTTCAAACTGCCTTTTAAGGATGGCCTGGCAATGTCTGGCCTGCTTTCACAAAACAACATTGCTATTCACTTATTCATTGGACTGAATCAAAAACAAATATTATACAATCTGGTGCTGATGCACCTTTTCAGGACTGGAATTATTTTAAGCAATGTATTATGCATGCATATTATATAATGGGATAATGTTTGGTTTCTGCAAGCTAGTAGTGTTGGCTGCTACTTAAGAAAGCCTGAAGAAGTGAATTGTCTCTGGCTGATTGATTTTTCCACAAAATGAAGTTCTTTACCTTTTAAGAAACCAAAACCGAAACAAATGAACAGCCTCATTATCTTGCTGCACTGGACTTTTTCTGTATTTCTAATTGAAGTATTTGTGATGCTCCTCTGACCAAAGGCTTTTATTTGGCCAAATAATATTAGGATTTATTATTTATTATCCACTATCTAGCTTGGATTTATTGTAGAACAGAAATGAACTGCAGGGAGTTCCAGGAAAATAAAACAAGTAGAAATATATTTATTTATGTATCTTAGATGAGGAACTAAATGTAAATAGCAGCAAACAATAATCAACACAGAGGTGTCTTAAAATTGAATCCATGGGTGTAATTTTTTGTTTGCTTGACTAACCAAATTACTCCAGCAAAAATCCTTTGATTTCTTCATTTCAGCTTGATGACATGATGTCTAAGTGCCATTAGGGAGGTTAATGAGTTTTATTACCAAATTTAATTTATAAATATAGTTGAATTGTATGGCTCAGAAAACTGAAATGAAGCAGGACACTCACTTATTAATTTTTGCCTTTCCAGTGATTTTTTTTCATAGCTAATACAGTCTTCAAACAAACAAAATACTACCTCTTTGCCAGACATCACCAGACAGAATACATAGAAATCAAATTGACTCTATTATTAGCTAAAATTACACTATCAAAGACATGCTGATGGTTGAGAGATCATGAACTTTTTCATATGTAAGTTCCAAGTTAAGCTAAAGATAAAGAAGAAAGCCAACCAATCTCCACAATATGATCCCAATATGATTAAAAGAAGAACCTTAGAAATTGCTTTGAAGTTCTGAACATCATTGATTGAGAATCAGAGGAACCGTGAAATGAACTTAAAGTTAAGTTGTTAGGGATGATTGAGAAAAAGAGGCTGCCAAGGATGAAGGAAAAGAAGAAAGCAAACTGTATGTCAGAACAAACTGTGGGAATTGCCAAGAAGATAACAGAAGCCACTGCCAAGTTTAAAAAAAAATCTCAGAAAAAACTTAAAGATTTTCAGAGAACTGTTAGAAGAGAAAAGAAGCAGTATGACAACATCTATAAAAGTTACAGAACCAGAGGTGGTATTCAGCAGGTTCTAATCAGTTCTGGAGAACTGGTAGTGGAAAATTTGAATGGTTTGGAGAACTGGCAAATACCACCTCTGACTGGCCCTGCCCCCATCTGATCTCTGCCTCCTCAGTCCCAGCTGATTGGCTGGGTCTTCTTTTGTTGCCCTGCACAGGAGAACGGAGCTGGAAAGCAGGTTAGTGGGGTGGGGAGGGAATGGGGATTTGCAGTAACCTTTCCCCAGGAGTGGTGAGGGAATGGGGATTTTACAGGATCCTTCCCCTGCCATGCCCATCAAGCCACGCCATGCCCACCAAGCCATGCCCACAGAACCGGTAGTAAAAAAATTTGAATCCCACCACTGTACAGAACTCATGAAATACCCACTGTATTTTGATAAGTAAAAAAAAGAAGAATCAGTTAGCATTCTAACCAAGCTACACCAGCAACTCTGAAAAATAACACAGTGGCTAGCAAATTGGAAGAGGTCAATCTACATTCCAAGAGACTTAACAGAGTGTGCAAACTATTATCCTTAATTTCACATGCTAGAAAATAATATCCAAGGAAAATCCAATGCAGAGTTATATGAAAAAGAGGTGTAAAGCTAGCTTTAGAAAAACCCATGGAACATGAAACATTATTTCTGATGCAATTTGTATAATTGTCCCAAAGTTGCTTTTTCAAGAGGCAAGTTTTCTTTTTGTTTTTTCTTTGACTGCATTTTGCTTCTTATTCAAGAAGCTTCTTCAGCTCTCAGAGAGAAGACATCTTCAAAGAAAAACCAGAAAGTCCAGTTGCATCTTGGATAAGCACCTTTAGGACAACCATGATCTGGATGATTGAGAATCTCTATAGAAATTTATATAATTATGAAAGCCAGAAAAGTCAGTTGAGGTTTCATTGATTGTGAGAAGTCCTTTGATTGTGTTGATGTCAAGTTTTTTTTCCCCAGAACATCTCATTGTTCTGATGAGATACTGGTCAGGAAATCACACTACAAATAGAACATGGTGAAACAGAGTGGTTCCAGAGTGGCAAAGAGTGAGACAAGGCTAGGCTGTATATGCTCCCCTTATCTATTCAACGTATCTCCTGAACGTATACTAAAGGAAGTTGGAATGGAGGAAGATTATTGATTTTAAAATTGGAATGAGAAACATCAATTATGTGCAATGTGTTGACAGTACCTTAATGGGTAAAAATAGTATGATGCACAAAATGTAATTTCAATATAATAGGCACTAAATTCTCAATAAATGCTTCAATAAATGCTATTGTTCACTACAAAAACAAAAGACTTTTCAGTCTTTTTTTCCCCTTAGTTTGCAGATTTTTCATCCTGGTTAAAGGAAGATTAAACTTTTCCATCAAACATTTTTGAAACAAATGCTTGGAACATTGAGGATGAATCTTTATAAAGATTAATGGAAGTATGCAGAGTTATGAGAATGAGAAGAAAAAATACTGCAGTTTCTATTAAGCTTGTGTTGTTTTTATAGTGCTGTGGGAAACTGCAATTATTCCTTTACTGTCATGCTTATTTTTGGAGATGTATGGGTCATTGTACCTCTAAAATTATAAAGCCTTCCAGCAAAGATGTACCAATATATAATTTTTAAAAATTCTTGTGGAGAAAGTAAGGTAAATATTATCATCTGTATGGGACATTCATCACCAAACCACTTGGGCTATGCAGTTGTATTGTAAAAACGGAAGATCATAAATGCCTGATCTTTATAGGACATGATTGACTGTGGCTGTCCAATATTATTTAAGAGAAACCTTAACCAAAAAGAGCTGTGACATCTAAATCTAACTCTAGGATTGTCTAAAATAGCTATCCTCTAAATTTTAATTGTTGGTAGCATGCAATACTTCACCAATCTTCTTTGAAGGTCTTGAAATATCTTAGTAATAATTTATTATCAGACTCAGCTGAGTAGCTGAGTAGTAAATGTTGAATAATGTTGCATGTCAATGGAGAAATCTTAAATTAATAACTGCTCAGCATACCTGCTATTTATTATGTCTTTATTATTTATTACAATGACTAATAGCTACCTTTCAAAATAATAGCCCTCCCAACTTGACTTACAAGTGAAACAATTATAAATAAAATAAAACAATAAATATTATTTTAGAAGAGGAGAAAACTAAACCTCTAGAATTTTCTCATAGGGCAGTTGGTGTAATGGTTCTATTGTGTGACACAGAGATTGGGAAAGAGAAGAAACAGAACCAGGGTTCAGAAGGAGTTGTCTACCTACCTCACCTCGCCGATGTTGGGGAAAGAATAATTCTGGTTGGTCAATCATGTTTTGAATACAAAAACTGCTATCATAAAACCTTTATCTTGTTTTATTTTCATGCATTAGATCAATTATGGTATAGAGATGCCCAGTTGACATGTCTCAATGTTGGGTACACAATAAAAGAGACAAGGTATTCTAAAGGGAAAACGTAGTGATTGTGTGTGTATATGTTGATTATGACTAATGGTTTAACTGATTTCAATGGGTTATTTTAAATATTCTTATCTTGTTACTTGTTGCAAAAAAGGACTCCTACTTTGGCTCACAACAAAATCATCCTTGGTAAAAGGAAAGTAGTCACTTTAGATCTCTCTCCCTGCCCCACTCTGATATAAGCTATGGAACAGTGCAAACATTGAATATCTTGCATAAGTTATTGCTATTTAACACAATGCCATTATAATTGTAATGCACGCGGGGCTGCAAAACAGCTGGCAGATACAACTACCGGTAACCATATTGCATGTTTTTATTTAAAATTAGAACCAGGCTGAGAAATGATCCTGCATTTTTTCCTTCCATTTTCATATAAATTGGTGAACAGATATGGTATTATTTGCTTGTATTTAGTTACAAGTTGTTTGGTAGAGTCTTCTGTCCAGTACTTTAGAATTCGGTTTTGCACTTTTCAATTAAATCCCATGAAGAATCTTTTATTTGTATTTCCGCCCCCCCCCCCCCCCCCCAAAAAAAAAAATGATGCTATTTACATTTCTGAGAGACAATCATGTTGGAGACAAGGAGGTTAAGCAAAGTGACTTGCTCATTTTCTCTCTTCTAAATCTTCACAACTAAATCGAAGCTTCCCATAGTTTAATTCACCTGTCTCTGAGCTGTGAATATGAATGTAAAGCCAGGAAACAGATTTCATCTTCATTTTCTCCTCCATTAAACAACAAAGAATAAGGAAAAGAAACGTCTCTTCTTTAAAATTTGAAGAGATACTGCCACTTCAAGTAAATTCTGTCTGATACAGAGCAATGTTCTATCTTTATAACACAGTATAAAACATACTTATTAATTATGATGCAATAAAGAAAATAAAAGTATTTAGTTTGTCATGGTTCCAAGAATTCAACAGTTCAATCAATGCACTTATCTCCCCTGGCAAATCTCACTTTTTTTCCTACTTGATTGGTCAAATGTAATTTTCTAGAAAAGCAGTGTTGTCTTATGGTGAATCTTACTGAGCACAAGTATACTTGAACCATGGCAAGTTGTTTGAATAAGAAACATCTTGGTTGGAAATCATATAGTCCAATCCAGCTGTGTTTATTTCAGTGCTTGCATATTCAAATAAACACCAATTGTTTATTTGTGTGCACGATCCATATACATATGTGAACATTCAAATAAATTCTCAGAAGTTTATTGAAAATATTTCAGAGGTAAAAACGGAGTATGTGCAGTTGACTCTAGCTCTAAGCAATTTTGCTGGTTAAATCAGATGCTAATGTTAAATAATCCATCTTGGATGGATGTAATTTTTTTTAAAAAAGTTGATTAAATTGATTTAACCAATGATTCAATCTTTGAAAAATACAAATGGGTTTAATATAGGAGAACATACTCTTGGACTTGAGTATGAGAAAGAGATTCAGCCATGAGACATACTGGGTGGCATTGGATCTTTGGTCTAACCATTATATGCAGTACTTGTAAATTATATTGTGTAACTGAAGTTCTCAGGGTTGTGTTTTGCTGATCACTTGAAAAAAAAGATGGGTCTTGGCAGATCCTTCAAGAAATTTGGGTTTCATTTTGCTTTCCTCCAAATCAATACATGTAGAAGCAATAAAGTTAAATGCTGCAATGTTTTGCAGAACAAGTTATGAAATTGACACTATTTGTATCTGTGTTTACAAATAGGCAGTCGTATGAAAACCATAAGGCTCCACACCAAGGCTTGTTTACATGCCCAACATTATGCAAAGCAACCTTGATCTATGCTATTGAAAATAGTTGATAGGTCACAGGTATAACATATTTAATAATACATGTATAACATATTTAATAATACATGTATTGACAGCGGTGAGAATGGTTTATGCACAATATTAGAAAAATGAAAGTATACCACCAAAAAGAGAGATAATAAGGAAAATAATGGCTTGTGCAGAATCTGATAGATTAATTTTAATACTGAAAGGTAAGGGGAAATCAGAATATTATGATACCTGGAATAAGTTTTACCTGTGGTTGAAAAAAAGAGGGGAAGGTCAGAACAAAAATAGCTAGGAGGATTAGAGTCAAAATGTAAATATTGTACCAATAATAGGAGCATTAATGGTTTGGTTATATTTTTGTATGTAAGGCAAAGTAATGCCAAAATGGTTGCACTGTGTTTGATACTTATAGTTGTAAACAATAAAAATATATTTTTTTTAAAAGGAAATAGTTGATAGATGATAGACATATAGACAGATGGATAGATAGAGTGATAGATAGATTGATAGACAGTGATTGACAGACACAGATATAGATTTTCAAGATATATAACTCTATGGTACTTTTTTGTTTGTGAATGGTACTGTGGTACTTTGGTTAATAATGCTAGATCTGCAGATATACAAGCTGCATTAATGCTTTGAAAATAGGCTCCATTTTGTAATGGGTAAAGAATAACATTTTTAAAAATCAAATAAAAGAAGTAGGTTATCAAGAAGAGACATAAAGATTTGCTTGTTGTTGGCATTCTTCAGAGGGACATTTGAGTCACCAAACTTTATTCTCTGGGAGTCAGGATTTCGGCTCAGAGTTTCAATCCTAGCCATATCACCCTGAGCATGAATGATTTCAAAAAATATGGTATGGCTTTAGGGCTGTCCCCTGTAATAGTTCTTGCTTGCTTTACACTTCACCTCTTCCTGCATCTAGGCATGATTGAAGCTATTTTGAGAGCTCATCTTACCTTGAGAATGTATTATTTTTTTCCCATGAAAGGGAAACTGATCATTCTGAGAGAGAGCAACTCTTAATTTATTTATAGCCACATGCCAAGAGCAGCAACATGCACATGTCTCATGTTTCTGTTTGCATTTTTATTCATGAGTATTTGGGTGGCTTCTATAAAGATTTTTAGTAAACACTGAAAGCAT
Source organism: Bungarus multicinctus (assembly GCA_023653725.1). Lineage (NCBI taxonomy): Eukaryota > Metazoa > Chordata > Lepidosauria > Squamata > Elapidae > Bungarus > Bungarus multicinctus. Next base: position 75,012,956 of record CM042846.1, on the reverse strand, counting down.
TAGTCAATTACTCCTAATGTACAATCTTATAGCATGTTTATTAAATGATAATATTGAACTCTGTGACAGTTTTATTTCTGAGAACACTGGGGCTATATTGCAGGGCTGCTGAGAAATAACATATTGTGGAAAACACAGGATTGAAAGTCAAGAACAATTAGAAAAAGCAGATGTCACTGAATTCTACTATAGGGGCAAAAAGCTGCCAGTGTATAGCTAACTTTGTAATATTAATAGTAATATTTCAAAAGTTGGATCACGGTGAATTGCTTAATGAAAGAAACAATATTAAACAAGTTTTTCCTGCAGAATTGACAAGTTTAATATCCAAACATATCCATTTAAAATCCCAAGCTTAAAAATAGGTGCAAACAGTCTACAACTCACAATAACTTCTCCTTCTCCTCCTTTTCTTTCTCTCTCCTTTTCTTACTTACAATCTTTTTGTCCTCAGTAATTCCTAAGTATGTAACTTCTGGCATCTTCAGAAGTAGGTAGATAAAAAGTAAAATGAAGCATCAGGATAAATCCAATGCTGCTTTTCTGCTTTCTCTCACAGTCCCTAAATCAAGGCATATCCGGCTCTTATCATATTCTTCTTTTGCTGAAATAGTACATGCTTATTGTAAATTATGACATTTGATACCAACAATTTTAAATACCAGGCTGATATGGTATTTATTCTGAGCTCCAGTGAGATTAAAACCAAAATCTTACATTTCATTGCTTCAACTCCTAGTGAATCACATCCTGTGTAGTTTCATTCATGACGGGCAATTCCAGAGAAATAGTATCACAACAGCAAAAACAGCTCCTTCATCTGCAAACACTCCAGTGATCATGGCACCCAGTCAGGAGCACTTGTTTATGGAGTTACATAGCTTCAGGCCATTTTATGTGTCTGCATGTGCACACACGCAAACATGACTTTGAGACAGTTTTGACTCCTGGCAACAGCTTGGATGAATCTGCAATTTTCTTGGCAAGATTTCAGAAGTAGTTTGCCATTGCCTCCTCCCTAGGGCTGAGCGGAAATGACTGGCCCAAGGTCACCCATATGGCTCTGTGCCTAACACAGAATTAGAACTCAAAATTTCCCAATTTCTAGCCTGGTACCTTAACCTTTACACCCAAATGGCCTCCTCAGCCCTGTTAGATGCCACTTTCTCACAAGCCTCCCTTGCTGGTTTTCACTGAATGGGTAGACACCATTGAGGAGAGATAGTCCTGCAGGTGGTCCAGGAGCTATGCAGTATTCCATTCAATTTTATTTTCTAATTTATATTTTGTCACAAAAGCAGTTCTGGGATGTGGGCAACAATCAATAAAAACAACACATCTATAAAACAATAATTATAAAAATATAAAACCAGATTAAAAATGAGAAAATACTATTAGGTAAAGGTAAACGTTCCCCTCGCTAGTCATTTCTGAATCTAGGGGGTGGTGCTCATCTCCATTTCAAAGCTGAAGAGCCAGCACTGTCCAAAGATGTCTCCATAGTCATATGGCTGGCATGACTAAGCACCGAAGGCACATGGAATGCTGTTACCTTTCCACCAAAGTGGTCCCTATTTTTCTACTTGCCTTTTTACATGCTTACGAACTGCTAGGTTGGCAGAAGCTGGGACAAATAATGGGAGCTCACTCCGTTACGGGGCACTAGGGATTCAAACCAGCGAACTGCTGATCTTTCTGATTGACAAGCTCAGCGTCTTAGCCACTGAGCCACTGTGTCTACTACTAAACAATTTAAAATCTACAATTTAAAATCTATCTATACAAAGGAGCCATTCAAGTTATCCCTGGTTCACTTAGATCCCCAGACATGGTGACATAGTACTAATTGTACAATTCTGACTCTGCCCATGCAAAGCAAGGAAAACAAAACAACATAAAATAAAACTTGATATGTTTCCCATTCACAAAATGAAATATCACAGGTAGTCCTTAACTTACAACCACAAGTGAGCCCAAAATTTATGTTGCTAAGTGAGACATTTGTTAAGTGAATTTTGCTCCATTTTACATTTCTTGCCATGATTGTGGAATGAATCACTGCAGTTGTTAAGTTAGTAAGGGAGTTGTTAAGTGAATCTGGCTTCCCTATTGATTTTGCTTGTCAGAAGGTCACAGAAGGTGATCACATGACCCCAGGACATTGCAAGCGTCATAAATATGACTCAATTGCCAAGCGTCTGAATTTTGATCATGTAACCATGGGGACGCCATGATGGTCATAAGTGGTCGTAAGTTATTTTTTTCAGTACCATCGTAACTTTGAATGGTCACTAAAAGTACTGCTGTAAGTTAAGAGCTATCATTATTGATTATCGGCAAAATAGTAGAAGAATAGCTTTTATGTAACTGATTTTTTTACAAAGGAAATCATACTGTGTTTCTGAATACTAAAATCAGGTGTATAATAAAGGACTATATCACAGTACTGACCAGACTCTTTCATAATAAACACTTAACAATTGTGAAATAATCCAATATAGAAAATCTGTATATTTGAAATGATTTCTTGAGTACAATTTGTGCATAATTTAGGTGCTTCTTATGCATCTTTTATATTCTGGTATTGAATAGAGTTCACACTGTTTTGATTCCCTGTTCTTAGATATTTTGTTAGAGAACTAATGGGAAGCAACTAAAGGCGTGTCCTAATTAAATCTTGACATACAATAAATTTAGATGTTTTCATTTTTGTAATTGCTATCTTTTGTCTTCTAAATTCTCTTATGTGTGGGAAATCAAGTTTAAAACTTTATAAAGCAATGTATCTTCCTGCATCAGTTTGAATCAATTACTTTCTCTCATGCTAAAGCCTAGGATATCTCACAAGATTGTAAACAGGATAACAGGGAGAAACCATATACATTACACTCCTTGGAGCAAAATATAATAGTTTCGGGAAAATATGTTCTAAATAAACTTGCATTTCTGATTTATTTATTTATGAACTGGATTTATAAGGCTGTCCAACAGTAATAATGTGACTCTGGGTGGTGTAGCCATAATGGTTTAATTGGGTTTAGCATATTGTGGTAACCCAGCCATTGTGGTTTACTCAACAAATATTGTTGAAATGAATCGTGGCTTGAACCAAAACAAAATTAAACAAAACACTTTTCTGTGGCCTTTGTTTTTCTCTGTTCTGTAGCTTGAGAACTACATTGTGGAAAACATGAAGTCAGAAATGGCCCAGCTGCAGCAGAATGCTGTCCAAAATCACACAGCCACCATGCTGGAAATAGGAACAAGCCTTCTCAGCCAGACAGCAGAACAGACAAGGAAGCTCACAGATGTTGAAACACAAGTAAGTAGTCACAATTATTTTCACCAAAACATTGCCTATGGTAAAATAATTTCCATTCTATTTTTCTGAATAATCCTTTTGTCTGATGTAGCCAAGAATGTGATCAGTTTGATTGTGAACTGCATATATCATATAGGAAGATAATGTGTTGACATGGTGCACGGCACAGAGATAACTCAAACAGCTGACAGTTCAAATCGCCCCTTCATTGTTCCAAATTTCCAAAATGCTCCCATTTTGGAAGAACACAGAGTTGTTTCTGACAACTCCAAGAGCAAAGTGATAACAAACCCACACACAAACCTCAAGCAGCCTCTGACTGCAATTAGTCTATCCCAGCACTGTGTATGCCAGAAGTGCACAGCAATAAATCCAGGAGGGCAAATCAAGGCGTTCAGGAAGCAAAAAATCCAAGTAATTAGTGCAGAACACCAGAAAGACTGCAAGGATTCATGGAAAGTTCAAACACTGACATTCAACACTTCAGGAACTCAGCATTTGTTCCTGAAAAATTCCCCTTTGCACAGCGTCTCCTTAAGTCTTATTCCCCAGGTGAAACTTGTGAAGATGCGTGGGGCACTCTTCTCTCGAGTAGCCTGTTCAGTCTGGGCTATTCACATCTTCTATCCACTCTCTGAGCTCTTGGATCAGTAGGGGGTGGGCCTTGCTCCTCGCCTGAGTTCTGTCTCTCATGTTCATCTGCCCCTGTTCCTCCCTGTCTACAAACTGTCCTAAACTTGAAAGGCCCTGGCCTTCCCTATTTTCTTCCAAAGACAATGAAGCCACCCCTTCAATCTCTTTCAGCTCAGGTTCCAGCTCGTCTTCCCCCACAGATTCAGGCTCCGATGGGGGCATGGCCGATAGTCAATTCTTGATTAAAATATAAACTTTTTGAGTGTTTACTGAAAAGTAGAAATATCAGAGTAAATAAAGTCCTAATGGTTGTCCATATTTTGTCTACACAAGGCATTGACTCTCTCCTAGCTGGATAGATCTCCTTACTTTATATTTTTATAGGACTTGAGTCATCTTTATAACTAATTCCATGGATATATTTACACATTGATGGGTGTTCAATACTTGGCCTGTATTTGCTTGAAGTCAACTGAGAAGTTATTCTCACTGATGTTATCAACCAATTTATCAAGATTCTTTCCATTTTTTATCTGCTAGAAAAGCTAGCATTGACAGGAAAATGCTATACTCCTTCTTCATAAGGATGAGTGGCTTTCTTTCATTGTTCTGTGGGTTTGGTCAGTCTGTTTCCAATTGGCCCATAATTCTGCTTAACAGGAAAATGTCTAAAACTAATATGCAAGTGGGTGATGGAGAAAATATGTCTTACTTTCCAATGAATCATCTTTTTAAAGGGCTTACTATGTTTTTAAGATAAGGAGCCATCAGAAGTAAACTTATAAATCAGATGCAAGAACTAACAGTGCAAAAATACAGTATTCATAGATGTAGCACTATAATTTAATGATGCAGAGACTTTTCTCTGGATGCTGCTAAAGTAGTATCCAAAGTCTTGATGAACCAGCATTTGATCACATCAAAATTGCCTTAATATTTTCTTAATAAAATATAAATGTGTACCAGAAACATCCCATATATGTTGAAAGATACTTACAAACTCATAAATTCAAGCAAATTAAGATTATTTTGAAGCAGTTTTTGTTACTTTTTACAAATTCTGTGCTATTGCAGTGCTATTGCATTGTGATAACAATACAAAAGAATGGAAGGGACTGAAAGCTGAAGCAAAGATGTAAGACCAGTCTAATTGAAAGTCATCTAAATCCTATATTCCAATATAGCCATTATTCATCTTCTAGATGTGGGTTGACTGTAATATCAAAGAAGATAGCTCCATTTTGCTGCTTTTCCAGGCTGTAATTGACTCACTGCTACATAGAAGGCTAAGAAGCCCAGACAACATCTGATTAATTCCAGGATGTGCTGGGAACCCATCAGAAACAGGACTAGTTTCAGAAGGGAAGAGAGAGATAACTTCTTAGTATCAGCATTTCAAATTCTGAAACAGTCCATTGATCCAAACTCATTGGGCATCCTTTCATTATTGTTCGTCCTTTGATTTTATCTACCAGTTCACAATTCATAATTCCTTACTCTCCTTTTCTCTTTTCTTCTATTTACAGTTTTGAGCACATGTTATCTAACAGTTGTTCTATTTTAGACTGTCTGCTTTAAACAAATACATTCATATCTCTGATCTTTACATGGGTAATTATGCACATCAAGTGTGTCAGATGGATACACACACAATCATTCTTCAATCGTGAACTATATAAGCAATATCCTTTCCATAATTGTTACTTAAATATGTATCAACATATGGAATAACCAAGATCAGTTACCCAAGGGGAAAAAAATCAGTCTAGCTACAGATATTGTACACATGGTGATGACAAGCCTTGTTCAAGCTCGCAGCTTCTTTTGTTTTCCAGAGAAGGTCCAATAAAAAATTTCATGTGAAATAGACTTAGCTTATAAGTAATGGGATATTAAGGCAGGAAATCTTTGGAACAAAAAACTTACATTTTTGTATTTGTATCATAATGAAGAATAGAGACTACACATTATAGATTTACACTGTATTAAAAGGAATCAAGCTTTTCAAAACTCACCCATTGTGGCTTGAGTCTATCCTATGTTTTATATTACTTGCCGGGGGTATAGTTCCCAGTTTTCCTTTTGCAATTCCACAGTCTCAGTACTCATTGGGAAAGCAGGATTTTAGTTTAATGGCTTTCTACAGCACTTTCTCACCATATGAAGAAAATATCGGACATGTTCAAGTCATAAAACACAGATATTGTTCTCTTTAAGGTTTTTTTTTAAAAATAACAATGAAGACTAAATTGTGCAAGAGATAAAAAAAAATCATACTAGTGCTCCAACTTTTCTTCTCAATGTTTTTGTGTTGTGTGACAAGATCTGATAGTGAACTATATAAAAGAGTCCAATCTGAATTGGTCACTAGAACCAGAGGACAAATCATGCATTGCAAAGATCGCTTGGAGGTGGTAAATAATTATAATGAAATCTACTAGAACTCCCTGCATGGATTGCCCCTGTGACTGTGTAGGACAGATAGGGAGGAAGCTAACCACCAGACTGCAAGAACACAAGTTAGCAGTCAGACGAGGAGACCTGAACTCATTGGTAGTCTCACATTACAAAGAACAAGGAAATACATTAAATTTTGCAGCTACTAAGATTGTTGGCCATCCAGGTACAAAGATAGCCAGGAAAATGATTGAAGCCTATGAAATGGGCCCCTTATCAATCAACAGGAATGCTGCTTTACCATCAGCTTATCAGGTACTTAGGAGCCAAGGTCATGGCACCACAAGGAAGCAACAGTCAATGACTTAATAACTGACTATCAACACCCCAATCAACCAATAATAAGCCACAACCAACTGGGCACCACATAAATACCATGGATAGAATAGCCCAAACTATTCTGTTAAAGAGGAGTTCCCTGAGGATGGACTCTAGCATGAAGACTAAACTCTGGTCCTAGTGACCCACGCAAATTGGATCCTGCAACATTATCCTGGGACCTGTATATTTGCCTTCATTCATGTATTAAAAGGCTTTCTGTGAAAATTGGACAAGGTTGCAGGCTACATTTAAAGCTATTTGCATTATAAGCAAAGAAAAATATATTTTACCATATTATAAGGTCCAAGGTAGAAAACCAGTGGTGGGATTCAAATGTTTTTACTACTGGTTCTGTGGATGTGGCTTGGTGGGCATGGTGTGGCTTGGTGGGCATGGCTTAGAGGGAGTAGCAGGGGAAAGATACTGTAAAATCCCCATTTTCTCCCCACCCCATTAATCTGCTTTCCAGCTCCGTTCTGTGCAGGGCAACAAAAGAAGACCCAGCCAATCAACTGGGACTTGGGAGGCAGAGAATAGATGGGGTGGGGCCAGTCAGAGGTGGTATTCCAAACTACTCAAAATTTCTGCTACCGGTTCTCCAGAACTGGTCAGAACCTGCTGAATATCATCTCTGTAGAAAGCTATATATGAGGTAAGGTATGTTCATACAACGACAATCATTGTATAATATAGCCTTCATTTCTTAAGAAAAACTAATATTGATTTACTTTGCTACTGCTTTTCATTCATGTGAGGTTGGGTAGATATGCTAAGTAGTCATACTAGAAAATATGCATTAACCATTAACCATTTTCAGACAAGTAACCATCAGGTATACAATTTTACTTATTTAGGTGGACTCCTCAAAATTGATTTCATCATTGGAACGGTTGAATACAAAACTTATGCTTAAATTATATTTAATCTTGATGAAAATTGTCTTCCTGTGCAAACTAAATTTTTAGAAACAAAACTTGTGGAATGTAGGCAAAGATGGATGTAAAATGCTTAAAAGCAAATGCTTCCATGAATTCTCAAATATATGATTTCTTCTATTTTGTTCTCTTGTTGTATATAGAAAAGTCTTTTGTTGTGTTGGTGTAGCTATTTTTTGTTCTTATCATCTAGGAATAGTGTTTTGTTCAATATATTGTAATATAACTTTACAATATAACATTCTATTGAGTATGGAAGCAGCTGATATTAAAGAAATAGTCAGAGGAATGCAGACTTCTCTTATAGAGACATAGAACAGAATAGAATAGAATTCCTTATTGGCCAAGTGTGATTGGACACACAAGGAATTTGTCTTGGTGCAAATACTTTCAGTATAAATAAAAGAAAAGATACATATACACTATTTAAGATGATGAAAATGCTATAAAGACCAAATATAGCAAAGGGGATACTACAGGATAATAATATATTAGAAATTGTATTTGGAATCAAGAGCAATACTTGGAATCTGGTTTCCTTGAATTCAGCTTGGCAAGCTTCTCAGATCTGACAGTGGTTTGAAAATGAATGCTAAAAACCCTGTACTACTTGCTGTTGTTGCTGATATATCAATAAGGTATCTATATAAGGTGCATTGGATATATTGATGAAGATGATAGTTATGAATCAGATTGCTTTTGATCTGGGTCTGTTTTCAGTGAGGTCATTTTAACATTAATCTGCTTTTTCCTACTTGTACCAATAATGATTCATTGTGTGGCCTTAATTAATTGCAAGTTCTTTCTTTTTCTTTTCTTTTTTGGTTGTTTGCCTTCTTCAGGTTCTTAATCAAACATCCCGGCTTGAAATCCAACTGCTGGAAAATTCCTTATCTACTTACAAGCTGGAGAAACAATTGCTCCAACAGACCCATGAAATCTTGAAAATCCATGAGAAAAACAGGCAAGTATAAAATGAATGACATGATCTTTGAATGTTTCACTCTTATAGTCTTCACTACAATCCCCAAAGTAAGATGTTTGCTTCCAGAACATGCTGGTTTTTCTACAAAAATTTCTCCCATTATTTACATTCTACTAGAAACAATCAAAGAGAACATTTCCATGGCATTATAATTTCCTTTCTCTTTAGAATTTCTCTATTTGGAGAAGCATTCGGCTATGTTAGTTGTCAACCCCGGAAAGCCATTTTGCTTCCACTGAATGGCACTCTGAAAACTATCCAAAACCTGCTGGTTCTCCCAGGCTTTGAGATAGGGTGATTGTGGGGACCCTATGGTTTTTGTGATATTGAATTAGCTTTCCAGGCAACTCTGTTTCTTTATATATATGTATACTTCTTTCTTTTAACTGTAGACTGCCCAGAGTCATTAAGGAGATGGGCACTCTCCAAACTGAATGAATGAAGAATGAATGAATGAATGAAATTTATCATGAGAAACAATGCAGTCGAGACAAAAGTGTATTACTATACTTTAATAAGAGGTAGAGATACATATATGTTCACAAGGGCACTTTGTTTCTATCAAGATTTGAATGAAGCATCTCCAAAAAAGGTCATTCTAAATGGGGGAGCAAAATAGCCACAGAATTTTGCTCTGCTTACCTAAAGTAGATACATACAGAACATGCACCACTGCTTTGTGGAGGTGGGGTGACTCCAGGGAATGTATTTCATGTATCCAGAATAAGGTATCTCTGAAAGGTGAAGCATTTGAGTGGTGATTGTATAATTCTCACCTTATAAACTGCAAATGGAAATCACTTAATTGATAATTCTAGATTAATATGGATTAATATTAATATAGATTAATATACAATAACAGAAATATGCTCCTACTTATTACAGGTCATTTTTAAATTCTTTTATCTAGAAGTGGTCCTAGGAAGCATTCACAGTTTATTTTGTATAACTAAATGCTGTGTTTGTGTGTTTGCATGCAGAGCATATGAAAAATCAGGCTGGTGTGAACATATGACATCTTATATTTGTGATACAGTTTGTATACATTATATGGGGCATCTACTCAGGTGAATGCTTGTGTGTTGGCTGTTATATGTTGTGTATGTTTCTGCCAGCTGAAAGTGCACTTGGGGATATGTAGAGTTTAAGGCAGTGATGGTGAACCTTTTTGTTGTGTGCACAAAGTGTGTGCGCTTGCCTGCTCCCACAATGCAATGTGCTCCTCCCTCCTGTGCATGCAGCACCCTGCCCGCCCCCCTTATCTGCACTGTGCATGTGCGTGCCTCCCATCTGATTTTCAGCCTGTTTGAGCCAGTTTTCGCCCTTCTGGAGGTTTGAGGGAAGCCTCTGCAGCCTCGGGAGGCCAAAAAATGGGTGTTCTGGAAATACCTGAAGTGCCGAAATGGACCTGTTTTTCAGCCTCCCGAGACTGCAGAGGCTTCCATCAAGCCTGCTGGAGGGCAAAAATGGTCTCAAACAGGCCGAAAATCAGCTGGCAAGCATGCAGTGCAGGTAAGTTTGGCTGGGGCTCGTGTGCCTGCACAAATGGCTCTGTGTGCCACCTGTGTCATGGGTGCCATAGGTTTGCCATCATGGGTTTAAGGTAATGAACTAAAACTAAGAAAGTCCAACGTTAATCCTCCCTTGGACATGGAAACTCACTGAGTAATCTTTATGAAATGTAAACCCTCAGCCCAATATACTGACCAGGCTATGATGTATCTCAGAGTTGTGGTGGGGAGATTGCAGGAGAGAATGTTCTATATAGTGCTGGAGACTGGATATGTACGTTTTGGGATAAAATAAGCTTTGTAATATGTATTTTGTGATTACCATCATGCAGTCATAAACACCAAAATGCATGTATTTATATATAAGGATGAACGTTTCTTTCTTTTAAATATATCTTTTCATTTGAATTCTCCTTCCCTCATAGAGATGGGAATGGAATGGACCTACATATAACTCATCTAAGGTTCCCCTGACATTTTTCATTTACTGGTTGCTGGCACAAGTCACAATTCATAAGTTTTCCCCACTTCCCCTGGATTGTTTTGGCCTTTTCCTTTTTCTGTCCTTCTTCAGTGAAAGGCAGTTGGCAAGCCCCTGTGCCACATCATAAAGACCTTTTGAAACTTATCTGAACTTGAAAAGTGAATTGCTTCATTCCACTGGGAATGCTGTGAATATCCCTGAGGCACAAATGGATAGAGAGAGAGCTAACTCTCAGTTTTTGGACTTGTGGTTTCTTGCATTTCAATAATTGAAAGGAGGAAAGGCCTGTCTTTGCAAAATGGTAATGAATATTAAGATAAACAACCGATGATTATAGTGTCCATACATTCCTGGAAAATGATAGGGGTTAATTTGTGAACTAGTAATCTCTTGTGTTTTGGATTATCTCTCCCACAATCCTCAGTCACTGGCCATGTCAACTGGGGCTTAAGATGGTTGTAGGACATTTGTCTCTCCTGAGTAGAGCATATTGTTAGTATCTCAAAACTCTTAGCCAATGGAGAGATGTCTAAGTAGTTTTGGCTAACATGGCCAAGATCCGACCAACTCAACCCTATATACTGCCCCATTCCCCAGTATCTGTGTATTCTTTTTCTTTTGATGTATCATTTTAATTAGAATGGTTAAAAATTAATGGTATTTTTCTTCCTATTTTTGAAGTGGAAACTCTTCAAAAGCTATAGTGTAATCCTTACAATATAGTTTAGAAATTGTAAAAAAAAACTTCTCCAAAACAGACAAAAATCTAAGTCTGGATTTCCTCTTTTTTGCGTCACATTTTGAAACACTAGAAATCATCAAGAACATCATCAAATAAAACTAAACTAAAACTAAACTAAAATCTGATTAGGAAGGGCTATCCTTCAAATAATCAGGATGAAAGAATACTCAGGATAAAGAAAAAAGTGGGTATTAAAAATTAGCAGAAGACATTGGAAGCATGTAGATTTAATGTTCTGCCTCCTTCCGTAAATATCTTTTATGTTAAAATATTTTCTTATGAAAATGAGAGACATTATATGTTGGGTGTTGTTTAAACAGTAAACACCACTACCTTTCACAAATGTCTGCCATACTTTTTATATCAATCCACAATACATTATAAGGTAAGACATTCTGTTGGAAAACTACTCAATGAATACATTGCTATTTTTAAATAACTTACAGGTTTGATTCAAAAACTTCCCTTTATATCTTGTTCAGCTTTGTTTTAGCATGTGGCATGAACATATTCAGTTATGATTTATTTGATAAACCATGGCTGGATAAACCATGATACTGGGCTGAATGAATCCAGTCATAATATGACATAAAAATAGAAAGTTAACAATGTGTTGTAAACATAAACGCTAAATTGGCCCATTGGACATATAAACTTCTGCTACGCAGCTAGATTTGTACTTACCATAAAATATTTAGCCACTACTTGGACCTTTAAACTTGATCTTACAATTATGGAGGGAATAGAATGGAATGGAACGGAATGGAATGGAACAGAATCTTGACTTTGATCTTATTCATATGGATAATCAGTCCAGGATATTCAATGTTGAATAATTTGAGTTTAAGGAGAAACTTATTGCTATATGATTGAATAAGGAGATATAAAATTAGTGGTTTTATTAGTGGTTCATTCATAACTACTGTTAGGTATTACACTATGGTCTTGAGAATTACACTGGTTTCTGACATGAGCATCTCTCTTTCAGTTTCTATATGGTTTTCATTTTTCCAATAACATAGGAATCCATAGTTCTGTATAAAGTAGAATATTAAATCTGTAAATTTGTAAGATAAAGCCATATTATAACTGAACAAAAGGGAGATCTAACCCCTTTCCCCTCATTATTTCTATATCTTTGTGCTATATGAAGCTAACAGCTGTTAATATATTCCTTTAGTAGGATCTTACAATCTGCATCTGCTAAAGTGTTCAAAGTATGTTTTTCTAGTATCATTGCAATATTTTTTTAAAAAAAAACACATCCAGTATTTTTAGCAGATTTGTGGATTCCATGCTCTCTTTTGCTCTCTATATACACACCTATAAACATATACTGAAAGTCTACAATAGTTAATGAACAAACAACATGTGGATGCTATTATATCCCCAGATTCAGTTAAATGACCCATGTTTAAGGCATTTTGCCACAGAACTGTTCTCCAAAAGAAAAACAATAAGAGGAGCCTTGAGATGGTGTGTGAATAAGTGGAGAATGAGGGGATCTAAAATTAAATCTTAAAAAACACATAGATCTCTGGCTGGTTAGTGTGTGGATATAACATTATTTTTGGCACACAGATGCAAAAGAGCGATCAGCAGATGAGAGATACTTACAACTTCCTAACCAGAACAGGAAGATTTTACTTCTTAAATCTCCAACCAGGGCCAAATGGAAAGTTGGCATGGGGAAGGTTTTTATTACCCCAAGTTTTTATGCAGATGTTGGGCAACTGCTGAAAAGGCATCACTACAGCCAACAGTGAAAACCTGGAGCCATATTATGAAGGCTTTTTTGTTCTCCGTCACTTCTGTGATGATGAGATCAGGTGACTAGAAATAAAGCTGATGTTTACTGGACTTAAGCCAAATGCAAGATGAATCTCATAGCACTCATCTTAAAAATACTATTCATATAGCTATATTCTTCTCCAACTTATGTCAAATCTGCACTAGAGAAGAATTCCCAATTTACTCATGGAGTTTATGAACTTTCCTTCCTAGTCTCCCAGCTGCAATTCCTTTTCCAATACTTGGCTCAGTTATGGTTCTCTAACTACAGGAAGAAGGAAGACCTTACCTTTTGCAGCTTTTATTCAGTAAACAGGCAAGCAGGGCAGAAAATAAACATGGATTTATACAGACAGGAAGAAACATTTTAGCCATCCATGTATTTGGAAATAAAGTTTCAGCTCCTAATTTGCCTATCTCAGCTATTCTTATATACCAACTAACTTTCTCTCTCACCAATGTTGCATGTTCCCTATCTCACCTGGCATCAGTAGAAAAAGTAGACATTGTTCAAAGAGATGTTTACTGGCCCTTGCTCCTTCTTGTCTCCCTTGCAAACTGCCAGACAAACATAAAGAATAAAGTAGTTGATAAATCAAAATAGCAATATTCAGTAAGCAAACAAAATCCCATAAAGTTCAAGTATGAATCATGGCTGACTGGAGATGTTTCCATGAAATATCAGACTGATCCTTTGAATTTATCTGGAGAAAGCAAGATTGAAAGATCATCCATGAATCCTCTCAAAAATAGCTCCTTGCAAGGAAACCATGCAAGGCCTTGCAAGTGTTGAGTAGATGACATCTTTACTCTCAGCAGCGGTGGAGACAAAAACCAGGCAACCTCATTTTGTAATCATTATTTTTGAATGTTCAGCTTAATCCTTTAGTAGATGTTAAAGACATTCAAACAGCTTAAGCTTAATTTGACACGTGGTGAATTTTACCTTCTTGGGATTTAAAAAATCTTAAATAAAGTCTCAAAAATGTATAAATTAAATTTAATTACACAAGCAAGTGTCACATTCATGGGTAACAATGAAGAAGGAAGTGGATGTGGCAATAAAGAAAATACTGTGTTTCATCACATACGTATAAAAAAACAATATTCATTTTTGTGCACATTTTTTCACTGTTATTTATTAGATTTATAAGTAATTGTTCTCAAAACATGAAATTACTGCTAACAAAGAGCTGAAAATAATAAATCAGATTAAATCTTTCACCATTCTACATCATAGGGAAAGAAGGTAAAAAAAAGATAAAATAAATCAAAATACAATAAACTGTAAAAATTGAATTTTATGAAGGACTACTTTGAATTTTATTTTTAAAGGAAGTTCCTTTTTGGAAAATACATGAGCTAGCTTCATGGAAAGAATACTGGTCGAGTGAAATATGATGTTTGTGTCACTTCTAATTTTCTCTTTGGAAGAACCTTTGTATATTTTACTTTGATTACTTCTTTCAAATCATTTTTCATTTCCATAGTCTCTGAAGACATTATGTACCTCACATAACCTTGCATTTGGAGAGCATTGAGGATGCTATCATTCTTCTGACATTGTACAGAGAAACTAAATCATTTTAATGAAATCATTTTTCTTAAGTTAAAATACCTTCAACCCCTAATACGTGTGTGTGTGTGTGTGTTTGTGTGTGTGTAGATAAAGAGAAAATATTCCCTAAAGGAGTTGGCTATAGTTCTCGTATATGAAAAGAGATGAAATTTTATATCATATTTTCCATAGATTCCATAGATTTTGCGGTTTCATTTTTCAAATGTCATCTTAATAAAATGTATGCAGAGATTGTGTTTTGTTTTGCTTTGCTTTTGCTTTTAATTTTCCATGTGGCTATTGCCATTCTAGTCATCTTTATTCTTTGCCTGGATATTAGTTTTCAGATGGGAAATAATCCGTATTGCACTGTTAAGTGTCAGGTTATGGCCAAAGTAGAACAGCAGAATGGAGCAGACAGTGGAGAATATCCAGAAATAGGTCTGGAGTATGTTGTTCACTGGGTTTTTGGATGCTAGGGGTACCAGTGGGGATGAGGCAGGTAAGAAACAAGCCCCTTTCTTTTTATGTGTGATGTCTTGATATTTTTTGAACCACCCTTTTGTTATGTATTGTATATAGTATACATAGTTGTCAGTTGAAGTTCTCAGTCTGGTCCTCTGTTGAAAATACTTTATCTTGATTGGTTGTTTGGCTGATCAGTTTCCTATAAAAGGAGCTCTGTCAGCCAGGGAGTTTCAATTGCCTCACAGGCAGTATTGAATAAAGAACTGTTAGAAATCATTCTGGCCTAGCTTCCCTTCTTCATCCAGAACTTATTACCTGCAGATATTCTAGTTTCAAATCTTTTTCATTTGAAATTCCCTCCAATTTTTTAATGAGGCTCATACAAAAGTTTAATAAGTTTGGTTTGAAATACTTTAGTTTTTTTTAAAAAAAATACTAATATGAGATATTATCAAGTGGAATAAAACCATGAAAAGGGATTGTTCCACCCTCCCCTTTAAAATCACCATAAACCAGGAATTGCCCACTGAAGGTGGCAGGGTAGAGATTTGGAACCAAAGAAAGAAAGAAGAAAATGTAAGAATAAAAACGAATAGGGATCCGTGTTGCTGTTTGGAAATTTGGCAATGTTCTGGATCGAAGTACCCTGAACTTACCTCTGTTACTACAACTCTAGTAACAGAGTTAATACCTGCCAAAGCTTTGTTTTCTAAAATATAGGGAAGAACTTTTTTTTTAATGCCAGGTATTTTCTTTTGTGAACAGCTTAAAGTTGTTTCTCTGCTGTTGCTGAGTTTTAATTATTATTATGATTCATTAGATTTATATACCTTATACTTCGCAGTTACTTGAGGGAACATAATATGCTATATTGTTGTTGTTTTATTTTGCTGAAGTTTGTTTTATCATTGAGCAATATTTGTGAGTGAATCATGATCTACATACACGTATTTAAATAATCTTCTGCAGTGTGTTTCCTTCTCTTTCTCTCTCACACAGGTGTGTGTGTTTTGTGTGTGGGAATAGGCATAGGTCTTTTGCAAAGCCAGATTTTTGAAGACAGGTGATAAGTCAGAACTGGCTGTATTTAACCAATTTCCTAGGTTGGGAATATGTTTGGGTGGCCTGCAATTCACAAAAGTTAGGTTAGATACAAAGAGATCTTGATCCATTCCACATGCATAATCCGCACTCTGCTCCAACCCCTTCAATCTATTCATACATGCTAAAACAAACATGTGACATTGAAATGTGTTTGTTTCCCCAGTCTATTGGAACACAAGATTCTTGAAATGGAAGAAAGGCATAAAGAGGAACTAGATACATTAAAAGAGGAAAAGGGGAACCTGCAAGTTTTGGTGTCTCGTCAAAGCTACATTATCCAAGAACTTGAGAGGCAACTAAATAAAGCAACAACCAATAACAGCATTATGCAGAAGCAACAACTTGAACTCATGGACACAGTACATAGCCTGGTCAGCATTTGTTCTAAAGATGGAGGTAAGATGGTATTAGTTTGAAAAATAAACAGAGATAGATAGATTGAATGTCTTTAGTGCAATGAATGACTTCATTCATTCCAGTATATAATTCCCCAAACTAGTTAGTGGAAAAAGAAAGAACAAAAAATGTGCCTTCCTCAGTATTTCCACTACTAATACCAATGGTCTGTGAGGATTGATATTGATGATTGTAGACCAGCAACATTGGAACTAGGTATATAAGTTCTCCTTGAAGCCTAAGAACTAAAACATTTTGTTTTTCTTAAGAATATAACAAGCCATTGCTAATGTGTTAATCAGGTCTGGTAGTATGAAATGAGAACATTAGGTGTCATGTTCCAAAACCAAGGACGATATTGAGATCTTTAGCAGATTTCTGTATTGTTCCTCTTCTATAGAGAGAATTCCCAAATTAAAGCAGACTAGTTTGCACCAAAAAGATATAGTATGAGAACTGTTAGGGAGGAGCAATCTTCTTTTTTCTCTCACATAAACTATCTAAATTGTATGGTCTCTTGCTGATCTGGAATACACTGCATCCCTCCTGAGAACACAAACAACTTTCTATCATATTGGGTGAGGCTTGCTGTTTCTTGAAAAATTATCTATGAATTCTGATCATTTTCAGAGGATTTTTATTTGCCAGGCTTGGGTTGAACATAGACGCTTGCCATATTGCAGATGGGTATAGATCATGTGGTCCTTAGCCTTTTGCTCATCTCTATTCTTATTCTGGTACTCATTTGACAAATTGATCCTGACTACTCAGACCAACGAGGGCAAACAGTGGAGATGCTGGTCCTGTTGGGAAAAAAAATGGCAGCAACTGTAGCTATCCTGGCCAATACTGAAAGACGCTAAGAGTATCTCAGTTGCCTCTATTCTCTACCCCAGGGATATCTAACTCATGTCATCATGACAGTGTCATGGGATATTTTCCACTTGGCTAAACTGGGTTGGGTATGGCCAGCACGTGACACATCCAGCCAGGAGTTTGACAGCCCTGCCCTAGCCTGATAAAAATTCAGCTCTCTTTTATTAAAGTGCTGCACTCCTCCTGAGTCAGAACTTGATTCCTCTACATTATTATAAAGGATGAAGAAGGCATATACCAT
Source organism: Bungarus multicinctus (assembly GCA_023653725.1). Classification (NCBI taxonomy): domain Eukaryota; kingdom Metazoa; phylum Chordata; class Lepidosauria; order Squamata; family Elapidae; genus Bungarus; species Bungarus multicinctus. The sequence continues at coordinate 74,995,132 of CM042846.1, read as the reverse complement.
TCTGAAGTTGAGAAAATATGGCTCTTATCCTAATTTCCTTCACAAAGCATCATGAGCGGTTGGTTGCAGGAACTGGGCATGGCTACTCTAGTGAAGAAAAAAAGACCAGGGGAGACATGATAATCAGCGTTCAATGATCTAAGGGACTGCCACAGAGGGAAAGAGATCAAGCTATTTTCCAAGGAACCTGTAAGCCAGATAAGGAATAATGGATAGAAAATGATCAAGGAGATTTTTTTTCTAGAAATAAGAAGAAATTTTCTGACAGGGAGAACAATCAACCAATGGAACAGCTTGCCTTCAGAAGTTGGAGGCTTCATCAACGGAGGCTTTCAAGAAGATATTGGACTGCCATTTGTCACAAATGGTGCAGGGTCTTCTGTTTGGGCGGGGTGGTGATGGACTAGATAACCTATAAGATCCCTTCCAACTCTGTTAATCTGTATCTGTAGGTGAGCCAGCAGTAATCTTATTTTTCCACATCTCAGCAAGAGTTTATTTGATCAATGATCAGAACAATAAAAGAAAAGGTGCATTATGATAATGTAACATAACCTTTTTAAACTGCGTGTGAGAGTCTAATAGCATACTATAAAACAAAACTCACCATGGGCATATTTATTTTTTTGTTACAGCAAATCTAATTCTGTAGTAATTTATTTAGATACTTTAAGAGCTGTAACACCAAATTTAGCTCCATTAAATGTGATGTTAGACTTACAATCTAATAAGAGAAAGGCAAGATGAAACTTACGATTTCCTCTTTTGGGAGGGAAATGATTTAGGGGATACTTTGATAATATGCTCAGTGCACAAAACATGTTGGGTGGTTTTTATCAAGTTTGAATTGTGGTGATAAGTTATTCTGGAAAAAGGAATTTTAGCTAATCTACAGCTGAGAACTGCTGTAGGTAAAACATCATGCCTGGCTCTGAAAAAGGATTGCTGCTGAGTAGGGGATATAAGTGTGGTTGAAAATCTACATGATTTCCATCTAGGGTATTTTAAATGCTTCTTGATATGTTTTAAACTATGTTCGTGCTATTGTTCAGCATCAAATAATCTGGCTTTTACAATTTGGTAGACTATTTTTTATTCTAAAGACAATAGCAGACTAAGAGAAAGGCGGAAAAGAGCATATTTTTTGAGGACTAGTAGATACCAAGAGCTTTGGAACTGATCTGTCAACATTAGAAGGATCAATCCTGCTGGGGGTGGAGGAATGGCATTTGATAATTAAATATGAGCAAGCCATGCCTTTACCTCTACTTTCAGTGATTTTTTTTCCTACCTAAGGAAAACATTTTTATCCATGGAAAATTGATTGCATTAACCTAATTTGAACCATTTCTAGAGATTCATAATCAGAGAATTGGCCTAAGCATGCTCCATAAAACATCTGGATTACAAACTTTGTCTCAAATAACAAATGCAAAAAGAATATGTTCTTTGCCTTGGGCATGAAAGAAAGACTAGATTGCTCCTGAGCTCTTCAGGGCTTATTGTATCATGTAATCTATATGAGATTTCCAAAAAACAAGAGCAGGTAGGATCATCACTAAATATTTCAAACTCTTAAGTTGTTCTATTTCACTTCCTGAAATAGTCTGCTTATGTTTTTTAGGATTTTTAGCAAAGACTACTATTAGTTTCATTTTCTGATAATTAATTTGTTAATAAAAAATAAGTGTCGGGGTTGGTCTTGATATCTCCTTTTGGTTTGCATGTAGTGCTTTTGGACTACATAAGATATGTTAGCCACCACTGCAGTCCATAAATAAAAACACAGAGACAAATTTTCCAAGAGCCATTGCTATGTTGATCTGTTTCATATTTGAGCCATGCTCATTAGCTTCCATTGGTGGATGACAAGTTTTGAAATACTATTGGAAATAAATATAATATCCCTTATTCTTTGCAGATCCAAAACAGTCCTATACTGTTACTCTACACCAATACTCAGGCTTTTTGACTCTGATTTGGGATTTCAGACAATCTGGAATCATATATCATTCAATAATAAATATGATATCATCAGGTAGTCAAAAGCAATGTGGTCATGGAGAATTGAAATCCTCAGGTTATAATTTTGAACAAGAGTGCTCCTGTTGATCATATTTAGCCAACCCACAGTAGGAAGTTATCCAACTTAGCAAGGGAGGTGTTGCTCAACTGAAGGAACAGTTGAGTATAGGTCTGTGTATGCTAGGGCCTGCTCAGGGATTTAGCAATAGCTATATTAAGTTATGACTGAATAATAGTGGGGACCAGATACAACACATACTTTCTCTTTAAAAATAGTTATAACAATGTGAAATAGATATAACACAAATATAATTTTATAACATGAATATAGTTCAGTTTAGCACTGACTTGAGAAAAGACCTTTATAAACAACTTCAATGAATTTAAATTATCTAATGGTAAAAATGGGTGTATTATAAAGTAACACTAGACAAGATATATATGCAGAATGTTTTACAGTGCAGAAGGGTTATCATGCAATTTTGTGGTAAGATCATATATTTTCTTAACTAATTTTTCAATCCTTATTCTTATTTCAAGTTATTTCAGTGTATTTTTCTGTTATCTTTTCTTGAATAATCAAATAATACATTTTCCCCAATTTTTATAAGTAGAATACATGTTTTCAGTTGGATAAACATTACCAATTCTTTGACATAATCTACTCAGTAATCTTTGCAGGATTTTATTGCAGTGACTGCTAATATAACATCAATGTCTTCTCTCTTTAGTGACAGTTAAATAATTTATATGCTATGTTATACCACATTGTTATATACAGCTTAGGTGTAGGAGAAGCAGAGCCTGGGAGTGGACTGTAAGAGAGCAATCAGTCAGAAGTCATTACAATCCCATAAGCAATCTAAATCCAGCTTCTCTTTAATTCTGTTAACTCTTATCTAGTGCCAATTTAGTGTTGATAGTTGAATAGATTCTTGTGTATAGGAATAAGCAATGAATCAGCTTAACTGGAACTTAACATACCATCCTAATTCTTCTCACCTGACATTAGACAACATCATTCCTATACATTTCTTAGAATTTAATTGTTGAGATGATTCTAAGGAATAATTGTAATTGTAAGGAATAATTACAATTGTAATTGTAATTAGACTTGATCAGCTATATCTCCAACCTATCTTCAATAGAAAATGGGAATCATCTACAAAGTAATTAGTAGAATTGCTACTGAGGCTATTCAAAAGCACAAAGAGACCAATTTATAACTAATTATTCAATTTCCAAATTGACTATCTTCTTCAGGTTAATTAAGTTTCATTCAGCATTTAACAATCCCTACAAAATAGTTTTGTTGACTTGGTGGCTTTCCAAATATGTTTAGACTACAGCTTCCAAAATTACCAGCCAATTTTCCAACTAAGAATGTTACAGTTCTAGTAAAAATGCATCTGATATTACACTGGAGAGAGCTAGAGAGATATACTTATGCTTGTCTTTATTTTTATAGCTCTTCTGATACCCTGCTTTAAACACTCAAAATCACTAAGACATTAAATGGCTATGGAACAATTTTGGGCAAAGCATCATGCTGATTATTATATTGCTTTAAGTGTGTAGTTGGAATTTTCTATTTGAAAATTTGGTCTACTAGGAAAACTAATGTGTCATAGGAATGCCTTTTGAACCAGAATCATCTGTAGTGGAAGAAATTGAAACATTTTGCTTGAAAACTTTACTCTTGAAAAGCTGGAAGTTCCCAGCTGTGTAAAAAGCTTTTTGTGAAACAAAATTAAGTGAAATGTACATTTTGTGTACAATGGAGGCTAGGAAGGTGAGTCTTTTGAGAAGGTGTATGCAGAAAATTTAAAGAAGTCAGTAAGAACAGGACAGACACAGACTTCAGAGGATAATTAGGACTGCAGAAAAAACAATTACTACCAACCTGCCTTCCATAAAGGACCTGTATACTACAGTCAAAAAGAGGGCTGTGAAAATATTTACAAACCACTCACATCCTGGACATAAACTGTTTCAACTCCTTCCCTCAAAATGACACTACAGAGCACTGCACATCAGAACAACTAGACACAAGAACATTTTTTTCCCCCGAAAGCCATCACTCTGCTAAACAAATAATTCCCTCAACACTGTCCAACTATTTACAAAGTCTGCAGTACTATTACTATTAATCTTCTTGTCACTCCTTATCACCCATCCCCTCCCACTTGTGACTGTATGACTGTAACTTTGTCTCTTGTATCCTTACAATTTATATTGACTGTTTCCTAGTATGATTTGATTGCTGATTGTACCCTATGACTATTATTAAGTATTGTACCTGATGATTCTTGACTCTTGATTAATATCTTTTCTTTTATGTATACAGAGAGCATTTGCATCAAGACAAATTCCTTGTGTGTCCAATCACACTTGGCCAATAAAGAATTCTATTCTATTCTAACAACTATAGTCATTATTCCAGTAGTCCATCTAGCCCAGTAGATGCATACATGGAGGTATTTTTCCAGACTTCAGAAAGCTTTACCTAGAGAGCTCTAGGACTGAATTTGGGATTGTAAGATTACAAAGCATATGCTTTCTCACTGAGATATGTTTTTCCTTCCTGAATGTCCAATTAATGACTACAGTATTTTTCCCCCACGAAAGGATATTCAGCATGGAATCTAAATTAAAGCTGCCTGTTGACCAGCAGACATTTTCTTGGGAAATGCCTGCTGATGGGTGGCTGGTTAGGGCACAGCTGTGGAGCATTTGGCAAGCTGCATTGTGGTTCAATCCAGGTGCAGGGGAAGAAAAGAGACTCTTGGCATAGGAAGCTCTTTGACTTGGTTGGGAAAAAAAGTGGCTCCATCCTGGAGTAATTACAGGTTGGCATTTTGCCAGCAAAGCAAACCTCATTCTTTGTTCACATACTCATACACACAGAGTGTGAAGTAGAAGGAAAGAAAAAGCATCCGATTTCTTAAAGAACATCAATCGCTTGCAGCTCAGTTTCATGCCAGGTTTGGGGGAAGAAAAGGCACCTGTAAGAAAGCTTTTGTTCCACCACACCATGCTGAGAAACTCATTTGATATAAACACAAAAGGAACAGTGAGACCCTCATCAATCCTCCCCACCACCAACAACATGTAACCTTTCTTCACAAAGCTGTTATTTAAAAATATCTTAAGAGGTAAGATTTGAGCAAGTAAATGCTTTTTCATCTTAGATAAATATTAACTTAAAAAAAAAATAAAGTTTGGTTATTTTATGTGGCAGTTCGGCAATTCGAATCCCTAACGCCGCGTAATGGAGTAAGCTCCCGTTACTTGTCCCAGCTTCTGTCAACCTAGCAGTTCAAAAGAATGTAAAAATGCAAGTAGAAAAATAGAGACCAATTTGGTGGGAAGGTAACAGTGTGTGTCTTCTGCATTTAGTCATGCTGGCCACATGAGCACGGAGACATCTTTGGTCAGTGCTGACTCTTTGGCTTTGTAATGGAGATGAGCACCGCCCCCTAGAGTCAGGAATGACTAACATGTATGTGCGAGAAGTTGGCCAAAAGTCAGCCATTGTAGAGATTGGTGTATTCTTTCCTCATGCTGCAGTCCCATGTACATTTCACATTACCTGGCAGCATGAAAGAACATAGTGAATATTGGATGATGGGTTTCAGCTTCTGGGAATGTATTAGACTTGTGTTGAAGGAATAGGAGTTGTTGTCCCATTGACAGTAAGCATATATTCTAAGGATGATTTTGCTATTGTGCATAGTAAATAACTTAAGTTTCTGAACCTTAGTGACTTAAGATGTGTGGACTTCAAGTCCCAGAATTCTTCAGACAGCATGGGCAATTCTGGGAGTTGAGATCCACACATCTTAAAATCATAGAGGTTGAGAAATACTGATAAAGAAGGCTGAAGACTGGCTTATCTTATATACACTAAATTCTCTTCTGTGAGATTTGTTGTAGGCAGCTTGCTATGTATGAACATAAAGCACTAACAGTTTGATTGATTTATTATGTGCCATCAAATCATTATTGGCTCTTAGCAGTCTCATAGGTTGATTTTCTCATTTTCAGATTTGTTCTATTAAACAAAACTTTTTATTAAACTTTTTATTAATAAAAAATAACAATGGTATAAAAACTTTATTTGATTTCTGTAGCTGCCCATTTCAAAACAGTGAGACATGCACATTTATCTTTTGATTTTATAAGTATTAACAAACACCACACTGATTTTACATAAATAGTAGAAATCTCTATAATCAGAATTAATAGTTTAGAGTTTTAAGTACCATATGTAATATCAAAATAAAGTATCAAAATGAAGGAAAGGCCTAGAAATTTCCTCAATCTTTTTTACATTGATCCTATATTGATATAGGATAAAAATAAGTTAGCTATCTATAAAACAATCTCCTCCATCAAGGTATACAGGGAGTCAGAGAAAACAATATGAAAAAAGCAGACTTTTCAACTTTCCCCCGTATAACAGTAAAAGAGTATGTGTAAACAATGTAATCCTCATCCCTCTGAATTAATATATTTAGGTTTTTTGATCTAGATCTGTATTGCAGTCACTGAGAGTTTCAGGTTAATTTAGATTCTTATATATCTTTAAGTGCAGGTTCTACAGACATTTGCACTGAATTTTTTTTACATATATACACTATAAAAAGCATTTAAGTTAGAAACTTTGATTCATAATCAGTTAGAAGGATATAACTGAATAAGTACAGGAGCTGTGAGTTATACCACTTTCATCATTAGTGTATAATATGTTTACTTAGAAGTAAGTTCCACTGAATGAATTGCAATAAATTTTCAAGATGTAGCTTTTCTGCCCATATCCCTCATGGGATGACTACTCCAGTATCTTCAGCCTGAGATGATGGGGTTCACAGTTGACCTCCCACATGTTTAGAAGTAGCCCCAGGATTTCTTCAAAGGTTGACTCCAACTTCTGCCACTGTAACTTGCAATTCAATAGAAGGTAGAAAATGTGAAATACATGTTGAATCATCAGATAAATTGTGTTCAGTATGCAGCTCATTAACATTGAAGTATGGCCACTAGGGCTTCACTTGAAGGCCTCAAACCATTCTCAGCTTAAACAGCTTGCACACTCCATGTTTAGTTTAAGTTTAACTATAGCTTTAAGACAATTAACAGGTGAGTCACATTTTTGAGTTGCTCTGCTTCAATGCCTGTCATGTAGAAATGGAATTGAGAAGCTTCTGTTCAGACTATGCTATTGATTTCTGCATCAAGTTGCTGTTGATGTCTAGAAGACTGCCAGGAAAAGTAAACTGGCTAACCTTGTCAATGGAAGAAATGCCACAATTGGTTGAAGATTTGCTGTGGGTTATTACTGCAGATGTCAATATCATATTCATTTTCTGTTTTGCAGTTTTGCTAAAGAATGCAAAAAAGGAAGAGGAGAAGCCATTCAGAGACTGCGCAGATGCTTATCAAGCTGGTTTTAATAAAAGCGGTGTCTACACAATTTATGTTACTAACATATCAGAACCTAAAAAGGTAAAGAAAAGTATGTGTTTCTTTTTAAACATTAAATCCATTCAAATAGATGTTGTGCAAAATTCAGGCGACTAGAATTGGCCTTTGGTAAATACCACTCTGCTTTTCATTCCTGCTGCTGCAGGAAATATGCAGAAATGACTTTCTCCGTAGTTCCTTTTTTGCACCATGTCTTGGGAGACCTGGAAAAATTGCAGGGGAAGAACAGATGGGTGGAATCAGGGGTGGGATCCTATCAGTTCGCACCTATTTGCTAGAACCGGTTGTTAACATTCTAAGCAGTCTGGAGAACCAGTTATTAGAAGAAATTATTGGCCTAATCCTGTAAGGAAGGCAGGAAGAAAACATTCTGGTGTTGCTTACAGAAACTGCCTCTCCGTTAATCCTTATTACATTCTTGGCAGGACTAGAATTCCTGACTCAGGAACTTCTCTGGAGTTTTTTTCCCCTCCTTTGCTGGTACTTTGCTTGTGTGGAGTGACCATTCAAAGTTACAATGACATTGCAAAAAGTGACTTATGACCATTTTTCACACTTACGACTGTTGCAACATCCCCACAGTCATGAGAGGCCAGGCAAGGATATGCGTGCCTTGATGAGTGATATTGAGTTGGCCACACCCAGCCAATAACATGACCACCAAGCCACACCCACCATCTAAGCCAGGCCCACAGAACCAGTTGTTAAAAATTTGAATCCCACCCCTGGGTGGAACTGTATGGATCTTGTATCTCTTATGGAAAAAGACTTGAAGATTATTTAAAAGTCACATGTATGGTTATTGCAGTATAGAAAAATTCAGACCATTATCAGCCCTTTTGTGAGCACCCAAAACTGGAAGACTTTTTTTTAAAGATTTGCATATGGGAGTTTAAGAATTAAGACTTAAACTATAAAGTCCCAAAGATTCTAAAGACACTCTTTTTTTTCTTAAGCTCCCAAAATGTCATATGAGATACTGAAGTACAGAGAGGCTGGGTTAAGAAAATTTAGCTTTGTACTCTTCCTCAAGTCTTTAGGATAAATTTGGCCTTGTATTCCATCTGTTCATCTTTTTGGTGGCAAAGAATTCACAAGTACATTTATGATAGGCTTTTTAAAATCCTTGTTTACATTAATCAAATGCTAGTTTGGAGGAAAAACCTCCATGTTCAGGGTTTGCTATAAGGCTCTGCACATTATATTAGTTATGTACTTTGTTTCCTTATTCAGAAGAGTTTTCTATGTAAGAAAAGGTAAACAAACTATAAAGTGGACTAAAAGAAACTCTCTGGAGATTAGGATAAAGAATGATTTCTTCCAGACTTATTATTCTTTACTACTCCAGCAATCCAACCAATACTCATTGGACTGGAGTCTTACTATGATGTTAAGTGAAGCGTGTAGAGCAACCACTCATATAAAAACACTAAAATATTCTGTATAATTTGATCTTCAATAACACAAGAAGTTCTCTCTTTTAAAGGACTAGTGCAAACTTCTCTATCAATTCAGGGAGTCTCGATACATCAGAGCCCCTTGGGTAGTACTGGTTCAAGTTGTTCTCAAGTTGTTCTCAGCAGCACTTCCACTTCTTCACAAATGAAATACTTCAAGTCTTTGGTGAAGATGAGCACTGCATCTCATTATTATTCAATGAAACTGTTCCTTTTTCTGGGCAGGGGTGTCAAATTAGCAGCATCACGTTGTCATCGCATGACATATCACAACTTTTTTCTCCTTCGCTAAACCAGGAGTGGGTGTGGGCAGTGTGTGATGCATCCGGCCCATGGACTGTGAGTGTGACATCCCTGTTTCTGGGCAAATGTTTTTTTAAGGGGCACCTGAAACCTCATTTTTAAGGAATCAACTTCTTAACGCAGCTGCAATCTTCTCCCCCTCAAGTTGGCAGAGAATTTTGAAAACAAGAGGAACTGCTTTAATGAAAACCTGCTTCTTTTGAATATTCAGGCAGCTGTGATCTATAAATGAAAGGAGCAAGTTTCCATCCACCATTTTACCAATTTTGATCCCACCCTGTATATGTTCCTGGTCCTGTGACCTTCCTCCCACAGTACCTGAAGTCCTTCCTCCACATCATTTCATAAGCATGCCCAGTGGAAAGAGTCAATCCATTCTCAAAACAGAAAAGCAGAACAATGTGAAATTCTGCCTGTTTCCTTATGTGTCTTGATGCGTGTATTCAGATTTCAACCTCAAAACATGCTAAAAGGTGTTTAATGGCTGACTGCCTTGACCTTGTCTGGGACGGGAGCCAGTTAAGGACATTTGTTGGCTTGAATGATGGAAAGCTAATGTTTATAATCGTCCTGCCACTCCTGTTACTGTGGCAGGTGTTGCTATTCAATCCATTGCTATGGAGAAGAGCAGACCACACAATGAATAATTTAGTGGTGTAAATCTCACTGTCATTGTGCATTTTTCTTTTCTTTGTAATACTTTTAGTACTCAAAATGCAAAAACTTTAAACTTATGTAAGAAAGGATTTTTTTTAATTTTAGTTCTGTACACCTTCTATTCCACTTTCCCATTCTAGTTTGTCATAAAGAAGACAAATATACAAAATGCAATGCATATTTCTCTTCTTTCATCATTGAAACATATACTTTTTACATAGAATACAAATATTTAATATTTGAAAAACCTTTGTGTTCTGTTGAAGCTTAATAATGCTTGAAAAATACTTGAAAATGCCTGCTGTAAATCCAAGACCAATGAAGCCCCAGGCAGCAGATAAATGTTTGAACTCAAATGCCATAATGAAAGGAAGCCCTAAGCCAAACTGTTTCTCCCCTTGGATTTTTGTCCTTTCTTTCTGAAATAAAGTTCACAGTTTTGGAGCACTGTACAAAAGACAATCAGTAGTCTTTGGCTGTATGTGCAAGTAACAAAGACACACAATAGAATCAAAGTCATGTAGTGGAAACAACCAAGCAACCATGGTATGAGCCATTCATCTTCATGCAAAAAGCATCAGATGGATTCAGCAAAAGATATAATAGCTTGGATTGAAGAAAACCATTCAAAGGAACTGGGTAATGACAACATTTACACGACCAGCAAATGGATAAATTTAGTTCCCTTTTATGATCCTGCATAATAATAGATAATACTGTCTTTTGATGAATTGATACAAGCTTTTAAACCTATTGTTAGCTCAACAACAGAGTATAGTCTTTTTTTACATGATCACAATGAGTGAGCTTTAGCACACATTCAGCTATATTATAAGCATTCAAATACATGCATTTGAAAGGAGCACTTACAATTTAACCTGAACCATCCAGCAAAAACTGAAGCTTCATAGAATAGCAGGGGGTTGGAGCTGTTGGCCATAGTAGTGATGGTACTTAATACATATTTTTATATATTACTCAATGTACTCTAATGAATGCAACTTGGTCAGTTTTTACATTTTATTGAATAGGAATCAGCATGAAGCAAATACTGTTACCAAAACTGGCATTTAATAATTTAAATTTAATCAGCTTCTAAGCCAATCTCACTGTAGAATGCTGTTATAATAAAACAATTGTGAAGGAAACAAAGCATACATAACATAGCTAGAATCTTGTAATTAAGAAAGGATCACAGAGCACCAATTAAAATGGAAAAAATATGCCACAAATAAAACATAGAAGGGTCACATAAAATCCATGGGATTTAAAACTTATATGTTAGAGACAATCAAATTGGGTTAGTGTACAAAACAAACCACATGGATCATTTTTTCCTGTGCATGTTAAGCAGTTAAGTATTTTTAGTTATTTGAAAGATTTTTGTGACATCACAGTGATAAGACTTTAGATGGCTTATAAAAATATGCAATCACAGACTATTATTAAAAGAATAATCAAATAATCAAAATGCAGTGGCACAAGAGTTCCCTTCCCCAGCTCCAAAACGAAACAGTGACATGTTGATTTTATGAATATAATCTGAATATAAAGTGACTTTGGTATTCACTGAATTTAGATGCAATAGATTTTTAAAATATTTAAATGGTTCACAGAATTAACCTATGAACTTCATTACTGCATAAAGTTGGATGGGCTGGAATAATTATAAAAACTAAGTGCATTATTCTGTTTTATTGAAATATACAGTATAAACTTGAAGTCCAACTTCTTTTTTTTTAGAGTTGAAAAGTGGGAGACAGGAGTTATACATTAGCATCTTATTTCCATCCTTTCGAGGTTGGTAAAATGAGGACCCAAATTGTTGGGGACAATAGGCTGACTCTGTAAACCACTTAGAGAGAACTGTAAAGCACTGTGAAGCAGTATATAAGTGCTATTGCTATTTATCTTAATAGTAACTCTTTCAGAGGAATGGCTATTACTGGCAGTAGGAAAGTGAGCAAGCTGGCTCTATAAACCGCTTAGAGAGAGCTGTAAAGCACTGTGAAACAGTGTATAAATCTAAGTGTTATTGCTATTTACCTTAATAGTAACTTTCTCTGAGGAATGTGAGTAGGAAAGTGAGCAGGTTGGCTAAAGACAAATTAGCATAGAGATGTTTATACATTTATGTTCTTATGTCTAGGTTTTTTGCAACATGGAGACTGCAGGAGGAGGCTGGACAGTAATACAACACCGAGAAGATGGGAGCCTAGATTTCCAAAAAAGTTGGAAAGAATACAAAATGGTAAGATGGAGACATTGTTTTTTCATTATTCTTAATTTGAAGCAAAGCTGAACACTGTGTCAATAGCTTGTGCTGGGAACATGGCCATTAAACAATAAACCAGAAGTAACCATGCGGTTCAAACTTATTATAACCATCAAGACTCCTTTCTTGATTTGTTTTAATATGAATCATACTTCATTTAGAAACTTTCTTCCATTCTTTCCCTGTGGATTTAGAGATGTATCTATTGCCTTTGTCCATGGTTTCCATTCTTCTTTTCCAGAGAATGTGTCACACTGAGTAATAACAAAAATGTTAAGATTGGTTGAGATCCAAATTCCCCTATGAGAAAATAGAAAACCCTTCCACCCAGGAATTGCAGGCCTCTTTGCTTCACAGGAAGCCATCTACAGATCTCTTTGTGAGGAATTTTCAGAGGATGTGAGGAAAGGCAATCATTTCCTTAAAATTTCTGATGAATAACTAAAATAATATTCCATGCTATTTTGAAACCTGGTGAATTGTGAAGTGATGGCTGTACTTTGCACACAGCTAAAATTGAATAGGGTTAGGACTAAAGGGTATATTAAATACATTTATGTAAGATATGAAGAAATTGGAATCATCTGGGGATGTATATATTTATCCTAGTAATAGTAGTCAGGCAGAGCTGATATTCTGGAGATACTATATGAGTTTCACGGCCCAAATGGAGCTTTGAAATTATTTAGGTTCAGAGCAGGGTTTAGGTTAAAAAAAAAGAAGAGTTGAGATTCAAACTAGCACCCTGGACAGTTCCAAATGGAACTCAAGGTGGAGACTCATAGCTAGATCATACCTGACTTAACTGCAGATGTAAGTTTATTAGATGTTTAACCATGTTTAACCATGGCTATTCCATTTTAGCTGGAAGTTGAAAGGACCACTTCTATTTTAGCAATCAATATCTCCAACAACACTGGAGAAACTGTCTCTGCACTAAAATTCTCTGACACTCTGTAAGCACCATTTTTTAAATATAATCTAGATATTTCATGGTATTTCTAAAAAAACCCTCTCCAGCAACATAAGAGGAAAATTATTAAGCAGATGTAGTAAAAAATAGTCTTGATTCTGCTTTATTTATTGCTCCAGCTGCTTTTTGAAATCTGAATCCCAGCATAACATTAAAAAGCAATTTGTAGCTCTTAGGCTTAAAAGAAGTTGTATTCTGAAGATGGCAGCTGAAACGTCTCAGATTCAGAAGATGGTGACCCAATGGACTTGTTATATGGCAGTTTTATGGGGAAATAAGTGAATTTGGGTTGGTGTTTGGGATAATTCCATATTATGTTTAATTATTCTGAATCTATGGTTTGATCCATAGATACAGTGAATAATATTATTTATTTGTGTAACGTGGGACAACATTTCATCGCCTCTGCTCTTGGGTCCCCATCAATGTAATGCAAAAATAGTGACCCTCAATTTTCCAGATATGCTCTTCCAGCAAATGAAGAGGGTAAACCACGAAAGTTCACCCTAACTCATCATAATCTTCAAGCTAAGAACTATGATGAGATAGTGCTACGCTGCTGTTTTTGGGATTATTGGAGCTATTGTGCCAGCATAGGAGTACTTCTGAGTGCTACTACTAGTGGTGGGATTCAATTGTTTTTACTACCGATTCTGTGGGCATCGCTTGGTGGGCATGGCAGGGGAAGGATTCTGTAAAATCTCCAGTCAGAGGTGGTATTTGCTGGTTCTCCAAACTACTCAAAATTTCCACTACCAGTTCTCCAGAACTGGTCAGAACCTGCTGAATACCACCTCTGGCTACTACCACTGCTGGAACCACTTTCCACATCATCTTGAGTTGTTCCTTAAACAATATCAGACCATGGTATGTCTCCAGGTTCACATACTCCTTGTTCCTGATGTTGCTGCCACAACTACATCTATCACAGTCTTCTGATCTTTGTCTACTATGACAATATCTGGTTGATAGACCTGCCTGTCCATCTGAATCTGGAGTTGCATAGGATCTTAGCCCTGGTATTATCCATGATTTACTTTCCTATCTGTACTTGGGAATGTATAGCCCATACACTATGCAGATGATCCTGAACACAATGCCAGCTACTTGGTTGTACTGTTTAGTATATTCTGTTTCTGCCTATATCTTATACCATGCCAGTATGAATTGGATTGTCTTCCTCTTTACTATGTTGAAGTGAGGGTAGTTATTTCCCAATTAGTGTGGTGCAGGTCTCCTTTTCCTACACAATCTCTCATTAGCATTCTAATCACTATGATATTCAATCCTGTAGACAAATATAAAATCTGTCTGACAAATTTTGTCAGGTTTGGCTCTGTGACGTAGATATTGAACATCCAAGCCAAGAAATAAATATGCAGGCAGTGCTCAATTTAGGACCATAATTGAGCCCAGAATTATGATTGTAAATCATTCTGGCCATTAAGCAGATGTTCATGTAGCCAGTCTGACTTTATAATTATTTTTGTGGTTGTTGGTAAGGTGAATGCCATGATCATTAAGCAAACTATCTACAATGGAAGTTTTTTTTTTGATGGCAACTGGTAAATGCAAGCCAATTGCCTAGTACCGAAAGCATTATTATGTTAACATTGGGGGAGACCATCATACCTTGGAATCTGGGTCATAAGTACCTTTTTTTGGGGGGGGGGGTCTGTTGTAACATTGGATGATCTTGTAAGTCAAGAACTACCTGAAGCATGTCACAGCAGGTGAAAACCAGTCTTGCTTCATCCCAGAAAGCCTAAGTAGATTGGAATGATCAGTCCTTCGACATAAGACCACCAGGAAAATAGTCTCAGCTGGCTAGATTAAAGCATAAAAAACAAAATCCCTGCATATCAATGGCAAACTGCTTTCATATTGCTGCCAAGACAATGATATGGATTTGTCTCTGTAATTGCCTGTAGCTGAGCTCAAATCAAGTCAGTCTCGATGCCTTCTGAAATGCTTCCCATATGTACAGTTGATTGAAGTATCCTAATTCTAGTATTTCCATAACTACATCAGAATCAACAACAGTTGAGAGCATCTGCTAACCTGTGACTCTTATCTCTAATATAAACAAAGTAACTGGTCTCATTATATAGTAGCTGGTGGCACCTGTTCATCTATATCACACTCAAAGCGGGAATCCAATCACAAATAGGATCTTAGTTTATTTTTTTATTAATCCAATTTATATAGCCGCCCATCTCACCCAAGGCAATTCTAGGTGGTACACAATTATAGATAAAATGTGAGAATATAAAAATAGCAAATGCAGTTAGAAAAGACCATAATAATATGCTAACGTGTTGGTGGCACAGTGGTTACAATGCAGTACTGCAGGCTACTTCTGCTGACTGTCGGCTGCCTCAATTGGCAGTTAAAATCCCACCAGGCTCAAGGTTGATTCAGCCTTCCATCCTTCCTAGGTGGGTAAAATGAGGACCCAAAATTGTTGGGGGTAATATGCTGACTCTATAAACCACTTAGAGAGGGCTGTAAAACAGTATGAAGCAGTATATAAGTCTATGTGCTATTGCTATTGCTAAAAAATGGAAATTAAATAATTGAAGGAAACAGAAATGGGCCCCTCAACAATGGAAGCATCTAGGTAGATCTCGAGTTCCATAATGTACACTAGAATTTTAAAAAAATATATTCTAGAAAAATCAGTAGTAACTGTTTCTGTATTGTTTGTCTTTCTTTGTGTCTCCACCTGTCTGCCTGTCTACCTGTCTGTTATCCTCCCCCTCCCCCTCCATCTTTTTGTATGGCTACCAATCTCACATGAAATGACTCTGCAAAGTGTACAACAATTAAATCAAAAATACATTTTAAAATAATTAAAAAGTTGCTATTAATAGCACTTAGACTTATATACTGCTTCATAGTGCTTTACAGTCCTCTCTAAGCAATTTATAGAGTCGGCATATTGCCCCAAACTATCTGGGTCCTCATTTACTGACTTCAGAAGGATAGAAGGCTGAATCTATCTTGAGCCAGTCAGGAATTGGTATTATTTAGCTGGCTTTACCTCCCTCATTTAAATTCTTCATTTATCATATGCAGGGAGAAGAATCATGCATGACTGTAAAAATTACAGTTCTCATCTACGTCATGTTTCCTGTCTGGTTTACCTAAAGTCTTAATTGCCATCTTTAACAAAGGACTACCTGTATATATGAAGTCCTTTAAGTGTTCAAAGAACTATGCAATTATCGTGCAACATTTCTTACTAATACTTACTAATTATATCCATTTCTACTGTTGTTCTATGTCTGTAAGTTAGCTAGTTCAACAATGAATATAGTAAGTGCACATGACATTTTCAGATGTTGATATTTGGACAGATGTATAAGGGTGCTCTTTTATATAAAATACCATACCCAAATTCATTGCTGAATGAAAATTTTTTTTTTCAGAAGTAGAAGGCTCGTTAAAGTATTCCCACTATTGGAAAATGTTGCTTTCCTTCCGGAATTAACTTAATTGTGAGGGATTTAGGCACTGAGTTTTCATTTAAGAAATGCAGACTTAATCATTTGGATTTTATGATCTTTTGTGGAGTTTCATGTAGCTAACGAAGAATTATTGCAACACCCAGAAGTAAACCATGTCTCAGAAGATATAAAATGATAATAAAAATCTGCTTAAGCAAGCATCTTTAGCTTTATTTCATGTATTTTATTTATTTAGCATTTAGCATTTTAGCAGTAAGTATTATTTAATATGAGAACCAACCTTCTTGTCAGAGTCTCAGCTTTTCCATTATTTGCAATGGGTACACCACCCAGTAGTTATACTCTGCTACCCATATGAAAGAGGATAAAATAAAAAAAGTCAAGATGGAGGCGTTATATTTGAAGCTCTGACAGTTTTTAGATGTGTTTCTCACACACAATGAAATTTTAAAAGAAAGAGGGAGATTTAATTGACTATTGTGACCATTACTGTAACATTTTGGACAGTTATATACACATTCAATTATTTTCTCCTTATATAATGTGCCTTTTCTTTTATTAGTTTGCATGTACCACACATGGTTTCTTGGAGCAAATTGCATCTTAAAAGCTACAGATAAATGGCATATTCCTTGATTTGTATTTCTGTGTAAGTTTATAGAAAAGTAGGTAAAGCACACTGAACAAAAAGGATTTATCAGAATTTTATCAGAGTGCTTACATTTCTGATAAATTTACATTTATCAGAAATGCAAGCACTATAGTTCCTTTCTACCTACATCTTACAGTCTAAAGTCACCGTGTACATTTGTGTTTAATTACTTTATAGTTTGCTTTCTGCTACTACATTTATAATTAAATACCTTTCCTTAGCCTGAGCTTGTTCTGCTTAGAGCACATAGTCCTATCTAGAATCATATTCTCCCTCTGTAAATGTTGCTGGATAACATCTGGTTTGGGAATTGCGTTGACATGTGGTTATATATCTTTTGATTGCCTGCCCTTCGGCATTTTAACTGGACCACAGAAATGTGTTTTAAATTGCCCCACATGATGGCCTCCCCTAATCAGAAAGGAGAAAAGAGTTGTAGTCTGCAAAAAAAGTTAGCTGATTAATATAGTTATCCCTTTGCCATTACATTTGATATAAACTTTGTTGGATTACTGATGAAATACAAGGATCAGCTTACTACATTTAACTAGATCCAGGTCACAAGGCACCCCAAATCTGCCTCAAATATTTATATTCATGTATAGAACAAATTTGTAGGTGTCATTCTTTATTACTGATGCAGATATTACAGTACCAGAAAAGCTGGGACCTCTAAGATCTTGATGGTTTATGAGGCATTTATCACTGTATTTAAATTCCATCAGACAACAATCCTGTTTCTCAGGATATTTCCAAGAGGGATGAGCTGGGGGTGTCAAAAAATCAAAATGGTAGCTTTAATAATGTGATCAAAGCCCTGCCCCTTTTCTTTAGATAATTATAACTTTTGTTAAAACTTTTAAAGAGGAAGATAAAAATGACTGCAAACTAATATGAAGTAAGGAAGAAAAAAGAAAAAAATCAGTTAAAAGCAAAAGGTATAAGAAAAAAAATGAAGAAAAATAGAAAAGAAAGAAAAAGATATGTTCTTCACAGCAGTTGTTACCTACAAATATATGTTACCCCTCTCTCTCTCTAGTTACATCATATTACTCTTCTTTCTGTAGTCTATTCTGTCTAATCATCACATGTTTCCTATTTTATGTTTATGCAAAAAGTTCCTTTTCTCATCAATAAATGTAAGTGAAGCTCCACCCCTTTTTTACATGACACATAAGAGGTGTGGCTCTTGTGGACTATTGTCTGGTCGTAGCTGCCATTTTGACATTTTTATTCTTACTTCCCACAAGGTAGATTGGATTGAAAGAGACAGAATCATGGGCCCAAAGTGAGCTCCAGGGTCAAGTGGAACTTAAGCCTCCAAACTCCTTATCCAGCACCCTGAAAGTTACATCTCCTATTTAATATATAACAGAAGAAAAAGAGTTTACTCAATACATAGGAAGTTACGTTAATGTCAAATAACAGAAGATAATATTAATTAATATGTATGAGTTCAAATTGAGCTTGGGCTTTTGGCTTGTTTGTTTTGTCTATGTCTTATCTACTTGTTTATCTTGGACCTGCTTACTTTGGGGAGTGTTGCTTTCAAAATGATAAATGTTGCCAAATCTCTGCATTATATGAATCCCTCTGCTTTTGACTGCTGAAAAAGAACAGAACAGAATAGCAGAGTGGAAAGAGACTTTGGAGGTATTCTAGACCAATCCTCTGCTCAAGCAGAAGATCCTATACCATTTCAGACAAATGGCTGTCCAGTCTCTTCTTAAAATCCTCCACTGATGAAGCACCCACCTCTTCTGAAGGCAAGCTGGTTTGGTTGTTTTCACAGTCAGGCAATTTCTCCTTAGTTCTAGGTTGTTTCCCTTGCCTTCTGGTGCTTTGGAAAATAGGTTGACCTCTGTTTCTTTGTGGCAGTCCCTCAAATATTGAAACAACTGCTATCAACTCATCCCTAATTCTTCTTTTCACTAGACTAGACATACCCAATTCCTGCAACTCTTGGCCTCCAGCCTCATAATCATCTTTGTTGCTCTTCTTTGCAAGAGAGTGTAAAGTCAAAGTAGATTTCATTTGTGGCTTCCTTCTTTGTAGGACTGGCTGTGTAGAGATGGCAAAGGGTTGGCCTAGCAATTGACTGTAAATTCTTGGAAAACTAATAGTCACACAATTGGGCCAGTAAAGGAATCCAAAAGAATCCAATCAGTCAGTGCTGTGTTGCAATGCAGGGTTTTCTAGCAAGCTTGTCTTCTAATGCAAGGAATATGAAACTATCAGCCAAATTATCTCCTCTGTCTCTTCTTCTATTTCTTCAGGAAGCAATGTGGTTGAAAAAGTGAGTGAATGTTTTAAGTCTATGTTGTTTTTATTCTACGTGACTTTTTACGATCAATATCTCTGTGTGTTTCCATATTTTTATTTTGGGCTATTTGATTGTGTGGATATTCTCCTCCTCCTCTTCTATAATTTGTTCATTGAAATAACTTTTTAAAAGTGGTTTATTAATGGTGAATTAAGGAATTAATAGTCTATAACATATCAAATGATTTTCCCTTTCCAAAAAGTTGTTCTGTTGAAAAGCATTTCTATCATTTCCATCAAAAGCTTGATGGTCCTCTTACTTATTCTCAGAAGATAGACTTGCCTGAGGTTGGGGTGAGAGGTTAGGATTGACTTATTAATGGTTTCATTCAATGGTTTTGAAACATGTCCATAAGATATGCTATACCTGGTTTCAATTTCATTTTCTTTTCCATTAAAAACCTCAGAGCTTCCTATGAACATTATCAGATGATGAAAATGAAGTAAGAGAGAAAAGTGTTTAATGATACTGGAGGAATGTGGTACAAATGGGATACCCTTATACATTTTGCCAGATTTAATAAAAACACTTTTATACCCTTCATAGCATTTTCCTTCCATTGTTAACATAAAATCTGCAAAATGTTAGTCTTGACACTACTGAAATAATGCTGAATTCTTTCTGTTCATGACCCATGTTCCTAGTTTCCTTGTTGTTTTGTATTGTTTTGATTCTGATTTTGCTAACAAGGAGATGCTTGATGGGCCTAAATAGTTCCTGCAAAGCTGCTGAGTCAAATAATAGCTTTTCAGTTTACTATCTGGTCCTTATTCTCTTTAGATTGGGACTTCTTTTAAAACAATCATGTTTATGAGATATTGTCTGATATTGTGCTAGCAAGAAAAGTTTTTCTTCTTCCTTATACGGTATTTTGTTGTTGTTGTTAGTTGTGGAGTTGTGTCCAACTCATCGTGACCCCATGGACAATGTTCCTCCAGACCTTCCTGTCCTCTACCATCTTCTGGAATCCATTTAAGCTCACGCCTACTGCTTCAGTGACTCCGTCCAGCCACCTCATTCTCTATCATCCACTTCTATTGCCCTCAATCTTTTCCAGCATTAGGATCTTTTCCAGGCTCTTCTTTCTCATTAGGTGGCCAAAGTATTTAAGTTTCAACTTCAGGATCTGGACTTCTAAAGAGCAGTCAGGGTTGATTTCCTCTAGGACTGACAGGTTTGATCACCTTGCAGTCCAAGTGAGTCGCAGGAATTCCTTGAACTATGGTGCAGAAGTCTTCTCCAGCACCATAGTTCAAAGTCCTCAATTCTTTGGTGCTCAGCCTTTCTTATGCTCCAACATTCACAGCCATACATTGTAATTGGGAAAATCATAACCTTGACATATATATGCATTTTTGTTGGCAGGATGATGTCTCTGTTTTTTAGTATGCTGTCTAGATTTGCCATAGCTTTCCTCCCCAGGAGCAAGCATCTTAATTTCTTGCCTGCAGTGCCCATCTGTGGTGATCTTGGAGCCCAGGAAAATAAAATCTGTCATTACTTTCATTTCTTCCCCATCTATTTGCCAGGAAATGGGAGTGCCAGATGCCATGATCTTAGTTTTCTTAATGTTGAGTTTCAAGCCAACTTTTGCACTGTCCTTCTTCACCCGCATCAAGAGGCTCTTTAGTTCCTCTTCACTTTCTGCCACTAGAGTGGTATCACTCTATACAGTATATAAATATTAAATTTTCCTGTGCATTAATTCCTAAAGGCATATCCAATGAGATAGCTTTCTTCCAAGATCTTTAGCATCTTTATCAGCTTTGTCATTTCAATTCAACAATCAGGTACATGATATAAGTTGAAATGAAGGACCATATCATTTGCAATTGTATCCTAGGTGTTCTTACAGTCTTTAGAATTTTAGGGGACATTCTCTTTAATTAGGCCACCTTAATGGTACCACCATTTCCAACCATTGCTGGAAGACAAGGAATGCCTGAATCAGATCATAGGTTTTATATTTTTCCTGAAAATCAATGGAAGCTTAGATATTTCCAATTTAGGAATAAGTTATTCAGAAGAAAAAAATTTCATTGACTTTGATAAAATAAAATTTACTTTAGAGTTCTTACAAAGAAAGGGAAAATCTCATGAAATGGCTGAGAAATTAACGCAAGTATTCCAGTATCTGTAATCTTTTAAATCTTTTGAATATGTTGCAAAATATCAGTTATCAGTTACACAGGAATATATTTTTATTTATGTATTTATTTATCAAATTTATATAGCTGTCCATTTCACAAATGTGATTCTAGGTGGTTTACAAAAAATATTATTTTAAAGCATCCATTTTTAAAGATTATTTTCTTTTTTTGTCTCAGTCTATTCAATGAGTTAAACTAGACAATGCTTCTCTCATATTCCCAGGTATTTCATCATTTATTTTTACATTTTTAAATAATATCCAGACCAAGAAGGTAAGCTTCAAATTGTTTCTATTAAAATCACTGAGAATACTTAATTGTGATTGAATTTTATCATTAATTTCTTAGGGACTAAAGCTTGAAAATGCCCCCTGTATGATATGTATGATATGACATATATCATGTATCATATCCTTTTTGATATCATTTAATAATTGGACAACAAATATATCTTTGAGAAAAAGATTAATTAGGAAAAACAATGTCTCCATCAGTAACCCTTCTGCCTTGTTATTCATAGCAATTACTTACAATTTCTGTATCTAATCAAGAGAGTAAAGAAAAACATAATCATTGTCATGATCTTCATGAAATTATTGAAAAAGAATTGGTGTATATTATAAATCAATAATTAAAGACATCAAGAACATTCTGCACATTTGTCAAGAATTATTACATACTCATGAAAGTTGATTTTCCCAAAAGTGACAGTCATCATCTGTGAATGCCCTGGCATTCAAAATTATTTTTCTGTGGCTGGAATGATGTAAGCTGTAATACATACAATAAGAACTAAATAGATTGAGGAATGCTGTGAACATTTATAACTGAATAAAAATTTCAGTGGTGTATGTTGCATAAATATAAGCAAGAATAATTAAACTCACTTCTTCATTTTTCCCCTAGGGTTTTGGTAGTCCCTCTGGTGAATATTGGCTGGGAAATGAATTTATCTTTGCAATAACCACCAGTCAAAAACATTACTCTCTAAGAATTGAACTAATGGATTGGGAAGGAAATAGAGCTTATTCACAATATGATAGATTTTACATAGGAAATGAAAAACAGAATTACAGGTGAGTGCAGATATGATTTTATTTTTATGAGAGCCTTTTGAAATATGCATGTAACTGATTAGTTGGAAACCTACTGAAATCTTGAAAGTAAAACAATATTGAATTTTGCTTTTAGTAGTTGGAGTATAAAACATATATGAATCTCCTTAGCCTAATTCAGACTATTCAGTATGGTTTATTCTGATTGTCTTCATGCACATCTGAGTCAATAAATAAGATGCTCTTATAGACCTATTGGGAGCATATATCCATTTGCATGGTTTTCTTTAGCAGCATATTCCTATTTTATGGCTGTAGCTTTCTAATTATATTTCTTACAGTTCAGTTTGAACCATTTTTACTTTGCAATCAGTAAATGTTCAGTGTCTTATTTCTTATAATACCGAGCATAAGATACTCTTGTAATGTTTTATTTGTATTAATTAAGAAATATGTTCAGAGGTTGTACTACATTAGAAAGACTATGTTATACATGTCTGTCTATATTTAGTAAATAAGAAAATAACAGATTTGGAAGTGACCTTAAAGATCTTCTAGTCCAAACCTCTACTCAAGCAGGAAACCTTATAACATTTCAGACAAATAGTTGTCCAATCTTTTCTTAAAAACTTCCAGTATTGGAGTATTCACAAATTCTGGATGCAAGTCGTTCCACTGACTAATTGTTCTAATTTCAAAGAAATAAAATGGAAGGTTTTTAATATTATACTCCCTTCTTAACTTGAGGTTTTCAATTCTTCTTGGTTTGATTTTAACTTTAATTTCTCAGTGTGTATTTAACTTTCTATTTGCCCAGTGTTTATTCTTCTCTCTCTCTCTTTTCTATCCTCCAACCTATCCCTTTCTCTTTTTCCATTGATATTTGAAACAATTTTTGCCAAAAGGCTAGTTAGTGAAATACATTTGTCAATGCTCCTGGCATCTTTTTTCCTGCATTACCACATTTCCAGTTGTCAAATAAAGAAGAGAGAATCTGATGCAATCACAACATCTTCTTGGTTATACAGCAAGAGTTACTAATTAAAGGTGTAAGGGATGAGGTTAGACTTGGAGATAGCTGTTGTGATTCCAAAAACACCAAGAGCAGCACAAAATGTACAGATTTGGCTTACAGTTTGGGCTAAACTAGCTATTTGAACTTGGCTCAAATTAATGCACATTTTGCAAACACCAGGAAAATGTTGTTGGGGTTTTTTGATCATGAAGAAACCTCTGTGTATATCACAAAAAAGCCTAGAGATGAATATTTTTCCAAGATGGAAATAGCAGATTGAGAGCATAAATAAAGGTTAAGTTATTATTTTTCATTTAAAAGATAGTGATCTAATAAAGATAGTCAGAGTTCTCAGTTCTTACTCTAGCCAAGTTCAGCATCTTATTGGACAACAGAGTTTAATAGTCGACACATTCTGGTTTATGTTTTCTTTCAGCCCAGTTATTATTTAATATAATTTCAATGTTATGGATGACTTTCTCTCAGGGATAGGTGTGCCTCAAACAAAGATAGAAGTACTGCAGCCCTCAATAGCAGACAATATTCCTGGTCTTGTTAAATTTTCTCATGATTAGGAGGAGACAAGTCCAAGGAAAGATTTATTCACAGCTTAACATTCAAATACATTATCTTACATAGAAAAGATTTCAAGTTCTATCACATTCAAGAACACAAGTCTTTGATTAAGTGCAACTTACTATGATTCCAATCCACACATACCTATTGCACTAATTCAGGGTAAGCAACATTATGAATAATACAAAAAATGAAGTAAAAACTAGTGGGTTAAAGTAATTAATGATAAGAAAAAGAAATGTCCAAAAGGTGCTTTTTTAAGAGGCAACTGGACTTTCTTGTTTTTCATTGAAGATGCTTTGGTTCTCATCCAAGAAGCTTCTTCAGCTCTGATTAGATGGTAGGGAATGAAAGGATTAATATTCCTTGAAGACAGCTGGTCATTTGCATTCATTTAGAGAGTCATTGAGGCCATTTGGAGATTTATCTGTGTCCTCAGGGTTATCTGAGTAGTGCAAATGGATGTGGAACCTTCTTGGAACTGCTGAAAGGACTGTGTTGTGGAGCCCTGTGTCCTTTCACTGTTGAACACAGATGCAGGCTGTTGGGCATGAGTCTGTGTAGTCTGTATCTCAAACTGAAGTACAAATGGTTCCTATAGTCTGAAATTTTTCTGGAAATCCATTCTTACTCCCATACCATTCGAAGGAGGTTCATTCCAAAGTGCATAGCAAAATGTCTACGAAGATTCTCAATTATCCAGGTCATGGTTGCCCCAAAGATGCTTTTTCAAAATGTAAATTGACTTTCTTGTTGTTTTAAAACATTTCACTTCAATCTCCAAGAAGATTATTCAGCTCCACAGACAAGAAAAATAAACGGAACTATACCTAAATCAGGATTAGACAAACATAGTTGCTCTCCATATATTTTCTAACCCTAGAAACTATAGTATTCTTGCTTCTACTACATCTATGTGCTACTTCACACCTTGTTCACACTTTTTAAAAGTCTCGTTCCCTTTTCTCATTTATTGAAGTCTACTCAACCACAAATTTCTTTATTTTCCTCAGCCTCTCAATCGGTTGATTCTTCCTTCATATTTTAGCTTAACAATTTGCAACCTTTATTCATTTTCTTTATATGATCAGACCACCTCAAGGCATGCATTTTTATTGCTTATCCATTTTATTATTCAATCCTTTATTATTCAAGCCCAGCAGAGATTATACTACCTTCTCAGAAAATAACAACCGAATGAAAAACTGCTAGTGACCTTCTACTGCTGCACTATAGAGAGCATTTTAACTTATTGCACTTCTGTATGGTTTGTCAAATGGTTAACGTCATTGCCCAGAAGATCGTTGGTTGCCCTCTCCCCTCTTTGGAAGAGCTTTATAGCTCCCACTCCCTTAAGAAAGTTCAAAACATTCTCAAAGATCCATCTCATCCTGGGCACCCTTTTTTTAAACTATTACCATCTGGCAGATGGTACAGAATAATAAAAACAAGGACAAATAGGCTGAAAAACAGCTTGTATCCCAGGACAGTAGCTCTTTTGAATTCTGCTGTATAGTACAGTGTTGGTGCAATGTCAGGTTCAATGTGTGGAAGGTGAAGGATGTGTATTTGTGTTTATTTTCATGGTCATGGTCATGATGTACACTGAAGATGGTGTTTGATTTCATTGTACAAGGTGCAATAAAGTAAACTAAACTAAACTTATTCACTACCCATTCTTTCTTGACTGTCTCTCTATTTACTATACATGTTTCCTAACTTATTTTCATATTTCTTCCAAATTATTCAGTTCTCATGTCCATGTATCAAAAAGGCAGAAGCATGAACATTTATACAGAATTGATGCAGAAGCATATACATTGGTTTTGCTTATTTTCACAAATATTTACACCTCAAAACACACTCACTACTACCTCCCAACCACCATCTATATATCATAAAATATATCTATTCATTTCCTCTATTTTAACTTTTTAATCAAAGTACACAGATTTCCTTTCATCTTTGTATAGCTTGTGATCATTTGGCCCATTTTCTCTCTCAAACACAATTGCCTTGGTCTTTAAAGTATGTTTTCAGATCCATGCATTTTGTTGTATCTTACTATTTAGCATTCATTACAAATTATTTCAGTTATTTCAGTCAGAACTGAAGAATCTTTTTGGATGGGATGCAAAAAAGTTTTCAAGGAAAAAACAAGAAGGTCGGTTACCTTTTGAAAAAAAGCACCCTTGGAACAACCAAAGTCTAGTTTTACTCCAAGCAAATACACACCATTCCCTGCAAGTGAGAATCTCTAATCTAAAGACTACCTTACAAGCCAACAAATCAGTTTAGTGTATATGTATTCAAAATAAACACATACTCGTGTATTTATATATTCAAGTATGTACATAGCAGGAAGAGAAAGAGAGAGGGCAGGGAAATGCTTATGAATAATGACAACCCTTAGCAATATGCAGATTGATTTGTCTTGGGAAACTGACTTTTATCCAGTTAACTCTTTTCATTTTATTAATATATAATGGTGGTTTTCAAGGCACTACTATGGGAAATGGTTACAGGCATATGAATAAGACTTCATTCCCCTTGCCAAACACAGAAAGGCTACATACGCTGTTGAAGAACTAAGAACAGAAGTTCAATGCCATAGATTAGACTTGGTTCTTGTCTTAGATTTTATCAATGTTCATTTCTTCTCTTTGAGTTCCATCAGTTTTCAGCAGTTTTATTCTGAATATTTCTCAGGAGGAATGGCCTATTTATGTGCAGTCACCCATCCAAATGGACGCTTTTTCCAAGATGATGAAATGATTAATTACAATAATGATTCTGCATCTAATTTTCTGTTTAAAAAAGGCACAGCAAATGTGATTCAAACACCACCATTTCCTTCAGGAACAAAAATAGCCAACCAAGCAACTGGTTTCCAAGTTGGTTTGGGCATTTGTTCAAAGAATACTAAAATAGAAAGATGAAAACAAAACAAAACAAAACAGGGCTGTGGGAGAAAGGAATATATATAAAAGGAATATATAAAAAAGGCACTCAGTGCCTTTTTTGCACTGAATTCTCCTCACTGGATAAAGAACACCATTCCAACATTTCATTACAATCACTGATGTAAGAATTCAGAGTCTACAAACTAATCCATTGCATCTGAAAAAATATGGAAAATCATCTTTCATACTGTTCTGTAACCCCCCTATAGAAAGTTTGGACTCAGCCTGGATCAGTCCCAACTGGTGATTTCAGAAGTGTTCTGTTTATTCTCTGTGCTGTTTGTATTTCTTTCTTTCTACTACATTTTATTAGTCTAAGAATCTCTGATTTGGTGCAGTAATGCTGAACATATGTACATTAAGAAATATCCTCACTTTTCAAAACCATACAATTATGAAGTATTTTTTTTTCTGGGAAGTCAAGATCCCAACTAAAGTATACAGAGTATCCAAGAGCTCCCCAAAATATTTGATAATATATGGCATTTGCTCAATTACATGGGGTGGATATTTGTATTGGATGGAGATTGTCTTTTACATTACTTTCCTGCACAGGAAATAAAGAGTATGATATGTCTATGAATCTATATAAGTGAAGGCATTTGTGGTTTAAAGATTGATACAGTTTTAGATCATAGACAAATATACATTTGTTATTCCATTGGCCCGAATGAATCCTCAGATAGATTTATCGGGAAATCGAGTAAGTGGGAGAGAAAGGTTTGCAATCATACATACCAATTTGTTTCAGGAATGACTTAAGTTTAATTTTGTTTTTTCTTATATGTTTGTCTCAGAATAGTTTGGCCAGAACAGTTCTTCACGTTACAGACATCTCTGGCTTAATTGCCCCAGCTAAAATATAATGTTCTCCATTGATTCTCCAAGCAAAAAGCATATGGATCACTAGTAAAATAGAATGGTTGAGAATATATAAGGGAAAATGGGCAGAAAGAAGCAGTTCAGCCTATCCCAAAGGTAAAAGTCTGTAGAGATTCTCAGTCATCCAGGTCACAGTTCTCCCAAAGATGCTTTTTCTGGAGGCAGCTGGACTTTCTTGTTTTGTCTTTGAAGATGTTTCAATTCTCATCCAAGAACTTCTTCAACAGATAAGACAGTGGGGAATGAAGGATTTATATCCCTTGACTTTAGCTATACAATTTGGGATGAAAACCCTTTGAGTGGTGTGGGATTAGGAATGGATTTCCAGAGGAAAAAAAATTGCAGACTACA
Source organism: Bungarus multicinctus (assembly GCA_023653725.1). Lineage (NCBI taxonomy): Eukaryota > Metazoa > Chordata > Lepidosauria > Squamata > Elapidae > Bungarus > Bungarus multicinctus. The sequence goes on along the minus strand of CM042846.1, from coordinate 74,966,518 downwards.
GGAACCAGGACCACAACTCAGGTGACCCTGAGGACACAGATAAACCTCCAAGTGCTTCAACGACCCTCTAAAAAGGATGCAAATGACCAGCTGTCTGTAAAGAACATAAATCCTTCCATTCCCCACTATCCTGTCAAAGCTGAAGAAGCTTCTTGGATGAGAAATGAAACATCTTCAAAGAAAAAAACAAGAAAATCCAGCTGCCTCCAGAAAAAGCACCTTCGGTTATCCCAAAGGTGCTTTTTTTCCCCCCAAGAAGCAACTGGACTTTCTGGTTTTTCTCTGAAGACATTTTGCTTCTCATCCAGGAAGCTTCTTCAGCTCTGAAGAACTTCTCATCCAAGACACTTCTTCAGCTCTGAAGAACTGAAGAAACTTCTTGGATGAGAAACAAAACATCTTCAAAGAAGAACCAGAAAGTCCAGTTGCCTCTTGAAAAAGCACCTTTGGAACAACCATGACCAGGATGACTGAAAATCTCAGACTATGTGAAATGGCTTCAATGAGTTTGCATCACTTTGACTAGAGTGGTTGATTCTGAAGATGTCTTTGCTTTATGAATATTATGCAGCAATTTTGAAATGAATATATCTGATTATCTTGATACTTTGTCTAGTCCAGTACTGTTCAGTCTGATTGAGAATGTCTTCTGCGTGGCTTTTTTTGTGTATGTGTTTGTGGAAAAGAAAGCAGTTTTGTGGACTATTGATCTTTCACTATCAGTATCACTATGGAGAACTGATTATCTGCTGCTGCCTGCTGCTTAAGATATCTGGTTATTGAGCTTAACATGGCTACTTGATTGGTAGTCCTGTCTCCTTTGACAAGGAGAAAAACTTTGATTCTGTTTATAGAACTAGAGGCAAAGAAATCTCTGGATTGCATCTACCTATGAAGGTTTAACCTCCCTTGCTCAGATTTTTAAGATACATTTTCTTCTGTATGTTATGCATTTGTTTGAAATCCCATTTCTTAGGCTGAAATAAGTTGATACATTAAAGCAATATATCTCCTTTGGAAGAAGATTTATACAGTTTTAAGAGATGCTTTTGGGAGAGGTAATTGGAAATTAAGTGACCCAGATTAGACCTGGAAACATTATCCTATGTTTCCTATCATATGTTTGCCTTCATTCAGAATTTAACCAACTCATATATTTTCAATAGAATATCCAAATTGAAGTTGTGTGTTCTGAGATCAGAAGAAAATAGTGTTTCATGTGCAACCCTTGTGATGATTAAGAGAAATCCACAAAGTGGACAGAGTCAAAGCATTATTTATTATCCTTTCCCAAAAAAATTTTCATCCTTCAATTTAACAGTAGTAACAATTCCTGCCTACTTATTTCTTAATTCTGTTTCAATTAATAGAATCATAGTTCTGAACTGCAGGTTTTATAGCCTCATTTCCCTAATTTCTAAGGGAAGAAATAGCTTTCTGGACTCAGGCTGAGCCTTCTGACCCGGTCAGAGTGGCACCATCTAAGAGCCTAGAGTATAAATAGATGACAGTGAGTGAACCTTTCACTCATATCTGGCTCTGTCGGCCACAACTGACGCCATGGGAGCAGAAATATGTTTAACAGGCTGTTTGTGTTTTTTTAACTGGGGTCTTAGTGTCACATAATTCATCCTGGCACTTTTTTTTAAAACCCGCAATGTCCTTAGAAAGCAGAAGGATTCCAAGGCAATATTTATTTGTTTCAAATAGCTATAAACATTTCCAGGAACAGTACATGTCTGATTGTCCTGCTCTGATTAACTAAATCTTAGAAGTTCACTGCTGGTTAAGGAAATATGATCCTGGATTGAAAAATGGTAAACAATGATATTTAGCATTCTTTACATTTAAACAAATCATATAGGAATATGTTATAGTTTGGTTAGGGTAACCAGATGTGTACCTTACATGTTGTGATGATCTCTGATAACACAGATTATGGTTTGCACAAATCATGGCTTGATTCTGAAGCTAGAGTGGGATTCACACAACTTCTGTTTTTCACATGAATAAACATTGATTTATATATAATCATGGATTGATAAATATAGAAATAGATGGCATAGGGTCTGATTACTTGAGGGACTGTTTGCAAACCATCTGGGTTGGCATGACCTGAATTCCTTAAATTAAATAAAATTATCTCTTAGGACTTCATAGATGCCTCTGTAGCAATGTCTGCCCTCTGGAACAAGCTTCCCCCTCTCCCCCATATCAAGATGACCTTCACTCTTCTGTTGCTTAATTGAAAAATTCCTCTCATCATATTAATACGTCTCGTGAAAATGTTTTTTCTTCAGAGTTGGAAAGAATATGTTTTGTGTAATTGTTAAATGTTTGATGATAAAATATGAATCAACATCTAAGAACCTTTTCCCATCGCTGAATTTAAAAAAGGAATGAAAACTGATAGAAAAGAAAATTTGTAGCCAGGGTTGAACTGTGGGATCCTTAGTGCTCTCTGAGCTTGGTCGTTTTCTTGCAGATGTTTCATTACCAAACTAGGTAATGTTTACTGTTTAGTAGGACAGTGTTTGTTTCCAAAATGAAACACTGTAAATATCTTAATTTGCCTTGCAGGGCAATGTGGCATATATAAGTAAGCCATTACTTTGTGAATTCAGTTAGGTTTCCATTATACAGTGAAAGATGATGAGCTTGTCAGCTTGAAAGCTGATAACCTGGGTTCAAGACCAAGTCCTGCACGACAGGATGAATTTCATTACTTGCCCCAGCTCCTGTCAACCTAGCAATTCAAAAGCATGAAAATGGGAGTAGATAAATAGGTACCACTTCAGTGGGAAGGAAACCACATTCTGTGTGCTTTGGTGTATAGTCATGATTGCCACATGACCATAGAAATGCATTTGGACAATGATTGGGTAAGAAACATAAATGAGTGCCCCCTAAAGTCTGGTATGATTGAAGTGGAGAAACCTTTACTTTTACATATGCACCTTTACATAATATGCTGTTAGTTTGGCCATTGCTGGTTGTTCTCCAATTTTACTTTACTTTACTTACTTTACTTTATTTAAATTTATATACCGCCCCTCTCCCAGAGGGACTCGGGGCAGTGTACAGCCAGATAAAATATACATATAAATACACATACAATAATTAAAATGAGTTAAAAGAATTAAATAGATTGGCCATTATCAAAAGATTAAAAATTAGGAGATCAAGAAAGCTAAAATCATTTAAAATCAAATTTAAAACCCTACACGTAACCTTAGGCCAGACCCGCTTGGTGGAATAAGTGGGTTTTTAGTGCGCGCCTGGAAAGTCAATAGGTCGGGGATGGTCCTCATCTCTGGGGGTAATTCGTTCCAGAGGGAAGGTGCTCCCAAAGAGAAGGCCCGAACCCTCGCAGTCACCAGCCATCCAGCCGGCGGCACCCCGAGGAGGCCCGCCCTGTGGGAGCGCACTGGTCGACGGGAGGCTGATGGTGGCAGTAGGCGGTCCCGTAAGTACCCAGGTCCTAAGCCATGGAGCACTTTAAAGATGATCACCAGCATCTTGAATCGCACCCGGAAGGCCACCAGGAGCCAATGCAGCTCGCGCAAAAGTGGTGTAACATGGGAGCACCGAAAAGCCCCCAATATCACCCGCATGGCCACATTTTGCACCAACTGGAGCCTTCGGGTGCTCTTCAAGGGGAGCCCCATGTAGAGAGCATTGGTGTAATCTAGGTGGGAGATGATGAGGGGGGATGTGACCGTGCTCTCTCTAAAGGAAAGACATAATTATTTTTGCCATTAAGGGTTTATTTGGATTTCCTTATTTTATGAATTCACATCTTATGTTCACCATTTCTGATTGCTGTATTTCAGATTGTCATAAAAAAACCTAATCTAATAATTAGATGACATATACCATTAACTCTGCTTTTACATAAAGTAGGCAATGAAAATGTCAAAAGAGAACAAACAATAATCCTGCTTTTTCTTTTGGAATGTTGGCACATACTTCTTGTAGTAGATGCTGTCAAATCTCGAAATGCGCAAGTAGCAAGCAACATGTTTCGTTTGTTTGTCATTTCACATTAAACTCATTTACTTCTCTCTTATGCTTCATTCTGCCTGCTGGCAGCCATAATCTCAAAATGTTCCATCTGTGCTGCAGCCAATTTCTAGAGCATAATTTGAAAGAGGTTATTAAGTCATTAACACTAGAGAAAACAAAACCAAAATGTGTGATGGTCCAGAGAGAACTTATTGTAAAGCACATGATCTTTTTAAGATGGAATATCTTGATAATATAAATAGGTAAAAGAGAAGGTCACAATTTCTTTTAGCAATGCTTTTAAAACCCTATCTATGTATCTTGGTTGAAAGTATAATATATTAATGTATTTATTAGGATTTAGTTATTTTTAACAATAAAAGGGGTTAATGCATAGTTCATAAAATATTGCAGGTAATAGTTAAATAGAAGGCAAAAATAATATTACAAGACAACTTAATTCTAAAGATTTGGGACTAATTCATCTTATAAACAAAATATTTGAATCAGTTTAATATAAGGTATCATGTGCTTTTTGGAAACATTCAAAGCCAATTCAGAAACTCACATGGACTTCCTAGATTTTGCAGAGCCTTCAAATATGTAATCTCAGAAATAACATAGTCCATAGTCCACATAGAGGCAGGTCCATTTATGTATAACATTAGCAGAATTGCAAAGAGAATTCTCATCTAGTTCTTAACATATATTCCATTCTCTGATAAAATCTTAGTATTTGACCCATTTAAATTTCAAAAATCCTCTGACCCTTTTCTCACCCAAAACTGATGCTGGGGTTTTGATTCTTAATGGTTCGATGGAATACAACATCACGAAAATAGAAGCTCATTTGGTCCCTTAAGGTCCTCACCCAAATACATATGTTTCAGAATAGATTTTCAAAACCTGTTGCATATGCAGTTGGAATATTTTCCCTTCTATTTTAAGCTATGGAAGAAGATCTGTTAGCAGAAGAGAAGAATTGACTTCAACTATGCATTAGTCTGTATATATTGCATCAGTGAGAATGATGTCATTTTAGTTTGCACTGTGCAAGAAATGCTCTGTATAAAGTAAAAGAATAAAGATGAAATCTACATTCTACATTTACTTCTAGAAAAAATGTAGTGGCTATAGCTATTTATACAAAATTATATTGATGATCTAGTTCAGCTTTGATCCTGCTGACTGTATCAAACCTTCAGGGTATTAACCAATGCTTTATTCCCTCCATTGTTTTTATTTTCAAGACATCTTGATCATTTGTCACAGAATGTGTTTTGTATTATATCTCAGCACTCTTCGTTAGTCTCATTATTTTGATTAGAGGAAGCTTAAAATCTGATATTGGAGAGAACATTGATGTTGTATGAAATGGAGACAGAAAGGATTAAGTTGACAGAAAAATATTAGTTCACACATTAGATGTAGATGACCAGACTAAGTCCAAGTAAGGGGTCAAATGCATCCTCAACCATGAGTCCCTTTGCACCCACAAGAGTTCTAAGCCCAGCCCATCTTGAATTCCTTTGACTCTTACCTACCCACAATTGGTTTTGGCCGTTAGTAGTTCAGATTCTTGTAGAGAGATGAAGCTTGCAATAAAACTTTGTAAAACTTTGAACTGCCTGGATTTTCTGATTTCCTGGGGTTTGACACTAACATTTGTTTTGTGCAAACACAGTTTGTGGGAATATGAAACAATATAGAAAAAGGAATGTAAGTATACAATATGTAGGGATACATTCCAAAAGTAGAAAGTAAAATAGATGAACTTTATGGGATTTTGCATGAACTACTATGTAGGCAAAAAGGGCTGAAGTATTTTTTAAGTCCAGGAAACAAGATAACATTGGATATTGCTGCAGCAAACGCCTGCTTGATTCACTGGCATATATGGAGGAGGAGGAATAGTACAATTAGCCTTGCACAATTTTGTTATGATAGCCAAACTCAACAGAAGGTTCTTTTACCCCTCTTGTGGAGATGATTTCCTCATCTGCTCTAGCTAGTGGAGCTGACACCAAACAAAAATTTATCATTTTTAGTAGATTTTACATCCAAGTTTTTGAACTTTGGTGTTGGAGAACACTCCTGAGATTACCATGGGCAACTGAGAAAGCAAATAAATGGAGCATTGAACAAATAAACTCAGTGTTCTCAGTCAAGGGACAATTTATCCTACTTTAAATACATTATGCAAAGACTTAATCTCCGGAGAAAGCTGTAAGGCTGGGAAAGGTAGAAAAAAAGAAGAAGATGACCACCAGTAAGATGGATGGACTCAGTTATAGTGGTGGTGGGGGCACCATTGGAAGAGCTAAAAGACTAGATTTTAGCCAGATCATCATGGAGAAAAATCTATGTGATTGCTAAGAGTCAACAACCACCTGATAACATAGGGATAACATAATCAATCAACATCAAAATTCAGAAGATGTGAAACTGAACAATGTACACATCCAATGTTCCATCCAAAACACTAAGAATTTCATTCTTACCAACAAAGGAAGATATTTGTTGCTCAGGGCAAACCCCATTCTTTATTATAATATAATAATATTGATATAATAATACTGATGATATTACCTAGTTTGGGAAATGAAACATCTATAAGAAAATAACCAAGCTCAGAGAACACCGAGGACACTTAATTTCATTCCTGCTAAAAGAGTCCAGTTAGATTTCTTTTTTTAATGGCATTAGGAAAAACAGCCTCCTTCTCCCATTGCTCTGTTTCCAATCCATGTTTCTTAAGCCTTTTTTCCCTGTAGCTACATTAATTTAAATGATTTTCATTAAGGAAGAGAAATACAATAGCCAACATTTGTAGTAACTGCAGCATAAATCTCATATATTGGTATAGTCTCCTTCTTTCAGAATTTGTATTATGAGGCTTTTCAAAGGTTATATTACCTAAAAACATAATGTGCAGCAGCATCTATCCAAACATCTTCTGAAGCTGGGTTTTTTTTTTAAAGAACACCAATGTCAACATTGCAATATAAATAGAAGATTGAGTATTGCAGGCTGTTTGCACCCAATTTTCTATCTTTCCAAGAAATGATCTAAACTTGGTGTCCTTTATATAAACATCTGATACTTGGCCTGCTGGCAACATTACACAAAGAATGAAAACTCAGTTGGATGATGACGATATCAAGTTACATACAACTGACCTACTCCCACAAACACTGATGACCCTACAGTTTGGATGATCCTTATCATTATGACCATGCTCAACAATTTGGTTCTAAGAATTGCCAAATTACTCAAGGAAGTTTCACATACCCCAATTTTTTAAAAAAACCACTCACTAGCCTTTTATCTAATATCTTCATAGTGGCATATTCTATTCAAATTTGATTAACTGATGTCAAAAAGTCAGGTTCCATCCTTTTATGCTGACATCGGCTTCTGTAAGTCTAGCATGGGTGATGTACTGACGATCTGTGACAGTTTAAAATAAGCTTGGAGATACCATATCTCAAAGTCATTTTTCTCTCAGCACTATTCCATAGGCATTTATTTTCCTCTCGGGGTGGGTGGGGGGAAACCAAGATAATTTACCAAAATGAGCCATCAATGTCCAAACCACTAAATCTAGAAAGCTTTAATCTCAATTTAGTTTGTTTATATTTAATTTAAAATGCATAAAGGCAGGCAAAAAGCTTTAAAATATATTGCTTCCAAGCCTCATTTGTATATTGCCTTAGAAAACAGTATCTAATTGGCACTGCTAAATGTGCCTTATAAAGATGTTTTCATAACCAGTATTTTTTCCAAGATATTTTATCTTTAGCCTACATTTGGAATTGCATTTATCACACAATTAGCTGATTAGTCACATTCTTTCTAACACACACACACACACAAACCAGAAACAATGTTTAGCTCTTTAAAAAGGCACATGTCAAAATATCATGGATCATGCCCTTAAGCATAAATAGGCAATACGTAACTTTCACTGCCATCTGACATATTTATCTGAAGTGGGAATTATCTAAATAATTGAGCAGAGAACTAAGATCTCACAATTTTTCAGCAGAATCTACTCGGAAACTCTATTATAAAAAGCTATCCTGGAATCTTCATAGAATTAGATATTCTGCTCTAATAGAATATCCTGAATGAGAGCAAAAGAACCTGGAGACCACAACTGCTTCTTTATTGCTATATAAAGATAAAGTGGCTAGGCAGCTAGAGTTTGAATGCAAATTTCAAGAAGGAAAGAAAAGGTGAACTGGACACTGTTCATCTATATTCTATATGGGACATGATGCAAGTATCTGTTGTTGCCTGCTAGAAAACTCCTTTCCTCTGGGAAGCTGATCCAAAATATTTTCTCTTGCCTGCTAGAAAAGATTCCAAAATCCAGTCTTGCTGATGTGGATCACCATTTTTGAGGTTCTATATATGTCACTCTTCTAACTCTTTTTAATGAACCTGCATGCTTCCTATACTTCAACTAGCATAATTATTAATAACTCAGTGTTGAGGTCATCTTGGCCAGGGTGCTAATTTCATCTGAGGGAAAGGAATCAGAGAAATAAATTTTTAGCAATATGCCAGAGAATCACTTCTCTGGTTCTCAGATTTCAGAAATTTCCTAGGTCTATTTTTCTTGAAGTCCCAAGTCAAGGGCAATTTTTAAATAACTGTACTTGATAATATCTCCCCTCTCTTAACCCTTTTCTCTCTTTCTCTCTTAGGCTGTATCTCAAGGGTCATTCTGGAACAGCAGGGAAACAAAGCAGTCTGATATTACATGGTGCTGACTTTAGTACCAAAGATGCTGACAATGACAATTGTATGTGCAAATGTGCTCTTATGCTAACGGGAGGTAAGCATCCATTTACAAAATCATATATAATGTTTGGATGAAATAACGGGAAGGAAGAGAATGTACTTCTGAATTATTTTTTCATTCATATTTTTCAAGGGATTTCAGTTTTAACATGGCAAATCCCAAGCTTTCTTTTTACTAAATCCTGCACCCTTGGCTTTCTTTAATAGTTTACTTTATTGTCATTGCACCTTGTACAATGAAATTAAGTACCATCTTCATGTACATTATGACTATGAAAATAAACACAAACACACGTCCCTCACATTCTATACATTGATGTGAAAACTCCTGATATTGCATTAATATTGCAGTATACAGTAGAATTCAATAGAGTTATTGCCCTGGGATAGAAGCTGTTTTTTAGCCTATTTGTCTTTGTTTTTATTATCCTGTACCATCTGGTAATAGTTCAAAAAAGAAAAAAGGGTTCCCAGGATGAGATGGATCTTTGAGAATGTTTTGAACTGTCTTAAGGCAGTAGGAGCTATAAAGCTCTTCCAAAGAGGGGAGAGGGCAACCAATTATCTTCTGGGCAATGACATTAAGCCCCTGGAGTGCTTTTCTATCTGCCACTGTGCAATTGGCAAACCATACTGAGGTGTAGTCAGTTAAGATACTCTCTATTGTGCAGCGGTAGAAGGTCAGTAGTAGTTTTTCATTCAGTTGTTTTCTGAGAATCTCAGGTAGTATAATCTCTGCGGGGCCCTTTTGACCAGTGCTGCAATCTGAGCACCCCAGGTCAGGTCCTCTTTTATGGTAACACCCAGAAATTTAAAACTGGCCACTTCCTCCACTCGATTCCATTGATAAGCAAGGGCTGGATGTCTGATCCATAAGTAGAAGCACACACTTAAAAAAGAGACAAGAGATCAAATGAAATAATAAGTGTGATAAACTCATCTTTTTGGGCTTTTTCAGACTAGAAAGTCTGATCACCTAAGAAAATTCAGAATGATGAAAATTTATGCAACAGATAATACCAAAATTAGTAGCTGTATACTTCAAGAAAAAGCTGAAAAACATACTGAGGCAGCAAAAAGAAATTCTCAGTTATACTGAGAATAAGATTTTTAAAAATCCAAAAACTTCCTATTTTCAAGGCAAGATAGCTGTTGATAAATTGCAAAACCAAAGTTTGGAATAGTGTTAGTTTATCTTTTGGATCCCAAAAGTGTAAATGTTCCTGGTTGGGTATTAATTGAGTTTGATTAGATTGTAAAAACTCCAAATAGATTAGTGTGTATGTTTATATTTTTACTATATGCATCTTCGTACAAGATAGAAATTTAAACACTTCTCAGTAATCAGACTTAGAAAGATGTATTGAAATAGCTTGGTCCCAAAACCAGTTGTGAATATAACTTAATAAAACAATTCATCTTAGAAATAATTGTATTCTGGACAGTAAAATTCCTTATCAGACTTTCTGTTGGTCTTGGCAATTCATGTAGACAGCTCATTCATTATAAATTATATAAAATATACATGAGTTCTGTAGCTATCTTTGATAGACTGGATGGAATTCTGTAGAAATAAAGAATATATGTGAATATATTCTGAGAAATAAAGAATATATGTGGTGAATAACAGCATATATGAACTGAGCTGCTGACTAAAATAATCAGGGTTAACAACAATACATATACACATTGTATTTCTTTATTTAATTTGATATAAAGCAGTTTCTTATAGGGAAATTAAATCTACTTTTGACTAGATTCTCATTTCATATGAATTTCTGTAAGGGATAGAACTTCAAAGTGTTGTGTATTTCTCTGTGTGTGTGTGTGTGTGTGTGTGTGTGTGTGTGCGTGTGTGTGTGTGTGAAAAGAGGGGAGCATAATAACACATGAATCCAGTGGATATTTCCTTTTCAGAAGTAAGTTAGGGATCTTTTCCATGTATATAGACAAATATTCCCAGAATCCTTTGTGAACACCTATTATACTTACATTTGAATAGAACTAATGAACAACAACATGTTATTGAAGATCTGGGAAAAGATTGATATACATAAATAGACATCCTATTACTTATTTCCTTGAGTAATAAGGTCCCATAGGCATACATACAATCATTTCTTATGATTTTCATAAACAGCATGCAGCAAAGATATTAAATCTACCACCCTCTACCACTGTAGCAACATTTGATGCTTCTTTTTCACTAGTATATAAAATTACAATATACCCCTTGTTTAATAAGAATCAAGGCCATCTATCATGGCCTTTGGAAATGCTTTTCTAATTTTGATATAATACATGACTTCTTGTTTCTTCTTCAAGCAAGTTAGATCAGAGGCATATACTTGTTTTCAAATTAACCTAGCATAAATCCAAAGTATTTGATTGGATCTTATTTTTAGTTATAGCAGTATAGGCACAACCTGAAATCAAAAGTTGGTTGTTGTTTTTATACTTATGAGTAGCTAAACTACTATAGTTTATGGTATGAATAAATAAAAACTAAAATCACTTTAGTGGTGTTTGTAAATCAGCAAAACCAAAACATGAAATTTATTAGCTGAATTGCTATTACAAGTATATCTAATCAATTTCACCATCTATTTCTTTATAGCAGGAAATTACATTATTATAAGATAAAATTATACTATAAGTCAGGAGTGAAGCTGCATATATTCAGCAGTATTTAGTAATTATAATTCTTAATTAGCTATATCTTGTTTCTGGCCATTAAATTTGTAAATTTTGTCATGGTGTATAACTATCCTGTTCTATAAATAGGTGAAGAAGAAGAAAGTATATTATTGTTTAATCTGTATCCAGTCACTGTTTATCATATAGTTAGGTATGTATTTCTTCATTTCTTCATCAAATATACAGGGCCGTCCACATCAGGGAGTCTTACAATAAAAATATAAAACAATAATAATATATAAAAACAGACATTATTAAACAGTGATTTAAAAATCATAAAAGATACAAGAGTTTAGAAGTTAACAGCAGTAATGGAATCATCTCAGGATCTCACAGTTCCCCTGGGATTTCCAGGCCTGATGACATATCAGGTTTTGAGGTACTTCCAGAAAATAAAAAGGGAAGGAGCTAACCTCCATATAAAAATAATAATATAATAGTGTAGCATAGCGTAGTGTAATGTAACATAGCATAGCATAATATAATAATAAAAAATATATTCAATATACTAATTTCTTACTGCCAAAAAATCTAATACTGTTTGGACTTTTACTCTGAGCCAAATCAAGAATATGTTAGCTACTTAGCACTGGTTCTAATTTTTTGTCCACATTTTCCCTTAATCTTTTACCTTGTTCACGTAAGGGGAAAAAACGTGCATTTTCCCAGGAAAGTTACAATCTGAATGGATGCTGCATTAGATTAAGATAGTATCTGGTGAGATTAATCTGTGAGGACTGATTCAAACAAGCAAGTCATTACTTGTTGCTGTCGACAAGAGAAAAACATTTATGTGTGTGAACTGGATCATTCAGATCAGAGATAATAAATAGCCTCTAAGATCTGACAAAAGGGAACCTACTTAATCAAAGTAGTCAGTCATGAATTCTAAAATCTACAATTTAGTAGATTGTTCCTACAGGCATAATTTAGGTAGACTGTCATCCCTTCCTGTGTTGGAATTTCTAGAGTTTAAATTTGACTGGTTAAGAAAAATCCCACAAAATCTTTCATGGTATGAGTGATCTTGTAAAGTAGATTAGTAATAGATGCTACCTACTAATCCATACTTTTGGCAGTGTAAATGGTTCCAAGAGCAGCTTATGTAGGCTTAACTCTGAAAAAGAAACAAATAAGAAAGAGGATTAGTTTCTTCTTTCTTGTTCAGCTTTGTCTTAAATTTAAAAAGATTATGTTCTTGTTACGGTTAACCATCAGTTGATCTGCTTTCTTTTTCCTTGGTTATTAGCCCCTAAGTACAATTTCGTAACCAAATAAAAGTCAGCTGCATCAAAATAGCAGAATGCCAGAATATATCTGGCACCAATTCTTCCCCAAACATCTTGTTACGAATTGTTAATTCAGGGGTAAGATATTCAAAGTTTTATAAATATAAAAAATATGAAAAATGGACAGAAATAATAATGGAGTTGAATTCAAACAGAAGATTTATGTTTGAAGTTATGGATTAATTATTGTTACTAATATTCCTGGTATTTAAAAATAATGACTCTTTTCTTTCTGATATTGAAGTAGCCAAAAATATTTTAATTAGAAAAATAATAATATCTAAGCATTTTAGTGTGGAAAAAAATTTTATTTGATGGAGCCAAATACTGGGGATTTAAATACTGGAATGTTGAAAATTGAAAGGAAATGGAGGGTCATTCCATTATTAATCTGTGGGTTCAGAATGACTCGACTTTATTTTTATTTCCCATAATTACATCAATTCACCAGTATCAAGCACCTGATAGAATCAAATAGTTTTATGTAAAAATCATAAGGCTTCTCTCCATCTCCCAGCATTAGAAATGAAATATTAAAGCTTAGAGAGCTAGAAACATTAAAAATGAAAACCAATCCTTATGATTTTACCAAGCATGCATGTTCTCACATGGTTCCGCCTTGCCCATTTAAGAATCTAACTAAGCTCTGCTAGTAAAATGATACACTGATTCCCTACAATCTAATTAAGCCTGGTTTCGATTGTTTGAGTTCATTTCTCTTCAGTGCCATCTACAATGGAGGAGAATCAGGAAATGTTTGTTTCTCAATGATTTATTTGGCCATGTTTACCTCTTAAAAGTTTGGCTACAAATATTTAAACAAAAAAAAACCTGCTGAGGACAGAATTTGAGCTCAGATGACTGTATATTTTTAAGAAATAAATGGTGTGCTTTTCCAATTCCTTCCCTGCTGACAAGCAAATTTGGGAATTTTTTTAAGGCAATAATCCATGCAATTTGTCAGTACAGATTAGTTTTTTGCATCTTGGTTCCCTTTACCATAATTTGATAAAGGTGAACTAGAAGTCCATTTCTCTTCCCTTCACCTTAAGGAAGTGTCAACTTGTGGCATAACGGGGATTACATCATTTTGACAAAAACTCCAGATTAACAGAATAACAGAGTTGGAAGGCACCTTGGAGGTCGCTGGTCCAATCCTCTGCTCAAACAGGGAACCCTATACTATTTCAGACAAATGGTTGTCCAATCTTTTCTTAAGAACCTCTACTGTTGCAGCATCCACAACTTCTGGAGGCAACTCATTCCACTGATAAATTGTTCTAATTGTTCCTAATGTCATGAAATTTCTCCTTAGTTCCAGGTTGGTTGTCTCCTTGAATAGTTTCCATCCATTGCTTCTGCCTTCAGGTGCTTTGGAGAAAAAGTTAACCCCCTCTTCTTTGTAGCAGCTCATTATATATTGGAACACTGCTATCATGTCACCCCGTCCTTGTTTTCATTAAAGTAAACATACCCAATTCCTGCAACCATTCTTCCTATGTCTTAGCATTCAGTCCTCTAATCATCTTTGCTGCTCTTCTGTACACTCTCTAGAGTTTCAACATCTTTTAAATTATGGTAACCAAAACTGGATGCAATATTCCAAGTGTCGTCTTATCAAGGCATTATAAAGTAGTATTAACACTTCACTTTATCTTGATTATATGATCCCTCTATTAATGCAGCCTTGGACTGTGTTGTCTTTTTTGGCAGCTGCAGCACACTGCTGGCTCATGTTTAAGTGATTGTCCACTAGGACACCAGATCCTTAAATGTCTTTGTGTCCTATGTTCTAAACTTAATTATCTGGAATCGTTTCTACTAAAAAAGCCAAGGACTGAAATTTGATATGTTTTTTGTGTATACTCTTAGAAAATTCACTGTTAATTGAAAAACTCTGGAAATCAGCTTAACATATGTTGCTCATAATTTTAATATTTAATGCAAACAATAAAATGTCCAATGAAATTATCCAATGTGCTATTGCTTGTTCTAGCACCAACATCTCATTAAAAAACTCTCTATGCAAAAATGCTGATGAGTAAGAAATGGTAAACGAGAGAGATCAACTATTTTGTTTTGGGTCTTCAGGAAAGAAAATAAATAGAAATAATATTATTTGTTTTGAAAAGCAAAGGGTAAGATAATAAGAACCGATATGATAGAATGTAGCATGGTGCAAAGAAAACCCCCAAGCTGGAAACCTTAAAATGTCCAAAACCTTACCCTTAAACACTTACTTGGAAACTGCAAATATGTTTATTCATTGCATAAGCTTGCTGGTGATAATGTTGAAACATTCAAGACTTTGCTATACTATAGCAGTTAGCTCAAAATTAGTTGAATATGAAGAGTGGTGTACATAAAAACAGACTCTTACTATTTGAAAATCATAATTCTGTATTAATTAAGAAAACTGGGATTAAGTTTGAGTAAAACTAGTTGATAAAATTTGTAAGGTCAGGTTAAAATTAGGGTCCACTTGAATAGTGAGTAGTCCACTTTCTCAGCATTTCAGTTATTCATAATATTACTTTAGCATTTGTAATAAATTAAAATATTATAATATTACAGATAAAGATAGATTGTGATTTTCTTGTTTGCTATTATAAAATATGATGAAAAGTAGATTTTAAGTTCCACAGCTATAGTTTATGGCAATACATTTTGTATGCATCCTTTATGCTGAAGTTTGAAATGGCCACAAATGCTATAAAATTAATTGTTCAATAAAAGGGAAGCAGTGAAAGTATTCTTCTGGTAATATATAGATTCTACTGGGGTTAAATTTGTTTTGTTTTGTGTTCTAGTAGATGGTCAGTCAGATAAAAGTCAAGAAGAACTCAATATGTCTCATATTGATCTTTTGTTTATATGAATCCATAAATTACCTGAATTAATTGAATAAGGTAGCCAGAGGATATTTTATGGACTTTTCAAAAAGAAAAAGAAAAAAAATCACTGCTTTAAACATTCATGGGATTCATGGGATTATATTTCTCTAAGCATTTGCACTATTCTACACATACACAGTATTCTTAAATTAGGAGTTAGAAGAACAAATCTCAAGTTCACCTAGTTAGTCTTTCATTCAAACATAGTGGCCCTGTTCTCACAACAAGTTTAATTTGGTCAATTGTATGTTTAGTGTGAGAACTTCAAATATCACCTAGATTAAAACATCACCTAGATTGCTTTAAAAAGCTAGAACCCTTACATCATCGCTAGCCTCACTGATGAGTTACCATATATTTGCTCATCAGCTTCATGTTACAAACCAAAGGGACTATGGTTCAGTAGTTAACAAGTCTGTTTTGTTCCTAATGTTTTCAGGTTGGTGGTTTGATGCCTGTGGCCCTTCCAATCTCAATGGGATGTTTTATTCAGCTGGACAACACCATGGAAAAATAAATGGGATCAAGTGGCATTACTTCAAAGGTCCAAGTTATTCATTACGTTCCACAACTATGATGATTCGTCCCTTGGACTTTTAAAGAGGCAATAAGATAGTAGCCATCTGAAGGACACCTTATGTAATCTTTAGATGCAGAAGGTGGAAACTCCTAAAAATTCCAACATCCTAACTGTCTTGGGATCTTATTTCATTGGCTGCAGTAAACAAACACAAGTTGCTGCCCAACCCAGGAACAGGTGAAACTGTGGATTATGAACAATATAAAATAGCTTTTGTGGCTATTCAATGGACAACTTTAAGGTTCGGTTGCCACAAATAAACTGGTATTTTTTAACCAAAGCCTTTGTTATTGTTGTGGTTGTTTTGCTTTGATCAAGAGGATTTTTTTAAAAAAATACAGGACATGCAAATCAAGTGGCCTTTTGAAAAAAACAGAAATAAAGTCTAATGGATGGCAGAAGATGTTTGTCTATCAGGAAAATGGATCAACTCAATACAATAGTATCAACTCAACTGCTATTTATTTGTAACTCCTTAAAATACAACTATAGCCTTACAACCTGGCATCAGAAAATGTGATTGAGATGGAAAACATATCTTTAATACCAGAACAATATGGTATATATGAACCATTTATCATTAAACCTATTTCAAACATGGAATATCCTTCAAAGAAACAGTGAATCAAGTTGGACAGAAAAATATGGTGAGAATGGTCAATTGACCTGTATGGCTAGGCTAAAATTTGGCAATCCAGATAATTGGATTCTTTCAAATATTTCAACTATGTTTGATGGCATGATAACAAAAAGAATTATGGATTTTTCTTTTTGACTGCTACAGCTTTACTTTGCTTTATATGACATTCCAGTATGAATGTCATATGAAAAACAAAGAAAAAAAAAACCACAGCTCTTTTTTAAAAATTCAAAATCAAAGTTATTTGTACATAGATTTATGACATGGATACACAAATATAGAAAATATGCAAATTTCATAACCATGTATTAACTGGATTCAGTCTTGCTGGTTTGCATGTAAATGCTACTAGTAAATTGCTAGTCTTTCACATCTGTTATTCAACCTTCATTTGACAGAATTCAACATAAAACTATGAGTTATTTCCTATCCTTTATTTACTCCTTTGGGCAATGGGTTGGAAATTAAGGAATACAAGAGAAGAAAAAAATTACAGATATGGATTGCAAATGTCCTGAATGGAAAGCAGTTATAATTGAGTGGATTAATTTAAATGGAAAAACAAGACCCTATTTAAAATGAGTAGCACTAAAGTGTAATTCCTTAGATCATTATCTAGAGGTACACATAATCCTGCCTTCAGAGACTCCTAAGATTGTGGATATTGTGTTTTCTACTTGTTTCCAATACATCCATATCCAAAATTCAATGTGCATTAAAATGAGTGTTGAAACTTAGTTCAGATATTTGGCCAAGGTGACAAAGTCATTCATTGATATTTCATCTTCCAATGTACATCTAACATTAGACACAACACCATATTAGAGAAACTTCGGCAGTTGAATCAAACCTTTGACTCATCTCATTCCTGTTTTTATGGTTTCAGAAAAGCATAGACTTTGGCAGTAAGATGTGGTCCATCATTTCTATGTATGCTGATCATTTACATATAAACATGATATTACTTATTTTATCTGCATCCCATTTTTCCCTTGGGAAGATTATATTAATTTGTTGATCTGCAATATATACATATGTGCCTTTAAATATTTCCTCAAGATAAAATGGCTTATGATAAGCAAAATACAGGATGATAATTTAGAATTTTTATGCATTTTGTCTTTTCACTGAAATTAAATGGGAAATTTTTCACCCTGAATTCTTAAAGGAATACAGGAAAATAGTGGACATTCATATACACACCTCTTGGCCACTGTGTAATAAATAACAGCAGAAATGTCAAAGTCTACCCATGAGGAATTTTTTTAAAAAAATCTGTGAAAAAGAATTCTGAACCACCAAAGCAAAGAAGAACTGGTTTTAAAAAAACAGTCAGGGTTTTTTTTTTCACCCAACATTAATTCATTCAGATTCAAGTGAAGTGGAGGGACATTATGGTACAGTGGTAAATTATATTGACATATAGAAGTTCTAAATCCTGTCCTTGTATATCAAAAGCTGTAGTTGTGCAGTGGTTCGAATGCAATATTGCAGGCTAATTCTGCCCACTCTAGTTCAATCCTGGCTCAAGGTTGACTCAGATTTCCAGCCTTCCAAGGTTAGTAAAATGAAGAACCAGATTGTTGGGGGCAATATGCTGACTCTGTAAACCACTTAGAGAGGTCTGTAAAGCACAATGAAGTCTAAGCACTATATAAGTCTAAGTGCAATTGATATATCTGATAAAACAATTTAAAAGATACAAGTGCCTACCAAGTGCCTATTATCACAGTTGAGAATCCTGGACTAGATTTAGAAACTGCATTATCTGATAATTCATCGTTTTATGCTCCTGTCTTTCTGAGATATAAATGAGTTTCTCATTTTTTCAAGCCAGTAATTATTATTTTTCTATTATGTACATGACTGGTGGCTCTGAAATTAAAACATCATTGGGTTTAACCAATGCCTGAGCTTTTTTTTTAATTATTTTTAATTAAGAATTTCTGTTATATCTAATACAATGGTCTCAACTTCCTCTTAATCCAGGGAAATCATCTTTCTTCCATGTATGGGAACAAAACAAGCACTCATTTTTAAAACAAAATATGAAAAAAACCCAAGGATATATCAGTATTCTTTGTAATTGGGACAGTTTTCAAGTTAAGTTGTGTATTCATGTATTTGTTTGTATTTACATATTCCTGCCTAAAGGGTTAATTTGTTAATTTGTTAACTGGTTAACTTACCTAACTGTTCTTTATTCAGTGGTCCTGCCAACTGTTGCTTCTTCTCTTATTTCAACAACCTTCATTTATGTCCAAAGATTGTGGTGCTTCTTGTGGGTGGCATTTTTTTTTTAAAGTCACCAAATCCAGACTGCTACTATATGGACTCAATTGCAAAGGGGGAGGGGTTTTAAAAAGTCAAACCTACAAGCATATTTACCTCTTTATTTATCTCTGTTTGAAGAAATGGGGGACATGATTTCTTATCCTTTATAATAAAATGTTTAAAACACTCTAGATGGTTCCATATTTTGACTTGGTTGGGAAATATATTCTTGTGGCAGTCCTGCCCTTGAAATTCAAAGTTTTAAAAAGAAAGCTGAAGAATATTTCAAGTCACAGGCAGAATGTGCATGAAAAGCTGTACTCTAAAAACTTTACAAGGGGGTGCGATGGCTCAGCGGTTAAAGATGATGAGCTTGTCAGTGGAAAGCTGACAGCCCAGGTTTGAAACCTGAATGCTGAGTGACAGGGTAAGCTCCCATCCTTGCCCAGCTCCTGCCCACCTAGCAGTTCAAAAGCAGGCAAATGTGAGCAGATAAATAGTTACCATTTTTGTAGGAAGATAAGAGTGTTCCATATGCCTTAGCATATAGTCATGCTGGCCACATGGCCATGGAAATATCGTCAGACAATTCTGGCTCCCTCAGCTAAGAAGTGGAGATGAGTACTGCCCCCTAGAGCTGGAAATGACCAGGCAGGGGAAACCTTTACCTTTAAAAACTTTACATAAAGGAAAGTGTTTTCTTTCTCAATAATATGCCTTTCTCTTTTTTTTCTTGCCTTTTCTTTTGATGTTCTAAATGCCGATCCCAGCAAACTGATTATCATATAATTTGGATTTTTATTTCTTTGTTAATTATGCCTGCTCTTCTGGGTCATTTACTTTTTTCTTCATCCTTAATTACTTTTCATTCTTTAATCATTCATTCATGAAAGTTGGCACTCTCAAACTATTTTAAATGCTTTTACCCTGAGCCAGATAGTGTTTGTCATAGGTATTAGGGAGAAAGTATTTTAACCATTGCTTTGAAATAGATTCATCCACATATTCCAAGGAACTGAAATGCAATTGGACTTCTTCAATGAGCACATTGATGCCAGACTAACTTGTTTTACAAAACCAGAACAAAAGCCAGAGGCTGATAAAGCAGTGTGGTTTAACTCCTAACAAATAGTGCTAAATTGCCAAGGGAAATTATCTCATCAAAGTGAATTTTGTGGTGGGTGATGGTGGAATTTATGATATAAATTGGATTAATTAGAGCAGATCACCACTATTATTCCTCCTCCTCTTCCTCCTCTTCAAATACCCAGTTTTTATGCTAGGATACTAAAGGGAATGGCCAATATTTAAATCCAGCATAAAAACATGACCAGCAAATGTTATACCTATCCTACAATTTGGATATGCAGTAACAGCAGTTTATAATGTAAGCTGAAACCTTGCAATAACACTGTAATATCTCAAAAAACAAGATTGTGCAGCCAACATCTGATGGCAAATTTAAACTTTAATGTAGCAATGAAATGATGCAATTGTACAATACAACTACACAACAATCCAAAGATTTTTAAAAAAGTTAGAATAGTAAAAGTGAGAAATACACCATGATTTTAAAAAATTTGGAACAAGAGGAACAGAAAATAATAGAATTACAGAGTTGGACAAAGATCCATCCAGTTTTCAAACCTTTGCAATGTGCCAGAAAACCAATCAAATCACCTATGGGAGAAATTTGTCCAGACTTTCTTGAAAATTTACAGATAATCCAAAATTTCATTTCAGTTCCAGTTGTATAGATCTGACCATCTTGGAATATTTTGTTATATTTAAATGAAATCTAGGGAGCTACTATTATTTTTGGTGTAAATATCTATAATCATTGAAAATAGTTTTTGAAGGTGACTGTCTTCCCTATATCTTTCCTTTATTTAAATAAATATGGCTGTTTTCCCTAAGTCCTTTTTTCTTCAGAATGAACATCCCATTCTTTAGCCTATACTCATGGGGCATATTCTCAACTCTTTATATTATCTTCATTGGTTTCCCCTCAACTTTCTCTAACTTGCTGATATCCTTCTGAAAATGTACAGAATTTCATCAAATTTGTCATATTTACATCATAAAAATTATTACATACAGACAACACATTTCAAAAGCTCTTAAATGGTAATATCATCCTGAGCCATTTTTTCCAAAGCCAGACTAAGATTATGAATTTAAATCAGACTTTTTTCTTAAAGCCATAGCAGATATCTTAAGAGGAGTGAAACTGTCCCAGAATTTTCTTTTTTAGTTCATTGCCACCTAAGCTAAACTATTTAATCATGAGACAATCTACATTTCATTAATTGACATATTTAATAGTTTCTTGAAACTTTCTACCAGGTTATCTCTAAAGCTGCAATTCAACCTTGAATGTGACAGCATCTAGTAATTTTATTAGCAGAGAATCTATGTTGGTGTACAAAATGGGAATGAAAGGACTTAAATTCCTATTAGGAATTATCATACACTGAAATGCCAACATTGAACTATTGATTGGTATCCAACTCTAAAATGCATGACATGATTTAGAAGTACAGTTACTTCCTTAAAGATGTTAGTGGTTGATACTTCAAGAAATACTCTATATTTCTATCTTGGGTAAGAAGAGAAGTTAACCTTAAGAAATATTTATCCTTCCATATTTAGATATCAGTTCATCCTCCAGAAAGCTTTTCATGCTTAAATTTAGAAGCAGTGTCTTCTCTGAAAAAATTATAAATCTCTGGTTTCTTTACATTCAAAACCATCACTGAAGAGTTACTTTATTTTCTTTGGGGAAATGGAACATAACTTCATGATGTATATTTTCTTTGCTTCTTTCAACCTTTAAAAGATATTGGCTTCAGTTCTTGACTCATGTCCCTTATATGTTGCTATATGTTTCCTGTTCTGGGAATGTGATTCTGATAGTGAAATAGCCAAACAAATCTTGGTCTTTTCAAAACTGGAATAGAAACTTCTTCCAATGCTTTAAGAAAACAACTAAACATCATTTCAAATGACTTAAAGCTTCTTTGTTTCCTAAAAGAGGAAAAAATATACTAAAATCAGAACAGGATATTGGTGCAAGCTGTCAAAAGCAGATTTGCCTAATCTAGAAGTGTGGGAATCAGAACTTTGATCATGCTGGTTCTAAGCATTGAGATCAACACATTTGGAGGGTGCCAAATTTGTTGAAACCTAGTCTAGAACCTTATAATCACAGTCACTGGTTAGTATATAGATAGTTATTAAGTTACAATTGTATTGGCACCTATCCATTACAGTTGTAACTCATAGTGGTTAGAAATGGAATCATGGTGAATGATTCTATGGTTGGTGGGTACATGACCAACCAAATTTTACATTTTTTACAATGATCATTAAGCAACACCATGGCTAAGTGAACCAATGGTTTGCTATCGAACAATTTTGCCAAAAATGGAAAGTAAATACTGATTTACAGCAAAACCGTTATAAAACATGGACATATGACCATGGAACATTGTGAATGGTCATAAATATGGTTCAGTTGCCAAGCCTCTGCCATGCAGTCACTTGACTGTGATGACGGAGGCAACAAATTCATACACATTTGCTCTAAATCTACATTAGACATCTATATATAAGAATGAGTTACCATTTGCACCATGTTTATGAATGCATTGTAAATTTGCATTATATTAATGATTATCAGTTACTTACTACCATAGTTGAATTAGGGAAGAAAATAATTGTGCCTAGGTTCTCATGATAATGTGCTCCATAATTTTCAATTTCTTGAAATTAAGGCAATCAAATATCATAAATAATGTAAAAGAAAGAAAGACAGAAACCTCAAAAAAGCTAGACAGTTATTTTTCTATATATCAGATACATTCCCGTTCATGTGAAAAGAGAAGAAGAAACCAGAAGACAAAGTTAGATATGTCTAGTTTAATGAAAAGAAGGAGTAGAGGTGACATGATAACAATGTTCCAATATCTGCCACAAAAAAAGAGGGATCAATCTATCCTCCAAAGCATCTGAAGGCAGGACAAGAAGCAATGGATGGAAACTAACCAAGGAGAGAAGAAACCTAGAACAAAGGAGAACTTTCCTGACAGTTAGAACAATTAATCAGTGGAGCAACTTGCCTCCAGAAGCTGTGGGTGCTCTAATACTGGAGATTGGACAACCATTTGTTTGAAATGGTATAGGGTTTCCTGCCTAGTAGGGGTTGGACTAGAGGGTCCCTTCCAATTCTGTTATTCTGTTAAAAAGAAACATTTATCCTCAAATTGGAATCTTTTCTTTTCACAACCCCAGCTCTATGCTAAAAGCCACAATGGAGATCCATAAGTGGAAAAGAAATCATAGGTGAGTTCCAGAAAGGAAAACATCACAGTTTATCAGATTAAAGTATATATTTACCACCAGGCATGAGGGGTATGTGTGTGTGTGTTTGTCTATTGTATTATTAAGTGCTAGCCTCTCTGAGACCTAATTGTTTTAATACTTGATAAATGAAAACAGATGTATTGAGTCCATCCCGCACAGCCTTGTCAAGAAGGTCATAAAAATATTTTTTTTCTTTCTGAACATATACAGGAAAGAAAGGCAAACATTAATTACAGGACTGGAAAAATATCAAAAACACAACAAAATACAGTGGCTAGATTCATACATACTACTATAAATTGGAATTCCAAATAAACAAAGCACAATGTATGTGTTGTATAGTTTGCTATATCTAAACTTAATTATAACAACCCAAGAAAACGAAGAATTGCAAATTTACAAGACACCCAATCAGGATTCTGGAAGAACAGATGCAGGGCTACTTTCCCATTGGTATAACTTAAATACATTTCAGAGGAGAAAAATTGCAATAAAATATTGCAGGTTAAAATATTTATTCAGATATTGTACTAGTCTGTAACTGTTTTTCACCCTTCAAATGTTAGATTTGATACTCAAAGCAGAAAGCTTCTGTTTTTAATTTCTGATCAATCTATGCAACATTCCTGGATCTGGGCCATATAATGAACCATCCTTTGGGAATAAATTCACTGTTAGCACCTGGAATAGGAGTAAAAACAAATTTGTGTTATTATCTAGATTATAGAATATTAATCTAGCAATTTCTACAATTGTTTCTGTTTATGTGAAGTCAATCAGCATTTTCATATGACAAAGAAAAGACTAAAGCCAAATCATTTGGAGGCTATCAAATAAATCGTGCAGCTATCTTTGATTTTGGAACATCATAGCTCTCCTTCCTAATCATATCATCATTTAACATAATGTACTTAATAAAGTTGAAAACGCCTTTAATTTTAACTGAAAACTTTTGCAGGAAGAGAAATGGTTTCAATGAGCTTTATATGGTTTCTGTTTTATTAACAACACAGCAGGCCATGTCTTAAGCACTTATACTTCGTGGGTACTTTACCAATTGCAATTTAGCATGCTGCTCTTAACTCACAAAGCTCTTCATCCTTTGGCATCTGTATACCTACAGCAGAGGTGGTATTCAGCAGGTTCTGACCAGTTCTGGAGAACCGGTAGTGGAAATTTTGAGTAGTTCAAAGAACCAGCAAACACCTCTGACTGGCCCCGCCCCCATCTATTCTCTGCCTCCCAAGTCCCAGCTGATCCGTTGGATCTTCTTTTATTGCCCTGCACAGGAGAACGGAGCTGGAAATCAGGTTAGTGGGGGTGGGGTGGGAATGGAGATTTTATGGTATCCTTCTCTTGCCATGCCCACCAAGACAATTGCCCACCAAACCATGCCACGCCCACCAAGTCATACCCACAGAACCGGTAATAAAAAAATTTGAATCTCCCCACTGGCCTACAGGATTTTCTTTTCCAACTAGATTCAGACCATCCTATTAAACCTTGCTGAGAGAAGGGACCTTTAGTTTGTCATGTTTCTGGGATGTCAGTGGAGGCAAAGCTAAAAGGCAATACTTCTCCATAGCATCACACAAATTGTAGAGAATGGAGTCACAACTGAAATCAGATTGGCCTCCACCCTAGCAGCTTTTAGAAAGGTCTTAAACACCGAACTTTCTACAAGGAATGTCACCTGGACTTCTTGTTATTCTCCTTTTTCTCTCCTGCTCTGGATTTGCAATTTGGATTGTGTGTTGTTTTAATGCTGTTGCTGTTTTTACTGTGACATTGTATAAACCCTGAGAGCTGTGAGATTGCAATGAGATAAAAATGGAATTAAATATACAACACACACACACATACACACCTCCTCCCCCTCCCATAATCCCATGAAGATTTAGGATACAATGTAGTCATTGTGGTGAATGTTCCACTCTTTTGCATTAAAGTTGCATTTTGGTTACAACTTTGGGAAAAATTATGGAGTCTTCTGCCAAACACAAGTGAGGTCATAAATAATCACGAGCAGGATGTACATTCACTAACACTTCAGATGAGACAGGAGATAAACCACGCTTCTAACAGAAAATCCAAACCTGAGCCTTTATTTTCTTCTCTGGCATTTCTTTTACTCATTCGCTCAGTTTATGTTTTGTCTTACCTCCTGGAGCTCAAGATAATTGGAAATAAAATGCTACCTGTTTATCTCTGCATGATTTACTACTTAGACATTGCTTCCTTTAGTACATCTCTAGTTGAGGGATCCCTTTATTCTACTGTTGCATTCTTACCTATAAAGATTTACGGAAGCAAACAAAAAAGCTTTCCTTTTCCATTACTTAAACAATGATGCTTAGAAGTAGGCTGGGCTGTGAAATGGTGGTTGGGCCAAGGTCACCCAGGGAAGCTTTAAAATTGCAGGTGGAATGAAGTCTCTCTGGTTCAGTCAATTACCAAATCATACTAATTCCCAATAGTGATTCCTTGTGAGAAAAGGAACGAAGTCCACATGTCAAATTTGACTGATTCTTGGTAATTCTCTGAGATTTATAGAAGATCAAAATTGTTCAGATATCTTATTGATGTCTTTGTGCGTCACACAATAATAGAAAATACTGGTTTTCCATTGATAGTGGTCACAACAGGAAAGAATTCTGTTCCACATTAAAGCAACAAGTCAGCAAGAGCTGGACATTGTCTTAATATCTTGTAGTTGATCTTGTAGCTGACTTCTTTGACCTTTTCTCTTTCTTCTGTTTCAAACAGAACTTTGGATTCAGAGGTCACAAGGCCATAGATAACCTTTGCATTCTGTCTTGGACTCCCAACATAATGATCTGCTTTGATAAACGCTTTGTGGAATATAAACACCTAGAACATGTAGCCACTGCTCCTGCCTTCCTTTCTTCATTTGCGTTTGACAAGTCTCCCAACCAGCCAGTCAGAATGAATATACGAAAAGAAATAGCAAAAAATAACTGCATGAATCATGAGTTGCTATTGTTGTTTGTTGTTTTACACTTCAATATAATTGTGCTTTTCTTCTTAGGCACAGAAAATTAACATAAATTTCTCAGAAGGTATGCATTTATATAAAATGTTGTGTCTGTGATGTTTTTAGTGTATTTTATATAAAGGCTTCAAAAAACCTTTGATTCCCATATTATTTGTGTTTCCCATTCATGAACATTTTGTCTACTTCATAATATCATCTTGTAACTGAGTAAAATAGACAACTCAATGCACATCCATGAGCTAACATTATCTGGCATGTGGTGGGATTAAAGTTCTAAAACACCTCTGTGGGAGACACTTCCTGCTGACTTTCCACTTCTGAGCTATCAGCAGAAGAAAGAAATAGAATTATATATAGTTCACCAATCAGGTTTAGATCATCCTTTATATATTGCTCTTTATAAGATTCCTGGTTAGAGAACAGACTCCAACTCTGAAGCAGGAGTAGTCCAGAAGGTATGGTCCATTGAGATGTATTTGTTTTTACAAGTGGTAAGGAAGTCAGTTGTTCCACTGATTAATTGTTCTAACTGGCAGGACATGTCTCCTTAGTTCCAGGTTGCTTCTGTCCTTGATTAGTTTCCACCCATTGCTTCTTGTCCTACCCTCAGGTGCTTTGGAGAATAGCTTGACTCCCTCTTCTTTGTGGCAGCCCCTGAGATATTGGAAAACTGCTATCATGTCACCCCTAGTCCTTTTTCTAATCAGACTAGACTAGAATAAAATAGAATAACAGAATTGGAAGGGACCTTGGAGGTCTTCTAGTCTAACCCCCTGCTTAGGCAGGAAACCCTACACCACTTCAGTCCAACATATTTTTAAAAACTTCCAGTGTTTGAGCATTCACAACTTCCGGAGGCAAGTTGTTCCACTGATTAATTGTTCTAACTGTCAGGAAATTTCTCCTTAGAACTAAGGAGAAATTTCTTGACAGTTAGAACAATTAATCAGTGGAACAACTTGACTAGACATACCCAGTTCCAGCAACCATTCTTTATATGTTTAGTCTACAGTCCCCTAATCATCTTTGTTGTTCTTCTCTGCACTCTTTCTAGAGTGCCAACAACATCTTTTTTACATCATGGCGACCAAAACTGGATGCAATATTCCAAGTGTGAAATATTGAATGTGATTTCAGATTGAAGAAAAACCAGTCTGAAAAATAAGGCCAGCTAGGAAATGTTGCATTACTTTCTATGATAAAGACTCTAATGCAGTATGATTCCATCTTCTGATTACCAGCTAACATAAGGAGCTTTAGACTAGAGCTCATCTATTTCAGACACTTATAGCCTGTCTTTCTCTATTAAATGGTCTCAAAGAACAATCAAATCCTGGAGTTTTGCTATTTCTACTTATATTTATAATAGTGAAAAAATGGCATTGAAGCAACCATGGCTTAAAACTACTCAAACATATTCAGATTTTAGGCTTAGGGTGCTATTTGTGCTTATCCCATTCTTCTTTGTTGGTATGGGCAGTGTCTAATCTGATGGAGTCAGGCAGAAAAGAATATTTGCTTTAACCTATCAAATATGTCAAAACATTGGAAGGGTTATTAAACATATCTAAATTGTAAGGGAGGTTGTTATTGCCCAGCCAATGAATTAAAAGATTAGTGTCATGGATAGGATAAACCTGAGATTCCACTAGGAAATATTGCATTACTTTGTTTATTCCAAAGTGTTTGTCTCCAGCAAGTGCTCATATATTATTATCAGAAAAGATTTGAAAACTGTTGGAGTCTACATGATCCAGGAGAAGGTTTTTTTTTTTAACCATTCAAATAAACTAAAGCAAATCCTGCTGGATTAAACCCAATGTCTATATCCTATTTCCCAGCTGGGCAACCAATCTTCTATAACTACAAGTGTGGAATCAGAATTTTTATCCACATTTTTATATCCACTTGCCCAGTTTGTATTTTTCTGAGTTATTTCCAAAGCAGATACAAGTTGCATGCTGAAATCCATGAATAATGAGTAATTTAGTTAATATGCAAAAAAATATAAACATTATGAAAAAGGTTAATTAAGAAAAATGTACAATAGAAAGTATTGTGTTGGCTAGACACAAATTAGTAAAGGACAATGGAAAAATGCTGATATTTGAAGTCATGCTTTTCTTTCCTTAGTACCTTCAGGTTAATGTTGATTTATGGCGAGTTTTAAGTTGAGATTAAGTTCCTGCAGTTTTCTTGGCAAGTTTTCAGAAATGGGTTCCTTTTGCTTCCTTCCTAGGGCTAGGTGAGTGTCTGCTTCAGTGGTGGGATTCAAAAAATTTTACTACCGGTTCTGTGGGCATGGCTTGGTGGACGTGATGTGGCTTGGTGGGCATGGATTGGTGGGTGTGGCAGGGAAAGGATACTGTAAAATCTCCATTCCCTCCCCACCCCACTCACCTGCTTTCCAGCTCTGTTCTCTTGTGCAGGGCAACAAAAAAAAGACCCAGCCAAACAACTGGTTCTTGGGACGCAGATAATAGATGGGGATGGGGCCAGTCAGAGGTGGTATTTGCCAGTTCTCTGAACTACTCATAATTTCCGCTACTGGTTTCCAGGACTGGTCAGAACCTGCTGAATATCACCTATGATCTGCTTAAATTTACCCAGTGGGCTTCATGCCTAAGGGAGGCTAGAACTCATGGTCTCCTAGCTGGAGATATGCATGTATATGATGGCTAGGCTATTGGTTTTATAAATTATCAATTCATGTGCAATTCAGGCTGAAATAAATTTGTGATTGAGAAAATGACATTGAATAAAACTGAATTTAATGAATACACTCCTCCTTATCAGTGACTGGTATCCAGTAGAAACTGTTTGAACCTGATGGTTCCATTTTCAACTCCCAATTAATAGCTGTTGAATAGTATTTCCCATGTATTTGTCAAATGAAGTCATGTAAGTAGTAACCCCAATTAAATAGTAATCACATCTATAGCAACAAGTTCCATTTATTCATGCACTGTATGCAGAATTAAATTATTATTAATCAATTTTGTTACATGGATCCCAAGTTTTAATACTTTCAGGGAAGGAAATCTATTTTCTCTTTCTCCCGTCTCTATAACCTATGGGTAAATGCTGAATGAATATCATATAAGTTGAGTTAAACTTAAGTGAAATCAGTTTCTTTACTGAGATTTATAGTTGATAGAATGCACATATGTGAGTACTATAAAACTAAACCTAAAGAACAGGTGCTTAAGGTCCATCAGGAGAAACAAATTTTTCTAAGGAAGGTACATGTTCCAATAAGAGACCTGCATATCTGAGTTTTCTGTCCTCAAGAACAGAGTCAACAGAAGAAACGAAATATGCTGTTCTCCCCTTAGGAAGTGAGCTGAAGAATAATTGTATGTGGTAAAGATCTTGGGAGATTGGTCCAAGAGTTGCTGCCAAGGGAATAGTCAGATAAGAGGCAGAAGAGCCTACAGCTTGAGAGAAGGCAGAATGAGAACTTAGAACCTAGAATAATGGTGTTGGAATCCCTTGGATGTCTTCTAGTCCAACCCTTGCTCAAGCACAGACAAAAGCCAGGAAAAGCACCAAGCCAGACAAGATAACTCTTTCTTGCTTAAAAGTCTGTGCTGACCAATTGGGCCCTATCTTCACCAGAATCTTCAATAGATCACTATTCAATAGATCACTATATGTTCCTTCCTGCTTCAAATGCTCTACTATCATCCCAATGCCAAAGAAACCCTCCATCAAGGAACTGAATGACTACAGACCAGTTGCTCTAACATTTGTAGTTATGAAAATCTTTGAAAAGCTTGTGCTGTCCCACCTGAAAACCATCACGGATCCTCTGTTAGATCCCATGCAGTTTGCATACCGAGCAAATAGATTGACAGATGATGCTGTTAACATGGCTCTACATTACATCCTACAACACGTTGAACCTCCAAATGCCAACGCAAGGGTCCTCTTTGTAGACTTCAGTTCAGCATTCAATACCATCATTCCAGACACTCTTCTAAGTAAATTAAACCAACTAGCGGTACCTGAACACACTTGTAAATGGATCATAAGCTTCCTAACAGACAGGAAGCAGCAGGTGATATCTGATAAAATCAGCACAGCCCCCCCTCCCCAAGGCTGTGTGCTATCTCCACTTCTCTTCTCCCTATATACCAATGACTGCATCTGAAATGATCCATCTGTTAAAATACTGAAGTTTGCTGATGACACAAAGTGATTGGTCTCATTCGAGACAACAACAAATCCGCATACAGACAGGAGGTTATACAATTTGCCTCGTGGTGTAACCGGAACAATCTGGAACTGAACACACTCAAAACCATAGAAATGGTGGTAGACTTTAGAAGAAACCCTCCCATACTACCACCTCTTACAATACTAGACAACACTGTATCAACAATAGAGACCTTCAAATTTCTAGGTTCTACTATATCACATGACCTAAAATGGACACCTAACATCAAAAATGTCATCAAAAAAGCACAACGAAGAATGTTCTTTCTGCACCAACTCAGGAAGCTCAAACTGCCCAAGGAACTATTGATCCAGTACTACAGAGGAATGATTGAGTCTGTCATCTGCACCTCTATAACTGTCTGGTTTGGTTCTGCAACCCAACAGGACAGACACAGACTTTAAAGAATAATTAGAACTGCAGAAAAAAAAATTATTACCACCTTCTCTTCAATCGAGGACCTGTATACTGCACGAGTCAAAAAGAGGGCTGTGAAAATATTTACAGACCCCTCACATCCCGGACATAAACTGTTTCAACTCTTTCCCTCAAAACGACGCTATAGAGCATTGCACACCAGAACAACTAGACACAAGAACAGTTTTTTCCCGAAAGCCATCACTCTGCTAAACAAATAATTCCCTCAACCCTGTTCAACTATTACAAAGTCTGCAGTACTATAACTGTTAAATCTTGTCATCATTCCTTATCACCCATCCCCTCCCACTTGTGACTATATGACTGTAACTTTGTCACTTGTATCCTTACGATTTATATTGATTGTTTTCTAGTATGATTGATTGCTTATTGTACCCTATGACTATCATTAACTGTTGTACCTTATGATTCTCGATTCCTGAAGAATGTATCTTTTATGTATACTGAGAGTATTTACACCAAGACAAATTCCTTGTGTGTCCAATCATACTTGGCCAACAAAATATTCTATTCTATTTAAACAAATGTTGTCCAGTTTCTTTCTGAAAGCCTCCAGTGACAAGGCAAACTTTTTAAGGCAAGCTGTTCCATTGGGTGATTGCTCTGATTTTCATTTATTTTAATTTATTTTTATTCCTTAATTCTAGGTTGCTTTTCTCCTTGGTTAGTTTCCATCCATTGTTTCTTGTCTTTCCTTTTGATGTTTTGGAAAATAGATTGACCCTCTCATCTGAGAGGCTCAGAGGAAACCATCCCTGATGTCCCAGATTGTACAGGAAATGGAGAGATTGTACTTTCAGATTTGCAAGATTCTGTCAACATAGCTTTACAATAAAGTAGAGTTAGCTCATCAGGTTATATTATTCCTGCTTGGTTCACTCTGAGAGGCTGACATTATTTTTGCAAATCACCTACTCTCTTCTAAAGAAAAGAACTTCAGGAATGGCCACTGATCTGTGAGGAACTCTGCTATTCATGAATATTTGGCAGCAGTGTTGTGGAAACACCAATAGTTAATGGATGAACAGATGCCAGGTGCCATGTTATTTGTCATGATGCAATTAATGCAACAACATTAATTTGCTCTAGCCAGTAGCAGCGGTTCAGTCTCTCAAGGTCTTTCCTACATACCATTACCATTTCAGTAACAGTCAAAAATACTTCTAATTCAAGAAAAAGACAACAGTGACAAAGACAGAAACAAGATTGTTCCTAATGCTGTTAGCAATCAATAGAATCAAACTGGAAAGTGTCAATACTTATGGAGTTAAAAATCCTCACTCTAATTGTTCTTAATTCAAACAAAATTCCCAAATTCTATTTAGAAATAAGATCAGAATTCAGTCAGGATTAAATTGGATTTGTATTACATAATGTTGTCTATAAATTAAAATGATCGTCTTATTTATACTTCAAACTGTTCCATGTTATTGTATAGAATAATGCTCCTGGTGTGCTTTTAAATATATAGTACATATATTCCATATTGATTCTGATCAATTGATATAGCAAAGAGATGTGGGAAAGCTTGATAAATCTTAACTAATACAATTTAAAAAAAAATCAAACATAATTCTTAGCTTATGAATTAATTATTTCATTCCATTGTACTTTAAAGGAAAACAGTGCGACCTATAAATATGAAGAAGAAACTCTGTTAAACTGATGGTGATTGAGACACACAAGATATACATGGGCCAATCACATCTCTTTTCTACCTCAAATGGGATAACCATTTCCCACCACAAGTTCTTGAAGCTCATTGACATTGTTAAATAGAAAAAGGTCATATTGGCAAAGTGTTAATTTCAGGAAATCTACAATCTCACTGGCGTTCAGTTAAAAGTATGAAGGGGGAAAAGGTAAATAAATAAACTATATGTAATTCCAATTCCAAAATCTGGTATCTGTTTCAATATTATCTTTAATAATCAAGATGGAGGTTATCAAGTTTTAGATCTTAAATTCCTAAACTTAATCAAAGGTTATATGACTCAAGTCTCACATAGTAGGTGGCCTTAAAAATGATAGGAAGTTCAGGAAATTAAATCCCTGGATGCCATTAGGTGAATCTTATCAACCAACTTTATCTACTCAATTGAAGTAAATTCAAACAAAACACTAGAGTTAAATTAGTTCAACTGAAATCAATATGATTGGCATCTCAATCACATTTTCTTGGAATGAAATTTTCATGGCTTTGGCTAGACTTATTTCTAAACAAGCTAGAGATCCAATTTGGTGTAGTATCATAGTTAAGGAATCAAGCTAGAAACTGGGAGACTTGTGCGGTCTAGTCCAGCCTTAAGCACAAAGCCAGCTGGGAGACTTTGAGCCAGTCACTCTTAGCTCTAGAAAGGAGACAATGACAAATGACTTCTAAAAAAGCTTGTGAAAAAATTGCAGGGACTTGCCTACATATCCTTTGAAAACTGAATACAACTGAACAGAAGAAGAAGAAAAAGATTTCAATTACATTCTAAGAAAGGCTGTGCATACTTACTCTCTGACACAAACACAGACACACATATACATAGAGAGAGGCAAAGAGAGTAAGAGAGGGAAGGAGGAAGAGAGAGGGGGTGCAATGCTATAATTTCATAATAAGAACAATATAAATCTGAAATGTATTTTAACAAAAGACAAAATATAAGTAGTCTTCCACTTATATTATAATTGGGACCAACAGTTCTGTTGTTAAGAATGAGAGCAACTTTCTTACACACAAATGAGCTCTCTGTGTGTGTGTGTGTATGCATGTTTATAGATAGAGTGATTGAGATAAGAGATATAGATTTTTTAAAAATCTATTGTAATCTAAAAGGCATTATTTCTCTTTTTGAAAAACCTTTTTTTACATCTAAAGAACAGTATATTAAATGGAACCCCTCAACGCCACCATTTTAATTTGACAGTTCTGCACAATCTTAACATTTAATTCAAAAATGGACCTTACTTTTGAGCAAACATGCATGAAAGCCATCAAGTAACAATCCTTTGATTACAACAAACTTTATCTGCCTGAGTTGATGGCAGATGGCAGCATTTGTAGTGTTCCTCTGTCTAGCTTTCTGGTTATAATCGGCATATTCTGAAGACCAATGAAAAGATAAATATCAAAGTTGGAAAATGGAAAGAAATACTATGCATATTTACATTATTGCCAAATCTTAAATTTAAATCATTTCCAGAGAAAATCTCTTTAGTATCGTATCTGAAAACATAATGTTCAAAACATAAATATATAGAAACTATTTCTGAATATAATTCTGTGCATCATGTTTCTTTCTCTCTCTTTTTTTTAGTGAACATACCTTGGGTTATAGAATTCTCTTCCTTGAGGACTGGGTTTAATCCTTCCAAAATTTCAGAATTGTTGCTGAAGTATTAATGTTTCGTTTGAGTTGAATAGAAGTTAAAGTCTGCTCTCCCTATTTTGATATAGAATTGTTTTCTGTTGCTCTTGATGTTAAGATATGGATTTGTTTTTAGTAATTTGAACTATTTTTATTATAACTATTTTTAATAATGTGGATCATACTTGTTGGGATAGGGTGTCAGCTGCTTTGAGTTCCTTTTATAAAGAAACAACTGGATGAAATGTTTTCAAATGAATGAAGAAATAAAGAATTAATATCATCCAAAATAAATAATTTCAGTGGAACTCAATGGTAGCTAATTTCAGCGGCTGACTATAATGATCTGTACAGCAAGTAAATCTGTACAAAAGTAAATTTTATTGAGACTCAGATATGTAATTGTGACATCAGTTACAATTTAGGCTCAGTTTGTCTCCATCTTTATTCAGTCAGAAATCCACATCAAACTTTCCAAAACTGGCCATGTATTTAATTGTGAAACCTCAAAATTGAGCAGAGATTTTTGCCTGGGGAAAATTTGCATTGGAAAGAAGTGATTCTGACTGGAATCTTCCCAGCATAACCTGAAAACTGAACAATGGGTTTTCTCTCTGCAAAGCTGATGCCTGTTGAGATCTCTGAATTGTCAAAAGCTTTTACAAAGGCCATTGTGAACATTTCGCAGATCTAGTTTTACTTCAACTGCTGGACTTCAGGCTGAAGCCTTACAGTTGGTACATTTCAGTTCTTCCCCATGTGAGGATCTCTGTGAATACTACAAATTAACTTGTGCATACTAGTCCTATCCTTGTTCCCTTATAATATCTATATCTTTATTTACAAGAAGATTGGAACTTTTTTCTTTTGTGTTGTTTTTCCATTTAGCAACTGGGAATATCAGAAGAAAACCCTTTGAAGAAAACACTGTGTTGGCTGGAAAATTCTGGGAGTTGAAGTCCACAAGTCTTAAAGTTGCCAAGTTTGAAGACCTCTGCATTAAAGGGTGTCCTTATCACAGTCAGAATAACTTCAGTTTTAGTTTAATCTATTTCAGGTTTGTTTTGTTTTGTTTTGCAGTTTAGCATGATTTCTTTCTTTAAAAATAGCTGCAAATGAATTCAATGATGTATATGTGAATAAATGAATGAGTCAATAGTTTCTTTCTCTTCAGTTTGAATTTCTTCTTCCTGTTTTATTTATACATTAATTTAAGAAAAAAGGAAGTATTAAATTATATTGGGGGAGTATTAAATTATTTGAAATGCATTTCTCTTAATAATTTATATATATGCAGATGTATTTTTTCCTGATCCACACATTTTTGTAATTGTTTCTGGAATGGAATTAAATAAAATTTTCAGCAGGGCAAACCCAAAATAATATACAGACTATAATGTTTAAAATATAAAAGTTCGATCATTCCTACCAATATACAGTTGGAATGATTTTTTTTCCTGTCTATACCATCATCTTTGTTTCTCTTTCTTGATTCTAGGCTTTGGCAAAGAGATTTATTTAATGAAAACAGGAAGAAACCTGCACTATAATGTTAAAGAATTTATTCAAGAGATGTATTCCTTATTAATTTTGGAAATGACTTTACATTCTAAAAATCATATGATGGAGCAATGTGTTTCTTTATAATCTAATTTTAATAATAAATTGGATTAATTTTTATTGATATTATTTAATATTCTCCTTAATTTCTTTGCTGCTTATCCTTAACTTATTTTTAATCACTGCAATGTATGTAATTTTTAACCGTACTATTGTTAATACAGTTTATGCTATGTTACTGCAATATAAGATTGTAATACTACAATAAAATTTATTATGCTTTTGACCATGATCATTCCTTTTAATATTTATTTTTCAAGCCTTCATCATTTTTTTTTAAAAAAGATTATAAATTGCTATCTATTTTTTCCAATGGGTTAAAAATAGCATCTGCTTTTGACCTGATGAAATCAATATTTTCTAAATGGTATCAGCTTTCAATAAACATTGTTTTACAGCAGAGATGGTAATGAATAAAAAGCCAAAAAAAAACCACAATAGTTTATAATTTTCTCCCTCAAATATTTATTGTTTCCATTTAGCTTTTCTGTACTTTTCAGATCAAAGAGAGGCATATAACTATGGTTATTTGTATCCTTATTCAGACATCTTTTCCACAAAGGAATAACATTCTCATCATTTTTCCTATATTTTTTCAACTTGAACTAGTATGCCTATTTTGTCTTCCTTTTTAATGAAAATGCATACCATACATTTGGCTTCCCTTTTACCTGAATTATTATTCTCTGGGGGCCACATAACAGAATCAAAACATTTGCAATAAGAAATGTGGGATTATCTGATCTTAGAAATGAAAGAAGCATTGAGAGTTTACTAGTCTATCTATGCGGGAGCCTTCTACTTGCATTACTTTCTAATGTTGGGCAAAATTCTTCAGGAAGAGAGAAGCCACACTGCTAACACTTTAATTATTAAGAAAATACTATGTTGAAATATACTTTCTTCATACATTGATTATTGATTGATTTGATTTGATTTATGTGCCTTCCACTTCATCTAGAGATGACTATTAATAGTAATATCAGAAGTATTCCATTTTCTATGTGATAATTTTTCTGATCTTTTAAGACAGCTATTTCTTATACCTTCTATTAATTACACAATAACAAGAACAAAACTGATCAATGTAGGAAACTGGGCCCCTAGTCTCTTTTTCAGGAAGTGTTTAATACCTAGTGAGACCTCACAATCATGGGCAATTCAATTTGAATATGCTTTCCTGTAGTGAAATATATTTTTAAATCAAGGGGAACAGGTATTGATCTGCTTCTACAAAAATAATTTTCAGGTATTTGAGGAGTGCTGTCATATCTTCAGAAAGCCAGTGAGGAGTAATGGTTAAGATACCAGGCCAGAAGCTGGGAGATCATGATTTCTAGCTCTGACTTGGACATGAGCCTGGTGAATTGATATTGAGCCAGTCACTCTCTTTCAGCCCTAGGAGGAAGCCAATTGCAAACAACTTCAGAAAATCTTGTCAAGAAAACTGCAGGGATTTGTCCAGGCAATTTCCAGAAATCAATAGTGACTGGAAAGCATCATCATTATCATCATCATAACCATCATGATCATTATCATCATCATCATCACTCTCAGCTGTTTCACCGAAATCCAGACAGGAAGGAAAATAAATGTCTCAAGGTAATCAGCAAATGAGTCTTTATTCGCCCACACAATGCTACAGATTCAGGCAACACCGAGTAACCATGAGGAAATTAAAGTCAGCTCTGGCGTGCCTCGCTGCCAGAGCTGTATTTATACATTAGTTAACAACTTAATGAGTTTATCCACCATCCGGTGAGCGCTACTGCATCACATCAATTCATCATGTAACACCCTATATACTGTGCTTTTATCCATCAATAACCCACCCATATTTACCACATGTGTACACATCTCATATTCTCTCATTGGATTTACAGATATTTAGTGACCCACCACCCCTCTTGAGATCGTTAGTTCAACAGGTAGTATCTAAATCTCTTTGTCTACAACCCCCATAGGCTGTAACAGCTCAGTGTGTGATGTCAGCATGGTTTGTTATCTCCGTTGAAATAGTCGACTCCCCCAGTCGGGTGATTAACAGCACTTCCCCTCTCGATAGCACAATGCATGGTGTCATGGCTCCAGCACTTCCTGGAGACATGACAGGCGGCCCCTCTTACCAGGACTCCGCCTGCAACAAGTAAAAATATTATTATTAATTACAGTCATATCAGTTACTTTAATTGCAATGTGGGTCCAGGTTTGTCGGGGTATGTACTATGGAAACGACACACTAAATGATGTGCACATACATCTGATGCCTTCACCAGGATGCTTCTGATAAAGGGTAGTCCTTCCAACGTACTAAATATTGGATACTATTCCTTCTTTTTCGTGAGCTATTTCAATGTAATCCATATCGTGTTGATAACCCTTTTTTATTTCAGGTACTTCGACTTGGCAGTCAATGGGTTTTAATAAACTGACATGAAACACTGGGTATATATGGCCCAACAATGATGGTAATTTCAATTCTACTGTGACAGCATTGATTATTTTTGTTATCGGGAATGGACCCAGATATTTGGGCCCTAATTTCTTACTGTTCAATTTCAACTTGATATATTTTGTTGATAGGTATACTCTATTTCCAACCTGGAAAGGTTTATGATCTCGCCGCTTCCTGTCTGCATATACTTTATAGTCCATTGCTGTTTTATCCAGAGCTTTTCTCACATGTATCCAACTGGCTTTACTCGTTGTGCCCACTGTTGAACATGGATTGGGTCATTGGGGTAGTTATTCAGATCTGGTAATGGATTAAACTCCATGCCATTAGCTATGTAGAATGGACTGTATCCCGTACTACTGTGTACTGTGTTATTGTACGCGACTTCTGCAAACGGCAACAGCTCTGCCCATTCTTGTTGTTGATAGGATACGTAAGATCTTAAATATTTCTCCACCATGGCATTCGCTTTTTCTGTGGCGCCGTTCGTGCTTGGATGATAGGCTGAACTTAATCCCTGGGATGATCCCAACAAGCAGAGGAATGCTTTCCAGAAGGGAGCACTAAACTGTACTCCTCTATAAGAGATCACTCGTCGAGGGATTCCATGTAATCTATAGACATGTTGTATGAACATATTAGCTAGCAATTTAGCCGATGGTAGCCCTTTACAAGGTACAAAATGTGCCTGTTTCGAGAATAAGTTGATGATTGTCCATATAACTGTATATCCATTACTGGTTGGCAGTTCTACTACAAAATCCATGGCAATATCCTGCCATGGATGTTGTGGTTCAGACACTGTTCGTAACAATCTCAATGGCTTACCTAGTCTTGGTTTTGAAATTGCACAGACATGACATCTGTTTATATTTTGTTCTATATCGGACCTCATTTTTGGCCACCAAAATTGGCATCGATCTAAATGTAATGTTTTTAAAAATCCAAAATGTCCGGCTTGTTTGTCATCATGACATTTTTCCAAAATGTGATTCCTACATTTTTCTGGTACATAAATCCTGCTTCCTTTCCACGCCAAATTATCTCTATAGGAAACTGAGTCAGTATTATTTGTAAGCCATGTATCTGTCCGAGTTGCTTCCCGCAACATATCTTTCTTTATTTCGTTTAACTGTGTAGCCTGTCCCGTATTCTTTTCTGTGGTTTCTGGGATCAAAGGCTGAACAATCACATCTCGAGGTTTGTTGTATTGCAGTAGTCGGGACAGAGCATCCGCCATAAAATTCCCTCTGCCTGGTACATAGCGCAGATGAAAATTAAACCGTTTAAAATACATAGCCCATCTAACCTGTTTGGGAGATAACCGGCGGGGCATTTGTAAAGCTGCCAAATTCTTGTGGTCTGTCCAGACTTCAAAACTTTCTTTGGTGCCCTCTAAAATATGTCTCCATGTATTCAATGCCCATTTCACTGCAAATGCTTCCTTCTCCCTAATTGCCCACCCTCTCTCTGTTGGGGTAAATTTCTGGGACGTATAAGCACAAGGTTGTAACAGTCCTTGTTCATTTATTTGCAAAAGGACAGTGCCAACAGTGACATTGCTGGCATCAGCTTGAACCACATAGTTTTTCATGGGGTCAGGATGTTTTAGAATCGGTGCCTGGGAAAACAGTGTCTTCAAATTGTTGAACGCTTGTTGACAAGAGGCGGACCATTCCAGTTTTTGACCGGGTGTTGGCTTTGTTCTCTGATTCTTTGTTTTTAGTAGTTCGGTTAATGGTAACGCAAATGGTAGCAAACTGTGTTATAAATTGCCTATAAAAATTTGCAAAACCAAGGAAACTCTGCAATTGTTTACGGGTTTGTGGGGTTTCCCAATCCAAGACAGTGGTGACTTTGTTTGGATCCATTTCCACACCATTATGGGAAATTCTATATCCAAGATAATCCAATTTACTGCAATGAAAATCACATTTCGAAAATTTCACATGCAATTTAGCATCTAACAACTTTCTCAAGACACTTCATACTAATTGTACGTGTTCATCCAAAGTCTGTGTGTAAATTAGGTTGTCATCTAAATATACTAGTACTCCACGATATAAATGTTCATGCAGCACCTCATTAATCAACTGCATGAATACTGCGGGGGCACCTTGCAGTCCAAAAGGCATCACCTTAAATTGAAAACTACCAAGGGGACAATTGAAAGTAGTTTTCCACTCGTCTCCTTGTTTAACACGTATTCTGTAATATGCTTCACGCAAATCTAACTTAGTGAAAATTTTTCTGGTGGCCAACGCGGTCAATAATTCATTGATCAAAGGTAGAGGATATATGTTATTTACGCATACAGCATTCAGCCCTCTAAAATCCACACACAAACACAAGGTTCCATCCTTCTTAAACAATACTGGGGCAGCTATATGCGATCGTCCAGGCTGGGTGAAACCACGGGCTAAGTTTTTATCTAAATAATTCCTCATTTCTTTCATCTCCTTGGGAGTCATTGCGTACATACGAGGTTTAGGTAACTGCACCCCTGTGATCAATTCAATTGCACAGTCGGTTTTACGATGGGGGGGTAAGTGTTCGCATTCCTCCTCACTGAACATCTTTGCGAGATCCTGATACTCAGCCGGGTAAGGGAGTTTTTGATGTTCATCTATGGTGGTTGCTAATTCCCTTTGTGAAGTATGCATGAACTCCTCTGGATTTGCTTGAGGGGGATCCGGTCCTACCTCCAGACTTAAATGACGACAACCACCCTCCCACCATATAACGGGCTCCCACCTATTTAACCACATGAGGCCTAGTATTAGTGCCTCACGCATATGCAGAACAACAATAAATCGTAGCTGTTCCCAATGAGCTCTAATTTCAAGTTTAATAGGGGTAGTCATCGTCACAGCTGGGGACCCCCCAAGCATGGACCCATCCACCTGTTCAAAACTCATTGGTGTGGACAGTTTTTCCACCTGTAATTTCAGTTCATCCACTACTCGTTGGCTAATAAGACACCTGGTACACCCCATGTCTATCAAGGCCCCATATCTTCCCCTTAGTCGCTTATTTCTCCCATCCAATATCACTGGTATCACAAAAGGGCAAACTGGGGCACTCACCATCATATCATCGTGGCTTTCCTCATCACTGTCATCCAAACCCAACACTGCTCTGGGTTGACTACGTTGATCCGATTGACATCTTGATGGTGATGCTT
Organism: Bungarus multicinctus; assembly: GCA_023653725.1. Classification (NCBI taxonomy): domain Eukaryota; kingdom Metazoa; phylum Chordata; class Lepidosauria; order Squamata; family Elapidae; genus Bungarus; species Bungarus multicinctus. The sequence goes on along the minus strand of CM042846.1, from coordinate 74,924,677 downwards.
CCCCCTTTGTTTTCTGAACCAGTCCTTGTGATCGTTCACTACTACTTCCTGGTTTCCTAAAACCAAATTTTGTGACTGCTCCCAAAGGTACTTTGCTGTTTGTTTCATACCTTCATTGGCAAGTTCGGGGCATTCCAATGCCCGATGCCCTACTAGATTACATCTGAAACACCTTATAGTTGGGCGGCCCCTGCCATTCAGTGGACCATCTCCTGGTCTGCTCCGACCTCCCACGACATTGAGATCTGCTTTGGATACTTTCGGAAGGAATCAAGCCTGGTTCTGAACTCCTTTAGTCCAACGTCTAGTTCAACTACCGTTCTGTACCAGTCTGACAAACGTTGAGAAATTCCTCTATATAGACAAGCTTGTCTTAAACCACGATCTAAGCTGGCATGGAATTCTCGAACCAACAGATGCTCAGGCAAGACCTTAACTTCCCAGCCAGACATCGGAAATCCCATACATATTCAGTTGCTGGTCTCCAATCTTGCCTCAATGTTAATATAGCTTCTCAGTTTGGTGAACATGGGATCTATCTTCAAATTGGGTACGAAGTGAATCCAGAAACAGACTGACATCTACCAATTCTCGTTCCCTTTCATTATGTAACTCCGCAACCCAGTCCGCTACATCCTCCAGAGAAATCTCTTCTTTGTCCACCTCCGATGCAACCAGCAAAACTGAATCCACATTTGCGCCTTCTGCCATTTCTTCCCAACGCAGCACACCAAACAGTTCACGAGGGTTGTGATGAATGACAGGAGCACAAAGGTTTTGAAGAGAGCTGACTTTCCTCTCAGCTGTTTCACCGAAATCCAGACAGGAAGGAAAATAAACGTCTCAAGGTAATGAGCAAATGAGTCTTTATTCGCCCACACAATGCTCCAGATTCAGGCAACACCGAGTAACCATGAGGAAATTAAAGTCAGCTCTGGCGTGCCTCGCTGCCAGAGCTGTATTTATACATTAATTAACAACTTAATGAGTTTATCCACCATCCGGTGAGCGCTACTGCATCACATCCGATCACCATGTAACACCCTATATACCATGCTTTTATCCATCAATAACCCACCCCTATTTACCACATGTGTACACATCTCATATTCTCTCATTGGATTTACAGATATTTAGTGACCTATCACCCCTCTCGAGGTCGTTAGTTCAACAGGCAGTATCTAAATCTCTTTGTCTATAACCCCCCACAGGCTGTAACAGCTCAGCGTGTGATGTCAGCATGGTTTGTTATCTCCGTTGGGTGATTAACAGCACTTCCCCCTTGATAACACAATGTGTGGTGTCATGGCTCCAGCATGTCCTGGAGACATGACAATCACCACCATCATCTCCCCACCAAATTAACTCTGTATGTCATTTGAACTGATAGTCTCTAGAGATTCTCAGTCATCCCGGTCATGGTTGTCCCAAAGGTGCTTTTTCAGGAGGCAACTGGACTTCCTTGTTTTTTTCTTTGAAGTCGTTTCACTTCTCATCCAAGAAGCTTCTTCATCTCTGACAGGAGGCTTCAGGAGAAGTTTCCTGGATGAGATGCTAAATATCTTCAAAGAAAAAACAAGAAAGTCCAGTTGCCTCCTGAAAAAGCACCTTTGGGATTTGAACTGATGGCACCAAAGTGGTACCTTTCTCCAGCTTGATTCAAAAATCTTGCTACATAGTCTTTGAATATTGTTTTCATTATACTACCGTGTTTCTCCAACAATACAGCCTCCACCAATAGGAAGACCAGCATGTTTTCTAGGCATGAAATGAAATTAAGCCCCTCCCCCCAAATTTAGGCCTAGTTTAAAGCATGCTGGGGGGGGGGGGAGGCCAGAGGTTAAAACATGCTGGGGGGGAGGGGGGAGGTTAAAACATGCTGGGGGGGAGGGTGGGGGGGAAACTTGTCTTTAACAGTGCCCTGCGCGGCGCTGCCACTGTTCTCGTGCCAGCAGGAAGTGTAGAAGCATTTCTGCTGCTTCTTGGGTGGGGGAGCTGCCTCAATGGCTTCCACAGTTCCTGCCAGCACAAGAACAGCAGCAGCACCGGCGGAAACATGAAAGCATTTCTGCCGCTGCTCGGGTGTTTGCGGAAGCTTTCTTGGGCCTGGTAAGGAGGCGAGGAAGCCAGGCGGATGGGCGAGCGAGCGAGCGAGCCGGGCAGCGCACAGGGTGACAGACAGCTGGCTTTGCCCTCCGATGACCTCACGGGCACCTTGCCCTTATGGCCCAGTCCGCAGCTTCCTGGGAGCAGCAAAAGAAGTCCGGGGTTGTTGCCCACTATCTCTGCTGCTGTTCTCGTGCCGGCGTTCTCGTGATTGGGGGGGGGGAGAGAAATTAATTCACCCCTGAAAATATGGCCTAGCCGTTTTTTGGGGGCTCAAAAAAAAAATAAGGCGCTGCCTTATTTTGTGAGAAATACGATATAAATCTTCTTCATCATGCCAGCCAAACCACACTGAAAATAGCTCGCGTCATAAAACATTTTGTCAACGCTTTCATGAAATTGTGATATATTATCCTTCATAATCAGAAACAGGTGAAAACCATTCACGTCACATTAAAGAGATTGGATTCATCAATTTGCATGAGCAGGAAAAAAAGACACAAGGCTTTAAACCTTGATTTCTCTTTAAATAATTCCTGCATGGCCTACATAAAGCCATATAATTCTTTTGAGCTGTTGTTTTTCTACAAAAAATATGTATATACTGATCAAAAGTTGTGTATATATTTGAATTCCTGTTTATCTGCTTCCAGTTCACCTGATCAGGAAAAGCCTGATATGTTAATGAAGACTACATCATTCAGGTTAAAAGTGTCAAAAGATTGAATCATGGCAATTGGATCATATTTTGTTAATTTGAGACTGTCTGTTATTCATCCAAGCAACTTCTCATTCAGAGCAAAATCAATTAGGCAAAAAGTCAAAGAGTCATTGGAATATACCAATTCTTGCCACACCAACTGATATGGGCTTTCTCCCCAAAATGGCTTGCAATATGTCAATGAAAACTCGATCATCTTGGTGAAAGTTATCTAAAGGTTGAATCATGACAAATTTGGACCAAACTTTGTTAATCTGAGATGTCTCTGAGAACCCTAATCTCTAAATCTTGTATCCCCACAAAATATTCTGAATTGATTGTATAATTGATAGTTGGTGGTAGAATATTCTTCTCACTGGAAATTATAAGCAATCCATTCCATGGAAATACAAACTATGTTATAATAATACATGTTGATGTCAAAATCAAATTTGCACTTTATAAACAAAGTTGATATATAATTTAACCCAATAAGGAAACCATTTATAAAATTATAATACAAAAATGATTTCCACACTGTTTAAATTCTATATCAGACTTGAATTCACACCATATCCAAAGTTTTGATTTTTCCTAATATAATATTCATATTTCATATTATCTGGTAATATTAAATTTCCTACATTAGAAGAAATTACTGCAAATTTAAATCTCAATTTATAACATTATATAGATTATAGTTGTTAGTTATTATGTACAACTTATTGCATATAACTCAATTTTAATACTAATTTATCCTATTATTGACATACATTTTCAAAATGATATAAGATATTCTAATATGCAGAAATGTATCAGTCACTTTTGAAATTTTTTAGCTAAGTTTATAATGTAAATTTTTGTTTTTTCTCCCTCCCTCCCTTTCTCTTTTCCTCCCCCCTTTCATATTCTTTCCATATTTTACCTTTATATTTTTAAAAACTGAGGTCAAGTTAGTCTTGCAACTTTTCTTCTTGATAAATCCATGTTGACTTCTAGTAATTATTGTATAGTTGTTGTTGTAGTTCATTCTATGATCTGCTCTACAATCTTTCCAGGTATTGATGTCAGACAGTTTATAAATTAATGGATCTTTCTCCTCTTTTTTTTTTAAGTTAGAGTCATTTGTTTTCCTTCAATCAACTAGCACTTCATCAGTTCTCCAGGATTTCCCAGCTAATCCATAAAGATTGGGCCAGATCATCAACAACTTCTTTGTATGCTCAACAATGCAATTAATCTGGCTCTGGATATTTAAATTTATTCCTGTAAAGAGTTCTTCCCTGACTATATTCCTATCAGGTTTCAGATCTGCCCTTTCATCTTCTCCTTCACAATTTCTGGAAAAAGGAAATGCTTTTTTGCTGGAAAAGATTGTACCAAAATAGAAGTGGAGCAGCTCTCCTCTTGGCTATCTGATTGTATTTTGTTGTCATAATTTGACAGCTGTTATGGTGATCTTTTCCATTTTATTTTTAATGCATCTAAATAAGCCCATTTCTTATTTAACTTTTTTTTTTATTAACTACAGTTTGTTCTTACTTTTCACTTCTTAACAACAACTTTAGCCTGGCCCATAGTCTTCTTTGTTATCTGATTCTCTTTCCATTTCCATTTGATTTTTGTTTTGTTTTTTTGGCTTGCAAATAAATGTTTCCTAAGCTTTCATGGTTAGTTCCTTCAATGTTTCTGCTATTTATAATGTCTCATCCTAATCCTTTCTGCTGATTAGTACCAAGTCAAAGATAGGGTCTTATACATTTTTCACTCTCTGAAGAAAAAAGTTGTCAGCAAGACAGATCGGGAATTTTCTAGAATAACCATGCTTGCCTGAATGTCTCCCAACAGATTTGGGGGGAATTGAAGTCTCCCACTGACTTCATGTCTATTTGAAAGATCTCTAATTTGCTTTTGGAAGATATAGTCCATATCTTTCTTGTCTGGGCAGGCATTAGTAGAATCCAATAGTTTTGTTTTTATCAGTTCCTCCATTTATTTCAACCCAGTTGCTCTTTACAACATTGCCAAGTCATCATTTAGATTTTCAAGAGGAATTGATATTTTTAACATAAAGGGCAACTCCCTCTCTCTTTTTATTGCTTCAGTTTATTTTTAAACAACTTGTAGCCTTCAACTGTATAATCAGTTTCACATTATATCTTCATCATATCTTTTAAATCACATTTACCTTAATGTACTAAGAGTACTTGTCTGCTGAACATTATTGGATAAACAATGAAGACCATGAAACTAATGTTCTTCTTGGGTTTTGACTGAACGATTTAATAAGTTCTACTTAAGCAATACTCCTATCTCTTCCAATAGTTCACATGTTCTTATCTGAGATCCTCACTCAAGGTTTTGCTTTTATTCCCAGTTTAAAGACTTCCTAATCTAAATTGTCATACTTGGGCAAAAAGTAATTTTGTCAGTCCTTGGAAAGGATAGCCCATATTGTCCCTACAATACAATGTTTCTAGATTAGGGCTGTCAAACTCCCAGTCCATGGGGCAGATGTGTCATGTGCTGGTCATGCCCATGCCTGGTTCAGTGAAGGAGCAAAAAGTCCTGATTCATCATGTGATGCCACCATGACAATGTGAGTTTGACACCCCTGTTCCAGATCAGTGTTTCTCAACCTCAGCAATTTTAAGATGTCTGAACTTCAATTCCCAGGATTCCACAGCCAGCATGCTATTTAGAGAATTATAGGAATTGTCACATACCTTAAAATTACACCACAGGAGTTGGATTCAGTTACTGGAACTGATTTTTTTCATGGTACAGAACACCTTTCCTAACCCAATTATTTCTTCTTGCTCTATCCAATTTTTAATATATATTTTTTGAAAGCTCAAGCCAAGAATTTGCTTTGTAGATCTTTTCCCTATTTTGAATGTCAGATTGTGTGTAATAATATCTATGATAAATAATACCTATAACAAAGTAGTGTTTCATTCTCTTCAAACAGGCCTGATTTAAACATATGTTTTTTTAAAAAAAAACATGGCATGATTAGATCTAAAATGTGATTTTTCTTTGTCCCCAAAATCTCCTAAACTGTGCATTTATTCTATTTATGGCTTGATATTTCAGACTCAGCTGGAAACAATGAAATGTGTCAATAATGTGTTACTTTTCATTCCTTATCATTCAAACATAATCTGGTTTAAATTATAACTGTATCAACATCGGCATCTGACAGAGAAAAGACAGGAAAAAGAGAGAAAAATGGAAAGGAACGAGAGAAAAACAGAAAAATGACTACATTTAAAACCTTCCAGCACAGAAAAGGTCAGGTTTTGTCCTATGAACCTTATGAAATGAAATGAAATAATGAAATGAAATAATGAAAGTTGTCATGCTGCCAAGGCTAGCATTAAGAAGATTCTCCATAGAAGAGTCCAAACCTGCCAGTTTGCTATAAAAGGCCTCTTAGCACCCCAGATAATTCAGTGATCAGGGGCAGCAAAGTACTAATCTGAGATACCCAAAAGAAAGTGAAAAGTTTATTTTATATAGACATTTATATATAGAGGAAAAAATGGATGAAGGGAAGGAGGGCGACTTTCTATATTAATTTAGTCAAACTGTTCTTTGTTTGGCTGTCATTCTGCTATATTTTTCCCATTGTTGCTGTAAAAGAAATATAATGAAGATGTCAAAAGGCTTTTTCCTTTCCTTTCTGTTCCTTTCCTTTCCCTTATCCTTCTCTTCCCCTCCCCTCCCCTTCCACTCCATTCCCTTCTCTTCTTTTAAAATTTTTTTCCTCTTCTGTTCAGTCATTCCAATTCTTGGAGACTGCCAGGAAAAGTTTCTGCAATTTTCTTGGGAAGATATTTTCAGAAGTGGTTTACCATTGCCTCCTTCTTAGGGCTAGAAGAGAAATCGTCTGGCCCAAAGTCACCCAGCTGGCTCTGTGCACAAGACAGGACTGGAACTCAGTCTTCCATATCCCTACATAAAACTGCAAAACATCCATTAATTAATTTCTGGCAGCACCACAAAATAAGAACTCCAAAAATCTCCAAAGGTCCAATAAAAGATCAGCCAAAAAAAGTGAAAGATGTCTTCATTTCCATTCCAAAAGGAGGAATTAAAACTTGCACTCTTATTTTAGAAGGTCTCGCATGTAGATTATATAAAACAACTTCCCTCAATAATGATCTTCATAGCTATGGGCCACAATTCTGGAAATCACCAGAAAGATGACAGAAGAGACACAATCTCTAACCACTTGTTTCAGCAACTTATATACCATTTTTTTATTTTGGTAACTTTTTGCCAAGAGTCATAGAACACATTTATTGTGTCTGACATGTAGAAATAAACAATAAGGTGATGCAGAAGAATTGATGTTTAATGGCATCCCAATAAAGAAATGTCAGGAGAACCTGTACAAAGCGTTTAGAAGAAAGTTTGGATCAGCATCTATAAGTATTAATCTGTCACCCATTCACATATTGTCAACAATAAAATATTTCCAAATTGTTCAGAATGTAAAATGAAGGTGATTCTTAAGCCCATGCCCAGAACTGAACTGACCTTCTAGTTTTGTTGGTGGACAACCACAATTGAGCTTATTACGTGGGAGGGAGGGTTGTTTAAAATTTTTAATTAGATTTTTAAAGGGGTTAGGGTTGGCCGGGTGGGGGTCGGGGGACAACCCGCCTGGGGCTGGGACCGGGTCGTGGGTTGAGCGCTGCCGGGAGGGTTTGGGGTCGGATGGGGCTGTATTGAGGATGGGGGGTTGTCCCAGGGAGGGTGATTTTAAAGCTATTAGTACGATGAGCGGGAGAGGCAGATTTGGCGGTTATAGGGGGCCACATTCTGTTTTGGGAGCGCGCCCCCGCTATTTGTCGGCGGTGGCGCGCTCCGACCCCCTTGTTATGTCCCGTTCCCCAGGGGGTCTGAGCGATCGGGCCCTGGGCCTTCGGCTGATGTTGTGTAACGCCAGGTCCGTTATTAATAAGGCCCCCCTCATTTATGATTTGATCTGTGAGGGGGGAGCGGACCTGGTGGGCATCACTGAGACCTGGCTGGGCCCAGAGGGGGGAGTCCCTCTTGTGGAGGTGTGCCCAGCCGGGTTTCAGGTTTTTCATCGGCCGAGGGCCCAGGGGAGGGGTGGGGGTGTTGCGGTGGTTATTAAGGAGGATCTGTGTCTGAGGGAATCCACTGTTTCTCAGACGACCGGATGTGAGTCTCTTTTCGTGAAGTTCGGTCCCAGGGTGCAGGTGGGCTTGTTGATCACATACCTGGCTCCCTGCTATGCGGCATCGGCCCTGCTTGAGCTCCTTGAGGTTATAGCCGGCGTGGCGGTTGAGACCCCCAGGCTTATGGTCATGGTGGATTTCAACCTCCCTTCTGCCGGTGGTACCTCGGGGATTGCTCAGGAGTTCATGGCTTCCATGACAGCCATGGGCCTGACCCAGTTATTTTGGGACCCTACTCACGTGGGAGGTCACACCCTGGATTTAGTTTTTGTCTCTGATCAGTGGCAGAGTGGTCTGGGTGTAGGGAATATAGTTATAGAACCCCTGTCATGGACAGATCACTCGCTCCTGAAGCTCGACTTCCGTTCCGCACCCCCCGACTGCAGGGAGGCGGGGCCGCTTAAATGGTACCGCCCCAGGCGCCTGATGGACCCGGATAGGTTCCTGATGGAGTTTGGGCCATTTCCCGAAGCTCGCACACACGACTCGGTTGAGGGCTTGGTCGCCACCTGGGATAGGGTGGCTGCTGGGGCCCTTGACCGGATCGTGCCCTTGCGGCCTCTGACCCGGTGCCGATCCCAAGTGGCTCCTTGGTTTTCTGAGGAGCTAAGGGAGATGAAGCGCCGGAAAAGACGCCTAGAGAGTAGTTGGAGGGCTAGCCCATCTGAGTCTGACCGAATACTTCTACGATCTTATATTAAGACGTATTTAGTGGCGATAAGGATGGCGAGGAGGACTTACCTCTCCACCCTTATTGCGTCCGCGGAAAACCGCCCAGCCGCCCTGTTTAGGGTGACCCGCTCCCTTTTAGAGATGGAAGCGCGGGAGGATCCCTTACAGGGACGGGCTGAGGAGTTTTCTAGGTTTCTGCAGGACAAAATTGCTCAGATTCGGGACGAGCTGGACTCCGACTGGGCATCTCCGGGCGGGGGGGCGGGGGTGGATATCGGTGAGGTCAATTGGGTTGAGTTCGACCCTGTTACCATAGAAGACGTGGACAGAGTGCTGGAGGGACTGAATGCCACCACCTGTTTTTTGGACCCGTGCCCCTCCTGGCTGGTCTTGGCCACTCGGGAGGTGACACGAGGCTGGTTCCAGGGTATTATAAATGCTTCCTTGAGAGAGGGGCTTTTACCCGCCTCCTTGAAGGAGGCGGTGGTGCGGCCCCTCCTCAAGAAACCGTCCCTGGACCCAGCATTGTTATCAAATTATCGTCCTGTCTCCAACCTTCGCTTTGTTGCGAAGGTTGTAGAGAGTGTGGTGGCCCGTCAGCTCCCCCGGTTCCTGGATGAAGCGACCCCCTCCAATCTTGACCCCCTCCAATCGGGCTTCAGGCCCGGGCACAGCATGGAGACGGCATTGGTCGCGTTGGTTGATGATCTCTGGAGGGCTCGGGACAGAGGTTGTTCCCCTGTTAGATCTCTCGGCGGCTTTTGATACTGTCGACCACAGTATCTTATTGCAGCGGTTGGGGGGGCTGGGGGTTGGAGGCACCGTGTTGCGGTGGTTTTCCTCCTTCCTCTCCGACCGTTCGCAATTTGTGTTGACGGGGGGGCAGAGATCGTCCCCAAGGCCCCTGCTTTGTGGGGTGCCTCAGGGGTCGGTGCTCTCGCCCCTGCTGTTCAACATTTATGTAAAGCCACTGGGTGAGATCATCCGTGGCTTTGGGGTGGAGTTCCATCAGTACGCTGATGATACTCAGCTGTACATCTCCATCCCGGGCCACCCCAACGAAGCCATCGAAGTGATGACCCGGTGCCTGGAGGCCGTGCGGGGTTGGATGGGTCGTAACAGGCTTCGTCTCAACCCAGCCAAAACCGAGTGGCTGTGGTTTCCTGCGCCCAGATACAGCCAGCTTATTCTTTCGCTGGCCGTGGGGGGAGAGGTATTGAGCCCCGTGGAAAGGGCGCGCAACTTGGGTGTCCTCCTGGATGTGCGGCTGTCTTTGGAAGAACATATTGCAGCCGTCGCCAGGGGGGCTTTTTATCAGATTCGTCTGATTTACCAGTTGCGGCCCTTTCTGGAACTGGGCGCACTTTGCACAGTCACTTCCGCCCTCGTTATCTCCCGCTTGGATTATTGCAATGCTCTCTACATGGGGCTCCCCTTGAAGAGTCTCCGGAGGTTGCAGTTAGTTCAGAATGCAGCCGCGCGGGTGATCGTGGGCGCACACGTAACACCACTTCTCCGCAGGCTGCACTGGCTTCCTGTGGCCTTCCGGATTCGATTCAAGGTGGTACTGATGGTATTTAAAGTGCTCCATGGCTCGGGACCTGGGTACTTACAGGACCGCCTGCTGCCACCAACAACCTCCCGCCACCCAGTACGCTCCCACAGGGTCGCCCTACTTGGGGTACCGCCACCTGATCGTTGTCGGCTGGCAGCCCCGAGGGTGCGTGCTTTCTCTGTGGGAGCCCCCTCCCTGTGGAATGATCTCCCCCCGGAGATACGAGCCATGACAGATATCCTCTCCTTCCGGCGCGCAGTTAAGACCCTATTTTTTAAACAGGCTGGCCTGGCCCAGTAAGGGTCTATGGGGTTTTAAGTTAACAGGGTTTTTTAAATTTTAATCTCATTTTTAAAATTTTTCGGGATGCAGCCACATCTATGTTTAATCTGGTTTTAAATTCTATTTAATTTTGTAACTTTGTATTTTATGTATTTATTAGGCTGTATACCGCCCCGAGTCCCTTTTGGGAGAGGGAGCGGTATAGAAATACGAACAATAAATAAATATATAGTATATAAGACCTTATTTATTGTTATTGTTGGGTTTTTATCTCAGTCTCTTGGTCTTGGTATGGAAGTAACTTGCCATTGCTTCCTTCTGGATCCCCCATCCAAATATTAACCTGGCCTTTTTTGCTTTCAAGTCCAGCCAAGTTGGGCCTCCTACTGCCACTTATTGAGAAACATATGAATTAATATCTATTAGACAAACTGAACCTATAATAAAATGAATTATTTCAGAACTTTTAAGTGAACTATCCTTCTGTTGTTTTTACTTACTATAAATTTTCTTCCTTACTTTTGGATTTGTATAACTTTAAACTGTATAATTTTTTAAATGCATGTAAAATAAATAATATTGTTTAAGGTTATTAGTCATGTTAGGCTAATGTTGTCTTTTTAATATAATCAAACATACAAACAAACCTTTTAATGGGACAACAATTTTTTTTTAAAAAAAAGAGAGAGAGAAAACATTGCTTTCAGAGTGTAATATGTCATTAATGGATTCATTTACATTGAATAAATAGTAAAATGTTTCTAGTTCAGTGATCTATAAATTTTCACCAACTGCATTGCACTATTGATTTCAGTGTGTGGGAAAAGACCCAAAGTGACTAAGGAACTACATACAGTGGACAGATTCATGACATATAACAAATTAAGGAACTCAAGTACATCAGCTTTAAAATTCTTGGTTCAGATAAAAAGAGAAAACAGTGTAATGATAACTAGACATATAAGTAGTCTTGAGTATATTTTAGCACAGCTGCTAATTGAAAAGGAGGAGTTATCAAATATTTTCAGTATCTTCAGTATCTATCTGATGACTGAGAAAAAACATAGAAGATTAATCTAGAAGATAATGGGAAAGACATAGAATATGAATATATATTATCCAAGAGAAACTTACATTGATTATTATAATATGCTTCTTCCTCATACAGAAACTTTTTTGTGTTCAGGAATATATTAGGTAACCACTATCAATCTAATTCTCTTGGATGCACTAATAAAGTAATTCTCAGAATTTCCAATCAGCATGTCATAAATCATTCAGAATTCAGAGAGTTGTAGATGTAATATATTTAGAGACATTAATTGTGGAAAGCTGCAGAGGGAATTCATTTTGTAATTTAAAAAAAATACTTATCAAGACTCTACCAATTTCCAGTGTCCTTCTGGGCAGCATTCAAGTCTATTTCTTCTCCTTAGAACCTGCTGTGCTTCCCATCCAATTCAAAATAAATCCTTTCAGTTCTAAATGTTCTGGAAGGAGAGAAGTTAAAATTCCTTAAAGGAAGGTTCATCTTGATGATTCCCAAACATTTACACTGTTCTAAATTCCATCACTGGTAGACAATTGGCTGGTAGACACTTGGTTGGTAGACATGAAAGAGACTTGCTCTTCTGTCATGGCATTCAGACTTGGCTCTACTCTGCCCAAGGTACAAGGTTGACCCCACTGAAAAATTTGTTATGTCATTGATCATGTAATTTGAAAGTTTGTTTTTCTGCTCTCCTTCTCTTTTAGCTTCTGTTGGATGCCAACTGCTGAAGTTTTATTTTCTTCCATTTGCTATTTTTCACATCTTGGGGGTCCATGTGACATTAATAGCCTATCCAAAGACTAAAAGTAATCACATGCCCTTCCCAACTCTCCATAGAATTCTGGAGTGAGGTTTTCCATTTTCAGAATATGTCCAGTAAAATGAAACAACCAAAGGCTTTTTTTGGTAGTGAGTTCTACCCATTATCAATGGTTCCTCCTGGATAGTCATCAGAAGCTGCTGTTTCTTTTTAAGTTTTTACAAGTAGTCTTCAACTTACAACAGTTCATTTAGTAACTGTTCAAAGTTACAATGGCTGAAAAAGGGGACCTATGACTATTTTTCACACTTACGAGCATTGCAGCATCCCAATAATGTAATCAAAATTCAAATGCTTGGCATTTGATAATGGTTGCAGGGTTCAAAAAAGGCAACTATGATCTTATAAACAATGATCTCTCATTCCTTGATTGGCAATTTCTATTCTCTGGATGCAATACTGTAGAAGACCTTTACAACATATTTTTACTTGAAGTCAAAAGAGTCATCAAACTATATATACCATTAACAACTCCCAAAACCAGAAAAAACAAATTACTCAAAACAATAAGGAAGCTTCAATCCAAAAAGAAATCACTTTGGCGGAAAAACAAATCTGGTCATGTTGCCAACTTCAAAAGCAGATACAAAAATTTATGCCACCAGATAAAAACTGAATGCACCAATTATCACATTAAACAAGAAGAAAATCTTCTACGCACCAATTCCACCCGTGCTTTCTACAATTTTATAAACAACAAACTAAAACTCAAGGTCCATTCCACCCCTGAAAGGACCTAATGGTAAAGACTGCAATGATGATACTATTAAAGCCAATCTCTTTAACACATTCTTTGGCTCAGTATTTGTAAACAGCAATTGATCATGTCCAGTATTTCCTAGTTGAACAACAGACAACCACAATGATCTATTACATATCGATTTTACAGAAGACAATGTTGAAAAAGCACTACGCAATCTAAAACTATCTCTATCTATTGGACCGGATGGAATATGTGCCTACTTCTTTAAAAAGCTGTCCACTGCCGTAGCAGAACCTCTAAGCATAATCTTTGAAGAATCTTTCAGGACCAGCTCCTTGCCAAAACTATGGTCACAAGCCACAGTCATCACCATCTTCAAAAAGGGAGACCCCAGCCTAGTTGAAAATTACAGACCAATCTCTTTATGCTGCGTCTCCTGTAAAGTCATGGAATCAATTATTAACCAATCCATCATCCTCCACTTAGAAACAAACAACCTACTCTCTAATAAACAATTTGGTTTTAGGAAAAAACTATCATGTAATCTGCAACTCTTACATTGCAAAAACATATGGACTACACAACTCGATCAGGACAAAGCAATAGACGCAATCTACATAGACTTCTGTAAAGCCTTTGATTCAGTGGTACATGACAAACTACTCCTAAAACTAAAATCTTATGGTATCTCTGGACACCTGCATAACTGGATAGAACGGCCTGGCCCAGTAAATGGTCCATGGGTTTTAAATTTAATTTGGGTTTTAATTGTTAAAATTTTTAAATTTTTAATTTTTTAATTAATCCCGGATTTTAAATGTCTGTATTTGTAATTTGATGGGATTCAACCGGATTTGCATATTTAATTTAGTTTTAAATTGTATTTATTCTGTGTGTTTTTTAGTAGGCTGTACACCGCCCCGAGTCCCTTTTTGGGAGAGGGAGCGGTATAGAAATTTGATTAATAAATAAATAAATAAATAAATAAATAAATAAATAAATAAATAAATAAATAAATAAATAAATAGAAGCATTCCTGTCAAACAGATAATAAATGGTCAAAATTGGGAGTGTCCTATCAAATTCTATACCTGTCAACACTGGTGTTCCCCAAGGCAGTGTTCTAGGACCAACTCTCTTCATACTCTACATAAATGACCTCTGTGATCATATCAAGAGCAACTGCGTACTCTTTGCTGATGATGTAAAGCTATTCAACACCACAGAAAATACTGCTACCCTTCAAAAAGACCTTGACTACGTATCAGAATGGTCAAACAAATGGCAACTTCAGATCTCAATAAATAAATGCTCTGTCCTATATATTGGCAAAAAAAATCAGAAAATAAAATACAGGCTGAATAGTCAAGACCTTGTTGATGATCCAAACTCTGTAAAGGATCTTGGAGTACTCATCTCAAATGACCTAAGTGCTAGCGCCCACTGTAACTACATAGCCAAAAAGGCGCTAAGACTTGTTAACCTAATCTTACATAGCTTTTTCTCTGGTAATATTACACTAATAACTAGAGCATACAAAATATTTGCTAGACCAATATTCGAATACAGCTCATCAGTCTGGAACCCACATTACGTATCTGATATTAACACAGTTGAGAAAGTCCAGAAATATTTTACAAGAAGAGTTCTTCACTCTTTTACTCGTTGCAGAAAACCATATGCCACCAGACTCGAAATTCTAGACCTTGAAAACCTAGAACTATGCCGCCTTCGGTCTGATCTAAGTATAGTATATAAAATCATACATTGCAATGTCCTACCTGTCAATGAATACTTCAGCTTCAACCATAACAACACAAGAACAAACAATAGATACAATCTCAAGGTTAATCGTACCAAACTTGATTGCAGGAAATACGACTTCAGCAACAGAGTGGTCAATGTCTGGAATACACTACCTGATTCTGTGGTTTCTTCCCCAAACCCCAAAAACTTTAACCTTAGACTGTCTACTATTGACCTCACCCCTTTCCTAAGAGGTCTATAGGGGGCGTGCATAAGCGCACCAACATGCCTACCATCCCTGTCCTATTGTTTCTTTTATATTTTATATTTTATTTTTCTTATATGTATCCATGTATTCATAACCATGTTTTACTTATACCTATTATCTTGTAAGCAATTGACAAATAAATAAATAAAAATAAATAAAGTGAGATCAACTTTAGTGACCTTCTGACAAGCAAAGTGAATAGAGAAACCAGATTCACTTAGCAACTATGTTACTAACTTAACAACTGCAATGATTCACTTAACAATTGTGGCAAGAAAGGTCATAAAATGGGGCAAAATTCACTTAAAAATATTTCATTTACCAACAGAAATTTTGGGCTCAATTGTGATTGTAGATCAAAGACTACCTGTATCAGAGGTGGTATTCAGCAGGTTCTGACCAGTTCTGGAGAACCAGTAGTGGAAATTTTGAGTAGTTCGGAAAACTGGTAAATACCACCTCTGACTGGCCTTGTCCCCATCTATTGTCTGCCTTCCAAGTCTCAGCTGATTGACTGGGTCTTCTTTTGTTGTCCTACACAGGAGCTTTAAAGCAGGTTAGTGGGGTGGGGAGGAATGGGATTTTGCAGTAACCTTCCTCCAGGAGTGAGGAGGGAATGGGAATTTTGCAGTATCCTTCCCCTGCCATGTCCACCAAGCCATGTCATGCCCACCAAGCCATGTCATGCCCACCAAGCCATGCCCACATAACCAATAGTAAAAAAAACATTGAATCCCACCACTGACCGATTTGCCAGTTGCCAAAGTTTTATTTCCTAATTTCTGCTAGGTTTTTTTGCTTCTTGAGAGTCCTTGTGATTTGAGTGGTAAAATCAATAATATGATATCAGTGACAGTTGTGTATGTTATACTGTATATTGAAAGCAAATGTGTAGAGCACACTGCATTATTTCAACCCAATAAACAAATTTGTAGAGCAAACTCTACCATTTCAGTCTAATAACTGTATTATTTCAGACTCAATGATACTATTACATATAAAAAGGTGAACATGCAGAGATGTTTTAAATACATGTTTAACATGAATCTATGATGTATTATTTATTGCAGAACCAAAACTTCTGAGTCACTTTTTTATCAATTCATATAAGACTGGCAAAACTAAAAGGAAAACAATGAATGGGAAGAATTTGGAGTGAAACATTCTACAGTATTCTGGATTGTCCATGTGATCATAAAATATTGTGCCATTATATGGGCATTCCATAAATATCCTCAGAAAACATCGAGAAGAAAGTTATTAAAGAAAATACATATTAAAAGCAAATACAAATATAAGTGGTAAAACTTTGAACTAAGGAGAAATTTCATGATGATTGGAACAATTAATCAGTTGGAACAATTAATTAACTTGCCTCCAGAAGTTATGGGTGCTCTAATACTGGAGGTTTTTAAGAAAACAATCATTTGTCTGAAATGGAGTAACGTTTCTTGCTTGAACAGGAGATTGGACTCCAAAGTCCTTTTCAAGTCTGTTGAATTGGACCAAGTCCATCCAGTAAAGTTTGTGGCCAAATGGAATTTAAAGATGGGCATCTTCAGTATTGGTTCCAAATTTCTAATGCAATTCTTTTATTTTATAAGTCTGAACAAGAGTTCTAAGATTGTTTTCTTGAAATAATTAAAAACTGAACTGTATATCTGTGACTGTATGAAACTTTGGGCTATATTAAGTGATCTGTGAAATTGTATAAAAAACACCAGGACACTGGACAGTAATGGATTTGTTTCTCCAAAACAAAGTGTATAGAAAGCTGTCTAGAGTGTAAGAAGATGTAGAGAACAATGGTAATTATTAACATAACATTGTGCAAAAAATAGAAATGAGTCATTTGGTGACAGTTTGGACAAAAAGTTATAGTGTCTTGGAATAAGAATAGCTCTCAAGTAATCATATACACATAGTTGTTTCTTTATAAAGTATGGTTTATTAAAAACAGAAAAGCAACAAGTCCATTTATTTGGCTTGAATTATTTTGAATAGATTTGTAAAGTATTATTCCTTTTTTAATGTTCATTTGCTGCCCCTCACACACAAAGTGATCTTGGACTAAAAGAGGTTAAAGAAAACGTGTTTGTATTAGGTCACAGAATTCCATGGAATGTTTGGTTGCTCTTAGAATAATAAGAACGAGTCTTACAGAATAATATAAATATATGGTATCTTTAAACCGAAGAAAGCAATTAGTCTTCCATTTTAAACTCATTTAAAGAATTGTCAATGAATCATTAAAAATAGCTGTTATTATGCCCTTTATAGCAATATGTTCTGCAGAATTCAGAAGCTTGCAATTTTTCATAGCAAAGGGACCAGCATTATGCAACGTTTCCTTTTGTAAGATTTGAAGAAAATATTTTTAAAAATATTAACTATATTCAAAACACATGGCTATTTCGTACATATATACACACAAGCATGCATACCACTGGTCATGTGAGCTATAAAATCTGGGAGCTCTCTGTCCAATGTATCTGAGAGAATCAGATTGGAGCTGCTGATATAGCTCATTATTTCCAATCCTGGATAGTTATAAACAGAACTTGATGACACAAATTTGCTTTGACTTCCATGATTTTTAAAGGTATACCTGTCTAAGAGGTAACGTATAGCCTTATATCAATATGTAACACTTTTACCGAGTTCTAACAGAAGAATATAGAAATATGTCTGAAATGGGGGAAATACTTGTAGCAATACTTGATTAGTTTGAAAAACTAAGGAGAAATTTCCTGACAATTAGAACAATTAATCAGTGGAACAGCTTGCCTCTTCAAGTTGTGGCTGCTCCATCACTGGGAATTTTTAAGAAAAGATTGGACAACCATTTCTCTGAAATGGTCTTAGGCAATGGTTCTCAACCTGTACTCTGTAGACCCTTGGGAGGCCACAATGTCATCACAGAGGGTCCGTGAAGGAGTCAATTCAGTTGACTTCTAAATGTATGAATGTGTTAATCAATATTGTATCATTAATATTGTATCAAAGTTATTGTCAGCATTCCAACTAACCAACTCCAAACCAATAAACTCAGAGACAAAGTTCCATTTTATTAGAGTTGTCATATTAGCACATCTGGGAAAACTCAAATCTGAGAATTCCAGGTTTTCTCTTCCCAAAAGATAAATCAAAGATCCATCCCCTGCACCTATCAGTCCATCACATGGCCCAATCAAATCTTTGTCCCAACTAGAAACATCTCCCCAGTCACTCTCCTCCAGGTGCAGGGCAACATGTCCTTGACTCTCTGAGAAAGAATGTTGTTGTGTCTAGTCTTCTACCCCATTATGAAATCCCCCCTCCCAAATTCCCAGGCACTGAATGTGGCAGCCTCGAAGCTTCCAAGTTAAAAAAAACAGCTTCCAAGGTTTACAGTTGTATCATTAATATTGTATCAATGTTGTATCATTAATATTGTATCATATAATGATACTGCTTATAAGCGCTATGTGCTTAGAGCTCAAAGCATTATTAGAGACTCCACACACCCACTGAACAGTCTGTTTCTGATGCTTCCCTCTGGGAGGAGGTTTCGAACTATTTCCAGCAGGACTGTCAGATTCTGTAACAGCTTTGTTCCCTGTGCCATTCGACTGGTAAACTTGAAAGATTCGTTTTTCTTGCCATGTACATTTATACATCTGAACTAGACTGTGTTGTATCTCTGTGTCTTATAATATATGTGGGTATGTGCATAGTTTTGTATTTATTTATTTAGACATGTTTATGTAGTGTATATTGGAGCTAGTGACTCTTGAGAGCTGTATGCAATGAAATTTCATTTTAATGTATGCTGATTAGTGTACATTCAAAGTGACAATAAAGTTATTATTCTAAGTTATTCTAAGTCTAATGAATAAACTTGGTAATCCATACTTCTGTGTGAAACAAATGGCTTGAACAGAGCAACAGTGCAGAAAAAGAAATCAGAGGGACATACCATGGGCATTTGCAAAGGAGTGAATGTGAGGAGGGCATAACACAGTGAATGTCTAATGCAAAATCACCTTCCCCCCTATTTCTTAGCTGTGTCAGTCTGTATGAGTTTGCCTTCTGATAAAACCATCCAATACTGCTAATGCTTCTAGTCACTTCATTTATGTGAAAAGCCAAATCACCATGCCTCCTTATCTAATGAGATTACAAAAATGCTATTCATAATTCCCAGTCAAATAGTTTAGCTTCCAATGTTTCAATATGTTCTTCATTGTGAAGAACAGAATTTTGTAACAGGATGTCTATTTGCCAAAAGAAAGACACATAATATTATTGTTGGAAAATTACTACGGGTAGTTTCCAGACTTTGCATCCAGCACACTACCAGTCCATTCAGAACATGCACAGATACCACCCAGTTCAGCTAGCAAAAAAATATGACTTGACATGTATTTAACAAATGCCAACAAACATCTAACGAGTTAATTGCCAAAAACAGGATAAAAGACAGGCAAAAAACAGGAAGAAAGAGAGACAGCCATGTCATGACCTAACTGTATATCATGAAATGTGCCAGAGACACTGAACACTATATTGCTGTTAATTATCATTGTTAAGCAGGGATCAGGTGTGCCTTGGTGTGAACAAAGAGATGAAGTCCAGGTTCTCTCTCTTTAAGCTAGCAGGAATAGCCAACACTCCAGAAGATAGGCTTAAGATCCAGGAAGGATCTTGACAGACTTAAACATTGGGCGCTATCTAACAAAATGAAATTCAATGGTGAAAAAAGTAAGGTTCTACATTTAGGCAAGAAAAACAAAATGCACAAGTACTGCACATGTGATACTTTGCTCAATAGTAGTAACTTGAGGGGGATCTTGGAGCCCTAGTGGACAACCATTTAAATATGAGCCAGCAGTGTGCTGCAGCTGCCAAAAAAACCAACCAAGTTCTAGGCTGCATAAGGGATAGAATCAAGATCACATTAAGTGTTAATACCACTTTATAATGCCCTGGTAAGGCCACACTTGAAATACTGCATCCAGTTTTGGTTGCCACAATGTAAAAAAGATGTGGAGACTCTAGAAAGAGTGCAGAGAAGAGCAACAAGGATGATTAGGGGACTGGAGGATAAAACATACTGTAATGGTTGCTGAAACTGGGAATGTCCAGTTTGATGAAAAGAAGGACTAGGGCTGACATGATATCAGTGTTCTGATATCTCAAGGGCTGCCACAAAGAAGAGGGAGCCAAGCTATTCTCCAAAGCACCTGAGGGCAGGACAAGAAGCAATAAATGGAAACTAATTAAGGAGAGAAGCAACCTAAAATTAAAGAGAAAATTCCTGACAGTTAGAACAATTAATCAGTGGAAAAACTTGCCTCCAGAATTTGTAAATGCTCCAACACTGGAAGTTTTTAAGAAGAGATTGGATAACCATTTGTCTGATATGGTATAGGGTTTCCTGCCTAAGCAGGGGGTTGGACTAGAAGACCTCCAAGGTCCCTTCTAACTCTGTTATTCTAAATATTCTAAATGACACCTTTATTCAACTGAACAAAGGTGGGTCCTCCCATAAGATTGGAAAACTCTGAATGCAAGTATATATAAATAGGAAGTCAACACACATTAGATAAGATATAGCAGTTATAAAATACTCATGCATGCATTCTGTGGTATTGATCACATGTTCAGTCCAAAGGCTTGTGCTTTCCTATGGAACTATCCACAGGCCCAAAGGCCAGTCAGGGCCCGAACTTTAATTCTGTCATTTCAACATAAAAATCCTTTGATTAAATATCAGTATTATCAGAATCCTGATCAACAATCATAACAATCCATAAGGGAATTACTTTTGGTTATTCCAGTGTCAGCATCCCAGAAATGCTCCCATCTTCCCAGGCTCAAAAATGTGGCAGCGTGGAAGTTTCTGGTGCTAGTATGGCTTCCAAAGCTGATATCCAGTTTAATTCTTTTATATACATGACATGTACATGACAGCAGTAGAATAGAGTTGGACAGTAAGACATCGGGTGACCCTTCTGCTCCAAACCAGAAAGAAAATTAATAGAATAGAATAGAATAGAATAGAAGAGAAGAGAAGAGAAGAGAAGAGAAGAGAAGAGAAGAGAAGAGAAGAGAAGAGAAGAGAAGAGAAGAGAAGAGAATTCTTTATTGGCCAAGTGTGACTGGACACCCAAGGAATTTGTCTTTGGTGCCTATGCTCTCAGCATACATAAAGAAAAAATAAAATACATTCATCAAGAAGCATAAGATACAATACTTAGTGATAATCATAGGTTACTAATAAGCAATCAAATCATACCACGAAACTAATAAATAAAGTAAAGATACAAGCAACATGATTATAGTCATAAGTGGGAAGAGATAGGTACTAGGAAGGATGAGAATAATAATAATAATGATGACAATAACGATAACAATAACAATAATAATCTTAGTAAATAGTTTGACAGTGTTGTGGGAATTAATTGTTTAGAAGATGATGGCAGCCAGGAAAAAAAATGTCCTTGTATCTAGTTGTTCTGATGTGCAGTGCCCTATAACATCATTTTGAGGGTAGAAGTTGAAGCAATTTATGTCCAGGATGTGAGGGGTCTGTAGATATTTTCATAGCTCTCTTTGGTGGATGCAGTGGTAAATTGGGATAGGGTGGATATACCTAGCAATTATGATACTGGGAATGGATGTTCTTATCCAGATACACATACCCACGCAAATAGGTTTCTTAATGAAATCAAAGACACATTTCAGGATGCATTATTATTTTTTATCTGTGCCAACAGTGGGGTGATTAAGGTGAACCCCTCTCTTTCAGCATACAGTGCTTCCAAGTGTTTCTGAGTAAATCAAATAACATCAACTTAACATCATTCACGGATGTCTTAACAGTCAGTGATTTGTTCTTCAGCAGGAGACATTTATTGGAGGAAGCAATTTGCTTCAGGCAAAAGTGCAGGTGAAAGGACAGGCACAAACACATCACCTCCATGTCTGTATAGATAGTCTGCAGGCTCCCTTCTTTTCCATACAGAATTGCTGAAAAGTGGAAGGATCCTAAAATGCAGGTTAATTTCCAGCAGATGTTTTCCTTTTCCTTCTTCCCACAAGGCAGCGTAGACTTTCCTCTTTCTGAGTGGTTTCAAAGAGCTGCGATCCAACTTTAGCATACAAGCAATGAAACAATACTGTCAGCATACAAGCAATAAAACAGTACTGTCAGCATAAAAGCAGGTCTTTAAATGGTAGTAACTGCTCCTTAGTGAACAAACACTTAATGCCACAAGCTAGTTACAGAGGTTTAAAAATCTGTTTCTTATGAGGATTAACCTGATAAGGTTCTGTTGGTTGTTGGTTATTTTTTTAAGTAGCCTTTATCTAAATAATGATTTCCAGTGCTTGCTTATCACAGTTTCACTCTAATATTTCCTCATGACCTTTTTACCTTTTCTAACTTTCATTTTAATTCAGCCATACCTGTCAAAGAAAAAAAAATACTATGTCATTTCCTCTCTTAAATGTAAACTCCCCCCCCCCCATTTTTCTTACTTTGGCTCTAGCATCTTAGTGAAGAGCTTATTTTTCCTAAAAGTTTCAAATCTGTGGTTCCATTTATTTATTTACTTCCAAATCTAAATGAAACTAACTGATTGGCAAATCAATACAACTAAGGTCAGATTCCAGTCAAAACTAAAGTCAGACTAAATATTTTGTCCTGTTTGCATTTTTAAGCACTTTTTTTTCATTTTTACTCTAGAAAGCAAAAAACTAATATTTTAAAAAATACAGAATGAGAATAAAAAGGAATCCATGAAATCAACAAAAATGAATTGAAAGAAACAACAACAAAGAAAAAAAAATAAAAATTGAAGAATAAAAATTGGGAGTGTACATAAGTACATAGCCTTAAGGAGAAATTCAAACATCTTCAAAATCCATATTCAATATTTCTAACGAGAATGGCATTACTGCAGATAATTAAATAGGAAAAGCATTGTTAATGAGTATAATTGATAGCAACCACACCTAAGTAAATGTATCCCTTGTTGAAATTCTTTGTTGTAACATCTATTTTTTAATCCCAAATAATTTCCCACACTTACAAATACTGAACACAATACAAAAAAATGTTCCAATAAAGAAAGGAATCTAATTACCAGTGTTTTGTGATGGAGTTTTTGTTAATATTTGTGTTCGTGTACTATTAATAACATTTGCACAGCATTCAGGAATTCAATGTTCATTAAGAGAAATCATTATTAGCATATAGAGAAGTTTACAATAATTTAAGCTCTATTTTTCTTTTCTTTTATTCTGACTCACATATGTAGAATAAATGAACATACATATTGCCAAATATTAAGCACTTTCTTGGATACATTATTATTTAAATTAAATAACTCAATAAAAAAGTACTTATGTACTTGTGATATGTAATTATTACTGTTTTGGAAGGAAATGTCATACAAAGTGTGGGAAATATTCACAAGACTTTTGAGAGTGCTGTTTGGTCTTACAATTACACTAGTGTATGTATTCTTTTTATTCAGAATTGAAGTAGTAGGGTGATTTTTTGGGGGGGCTGTTTATCATTTTCATTGTTCTTCTTCCTCCTCCTCCTCCTCCTCTTTTAGAAATACTTGTTATTTTACATACAGTATATAAAAGGTAAAGGTTTCCCTGATCCAGTTGTGTCTGACTCTTTAGAGGATGGCACTCATTTCTATTTCTTAGATGAAGGAGCCAGTGTTGACCAAAGACAATTTCTATAGTCAGGTGGCCAGTGTGACTATATGCTAAGGCACACTGTTGTTACCTTCCCATCAAAGTGGTACTTACTTATCTATTTGCATTTACATGCTTTCAAATTGCTTGATGGGCAGGAGGAAGGCAAGGAGGGGAGCTCACAACGTCATATGACACTCAAAATTCAAATCTGGGTTGTTGGCTTTCCAGCTGATAAGCTCAGTGTCCTTAATCATTGAGTCATCGCATCAGCCCCCTCTTTTCATGTATACAAAGACCTAATCAGAGCATTGTGGTAGTACTAGGTGGGACACAACTTTTGCCCTTAATTTTCTGAAGGCTCTAACACATTGTCTAATAATATGTTGATGTCATCAGAAATAGTAGAGTTTGACAATTTTATCTTTCAGGTTTAAGGGTAGGAATGAAATTAAGGTGTTTGAGAGACCTAATTCTGATCCTTAATTCCCAGCCCATCTGAAAATCTGTCACTGGTTCAGGAAGGCCAATCTCAGAACACTGGAGGTGGAGTGAATAATTTAAGAAAAGTGATAGGAACAGTTTGCTGTCCTGCTATTGCTATTCCAATTCATAATTTTGATCCAAAAACAAATGATCAAAATCCTAGTGCTGTAATTTTGTCACCAAAATTTAACAGCAACATTTTGGGATACTGTGGTATATCCAATACGTCAATGTCAGTTTGCCAATCTCTGGCCTAAATGTATATATGCAATTCCTGTATAGGAAAACAAATAGAAATAAACACACACACACACGCACAAACACACACACTTCTTTGTCTAATTTATGTGATTAACTAAGCAAAGTTTTATTATTGGTTACCAAGTTTTTAAGCCAACATGGAAGTGTTAAACTGGCTAAGCATTATGCTTCTGGTTGAAATCTGTCCTTTTGTTGAAAATAATTGCTGATTTTTTTAAAAAAGTGAAAGACTCCTGTATAAATCTCATGGCCTGCTTAACACTGCAATTCAGTCGAAGGTCAGTGTGCTTGAAAATTAAAAGGAGGGTTTTGTATTCTTTTCATCTATTGCACAATTGTTACATAAAGTTCATTCTCTGTAGGCCTGTTTGGCATGTCAAGTCCGAAAAGAATGTTGGTACTCTGAGGAGAGTCAGTAGCATTTCTTGTCCTGGGAGGGCAATTTTTCATTCTTGCAAGTAAAAATTACAACAGACTCTGTTGTTTTGCATCTCTTTTGCAGAGCAAGAAAATCACTGTACGTAGCATTAATATTTTAAGGCACAGTAACCTAAGTGCAAAGAAAGGAAAGCAGTCACACTGAGTCAAGCCATTGATTTGTCTCACTTAATATTACCTATATCAAGACTGGACCACAGAATGACTTGCAACTATCAGCTTCCATTATCTTCATCAGAAAGCATTAGTAAATGTGGCACTTTCTTTCTTTCTTTCTTTCTTTCTTTCTTTCTTTCTTTCTTTCTTTCTTTCTTTCTTTCTTTCTTTCTTTCTTTCTTTCTTTCTTTCTTTCTTTTTGCATATCTCTATTTACATTGTTAACAGTATTGTTTCATTAATAATACATATATTTACATCTATTCCTATACATTAATCCCTGTTTCTGTGTTCTGCCCATTTATACCATCTATCCCAAATTGAATAATATTCTGACTGATTTGTCCTTGCCTTTTAATTCCGCTGTGAGTTTATCCATCTCAGCACAACACAGTATTTTTTGTATCAGGTTCTCTTCAGATGGTATCTTTTCTGTTTTCCAGCCCTGTGCAAAAACTATCCTTACCACCTTTATTATGTGTAAAATATAACTTTTTTGCTAAATATCCCTTTAATTATTCCTAATAAAAAGGAAATCAAGTACAATTTTCTGCTATAGGCAAGAATCCAGATGTAGTACTCATCAATTCATAACTAACCATGCTGTTAAAGTCATCCACCCCCAGATGAATTTGACTTCTGCAATGGTATAAAGCAAGTTATTGTCATCTTCTGGATGACAGACCTGAAACTATTTGAAGCTTGTCCATACTTTCTTCTTAAGGTTAAACCTATGCAATTCTTCTTACAGTCTCTTTTTGTACAATGTTGCTAGTACTTCAAAACTATTGATGGACTCAGGTTGTCACAGGAGTCAGCCACAGCCTTACCTTGCAAATGTTGCTAACTGAACAGGGAAACTCCTACCTTTAAGAGCAATCAAAGCAGTGGTGGGATTCAATTTTTTTTACTATCCGTTCTGTGGGCATGGCTTGGTGGGCATGACAGGGGAAGGATACTGTAAAATCTCCAGTCAGAAGTGGCATTTTCTGGTTCTCTGAACTACTCAAAATTTCCGCTACCGGTTCTCCAGAACTGGTCAGAATACCACCTCTGATTCAAAGCATATGAGCTTCAGTTATTTGACCATTAGTTTTGAAAAAAATCAGATTAATATACAATAAATCCAAAAGGCTTTTTTATCATTCTGAAGAAGTTTTGGTTGATAAATCATTTGGTTTTCCACTGAGCTCTTGTTGACTTTTTATGATTCATGTAAACACTTTTGTTGACATTAAACAAGTACATTTTCATGAATCACTAACATTTCAACCCATACATGTATCAAGATATCTGGATTGAGTTAGCAATGGAAAACCTAGGGCATTCCAGCTGCTATTGTAATATAGCTGCCAGAATTTTGCCCTCCTGGCCAAACTGACTGCTACAACTTATACTTTAGCAACAGCTGGAAAACTGCAAATTCTTTCAGGATCCAAAAAGAATATGGGGAGAAAGCAGTCATTTGCTTTTCTGCCTAAAATATTTTCTGCCTAAATAATATTTTTTAAAGAATGAAAGTTCACAGATCAGCAGGATTGCCTGTTTTGTTAACCTTATCACTATCAGACTTTGGAAGTGAGCCACATCTTTAAGTAGTTCCTTCTTGGAGTCTTTAGATTAGATTTACTAGCAAATGTTTCTATTAGGAAAGCAAAAGTCTACCACCATTGTAGAATCAGAGACAAACAGCAAAGAACGAAGCATTGAAAAAATCCCTTTGTTTATTTAAAATCTTAAAAAGTGTGGCATGACCCAACTTTGAAAAATTGGTTGATGGAGCATGCCTCCAGACATAAAATTGAACCAAGAAAAAGCTAACTTTGGGGCTGAAAATAGTTCCTCATTCATTCTATTCTTCTTCTGATGTTCTTTTTCACCTTTCCAAACATCTTCATTCTGTTTTAACAAAGAAAATTGCTCTAATTATCATCTTTACTTGAGAGGAAGACAACTCTAAATTAAGATGACCTCCCTTCCACATAAAAACAAAAACTAGACAAAAAGAAGCTCATTTATCTCTTGCATTTTGTTAACAAAATTTAATATGACCTTCTTCTTTTAAAGTGATATTATTGGAGGGGAAAAGATTTGTCTTTCTTTTTATAACAGTGTGATAATCCTAGAATGGAAAAATATTCAGGTTCAATTTGCCCTTGTTTCAATATTACTGAGAATAATAGTCTTTTTGGTACAGGTAATTATATAGATACATTAAATATTTATGTACCGTATTTTATCACTGTGTTTATTGGAACATGTGTGTGTTAATAAGATAGTGTAGGGCAGGGGTGTCAAACTCAAGACTTGCTGTCTGGATCCGGCCCATGGGGTGCTTAAATCCAGACCATGGGGCCAGCCTGGAACTATCAAAGGCCAGTCTGTGGGGCCTCTGGTAGTTAAAATGGACCACATGCAGGGACCTGTGCCTTGTTTTCACCCTTCATGACCTCCTGCAGCACTCTGCTAGCTGAAACTGGGCCAAAAACCAGGCCAATAACCAAGCCGAAAATGGGCTGAAAAACAGGCCCAAAACAGGCCAAAAATAGGCTGAAAATAGTCCAAAAATGGGCCACACAGCAAATTTTCTGCCAGCAGAGTGCCACAGGAGGCCATGGAGGATGAAAAAGAGGAGCAGGGTGGCTGCATACAGACCTCCCATGCCCCATTTTGGACAGCAGGGTGTTGCAAGAGGCATCCATCCCACCTTCCCCACTGCTGCTCCCTTCCCATACTGCCACCCCACAAAGGAGAACAAAAATGCTGATCTGGCCCTCAAAGAAATCCAGTTTGACACTCCTGGTGTAGGGAATTATCAGTATACTAAAAAAATATCCTGTCTTGTCTATAACCTTTAAATTGGGCAGAATGATGAATCATAGGATAACACTTTTTTCAACCAATATATCTCTAACAGGGTGACTTACAAAATTCATCCAAAATCCAGGATCTATGGCTCCTATGGAATTGAAATTTGGCAAATGATATGAAGCATAACAATAATCATAAAACATTTTATGACATAATACAAAATATCATAAAACATTTATGTGGTCAAGCATGGGCTATATTCAAAGAAGATACATCTTGGAATATCTCCCTGAACTTTTCCAGTACATTAAAAGCTCTGTCGATGCTGAAGGAATCTGATCCTGAAAGGATCCTGAAAGGTCCTGAAAGAAATGAGATATAGTTGGCAATTTGTGCAGTCATGAAGATTTTTGTATAACTTCATAAACATTGAATTTTAGGATAACAGGACTTCCAAACTAACAGCTGGATCTGTGCAGGAATTTGACAACTACTGTATATCATTACCAACTATAACATCTTTGGGAGATGTCCATTCAGCCAAAAGCACTTTTTGAATCCTTGCAGGCAGCATGTTGAGGAAAAAACATCATTTATCAAACTTTTCCACCCCATGAATTATTTTTATTTCAAGCTTATCTTTACCTATTTGTAAATGAAACTGGATATAGTTTAGTTCCATGTTTTTGAAGATGATCCTGTAGAAATGTGAAGAGAAAAATCACTTTATTTAGAAGGGTGATTATCAATTGATTGTTCATTATTTGAATATTCAATGTTTTTCTTTTTGATCTCAGACAGCCATGAGCCCAGGAAGGGATAACATAGCAAAATAATCAGAGGGGTGAGGCTGAAATTTCTTTCCTTCACTCTTGCTAACTATTGGGAGATTGAGAAAATTTATATTTTTATAGGATGCTATCTTAGTTTGCTATTGAAAATCCTTAAAAACTTGCTTTGCTAATTTGCTACAGTATAATTTTCATTGGATTAAAATCTTCAAAGAAAGGCTAAGGATCTTAGTCTGTCTCCAGTCCATGGGTAGCTAAACCTAGTTCTGCATATTTGTATGTAAAAACTGTATGTAAAATGTATGTTAAAAACTCAGAAACCCTGCCCCTTTATTTTACATTAGATTTTTATTCTACCTTTATTACTTCTTAAGTATCTCAAGTCAACAAAAATATATAAAACTACTTCCTCCTATTTTTCCCACAATGATCTATGAGATGAGTTGGGTTCAGATATGACTCATCCAGGATAACCAAGTCAACTTTTATGTCAAAGGCAGGACTAAATTTAGATTTAACAGACTTCTGATTTCTAGGCCAGCACATTTAAACACATTTAAGGAATACAAATATGTACAATTTCTTTGGAGCTGCTCTGCTCTTTCTTTTTGGGTTGTTTTGGATTTTCAAAAATGTTTTAGGAAGAAGAAAATTTACTTCTTCACATCTAGATATAAAGAGTTTCAGTCACCATGCTGTGGTCCAGAATATAATTCCCTTCCAGGAATAATCTCAGAGGATTGTTTTCACTGATAATTGTTTCACAACTTGCATAAGTGGAAGCAGTGCAAGGCAAAATGGAAACTGATGTTTCACTCAGCCAACATACTTGGCAAGACAATAAAGATATGGAGAAGAAGGCTTCTCTTTGTTTCCTTTCTTCTCTGTGTTAGCATTTCTCCATGCTGAAGTTAAAGTGATGTCTAGAGCAAACTAGATACAGAACAATTCCTGAAAATATATCCAATCCCTTCTACCCAATTACCAAGCCATGAAATATATTTGTATGAACTGGCTGGATGAGATGTATTTTAACTGGGAAAAATATAATTCAAGGCAGGATATAAGTCAAATAAACTTTGCACTAACTGCTGGTGCTTTACTGTTTTCTTACTGGAGAAATCTTGTTCCATTTCATTGTTTTGGAAGAGTCTTCTTTTCCATTGGAATCAAATTCTCTCATATCATTTGTTCTCTAATCCTTTCCCTTTCTGAATCTATTTCTTTCCATTATGGCTATCTTACCTGCTGCCAAAAAAATGGTCAAGAGGACATTTACAGCCCAATTGAACCAACATCAGAACATCAGACTAGATCAACAGACAAGCTTATCTTATGTCACACATGTGACATAAATGACTTGTGAATGACAATGTAAGACCCTAAAGTTCTTTAAATTATTACATTTCATATTTCTAAATTATCTATCTCCCTCAAACAGAGGCTCTGTGAATGTTGAATTAAATGAATAAGTAATGATATGATTGGTATTTATTTATTTATTTATTATTTATTTATTAATTCGATTTATATACCGCCCCCCTCTCCCCAAAGGGAGTCGGGGCGGTGAACAGCCAATAAAAACACATATACAGAGCACAAATACAAGACACAACATAATAATAATAAAATTTAAAAAACTGAATATAATGTGGCTCTAATTAAAATATAAACGAGTATTAAAAGAGATTAAAACCCGGTTAAAATTTAAAAAAAACCCCTAGGCCAATCCGGCCTGCCGAAATAAGTGCGTTTTGAGTAACTGACGGAAGGCCATGAGATCAGGGGCGGCCCTTACCTCCAGGGGTAATTCATTCCAGAGAGGGGGTGCTCCCAATGAGAAGGCCCGTGCCCTCGGGGTCGCCAGCCGTCCAGCCGGCGGCACCCCGAGGAGACCAACTCTATGGGAGCGTACTAGTCGGTGAGAAGCCGATGGTGGCAGGAGGCGGTCTCGCAAATATCCCGGTCCCGAGCCATGGAGCGCTTTAAAGATAGTGACCAAGACTTTGAAGCGCACCCGGAGGGCCACCGGGAGCCAATGCAGCACGCGCAGAAGTGGCGTAACATGGGAGCCCCTAGGAGCTCCCATTACCACCCTCGCGGCTGCATTCTGCACCAACTGGAGCCTCCGGATGCTCTTCAAAGGCAGCCCCATGTAGAGAGCATTGGCATAGTCTAGGCGGGAGGTCACCAGGGCGGAAGTGACCGTGTGAAGCGCATCCCGATCCAGAAAGGGCCGCAACTGGTAGATCCTACGGACCTGTCCAAAAGCCCTCCTGGCGACGGCCGCCACATGGTCTTCCAATGACAGCCGTACATCCAGGAGGACGCCCAGATTGCGGGCCCTCTCTGTGGGGGCAAGAATTTCCCCCCCCACAGCCAGCGATGGAACCAGCTGGCTGTACCGGGGTGCTGGGAAGCACAGCCACTCAGTCTTAGATGGGTTGAGCTGAAGCCTGTTCCGCCCCATCCAACACCGCACAGCCTCCAGGCACCAGGTCATCACTTTGACGGCTTCATCGGGGTGGCCTGGGGTAGAAATGTACAGCTGAGTATCATCAGCGTACTGATGGAACTCTACCCCAAAGCCACGGATGATCTCACCTAGCGGCTTCATATAGATGTTGAACAGAAGGGGCGAGAGCACCGACCCCTGAGGCACCCCGCAAACCAGGGGCCTCAGGGCCGACCTCTGCCCCCCTGCCAACACAAATTGCGAGCGGTCAGAGAGGAAGGAGGAGAACCACCGCGTAATGGTGCCTCCCACTCCCAACCCCCCCAGCCGCTGCAATAGGATATGTGGTCGACATTATCAAAAGCCGCCGAAAGATCTAAGAGGACCAAGACAGAGGAATAACCCCTGTCACGGGCCCTCCAGAGATCATCCACCAATGCGACCAACGCCGTCTCTGTGCTGTGCCCAGGCCTGAAGCCCGATTGGCGTGGATCCAAATAGACAGCTTCATCCAGGTGCCGGGGAAACTGTTGTGCCACCACACTCTCAACAACCTTCGCCATAAAACGAAGGTTGGAGACAGGACGATAATTAGATAACAAAGTTGGGTCCAGGGACGGTTTCTTGAGGAGAGGTCTCACCACCGCCTCTTTCAAGGTGGCGGGTAGATATCCCTCACTCAAGGAAGCGTTAATAATACCCTGAAACCAACCTCGTGTCACCTCCCGGGTGGCCATATTGCGGACGCAATAAGGGTGGAAAAGTAAAGACGCTTTGCCACCCTTATCACCACTAAATAGGTCTTGATAAAAGACCGTAAAAGTGTTCGGTCGGGTCCGGAGCGAGTAGTCCTCCAAATACTCTCCAGGCGTCTTTTCCGGTGCTTCATCTCCCTCAGCTCCCCGGAAAACCAGGGGGCCGAGCGAGAGCGGCGCCAGGTCAGAGGCCGCAAGGGCACGACCCAGTCCAGGGCCCCAGCCGCCACCCTTTCCCAGGTGGCGACTAGGTCCCCCACCGAGTCGTGAGTTCGAATGTCGGGATATGGCCCAAGCTCCATCAGGAATCTATCTGGATCCATCAGGCGCCTGGGGTGGTACCAACGTATTTGGTCCACCTCCCTGTGATGGGGAGGAGCGGCCTGGAAGTCCAGCCTAAGGAGCGAATGATCTGACCATGACAAGGGTTCAACAGAAACATCCCCAACACCCAGATCATCCT
Source organism: Bungarus multicinctus (assembly GCA_023653725.1). Lineage (NCBI taxonomy): Eukaryota > Metazoa > Chordata > Lepidosauria > Squamata > Elapidae > Bungarus > Bungarus multicinctus. The sequence goes on along the minus strand of CM042846.1, from coordinate 74,892,245 downwards.
GCCACTGTCCAGAGACAAAAACCAGATCCAGAATGTGACCCCCAGTATGTGTGGGTTCCTTAATTAATTGGGTCAGGCCCAAGGCTGTCATGGAAGTCAAGAACTCCTGGGCAATTCCCGAGGCCCCACCAGCCGAAGGCAGGTTGAGATCCCCCATGACCATCAGCCTGGGGGTCTCAACCGCCAGACCGGCTATGACCTCGAGGAGCTCAGGCAGGGCCGATGTCACATAGCAGGGAGCCAGGTATGTGATCAAAAGGTCCATCTGAACCCCGGAACCACACTTAACAAACAGGGACTCACATCCGGTCGTCTGAGGAACAGTGGATTCCCTAGGATCCAGATCCTCCCAATTCATCCTGGTATGAATGGATATGAATTCATGATATGATGCAAAGGAAGGCTCCAGAAATTAAAAGTGAAAATTGTGATGTTGGAAAGAATTCAGTATTTCTTAATGGAGTATTCAGACTGTTGTTAGAGGATGGTTGTTTTCATTTCATAAAAATAACAGTTGCGTTAAAAAAACTTTTCTATTGATAGTCAAGTCAAGTTAATTGGGAATTATGGAAACTGAAATCTAAAGCAGCATGTCTGGAAGGAACTGATGATATCAGTAAGTATAAATTTAAATGCCAATTACCATGTTTTGCATTTGCAACATCCGAAATGAAATAGGAACAAAATTCTATTTAACTTTTGGAGTATAGCAATCAATCAATGTGAGACAGAATTGCATAAACCAGAACTCCATGTTAGGCCACTTCTTATATGAAGAAACTTGTTGAATGTGTGTATCTAACAATTAATTATATTACATACTCTCTAAGTTATATATTTTTTAAAAAAAACTATGATCTTTATCATACCAACATTAAGTGAGATAAAATTATTGTTTTGGGGTATAAGCAAAGTTAATCCCAAGCTAAGACAAGTATGAAGAAGAAACATCAAGGCAAACTAATTTGCCTATATAGGCACCACAATCATTCCTACATAGTTCATCTTCTACTGCCCTACAATTCATCCATCAAAACCACAAGATAGGAAATACAACTGACAATATAGCAAGAAATAATAATAATAATCAATAATATAATATTAAATCTGTTGCAGAACAGGAATATGTTAGCTTTTCTGTAGAACTGAGTGCTCATTTTTATTATAGTCTTCACTTATCTGATCACTTTTATAGAAAACAAATAACAGCAATCATAAAAATGTCACCATTATAAATTATGCTAGTTTCCATTCATTGGATCTAAAATTATATATATATAATCCATATATATATATGGATTCCCAGAAGAATTTAGGACAAGCATGAAACATTTTAGATATTACATATAGAAAATGAAACCCAATAGCTACAAACAGTAGAAGACAAATGTCTAAAGTTCAATCAGCCTTGGGGGTGAGAAAGAGTTGGGCAAGCACATTGGAAAAAAACAGAATAGTGAGATTACATTTGATGTATTTCATTATTTCTGGATTGAGTAACCTTCTCGGCAGACATTTAGCTGACAAGTTGCCGAGAAAGACACTGCAAGATTAATGATAAATGCAATGTCCTTGCACAGTGGGAAAGACCAAGAAATGTGCTTTAATGTCTCCCCCTGGTGAAAGGAGTCTGTTTCATCTTCCCATTGATAAATCAGTAGCAGTAATGCATGATTTTACTGCTTCCCTTCTGCTCTATAGCCCTGTAATTCATTTTGGCTGGAGTGACATGATGAGCACAGTCAAAAAAAACAAATTCAAAGCAATCTATTTTGTGGTAGGAGGCTTAATTGTTTATTTCAGCTTTGAAATACTAATCTTAACAGAATAGCAGAGCTGGAAGGGAGCTTGGAGGTCTTTTAATCCAACTCCCTGTTCAGACAGGAGACCCTATACCATTTCAGATAAATGACTGTCCAGTCTTTTTAAAAAAACCCTCCAATGATGTATTACGCACAACTTCTGAAGGGAAGCTCTTACATTAGTTTATTGTTCTCATTGTCAGGAAATTTCTCCTTAGTTCTGGGTTACTTCTCTCCTTGATTCTCTAAGATTCTGTCTTGGCCAACCTGACCATACCACAGGGAATATCTAGAAAAACCACCTAAATAGAGAACATTCATCATGTGGCATTTTTTTCATAAACATAGGATTTAGGATATTTTTTTGCTCTAAACTATCATTGGGAAATAACATTTCTAAAGAAAATATTCTAGAAGATAATTGATGGATGGATGAAAGGATATGAATAGCAATTAGTGTTCTCTCAATTATTTTCCCACAGAAATCCTGTCTCAAGAAAATCCCTCATCATTCCTCACCTATGGTGCCAACATCTGGAGAACTAAGGAAGTATTGAATTTCTGGCCACAAATGAATGTGTACTATTATAAACCCATGTGTACTATTCACAAGGAAGATAGATAAAAAATTTGCTTCTGAAACCCAGATATAAGTCAGAGAACTTTCAGACTTTAGTCAAGGAACAGCTTGAAAGAACCAAAGTCAGTCCAGTAAAGGATTTCATACTTAAAAGTTTTATCTGTTTAATGTCTCCATTTCTGTTGTTTTACTTCAGGCTGCTTGTTTATATGGACTTTAACTATTTCTATTGTTACACTGTTTTTTATTTTGTGGATTTTGTAATATGTCCAGTCTTCTGAAATGGACAGCCAAGCCAAGCCAAACCAAACCAAACCAAACCAAATCAAACCTCCTCCTCCTCCTCCTCCTCCTCCTCCTCCTCCTCCTCCTCCTCCTCCTCCTCCTCCTCTTCCTCCTCTTCTTCTTCTTCTTCTTCTTCTTCTTCTTCTTCTTCTTCTTCTTCTTCTTCTTCTTCTTCTTCTTCTTCCTAGCAGGGTCCATTTTTCAGATCATTGAACACCTGTCAGCTCATAAAGTGGGAAAACAGGGTCATAGGCAATCATAAATTCTATCTGGCAGTGTTGGCTTCATATGGGTCAATGCCGACATGTGGCTCCTAATAAATCTTTTGGATTCTTTTGAAGTTTGGCTCGAGGCCCTTCATGTATTAGAAGACTGATATGATTTATTCCCTCAATCTTCCCTTCTTTAGGTTAAATATACACCATTCCTTTAACCAGTCTGATTTAACCACAAAGACTCTCATCATTTTATGTCATTTTATCCCATTACTGTAATTTGGCAGCCAAGACAGTGTAAAGCACAGTACAGTATGATCACTTCCTGTTTTTATTTTCCAATTCCATTGGTATTTATATAGCAGTGACAAGCAAGTGCAGAATGTTTTGTATTAGTATTGTTATATTAGTGTGAATACTTCTCTCATAAATAGATGACATATACCTTAATTTGTATTATTGAGGGGGTCATAGAAGAGCATTCTTCCTAAAAGCTTATATTGTTTGCTTAGTATCCTAGTATGATGTATGTTGATTGCTTATTTAGTATCCTATGACTATTACTAAGTATTATATCTTATAATTTATGATGAATGTATTTTTACGATGATTATTATCATGATTTATCATTTATTGTTTGTATGTATATTGAGAGCTTATGCACAGGAGACAAATTCCTTATGTATCCAATTACACTTGACTAATAAATAATTCAATTCAATTCAATTCAATTCTATTCTATTCTATTCTATTCTATTCTATTCTATTCTATTCTATTCTACTTTATTCTATTCTTTTCTATTCATCTCCACTGTTATGCTTATCTGTAGGCACTGAATTATAATAAACATTTGGATAATCTACAACAAATTCAGAAAAAAGGAACAGGGATAAGAGGAAGCTGGAAATTTAGCTTTACAAGGAGATGCTGAGGGAACTGAGTGCATTTAGCCTTTTTAATAATTATATATTGAGGCAGACTGTGTAGATTTATTGAATCCAAGATTGGATAGCCTTGGGAATGTCTTTCCATTCCCACAGGGAGTGGAAACCTGGATTTCATGGTCTAAATTTATTATCAGTTATTCATTCATTAGTTCATTCATTCAATTTCTATAGCAGCCTTTCTCAGCCAAGTGACTCTGGGAGGCTTACAATTTTATAACTATAAAATAGTTTGAAACAAATTAAAACAATAAAGACATGCAAATAATACATACTACAGCTGTGGTAGTCAATCAACCAATAAGAAAACCAAGAAATTAGGCCCTTAACATATTATGAGCTCCAGACCTTAGTACACAGTCAGGTTTTTAAAGTCTTATCAAAGGCCAACAGGGTCGAGACTATTCTAATTTCTGAAGGAGAGTATTACACAAAGCAGGGGCTACAGAAGAGAAAGTTATCCTCTAATTTTTCCAGTTGACACTCTTTATCTGGCAGGATCTACCACATACCCAGTCTGTTAGATTGAATTGGACAGATAGAAAAGAAGGTCCCTCAAGTAACCCTGGCTTTAAAGGTGACAACCAGCACCTTGAATTGTACTGAAAACACATAAGTAGCCTGTACAATTCAAGAAGTACTGGTGTTATATGTGTCCTGAATCTGGAACATTTACTACCCATGTATCACATTCTGCACCAGTTGAATTTTCCAAATCTCCTTCAAGAGAAGCCCCACATGGAGCACATTGTAGTAGTCTAAGCAAGAGGTTACAAGAACATAGGTGATGGTGAGCATAGATGGTAAGCACAAGTGGCCATGCCTCTGATTCTATGGTTTCAAGCTTATCCTTGCTGAAGGTAGCAAAGGCATAGCTATGGCAGCTTAACAGAAATCTGTACAGCTATACAAGGAGATGCCCATTAAGGAGAACTAACTTTCATTTGAGATCAGCTTTACTCAAAGAGGTACCCCAAAGCATCTCATGCTGCTGGGAGTTTTGGTTTTGCATTTTCAATTCATCTAGAAGTCTCCATGATGTTCAAATCAGAATCTACTCACCAACCTGACAGACAAAACCTACTCTTCTCTATAGCAACTTTGATATGGGAATCTGCCATTTTCCTCACAGCTTGGACTTGTTTGCTGGTTGAAATTGCTGTTCTTTCTAAATAAATTGTCTGTATTTTGTTCATCTCTGTTTTTGGGAAATGTAAAAGTTGCAGAAAATAAGACCATCTCTGGACTAGGGAGAGGTCTAAATATAGTACTCTGTGGGGACTCAATTCCTCTGCTGGTGCCTTTTTTCAATATTGGCTTTGAGATGCTGGCAATCCTCCAAGTTCTAAAATAAACATGAAAAGTACAGCCCAAATGCATGAAATTAGAACAAATGACTGAGAAAAGGGTGTCCTTGTTAAAAAAGATGAATATATTAAGAAGATCTCAGGTGAAAATATTGCAAATTATGAGGATTTTTTTTCTTCAAATCATGAAATTGAGAAATGAAATCCACTTTGTCAGTGTGTGCTTATTTAACAATAGTCCATAATTTCCATTTACTCTGTTGCTCACTTTCTTCTCTTGTTTCTATTTCCATGGTGAAATTTATATTGTAATTTTTCTGGGGCTGTTAATAAATAACTCTACACCAGGGGTGTCAAACTCAAGGCCTGCAGGCCAAATCCGGCCCGTGGGGTGCTTAAATCCAGCCCATGGGCTGGCCCAGCCTGAAACTATTTAAAAAATCAGCCTGCCAACAGGGCTAAAGTAGGCGGCATGCGGGGGACCCTGTGTCTCGTTTTCACCCTCCATGGCCTCCTGCAGCACTCTGCTGGCTGAAACCAGGCCGAAAAATGGGCTGGAAATGGGCTGGAAAATGGATCAAAAACAGGCTGGAAAATGGGTCAAAACAGGCTGACAATGGGCTGGAAATGGCCTTAAAACAGGCTGGAAAATGGGCCAAAATGACTAAAAATGGCTGAAAAACTGGCCGAAAATTGGCCACATGGCCCATTTTTGGCTGGCAGAGTGCTGCAGGAGGCCATGAGGTGCAGGGCAACCATCCGCAGATCTCCTGGGCCCTGTTTTGACTGGCAGGGTGCTGCAGGAGGAATTCCTCCTGCCACCCTCCTCCCCACTGCTGTCCCGCAGAGGAGAATTACAATGCTATCCAGCCCTTGAAGAAATTCAGTTTGACATCCCTGATCTACACATTTATCAATTTCTCAGGATTGTATTCCACCAATCCCACTATAATCTATAAAAAGTTATGTGATACCACTCTTTAACTTAAATAACATTTTGCAGGAAAGGTTTAACCTGAAAGCAGAGTAAGGAAAATGCCAAATTATTCATGTTATATGCATAAGATATTGTGTTATATTTTTACCAAGAAGTTGATTCCCCAACAAACAGGTTTTCCAGAATGTAAAAACTGATAGGCAGGTGAAGGAAGGGGTTTGAAAAAGAAAAGAAGACATTTTCTGAAAGACTTATTCCTGCTCAGGGCAAAAAAGAATGTTGTTTCATACATTTTGCCTCACCAAAGTTGATAAAATAAATCACCTTATCATAAGGGACTGAAAAGTATCTCTCCCTTTTCAGGCCAAAAGCAAATTATGTCTGATCAGATATGGGTGGTCCGCGTTATCCACTTTAACTTGGGGCCTGAATGATAAGTTCCTGCTGTTCCTGAGCTTTTATGATATTAAATGCACTCTACATATATACATATATACGTTCCTAATTTGTGTGTGTGTGTGTGTGTGTGTGTGTGTGTGTGTGTGTGTGTGTGAATGGTAGTATTCGACTGGTTTGGCCTGGTTCTAATGAGCCGGTAGGAAAGATGAGCAATGGAGACTGAACCGGTTCTCTCTGCTGCTCTGCTGTTGGGCCCACCCAACTACCCGGGCTCCCATACTCACTTTTATCTGCTGAATTTGAAGTGCAGCTGCTTTGTGTGCACAGAATAGTGCCACACGGCAGCTGCTGAAGCAACCGGGATCTTACAGGCTTGCAGGAGGTGAGTTAGAACACTTCTGCGTCTACTCAAATGGCACGCACATGCACACAAAGTGTGTCACATGTGCAAAGTGCGCCCACCAAGCCACGCCCACTGAACCGGTGGCAACAATGTTTGAATCCCACCACTGGTGTGTGTGTATGTGTGGAGAGAGAGAGAGGGAGGGAGAGGGGGTGGGGGGGGAGGAGAAAGAGAGAGAGACAGACAGACAGACATATAGACAAACTACTCTGTATAGTCTTCACCAAGTAAAATCATTTTCTAAGACACTTTTGGGTTATTCTTGCTGATTCTGCTTCCCCACTCAAGTGGTCTTTTTGTTGTATCTTAAGCAATAGAAACCAATCTAATCACAGGGAGAGAGGTTTGAACTTTTGCAACACACTGGTCATAGTCATTGATTGCTGGTGTTGGGGAAGAGCCCCAATCAATTTTCATGAGTGTTAATCTCAATGATGTCAAAAGAGACCTAATTTGATTACTTCATGTTTTCACCTCACCCTGTCCTTTCTGATATGTAAATCTTAGCAAGGTGTCATTCTTTCCACCTTTCAAATCTGAACGTCAAAACAGCCTCTGGTAGTGAAACTAAATATAATGTTATTGTAGCTTTTCTCTGAAATGAATAGCCATAGAGGTGAATAGCCATAGAGATAATAGAACTGGAGATGGAGATATTTCTGCCTTCAGATCAGGTTGACTCCTAGCAACAGCATGAAAAAGTCCTTGCAGTTTTCTTGGTATGAATTTCGGAAGTGGTTTTTCATTATCTTCTTTGGGTTGAGAGAGAGAGCAAAGGTTAAAGTTAGGATTTCTTTTTCCTCGGTTTGGAGAAGGATTTTGGAAGTGTAGGTTTTTTTTTTTTTTTGAAGTTATATTTTTGAAGTTGGTTAGTGTTTTCACTGGAGAGCACCAGGAGATCCTAGCTTTATAAATTAGACAGGGAAAATAAAAAAATAAAAAAATACAGAAGTAGGCAGCAGCCAACCATTTGTTAATTGGTGCTGAGATATCCAGCTGACACGGTCACAAGTTTGACTTGAGTAGATTCTTTGCTTTTAAAATTATTTTAGGAGTTAGAGGACTGTTTTTTATGTTCTCTAGCCTCAGTAAAATGTGTGTGTGTGTATGTGTGTGTGTATGTGTGTGTGTGTGTATCTATGTATGGGTATGTATGTATGTCTCTGCATCAGCAGTGATTCTTGACAACTGCCTGGACTAATCCCTGCGATTTTCTTGGCAAGTTTTAAAATTTTTGAAATTGTCCTACAGTTTCCTTGGCAAGTTTGCCTTTACCTTCTTCCCAATGAGATTAATTATGCTTATTCCATGGAAATAAAGAAATTTCTATTGTGATACAAATCATTCTTGTTCCCAAAAGAGGTCAACTGAAAGGAAGAAATCAGAGTGGTAAATCAGACAGAGATCAGCCAGAAGCATCTTTTATATTCAATTATTTTTCATTGCATGGATTATGCCATTTGTTAGTAACCCTATTGGGGGGGAGGGGGGAATAGAAGAACTGTGTCTGTCTAAAGTATTTATTCTTAGAAAATCTAGACAAACATCCCATTTAAAACAAAAAAATTAGCTGGGACTGGGGTTGGGCCATTGCAGGAGAGTCTTTCTTTTCAGCTAAACACACAGAACTCAACATTGCTACGAGAAATTCAAAATAAATTCTCATGCACCCTGAGAATAATATAGAAAACAGGAGGTTATTTCAAAGGAGAAGAAAATTTGTAGAGAAACTGAAGCAAAGAATTAAGTCTGCATTTCCATAGCAAAGTGATCAACTGTTTATAATGTTATGATTTGAAAAAGACGCAAATTTTGTATCTTTTCTTCCTTAACAAATTGGGGAAACTGGGGATATTGGTGGTTTATAATTGATGGGTCCTGTCAGCTGGCTTCAAATCTCTTAAAATACCATGAATTAGACAGATTGATTACATTATAAAAGTTGTACCTTGAACCGATCAAAGACCTGTTTTAACTTTCTGTCCAAACTTTCCTTTCTCACCATTCCCCTCAATCTTCTTCTGAGCTCTTTCTGTATAAATTGCAGTTGCTGAATTGCATTTATATATTTTGCATTATTATTATATTCTATTTATGATTCTTGAAAAATGAAGTAGCAAGGAATGACTAGCATGTTTAATAAGGAGAGATAATGAATGGATACCATGGGGTTATAATTAGCAGCAGAAGGACTGTTTTGTAGCTAATATTCGAGGAAATTATATAAAACCTTGGGGAGTATTTGATGAGAACATTGTTTTTCCCCCAGATCAGTACCATTTTGACAAATTTCCTGTAAGAGGAGTAAACTTATGAAAGACTTTCTTTTTTAAAAAAGAAAAAAGATAAAGTACATTAAACATGTTATTTTCCCCAAGGGGGCTTTCATTTTTGTAATCTTTCAAACATTGTCTTTCTATTTTGATTAATGCAACACATCAAAACAATGACAAACCATCCAATGGGTTATTTCCCATAGAGAAAAGAATGCTTCCAAGAATGTTGTGCTGGACTAGATTTTTTTTCCCCTACAGTTATTTTATTTATAATAGAAGCAAACAGGTCAAATCTGCAAAGGATCACTTTCTCATCCTATAGATTCATTTACTTTCAATTGACTGGAATATATCATCATTTAGATAATGTCCTTTGAACATTAAAAAAAATGTGTAGCATTTGACAAATGTAGCATATAACCAACTCTGGATTATCATATTTTTTAAAAGTCAAAAACAGTCATGATTTATCATTTTTATGTTCCCTTTTTCCTTGTCCATTTGGATTATGTTCATTGTCCAGTTTCAACAGACTTCAGACACAATTTTTAAAATAAAGAAATTAGGTCTTCTTGAGAAGATTCCTGCCAACCAGAGACCAAATAAGCGAAGGGGGAAGCATGTTGACCTCATGCACCTACTCAGAATAAGCTGTATAACAATCCTCATTGTGATAGAGTCCTGATCAGCAAGATCATTAGTATCAGTGTAGAGAGTTAACGTTGATCATAAAGCCAAAGATTCTTAAAGTAAGAACCCATTTCCACTATTCTGTCAGACCTGAAGAAGCTTTTTGGATGGGAAGTGAAACCTCTTCAAAAGAAAAAACCAGAAAGTCCAGTTGCCTCCTGAAAAAGCATCTTTGGGACAACCATGACCTGGGTGACTGAGAATCTCTACTGACGTTTAGCCATGCAATTTGGGATGAATACCCTTTGAATGGTGTGGGAGTAAGAAAGGAATTCCAGAGAAAAAAATTGCAGACTACCTGAACCAGGAGCAATAATCAGATGACTCTGAAGACACAGATAAACCTCCAAGTGCTTCAATGACCCTCTAAAAAGGATGCAGATTACCAGCTATCTGCAAGGAATATAAATTTTTCCATTCCTCACTATCATGTCAGAGCTGAAGAAGCATCTTCAGAAGCGAAATGTCATCAAAAGAAAGTCCAGTTGCCTCCTGAAAAAGCACCTTTGGGACATTCTTAAAATAAGATTTCTTGGAGGTTTTCAAATGGGAGCAGTTTGTTCATTTGTTACAGATATTTTAGTGGATTCTAATATTAAGGACATATTGGACTCAGATGATATAAATTGTTGCTTCCAAATAATTACTTCTACAATTCAGGCAGGAATGGAAAAATGAAATGTACTCTGAATCTTTTATAATCAATTACAACCCAATAATTAAATCAGCATAAATCATAATCTAAGATAGTTAAATATCTTTTAGGGGCTTCTTTTCACTTGTTTGAATGGCAAAAGTAAAAAAAAATATTACATCCATTTTCTTAGTTTTCTTTAGAAAATCAGAGGAAGTTATCTCTGCAGTGTATAAAGGTAAACTGAATTCACGAGGAGTCCATGTTAAATTATATCCTACTCTCCTTCAAATCAGATTTGTAATTATATATTATTATTTTCAATTATGGTAACAAAGCAATATGTACATCATTAATCAAATGACGAGTGTTTCCATACATTTATCCCATTGGATAATAATAAATAGAGTGTTTGTTACCAGGTTTAGTTGGCCTTGTTTAAAAGTCTTCTTCATCCAAGCGCATTCCAATCAGGGCACAAAGCTTTGATGTGTGAGTTTATTAAAAACACAAACCAGAAAGATATTTGACTGCTGAAAGCTAAATGGATTTATGATTTACTGTTGACATGACAATCTAGTCAGGAATCCAGAATCACATTGACTCAATTCAATTTGGATAGTGGTTGGGCCTCTTACAAAACAATTCTGACCTAAATAATTGTTTCACCATGACAAAGTGAAGAATTATTTCATAAATATTGAAGGCTGAAATGCCATCAAAATATAACATACCTCAGAGCAAAATGTGCATGTATTGAAGAACTGTTTGACAATAATAGATTGTGTGAAGGATATTGATTGCAGAGAGCGGGGGAGGGAGGGAGAGAGAGAGCAATGAATTTGAATAATCTGTATTTCCAGTTGTTCCAGAGAGTTGGGAAAAAAAGCAATTGAATCTTCAGATCACTGCAGCATTAGTTTTTTTTAAATAAAAAGCATTGTAAGGAATTAAGACAAGGTGAGAACCTCCTCAAGATTTTTTACTGCTGGAGGCAAAGAACATGATGAAAACTTCCATCTGCCCAAGGTGTTAATCTGAGCTGGGAACTCTGTTAATTTGTGTGACTGTACAAGACAGGCGTCCAAACCAGGGAAATGGTAGAGGCCAGGGCTGTCAAACTTGCATCGTCACGGATATATCAGGACTTTTTTCCCCTTTGCCAAACCAGGCATGGGTGTAGCAGGGTATGATGCATCCAGCCCTTGGGCCGCGAGTTTGACACCCCTGGTTTAGGCCATTTAGTATCTGCTATCTGAAGCATTTTCATTCTGTTTAATGCAGTGCTGGCTTTCTGCCTATAGATCTTTTATTTACATATGACAAAACGGAACTTCCAAAAGTTATCCAAAATATTAGACATAGTTGAATCAAAAACATTCATCAAAAAGTTAAAAAAATAAATATTTACAATGCATTCTATCTCTGGAGATGGAATATTTTTGGAAGTCTGGCATGTTCTGTTCTTCCTCCATAGCAAGCTAAACCAGCCTTTCCAGAAATGGTTTGGCAGTTTGCTGAGGCTCAAACTTCCAGACAGGAGGTAGTTCATAGTATTCTGAATATCATGATCCAGAACTGGAACACCTTAAGCTTTTTTTTTAAATAAGATTTACTTCCAGAAGCATTACTCTGGCCTAGAAGAACCAGATCACTTTGCCACAGAAGAATAGAGTGTTCCATCTCCATAAAGGGAACATTTCTATCTACATAATTAACAGTAAATCCAACTGTAATGAAAAGCAATGAAAGTAATCCAAGCTGTTTATAAATGTGCTTCCCTAATTCTATTCCGAATCAAGTATCTGCTTGAGAAAGATAGGATCTATAGCAAATGGAACTTTTAAGCCATTTAGGGCTATGGGAAACTATCATGTTAAGATAAAAAATAGAAGAGAATAACAGAGTTGTAAGGGACCTTGGAAATCTTCTAGTCCAACCCTCTGCTCAGGCAGGAAACCCTACACCACTTCAGACAAATGGTTATCCAACGTCTTCTTAAAAACTTCCAGTGTTGGAGCATTCACAACTTCTGGAGGCAAGTTGTTCCACTGATTGATTGTTCTAACTGCCAGGAAATATCTCCTAAGTTGCTTCGCTCCTTGATTAGTTTCCACCCATTATTTCTTGTCCTGCCCTCAGGTGCTTTGTAGAATAGTTTGATTTCCTCTTCTTTGTGGCAGCCCCTGAGATATTGGAACAGTGCTATCATGTCTCCCCTAGTCCTTCTTTTTATTAAATTAGACATATCTAGTTCCTGCAACTGTTCTTCATATGTTTTAGCCTCCAATCCCCAAAGATCTCCAATCTTTGTTGCTCTTCTTTGCACTCTTTCTAGAGTCTCAACATCTTTTTTACATCATGGATGCAGTATTCCAGTGTGGCCTTACCAAGGTATTATAGATTGGTATTAATGCTTTACATAATCTTCTATCCCTCTGTTTATGCAACCTAGAACTGTGTTGACTTTTTTGGCAGCTGCTGCACACTGCTGGCTCATATTTAAATGGTTGTCTACTAGGACTTCGAAATCCCTCTCACAGTTACTATTATTGAGCAAGGTACCACATATACTATACCTGTGCATTTGATTTTTCTTGTAATGGACATGTCCCTAATGAAGTTAAAAACATAAGCACATCTATATTAATAAAATACTAGAGTTTCAGGTCTTGCCAAGATATTTTTCAATCATCAAATGCAACAACTGGAGAACATTTTGACACCAGGATATGGGTCAGAATTATAACAGTGTATTTCTCTGAACTAGAGGGAATATTCTCTTCTTCAGGAGAAAACTCTACTTATATATTTTTTAAAAAGAATATATGTATAAAATGCATTATTTCAAACAAACTCCAGTTGAAAATCAATAAATGAATAATCTGCTTTAACAAGAAACTCTGGTGAACTTCTCCACAAATATTAATTGAAATTGATAATTATATTTGTGGTGAGCATTATCACACAGGTAGATTGACTTCTCTTGTACTAAATGAATCAGAACATGGACTCAGACTCAAACGCAGGAAAATGGACTCTTTACACATCTGGACTCCTTCTATTTCCACAGAACACACAAGATGAATTTGTAGCTTAGCAGACATGAGCCAAAAGCTCCCAACTGATTATCTATTTCTATGACTTTTTTCTTTGTTTCCCATACATTCCGAATAGTGCTATGGGCCTGCTTATTCTTTTCTTCTCTTTGCAGGCTGTGGTCCCATGTGGTGGTAGCAGTTGTCTATCATCCTAATAATTTTTTTTTAAAGATAGCTCAGCTTGAACAATTCCATACAACAGATGCCAAGTCTCACTTTTATCTCACCAAGGTATATTAAACTTACAGAGTCACAGGCTAGATATGCCTTAAGGCTTCCTCAACTTTTATTCAACACTGCTGAAGGTTCATCTTAATACAATTGTGGGCAGCTTCCCTGTAGTTAAAAGGTTGCATATTTCTCCTTCATTTATGTCACTGCTGAAGGGCATAAAAAACAACACAGTGATACAATTGACCTCACAGGAGAGCATGGAGGCAAATGGGAGGTATGGGATTTATTTAAGCAAAATACTTTAAGACAATTTAGTGTCAGTCCCTTCTTCTAATCCAACTACAGTATGTCATCCTTAAATCATGGATATTGTATTGCTGGGCTTATTGTGTAATAAGACCCAATTCTCCCATAATTTGGTCAAGGTGGAAGAGCAAACTTGCCATGCATAACCCAGGCCTAATTGGAATGGGGATGGGGATATAATCCATTATATAATATGCCCATCATGGTTTCAGAGTTTAATGATTCTGCATGAAACCTAGATTGTGAACAGAGACCTTGATTTCAGTTAAATAAGTATGTAGATCTGAAGTTGAGCTGTATATATAAGTTGCTGATTCTCCTGTTCAGCAGTTTTTCCATCTGAGCTTCTAGATCTGATTAAGGAGCTGGGGCTGGACTCCTCCAAGTTGTTGGGCCTGGGCAGATTTCAATTCTGAGTGTAGTATTTGAATTAGCTCAGGAATTCATGATGACAGAGTGACAGAGACTTGTCCAACTTGAAAACTAGCTCAGTGCATACAGTTGCTGAATCTAGTCCTTTCTTTGGAACAGTTGGCTTGTAATCTGAAGATGATAAGCTTTATTATGTTAGATCATTTCCTGGTCAATATATTTACTCAGGAGTGCTATCAGCTTCTACAAGAGTAGGAGGAGAAATTAAAATTGTCTGCCCCAGATAAGGACATAATTAGTTTTTGAGCAGGTACTTGGGAATTTGTTCAACAAGAGTTTGGTCTACTATAAATCTACTCAATCTCTAGAACTCAAAGATGATAGACAAAACAAGTAAAAGTGAATTCTAGAAACTAAAGTTACTATCTGCTCAAAAATAATCTGCCTGCTTGTTGATCTGTATGATGAATCTGGATAGTTTTATATTTTGCCCAATCAGTAGGTAGAGTCCTTGCCTTTGGCAAGCTTCAGCAAATGCATACTTGTTTTTTACTCATGCATTAATCATTGCAGGACTAGATCACCACAAGGTAATCTACTTTGGGTTTCTTTTGAAGACCATCTGAAAACTTCAGTTGGTGCAGATAGTGGGCTGATAGTGCTTCAGCAGTGTGACATCTACACTACATTGCAGGTGCTGAATTGATTGTCAATGTGTTTCTGAGCATGGACATTCAAAGTGTTAGTTTTGATGATAAGCACTGTATAGTTGGGACTGTGTGGTCTGTCAGACTGTCTTCTCATAAAAGAATCTCTGTGGGGGAGAATGATTCACATTCCCTCTCCCTCTAGCAGGGATGTCAAACTCAAGACCCATTGGCCAGATCCGGCCATCTGGGTGCTTAGATCTGGCCTGCAGGGCTGCCCTATAAACAGCGAAGGTGTGGCCCTCACAAGCTCCATTTTCACTGGCAGAGGGTTGCAGGAGGGTGTCACAGCCAGAAACGGAGCTCATGAGGGCCACAGGAGGCCCTTGTGCTACATTTTCACTGGCAGAGTGCTCAAGCCACCACAGGTACCCCTCACAGGAATGGCATTAAGCTCACCACTCCCACCCTGGCCACGCCCCCAGCCCTTCTGAGGTCAAACACAACCCTGATGCGCCCCTCAATGAAATAGAGTTTGACAACCTTCCCCTATAGGCATCCCTTTTTATAAGTAGCTCTATCTCTTTGGAAGAGTTTACTTCCCATCCCCAGCACCCACTGGCTAAAGCTGAAATGCCCCTCACACTTTTAAAATTAAATATTTGTGGCTTAACTTTGCTTCAGTTCCTTTCAGCTGTACTTTTTATGTTTTTATTTCTATTTTGATTTTAACTGACCCTACCCCCCCTAGAATCTGTTGAATTGGGCAGAATATAAATTATGGAATGAATAAAACTGGGATGAAAAACTGGATTTCTTTTTTTTCCTGGAGAAATCATCCATCCAAATTTGGTGGAAAATTTCCAAAGATCACTTATTCTGCATTCTAATTGAAACCTATTGCTTAATAACAATAGCACTTAGACTTATATACTACTTTACAGTGTTTTACAATCCTCTCTAAGTGATTTTCAGAGTCAGTATATTGCCCCCAACAATCTGGGTTCTCATTTTATCCACCTTGGAAGGATGGAAGGCTGAGTCAATCTTGAACCTGATGAGATTTGAATTGCCAAATTGCAGTCAGCTGGCAGTCAGCAGAAGTAGCCTGTAGTACTGCACTCTAACACTGCATCACCATGGCTCAGTTAATCATAGCAATTCATTAGACATAGAAGATATATAGAGGCATTTGGGTTTTCACTTTTGCTTGAATGGAAAAGACTATTTAACTCCAAAAGAGATATTGCAAAAAGATAACATATGATTATTGTTGAAGAAAGAGTTGGGAAAAATTCAGTATGAATATGTTATTTATTTATTAAATGTATATGCATTTATATCATTCTGCAAAGTGATTCTGGATGACTTAATTAACCATTTTGCCTACTGTTTTTGTCCTCTAAATTACTTATTGTGCTGAGATCCACAAAGGCATATCACTCAGTCTGAGCTTATGTCTGTTCCATATTCTTAATATTGCATACAACGATTCTCAAGATTTGTATTAATGTTAACTTTATCATACGATATAAAATCATGACATCAGGATATCACAATAGCATCCATTGACCACTTTTCTCCTGGACAAGAAATGGCTTGAGCTAGCTGAAGGTGATGATTCTATAGCTTGAAGAATTCTCGCAGCTAAAAATTATATGATAAAAATCCATTTTGCACAATATTATTCTTGAACCCTTGGTTTTAAAATGTTATTCTTATTTTCAGAGCATTTCTAAAAAAGATATTTATGGTTCAATTTGATGTGGTAAGGAATCGATATTACCCTGGGGTACACGTACAAGTTCATATAAAAACATGGGTTACTCTTTGAATAAATGGTGATGATTGCTTGTGTCCCTTATTTCATTTCCAGCTGTGTTTTACTGATTTCTTAAATTCCACTGAAACGAGGAATTGGAAATATGTGATCAAAGTAGGACAAACATATCTGGCATTTGCCTCCATTTCTAATAGCAGATCTAACAAGAGGCAGATGCTCACATTTCAGTTAGAAGGAAATTTAAAATAATAAAATTGAAATATTAGTTAACCTTTTAGAGCCAAGATTATAGAATCATTTGGAAGAAAAGAGGAATATAATTAGCAATAAAGTGGAATATTTATAGCTCAGGGTTGAAATGAGGGGTAGCACTGATGATGTTATCTTGTTTGGGTAATGAAATGTCTGTAAGAAAACAATCAAGCTCAGAGAGCACCAAGGATCACTCAGAAATAAAAAATTTTATATTTAATCTAGAATTATAGATAAATAGCAATATTTACTACCATGGATAGTACAGGAGATCTGATAAATTTGCCTTGAATATATAGATATCAGTGATTCAATGATAATGGGGCATAATAACTAGTTGATGACTACCAAAAATACAGTGAGGAACAACTTTTGAGCATTCTACCCATTATATTCCATCCGTGCATATAGGCAGGAAAGAAATTTAAAACAACCACAACCATACAAAAATGTTGTGCTTCATATCTTTATTTTGCAGTTTTTAAAATGTGTGCATTTACATAAACGTTCAAAGCTTTTTACTGTAATTTCAAAATCACAATATGGATAATCCAGTGGTGGGATTCAATTTTTTTTACTACTGGTTCTGTGGGTGTGGCTTGGTGGGCGTGGCAGGGGAAGGACATTGTAAAATCTCCCGTCAGATGTAGTATTTGCTGTTCTCCGAACGACTCAAAATTTCCACTACTGGTCCTCCAGAACTAGTCAGAACCTGCTGAATACTACCTCTGGCATAATCTCCAAAGAGAAACAAAAGATTTGTTTAATTCATTTTTGTGAATATGATGAATCCATAAAAATAACCATGCTAATTTTTTCCGGACTTTCTGTACTAAGCCAAAAGCTTGTATCATCACTGATGTGTATAAATGTACAGTGATGAATAAATTAGATTTTGGAAGTGATAATGTTGATCTCCCAA
The DNA here is from genome assembly GCA_023653725.1 of Bungarus multicinctus. Classification (NCBI taxonomy): domain Eukaryota; kingdom Metazoa; phylum Chordata; class Lepidosauria; order Squamata; family Elapidae; genus Bungarus; species Bungarus multicinctus. Next base: position 74,874,215 of record CM042846.1, on the reverse strand, counting down.
AGGAAAATATTCAGCTAGAATTAAACCAGCAAAGTAGCATTCTGCATAGACCATGAATATCAAACTGTCTTATATTTCTGATTTTCAGTTTTTATTCAGTTTGGATAATTAATTCTCCAAAGTCCCCTACCAGAAAACAGTAGTTTATGTGTGTCCAAAGGTAATAATCTAAACTTAGAAATATCTTCTCTTTCTAGATAAACATGTTTAGAACTGAGTAACAAGATTGTTCAGTTACAGATCATATCATGTGTCATTTGGCTGCTGCTATTTACCTCAACTTTAGCATCAGTGTTATTTTGATTACAGAAAGAGCCAAATCCTGTTCTAGATCTGACTCTGTTAATCAAAAGCAAATGAATGTGAAATCTTGAAAATCGTATTTAGAATTTATATTGCCAGATACATCAAGCCCCCAGCAGTATGCTATTGGAATACATATACTGTAGACATCTTAGCTATTGACAAACAAAAGCATCCACTATTGTGGGAATTGGTATTATCATCATTATTAATAATGTATGTGTCTTATTTGTATAGAAGTTGTCAACATTCTTGAAATCCTATTTAAACATATTAACTTTTAAAATATTTTTAGTACTGATGTATTTAATTTACTACATGGCAAACTATGGTATGAAATTAAACATGCACCTCAAGATGATAATTCAAAGATGTCCCTGCTGAAAATAACAATTGCATGTTTGTGAGGAACAATTTGAGCTCAATATTCTTCACAAAATGCCACTGCCAGCTTTTTCCATGCCAGCAAGCTATTCAACTGCATCATGCAGTCCCTCATGTGGGCCAAACAGATTATCATTAGCTTCATGGTGACAAATATGATTTATCTCAGAGTTTAGAAAAGCATGGCAACTTTGTTAGAAAAGATGCCAATTATAGATCTGGCAGCAACAGTGGAATTATAAAAGGGGGAAAAAAGGATTAACAGTACAAAAAATTCTCTCAGGCTCAGAGAGGAATTTTAAAGCACTACTGTTATCAGGAAAAGAAGATTTTTATTTTTATCTGTGGTCTTATATACTTGACACTGCCAGCAGACTCTGTCTCTTTGGATTCTGCAGAATTTGGTCAACATAACTGATTGTAAGATTGCAAGCAGACTCTAGAACATGAGAATACAGACAAACATAACAAAATGGGAGAGGTAACCATCCATATTTCTGGGCTTCCTGGCAGTTTCTTTCTCTCATTAGCTGTGATGGTGACAGAAGTGCATTTATTATTAATTTGGTTTGTTGCCAGATGTTTAGACCCGAAAAACTTTAACCTTAGACTGTCTACTATTGACCTCACCCCTTTCCTAAGAGGTCTGTAGGCAGCGTGCATACGCGCACCAACGTGCCTACCATCCCTGTCCTATTGTTTCTTTTTATTTTTTCTTATATGTATCCATTTCATGTATTCATAACTATGTTTATACTTATACCTGTTATCTTATAATTGCTTGATGAAATAAAATAAATAAAAATAGACTAGGCAATCTCATCCACCAATTAAGTACTTCTGAAGAATCTGGGATATTATATTTAAATAATTAATATAAATTATTTAAATAATAAATAAAAATATTGAAAAAAGAAGTTGCTTTTAAATTCTGTTTTGAAGGAAAGGAGATTTTTTTTCATTTTCATTAAATTTTATTTAGTTTTCAAAATTTAAAAACATAAAATAAAACTTTATACATCATTATATCAATGTTACTCCCATCTATTCTCTGCCTCCCAAGTCCCAGCTGATCAGCTGGATCTTCTTTTGCACAGTAGAACAGAGCTGGAAAGCAGGTTAGTGGGGTGGGGAGGGAATGGGATTTTGCAGTAACCTTCCTCCAGGAGTGGAGAGGGAATGGGGATTTTATATAATCGTTTCCCTGACACACTCACTAAGCCATGTCCATCAAGCCATGTCATGCCCACCAAGCCACGCCCACAGAACCATTAGTAAAAAAATTTGAATCCCACCACTGGCTGAGGTACATAGAAGACTGTTCTTTTCCCATCTTTTTATCTACTTGCATTTGGATGTTTTCAAACTGCTAGGTTGGCAGGAGATGAGGCAAGAACTGGAGCTTACCCCATCACAAAGTATTGGGTCTAGAACTGCCAATATTTTGGTCAAGAAGCTCAGTGTCTTAACTGCTAGGCTACCATACCTCTCTATTATGTTTAGTCCCTTAAATATTTTGCATTTATTACATAGAAATTTAAAACTTACTATGTTTCTATTAGCCATACTGTGCTTTACTGATGATTAAATAGCAGGTGAGTGGGTGGCGTGATGGAGAGATAGAGAAAGAGATGGAGGGATGAAGGGATGGAGAGAAGATAGATGATAGATAGATGATAGATGATAGACAGACAGACAGAGAGATAGATGATACACAGACAGACAACAGACAGACAAATATAGCAGCATCTAGAAAGGAGATTTAAAATCAACTACAATCCAAACCCTACTTTGAATGTGTAAATGTTGTATGTACAGTATGTACAACCGAGCAGGGATTTAGTCATACTGTTGTGACTGTTTAAATGCACCTCACAGATATTGCTGGTAAATTGAAAAAAGATAGTAGGATAGATAGAGGGATGAAACTGATTCACTTCAAAAGCATCAGTGACATATGTGAGATTTTTGGTAAAAAATCAAGGTACATTATTGTTAAAATTAAAGGATTCCCTTAGAACATAGATGTAGGAAATAATTTAAATTCAATTGAACGATTAAAACTCTGATTTTATTCAGCTTTCGTACAATTTCATATATTGTACTGTATGTATACGTATATATTGTATAATTACAAAATAGAGGTAAATCTCAATTTATAACGACAATTGAACCCATGTTCAATTTATGTTGCTAAGTGAGAAATTTGTTAAGTCAGTTGTGCCCCATTTTATGACTTTCCTTACCACATTTGTTAAGTGGATCAGTGCAATTCTTAAATTAGTAACACTGTTGTTAAGTGAATCTGGTTTCCGCCATTGCCTTTGCTTGTCAGGAGATCACAAAAGGGGATCACAAACATCACAAATGTGAGTCAGTTGTCAAGCACCTGAATGTAATTCACATGACCATGGGGATGCTGCAATGGTTATAAGTGTGAAAAATGGTCATAATTCACTTTTTTCAGTGCTGTTGTAACTTTGAATGGTCATTAAATGATTTGTTGTAAGTTGAAAACTACTTGTATTGTATATTTAATCCTGGACTTAAAATATCAATTACTGAGAGAAAAATGTCATTTATTTTTGAGATTATTGCCATTCCAATGAATGATCGGTTGATTTGTGTGTGTGTGTGTGTAAGTCCTTTCATACCTTTATTTTTCTTCCTCCTCAAACACATATAAATCATTCATATCAAATGTTTGTTGACTCTAATTCTGAATTGACTAATAAGCAATCATCAGATATTTTTAAGGCCAATCAAACAGTCTGTATATGAAGCCATAACTCTTGGATGCTGATCATTTTCTTGGCTCTCTTTTGAAAAAACAAATACAGAGGAAAATATAGAGGAAAAGAGAGATTGTATAGAAAAGGGAGATCTTAGGGTAACAGAGAGTCTCATTATAGACATGGTTAGAGCAAAATCTAACCATATTGACAGGTTAGAGCAAAATCCTTAATCTTTTGCAGATAGTTTATCTTTTATTCACAGATATAATTAATTTCTTTCCTGAGGCATATCAGTGTTTACTGACAGTGATGACTCTTTATATGTAAATAGAGTTGAAATGTTTACTTTTCATGTTCAAACCAAAGAAGAGTTAGTCTAGTCAAGAGCCAGTTTGCCTTTGCTTAACCTAAGCCAAAATCTGGTCCTTTGCCCTGATTGGTTTATTTTTCTGATCTGACCATTTCAGATAGAAATACAACTTTTCAACAGTTTGAGGTATAGTTATACTAAAAAACCTGAACCTGTGTACAAGTTTGTATGACACATTTGCTGCTCCTGAACATTGGGGTGAAGCAATATATTTTGAAAATATAGTTAATTAATAAGAGTATTGTTTTTAAAGAACCTCATTGTTGAGATTTATTTTTCTACTGCTGCTGTGGTTGTTTTCTACTTTCCTTAGACTTTTTTCACCCTCCATCCTAAAGTCAACAGAACCCATCCAGAATCACTTAATCTGCCTGCTGATAATTCTCTACTACTGTACATAACCAGTTATGTAGTTGGGAATAGCTAAATGCATATTGGTTTCTATTAATTGGAGATATGGGAGGGAAGAGAAATGAAGCTGTACATGTGATGATGTCATCACACCAATGACCCAAGTAGATATTTTCCATCAAGTACAAGACAATGCCATGACACACAATATATTTTGATCTCCTCATGGCTTCTCCTGAAAGTGTATTTAATGGCAAAAGAAATTGATGTAAAACTAAAACATTTCACGAACTTCAGTGATACTGATGATATAAGCAGTGTGGTGGTCGGATGCTCGTCTTCCACTCAGAAGGTTGGAGTTCAACCTAGGTAGAGGCAGATGTTCTCTCTCAAGGCGCAAAGAGAAAGTGTCTGCTCTGAACTCCATGTAACATCAGGAAGAGCTCTGATTCTTCACCCAATAAAGGGATTAAATGATCATAAAAAGGGAGAGGGTTGTTGTTTTTTAGTAATACTGATGATCTTAACCAAATGGGAACAGTAACTTTTGATACAGATTTGATGGTCTGAGATTTTGTAAAAATATAAATGTCCCAAAAAGCTAGACTAGTGGCCGTCAACCTTTTGGGCACCAGGGACTAGTTCTGTTGAGAGTGGTTTTTCCGCGGATCGGAGGGGCTGTGGTTTTGTATGCTGCCTGCATCCTGTTGATGGGCCTTCACATACCAATTTCTAGTATGCCATGGACTGATGCTAATCCATAGACTGGGGTTTAGGGACCTCTGAGCTAAACTACCTACATTAGCCCTTTTCAGAATGGTATTTTACAAATGTAGTAATTCTTTGTAGTAGTTTTTAGAACTACTAGAACTACTATAGCACAAAAGAAGTGAGCACTCTGCAAAGCCAGAGCTGCAAATGCTGCAACAATAGAACCCACACATGTCTGCCCGACATGTGGCAGAACATTCTGTGTCCATATAGGCCTTATCAGCCACCTGAGGACACACCATGGACAGCCCACAATCTGTTAGATGTCAAGGTCCTCTTTGAACACGATGGACGAACATCATCATCAAAAACAGCACATCATTGTGCTGTTTTTACTTGGCTGTATACCGTCCCGAGTCCCATCGGGAGAGGGGGCGGTATATAAAATCAATCAATCAATAAATAAATAAATAAATAAATTTTACAAATATATTGGATCTGCAATTCCTAGACCTTTGAGCCAGCCATGGCCAGTTTGCTGAGAATATTCATCTTCTTTTTAAAAGGGAAATATTTATTCACAATATTTCTATAATGGTGACTTCATATGCATTCCTGGCATTTTAGAATACATGTATAATCATGAAAACAATTAAAATCATGCCTTAAAAATAAAAGAACAATATAATCTCCCTAGCTTTTGGAACACATCCACATTATAAACTATATTTAAGATTGTAAATTAAAATCTTTGTCAAACAGTCCTGTTTTACTGGTTTCTAGAAAACCATTTGGGAGAATAGAAAAGGAAGGACTGAAAGAAATAGCAAAGAAATTCCCTGCTGGCCTCTCTCTCTCTTTCCTTTATAAAAACCCTGTCCTTCCCTTTTTTGGCATAAAAGTGGTTTTTAAAAAGGGTCTTGCTAAAGAAGAAATGTGATTATCAGAGAAGAAAGAGGAAAAAGAAAATGCAGAGTTTTTCTCTAGTGGTCCCAACAGTTAATGTATGCAGCTATGTGTCATAAGGCAGCTTCAATTCAACAAGGCTCTAAGCAGACATCTCCATGATGTTCAGATTCTATCACTTCAAAGACAATTTTCATGGTCATTTGGCTAGCATGGCTATATGCCAAAGGTGCACAGAATGCTGTTACCTGCCCACTGAAGTAGTACCTAATAATCTACTCGCATCTGCATGCTTTTTGAGCTGGTAGGTGAGCAGGAGCTGGGGCAAGTAACAGAAGCTCACCCTTTGCATGGAGCTTGGGTCTTAAACTCAAGCTGTTAACTCTCCAGCTGACAAGGTCAGCATCTTTAACTGCTGAACTATAGGACCCTTATAGTATTTTATGATGTTTAGGGCCTTTTAGCTTACAGGTGTCAAACTTGATCGCATCACAGGCCAGATTGTGATATCGCGATGTTTTTGGATGCAGATAACTGAAGGTGTTATTCCAAGTGTGGCCTTACCAAGGCATTATAAAGTGGTATTGACACTTCACATGATCTTGATTCTATCCCTCTGTTTGTGCAGCCTAGGACTGTGTGGCTTTTGGGGCAGCTGCAGCACCCTGTTGGCTCATATTTAAGTGATTGTCCACTAGGACTCGAAGATCCCCCTCACAGTTAGTACTGTTAAGCAAGGAACCACATGTACTGTACCTGTGCATTTGGTTTTCTTGCCTATAAAATATAAAAATGTTAGTAAAATATATCTTTCAACTGGTCCTGAATCTATTTAGTTTCACTGATTTCTTTTAAACATTCTGAGAATAGGAGAAAAACTTATAATCCTTTCGTTTTACAGGGGCTTTGTATGAGTTTTTATACTTCTATCAGGTCTCCCTACCCTGATTTGTTTTAAGCTAAAGAACCCAATTTCTGCTGCTTTGAAATTAATGCTGTGTTTTTAAATTGGAAGCTAAGTTAAGAGCTGAGCAATCAATTCATTTTCAAAAATAATGGAAAAAAGCTTTTAATCAGAATTGCAATGCTATACATTTTCAAGGCCTTACAGATTACTATGTTTTAATATGGAAAGCATATTTTATCGACTAAATATGCTTCTAATCTACCCTAGCAGCTATCCTGTGATGGATTATTTCCTCTGCTTGTTTAAATTAGTTTGTATATGCATTAATAAATGTACAGCAGAAATCCTCTTACAAGATTGTGTAGGCATTACATTTACCTTTGTTCTTTCCTACCTCTTTTTTCTTACCATTGCCATATATACACATACACACACACACACACACACACACACACACACACACACATTTGTTTACTACTGAATGTATACCTTGCCTTTCAGGTCATTCCAACACTGAAAACTGCTTACAAGCTTTGATACTGTTTGGTAAGCATAAGTGTGGCAAGAAATGTGTACAGCCATGTGGGAGAGGTTTATTTTTGCTTCACCAATCAGTCTTCCATCATATAAACCAGATCAGCACATTCATTCTAGGCTAGATCTAAATAGTAGGCAATTCTTTCTTGGATAGCCAAGAAAACAAACAAATGGATCATTGGACCAATCGATTCTAAGTTCTCCTTAAGGCACAAAGTCTTAAATGGTCATACTTCAAATACATCATGTATATAGCTCTCTGGAGAAAAGTCTAAGGAGGCTTTCTCCTTTCTAGGTATGGTGGAGGGAAAAGAAGAAGGGGACAACTGGCAGGAAGGTAGATGGACTGAATTACAGAGGTGATTGACGTAATGTTGGAAGATATGAAAAACCAGATTGTGGACACATCATCACGGGAAAAAAACCATCTTTGTGGTCACAAAGAGTTAACACCAACTTGATGGCACATAATGAAATCATAATCAATCATTTATTCAAGGTCTTCTCTCCTTTTTGGCTGGAATATGTGGGCAGTGTTTTCCTATTTGTACTGTATCTTTGCACCTAATGAAATAAAATATTTCATTTAGTGTCCTGAACTTTCTAAATATTTTATTTTTATGATTGCACAATTTTAGAAAAACATAACATCTTAACCTATCTTCAAAAGACCAGGATGCCAGGCAGCTAAATATCAAAAATTAACAGATATTTTTAGGCACTCTAAAAGATAATAATGGTCTACAAATTTAAAAACTGCAGTGTATTTCCAAATCATAAGCAATGAAACATTAATTTTTCTTTAAAGTTATTCTGAAGTCTAGATGACAGCATCCATTCATACCCTCCTCCTTGGCACAGCATTTTGCTATAAATTCTATGCAGCAAAATTGCCAAGGAAGAAAGCTATTCCTTTTTAAATAGTCCAATAAAATCACAGTATTTTCTCTTTTGGATCATTTGCAACAGAAACAGATATAATCATTAAAGAAAAGAAGGCTGACATTTAAGCTTTGAACCATAAGGCGCTATATATTGGTTTATTACTGTAATAATATTTCAATGTATAAACTGTCACTCGTGATAAAACTGTTAAGTTCAGTGCAACTCCAGTTGGTTTATTGTAAAACTGGGCCATATTTTTCCTTTGGAAACAGTTATAGACATTTATAGATTCGGCTTAACTTTCCCTTTGAATCTTTGATGGATAATAAAGGTTTGGGACGATACCAAAATTGTATTTATTTATGCAATCTAGTGGTTATTCACATGAGTGTCATTCCTTTCATCCTCTAAAAATGATGATTCATTTTGTATTTCCTATCTATCTATCTATCTATCTATCTATCTATCTATCTATCTATCTATCTATCTATCTATCTATCTATCTATCTATCTATCCATCTAGTTATCTATCTAGCTATCTATCCAGCTATCTAGGTAGCTATCTAGCTAGTTATCTAGTTAGTTATCTAGCTATCACCTGCAAATATCTGTAAAACAACCTGTATTTTATTCTTGTTATGGGATATGAAACTATGGTGCTGTCTGCTTTAAACCTTTAAAATATAATGTAGTAGAGGAACTGTGGTGGTGCAGTGGTTAGAATGCAGTACTGCCCAAGTTCGATTCTGAGTGGCTCAAGGTTGACTCAGTCTTTCATCCTTCTGAGGTTGGTAAATGAGGATGCAGATTGCTAATATTTTAAATCACTTAGAGTTGACTATAAAGCACTATGAAGTGGTATATAAGTCTAAGTGCTATTGCTATTCCCACCCTGAATAATCACTTTGTAAACTGACCTGAAAATAAGCAGGTTGCAGTAGAATTTGGAACTGAAGTGTGAGAAGGAATGAAGAGACTGCTAGCTTGGAATAGCTAATGGGAAGAAAGTGGGGGGAAAACAGATCTTCCCTAAACCTACAGTGTCTACATACTTGTTTATCCAAAAGTGTCTCTAATGAAAACATTAGTCTGGTGAGATTTCTGTCAATAAGTGAGTAGCAATAAACGTACCATTCTGATCAACCACCAGTGTCATTCTGGTTCATTGCACCTGACATAATGTTAACAGAACAATGGCAATTCTATTCTTAATATCACTAAAATCTTCCTGGAAATGATTTGTTGACTATAGGATCACAATCAGAAGTCAATAGATGTAATCTAATGTAAGGGTGGCAAGCACCCATTTCAGGGCTTTGGATCTGAAGATACAAAAGATATTTTGAGATGTGCTGCTGATTCTTCTTAAAGTAGTTACGTATTTCCTCAGGATTATGTGGCCACCATGTTAGCTGCAATGTGATCTTAGTAAAAGACTTTGTTTGAAGGAGTTGAAGAAGAGTGGTAAGAACATTCTGAAGGACCTTTTGCTCTTTGACTACGAAGAACTTCTCAGCACTATGCATCCTCCACTAACTATCCTCAGTGTGAATGATAATAAGCTTCTTCCTCATGGATTTTTGTGGTTTCCTCTCAAAACATATATTGCCAATAAAAAATGGGAAGAGAAACTTTGTCTTGGCCACAGACAGCATTAAAGAAGTTCAAGGCTGCCAAAATTGTTTCACTGCAGGTAAATGCATTGTAGAAATTCCATCACCTTCATGGTTCAAACAGTTTCAACAAAATTGCTCTACATTATTTTGTGCTGGTCTACAAGCTACAACATTGCACCATGTATGAACTCAATATAAATTTAGTTTGTAATCTCTCTCTCTCATCTGTTTATCTATCTATCTATCTATCTATCTATCTATCTATCTATCTATCTATCTATCTATCTATCTCTTTCATCTATTTATTCAATTTCTATAGCTGCACAACTCAATTAAGTGACTTTGGCAATATACATTGTTTACATAGTTTACACTGGTGAAGCTTGTCAAGGAGGGATTTCAAATGTTGATATGAAGCTGCTTAAACATTCCTGAACTGAAATTATTGACTGTGTCATAAGCACAAATGAATATGGCATACTTATTTTAGAAAGAAGCTTTGTCCTTGTGATTGCACTTTTATTCTTGAAACAGTAAGGCTTTCTGCAATGGCAATAAATATTTTAACAACTATTTTGAGGCAATAGCAACAAATTCTTCCTAATTTCCTGGTGGGAGAGTTAGATTAGTCCCCCTCTATAACCTTCTCTGACACAAAGAAATTAGTTCCTTAATTTCTCTTTGATAAATGTCTTGTGTCTCTATCAAAGTATTTTTATAGGTGCAAAAGCTCAGTGAACAATCACATATCCCAAATTGTCTGACTACATCCAATAAAATGTCCCCTGCCTTTTGTCCTCCTGTTCACCATTCCAGCCAGTCAGTTTATTGTTTTCTGAAATACTTTAGTTATAGCAAAGAGACCCCTGGGACTGTTTTTCTTTTATATTAGAACATTGGGATTCATTTAAGTGCAAAATAGTGGTTTTGCAAGAGAGAACATCTTAGAATTATGAAGCAGGAATGTGGCTTGATTACATACATTTGCTTCTGGAATCCAAACTGAGGTCATAGCTCCTTTGCAAACACAACTAACAAACAATAAAAGATTGTTTCATCTACAGTGTTACATTTCTCCTACAGAGAGAATTTGATTTTAACATTTATTTCAGTGGAAAAGAGAAAACCTTGTAGGTAGTGAAGTATTTCTGCATTAATTTACCTTAGGTGGTAGGGGTGAATGACCCATATTTTGTTGTACTAAAATCTCTCCAATGATCTGGAGCCTCCCTGTTTCCCAGATTTTCATTAATCTCAAGAGTAGGGTTAATAATGGCATTTTCCCATTAAACCTTTTCAGGGTATTGGGGAAAAAAGAACAGAAACAACTATCAATAGCATTCACTACTACAATTAACACCACCATTCAAATATCTGAAAGACAATTTCCAGGAAAAGGAGAGTAAGATAGAAAAACAGAAATCCATTTATTAGAGGAACATTGAGACACTAGAAGACTGTCTCTGACACAGCTTTAATTTCACCTGTACCTCTTCCAATGCAATTCTCTTGGTACATACAACCCCTGCAAAATGTACACGGTATTCAGTAGTTATAGAGGATGCTGAACCTTCAGTGGACAATTTTGGGAAGAGAATTCCTCCAGTAAGTTACTTTAAACCAAACTAGGGTTACTCTTAAGAATTCTAATATCTCTCTTGTTTCACAGCAGACTCAGAAGAACTTGATTAGCACTACTGAGTTTAAAGAGTGGTCATAAAATGGCATCATAAAGTGAAATACTTTATGACTGGACTGAGTTGTGGATTGTTCCAGCCAGATCAAACAAGAGCCCGAATACAGGAATAATCTGGATAGCATGTCCTTAAAATTCATGGAGAAAACCTTTCTATGTGGTTATTAGGGGTGGAAAGCTTGCTTCACAAGGTGGCAGAAGAGGGTCTGGAGGATGCTGTTGCTATGCCCATGTTAGGTTGCAGTTAGACCTTTGAATTAAGTTGATTAAATGGTGCACAATAGTTTCATAATCACTCTGGTCAATATTTGAGAAATTGTTAAAAAAAATCACATAAGGAGAAGGAAAAAAAATATTTTTGTTGACCACCAGATGGGGCAGTGGGCTGAAGAAAAAAGGAAGGGGGCTTCCTTGCCCACTCGTTAAAGGAAAGGGAATGCCTTCATTGTAATTTTCTGCTTAACCACCAGATGGGATTAGGCTGCTTTAGGTTCAAAGGGTTTATCCATGCAAAAAAAGTATTGGAAACTCAGGGAGATTTTTCTCTGATTATCAAATGTAGCTGTGGGCTGCTTTAATATTCAGGAAATCTTACAGAGTCCAGCTAATATTCCCTGTGACTCCTGATCCTCTGTGGGTGGATAGAGAAATAGGGGAAGGGATTCTTCCTAGCAGCCAAACGGTTTCTTTGAAAGTTGAGCAGAGAAGAGGTGGGTGGGTTAGAAAGCTCTTTGTTTGTAGCATGTGGGGAACTCCAGCCCCACCCACCATGCAAACGGCATGTAGAGAGTTTTAAGACAAAGGGGTCTGAAGAGGTATTTTAATGATTGACTTCCTGTAGAAACTTTAGGAAGCAAAAGATGGCAAATTGTCTTCAGTTGCTAAAAACTGTAGATTCAACTGTAGTAATTGGATAACTTTGACTCTTCCCTTTGTTTTACAAATTGAGTCTTCCCAGTTAAGAGTTGAAATTTGAGACAAAGCACTTCTCTCACTGAAGGAAAAAAAAGGAGGAGGAATTAGCCCTTTCCTAGAACTAGGATGTATCTTTATCAGTTTCAAATTGTCTGGAAAGGGTCTGTTTAAGGCTTTGTCTCCCTGCCATATGAGCATGGAAAAATCAGCTTCTGGTTTCCATTTAAAAATACAAGCAAGATTCCTCAGATGTTCCAACTGAGGTTTGATTATCTTTGACAATTGGGTAATTTCTAACTCTCCTTGTTATGCCAATAGAGTCTCTGAGATAGCAGAAGCCAAATTGAGCAGAGAGGAGGGGGGTGGGTAGAAGAGTCTCTTGTTTGTAGCTTGTGGGGAAATCTGACCCCTCCGACCATGCAAACAGCTTGTAAAGAGTTCCAATTCTCACAGAGAGAGAGATGACAAGGCATGCAGTTTCAAATCAACATTGCATATTCACTCCTGGCTTCAATATCACATGCTTTATGATAAATTCATTAACAATTTTACTTTTCTGATGGGTTCATTTTTTACTTTTCTGATGGGTTAGGATTCATTTTTTACTTTCCTGTCTGTCTCATGCACACAGCTGGATTTGTGGCTGTGCAGATGCACAATTATGTACAATTATGTACAATTCCATAAAACATCCATTTATTGGTACATCAGGTATCTTCATGACTCACATCTCATGAATCACATGTGTGATGAAGCTCCTCTATAATGACCAATCCTTTGTATGTCAGCATGCAGGTAAAAAATGGTTCCTTTCCCAACCCATCATGCAGCGATAGAAGGAAAGATGTTATCAGTCCAAGACTCCAGGCAAGAATGGAGGGCAACCTCCTTCAACCCCTCAAGGGTCAATTTAGTGACCAATCAGGATTACAGATGTGGCCACGTGACATGAACTACATTTCCCAGGATACCTTTAACTACATTTCCCATGATGCATTCCCTTAAGGGGATCGCTCACAATTCCAAAATACTAACCAATTCCCATAGACAGGCTTCAGTGAACAATTTTGCACACCTTCAGTGAACAATTTTGGGAAGAGAGTTCTTCCAGTAAGTTACTTTAAACCAAACTAGGGTTACTCTTAAGAATTTTAATATCTCTCTTGTTTCACAGCAGACTCAAAAGAACTTGATTAGCACTACTGAGTTTAGAGAGTGGTCATAAAATGGCATCATAAAGTGCAATACTTTATGACTGGACTGAGTTGTGGATTGTTCCAGCCAGATCAAACAAGAGTCCGAATACAGGAATAATCTGGATAGCATCTCCTTAAAATTCATGGAGAAAACCTTTCTATGTGGTTGTTAGGGGTGGAAAATGACTTGATGGCACTTAATCAATCAAATCCTTAAATAAAAACATTCTCCACAATTAGTTGAACAACATTTTTATGCCACTCCAATCACAACATCATTTGTAAATTATATATCCTATCCACATGTATTAAGTTTGAGGCTCAAAACCAAACATATGAAGAAAAGATCTCTATTACTTTTTGAAAATGAGGTAGTGGCAGTGATGACAGATTATTTTGAAGGCCAATAAAGAAAATCTAGTTTAATGAATAAGTTCAATGGTTTATGGAACAATTATTCAGCGGAATGGATCAACATATCATCTGGGAAAACTGCCAACTGTTTATCCCAAAGGTGCTTTTTTCAAGGGGCAACTGGACTTTCTGGTTTTTCTTTGAAGATGTTTCACTTCTCATCGAAAAAGCTTCTTCAGGTCTGACTGAATGGTGGGGAATGGAAGGATATATACTCCTTGCAGACATCTGGTCATATAAAAGAAGTATATATCCTTCCATTCTCCACCATTCAGTCAGAGCTGAAGAAGCTTCTTGCATGAGAAGCTAAACATCTTCAAAGAAAAACCAGAAAGTCCAGTTGCCTCTTGAAAAATCACCTCTGGGATAACCATGACCTGGATGACTGAGAATCTCCACAGAGAGCCAACTGTTTACAGAATGACTAAAAAACAAAATCAACCTCAGTTCAGATAGCTTTGAGACCATTGTAGAAACTTGTCATATAGGTCAACTTGGGAGTTTATCACCAAATAAACAAAAGAAAAACAAGAATGTACTGTAGCAAATACATTTATTTGTTCAGATTACAAATGCCTTGAAATAAAATTCACTTGAACTCACTTCTTGATCTTCTCTGATTATTAAAAAAAAACCTATAATAATAAAAAAGTAGTCAGAGAATTATTTAATGATAACACTTGTAATATATTTCATAGTGTTTTGATGTTTTTAATCTTTCCCCAATCCTTTTCTTAACATATGCTTATTTCTTAACTAGAAAACAAAGAAGTTTTGAAGCCTTATTTTAAGGGAAAGAAAAACTCAGAGAACTTTAGGTGGGGTATATGATAGCTTTTCATGGTCAATGTTTGTGTGTGTGTATATTTTGTCTTCCATTTTACAAATCTCAGTCTAGCATTGTCTACCCTTCTTGGAATTCTATACTTCAATTATATCCCAGAGAAAATATAATGGGATAACTCCTCCCTTTCAGCTATTTTTATCAGAAGATCATGATAGCCAAAGACCCTAAAACATAGCATAAATATATGTATTTGAAATGAAAATATACATCACATTCTTGGTCATTTTACAATTGAAAGGCAAGCTGAAAAAACTTCAGAAAAATTCTAACTATGGTTATAATGAAATTTGTATTTCTATGGTCCCTATAGAGCCATTGGAAGACATATTTTGGCACAGCACAATAAACATTAGACATAGCATTGATTTAAATGACATCCTAGTGCCTTCAATTGTGTTTTATAGCTACCTTTAGAAACACCATATCTTTATATCACAAGTAGGCAACTTCCTCATGTTCTGAATTTAAACTTTCATCAGATCCAGTGACAATGGCAATGACAAGACATTGTGGGACTTATTGTTGGAAATATTTGAAGGAAGTCAGCTTAAATTGAGAAGAGATCAGTTATTTCTTTAAATAAAAAATAAGAATCACAACATAAAACTTCTGCTCATAGGAAATAATTTAACTGTTTAATTTAATTATTCAATTAGTGCAGAAAACATGAAAAGTAGCAAGATCCAAGGGAGTTATTCTCCACATCATAATCTGGTGAACCAGAAGCTGCTTTGAGTCTCTCTTTAAGTATTGATACACCACATTTCATTAGGTGTTATCTAAAGTCAACCATATTAAGTATGTATCAGATTTGCTCCCCTCCCCATCACTCCCCAGTTCAAGCAAGACGAAACTCAGTGTAACATACTGAGACTCTGAATGCTTTAGAAGATAGGCTCAAGGATCTTGACAGACTTGAGCATCGGGCCCTATATAATAAGATGCAGTTCAGTGATGAGAGAAGTAAGGTCCTGCACTTAGGCAGGAAAAACCAAATCCATAGGTAGGTATAGAATAGGTGGTACCTGGCTCAACTGTAATAACTGCAAGAGGAATCCATGTATTCTAGTGGACCACCACTTAATAATGAGCCAGCAATATGCTGCAGCTGCCAAAAAAAAGGCCAGTGTAGTCCTAGGCTGCATCAAGTCAATGAGAAGAAATAGTACCACTTTACACTGTGCTGACAAGATTCTAAAAAGTGTGCAGAGGGGAGCAACAAAGATGATAAAGGATCTGGAGTCTAAATCATATGGTGAACAGTTGAGGAAGCTAAGTATGTCTAGCCTATCAAAAGAAAAATGGAAGGGGGCATAATAGCTATCCTCCAGTATTTGAAGAGCTGTCACAAGAAGAGGAGATTGGTTTATTCTTTAGGGAAAAAAACAAGAAGTAAGGGGTGGAAGCTTGTCAAAGAGAGATCCAACCTAAAAGTAAGATTTTTTTTTCTGGTGAAGACAGCAATTAATCAATGGAATAGCTTGCCTCCTGCAGTGGGTGCTCCATCACTGGAGGTTTTCAAAAATAGACTGGACAATTTGACTGGGATAATATTACAATGATATTGTAGATTCTATATTTCTGCAGATTTGTAGAGTCTCCAATCCAACATTCCAGAGTTAAAGGGAGATATTGATTGCCTCCTATGGGAAGAAAATATCTTCTACTATAGGTTATATGGAGCTTTCTTTTCTATCCCGCCAATAACTTAATAATAGAAACTCAGCCTTATCTATGATTCACTTTTCTAGGCCATGACTGTTTCATCAGTCCAGAATAACCCCTTTTTTATAGAATTACCTTATTGTCAAGTATCTTATGTTCTCTTATGTTTCATCCTTATTTTCAATTATTTAAATCCTTATATTATTCAAAGTTTGCTTTCAAATGGTAGGAATCTGA
Source organism: Bungarus multicinctus (assembly GCA_023653725.1). Lineage (NCBI taxonomy): Eukaryota > Metazoa > Chordata > Lepidosauria > Squamata > Elapidae > Bungarus > Bungarus multicinctus. The sequence goes on along the minus strand of CM042846.1, from coordinate 74,857,540 downwards.
AGCTCTTTTCACCTATTCTCTTGCTCTGAGCAAGAATGTGCAAAACTCTGCATTCCAATCCCCCCCCCCCCCCCCCACACACACACACAAATATTTTTCTCTGGGATCTCAAGCTGAGTTTGGTGCTGAGTGTTATCCAGAACATCACAAATCTCTTTATCTTCATCTTTTGGAAGAGACATTTTGGGAAAATGATGATTCTTCTGGAAGAAAGAGCAAGACTGGAATGTCCACTGGCAGTTTGCCCTCAGGCACTTTTCACAATAGCCCCAATCATGGTAGCAAGTTACACTGCAAATCCTCCACATCTATGTGTAGAAATGGGGGGTACAGCTTGGGTTGCTTGAGCTCAAAGCTTGGAAGGTTACATGAAGTAAGATTTTGGTGACCCTGCTTATGTAAGTAAGGGAGACCCAACATTACTGTAAACCTTACTTAGAGGACTAAGATTAAGCTTACTGATACAGTTGCCTGTATGTTTGTGTATGTGTATGCATGCATGCCTGTCTGTCTGTCTGTCTGTCTGTCTGTCTGTCTGTCTGTCTGTCTATCTATCTATCTATCTATCTATCTATCTATCTATCTATCTGTCTATCTATCTGTCTATCTATTTATCTATCATCTATCTAGCTTTATGTGTGTATATTTTGTTCTTTGTTTTACCTAATTAATTTTTTAAAACTCTGAGAAAAAATATTATTATAGTTCATTGCACAATCAGCCAGATGTTCAGACTGAATTTGGCATTCCTGACTACCTATCAACTCCTTTCCAAAGGACCTGGGATAGGCAGATGTGAATGTTTGATGGTGTTAGAGATATCTTCACAGGATATACAGTTGTTTTGAGTAAAGCCACCATTTGCAATTGACTGGTAGTGAATTTGTCAATGCTGCTGGTGTTCAAGTGGTACGCCAGTTGTTTTGGGATTGCCCCTTAGGGCCCTATTTCTATTGATATAACTTTACTTTCTTTTGCCACAGTAATTCTATTTCTGTTTGTAGATCAGTGTATTTTGTTACCTTCTTTCTTTTCTATTTTGTCATTTCCAGATCCACTATCCAGACTTTTATTATTATTATTCAATACTTCAGTCACCTTGGGCTGCTACAAAAATACAGCTGCTCAAGAGCTGTAACAGATCCCAGATGGAACCAACAAATGCTAAAACACCATTATATATAGAAACGTTATAAAACATACAACCTCCTATCTCCTGCGAAATGGCACAGATTCAGTTTAATTTAATTGTAGGACAAATGAATAGGTCAACTATGCTTATCCAAGCTGGAGTATTGCCCAACATTAATATAAAAATGGCAGAATTTCATTGAAACCTTATGAAATAACTGAGAAAGTTCAGTTCTTTTCCCAGCCAGAACATTAAGAATGCAAAAATAACGATCAGATTATATTTTATATTAGTTATCTTGATTTTTTCTCTATTTCCTAATTTACCCTGTGAGAAAGAAGCTTTTTGCTACTACTTATAATTATTTAGCTCATAAGTAGCTCATTAAGCTCAATGTGGGCAGGAAGATGAATCAGAGCTAGTAGAATACAAAATACAAATAATAGACTTGAAAAGGATCTTGGAGGTCTTCAAGTCCAACCCCCACCCCAACTCAAGCAGGAGATCCTGTACCATTTCAGACAAATGGCTGCCCAGGCTCATATTTCATAAGATTTGGATAATTTCAAAATGCATTAATCATCAACTTTCATTCTTAAAAGAAAGTTTCTAATAAAAGCCTACCTTTACTATTTGTGCAGGCCTTACTATTTAATTGAAATCTGACCTACAAACAAAAATAGAATGAAGTCCTACATACTATTTTCTGAATTTCTTATGTCCTTTCTTCCTCCTTTAATAACTCTCATGGAATCCTGGTTTTCTCCTTCATTGATGTCATAAACATATATTATTTCTAAAGCAACTAGTCAGCCAATGAGAAGAAAGAGATAAAATAGGCCAGCTGATGGATGGGCTGCTTATTTGGTTTGAACGGAGCTGTATAGTTAGTAGACAAGTAGGTCAACTGGTCAGCTTTTTGAAGATCATCTTGGAGTCTCAAGAATGTCGGGTGGGACTAGGACCAAAAGAACAGAAAATTGTCCAATTATACGCTCACAGCAGCAAAGGCCACAGAGATGCCGTAATGAAAGGTCCCAACATGCAGAGGAATTGCGGAAGCGCCGAGCAAAGAAAAATGAGGGAGACCCAGATATTGTAAAGTCTCCCAGTGACCATAAGGAATACAGGTAATTATAGAGTGACAGTACGAATAGACAACTTTTTTCTTCCAAAGCAGCATCAGCATCATTATCATTGTTGCCTTCAAAAGACCACTGGACACATGGCTACTATAGAAATAGCAATAATATTTAGACTTATATACCACTTTACAGTGCTTTACAGTACCTCTCTAAGCAGTTTACAGAGTCAGCATATTGTCCCCAACAACCTGGGTTCTCATTTTACCCATCTCAGAAGGATGGAAGGCTGAGTCAATCTTGATCCTGGTGAGATTTGAACTGCCAAATTGCAGGCAGCTGGCAATCAGCAGAAGTAGCCTGCAGTACTGCACTCTAACCACTGCGCCACCATGGCTCACTATCACAGTGAGATTGAAAGTTTTCACAATTATTACTATTAATAATTGTTCGTTGCATAGTTAGCCAGATGTTCAGAGTGGATTTGTCATTTTTATCCACCTATTGAGTTCTTCCCAGGGATAGGCAGATGTGTTTGTGTTATAGTGTTAGAGGTATTGTCATACCATCAATTTATTTAGTGTTGGTTCTTAGACACCACATAAATAGATTTTCTAGGGTTCCTTTCAATTGGAAAAAGCTTTTTTTTACAATAAGAAATAGATATAAGATTGAGAATTAAAATAATAATTTCCTTGACCAATTTATCTGTACACCGATACATAATAATTAATATGAACTATCATTTCACTCACTTTTGTGGCCCTGGTATGAAAAGTAAGGAAACCAGAAGGAATTGACTTAATTTTCTACTGTTCTTTAAGGCAAAATGCTTAAAAGAGTATGAATGAAAGAGCCTGTTTATTTTGGGAATAAATTCTGGAATACAAGACATTTTGTCTGACAAAACTAACCATTTGAAAGATATTTGTTCTCAATGTCTATTCTCTCTGGGTACAGAGCTGAGAAATGGGTATTTTGAGTCTCATGATATAACAAAGAGTTATATCAAATAAAATACTGTATATTTCAAAATACTTTGCAGGGGTTATGAGAATAGCTGCCAACAACAATGCCTATTTATACTGCACAGACACATACAACACACACCTCTGTCATTATTTTCACAGATACATCAAATTAAAAAATGGCATGAATGTGCTGTTGATTTCTGACTGGACAGTTGATGATTGCACTTCTTCTGATGAATCAGACACTGAACTAGAGGGTCTGCTAATATCGTCCGGAACAGATGAGGAAGAAAATCTTGTTACAAAAATTCAGGAAATTGAGGGAAATGATAGGAATATCAAGAAATCTGAGGGTGGATCTCTGGATGGTGAAGTTGGAAGTGAAGGAAGTGGTGGTTTTGGTAGCGATAGTATTGTGGAAGGTGATCCTGAGGTGAGGGAAGATCATGATGACCCTGAAATATACGAAGAATTGGTGAAACAAGAAGATGAAAATAAGATGGGCAGTACAGAAAAGCAGGTATGTTATAACATAACTTAGTACTTGTTAATCGGTGAAGTTTTAAATAAAATACACATAGACAGATAATGACTTCTGTGTTTAGCAACCATTCAAATTTACAATAATATTTGAAAAAGTAACTTTACAACCGGTTATCACACTGATAGCTGCCATAATATCTCCATGGTCACGTAGTCAAGATTTAGCTGCTTTGCAATTAGCAGCCATTTTATGATTGTCGCAGTGTTCTGCAGTCACATGATATCCATTTAGGCAGTGGTGGGATTCAAATGTTTTTACTACCGGTTCTGTGGGTATGGCCTGGTGGGCATGGCTTGGCTTGGTGAACACAGTTTGATAGGCATGGCAGAGGAAGGATTCTGTAAAATCCCCATTCCCACCCCACTCCAGGGGAAGGATACTGTAAAATCCCATTCCCTCCCCACCCCACTAACCTGCTTTCCAGCTCTGTTCTCCTGTGCAGGGCAACAAAAGAAGACCCAGCCGATCAGCTGGGACTTGGGAGACAGAGAATAGATGGGACAGGGCCAGTTAGAGGGTATTTGCCGGTTCTCCGAACTACTCAAAATTTCTGCTACCAGTTCTCCAGAACTGCTCAGAACTTGCTGAATATCACCTCTGCATTTAGGTGCTTCACAGCCAATGTCTAACAAGCAGAGTCAATGAAGAAGCCAGCAGTGAAACTACAAATCTTGGTCATGTGATGTCTCATTTAATGACTATGGGAAAAAGTGACATTGTAAGTCCAGCACAGTCACTTGATGTTCCATCTAATGAACTTAGCAATGGAATTGCAAGCCCCCTATTATGGATAATAAGCAAGGACTACCTGTAAATCTGTTTTCACATCAGGATGAGCACTGTTGTTGAGACAGTAGCTTGAATTAATTATGATATATCACATTTAGGGATGTATTGTTTCTTAGCTAGTATACGTATACCAGTGGTGGGATTCAATTTTTTTTAACTACCAGTTCTGTGGGCGTGGCTTGGCAGGTGTGGCAGGGGAAGGATACTGTAAAATCTCCAGTCAGAGGTGTGTTTGCCGATTCTCTGAACTACTCAAAATTTTTGCTACCAGTTCTCCAGAACTGGTCAGAATCTGCTGAATACCATCTCTGAGGTACACCCTGTTTGTGTCATAATTAACACATTTGGAAGACTAAGGGCTCATATGGCAATGATTTTATATAGACTCTAAAAGTGTGTATTTGGTGCTTGTTCCAAATAAATTTAAAAGCAATGTATGTGTTAAGCCCTGGATAAGTTTAATGTACCTTTTTATATAATAGAATTTTTTAAAATGAATCAAGCATGAAGGTAGAGGAATTCTGATGTTTTTCATGACTTCAAAAATGGCCTTGGAGAGTACACCTGCCAGCCATGGGCCAGAGGTTGAAATGTCGCTGTCAAAACGAATAAAATGATAATGAGCATTCTTAAGTTACAACTTTGTAATAATTTTAAAAAGCTAAGGTATTATTTTACCACAGAGCCAGAAGAAAATGGGATTATTTGAAGCAGTCCTGAATGCAGGATCTGAAGGCCTTATTTTGCTGTGTATGTTATTCAAGTTTGCCTGCAAAGAAAATTTAAGAGGAAAACATAATAACAGCACTTGTGTCTGCTTGCTTTCTTAGGGACAGGCTTGCAGTTGGAAATGGAACAGAATTTTGACAGAAATGGGGTTCCTTTCATAAGGAAAAAGGCTACTGTATTCTTTGGCTTTGTCTTATAATGACTTCTCACTGTTTCTCCTTTATATTTTGATTGCAGGCTGCAGCTGCCCTTTCTGTTGGTGTTGGGAGTTTCTGTGACCCTGATGATTTACCTGGATTAGCTCATTTTTTGGAGCATAGTATGTAAAAATCTAAAGTCTATCTCCTGAACAATTAACAAAGAGTCAGAAAAAAAGCTGTTCCATCTCTTACTGTGGAATATGCAACTTTCAATACCAAATTATGTTGACATCCTCAGTACTATTGTACTATAGTGTACTATTGTACTATACTGTACTACAGTACTCAGTACTATATTTTCTTTTACAGGCTTAAGCTGCTCTTAATTTTCTTTTAAAATAAGTCAAACTGTGCTTTTAAAAAAGTAATGAGAAGCAATAAAAATAAACAAAGCAGATAAATCTATACCTTTCCATAAGTCAACTTACATTCATACATCCCAAACATGCTTTTTCAAGAGGCAAGTGGACTTCCTTTGTTTTTCCTTGAAGACATTTCACATCTTATCCAAGATGCTTCTTCAGAACTTCTTCTTCAGTTGGATGAGAACTGAAATGCTTTCAAGGAAAAACAAAGAACCTGAATGACTAAGAGTCTCCATGGACTTTTACATTCATAAGATGTTCCAGAGAAAGGAGCAAAGACAAATCTAGATATGAAAGCAAAGTACTTCCTTGTGGATTCCCCAAATCACAATCTAATTGAACTTTTGGTATTGGATAAGTATCGGAATCTGTTTCTCTTTTAAATGTTCCACAGTGGCAAAGAATAGCACAACATTATGGGAAATAGATACTGCGGTGCTCTCTGAGTTTGGATACTTTCTTGCAGATGTTGATGGCTTCCTCAGGCACATAGAGATAAACAGTATCTGCACACTATTCAAAACAGACAATAGAGAAGTTAAGAAGGATTTTAAAAAAGACCAGAACACCTCTTTGCCAGATAAACAGGAATTAAATTAGTCAAACAATCAAACAGTAAACAGCAGCCTAAACAAGGAACGACCAAGGAGAAAACAACACCTCCACAACACTAACAGAGGAAGTTATTGTATATAAACAGAGGGTTAATCCCACTCCCTTCTAGAACTGAAGATGTTACTTAGTCAGGTAATGAAATGTCTGCAAGAAAACAACTAAGCTCAGAGAGCAGCAAGGACTCCACAGTTCAATCCAGAGCTACATACATTATCTTCTATTGGAAATTGATACCATTAGAAACTGAAAACCAAACAAACACTTTCCAATATACAGTTTGCATATATATGCAGGTATGCCAATTTTTTACGTAATTCTGAACAATATTTTAAAGTTGGTAAAATATTATGGACTAGATTTGAAAATATGAGAATGAATGATATATTATTCCCCACAGTAAGGGAAGCTGAGATGGTTAAAATGTTTCTTTTATCCAAATAAGAGAATATATTTAATTGTGTCTGTAGTTCAAAACTGCTTCCAGATTTTGTGTTTGCAATGAGAAAAAAAAACATTGATTCTGTTTTTGTAAATTAGACGTTATAGAAATAGCTTGTACATATTGTTGTGTAAAAACAAAAAGTTGTAGTTGTAATGTTACCTTTGACTGTGTCAAAGAAAGATGGAAGTCGGTGCCTTTTTACTTTTTTTCTGCCATTGCACTATATCCCCTCTTTTTCCCTTCCTCTCTTCTTACTTTTCCATATATTTTTAAAAAGTTTCAACTAAAAAAAACACTTTCCAATATACAGTAGCCAGTGCCATAAGTTAGCCAGTGGCAGAAATCAAGACAAGCAGGTGGTCCAAAAGAGCCTGAAGAATATCAGATGTTCAAAACTGGTTGACACATTTCAGTGAGATCATTACAACCACATCAATATATAGCCACTATGTCACCTATCAAGCAGAGCCTTTTCAGGAAAATTTCCAATTTTCTGGAATTATCTCCTATTTTTAATCTGGCACATCTAATTGATGTAGCCCTAATGAAGGATTTCTTTTCCCCCATTCCCCTTTGAAACTACTATATAGAGCCATTGCCACAAATGATATCAGTGAATATTCCTTGTATGTCTAATCACACTTGACCAATACAAAATTCTATTCTATTCTATAAGTGATAATAGACTGAAATCCCTGCCTGCATCCGATTGCATACAATTTATCTAACTGCTTTCTTCTAGTGGTGTTTATGGGGAGCCAGAAATATCCAGATGAAAATGGATTTGATACATTCTTAAAGAAGCATGGAGGGTCAGACAATGCTTCAACTGACACGGAACGAACTATTTTCCAGTTTGATATCCAAAATAAATATTTTAAAGAAGCTCTTGAAAGGTAACTTATGAGTACAAAACAAGCTAAAAGACTATCCAGTAGAATGATTGGATAGCTATAGCAATGTGAAGAGTTGTCATTCTACATCAGGGCTTTTAATCCAATTTTAGATAGGTTTGGGAAGCACTGTTCTAAATTAACCATATTCATAAATATCATTTATTTCAGATTGTCAGGAAGTAATTGATTTGTGTGCTCTGTTTAAGATTTGGGCCAGCAGAGATCAACAGAAATCTATTGTTGAGTCCAGATCCCATTATTCTTCACTTTTAGCCATCCAGACTTTAATTGCTAGAAGAAAAATTTGAAAAATTCTTTCTAATTGAAGGAAATCTCAGAGGAAGATGGAAGAATATAAATCAAAGGTTAATTGGCTTATTAGGGCTCCATTTATCATGCTCTAGTGCAATAGGTAAATTGCCCCTTGCACACAAATCTAATTTATTGAAAGCACGATGGATAGCAGAAAGATCATTTTGATTTCTAAATCTCTGAGAGACAAAATCATAATACTGGTATGCATTAGAGGTGTGCAAAATAGTTAGCACTTTGAATTCAAACACTTCATTTTGAGCTTGAATTGGTGGGTACAAAGTCCAAAACAGGTTGTTCTAACCATAGTGAAGTGTTCAAAGCACTCTAATACTATTTCAAACTCAAAACATTTTTGCTCTGAGCTTGAAATATTTATAAAATGCTCCAAATCCTTTTAAAAACCTTCCAGTTAGATCAGGTAGCAGTTTTATCTCAATATTAGTCATTGGAGTTTTAAATGTTTCAAATATGAATATAATTCTTGCGTGCATTTAAAATACACATTTTGTATCTCCTTTTGACATGGTGGCAGGCTTAGCTTAGTCTTTTTGCTTTTGCTAGTTTTTATGTTATCTTTAAGTCAGCCTCAGTCTTCAAATTTTCTTTATTTTTATGACGCTCAGAAGGTATTATAGGGGTTTGGGAAGGAGCGAAGGAGGGACATCAAATTCTCTGCAAATGGAAAGAGTAGTTGACTGATTTTTCTAAACTAAAAAAAGGTCCTAAAATATCTTGATTATAGGGTCCCTAATAGCATTTAAAAGAAGACATGGTGCTCTTTGGCTAAGACGCTGAGTTTGTCGGTCAGAAAGGTCAGCAGTTCGGTGGTTTGAATCCCTAGCACCACGCAACTGAGTGAGCTCCCATTACTTCTCCCAGCTTCTGCCAACCTAGCAGTTCGAAAGCATGTAAAAATGCAAGTAGAAAAATGGGGACCACTTTGGTGGAAAGGTAACAGCGTTCTGTGTGCCTTCGACGTTTAGTCATGCTGGCTACGTGACCACAGAGATGTCTTCAGACAGTGCTGGCTCTTCAGCTTTGTAATAGAGATGAGCACCACCCCCTAGAGCCGAAAATGACTAGCACATATGTGCAAGGGGAACCTTTACCTATACCTTTAATAGCATTTAACTGAAATTTGGGAAGGCATGGAAAATCCAAGCTGCCCAGAGACATAATTCTACACTCAAATACAGTGTTTGTTTGTGTGTGTGTGTGTGTGTGTGTGTGTGTGTGTGTTCACTCCAAGTAATTAAAGATTTTTTTTTTTTGCCTAGGTGTAATAAAAAGTGAAATTATGGTAGGAAAAAAAATCAAGTTTTATTTTGCCATAACATTAGTTCCTAAGCATTTTTTTGGAAACAGGTAATTATTATTCCACACATTTCAAGGCTTAATTGCAAACACCTGTATTTCTCTTCTACTTTATTTGTAGATGGGCACAGTTCTTCATTCATCCTCTGATGATTAAAGATGCTATTGACCGTGAAGTTGAAGCTGTGGATAGTGGTAAAACTAATGAATGGGTTGTTCATTGCTTATAGTTTCTCAATTCTTGGATGGCAGAAAACTATCTCACTTCATTTTTTGAGGCATTCATGTTTGTGAAATTTCAATGAGCTGCCTCAGAAAAAATTGTAATATATACATATACATATATGTGCATGCATGCTTGATTTGATTGGTGTTTCTAATATCTTCTGTCTGTTTTGTAGCATTTTTTTGTCTTGATTGGCTGGCAACATGGTGTTTCGTGTATTGGGGGCTTTCAGTGCGGCTTGGCTTCGAGTGAATGGCCAGCTATCATTTACTAGGAAGTTAGGTTTCATCTGGGTGGACAGAAGATATTAGAAACACCAGTCAAACAGAACACAGCACAAAACCAGCTGGGTAACCTGGGCCGGTCACCCTCTCTCAACCCTATGAAAAAAGCAGTGCCAAATCACTTCTGAAATCTTGCCAAGAATGTGCAGGGACTTATCCATACAGTCACCAAAAGTCAATATTGACTTGAAGGGGAAAAAATTGCACCATTCTCTGGAAGTGAATTCTGTGTATTCTTGGAGTGGGGAGGGAAGCAATCCTGGTTGTTCTATTACAACATTTCACAACTTCTTGAAAGTCCTTTGTCTTAGTTTAAGATCTAAGACCAAATGATATTTAAAAAAAAAACTTCTGGGAAGTTATTTTCTCTAAATCCTCTACCTTCACCTGTGTTACAGAAAGGAAAGCAATCTCTATTTTACATTATTGCTTTATATCAGTGGTGAGTTTCAAAACTTTTTCCTTCCGGTTCGGTGTGAGCACACGCTTTGCACACACATGTGCCAAATACATGCTTTGTGCATGCGCAGTGTTTGCAACTCACCTTCTGCTGCAAGCCCTGTGTGTAAAACAGCTGATGTGCAGCAATTAGCTATGCCACGCGAAGCAGCTGAGGTTGAAAAGCAGGAAATAAAGGTCAGTATAGAGCCAGGGTGGGCCCAGCAGCTGATCATCAGAGCGAACCTGTTCACTCACAGACGATCCTTGGAGCTACCAGTTGGTTCAAACCGGGGAGAACCGGTAGAATACTACCACTGCTTCATATGATTGTTAAATAAACTTCCTGGAAGATAAATGCCTTTGGTCAAATGATATACACAGGGTTAAGAAGGAAGGTAGCAAAGAAGAAAGATGTGAACCAGCATAAACTCTGGTGGCCTCCTTGGAGACCTCATGATCAAACTATCCACTTTTTTACTCACAATCTCACTGCAGCTCTGGATGATAATTCCTTGGCCTGGAAGTTCCAAATTTGGTTCTTGAAATTCAGTTTTTGATACACCACTATGTTAATCTCAAGCCTATAGCAGTGGAAAGTGCTAAGGCATAGAAATAAATGCTAATAATTAGATATCCTGAAGGAAGATTATTTTATGTTTCCATCAAAGGTACCAGGAAATCAAGGATCTCTGTCTCCTCACCAATATGTATGTCGTGGTTATATGGTAATTTGGGTCTCGCAAGAGAACATCCATTTATCCTATTTTAATTGAGATTCTGGCTCTATTACGGTTGATAAATGGGCAGAGCTGTAGGAATATTCATTCTCCAAAGGACTCGTAATTCCCGATGGAGCCCATGATATTTCTGCAACAAAACCGCAAATCCAATGCATGTGTCAAATGAGTATGACACTTCTCATTGCTGCTTCATGTATGTGTGCATTATGCTCCTTGCCTTGTCCAAATGATCATATCACTGGAATTCTTTTCTTAAGTTCTTATGCCTAATGTGTACTTTAAAATAAACAGAATATCAGATTGCAAAGCCCTCTGATGCTAACAGAAGAGAACTCCTGCTTGGAAGTCTTGCAAAACTGGGACATCCTATGAGAAAATTCTTTTGGGGTAAGTGAAGTATACAGAGATGGAAGCAGATGGGCTTTAATGGAGCTTGCATTTGAAAGAAATGTTATATACATTTATGTTATATATATTTTATTTACTTTTAAAAGTTGTGGATATGCCATTCTTCAAACAAGCTTCATGACAGAAGCTTTGTATGCTACAATGATCTTGTGTTTTTCAAATATGGTTAAGTCTGATGTGGTATATGATAGTCTTGTAGAAACATGTATCCCTCTTCATCCAAATACATCTCCATCTCTACATTAATCAGGTCAATATATTCATCTTACATTAATTCATAGAAGCCAAGCCTACTTTTAGTCCAATTTAGGTTTTGAGTGATTTAGCTTTTGAATGAGAAACAACCCATGTACATGAAGTGCTGAATTTAAGATATAGTTTTGCCTCTGATTCCTGTAGGCTTAGGAAGGTGGTAATCCCTAAAATTATGATAAGTCTTGAAGTCATGATGTTAATATAGATTGGAAAAATAGATTGCTTAGAACAATTCTATGTTTATTGTATCATGATGTGACAAACTCAGGTATTGTGGTTCTTAAAGCATGTTTCTTAACTTTATTTGTAAAGCCTGGCTAATTGTGGCTTCTTCAAACAACCATATTAACAAATTGTTTAACTATCTTTGGCTCCAATCATAGAGTTGTCAAGGTATTTCATTAAGGTTCTTAAAAATGTTTGCTTGATATTCAATTATCATCCAGTATAAGTTAAAATAATGGAGGAAAAGGCCAGATTGTAGCTTTGGGGTGCAATGCATCCTCTTTCTGCAGAGGTCCCCAATTCAATCCCAGCATCTCCATGCCTGAAACTAGGTTAAAGGTCTCTACCATTAAGCATAGGACAAAATCATCCAATTGTTTGATTTTGTGACACTTTCTTTTCTTTTATAGTAATTTTATTAAAATTACAATTTAAAAAGGTAAAAACTAATAAAAACAAAAAAGAATTAAAATAAAAATGTTCAGGAAAGAAAAAAAAGAAATAAAATAGGGAAGAAATAAAAAATAAAAATATAGTAAAGAAAAAGAAAACCTATATATAAAAAATGGCTTCCTCCTTCATCACAATAAGTATAAACAATTTTGTTGACTTACCACTTTGTCTTAAATACAACAAATAATCTTATCTCCAATATCCCATCTCTTATCTATAAACAAATCAATAAAGCTTTGTCAGTCCTCATCAGCAAAACTCTGTTAAGGATTACCACAGATAACAATATATCTATTTAACCTTAATCAGGTAAACCAATATTACATTCCTTCCTTTTACTTCTAACGATCTTAAACTTTAGTCCAGTCAAATGATGTCCTAGAAAGTGATTTTTAAAACTATTTTTGTCTATTTTCACAAAATCTTCTTTTAAATCTTGGGAAATTAACCAGGTCACTCTTTTGGCTTGTTATTTGTGCATCATTTTTAATTATTAAGATATCTGCTGGTTTCATCTTTATATCCAGCATAGTATTTTCCCCATATTATCCTTGTAGCCTATCATTTTTAAATTCATTTCAGTTCAATCTCAGTCTTGTCCAATAAATTTTCTTCCTCTTCCAAATTATTTTTTAAACACAGTCTATCTATAATGGAAGACTCTAAGTTCCTTGTTTAAAAAACTGTCTAATGTGTTAAAGTATTTTGCTCCATTCAGTATTAGGAAATCAAACATAACTGTTCTTCTCCTTTAATTGTAATTGTTAATTCCTTATTATTTCCTTTAATGTCCAACCTTTGAAGTCCCATTCAAAAACAACAGCTTTTCCCCACAGGAGTATATTTGCAATATCAGAATCTTACTTCAAACTCAACTGCACCTTTAGTCTATTTGTAACTTTCCAAAATTGTTGTTTTAATCTTCCTTTTGCTCTTTAAAAAAAGTATTTTATGCAGTATAATAGAAGCAAAGAAGACAACATCTGTGTTAAAAATTGTTTAGTTGGTATTATTGGGCTATTACAAAATCTGCTTTGTCACAGAGAAAACATTTAGAACTAAAATACTGTACATGACTATAGGAAAATTGATACTAATGTTAGTAAGAAAATTTCTTCAAAAATTTTACAGGTAATGCAGAGACACTGAAATATGCACCCAAAAAGAAAGGAATTGATACCTATGCAAGACTGAGGGATTTCAGAAAACGATACTACTCAGCTCACTACATGAATCTGGTTGTCCAGTCTAGAGGTAGAATCTACACATAATTATGATAGATGGTAGATAGATGGTAGGTAAGTAGGTAAGTAGGTAGATAGATAGATAGATAGATAGATAGATAGATAGATAGATAGATAGATAGATAGATAGATAGATAGATTAATGTTACTGAAGGACAATATAGAATTCCATCTATTTGCTTGCAAAAGTAACCTAGAATCTGGAAAATTAAGTATATAATTTGAATCTATATGAAAGCTTGATATTGTTATACCAGCATATGACTGATGGATTATTTGGTGCCTATATGTTGTTTGGCAAAAAAGGTGGGGTTCTTATGGGCACTAACATATATAACTGTGTTTGAGGCTCACCCAAATTAAAATAATAATCAGAGATCAGAATGACCTCGTAAGATCACCAAGCCCTTAAAATCTACGAATGGCAAAAACCTTGAAAGTAAGGTTTCATTCATTTATATGAATGTATGTTTTGTTTTTTTTAATCCAACATGTTGCTATTCTTTAATCTCATAGAAATGTTGGCAGAATCAAACCAATCTTGTCAGATTTCAGTCACTTCGATCGATGAACTAGTTCATTATGAGATTGCATAGCCACTTCTGAATAGCTTTGATAATCTCAATGAACCTAAATTCACCATCATTTTTGGGATGCATCCTTGGCACCATTCCCATTATATAGATTACTTTTGCAAGAAAAACAATCATTTCATTTTATTACATAAACTGTTGTAGATTATGCTTGCAATCCTCCAGAGTTTAAGTGACAATGTATTTGCTCCTTTTCAAGGTACTACAAGATATACTCATGAGACTGCTAGGGCTTTGTTCATACTTAAGTGGAATTATAAGGTGGGAATGGTATGTGTGTTAGGTACATTCTAAAGCTAAATTAATTAAAAGTGACTATTAGCTATTGAGGGTTAGTTTCAGCCCAAACCAGTTGTTTCTTTGGGGTCAAATTAATTCATCCAGGTCACATGTATCTTGTGAACTATTTATCTCATGGGTGTCCAACTGTCATGTGATATTTTGTGAATATTTTTCCCTTTGTGGAACTGGGATGGGGATGGCCAGCGCATGATACATTCAACCCGTGGGCTGCCAGTTTGACACCTCTGCTTTATCTAATAATTAACTGTCCCTTCAACTGTTTATGAATGACACTAAACTATGGAAAGACCCTTTTCTAAAAGGACCTCCTTAAGCTTTCTACTACAGAAGTTGTTTTGATTTTTACCCGCGTGGATAAATGACCACATAAGGAGAAAAAAAGTGGGGGGGGGGAAACAGTGAGAAATGAATAATGTCCTTCAAATCTTGTGATTCCTATGGAGAAAAAAAAGACAGGAAGTAATAGGGTAAGTGAAAGCCTCCCAGTCTTCTTTGCTGCAGCTGGGGGAATAAAAAATATGGTCCTTGGTTGATCAAGTTAAATGCCCACTTTCCTAGTTGGACTAGATAGGAAACACAACAAGATGAGGTAATTCTACTTTATTGTAAGGTTGCATTAACAGAATTTTGTAAGTCTGAAAGTACAAATCTATCATTTTTATAGCCTCATAAGTTAAGAAGGATCCTTTCTGAGTTTCTTTCTCTGCCTGTTATACAGCTCAATACTCTCCCCTTATTCTCCCACTTCCTTAATCTCATCATTCCCCAGGCAGCATCTTTTCCTTCCATCAGTTCATTCCCACATACAATTACACTAGAGCAGGGATATCAAACTCACATCATCACGGTGGCATCACCTGATGTATCAGGACTTTTTTCCCCTTTGTTAAACCAGGCCTGGGTGCAGCTATCACATAATATATCTGGCCCGCAGGCTACAAGTTTGACAGCCCTGAACTAGAGCTTATTGAGATTAGTGAATTAATTGGGAGAATCACTGGGTAGTTGCTTCTGTGCAAATGTATCCTTAATAGAGCAAGTGGAGTTTGTTTGCATTTTGTAAGGAGTGACTTTTAAGCACACTTGATGGAGGGTGTAGGACATCTCAACTGGCATGGACCACCAGATTATTTAGCATCATTGCCCACAACGTGATGTTTTGCATGAAGAATTAAATGTGAAATTTTAACTGCAATGTTCTTCAGACCAATTTGAAGGAAGATTTCAGAGGTTTATCAGCACTAAGAATAACTACGGGAAAGATTTATCTGTTAGAGGTCTCCCACTCCCATTCATCTCCTTAACCTTTTATTTAAAAATTGCACTACTGAAATTTGGTTAGTATGCACATTTTTCATTCTTGCTGCAAAAAAAGAGTCCCAGTGTCAAAAGATTCTGGTTCCTGTCAAAAATAGAGCTTTTCAAGAGTTGAAAGGAAGAATATTGTGTACTACTTTTGTGGGTTCATAATTAGTCACTAAGCTATAGAAAATTCCATCTTTGATCAAATGCACAGCTGCCATTTGAAGACTTTGAAACATGCATAGAAATTTAATACATGCTTACAGTATATAATTCATTTTTTATAGCAGAATTGTTAATTCCCCCTTATTCTCTATATTTTCTACATTTTATTATTCTTTTCTTTTTAAAAAATATTCTTCTGATTAGAAACCCTGGATACTTTGCAAAAATGGGTGACGGAAATTTTCTCACACATCCCAAATAAGTGAGTTTATTTATTTTTTCCTGGAAGAGCTAAGTGTTCTCTATATGCCATATATTCCATTAGAAGTAGCAATGTGAAAGAATACACTCTGTTATGTTATTCTTAATCTTAAAATTTCTAATAAATCCAATAACTGAAGTATTCTGGTTAAATTATTAAACTTCTATAAACATAACTATACATTCCAGAAGTATAACTATAACATTCTTCTTCTGTTTTAAAAAGATGGATGGTATGGAACTCTAAATAAAACTAATCTAATGCTAATTAATAGAAAATTTTCTATTTTATAAAGTTTCAAGCCACAGGGAAAAAGGAACAAAATGATAAGAAGAAAAGCATTAAAGATTTGAAATTTGTAGATAGGTTATGGAAGGGGCACGGTGGTTCAGCTGGAAAGATGACACCTGGATTTAAGACCTGAGCATCACGCAACGGGTTGAGCTCTCTTGCCATATCCCAGCTCTTGCCCATCTAAAAGTTTGAAAGCACACAAATACAAACAGATTAATAAGTACCACTTTGGTGGGAAGGTAACAGAGTTCCATGTACCTTTGGAAAAAGTCTTCAGAGAGCGTTGGCTCCCTTGGCCAAGAAAAGGAGATGAGCACCATCTCCTAGAGTTGAACACAACTGAACAGAGAAAAGTTTGCCTTTGCTTGACAGTATTACATTTACTTATCTGCCCATTTGAAAACATATAAATGATTTTATATGAATGTATGTTTTGAGGTGTGTGCAAACAGAAGAGCAGTTAATAATTGGAACTTAATATAAAAAAATATATGCAAACCAATTTTAACCATAAATTCCATTTTGTAAATAGATCAATCTGATAATTTAAATGTATTTAGAAAACTAATGTGATTCAATTAGAATGTTCAGATCACAATGACATGGTTTGATTAATATTTCTGAATTCATTAATAGTTCTAAATTCGGAACTGGAAAAACAATTTTTTTATATGCAAAAGTATCCAAAAATTATTAAAATCAATTTGGAAACATCTGAATTAGTTCACTGTTTCAAATTAACCTTCCAATTCAATTTAAAAAATGCATTCAATTCGGAGTTTTGAATTGAATTTATGATTTGAATACAAATCAATTAATGCAGGTTAGGAACCAAATGGTAATATATTAATTAACTAATGTATTATTTGTTTGGTTCTCAAAGAGAATCAAACTATAACAAAATATGGTAAAAAAAATAACATATTTATTGGCAGGCAGAGAACTTTTCTTTTCTAGTATTCACTAGCTAAACTATAACATGAAATCTAAAAAGTTCATTTTTAGCAGAAATGGGACAAACACATCTATGACTTCTCTCAGCTCTTGGCTCATTTATGACTTTTTATAAACTCAATAATATTCATCTTTCCAGGTCCATCAAAAGGAACAAAATCAAATTCATTTAAAGCTAAAGAAAGGAATATCAGTCAAAAACATAGAACTGTCAAAGACCTAGAGAAGCAAAATCTTATTGCTTATCTAAAAATCATCCCCGGATCTTCTCCAGGAAAAAGATGCAGAGATGTAAAACCAACCAAAACACATATTCTTTCTTAGATCACAACTGACCATTCTTCTATTAATGTCAGAGAATTCTGAGGATGGGTATAGGCGAATGTGAGGAGTCAGTCTTTCTAAAGACGTCTTTTCCAATAATTTTGGGAACTTTATCAGAAGTTGAAAAAAATGATTTTGCAGTCTAAAGATTGGAGTTTGGGGATATGTGAAATACAGCCAACTTAACATTGCTGTAAGAAGTAGATCTATACATAACTGCATAGAAAAACATTACATTGCTCAGATTCTGAATGCAGGCATTTAAAAATTAACATAGTTTTCAGTAATGCTTGAATATTGCCATAGAGTCACAGAACATCAATGGCCTATTTGGGGAACCTCAGAGAACCCAGAAATAGAACTGGAGATTATTTACTTACACATTTTTTGTCACCCATGTAATTTTGAAGCGAATCTGAACAGTTTACAGCATGAAAGACTGCATGTGATTCAGCCTTGGTTTACATGTTTAACAAAGCTCCAATGAGGTGCTTCAAAAAGCAAATATGAGAAATTACTGTGCTGACAAGTAGCCCCCTTGCAGATCATATTTAAACTTCATTCTGATTAAGTACAGAAAACTTTCTGGGGAAACATATCATTGTTTAGTTGAAAAAAAGAAACATTTGATAGGAGAGGAGCAAAGCCGTCCTACAATATTCCCACAGGCTGTTGCATAGGAGGTTGGGACTCCTGGGTTTTTGCCAAATATAATATCCAGATGTTAGGGCAACAAGTTCCCTTCTGAGTTAGCTAGCAAAGCTGATGTAGGCTGATATGCAGTAAGTTTTCCCAGTAAAAGTAGGTCTTGCCATAGTAGATATAAATCAGAGTAAGCACCAAAACTCAGGAGTAGATTCAAAGGTAAATCTCTAAAGAATGGCAGTATCATAACTGAGTTATGGGGTCATAGAAATCTTATATTAAGAGACTTTTTGATTTTCTACAATGCCAGGGTTTGTATAGGAACACCAGAGAGATGAGGTGGCAGTAGAATTTAAATTTAAAGCCTTAAATAAAATGCTCTTGATTGTTTGTTTTTAAGTGGGTTGCCCAGACCGGATTTTAGTCACCTGATCAACCCTTTTGATACACCAGAATTTCACAAGGTTTACAAAAGTAAGTAGATGTGATTCTGATTTTTTAAAGTTGGGGAATCTGGATGGAAATTGTGCATCAAAATATCATTTTCTAGTGTGGTGTAACACCATGTTTCTTAAGAAGCACACACATAGGACTATTTCCAAGTTTGAGGAACCCAAAAGAGCTTTTGTTTGTAGGGATTATTTTTATTGATATAAAAATTGAATTTTATTGATTAAAATGTTTAATATATTCACAGACTGTTGACTGAATCATGTAGGAGTAACAATATTAAACCCATTAGATATTAACATAAATAAAATACTTTTTATGAAAAGGCCATATGCTTTTTAACAAAATAATAATTTGCAAAAATTTAAAGCAATGACACTCTCCCCATAATGGGGAGAGTGTCATTGCTTTAAATTTTTGCAAATTTTGAATTTACAGACCTCTGAGAGGTTCTTGGGATACCCCCAGTCGGTCCTTGGACCACACTTCAAGAAATACTGGCATAAGATATAGGAGAATAAAAATCTGAATAAGAATTTCTCATTTTGTCTTAGCTATGATGTTATAATGTCACTATGTAGTCTAATGTTTCTTCAGCCCGGCTCCTGCCAAATGTGTAGGAACATGACCTTCTAGACTCCTGAGTCAGCATAATTTCATAGCTTATCAGGTGTTGAAAGATATATCATAGACAAATCATTGCCTTCTACCTATGACTATTTTGTATTTACAATACTGAGATCATAGCATGAATGTTCCACATAAGATTGGTTTTTTTTTTAAAGATTAATCAACAGTGAGCCACCATATAATGGACAGGCCATGTGACAAAAAAGACATGCTTCCTAGTACTCATCAGTGGCATAGCTTAATAGATAAAACATGTTCCTCTGTTAAATTGTACAGGATGTTTAGAAATAATTAGGGAGACACAGTGCTAGAGATAGCCAGACCCTATGCATGAATAGTTTTATAACTAATAACTAGCATTTGGTATTGCACCAGGAAACCAAGTTTGCACAGCCAAGGTGTTACATGGGTCTATCTTCTGTGCATCACAAATAACAATTTGGGGGTAACTTTTCAAGTCACTCTTGGAGTTGCACTCAGTTTGGAGACCACATGTATCTCTTGCACTTAGGTTACAGATATCCTGGCTTAGGGGAAGTGAAATATTATTTTACAACAGTATACATTGTGGTGATGGTAGTTTTTAGAGGAACTTGAACTATTTAGCCATGTCATTTGTATTTTTTATCCTATCTCCTATACAGTATTAATAGCTATTTGAAAACAGAGATGAACGGTGCCTAAAGCAAACTAGGAAAAGAAAGAGAAGATGTGAAGAGAAAAATGAAATAAATTCTTAAAGTTTAGTTATCAACCAAAATGTGATGTTTGAATTCTCTTTGGTGGTGTCCTAATTTAAAAGCAGCTGGTACAATACATAAGTCAACGGTGCACAACCTTAGTGCACAACTTAAAGGAGAAAAACAAATTCCTTGGAGGTCCTCATTGTCTAACAAATATAATGATTGGTCTTCACCTTGTCATAATGTTCTTCTTAGGAAGTAAGAGGTCTCCAAAGATCCTTGAACTCTTGGTCAGCTGTGGAGATCTTCTGCTTTCTTTTCCCCACAGCCTTTCCTATTCTTCTTATCCAATTTTTCAAATTCAAGAGAATCCACCTTTTTGAATATATGATATTAACCCCTTTATCCTGTTTCAGTTATTCCAGTGAAAGAAATACATTCTTTGAACCTCTCTTGGGCTCTTCCCCCACAGGAAAAGAATTACAAGTAAGAAGTGGAATTTAGACAATCTTCCATTTATATATTTCAGTAATGAGAAGTCAGATCTGCATCCATCACATAATTAAGAATATTATTTTCTATTGTCTTGAGTCTTCTATTCCCCAGCCTGTTATACAAAGCAATAATGAATAGCTGTGTCCAATTCTTTATTAATCATCGACCAAAGCAAAATAAGCAGGATTTAAGGATACATGGTCCCAGTGAAATGAATATCCAGTTCATTTTAAATGCAGTGAATAAATAATAGATTAATAAACTCCAAATCAACTGTCTCTGGAGGGCAATTATATGCATTGGGAAATATGATTTAGGAAAGGGCAAGAGAATAAGTAGAAATATCATAAGATATTAAGAAGGTCTTTTATAAAAATGAGCAGCCCTAACTTAATTCCTGCAAGGAGAACTGACAGATGCCTCCTGTTTTTGATTAGAACACCCCATGAATATGAGCTCCTTTTTCATATTATTGTAGTTTCACTGTCTCTATCAATTAAGTGTCCCTTGAGTCAAGTTCAAATCCTTTTGACTTAGATGAACATGTCAATGTCCTTTACTCAGAAGCTATACAGATGGAGTTTGCCATTGTCTTCTTCTCTGAAGGCCTTTGTCTCATGATAGTTCTGAAGTTTAACAGGGTTACTTGTTTCTAGTCTATATTTCTAATGCATAGGGACATTTGAGTAGATGCAGTTGCACCATTCAATGCTTTGAATAAATCTAATGTGAGAAGTGATCATTTTATTCACATTAAGTTTGGCCACATGATCAAAATATGAAGCCTTGGCAACTGGCTTATATTTATGACAGTTGCACTATCCCGGGGGTCATGTGATCATCATTTGTAACCTTCCCAGGCAGCTTCTGACAAGCAAACTCAACACAGGAAGTCAGATTTGCTTAACAACTGCATGCTTCACTTAACAACTGCAACTGGCAAAAATGTCATAAAATGGGACACAACTCACTTAACAACTACCTTGCTAAGCAACAATATTTTGGGCTCAATTGTGGTTGTAAGTTGACAATTTATCTGTATATTAATTTGTTTTCCAATTCTAATAAATGACACAACTTTTAAACTTAGTGTTAATCCTCCCTAACATAGTACTGATTATCAGAATAGACTAGAATTTTAGCACTTTCCACCCACTTGACTTCCAGGTGACTTTCCAATCTGAAATAATGTAGTGTTTACTGAATGCACCAAAAAGTAATACAGGTTTTTTTAAAAAAAACATAAAGGAAACATTTCTTCTTCTAATCAAACTTTTTTAAAATAATTTTTGATGTTTAATGTTTTCCCCCAAAACTTTTAGGGTGAAGCCACTGCATTATATCTCTTGGTTAATAGGACATGAAGGCAGTGGAAGTGTGCTCTCCATTCTTAGGAAGAAGTATGTCTAAAAATAATTATATTGCATTACAATTCTCAACCTAATTTCAAAGCTCTCTTCAAGATATCAGACCTGTACATAGATTTCTATTTCTTTCATCCACATTTTGTCATTTAAGAATGGAAATACTTGTCTGAAAGTAAAACAATTATGGGTGTCAAAGATTGTGGCCGTGTTCCTAATGTCAGGGTTTCAAGTAATACATCCATATAAACAGAGCTCTGAGGCAAGTAGATTTCTCAAAGAACTGGTTTATTGGTCATATTATATTGGCATAAGCTAGTGAAAACCTACTCTGAATATTCCTGTGGTTTTCACCTAATTAAAAGAAAAAGTTTCTCCCTTTTCCCAAACAGACAGTCACATGGTCCAATCAGGGTCCATCCAGTTGTCAGGCAACACTGCTTCTCCTCTGCCCAGCCACCTGTGGAAATGTCCTTGGTTCCCAGGAGAAAGCATTTTGTTTTGACTACAAGCCACCTCTATTTCTATTCCCTTCTCCCTATCCCTTAGCTCCAGCATGGCAACACTGAAGCCTCAAAATGGTCTTGGTCAGATCAGCTTCAGGGTTGACACCTAACCCTGACCTTTCTGCAGTTTTCAAGCAATGCTTCTTGAAAATATATTACTTTGTAGTTGGTTAGAAAGACTGTATACTAAGGGTCTTCATACTTGGCAAGTTTAAGACTTGTGGACTTCAACTCCCAGAATTCCTGAGCTAACATGACTGGAGGAGGAATTCTGGGAGTTGAAGTCCAAAAGTCTTAAAACTGTCACGTTTGAAGACCCCTGCTGTATACTGTTTAAGCAATTTATTAAATGCATATGCATAGTACCAAACACGTAATATAAGTATCTTTTTGAGAATATTAAAGGGCCCGCAATATTTATCATATTTATATTTTTGAAAACCTACTCTGCAAGAACCCACTTTTAGGAATATAACCAGATTAAATGTTTAGTTAATGTTCACTGTTTACAATTTGAATATTTGTTTACTTTAATCACGGCTTTATTTTCACAATAGGTTTTGGGCTCTTGCCTTATATGGAGGAAATGGTGAGACAGGATTTGAGCAAAACTCTACCTATTCCATCTTCAGCATTTCAGTGACTTTGACAGATGAAGGCCTTAAGTATTTCTATGAGGTCAATTATTACTATTATTCCAATATACTATTGTATTGTAAATTCCACAGAGATCAATGAAATAACTTGAAAGGGGAATAGAAGATTAGTATTTCTTTTCTTTATACAATGGGTTAGATTCCAAATGTTTGTGATGTTCTGTCACTTCAAGTATAGTATCTTGCATTTAATAGAGATCTATAAATGGTTTAGACAATACTACAGAGGATAAAGCAAGGAGTGAAGATTTATATTGTGTGAGTAGTTACAGTTTTGGAAATCATTAAGTAACATTATTTTTACAATTTGTTGGAAATTTAGAGATATTTATCAGTAATAAATATCTCTATGAAGAAATGAAGGTGAAGAAATTGATAATTCTTTTGAAATCAGTTCTGGTTGCTAGATCCTCCATAACATAAGTCTTCCTCAATAGTCTATATACTTATGATCTGTTGGACTCATAAATGAATTCATGAAAATTGCATGGGTTCCAATCAAAAATCCCACAATATAATATTTTTCTTTTCCGACTCTAGAATTAAACCATTATTGGGCATATCATCAAAGTACACACACAATACTACCATCCATACTAAAAGTATCTAAAATCTCAGAGAAAAGATTCTTAGTCCATTTGTACTATCAGTCAATGCTAAGTGAGATAATGCTTATGGAGAAAATAATTTCTGATTGGGGATGCCAGAACCATAGGATATCAGAAATTCTCAGATGTTAGAGCTACAGTGACAAAACAATACTTTTTTGTTAGTTTGTCTGGAAGATTAATCCTGGCTTAATAATTGTGAATGCTGCCCTGGTTTGTAGTCAAATACATCTCAAAAATAACTGCATCCATTTCTTTACCTTCAGGTTATTCACCTTATATTTCAGTATTTAAAGATGTTGCAAAAAAATGGGCCAGAGAAAAGGTATTTACATATTTTTTAAAATGTTATGACTTTGCTAGTCATTTCTTATTTTGTATTTAATACATTTTCAGTACATATTGTAACTGATGCTGTAAATAACAAAAGTTTAAGAATGCATATTAAACATATTAATCTTCAAATCAAATCATCAGGTTTTGTATATCAAATCAAATCAACATATGCAAGATGTTCAGTAATAGTGTTTGAAATGTGCAGGATAATCTCTTTGACAGCAGTAATAAACAATGCTATGTAAATAATTATATAAGGTTTCATATTAATAAGGAATAGATCTCTAAAAGGCATTCCTTTCAACAAAAGTTAAATTTCATTTGATGTAGGTGTTAGTCATCTGTTCAAAACCATAACATCTGTCTCTATTTCTCATATCCTACAAGAATGACAGATAGGAAGAATACATATAGTCCTCAATTTACAATAATTAATGCAGTGATTCACTTAACAACAGTGAGAAGAAAGTAAAATGGGATAAAATCACTTAACAACTATCTTACTTAGCAATAGAAATTTTGGGCTCAATTATGGGCATAACTTCAAGGATTACCTTATCTTTCTGATGTGTAGATTTAAGGTCCAAGAATAGTGCAACTACTACAAATACTGTTGATAATGTTTGAGATTGTAGTCCAAACATTTCAACGATACTGAGATGGGGAACAGCTGTTCTTCTGCGGTAATGGTCAGAACTTTTTTGTTTTGCAGAATATGGGAAGAGATTAAGAAGATTGAAGCTAATGAATTTTGTTTCCAGGAACAGGTATACGTTTGCTTCCAGTATCCAATATGCCTACAGTATCACTGGAAATATTGGCACATTATTTTAGATAATGGAATTCAAATGATTCTAACTATTGTGAATTGTGCTGTTTCAATGCTAAATTTTAAGAAGCTCTAATCTTTTAACTTTATTATTACTTCATCGTGTTTTCCATATCTCCAGACAGACCCAATTGAATTTGTAGAAAACATATGTGAAAATATGCACCTCTTTGAAAAGGAAGACCTGCTAACAGGAGATCAACTACTGATTGAATATAATGCTGAAGTAAGTAGAGCCCACACGTGTCTGAAAAAAATGTGAAAGGAAAATTACACCTTTTCCACTCTGGTGCCATCCAGATATATGATTGCAACTCTTAGAATTCTATAAAAGCTTACAATAGCTCAGAAGTCTAGATTTTGTAGATTGAAAGCATCTAGATGGCCTCAGCTGAGGTGTTTACTCTAGAAACATTAACACTAAGTTCAAGAAGTGTTTTGCTTAGTTAAAATATTTGTGTACATTTCCTGATCCAAAATGTAGTGAAGCGTCTTTAAAGTGTAGCTCTAATGGCAATGGTAAGATTTTATTTTCTATAGTATAGGTAAATACAACCATGCTCCTAATCAATCAGCCAGTGAGTTTCAACGGGTTGATAATATCCTCCATCTCCCATAATAATTCTTATGTCATGGCATTAAAAAAAGTCAGTTTAAGAATCAAGAGGCAACTTTTATGAAAAATTGACTAACAGAGAATGGATTGATTTATTCTTTTATATTTTATATTTACAGGTCATTGCTGATGCCCTTAATCATCTCACTCCTGAAAAAGTAAACATCTTCCTCTTATCTCCTTCCCACGAGGGACAATGCACCAAGAAAGAAAAGTGGTTTGGGACACAATATTGTCTGTTAGGTAAAGTGGCCATGTGTGTTATTACTGGCTTGTAACCATCTGCTTCAAAACATCTCAGAGCAAAGATGTTACAAATGGAACAATTTGCTGCATTAACTTCCATATGAATTGTTTAGTTACAAGGATTTCCCTTGTAAGAATCCAGAATTCAGAGTTTACATTTTATTCATATGGCGTGGAGCATGGTAGCTCCTGCTGTCTTGTGGCATTGGCCATGCTGACTGTGTCCTGTCTCAGTTTGTGAACATACACATGCAGACACAGTTTATGTGGTGTTAAGCAGATAATAGTAGATAAATAATACAATACATAAATCAGAGTCTGTACAAAGAGAGCTTATCAGAATAATTCTGTTTGAAGTTTAAGCAGCAAGAGAGTGATCCAAATATGATCCATAAGCCAGAGTGCTGAGTCTAGTAGTCAGCCAATCCAAAAGTCAAGGGTTCAAGAGTAAGTAAACACAGGAGCAAAAGTCACAAACTATGATTAAATAACAAAATTAGATGAAATGAAGATACAGTAAAAGTTTTAAGATTTGGGAAACATAAAATTGACAGCTTCCTTCTTTTCCTGGGGTGTTTCTGGAATTAAAAGAGTCTAGCTGTCCTCAGAGAGGGAGGGTTGTATGCACAAATTGGAAAGCTTATAGAATTAAAATTAAGAAAATTAGAGATTGCTTGAGTCCAGGGGTGGGATTCTACCGGTTTGGACTGGTTGTATAGAACCAGTTCTGATTCTGCATAGTTCAGAGAACCAGTAAATCGTGTCCCTGCCCCTCTCCACCCATCCCTCCCGCTCCCTTCCTCACCCAGTCAGTCCTTATTGTGCAGGCATGACATCGGGGTACGCCCGACATCACTGACTGCATTCTCCCCATCCAGTCACTCCTTAAGATCTTTCTTTTTTTACTTCCTCCCGACAATCAACTGTTCTGATGACCAGCTATGCCAGGATCCCCCTCGCTATCTTACTGCTTCGCCTAAGAGGCTTCCCTGAGGCCCAGGAGGCAAAAAAATGGAGCACGGGGGAGGGGTGTTTCTGCAAAAAAAGAAGCCATGCCCACTCAGTCACATGGCCACACCCACCTGCCACTCTCACCTAGCCATGCCCACAGAACCGGTAGTAAAAATATTTGTATCCCACCCCTACTTGAGTTTAATTTAAGCTAAATTCTGTGCACCACCGTATCTCAGACTAATTTTTGTCTTGAAGTACTCTCTACTAAATCATTCATTCTGAGTTGTGTTACATTCACAGACATTGAACCATATTGGAGCAAGTTGTGGAACAGTGATTTCCCTCTCAATCCAGATTTACATCTGCCACAAGAAAATAAATACATAGGTTAGTACTACAACCACATAGCCTTGTTCAATTTAATAGCATTCTTATTATGGCACTGGGTTAAACCATTAACCCACCACTTGTACATATTGGTTGCACTAATATCTTTTGAGGAGCAAGGACTATAAATATAATAAATAAAATAACAAATAATAGACTTGTATACATCAGCCAAGATTTTCTTTTTCTTCCCTTAGTGCTTCCTAATCTAGGTTTATGGGGATAGGATTTTTTTCAAAAAAAGTTTTTTTTTTTCAACTAATCTAAACCTCAGGTTTTAATGCTTTTGCCTGAAAATGGTAGGAAATTATGAGTGAATTTTGGCAATTGTAGTCAAAACTTTAGGAAGTAATTATAAAAGTTTGCATGTCCAAAGATTCATACAAAGTTTATGAAGATTATATGCAGCAATGTAGCAGGCAACCAAGTCCATGAATAAATATTATCTTCAGTATTGTAATTTGCCACTTTTATCCCCTATTTTAGCCACAGATTTCTCTGTGAAAGAAACAAGTATTCATGCTCCAGAATATCCTACCAAAATAATAAATACACGTGAAGGGTGTCTATGGTACAAGGAAGACAATAAATTTGGTGTCCCCAAAGGTAAATTGTATAAATACAAATGAATCATACTTCTTAGATTACATCTATGGAAAAGATATAGTAAGATATCTCATCAAGGTATTAATGTTCTTTAATTAATTGCTCAAATCAATCAGCACTTTGGAGAGCTCTTTGTCATGGAAAATCTCTTCTCAATGCATTCTTTGGGGAAACAGATGTGAAAAAAACCTTAGGATAAAAATGTAACAAGAAGGTGATTTAAGATAAATCTACCCAAAGAATTGACATATTTAAAGTGCATTTGTTTCCTATACATTCCTGAAACAACCATTTTGTTCAAATGAAATTAAAAGCTGGTGTTAACAATCAGTTCCACACATTGTTAGGGAAGTTTGTTTAAGTGTGTGTGTCTGTCTGTCTGTCTTCTCTTTTCTGTCTTTTTCCCTCCCCCTTATCCATCTCTCTCTCTGTGTGTCTCTGTCTCTATCTCTTTCTTTCTCTATGTCTCTGTGTCTGTCTCTCTCTCTGTCTCTCACTCTCTCTATCACTCTCACTCTCTCTTCTCTCTCACACACACACACAAAAGACACAGACCAGACAGGCACAGACAGACAGACATACACAAACATGATCATGGGAATGAGGATCTTCAAGTTTGGTCACCACTAAAAATAATGGTTTCAGAAAGCACAAATAAATTTGTAATGTTTAATCGAACTAAACAATCCTCAATTGGTGTAGAAGAAATTTCAGTGACTCTTTAAAAATATAGATGTATGTACATAGTCATCACAATTTTTATATTCTTATTACTTTTCTAACTGATTCATTTTTTTCTCCAGGATTTATCTGTTTCTACCTGGTATCACCAATAATACTACAATCTGCATTGAAGTAAGCATTTTTATAATTGACTGGTTGCATTAATTTCTAAAAAAATGATAAGAGATTTCACTGTACTGTTAGGTTTCAACAACTCATATACAGCCTTGTATGAAATAATTTAGATTTGCTTTGATTGAACAAAGATCTTGAAGCAGAATACTGGATTCAGGATTGATGCAGTGTTCACCAAAACCTTGAGATCTGAAGATCTTTCAGTACATGGAAAGGAGGCTTCAGGATGCATGGCTTTGAGATTGTCCTTAGCATTTTCCAGAGCTATGTACTCTGGAAGGACCTTTACCAAGCAATCAGGAAAAGGCTCCACATTTGCTAGCTTCAGTGCACACTATGTGATTCATTGAAGTTGCTGATCTGGAAGAACCACAACAAGTATTAAGATAACTACTTTAGGCACAGAGAGCCAGTAAACCTGTGCCATTTGTTAAAGTCAACCAGCCTGGAAGCCCTTTGACCAATGTTGCAAAAGAAGGTTGAGAGATGCTTTGTTCTGCAGAATTTACCAAAGACTCCTCTCAGTTTTTATTTTATAGTCTTTTTTTTCCTAGAGTGATTGAAAGATCATTTGAATCTTTATTGAAGCAAAGGCACCACTCCAAAGTTTTGCACTAGAATGCATAAAAGCAATGATAATTGTTTCTATACCTTAAATTCACTCAGTATATCTTGAAGAGAGAAAAAGCTCATAAATGTAAAAATGTATGTAATTTTGGAAAATGGCTGGATTATCTATTTTTCCATTGAAGTTTAACTCTCCCAAACAGATTATGTCGAAGGGAAATTTTCTGTTTCTCCTGTAAAACATGAAGACATGACAACTCTGCCATTTCAACTTATGTTAATTCACTTTATTTTCCCCTTACCCAGCATGGTGCTTTTTGATACTTTTGTCAGCATCCTCAGCCATAACCTTGCTGAACCAGCATACGAAGCTGATGTTGCTCAATTGGAATATAAAGTGATGGCTAAAGAGCATGGCTTGACCATTCGAGTGAAAGGCTTTAACCACAAACTACCTGTGAGTGATCCTTACTTCTTCATAATCTACCTCCATTACATTGACTGTAAATATTTTTAAAAATGATCATCACCAGAACAGCTTATCTGAAATGAAAGCGTATAAGACATGGAAGTTCAGGTAGTCCTCAACTTATGATCATTGTTTTATGACTGTTCAGAATAATATATGGCCTAGAACAGGCATTTTATGGCCCATAAAGTACTTCCAGCTATTGTAAAATATTCCTTCTCCTTGTCTTTAATCCTTTGGCTAGGTTTTGAGTGCTTGGAAATCCTTTACAACTGGTTGTAGCATTCTGAGGTCATGTGAGATGATTTGTGACATTATTTGCCCATTTTTGGAAGAATATGTTTACCTAATGAGTACTATTTGCTTAATGCTCACGTGATTCTTTGAACGACCATCATGAAAAATGTCAAAAAAAACAAAAAACAATCCAGGTCTGATCAGATGGATGGCTCCATTTATGACTGCAACTACTTACAACCAGATTTTCAATTGGAGTCATAAGTTAAAGACTACTTGTTGCTACCATTTACCTAATCCTTGGTGAAAGACATCATAAATCAGTGCCATATGATGGTGTACACGAATGTTTCTTCACTTTGTTGCCTTTAAGATGGCTGAACTTCAACTCCCAGAATTCCACAGGCAGACTGGGGAGTTGAACTCCACCCATCTTAAAGGCTCTGAGGTTGAGAAACACTGGTGTACACTAAATCAAATTTTGCTTCCTTTGTTTGTTGTCTGGCTACAAATAACTGTCTCCATCCTCTTATCTGAGATTGTCTAGCTAGAAATTGGGATATTTGACTTCTCTAAATTCCATGCATACAAATCATATACTGCAATCCTCAAATGAGCTATAAAGAATCAGAATAAAAAAATTATTCTTGGGATTTTATTCCTGATTTATGTAATGTTTACTGATCTATATAAATATCAACCTTTCATTATTTTTATGCCTTTATGGCATTATGGACCAAAACAAGACAAACATATTTTGTACCTTATTAGTCTCCAAGGCTTACACATGATAGAGGGAAGAATTTTTAATGTCACCAGGAATGGCAGATAGAAATGTTTAGCTCGGTGGTTTTATTTATTTAATAAATTAATGGGTTAATTTGAATGTTTACATTTTATGGGTGGGTTGAATTATTTTATTCTTCACTTCAAGGGGCAGGTTCAAGTTTTTGAAAGTTTGTGAGGCCTATTAGAAGCTGGTTTAATTTTACAGAATATGGCCTTTCTAATATTTGACTACATTTAATTTTCTTTGTTCCACCTCCTTTAATTGAACATCAAAGATGCTAGATTTTAAATCCTTCACTATTCAGTATATAGATTGATATGCTTGTGCTTTGGACCAAGTGTTGTGAAATGTTTAATGTGGTATCTTTAGTCTTTTATTTCATAAAATGCTACTCTATTTGAATTTTACTTTTCTTTCTAGTTGCTGTTTCAGTTGATAATCAATAATTTATCTGAATTGAAGATCACACCTTCAAACTTTCAGATAATAACAGAACAGCTGAAAAGGTCATATTTTAATTATCTCATCAAAACAGATACACTGGCCAAGTGAGTGTTTTTAAGTTTTAACTTCATGGGGAAAAATGACCATGTTGGAGTTTAATTGTAGAAATTCACTACAATAAAAACAAAACAAATAACAACAAAACTAGTTTCAAGCCTATGAGTTTTAAAGTTGTGTGCTAGTGGCTAAATTCATAAATAATATGTGCAATCTATAACTTTCCCCAGGCTAGAAGAAACATTTGGCCTTGAATTAACAAACCAGCAGATGCACTTCAAACATTAGAACCAAGGTCATAAATGTGAACAATAACTGAACAAACACTAGATTTGATTTTCTTTAATTAAAAATATATTCAGGCAATTAGTTTCCATTAATGTATGACCTCACATATGCCTAATTGTTTGTCACATCAAGGCTGTCACAAATTGATGATAAATTTTGGAAAGGTTCTGAACAATGTTATCTAGGGGTGGATTTCTATTGGTTCTGTCCACCTCTGTAGAACCAGTAGCTCTGAAGAGCAGCAGACATAGAACCGGTTCTATGTCTGCTGATGTTTTTGCCCACCCGGGCTCTTACCTGATCTTTATTACCTTATTTTTCAACTTCAGCTGCCGAACGAGGCACAGCTGCATTTAAAAAAGCAGGAAAAGAGGGCTGTTTCAAAGGCTGCTTCTCTGCACGCAGCATGCTGATGACGATTTACAGGCGACGATTTACAGGCACCTGCAGCGTGCAGGAAACCACATCACAAATCACCGAACCTCGTAAATCCCAAACCGGTAGTTAACCCTATCGTATCCCACCCCTGATGTTATCCAATGTTTTAGAGTAGAGAAATGTGAGTGCACATTATGCACCTTCTGCTATGGAGGTGCACTTTCTTTAGCATTGGAACTCAATATTCTGCTTGGTCTTCTTATGAGTAAGTCATTGTTCACATACAGAAGTTCCACGTGTTTGGTAGTGGGACACTGGGAGTGAAGTGGAAGCAATCTTGCCTCAATACCTAATTGAATGACATGTGAATGGAGTTTGATTATTATAATGCTTTCAGCATTAAAAAAAAACTAAGAATCCAGAATTAATACACATTTACTGATACATCCTCATTTTGGAATTTTCAGAGACATACGACTATCAATATTGGAGCATGGCAGATGGTCATTAATAGAGAAATACCAAACTTTGATTAATGGTATTTCTATAGCATCCCTGACAAAATTTGTGGGTGCTTTCAAATCAAACCTGTGGATAGAAGGACTTGTTCAAGGAAATTTTACACAAAATGTGAGTAGAAAATCCACTTAGATATGGGATGGTGAAGATCATCAGAAGAAGTAGGACTCCCTAACTTTTATACCCTTTTAGAACCTATTGTTCTACTAGATATTTATTAAGTGATAAATCTTTTATAATAATAAATCCCATCTTTATTTATAACTTGTATTTTATTGTTTTATTTGATTTTATTATTGATCCTGACAGGCTCAGGGCTGACTCATCCTTCCATCCTTACAAAGTCAGTAAAATGAGGACCCAGATTGTTGTGGGGGCAATATGCTGACATTGTAAACTGCTCATAAAAGCACTATGAAGTGGCGTATAAGTCCAAACTCTAATGCTGTTTAATATGTTTTTATATATATGCATATATTTATAGTTTCATTTTAATGTTGTAAATTGCCCAGAGCCATGCTGTGGTGAAATGGGTTGCAAACAAATTTAATAAATAAATAAAAATAATGAAGTCAATAAATATTATAGAATACATTTTCTCATATAGCTTTATTAATCTAGCCTATAGCCTTGGAGTTTCATGATAGTCCTTGATACAAAAACTGTTGAATATTAAGACAAAATCACATTGCCTATTTTTTTTTCAAATTTATTACCTTTCACAATTTGTCTCTTAGGAGTCAAAAGAGTTTATGAATTATATCTCTGGGTAAGTATTGCAATTTGATTCTCCCTAGTGAATAAAAGACATCGCTTTTTTCCATAACTACGTGGCAGTTAGTATTATTTTCACAACACTAAACCATAATTTGCATTGGAAACTTAAGTCTTTATAGTTACTAACCTTTTTAGTATACATTTAGTACAGTTGTATTGTATTATTTATTTATTAGGGTTGTGTGCCGGCCATCTTGGAGGCATTCGTTTAAGAACGCCTGCATTATTATAGTGTTTGTTTAAATCTCTATATTTATTTTTAAAATTATTTTCAACCAATTATCTTAATTAGTAAAACAAGTTTTGAAATTCCAGATTTTTTTCTTACTATAAAAATATGTATTATTTGATGTCAACTTGCATTAAATTAGACCAACTTGGCCAATTTAAAATTCCAGCATAATTTTCATATTAAAGCCATCTACTGTTTCCATGAGCTTATACTATATGCCAGCAAAGTAGATTCCACATCGCCATAGCAGAAAGGTTTGCTGAATCAAATCCTGCACTGCATTTATTATTCAGAAGAGATGATTCAGACATCCCATTCTAATATTTGGAAGCAAGGAGACCTCGTTGTGTAGAACTTCAAAGGGCATTGTGGAAGGTATAAAAACACCTTTGATTATGACCTTGGTCAGAAGACATAGCAATGCAACTGTAGGTTAGGGTCTTTTGAAGACTGATATAGGCTAAGAGACAGGACCCAATAGAGCAAATTGAGGAAAACTGATCTATTCTGCCAATGTAGCTGAAACTCAGGTTGCATACAGGAAACCCCCAAAGCACCTTCTCAGTGCATAAGAGTGACAGCAGGTCAAAAGCCAGACTACTGAAAGATGCAGAACATTGAGATTGCAGGAAAATGCAGTCTTTCTTCTTTGGGAATAGAAACTTAGGAGGTTTTTTAGAACTGCTGTTGAATAAACCAGATTTCCGAAATTCTAAACAACAATGGCAGACTGAATGCTATAGTTTGCCATTAGAAAATGACCCACTGCTAAAATATGAATATTTTATGTTATCCTCTGTTAGAACTTTTCCCTGCATCTGCAACTATTTGGAATCAAATTGGTTTGTATTTTTCTGCTGGCTTGACTTGAATTTTGGACCTACAATGCATCTTACTTCTGCCTCATTCCTTCATTGCATTTTCAAAGCAAGTTTGTTTACTTACCAATGTACCAATTCTTTGGCAGGAAAAAGGTGCTTTCTAAATCCTACAAACTGCTATATTGATAAAGGAAAATACTTGTAGATGAAGGTTGAAATAAGGGGTCCTTTGTGCTTTCTGAACTTGGTTGTTTTCTTGCAGATGTTTCATTACCCAAACTAGGTAACTAGTGCATTGATGGTTTATCTAGTTTGGGTAATGAAACTTCTGCAAAAAACCAACCAAGCTCAGAGAGCATGAAGGTCCGCTCGTTCTTTGAGGATGCTGTGATTATTCACCTGTCAGTGAAAAAATGAGATATCAAAAAGCATAATAGGGAGTTGGACTGTTTTTTTAGGGAGATTTTAGTATGTAGAATAATTTTTCCATATAAGCTGCTTCGTTTGTTTGCTTGTTTGTTTTGTCTCCTTCCTTCTCCAGAAAACTGCAGTTCCGTCCTCTAATACACCCATGTCCCATTCAGTTCCGAGTGATGGAGTTGCCTAATAGACACATTCTATGTAAAGTTAAATCTCTTCACGTTGGGGATGCAAACACTGATGTCACAGTCTATTACCAGGTGAATTTTACTTCAGGATTTGCAATGGATGTTAAGCTGTATAATTATTTATATCATGTTATTGTGCTTGTTAGGCTATTTTATCATGTGATAATTTTTAAAGTGATACTTGTACCTTTTTATTTTTGTCTTTTAGTCATAAATAAAAATTATAGCATTGTATGAAAATAATACATTCATATAATAGTTTATCCTATGTTTATATTCTATTATTGAGTTTTTAAGGAGAAAATTATTAGCGTCACAATAGCTACCTTCTTACTGATTCCATATACCTATCCCACATTTCTTAGTCTGTTACTGAAATAATTTACAACTGGAAACTCCTTATAGTTTTACATGAGGCAAAAAAATGCACTTACTGTATAGTTTGTGGGTTTGATGATTTAAAAAAATGGATAGTACAAAAAAATGAGTTTTATTTGCAACCATAAAGTAAGAGATAATTTTATAATTGTGTTTATATTTGCTGCAAAGGGAATTGGAAGCTTCTTCTTTCTATTTCTCTTGAAGCATAAAATAGCATTATTAAGGAAAGGGTAGAAAATAAGGTTTTTGAATGAGTGATTGTCAAATAGAGCAAGGAGGAGGTGTCAGAAAAAAAAGAACTCCTAAAACCATGATGGTGATAGAAACCAGTAGTAATAGATTAGATAGATTACCAGAAGTAATCAGGACTTTGTATCTTTTTTTTTACATATGTTAACTACAAAAAATGGGTCTTTGGTCAAACATTTATGGCCATCAATGTGATGTTTTCAACCTGCCCCATGGATATCTTTTGACATCACTGTTGTCAAACACTGCCAGTCTTTTTCTCCCAATCCCTTCCTTCAAATGGAAAATGTGAACATTGCAAACAAAAAATAAAATAGTTTAACCAAGATGATTGTCGACTTTGGTGATCCTGTGATCTGAATTCTTTAGCAAAACTAAGGGCAAGAATATATTAAAAGCATTCTTATAGTATCTTTTCATTACATTCTGAAATAAATATCATATACCTAGACAAATCATTAACCTACTATTATCTAAATTTTTAGACTGGAGCTAAGAAATTAAAAGACTATACACTCACAGAACTGCTTGTGGTAAGCTCTAAACGCCTGTAACTTTAAAAACTAATGCCTGAGTTTGTTCCTTCTGCTTCCTCTTTATTATCCGTCCTGGTGTGAATAAATTTTAATTTATAGGCTGAAGGAAGGACTATTGTATTTTTTCAACTGCTTTGTAAGCTCTTTCACCACTTCTTAATTGTAATTAAAAAGTGTACTTCTTGTCATCCTCATCCTTAAATCTCTCATTCTAAACATTATAGAAGCAATTTTGTCAATCTATGGTGAAATAAAATTAGGAGTTTGATAGCACTTTTTCCCGCTAGCAAATTTTGTTAAAATGAACAACATACCTTGAGCTGAAGTTCACTTCATCCAATGCAGCAAAAGCTTATCCCTTTCAATAAAAAAATTGTTACTTAGAAAAAGTGCTATCAGATTCTTCATGTAATTCTTGATATAGTACATTTCAAAAGACACAATTGTAAAGCTTTCAGCCTCAGTGGTGCAGAGTGCTGTACAGCAGGCTACTTCTACTGACTATCAGCTGCCTGCAATTTGGCAGTTCAAATCCCACCAGGTTCAAGACTGACTCAGCCTTCCATCCTTCCAAGGTGGTAAAATGAAGACCCAGATTGTTGGGGGCAACATACTGACTGTAAAACCGCTTAGAGAGGGAAATAAAGCACTATGAAGTAGTATATAAGTCTAAGTGCTATTGCTTTTTGAACATCTTCTCCCCTTTATAAGGAAAAAAACAGAATTATGCAATGGCATATATTATAAATATATGAGTTAAGCAGACTACAGTATTTCACTTCTATCTCTGTGAAATTTCAGATGCACATGGAGGAGCCATGCTTTGATTTCCTGAGGACCAAGAATACACTGGGGTGAGTTTTCCACTTCTAGTCTTGTGGAAGTGTCTGATCATAGACAGTAGTTTTTACATCTATAGGGTTGGTTCCACTTTCTTCCTCTGTGTACCTTTCTATCTAAATATAAACATACAGAACAGCCTTTTATATTAAACATGATGTATTTCTGCATTTTTGCAAGATTTTTCACTCTCCAAATAATACCTTTGGAGGCAAAATAATTATCAAGATCTAGCATTAGTATATAATTGACAGAAATTAAGAAAAATGTTTTAAGACATAGATGGACAAACCTTTAGCCAATTGAGTCATTTCAAAAGCTACTTGCAACCAACATACTTCTGTCTCTGGTATACTTTCTGGGAAGGAAAGAAGGAAGGAAAGGAAGGAAGGAAGGAAGAAGGAAGGAAGGAAGGAAGGAAGGAAGGAAGGAAGGAAGGAAGGAAGGAAGGAAAACTTTTTTTTATAAGATTAGTGGGAAAACCCCAAAATAACAGTTATTAATTAGGAAACAATGTGAAAACCTAATTATTCCCTTCCTAAACTGTAATCTATCCATGTTTAACTTAAAAGTAAGTTCATCTGGAATTACTGCTTTTAAACATCAAATAAGTCTACAAGATCATTGTTTCTTCAATCTTGTCTTGCTGGCTGGGGAATTCTGGAAGCTGAAGTCCTCCTCACATCTTAAAGCTGCCAAAATTGAAAAATACTGCTGTAGAGTATTTCCCTACTCCCACTTTTGAAAGGCAGATTTAAAAAATGCCATAACTCTGGCTTTAGGCTTCCCACCATCCCATCTGTGAATTAGGTCCTTAATGAATAAATTTACCATCCTGGATATTAGCCGAGAATAAGCAATACCTAACAAAATGTCTTCTAACCTGGTACCTTTTAGAAGTTTGATGTTGGAGCCTCGATGGGGATGATCTAATATTGGAGAAAGAATCCAGGGACAGCTAGACTTAACCCTACTAATAGAGTGGGCCATCATTGTCTCTTCCTTGAAGTCTAGGAAATAGAAACGCTTTGGTGAAATCACTAGTTCAAGGCTGTAACTCTAGTAAATCACTGAATGTTGGCTTCCATGAAGTTTCAATAAGCATATGGAAGAATGGGTTTAATAGAAAAATGAATGTATATTAATACATCCTAATTAATAGTCTGCATAAAATGACTTCTGATTCTGGATATTGTTCTGTTCATTTGCTTTAGTTACCATGTCTACCCTGCTACAAGAAATACTTCTGGGATCTTGGGTTTTTCTGTTACCGTAACAACACAGGCAACCAAATATAAGTAAGTCTCTCTTTTTTCATAGCGAGTAAATGTTGTATTATTGTTTCCATCTTCCAATTCTATGAGTTCTGGAAATTTTAATAGCTAATCATCCTTGAAAAACTCTGACATGTTTAAAACTGCTAATTCTCCATTACAAATGTTTCTGCTGCTTTCTTTTAAAGCTGAGAGGTTTAATGTATTTGCTGAGATATATTTCCAAAACAAGCCTACCTACTTAAATTGTCTGACCTATAAGAGACAGGAATGCCTATCTAATTTATGGCCAAGATCCAGGTACATGAAAATGAAAGTTACTAGTTCATAGCAGTTACTAAATTAAACTCCACAGAATACCTTCACTGAATTTTAGCTGGATTAGGATTCTTCTAAAAATGAAATTTGACTTTAGCTTGACATAACAAAAATTGACATTATCTTATACTGCCCTATACTTCATAAATTACTTTCAAATATACATGTCAGCCTTAATTTTTTTGCATCATCAATTTAGAAGATCTGGGGGTAGCATATTTCCCTGTTATCTAGACAAAGACCAAGCATACTGCAGGGAACTTTAATTTGAATTAGGGAGAAGGCAAATTTTTCTGAGAAAATTCACTACTATTATCACTCTCTTTTTTAAATAAAGAAGGATCTTTATATGTGCATAAATGTTAATGCATGCACACACAAACACACACAAACACAGACAGAGAGAGGTGTCCTTTTAAGGACAACCCAGGGTTTTTAAAAACAAATGCTTCATGAAAGAGAGTTGAACATTCGCCAGAAAAAGAAAGACGAATCTATTATTATTGTTTAGAAATACTAAACTGCAGCTTTTAGATACGCAGCTTTTCAATATGCAAATTGGGTTCTATTAAGAACATAAGAATTGCCAAGGACTTTCTTAAAACGTGCCAGGAAGAGACAAGCAAATAATTATTGGTCTCTCAGCTGGATATTATTTTCTAAAAGTAAGCTTTTTTTCCCTTATTTTTAGTCTTGATACATAATGTATCAAGATTTATAGCAACACAAAAGAGAAAACAAGAATACAGGTAGTCTCAATTTACAATAATCCATTGGGTTCAAAGTTACAATGGTGCTGACAAAAGTGATTTATGACAATTTTTCACATTTGTGACCATTACAACATACTCATGGTCATCTGATCAAAATTCAGACATTTGGCAACAGATTCATATTTATGACAGTTGCAGTGTCCAGGAATCATGTGACTTTCTGGCAAGCAAAGTCAATGAGGAGTCCAGAGTCACTTAACAACTGGGCTACTTAATAACTGAACAACTGCAGTGATTGCAAGGAAGGTCGGAAGATAGGGAAAACTTCACTTAAATGTCTCACTTTGCAACATAAATTTTGGGCTCAGTTGTGATCGTAAGTCAAGGACTACCTGTGTTTTGATGGGAAATAAAAGGTGAGTAACCAGTTTAGGAGAGATGGTCATATTCCCTGCCCTTTCAACAGATGAAAGGAATAATTTCATTGGAGAAATTGCTGAAACTTAATTATCATTCAACTCTGATGAGTGTCTGATGCCCATCATGGCTTATCTCCCTTAATACAATTGGATAACCTAAATTCAAATCAATCTATTTGTGATTAAAATCAACCATTCAGGTATTCAGACAACTGGAGACATGTGAACAATAAATAGGAGCTTTATTATGGAGCTTTTGCAAAAGAGAATTCTGTACTCATGACTGCAGAAGACATATTTCCTAGGAGGGCTGGGGTTTATATAGTTTCAAATATACAGTCTCTGCCCCTTTCCGGGTTCACAATCTATCCAGCAATGTATCTCCCTGCACAATACTCCTATTATTGTTGCATACCATCCATTTCCTCATCCTGTTTACCCATTTCCATTTCCAGTAATCTCTATCATTAACATGACACTGGACAGCATGACTCGCCGAATATACAACCTTTATACAAATCAATAGAGAATTCTTACGTAATATTCCAGTAAATTATCTTAGGTTAACACAGAGGTTAAAAATGGCATTACCATTGTTTTATATTTTCACAGGTATAATTTTACATATCACACTATTGCTTGGGTTCCAATTTCTTCCAGATTCACTACTGTGTAAATTTATTGATTAAGGGTGAGCATCTCATGATTAATCAAATATTTGCTGGCAGTCAACAAAA
Source organism: Bungarus multicinctus (assembly GCA_023653725.1). Lineage (NCBI taxonomy): Eukaryota > Metazoa > Chordata > Lepidosauria > Squamata > Elapidae > Bungarus > Bungarus multicinctus. The sequence continues at coordinate 74,817,150 of CM042846.1, read as the reverse complement.
CTTTGATCAGCTCTGGATTACAGGAAAGGCAGCTTCCACTAAAATCCAGAACTAGAACCTAAACAAGATTAGTACTGCACAGGCGGCATTAAAAACATAGATCGCATTATCTCTTTTAATTTTTTTTTAGCTCTGAATATGTTGACAAAAAAATAGAAGAATTCTTTGCACACTTTGAGGAAAAACTCCGGAATTTATCTGAAGAAGAATTTCTTGCTCAGGTATAGATTATATAAATGTATGATTTAGATTATAGAAAGGTAACCTTATGATCACCAGATAGTTGTAGTTCAAATCTCATTAATTTTAGTTTACTTAATGGCAAGGGATGGTAGAAACTCTAATCTAAAACATCTAGAGGATGTCAAGTTACTTGCTCCTAATTTAAATAGTACATTATTTTCAAGGAATTTGTAGCAGTCACCTTGGGTTGTCATAAGAGCTCTGTAATCTGCACCAATTAACGAGTTAAATTTAATTCCAAGCAGATCATGTTCGTAGATATTGGTTGAGTTTATTATTCTGATATTGACACAATGTCCTAGAGAGGATTCATAACAATATGGCCTCTCTATGAATATCCATTCCTGTCTGCTTAGTTGTCCTTACCCCTGACCTGAGTGTCAATTGAGAGAAAATAATATACATATTTTATTTTTAACTTCACTAGATTGCCTAGAATCATTTTTGAAGCTGTGTAGTCTAGCAATTGGCTAAATAAATATTTGCTTTTGCAAACCATAAGGAATATTATGTTTCACAGGTCTCTGCTTTAATCAAGCTTAAGCGCACAGATGACTCCCATCTTGGAGAAGAAGTAGACAGAAATTGGAATGAAGTGATTACTCAACAATATGTCTTTGACAGACTTGCCCGAGAGGTAATAAATGGAAAGGATTACTAATTTCATTCTTTCAAAATTTGTAAAGCTTTATGTAGGCAAATATGCATACATAGGCATGCATACTTTCACATACACTTTTTATAATTAAATCATAAAGGCAATCTGGTTTATAAATGAGCAAAAATGGAAAATTCAGACATTTTGTTCTGCTGGCCTGAAGGGACAGAATTGGTGTTTAAGTGGTTCCCAACAAATGATGAAAGCGTGGTTAAAATGGAAAGATAGAAGATCTAGGCTTCTTAAAATCATGTTCTGGGAGAAAAATAAATACACAACTCATCACAAGTGTCAACGAACAGCTTGTTTTCCACATGAATATTATCTCATTGTAGGTCATGTGTGAGACAGCAGCAACTGAAGCCTTCAAAATTTCAAAAAGTGTTTAATGGGAAAAAGTCTTAAATGCAGCCTTCACTGCTGTATCTTTCTTTTTTAGCTAGGATTAGTGAAAATAAACATCAAGTCTGCCTTTCTACCCTTAACCCAGAAGGGTCTCTTCTGATCCATTATGCCTCTAATCCTCACATGTTTCTTTTTTCCTCTTTTTGTTATATGTCAAAACTATGCATTTATGAGAGCCAATTCTCGGTCCCTAGAGTATTGCAAACATATAATTGTTGCAGAGCAGGGATTTTAAAAGACAATTCCTGTACCAGGAATTTGTGCCTGTAGTATATTTTGATTATTCAAATTATAGGTTTTCATTTGGAAATGTCCCTTAATGGACATGCTTAGGACTTCAAGGTGACGCATAATATATAATAAAGAAGAGATTTATTGTAATATTCAAAATGTGACAAAATGGAATAATAACAAATTTTGGTTCTGATAAAAAATTATTAAGTAACTTGAGCTTCCATCCTTCTTCTACTAAATAAAAACATGACATTCTTAGGCATTTGCCGCTTGGGAATTGACTGGCCCAAACTTTTAAACTCAAACTAGATATACATAATACTGTTTTGGACATTTTTCCTCCTTAACAGCAGGCAAGTTTGATGCGCCTTGAACCATTTTTCAGTCCAAAGGAGAACATGAGCTCCTTTTTTAGGAAAGATAGGAAGGAAGGAAGGAAGGAAGGAAGGAAGGAAGGAAAGAAGGAAGGAAGGAAGGAAGGAAGGAAGAAGGAAGAAAGAAAGAAAGAAAGAAAGAAAGAAAGAAAGAAAGAAAGAAAGAAAGAAAGAAAGAAAGAAAGAAAGAAAGAAAGAAAGAAAGAAAGAAAAATGGAAAATTATCAAAGAGAGGGCCAACTTAGAATTAAGGAGAAATTTCCTTACAGTAAGAACAATTAATCATTCAATTAATTGCCAAGTTGTGGGTGTTCAAAACGATAGGTTTTTAAGAAGAGATTGAGCAGCCATTTAGAGTGGTGTGGTGGCCTAGAGGTAGAGCTCTCACCTCACAATCAGGAGGCTATGAGTTTGATCCTAGGTTGAGGCAGATATTTCTTTCTCTGGGCACACTGAAAATATATCTGCTGAACAAAACTCTGCATTGGTGACAGGAAGGGCATCTGGCCATTAAAACACTCTGCTGGCTCCATCCAGTTGCCCAGACTCCACTCTGCAAGGGATTATGGGATCATTAAAAGAAGATGATGATTGGGCAGCCATTTGTCCAGAATGGTACAGGATGTCCTGCAGGGAGAGAGGAGGAGGACAAGGAGAAGAGGAAGGAAGAAACAGCTTGCTTGGAAACCTATGCTAAAGAAAGTCTTGTAATGTTTCCATCTCAAATTTAGTACAGAACATAAATGCATGGCTGGTTGTTCTAGTTAGGACAAACTGGTGGGATTGAAGTGGGCAGAGTGTTTCCTTTTTCAAATACTACTTCATGCTGTGTGAAAATCTCACTGCTGAGGGCTTCCTGCTTTCTTTTTCCCTGTAAAATAAACAGTTCAAAATTACCATCTTCTGGACTTTTGTTTGAAGCATGCCTTTTGTTCTTATAAGGTAAATAGCAAAATTGAGTCAAAGTGGTGATAAAACTTGCATGTATTTGCTTGTTGATTCTAAGGAATTCTATTCTCTGTGGTTTATAGATTGTAGCACTGAAAATCTTAGTAGAGCCCAATTGATTGACTGGTTCCTACATTGCAGGAGAAAGCATGGGAGAGTGTTGAGCATCCATGTAAGTATTTCCAAAAACACTTACACACACTTAAGGAGAAGCAGAAAGAGAAATGAAAAAGCAAACAAAAGTGATAGAAAGAAAATAGATTAAATTAACAGTTCTGGTCTTTCACATTTCTGGATTCAACGGCAGCTCCCACCATGTTAAGCAATTTCTAAAAAAAAATTTTTTTTGACAAGGCAATGTACCTTTCAAATAGAAAAAAGATTGTCCATCTCCGATTTTTTAAAAATAAATATTTTTGCCACTAGCAGAATGGAAATCTTACACTTACAATGCTGCTTGCCACTTTTCCTTCTGTTTGCTTTGAAGTAAGCTGATTTGAGAGGGTGATTTGTCCTGTGTTTGCAGAATCTATATATCATGAAATCAAGTTTTATTCACCTAAATTTAATGGTCCAGTTTGTAGTGTGTCTTTTGATTGTTCTCCAAAAACAAAACAAATACGAAAGCCAAGATTACATTTTAAAAAAATGATTGTGATTGCTGGAAAACAGACTTTGCTTACTATTTCTTTATTCCAAATATTTGCTGATCTTAAATAACCATTATTTGATTTTTGAATTTTCAGGTGATAGGCTACGGTAAACAAGAAGGAGATTTGAATGTTAGACCTATTTCCATTGTTCAAGAATCTACATTTAGCAGAGAACCTCAACTGACCTTTTTGCCTTCTTCTCCTCTGTTGAATATCCCCTATATAATGGATATTAGATCCTTCATCTCAACTCTTAACATTCTTCCTTATCACAAGATATTAAAGTAATCCACAAGATACTAAAATAAACTTTCATCAACTCATTCTCAAGCTTGTTTATGTCATGTTTTCACAGTCTGCTACCCACAAGTAATTTTGCAGACCTATCCTGTTTGAGGAACTGAGGAAAACACAAGGACAGAGAAATTCCATGTAATTTTTTTCATCATATCCTCGGTCTCTGTTTTCTCTCCCTTTTTTTTAATCTAAGTTTTTTTTCTGCTTCTTTTTTGTTTTGCACTCAGATTTCTTTTATTTTATTTTTCTGTTCAGGCTAAGTAGTTAGATTGTGCAAGTTATTGTTGCTGATGTTCTTAAAAACTTTAGTGAAATAAGGAGTACTTGGTGGTCTCTGAGCTTGGTTGCACTAGTTATCCAGTTTGGGTAATGAAACATCTGCAAGAAAACAACCAGGGACCTCTCATGATGAAGCCATGAAGAAAAGGGGCTCGGTCTCTTGCATTTGACAACTGGATGAATGTCCCTGCCAAATTTTGGAGAAGAAGCCCACAAGTTGATTTGAAAAGATGGGCTAGCTCAACATCTTTTATCTCTTAAAGATCAGCCTGTTGGATTTATTTGTGATTGCAATTCTGTAATAAAGACAATCATATCTGTGATGCATTTGAGAAGAAAAGAAATAATGGGTATTGAGAAAAGCACAGATCTAGTGAGGCTTATGCTATACAGGGTTTCTGCCAACAAGACCATACAATGATCTACGCTCTTCAGAGTTTGCTCTTCTATCTTCTAAGGTAAAATGGCATGGAATAGAACTATCTCCTAGCAAAGCAAACTGCCAATAATCATATCAGCGATGAAGACAATGATCTAATTAGCTTTATTATCTAAGAAAACTTTAACTACTTTCTATCCAAAGATCCAGGTCTATTTGGGAACCAGTGGATATATTGAAACTCTAACTCTGGTTGATAACTCTGGAAGGTGAAGTTCTAGCATATTTAAGCAACTCAGGTTCAGAAAAGTTTAGTTAGCATTATATCCATGTTTACCAAACCTGTGGGACAGATTGGATTGGATTGGATTAGCTATACATTCCTGGCAAAAATGCCTGTTGGCCCTGCCCAAGTTATTACGATGTGAAAAGCAGTTTTTAAAAAGTGGCATAAAAATGTAGTTTTTACCAAACTACAAAAGCAGTTTTGTTGAGACTTAAGGTGATGTAGCAGATAGCATATTAGATTCAAATTCCTCCTCCGCTGTGAAGCAGACTGGGTGGCCTTAAATCAATCATAGTTCCTACCCTAATTTACTTGATAGGATTGTTGTAAAGATAACCTTACATACAGGACTTTGAAATCCTCAGACAAAGAACTGGAATGGAATGTGATAAATACAGAATAAATTAATTTGCAAAATCACAAAGGTTCGGCTGAGTTTGCTAGTCGTTGTCCTTATGGAAAGTTTACTTAATATCTTATCTTTAGAAAAAGAAGCCAGTTAAAAAAAAACAGACCTTGACTAGAGTTTTTAAAATTTTTGGATCTAACACCTATTTTGATATAAAGCTATTCACCATCCCCATCACCTCCAAGCCACCTAAATTTAAAGCCACTTAGTTCTTTTTCATTCAAACATTTATCTTTCATTTGTTACCCATTGAGATCAGTTGAGCCTATGAGGTACTGCTATATTTTAACATCTGGGTTTGATTGTGTGCATTCTTTTAACCACAGTCACTTTGATCCATTCCAGATGTATGATACCTAAAATTATATTTGCATAGTTAATAGTTTTGGGGAAAGTCCAGATTTATATCCCCATACCTTAAAAGAAGAAAGAAATAACTTGGAATATATTTCATTAAGCTGTCAAGTCTCAAGTTGAAACAGCTTTAACATGCAAAATTAACTTGTGTACCTTAGGCATATATGGAAATATATGTTTAGTGCCATAAAAATACTTATTTGGAACGTATTGCAACAAGTGGATTTTAACAAACAAGGAAGCTGGTGGAAGATTAGACTTCACAATAACTGAGCATCCAAATTTCATATTTAGAAAAAGTTGCTGGAGGAAAGAGAGAAGATGATGAGTACCATGTTCACTTCTTGTTGACTTCCCTAGATCACCTGAACCTTTTGGAGACTTAATGAAGAGAATTTTTGATTTTAACTCATATAAAAAAAAGACTAGTCCCTGTGTATTTTACTCAACTAATCTGTTGTGGCCTGTCGACCGCTGGCTCCTTCAACAGCCAAATCAGAGGAGGAGGAGGTGGTGTGGGAATCAGGGTCAACATCAGGGCAGCCTGGGAACTCCAAGGGGGAAGAGGGAATGGAGCAGGCAAAGAGAGAGAGACAGAAGCAGAGCCTGGGCCTTCCATCAGCCCTCAAATGGAGCATCAACAGCCCCCAAGTCTGGAGGTGGTTGATGAAGAACAAGAGGAACAGCTGAGTCTGACACAGCCTGACACACGGCTGTGCAGAACACAAGGAATGGGAAGAGCAGTGGAAAGCCATGGGCTGATCCTGGGGAAGGAAGAGACCCTGCTGCTAACAAGGCACCACCCTAATTCTGGGGATAAAAGGCAGTGGGAGGAGATGAATAGGTGTGGCAGACAACTATTCATCTTGCAGCCAGATGGATTTGTTAGCCTGCGAGATAAACTTTTTGCTGGGGGGCTGCCGGCATTTCTAACAAAGGAATGTTTTGAGTTCACATCATTGTTGTGTTTGGGGAGCTGGATCAGAACATAACCGTTGCTCAATGTAGGGGGTAGTGCTCATATCAATTTCAAGGCCATTGAGCCAGAGCTGTCCAAAGACATTTCTACATCATGTGGCTGATGCTGTGGAGCACTGTTACCTTCCCACCAAAATGGTATTTATTTATCTACTCGCATTTACGTGCTTTCAAATTACATGCTAGTTTGGCAGGAGCTGAGGTGAGGACAGGAGCTTACCTCACATTGCATGGTGCTTAAGCCTCAATCCTGGGCTGCCAGCTTACTAACCGACAATCCAGTATCTTAACTGCTAAGCCACCGTGCCACCTCAACTCAATACATAGCAATATATAAACATCTTCTTTAAATATTCAGTTGGTCAACATGATTTATACACTTTATTTGAAAATGCAATCCATTTGATATAGTTAGAGCACATATGCAGTTCTTTACCCAGCAAGAACTATGCTAAGACCAGGACAAAAAATTAATTAAAAAAATTAAAGCAGGTATTTTTAACAGGGTGTATGGATATTGGGGACAAAAGGTGGGGTGTGTCTCCTCTTCTGCATTTTGAGGTAGGTCTCATGATTTGAAGGGGAACATACTTTTGCTTTCAAGGTCCACTTGGCAACCAATTTCCATACCTTTTTATTCCAAAATACCTTGTTCCAAAGGTTGTACATTGGGAAAAGTAATATTTAATGAAAATTCCTTCCTTCCCTCTCCTGTATAATTCCTAAGCTATCTTTGTACAGAGGAAGATAATGACAAGGGCTCTGATAAAATCTCTCTCAGCCCCCATCACACACTGTAGAGATGAACATACATTTGCCTCTCACATCCTGTCATCTATATAACACTTCCAAACTGAATGAATATCAGTAGGGAACTCTTAATTAATGAGTAGTGACTGAAGTGGAATAACAAAAAGACCCACATCCTTAAGAGAATTATGATAGGATGGGGAAGAACAAATTTGTGTGGCATTTTAAACGCAAAAAGAGTGACATTAAATGACAAATGCATTTAATAAAGCAGAAACAAGATTGATTTAATCTTCCACAGAGCAAGTTTATCAAATCAATTAAGACACAGCAGTACAGTCAGTTTGTGGGCTATTTATCAACAGGGTGACAGTCATTCAAGAACAAGTATCTAACTGAAGATTTCTCTTTCCCACACTCATTCATTCTCAGACACAGAAAAAGATTGAAGGGGTGATTTGATTCAAAAGAGGATCAATCAAATCACTCCTTTGAACAAATATTTGACTTGAATTTTTGAAATGATTCACGGAGTCAGTTCAGTTCAAGGAAATTTGAAGATTAATGGACTTTTTGGTGCAGATCTGAACTCACAGATCTCAAACTGTTGCAATTTCCTTCCATATTTAGACATACTGAGAAGCAGTTGAATTATGCAATGGAGTGTTTAATAATGATATAAGTAAGTGGCCAATGTTTCATGCCAAGAAGCCAGCCTGACAGAAAAGTAAAGGGTCTGAGGATAATGGAATCTTTAATTTTCAATGATAGTTTACTTTTTAAACTGTGAAAGCTTTTAGTCTTAGCTGGAGTAATACACTTCTTGATTCAAATGCAGTTTATTGCAAAACATATTGAGATAAAACTTATGTAATTTTATTGTAATTGAAAATTTGCAAGTAACAGTAGGCAAGTAACGTTTTGCATAGAGAGGACCATTTGTTTGAAAGACGGGTAAAAGAATCCATCTATATTAGACTTGAACACCCCTCCCTCAACAGAGGGGGAGGAATAAGACAACACCTGTCTCCAGTCGACAACACAGCCCTTGCAGTAGTTCCAAGAAGATTCCACAATAATTGCATTCTGATTTAGGTGACCCTGAGGGCACAGTTAAACCCCCAAATGCCCTCAACAGTCTCAGAGAATGCTAATGACCAGATGACTGCAAAGAAATAGAATCCTTCCATCGCCCCCCCTATCCATTCAGAACCTACCCTTCCAGCCCCCCACCTTCCAGTCCAGGGGTGGGATTCTACCAGTTCGCACCTATTCTCTAGAACTAGTTGTTAACATTCTAAGCAGTTCAGAGAACTGGTTGTTAGAAGAAATTACTGGCCTAATCCTGTAAGGAAGGCAGGAAGGAAACATTCTGGTGTTGCTTACAGAAACTGCCTCTCTGTTAACCCTTATTACATTCTTGGCAAGACTAGACTTCCTGTCTCTGGAACTTCCCTGCAGTTTTTTTCCCCTCCTTTGCTGGTACTTTGCTTGTGTGGAGTGACCATTTAAAGTTACAATGGCATTGAAAAAAGTGACTTATGACCATTTTTCATGCTTACGACTGTTGCAACATTCCCACAGTTATGAGAGACCAGGTGAGGAGATGCATGCCTCGATGTGAGTGATATTGAGTTAGCCACACCCAGCCAATAACAGGAGCACCAAGCCACACCCACCCAGTCACATGACTACCAAGCCATGCCCATAGGCTAAGCCACACCCACAGAGCTGGTTGTTAAAAGTTTTGAATCCCACCCCTGTTCCAGTCTCAACTGTCAGTACCTACCTATCCTTCCATCCACCACCCCCTGTCATCAGAACTGATGAAGCTTCTTGGATGAGAAGCAAAACATTTTCTTCTTCTTCTTCAAGGAAAAAAACAATACCTTTGCCTTTTGAAGAAAAAAGCATCTTTGAGACAACTATGAGTTGGAGACTGAGAATCTCCACAGACATTTAACAGTAGGCACATAATGCCTCCACCATTACAGCTTATCATTGAGTCTTGTATTGATCTAAACCATGAATTGGTTTGAATTGGAACACATTACATTCATGTTCTGAAATTGAATTCAATCTTGGGCAATTTAACAAATACACAAACACATTGTTCTGACCCAAACCTGGTTCCAACAGAGCAAACACAAGACAAAGGCAGCAATATAACCTTTTTATGTTTCAGCTAAGAATCCTGTTTCTTCACAGATAAAAGGCTGCTTCCAACTCATTAGCTCTGATAAGAAAGAGCCTTGCCAAGTTTTTTCAAGTCTGCCAAAAACCAACTGATAAGAAATAGTTTACAAGAGTCTTCAAATACCAACTGTAATGTCCACGAGGCTGAGTTCAAAATGTCTTTGCCTTCTGCAAAGTATGTTCGTTCACAGTTGGCGTTTATCTTCTTGAAGGAGGGGCTGTTACCTTGCAGCCTTACTCTTGAGTTGCCTGTGCTGTTGTAACTGCTCTTTCCTCTGAGCAATCCTGCATGCATGCACATTTGGCATAGGCTCCTTGGGAACCTCCTCATCACTGCTGCCAGCCCCCACAATCTCTGGAGGCAGCAGTCCACTCCATAATGATTCTGGCCTCTCATCTGAGTCCTCACTCTTCTCAGCCATCTGTACCTGCTGCCAGCTAACCACAACACACATGGACACATGGAAGTTCATATGATAAGTTGGAATTTGTTTGTTGCTTTCAACACTGAACATGTACATCCAAGTATGTTTTAGCCCTGTATGGTTTTCAAACTGTTATTGAGAGTTGCTGGGACTTCATCAAGAACAAACTACTAACACATTAAAAATAATATTTTAGTTTAAACATTATGCATCCATATTGTATTACAAATTTGTAATACAAAGTATATACTTATTCCCCTGCCTGAGCTGATAAGGAGAGAGCCAGTGGTGTAGTGGCAATTACAACTGCCTCACATGTAATACTTCCCTGGTTCGAATCCCAGTAAGGGTATGGCTAGCTGAAGAGAGCTAACTAGCTCGAAATAGATCTATACTAGTCTCCCTTATTTATTATTTAAAATTATCAGCTTAAAAACCTTACACACACATATATATATATATATATATATATATATATATATATATATATATATATATATATATATATATATATATATATATATATATATATATATATATATATACTATATACATATACATACACATACATACATACATACATACATACATGATAGCAATATTCCAATATTTGAGTGGCTGCAACAAAGAACCTTTTTTCCAAAGCACTAGAAGACCAGAAATAATGGATGGAAAATAATCAAAGAGAAAAGTCACCTGGAATTAAGAAGACACTTCCTAACTGTGGGAACAATTAACCATTGCATTGCTTGCATTCAGAAGTTATGGGTGCACCATCACTGAAGGTTTTTAAGAAAAGACTGGGCAGCTACTTGTCTTAAATTGAATAGGGTCTCCTGCTTGAGCAGGGTATTGGACCTCCAAGCTCCCTTCCAGCTTTGTTCTGATTGATTGAGACATTAGAAAGAAGAAACAGACACCATTTTTAGCTTCTACAGCTCTTCAATGCAAGCACAGAGTGCTTAAGAAAACAAGGCTTTGGTTTTTAGCCAGCTTAGCACCACTTTCAAAACATAGCTAAGCCATGACAAAAAACAGGGAACTAGTCAAACCAATGAGTGCTAAATCTGCAGAGGAATGCTTCATAAAATTGAAGGAATGTGGTGCTAATGTGATAGCTTATGTTACAAGCAAAGCAATAGCTCCTCTTACTTCTCAGTGTGCCACAGTCTGGTGCAAATAGCGCCTAAGACAAAGATGAGAATCTTTTATTAGTAAAGTTGCTTAAAAATGAAATGTTACTCTTTTCAGGATTATATCTTACTGAGCTGGAGGATGGGCTTAACAAATATACTTAACAAAATGTTTGCTTTTCTTCATTATTTAGTCAAGTTGACTTTGAAATTAAGGTTAGAAAAAGAAGACATCTGAATGAAAGCCTAACCCTAACCATTCCGGAAAGAGAGGAAATACATGTTCTGACATGAAGAGTTGCTGTTTTAAACAATTCCCTTTAAGCAGATTTAAAAAGAATGAGAAATGGATAAGAAGCTGTTTCATGGCCTAGGACCTACACTTTTCCTTTTTCAAACGAAACTGAAAAAAAATCACAGGACTAGAGATAGTTATACAGTGACAATATATTGTGGGGTAGAAAAGTGTCCTAATAGCAAAAACATTCAATGACCATTTATTTCATAAGATTTTTTCAGGTTATTTTTAATGGGGAAATACTTTCATCAGTTGAAACACATTTAACATTTTTCCCTAAGCATAGCCCAAAGTCATTCTACTGACAGTTGGTGCTTCACTACTGAAAAGAAGACTAAGAGTGATGCACAACTTACTAACTAACCAACCATTTTTAGAATAGCATTCCACAATTTAGTCATCTTCATCTGGATTGCTGTTTGATTTTTGTGGCATTTGTTGCTAATATTTGCTTTGGTGCTGCAAATATTGATCCTTCTGTTTCTTTCTTGAGGAATGCAATCGGAAGCTGTTGCTGAGTTTTATTATTATTCATTCTGCTTTGTTATTATTATTATTTTTAGGTAATGACTATGCTGATGTTTATAGTACTTCCAGTACTTTTCAATACTATTGTAACTTAACAGCTTTGTGTGCCACCCTTGAAAATGCTTTCTCTCTAAATATTTCTTAACATTCACCATTCACCACTTTACGTAATTATATGGATCTTTGATTTCATCCTCTACTGTCTGCTTCACTTGCAACAAACCACAACCGTCAATTTTCTTTGGGAAGGACAATCTGTGTTCCTTTTTGGGTATGATGCATCATGTTTTGCTATGCATTTTGGGATCTGGCAGTCTAAAACTTCTAATTCAGCTGGTGCCCAATCCACAATACATCCTGTGTAGCAGATTTTAGAGACAACTAAAGAATTAGTGTCTTTGAATGAATTACTGCTGTTCAGCTTCAATGTTTAGAACATGTTTTATATATATTTAAAACTAGTTGTCTTTTTCACTCAGACACAGAATATTGTTTGCTTGTAACCCCCATTGCTTATTAAGGCTTTGCCATTTCAAAAATAAGTTTTATATAATTACTACAGTTGGTTGCACAGTCAACCAGATGTTTAGAGTAGATTTTGCAAAGATGAAGAAATGTTATTTGATGGTGCTTGTTATTCTGAATTAATCTACTGTAGGTGGAGGTCCTTTCACTGACATTTATGGATTTGTAATCTATCACTCCAGTGATCCAGCTGGATTGATACATAGATGTATTCTGGGTAATTGGGTATGTCTAGTCTAGTGAAAAGAAGGATTAGGAGTGATATGATAGCAGTGTTCCAGGGGTGATATGATAACAATGTTCTTTGTGGGGCTGTCACAAAGATGAAGGGGGCAAACTATTTACCAAAGCATCAGAAGGCAAGACAAAAACCAATTGATGGAAACTAATTAAGGAGAGAAGCAAACTAGGACTAAGGATAAATTTCCTAATGATGAGAACAATCAACTAGTGGAACGCCTTGCCTTCAGAAGTTGTGGGTGCCCCATCACTGGAAGTTTTCAAAAAGAGACTGTACAGTCACTTGACTGAAATGGTATAGGGTCTCCTGCTTGTCAGGGAGTTGGACTAGATGACCTCCAAGGTTCCTTCCAACTCTGTTATTCTATGTTTTTCAATATCCCAATCTGAAACCGAGAGTGACTCAGTCAGCTTCTATGTCTAAGGAAGGACCAGATAATTATTCTTTTCCTTATAAAATTATATCATAATGTTGCTGAAGGAAACACAAGGCTCATCTTGTTCAACTTACTTCAATGTGCAGGAAATCCAATCAAACCATCCATGAGTAGTATTTGTCCAGTTTTTACTTAAAACTTCCAGAAATGGAGAATCTGCAGCCTTGATGGTAGACTGTTCACTGTTGTACAGTTCTTACCTTTAGGCTAAATTAAGGAACCTGCATCTTATATCTATTGGTTCATTTCTATGGAAATAAAAGTAGTTCCTGACATATTCCTTAGAAAATTCTCAGTCTTCTTTTCTTCAGGCTGAACAGACCAAGTTTCTTCAATCAATCCTTGCAAACTTTGTCCTCAAGAGGTCTTGCTACATGTCTTCAAATAAAGACCAAAGAGCATGAAGTAATTCATACTATAATCAGACAGTTGAACATTCTGTAACTGTTTCACTGAACATGGAATTATATTTTACAAACCCCATAATTCAATGGTTTGAAGCAACCAGGAAATGAAATGTTCAACTAGAGACAGACAGGTTACAAAAAGGTATCTTGTACTAAGAAGATATAATTTCTACAATAAGATAGCAATAACATCAAGTATCCCAGGTCTGAACTGCAAGATCATGATGCTAAGAATCCAAGACTTTCATTTGTTTTTCTGACATTAGGAATCCAAAATATAATATGCAAATCTGGAAAAAAAATAAGTGACAGTGAAGAAATATGACAAGTTGGATTTTCCTATTCAGGCATCCGCATGGAATTGATGGCCCCAAGAGTCCCATTATATTTATTTAAAAATAACTTGTAAAACTTAAAAAGTAGGTTAGGTTTTTTTAAAATCTTTCATATCATTATGACACATGTAAAATCAAATGTTATCTTCTATCTGATTTGGACCAAAATACATAATGGATACATTTCAAATTAGATTATAAACTTGATCCATATTCCAGGAAATTTAAAACCATCATGTTATAAAGCAAGCAAATCAGTCATAGCAATACAAATAAAAGAGAAATACCATGAACAAAGTCAAAAGTATGTGTGTGTCTACACATACATACACAGAGACAGAGACAGGCATACACATGTTTTAAGTAAAAATTAAGATAATGGAGAGCTATGGATTTTTTTTTCATTTTGTATCTTTCCATTTTTAATTGTTTTATTTTTTTAACTGTATAGGAACTCATTCCAAGTTTAAGTTTGGAATGGCAAATGATTTTATGTGACTAATGATGAGATACTTTAGGCATGCAAGATCTATGTAGGATAGAAATCAGAACTGGGGGTTAGAATTTCTTTTTTGAATATAAGATTACATTTTCTTATCCAAAGACTCATATCCCAAAAACGCAAGATAGAAAATTGGAATTTCTTCATATTTTATAACTGCATCCTGTGACGCAACCATCAAAATTAAAAATTAACATTCTTAAATATGTCTACCTTAATAGGAAGCTGATTAAACTGTATTCTAGGAAACTGATTAAAAAATCCAATTGAGCAATTCATCTGTTCAAGAAATGGATTAAAAAAACACCTGAAATTGTGAAGTCATTTCATGTAGTGGGAAGAATTATGAAGAGCTTGTTATGAAGTTCTGTTTACTTTTTACCCCACATAAATGCATCTATGCATCTTTTGAATGCCATTTGGTCTCACTTACAACAAAGCAGCTGGAATTCATTGGTTTCTCATTTTAATGGAAATTAATTAACCTAATATTGCACTTTTACACCAATAAATGCAACCAAACTCAGTTATCCTTTGGAAAATTTCTTTTCCTGAATAATATAGCACCAAATGATATATAACAATGTGTTGAGAAAAGGGCACATAAAAATATTTATCAAGTAAAATTACTTGATAATTTTATTTGCAGGGAACTTGCTTACATAAAACAATATGTGATCAGAATTTTAGGAGAAAAATTATTTTTGGTAAAAGCAAATAACCCATACGTTTGGAGTGGGGGGTTTCTTAACATTGGAAATGATTTACATCTGTTACCTGAAAAAGTTGCAAGAATTTTACATTAATAATTATTATAATTAGATTAGTGATGCATTTACACAAGAATCACCATTCACATTAATTAAATCCAGTAATTAAACTCACTGAACAAGATTGAGTCACTCATTATCTCATCCAAACTCACTTTAGAAGGATGTTGCAAGGATAAAATAATAGCAGACATGAGCTCTTTGAAAGAAGCTTGGGATCTCCATAACATCAACTTGCAATATGTTTAGATTCCATTTAAGTGTTTATTTTGCATACTTTTTCTGACATTGATAAATTCAGACTGCTGTTTATCTTTTAGTCTGTTAGGATTTCAACTTGGTTTGTTGGGAAAAAATGATATAAGTCTCTTTCCAGTTAGGAAACATATATATGGAAGAAAATCTGAACCCCAAGCACACTTCCTGAGTAATTGTTCTGTTTGTTGATTCTAAAATTAATCTACAACCATTGGGAAATATTTATCATTTTCAAAGAAAGAATAATATTATCAGACTTGTTGCAGTTTATTGGCAGCTTTTGGTTTAAATGACAAGGAGGGAAATATCCACCTTTATGATTGTCAATGTCCAGAACACTATGAAAAGGGCATTTAGAAGCAGATATGAACTACCTTTTTAAACTGAGGTTAGATATCCACCATGTTATGAGACCTTATTGCAAAAATGAAAAACTGGGGGGGGGTACTCATTTCCATCTTGCTCTATCATCCAAATGTCGCCTCCAAATCTGAATTTACTTGTTAAAGTTTGTCCCTTTTAAAACATATTTCTCCAGGGATGAGGAACTCAATGTATGCTCTCTCCAAATCTCTCTACAGGTAGTCCACAGAGCACAAATGAATAAAAACAGTACCTTGGAGAGCTCTGAAGTTTTTTAAAATGGAAATAGACTCTTGAGTCTATTAAAATAAGAGCAAACCTGCCTCCATAGCATTCCAAAGACAGTTAAATTCTCACACAGACAGTCAAGATCTATACTGTGAGGTCCACCATCTCCATAGGAGCTGACTGAAGTGTTAAAGAGCTCCAGCTGATTTTTGAAGTCTCAGATATCCATAAGGCTGAAGCTGTAGACATTCTGCCATGACTCCATCTTGCAAGTCTGAAGATAATGACAAAGCCATGTGCTCTGACCAGAAGAGCCATGAATATAGGTTCTCCCCTGCATAGTTTTTTACTGTATGATTCCTTATATACTGTAAAAGGGGTGAAAGCCAGGTCACTGATGGAAGGGGAATTGGGGAATTGTGCTGCAGGTATACAAATAAAGTCATAGATGCTGACACAAACTTGTAATTTTATATAAATAAATATATTTAACATCTATATGTACAGCAAAGTAGACAGTCAGGCAACAGGATCATCATCAGGTAAATCACACACAAGGAATACAAAAGAAAAAGGCAGAAAAAGGGGAAACTCCCTTCCACACCCATAACTACCAATCACAGCGCAGATTGCCTCACACAGGAGCCAGTACTCTGGTACCAATCAATCACAATTGTGTGTTCTGGCTCACCGTACAATCCTATTGTTCCAGCTACGAAATTGAAATATCTTAGTCAGGATGTTATGGTTGTTAGATTCTGTATAGCTAACCAGCATTTTTTAAGTCTTATTATTCATAAAAAATATAAACCAATCCAAAAAAGACCTATATGTAATGGCTTGTTTCTCTACTTGAAGCAAGTCAAAATACTGTATGTTTCTCTGTACTCATATTAATTCTACTGAACCAGTCCCCACTGAAAATCTAGGTGTATAGTGGATGCAGAAGATGTTAGACATCTCTGGGAACGGCTGTTAAGTAGTACTTCAAGTGTCTGGGTGTTCTTGCACATGAGTAGAACTGGGTAGGAGGCAATGTCTTTTAAGTGAAACATACAGTAGATCTGAGAGAAGTCAAAAGTAAAAAAGATTTACCAATGTGGAGGGAAAGAGTAAGTGCATAAGTATGTGTTTTGGTGTTGTGAAGCTGACACACCAATGGAGCTCCCACTTCAAAGCATGTGGAAAAACTAAATCAATTTCAGCACTTGAGAAGAGCTCCTTACCAAACCAAAGCACATAAATAAGTAATCTACCCCGTGGAATCTGCACTGAGTCAGTGACTTTTGCTTGTTATTACAAAACACAGTACACGTGTGAGGAGGCTAACACACAAATACATGCTTTAGAAAGGAATAAATTCAAACATCTTGTTGAAAAAGCAGCTGAAGCTTTCAAAGACAACATGTTAAAACAGCACCCTCACTCCCAGGCCTCCCACCCACATAAAAATGTTTTATTTCAAATGCCCCCAATTTCCCTTTTCTTAAAAAAAATGCAATAAATTTTGTCTTCATGAAGATAAAGCCTTGCTTCAAACACTAATGGTCCATGAGCAAAATTTAGTCAAAATACAGCTGGAGACATACCCGGTTCCTCATGGGAAACTTTGTTAACCTATGGCTTAAGGTAAATACATCTAATATTTCCTAAGACAAAACACAAAAGAAACAGGGGAGGGTTATAAGGAGAGCCATAATAGCTAAGAAATTACTCCACAGGACATAAAAATTAGAAGACTACAACCACTATTTCTTTCTTATGAAAGCCTAGCTATAACAGAATGTATTTTCCCTTTTCTGTTAGAGACTTGATAGGTTTATCCATGAAGTTATCTAAAAACATCAACTTTGGTTCAAATCTAGGTTTGTTTATCTATTAAAGGATGAATTAAAAGTTCACACTGATAGAAGCATAGTGTCTGAGTAACATTGAACCAAACCTGCATCAGCTTTATTGGTTTTGTTTCAGTCAGTTCTAGTTATTGGTACCATTAATATTTAAATATCAATTAGTTGGGGCCATGGTAACCGTAAAAATCCAGTCATGCTTTAAAATGTAGCAGCCTGTATGGTTTTGTACAGACCTAGGCATGCACAAGTGTCATCTCTCCTGCAGGATCTGCACTGGCTGTTGATGGGCTTCAAGATACAGTTCAAGCTGCTGGCTGTCACCTTCAAAGTCCTATAAGCCCTTTCCTGGTTACATCTACCCAACCCACCAAAGCAAGGAGACAGGGAATGTCCTAAGGAGATACATCTGGGAGGACCTAGAAGAAGAGCTTTCTCTGTGGTGGCTCCCTCTCTTTGGAACATCATCCCTATGGAGATTAGATTGGTCCTCACGTTGAACAGATAAGGCCCTTTTTCTGGTCCCACCAGATGTACCTCCTTAGAACATTCCCTGCCTCCCTGCTCTAGTGGGTTGGGTGGATGTAATCAGGAAAAAAATGATCTTTCAGATAACCGGGTCCCAAGCCATATAAGCTTTTGTTGTCAAAGGAGGATTGCTGTTTTTTACTGTTTATATATTTGGCTTTTATGCTTCTAAGCTGCCCAGAGAGTGAAAGTGACTGGGCAGACATATAAATTTTAAATAAAAAAATAAAATAAATTACAGAACTCTGTTCTGCTCAACTAAATACTAGTAGATGGTTAATATGACGTGCATGAAATGTTGTTGGCTTCATAATTAGGAAACTCCTTCCCAACTTCAATAAGCTCTTCCTCTTTCTCTTCCTATTTCTCCTCTTTATCAGGATGCTCTTTTTAGTAGTGGAATAAATCAATACTTTTCTTATCATGCATTGTTTTTGGAGGTTTTAAGGCTGTCTTTCGGAACTTCTCCTCAGATAGGTAACTTGAAATGGTATGAGCATACAAATAAGAAAAATATTTTTTTAATATTTTCATTTAGTTTGCTATTATTTTGAAGGTGTTTTAAAGAAACAAATAGATGAAATATCTAGATCTATCAATCTAGAAATAGATTGCAGCTATTTCTGTGCAGGCCTTGGTCAGGAGGAATTTTCCATCAGTTGTACCCATGCATGGATGGGGAAGACTTCATAATAGTAATATATAACCTCATTATTATGTGCCTGTATTATTACAATGCATACTAAATGGTATTTTATTTTATAAACTACTTGGAAGATCATAGTTCTGATTGTAACATTCTATTCATTAACTGACATTTCCCAATCCCAGATTTTCACTGGCTCCCAAGAACAATTCAACATACTGATATTGATCAGTCTAGTTCCTCAGAGCTTGGCACTGAGGAGAAGAGTTGCTTCCTCCAATCAGAACTGACTCATCGTTCATGGGAAAGCCTGCTGATGACCTCCCATTTCTCCCTACTTTGAACAATAGCTGCTACTATTGTTGAGGCCAGGGTCTACACTCTCCTTAAAAATCTGTCTGCTCTCTAGTTTTAGCACTCCAAAAATTTTGGAAAATTGAATTATTTTGAGGGCCTATCATGACTGACAAGACAGCCGGGATTGTTGGGTTTTATATTACAGCTATATGTGTTTAATTTTGCTCCTGCTATAGATGTTTTTAATAGTGATGGCCTTTGTTATTGCTCTTAATTACTGTAGACTATTGAGAATCTGCATTGTTGCAACAGGTCCAAATCAAATAAACAAACTTAATGTGATCGTGTTTAGCTGTAGCCAGTCTACTTGCAGCCACTCAGAATGGATTTTTCTTCAAGTTAGTTCATTGGATAAATCCTTCATCCCCAGGATGTGTTTGTGTGTACATTAAAGGCAAACACATATGTATCAGATTAATGCTACTGAAGCATCTAAGCATTAGTTCATGTAAGCAAGAGAGCCTGCCAATATTGGGCTAGGCTCAAAGTGAGAACATAAGGCTTAGATTAGTTTAATCATATTTGTTACAAACACATATGTAAGATATATGAGGTTAAGTTAGACATTGTACCTTCTTAATCATAAGCCTTTGAACAATGGCATGTCTAGTTAAGAACTAAGGACCACCCATGTCCTTCTTGTAACCTGAAGGAAGATTTTGATCAACAGAAGAAATCATAGTTTTCTACACTTAAAACCACCTTCTATCTTCTATTCTATCAAAGAGCTAATTTCATAGTCAGGAATTGGAAAGTCAGATGTTAGGATGTATGTTTATATACCAGAACCAATGTTTACATTTGGGTGAAATTCCAGGCTTTAGATCATACACCTCAAACTTTTGAAATTAGTTAATTTAATTTTGCAAACAAAGAATTTTGGCATAACACCAAATGTAGCACATTGAGGTTCTTCAATATTTTGTACAAAGGTGAATTTTGCAAACCCACTAATGAATGGTAAACTGATAGGGCTGTCTTAGAAGTGGAAGTCACATTTCAGATTTATAAACTTATTACAGGCTCAGACACCTTCATATCAGGATTCCTTATAACAATACATGAAGAAAGACCAGTTTTCTCATGCTACAAAATCTTTCAGCCTACCTCACTAGGCAAATGATCATTTACTTCTCAGAAAGAAACATCAAATCATGACCCATAAAGTCATCTCAGACATGCATGCACATTCATTGCAATGACTTAGGAATACCCTAAGGCAGTGGTGGGATTCAAAGATTTTTACTACCGGTTCTGTAGGCATGACTTGGTAGGCGTGGCTTGGTGGGCATGGCAGGGAAAGGATACTACAAAATCTCAATACCCACCCCACTCCTGGGGGAAGATTACTGTAAAATCTCCATTCCCTCCCCTCCCTAACCTGCTTTCCAACTCCGTTCTCCTGTGCAGGGCAACAAAAGAAACCCAGCCAATCAGCTGGGACTCGGGAAACAGAGAATAGATGGGGGAGGGGCCAGTCAGAGGTGGTATTTGCTGGTTCTCCGAACTACTCAAAATGTCCTACTGGTTGTCCAGAACCTGCTGAATACCACCTCTGCCCTAAGGACTGGAATTAGTAGGAATAAAGAATGAGCAGGAAATACCAATGTTCAGATCTTTTATATCTAGTGATAAGATGAGAGTCTTTTTTTTTGTCTGATATAGAGGTGGAATTGAGGAAACAAAGTTCAGAAGGTAGTAGAAAGCTGAGTAAAAAAAAGACATTCTATAGTACCTAAAACACATTATTCAGAATCTTTTAAACAAACATAGAAATCCTTGAATATGGCTTGAAAACCCACAGGCTATTTTAACCAATTTATAGCATCTGTATTTTTAACAGAAATTACAAGTCTTGTGTACAAGTTAAGTAAAGTTTTGGCTATGCTTCTCCTTTTTTTATGTTCTCTCTTACAAATTGAGCTTTCTTTGGTTCTGAGATCAAACACAGTATATTTGATTTATATCTCAGCTATTTTTATCTATTAGATGCTAAAACTAGATTAGATCATGACTAAAAAGCAGGGCAAAATGGCATGACCACAGTAAATAACTAAATATTTGAAGTTAGCTTGCTCCATACTTTTTAAATTCAGTTTGAAAAGCTAACCATTTGAGGGGCAAACAGATCAGCTATTTCAACTGGAAGTTGTTAGGGGCATGTGTGGGAGAGATACTTAAATGTTCAGAAGGAAGAATCCTCCCTAGCATCTTCTAAAACTATGGGACATTTTTTTAGAAGGAAGATTGTAAAACTAAATTGAAAGCAGGACATTTTTTACTATTTTTTTTAAAAAAAAACTATTTTCAGTTCAAGTGCCTGTACTGCATTATCCATTTTTGACCCCACTGTAACACTCTGTTGATAAAGATCTTCACAAAATTAGACAGCTAAAAGAGCAATAAAATATTTGTCATACCAAGTGAGATGAAAGCCCAGAAGCTGTAATTGCATTAGATTCTATTTGCAAATTTGAGGCTTCAAATAACAAACAAGTGTTGTGCAATTTTAAAAAGTGAATGCTTTATTTAAACATATAACAATCAACAAACTTTGGAAATAATTTTAAACTGCACAAGAAAAATAAAACAATAGAAATATCAAATAGAAATGAATCAAAAGCAAATCAAAACAATTTCTTGTCCTGTTTGGGAATATCTAAAAATACAGGACTTGTTAAAAAAAAAAGTCAATAATGTATTTAATTTTTCTAACCAAAAAGACATCTGAGTATATTAACATAACCTGTGAAGAATTATTTTGCTGATATAATTAAAACTATAAACCACATTTGAATAAAATAATCTATTATTTTAAAACAATTCAAAAGGTTTGCTGTTAGGTGTTAGCTAATTTAGCACACTTTTAAACCACCAACTGCTCAAAAAAAGATGTACTTTGAATTTCCAGTATTTACTACAGTAAACATGGCAACTTACAAAAATGATTCATTAGTTATGGTCCTATTTTATATCTATTGGAAAAAATGAAGATTATACCTCTGTAAGAGTTAAGTAATTGTTAATTTGTACTTTTCACAATTTTCCAAATGATGTCCAAAAGTATACATACTTGTTATCCTATCCTATCCTATCCTTTCACTATTAGAAAACCCTACATATAGCCTATCGAATTTGCCAAGAAATTCAAACACCTAAGCAGATAGCTGCAAAGATTCCATCATACCACCATCTCAATGGATTCAAGAACAAAATATCTAGCAACTGAAAATAATGAAATTATGATATCCTACCACACTGCTGTTCTCTTCATATCAGTTGAGCCAAACTAAACAACTGCAATGCTACTACACAACATAATCAACCTAATTGAGCCCAACGTTGAAATACCAGAACCTTGGAAGTCTTCTATTCCAACCCCCTGCTCAAGCAAGAAACATAACATTTCAGACAAAAGATTGTCCAATCTCTTCTTAAAAACCTCCATGGTTGAAGCACCCACAATTTTTGGAGGCAAGTCATTCCATCAATTAATTGTTCAGGAAATTTATCCTTAGTTCTAGATTGCTTCTCTAATTTTTCCTCTAGTACTAGGTTCCTAGATTAGTTTCCATCCATTGCTTCTTGTTCTGCTTTCAGATGCTTTGGAGAATAGGTTGACCCCCTCTTTGTGGCAGCCCCTCAAATATCGGAACACTGCTATCATGTCACCCCAGTCCTCTTTTTACATTAAACTAGACATACCCAATTCCAGAAACTTTTCTTCATATGTTTTAGCCTCCAGTCCCCTAATCACTTTTGTTGATCTTCTCTGCACTTTTTCTTTTTTATACTTTTTTATATTGTGGTGACCAAAATTGAATATGTGATCGTACCAAGTGGTACTAACAATTCACGTGATCTTAATCCTGTATATAGGGCTTACTTTTTTCACAACTGAATTTCATTTTGTTAGATAAGGCCCAGTGTTGCAGTCTGTCAAAATCCTTCTGTAACCTGAGCACTATCTTTGGGAAACAGGGAAATCACTATCAATCAGAAAAATAAGTAATCTATCAACTATTAGGCATCAATCTTTTGCAAACAATATCTACCCACAGAACCATCCCAATCTTGCACACACGAAGCAGAAAAGATATAGCAATATATCCTCCTGCCAATCAGCAAATTTCATTTCTCCAAACCACCTGTTTTGATTATGGCTACCTGGTAGAGCAATGCAATATCTGCAACTCAAGTACCATGCTCAGAGAATTCCATCCACTCAGTATGATCACTTTCCTTTCAAGGCAATATGGGAAGACTTTGATTAATGCTGCTCAATTTAATGTACTTTTAAGGGAGCATAGTAACATCTATGACATATTTTTATAGATAATTCTTGACAACATGCCAAAATAGATGTAAAGGCAATTCTACACCATGAGTTTTAAGCTGACTCATCAAGTTCATATCCAAAATCTTTTTCCCATACTTTTACAAACTTTCAAAAGATAGAGCCTTTTTTTTTTAAGAAAAGAAAGTAAAAACATTGAAGTCCCTTTGGTTTTAAAAGCTGTAACATTTGCAGGTGAAGAAATGGATGTAATAGAGGAAGCATAACAAAGGGGGAGATAGAAAATTATATTGACTGAATAATAGGTGGGTCCCATGACTCATAGACATGTTTCAAGAAACATGCCAAATATAATCACTGAATGAAGATCAGTTCTTTAACAGCACTCTAGTTATCCCATGATGTCATTTTATAACTTCACACTTCTGCTATACATCATTGGTTACTGTTGGCAGGATCAAGAGTGGTGGTGGTGGTGGGGAAATGAAGTACCATGACACATGATGTAAGCTTCCTACTTTGGATGACTGAATTTCAGGACAATTATTTACACAATGAAAAAGTGTGTCTTTCAGCTTGATTTTAATTAGGCAAGTGATAAGTTTGGTACTTAAAATATTCATTAATTAATCATTGCAGTTCAAAACAATTGACTCATAAATGCAATTGAAACAGATCTTCTTGAATCACCTTGTGGTAGTCATAGGTTAGTCTCATGGAAGATGTTAGCCATAGTTGACAGCAGGGCATCAGGAAATCCATCTGGTAGACTTGAAGCTCAACAGTGTTGTCCACCCCAAGAGTTTTATGACTCTCTTTACTGCTCTGCAATGGTCATCTAGACTTTTTGCAAAATAAAATGGCTGTGGCTATGCAAATACTATCACTGAGGGACTTGGGATAAGATAAAAAATTAAAAAGGTAGAATTTCAAAATGATCTCCATAAAAATTGGACAAAGAAATTGTGAGTTCTTTGATGATAAAATGTGATGAAATGTTTGAAAATTGCATTGCAATTTCATCAACAGCTTTTAACAGGAATGAAGTGACATTTTATTTTTTTTAAAAATGTGCCTTTGAACATAATCCTCATTCTGACCTGCAAATTTTAGCATTTACAAATATGATTCAATTCACACAAGCTAGTATCTCAACATGATCTCCTCTTCTTAAGTAATAAGGATTATACTGTGTGAGAAATTCAGGTAAATCATAAAAAAAATCAGTCTCAGATTCTGATTCCAGAATGGCAAAGAAAATATAACTTGGCCATACCTAATTAAAGTTTAAAATAATAAGTCAATCATATATGTTTACAAAATGACACAATAAATGGCATAGTCTAGGTTATGGAAATAGCTATTTATATAATTAAAAAATTAATCTGCTGAAAAATGTATGGGTAGATAATTCCAGAGCCATTGACAGGTTGGCAGCGAATAATTAGTAAGTTTTAAGTTTAGTTTTCTGCAGACACTAGCAAATGAGAATCCAAACAGAAGGTATTGATAAAGATTGATATTGTTGAATTAAATAAAAAATGGAGAACAGGTTTCCTAATAGCGTCTTTCTTTCTCACTGTTGACTTCTCACAAAACATATCCTGTCTTTTTATTGATTAAAACATTATTTTCTCAGTGAAAATATTATTACATGATCTAATGAAAATATTCCCTAGCTTATATTGGCTCATGAAACTTTTAAAGCAATCAGACTAATATTTTAGGATTACTGAAATAGAATTATACAATGAAATAAAATTGGATAATTTTTTCAAGATTGTGTTATTAAATAGGATATATTTTAACAGCTGAATTAATTTGAACAGAAAAAAAGAATGGTTTTAATTCCATTTCTGTCTTCATTTGTTGAAAGGGAATTGAATGAATTGAGACAAATAATAAATTAGTACCTCATACAAGTGGTTCTCAGCTGACAAATGGGCCATAAGAAATGAATATTTTTATAGGAGTAACCATCGTAGTCTGCTGATATGCAAGCAAAATTCTGCATGGTTTCCTCTTCATTTAAATGCACAACTGGTATGTTTGCCCTGGAATATTGTTAGCTACTTTTGCAATATCAAAAATAGTTTTTAATTGTTATAATTGTGCTGGATTTATGCAGGGAATCCTGTAAACTATCAAATATTTCTGACCCTCAGTTCTGGGAACTCCAATTAGCATGGCCAAGAGCAAGGAAGAGTTGCTAGGAGTAGTACACTACAATGTCCTTAGTAGTACACTCCATTTCCTTAGGGTCTTGTGAAAGAATAAAGTGGAACAACAACTGATGACTTCCTTTTACCAGTCCACAACAGAAAGCATCATCACATATTACATTGCGGTGTGGTATGCTGGCTTGACAGCCATGGATAGAAAGACACTACAGAGGGTGGTGAGCACAGCACAAAACATTGTAGGTTGTTCCCTAATACTACTAGATGACATCGCTAAGGCTCGCTGCTTTAAAAGAGTGAGGAAAATTCTCAGAGACAACTCACATCCTGGTCAGCACTTCTTCACTCTCCTACCATTGGGTAGGAGATATAGAAGCATAGCCAGCCGCACCAACAAGATGAAGAACAGTTTCCAACCGTGGGCTGTCAGACTTCTGAACAGAATATAACATGTCAACATAGTATGATAGACTTGCGGGGCCTACGTGCTGTGCAACAAGGTCACATAGTGTAATAAGATTGGGACTGGGTTAGGGACTTCTGTCCTCACTGTGAGTTGTGTTGGGGGGGAGTGCACGAAGGGAGGCTCAGCCAATCTCATTGTACACATGTTGTACTCTGACAATAAAGGTAATAATAATGTCATACCAGGTTCCATGAAAACGTATTGTGCTTTTGTGAGAAAGATGCTATATATCAGTTATTGAGGCACTATAAATTCTTCACTTAAAAATGAAAATTCCAATCAAAGGATTGGAAGGGTTGAAACTTCCAGTCAGAGGACTGACTACCATGTCAAAAATGGACAATCCTTGAATAGGATTTGCCCCTCACATAGCATCTGCCAGGACTCTCTGTATAAATGATGTATAGTATCCCCAGTGTGACTACAGGGTTCCATGTCAACTGTAGATTACATTGTGACTCACTGTAAGCTAAGGGCACATACTGGTCCAGTACCTGATTTTTTGTAATACTAACAGTGTTGCGCTTCAGTGTTTGAAGACCTAGACATTAGTATTTGAACATAGATCTTTTTAACATTTATATTCTATTTTGTTTTACTAGTCTAGATGAAATGTTAATATATATTGTTAGCCCATGTATGTATGCCAGTCCAATTCCCTTTAAAGGCCCATTTCTATTAAATTATGAGAAGGAGACTCAAAGCCACGAAAGCAGAGGTGGGGAACTATGGCCCCTTTATGACTTGTGGACTTCAACTCCCAAAATTCCAGAGCCAGACAACATTTCCTGAGCATGGCTGGCTCAGGAATTCTGGGAGTTGAAATCCACGAGTCATAAAAGGGCCATAGTTCCCTGTCCCTGCACAAAAGGAATGATTTTCAACCTTGGTAACTTTTAGATGTACAGACTTCAACTCCCAGAATTCCCTAGCCAGCAAGCTGGTGGAGTATGCTGGCTGAGGAATTCTGGGAGTTGGAGCCCACATTTCTTAAAGTTGCCAAGGCTGAGGAAAAACTGGATTAAACACATGATTGTGCATGGAATGGCAATAACGTACACCAGTTCTTTGGTAATTAGCTAAAAACAAAATGAAATAAATTTCATTGAAATCCTGTTCTTTGAATACAAATGCAACTGATTTTTCAATCCTTTATGGCTCCTTTTCCTGTCTCATATATATTTTTGCTCTCTAGTCATCCCTTTGGCACTCCAGTGGCCAAGAGCCAGGCACCTTGTCTCCCATCTGTGCTCCAGGTTTTTTAATTGGAAAATTGCAAGATCTCATCAGAATTCGTTCCTTCCTTGCCAGTCATTCAGAAACTGGCAAATGCCCCTAATAATTTTCCCAAACCAAGACATCAATCATTCCAGCAGCCTGTGACACTTGTCTAAACCTGTCACTCTTAATCCTTGTTATTATCTTATCAAGATTGCCAAAAGGAAAAAAAAGATGCATTTTAAGAGTTTCCCCACTCCTTTCTCTCAGACTGAGATAGGTAAACTTCAGCCAGAAAAAGCACTGTGGATCCATTCCATTTATATGCCCCATTAACTGCTTCCCATTCACAGAACGAAATATCCGATTGCTTTTTAATCCCTTATCCCTTAATGGTGTCTTTCAAATGCTTTTCTTTCAACAATACTATCTTGTCCCATCAGAAAGCCTAGACATTTGTAGTTTAATCCTCAGCTTTTGCTACATTGCAACACTTAATCACAGGGCAAAACAAGTTAACATGAGTTTACCCAGGATATTGTGGTGTTCTGATCTCTAATCCTAAGAGAAAGAGAAAATGAAATCATTTTTAATTTTATTGCAGGCAATGGTTGGATTAAAAACAAAGCCGTAGAAAGCAGAAGAAGCAGAGGCAACTGGAGACTTTTTTTAAAAATTCAAGAAGGAATGCAGCATCTTGATTTTAGTTATTATCTGAGCTGGATGTTCATTTGGTTAAGAAGTAGAAAGTGAGTTTAACCTGAAAAAAAAATGTAGGACTGAAACAAATATTCAACCTTGCTTTATAGCAGCTCAGAACCAGGGTTGTACAAGGATGTCACCATGGATCCAGCTGAAAGAAAGTTTGGGTTTCCTTCCATCCCCTCCCCCCAAGGTTTGTGGAGATAAACTAGCTACAAAGTCTGGTCGGTCTTTCTTTTTCCAATGAAAGCGAAATATCTAATTCCTTTTTGAAAATTCTGGGAGTGGAAGCCTACAAGTCTTAAAGTTGCCAAGATTGGACATTCCTACCTTAAGCAGAGTCCAGTAATAGTGCCCTTTATCCCTTCCAAGGCTTAACTAATAAGACATTAAGTGTCATCCTTCAAGATTTTCTTCCTTTGCTTTGCATCTTTTGGCTGTCATAAGTAATGGGGGGGAGGAAGGGGGGCATGGTTATGGGAAGTGAGCTGGAGTATTACAAAACAGAACTGTATAAGTTGTGGGGGGCGGAGATTCTTGCTTAGGCTTCTATCCTATGCTATGCGCAGCCGCAACTCTTTATCAAAATATGTCAAGGTCAACAGACAGAGGCCTCATCACCACCTGAAGATGCCCACATGATGCTATGCGCAACTTTTAATTGGATGAGGCAATTGAACTATTGGGGGAGGGAACACTTTGTATATGTGTTTTACGTGCTCATTTTCTCAGATTCAGAATTCTTTTGTTGCTACCACTTGATTTCCAGTAAAAGATATCTTTTCTCTAACTAATGAGGTCTAAGTATTTCTTTCTTGGATTTTCAATGGAGCACCAGCTGACATTAAAACTCAGACATTTAAGCTTCAATCATGTATCATTCCACAGAAAACACTTTGTTTTTAACAATGCAGATTGATGCTGAACATGGTAAAAACGGATAATAGCAAAAAGTTTGATAGAAGTTGAGAGCAGCAATGAAAGTGTTAAGTGTATGATATTTAGAGGAAAAAAGTCTGAGATGCACCAGTTCATGCTCTTTTAAATTGCTTTCTCCATCTAATCATTGTGCTGGGAACTCTGGGTTTTGAATTCTCAATATCGATGGAGGTGCTAAATTGGAAATGTTTATTTTAAACTGAGTTCTTTGGCTGTCATGATTGGACTGGAATTTCCAAATTTTAACACATATTTCATTTTCAACTCAATAGCCAGCCAGTATTTGAACTATACAGGTAGTCCTTAACTTGTAACTGTAATGGAGCCTGCCCATCATAGTCATTAGTCATGACAGTCATAAATGCAATTCAGTTGCTGAGTGCCTGATGTTTTGTCACATGACTGTGGGGACCATCAGAAATTTGATGAAATGGTTTTTAAGTGACCAGTTTTAAGCTGAGAACTACCTGGTTGAATAGATCCTCCATACTAGAAAATATAATTTCAGTTTAAAAATCTGATAATTAAGTCAAGTCTACCTATTGGCTTGAAATGCTTGTTTCCTATAGGCAGAGGTATGGTTTCTTTTCAAATGAAGAAGTTATAACAAACATGCAGAAGTCATTAACTGGTTAAGAAGAGCACTTGAAGCAGCAAATGGTAATACCAGCAAGTTTTTAAATAGCTCTGCTAATATTTATGATATTCTGGCCAATATTTCAGAATGAATGGGGCTACAGAAGCTTAACCCAAGAATTTACACAGGAGTGGAAAAGCACAGCAAAGTATGATTCTTATGGCTATAGACAAGAAATATTTAATGACCATAAAGCTTAATCTCCATCCAGATGCTAATTTCTAAAAGTTGTGATCTTTGGAGGATGATATTGTCCAAATCTCAATGTACTTGGAGAGGCTTTGGACCCTTTTTGAAACTGAGTTTTGTCTTGATCCAGCAAAAATAATCAGGTTAGGGAAAAGCACTGTAGTGCATTGGATGGTGATTTATATTCAGTATGTGTAAAAATACACTGGAAGTTTGAGGATTGTTTGCTTTAAAGCATTTCTCATCTCAAAGAGAAACCTTCAACCTGAAATGGTGACCATATTCAGAACATGCTGCAGTACTTTCACAAAATGGTGGCTGAAGTGATGGTACTGCAGGCTACTTCTGCTGATTGCTGGTTGCCAGGAGTTTGACAATTCAAGTCTCACTGGCTCAAGATGGACTCAGCCTTCCATCCTTCTGAGGTCAGTAAAATGAGGACCCATTTTGTTGGGGGCTATATGCTGGCACTGTAAACTGCTTAGAGGGGGCTATAAAGCACTGTGAAGTGTTATATAAGTCTAAGTGCTATTGCTATGTCTATTATTATTTTCTTAAAGGGAAAACTCTTTAAGTATGGAAGTCCACATTGTTTCCCCATTTGCTCTGTGTTCCCACATATTCACGTGCACTAAACATAATATACTTTGATAGCAGTGGGTTTTATAATATGTCGAGAAGTATACATAGGTACAGAGTGGTGTTTTTCAAACTTGGCAATTTTAAAATACGTGGACTTCAACTCCCAGAATTCTCTTGCCAGCATGCTGGTTGGGGAATTCTGGGAATTAAATTTCATGTATATTAATGTTGCCAAGTTTGAAAACTGCTGGTTCAGAGGGTTCTCCATTACAGTCATATGGTTTTGCTACATGGAAAGCATCAAATAAAATAACAATGGGATTAAAGGTGTGGCAACATCATCCCACTGTATATTTTATCAATTCATGTGAATAACCATTGAATTGTCTACTAATGTGATACATATTGTGGGGATGTAAATAACTGCAACCATGTCAGTACACTATTTTGATTATCCTAATTCAAAATGCTGTTGGGAAAAGCATTTTAGAATTTAGCAAGGCTATCAATGAAAGCCTAAAACCTTTCCAATTAAATCTAAGCAACTACAATTGCCAAGAAATACAAAGCAAGGATCTAGAAAGACCCTATGTTGTAAGACATTCTACATACACAGAGACATGCATGTATAGCATAAGGAAATCAATTAAAATTACTTGTCTGGTCTATTTCTACCCTTCATTATATAAGGTACATGGACTAAAAGACCTTTTAAAACTATTTGATTACTGTCAAGTGATTTGGAATGGCATAAAGAATAATATGTTTAATTAAATGGTCTTAATATGACTTATTCAATCTTCTTCTGAGACAGGTTTCTCTAATCTGGGTGGAATTACAAAAAGACCAGGTTTGCCAGACCGTTTGCTTGATTAAACTAGAGGCATTTAAATTGTTTGGGTTACTATTTAGACAAAATGCTATTTGTCATCTGATGCTGAAATGGCAACCAACTGTGAAGAAACCTGGTGCCAATCAAAATTATGCACAAAATACGGAGTTATTGCAAACTTATTATAGTATGTTTCTTTTCTTCTTTTGCAATTTTGTGAAACATATGTCTCGCTTTTACAACAGAATTTATTTACTTTGCTTTTGACAATGGTACAGTGATAAGACTTAATTTTTAGATTTAGAAACTCATTCTACCTAACAAATGAATTTAGAAGAGGTTCTGTATGGTTTCCTTGTTGATCATTAGCAATGGTGTGCCAAATTACAATAGAGATAAATAAATATCATGACATGAAGATCCAGATCTGATCTGACAGTTAGAATACATCAGAGGAGAGATCTAGAAATGATGTTTGAAAATAATTGTCCTTTGATACATATTTTCTTGATCCTACAACAAAACTCTGGTTCCCAGCTTGATTAAATTGAATTTTGAATTGTATTTTAAAGCTGTAGTTCCTGTAACACTAAATTAATGAAAAACAATCTTACAGTGATATGATAAATAATTCCCAAGTCTAATCTGTCTTTTTGTTTGACGGACAAGACTTCTACTTATTGTAACTTTGAAATAAAAAACCGGGTGAGGAACAATCAATGGTCCTCATGCCAGACACAGTAGTTATGTCAACATAAATCAGATCTTCTAAACCTTATCAAGAGATCAGATAAAGATCTATTGATTCACAATAGGAAGAAAAAGGCTTCTGATTTTAAACCCAACACTTTTGTGATTCTGCGGTAGACATATCTTCTCTGTGTATATAGCTTCATTCTTCCCTGCAATAGTGAACACCATCTTGTCATGTGGATTTTTTTTTTGCCATGTTAATAAAGGGGAAAGTGCCTACAAATCTGAGTTTAAAAATATGTCCTCTGAGAAACTGTATAAATTCTCCTATTTCAATATACAAATTCAGTTTCTTTTTTTCAGCAGTAACTGACCAAATGTTTTGGTGGTTTAGCCAGGTGATGCTGATAAATTATGCTAATTTTGACTATGGGAATTCTGGAACTTATAATTACAATATACTTGGGGCAGTGGTGAGATTGTTTCCTACCGCTTCTATGAGAGTGTGCTTCGCTCTGCCACGTGAATCAGCTGAGCTAAAAAACAAGGGAATATAGGACAGGAAACGGCAGGTGCGGGTGGGCAGGCCCAGCCAGAGTTCTCCAAATTATTCAAAATTTCTGCTACTGGTATGCCAGAACAGGTCCGAACCAGCTGAATACTACCTTGGACCTGGGCAATAACTTAGCTATTCTATTATTAAAAGAAAGAGCAACATATTTCTATATACCTACTACTGAAACCATACTTCCATATTCAACCTTGTGCATATTTAAGTAAGTTCCTACTGAAGCCAGAAATGTATGAGTGTTTCACAGTGCTCCATCAACCAATGTTTGTCAACCTTGGCAACTTTAAGAAGTCTGGACTTCAGCTCCCAGAATTTGCCAGCCAGCAAGTCCAATCTCTTAAAGATGAGAAACACAGCCATAAACAGTGCGTCATGAACTGAATGGCAATGAAATAGGCTATTTAGTCACTGACAAACATAGCTAGAAACTAACACAACTTTGTTTTACCAGAACAATTTCTAAAAAAGATTTAATCAGTATAGCATTAAACCAATAGATTGTTGACATTCTCAAAGTAACAGACAATGGAGGTGGAGAATTAGGTTGCTAAATTAGTAGTAGAGTATGGTCTAGGGAAGTACAAAATCAGAGTCTGGGAAAATAAGTACAATGGAGATTTAATATTCCCCAATGAACCACACCAAGGACAGAAAGGGTAGAATGATTTTAGGGGTATTGGAATAAATTAAATCTGAGCAGAATGTTAGTGAGAATGTTAGAAGTGTAAGGACCTTGATTCCAAAAATCTATTGTAAGTATAAATAACCTCTGATGTAGATGCATTTGATTGTAACTTTTAGGCACTTTAGTGTTACTGAACACATTGTCCACAAATATATCCCAAAAAGATTTTGGAATAGGCAAGGGCCAAAATCAACAAAAACAACACACCACCATAATTAA
This sequence comes from Bungarus multicinctus, assembly GCA_023653725.1. Taxonomy (NCBI): domain Eukaryota; kingdom Metazoa; phylum Chordata; class Lepidosauria; order Squamata; family Elapidae; genus Bungarus; species Bungarus multicinctus. The sequence continues at coordinate 74,783,664 of CM042846.1, read as the reverse complement.
CCTAAAGTTATATTCTCACAATAAAAAAAAGTTGATTTCAGTAGTTGTACCACATTTCAAACAAAAAGGGCTAACATAAGAACAAAATATTTGCTTTATTTTGAGTAAGACTACGGGACTATATTCTCAACATTAACTCCAAAAACCAACAGGTTTATCTGTGTCATCAGGGTCACCTGAGTGGTACAAATGGGTGTGGATCATTCTTGAAACTGTTGAAAGGAATTATAGACTGGAGATAGATGATGCCATATCCCTCCCCCTCTGTTTAGAGAGGGCTGTTCCATTTTGACATAGATGGCCTCTTTGACCCCTCTTTCAAACCAGCCCTCTCTGTCCAAAATGTGGACTTTGCTGTCTTCAAAAGAGTGGTCTTTATCTTTTAAATGCAGATGGACTGCTGAATCTAGTCCTGGTGGGTTTGTTCCCCTATGTTTTCCTACTAAGTCCAGTTGCCTGTTGAAAAAAGCACTTTTGGGACAACCATGTCCTGGATGACTGAGAATGTCCAGCAGAACACATATTTTTTTAAGAAAAAACGGAATCTGAGCCCTTGTTGTGCTGGAACTCAAGTCTCCATTTGTTCATGGCAAGTATTTCCTGAATGTAATGTTACTGTTTCTGGGTAACAAAAGCCTAAGCTTTTACCTAGAGATCAGAAGTATTTGGAAGAAAGGAAAATCAGTGCTAAATAGAAATATTTCAGTAGAAAAGCAAACAATTATACCATTCATGGATTCAGAGCAAAGTAACATTCCCACTTCAGCAATCTCCATGTTTACTTGGAATACTTCACTGCTGGAATTTGTATGATTTACTCCCAGGAAAGTATATAACTTTCAGTCTTAGCTCTTAATAACTGGGTGTAGAATGACCTCTGAGATGATTGTCAACCCTGGAGCTGACGTGTGAGAAGCCATTTTGGAGCTTCAGTGTTGCCACATTGGAGCTGAGGGATAGGGAGGGCGGATTAGAGATAACTGGGATTTTGTAGCCAACATAAAATACTTTCTCTTGGGAACCAAGGACATTTTCACATCTGCTCAGAGAAAGGAGGAGTGGTGTCACCAGGCAACCAGACAGCATCTTTTACTTTTAATTGAGTAAAAACTGTGGGAACCTTCAGAGTCAGTTTTCACCAGCCTATGCCAATATGACATATCAAATAAAACTATTCTTTGAGGAATCTGTTAGGAATGATAGTTACCTAACAGTTGTGTTGGAAATATATAAACCAGGATAATCATTTAATGTTGTCTCTCTAAGGGAATGCTGTAATTATAATTGGGTGTGGTTCTTCCAACGGCTATAAGATGGAGCCAGAAACCTGGTTTGTTAGTTCTTACATTTTTCCCTATTGCCTGATTGTCGTTCTGCTTGGATTGCTGTGAATCTGTTATTGAACTTTGTTTATGATACTGGACTTTGTTTTTGGATTATCCCTGGACTGAATACTGACTGCTTTAACCATGTATGACTTGGACTGTTTGTTGGACTTTGCTTACCCATTTACTGGAAATAAAACCTACATTTACTATTCAGTGTATCTGTGTGCTAGTTGTGTGTTATTCATCACCACTCTCACTACATTTCTCTGAGAGCTCTCATTCTCCTAACAAGGAATACCTCAACAGAATCCACCTGCCTCAGAGTATTTTTTGCTGCAGGTATGTTACTTGGAACCCTGATAATGACATAAAATCCAGATGGAATCATGGCAACATCCATTGACAGGAATGGGAATGCTGTTGCAAACCTGCCTTTTAATTTGTTGCTCATTGGGGAAAATATGTAGTGTATATATAACATCATTTTGATAGCATCCTTCAGAAAGACAGAGATGGAAACTGACCAGCCCGCCCCCCCCCCCCAAAAAAAAAAGATGATAGAACACTTTTGGATCTAAAACGACAAATCTGATGATCTTGTTATATTAAAACAAAGAACAAGAGAGAATACATAGCGGGGGACCTCATATGCTCATACTTTGGAAAACAATCTATTGTTCCAGAAACAAAAGAAATCAACAACACCCCCCAATGTAGCTTTTGAGTTGTATTTGAGAAAAAAGGAATAATTAGTAACTGTGGAAATAAACTGTAATTGCAGATAGAACATAATGTGTCTGCACAAACTAATGAAAAAGTATAATCCAAAGACCCTGCATATGACCTTTAAAAAAAGAATATTATGAAATATGTATAAAATAGGTCAGATAAAGATAACAACTGCAGCCTCACAAGCATGGTAAGCTAAAATTATCTATCAGTCCATGATTATTAGTAAGTGGAATAACTGACATCAGAATAAGTACAAAGCTGGTCATACAGAATTGTGGACACATTTTTAAAACACTAATACAGCCTTATTTGAACCAGGTTTGTAGCAAGATAAAAGACATCGAAAAACAGCACAAATCTTATAATCTTGATTAATGAGTATTTTTAATAATACAATACTACAAATCTGGTCTCTTCCTTTCTTTTTGGTATCCCTGAATCATGTTTAATCAAACATAAGTATGATAGGTAAGAGAATACTTATTATGATTCTATTCCATAGGCCAAATTACGTTTAAAAACAATGGACTTTGAATTAATCATAACAATTCATCTGAAATTATCTTCAATACAGGTGAAGAGAAAGATGGATGTGCTTTGTTTAAGAAATCAATGACAAAGGTGAAACTTTGGATTTGTCATCATTCTATTCATTTTATACCAGTTGGAGAACTGAAATATTTGGTCTTTAATTTATCCAAGAGATAAGAATGAAAGTTACCAATTCATTTATTTGATTTTTATCCTGCCTTTATTACTTTATAAGTAATTTGAGATGGCAAACATACTTAATACTTCTTCTTCCTCCTTTGTTCCCCACAACAATAACCCTGTGAGGTGATTTGGGCTGAGGCAAAATTAGTGATTCAAATTCAAATTCAAGTTAGTGCTTCTGAGGCAAAATTAGTTTTCCAAGTCACTCATTTGAACTTTATGCCTAAAACGGAACTAGAAATCACACTCCTGATTTTTAGACTATTTTTAACCATTTCAACAAACTGTGAAAAAAATGTCCATCAAGGATAGTAGAAGTCAACTACATGTAGAATATTTTTAAAAGGAGTCCATTAATTTCTATCTGTTAATATCTTGAAATATAATGAAATGCACATTCATGCCTCAATATTTCAAGAATAAATCAAGAATTTACCTGTAGCCAAAAATATGTCTGAATGCTATGTGTTGACACTAGTAAAGAAAGCAAATTTATCATGAGAAAACACAAACCAGCTATGCTCCAGGTAAGTTATAGTTAACTAAATGTTTAGTTATCCTTTTCTTCCCATAGTCAAGGTCACTACATTTTATTTACATAGTTTGCAAAAGAAAGTATAACGAAATAAAGGAAGGAAAAGCAATTGAGTCAAGCAGGGTAGAAGAAATGTAAGAACAGTTAATGTCGAAAGCCATATGCTATATAGAACTGCAATATTCATATTCATATGAATTAGATGCTTGATACTACACTGAATATTTTAGAGGTTTTTTTTTTAAAAAAAACTATGCAATCACTCTGATGCATTGCTTTCCAAAAAAGAAGAAACTTAACATTTAAATATTAGTATGTGCATCATGAACTTTTTCAGAATCCATGCAAAAGTAAAAGCAAGAAATGAAATTAACCTTGATTTCAATTGCATTTTTAACTAGACAACCTGTACCCCATTGGGTCATGATTTAAGAGGTATTTCCTTAGCTAAACAGAAAAACCAAGAGTGGGCAAAAAAGGCAATAGGAATGGGAGCAACTTTCTTCTAGCCTCCCCATTGAGATTCCTTGTAGGAAGCTGGCAGGGAGCATTAGAAAACTTCCTTCCCTTCCTTCCGTTCCTTCCCTTCCTTCCCTTCCTTCCTTCCTTCCTTCTTTCTTCACTGATCTATATATGTAAAATTGGTGCAAAAAGTGCCATACAGGTCAGAAAAGACACATAAGGGCAGCACAAATTAGGGGAGTGGATGGGTTGGAACGTATAGATAAAATAAGGTGATGAAAGGAGGAGGAGGAGGCGGGGAGGAGGGGGAGAATTAAGACATAAGAAAGCCAGAAACCACATGAGTACTTTTACATAAATGTCTTGCCTTATAAAATAGTATTATGCAGAAAAAGTCCCAATTAATTCCCTCCCCATCAGTTCTCATTTAATTTGAGAATTTGATTTTGGAGTGCAGTTGTCTGAATTTAATAAGAGATAAATTCTTTAGGGAGAAAAGACACAGTATTCTTTCACTTTTTATATTACAAGGTGGTCAAGAGCTATAAGAGAATGTATTCTCTTTCATGTTTCAGTCCTCTCTCCATTGCTCTACAGTCTTACTGGCTTCTCACTCATCCAGTCTCTAGGAAAGGCATAACAAGGTCAATAACCCTTCCTATAGGACTTTTTCCAGTTGGGAAATCTTGGTTGCCGTCTTTTGGAAGGATTGAAAGATGATTGACAGAAAACAGAACTCTGGAAGTAGATGTCTTTCATCTCCAATCATAAAATAAGCTCAAAATATTCCTCAAGAGAAACTGGTAAGAAAGTCTCAAATTCTTTAAAAATGTAGAAATAAGTCCTTTTTGCAGGGGAAGAAAACTGTGAGAACTGGGTGAGGTAGAAAATCATATTTATGATGATCAGAATTGGCTATTAAATAAGCATTCACTGATTGGGAAGCATTCAGAGTTCCAGATTTTTTTCATGGCAGAAGGCTGGAATATCAAAGCATTAGGAGACTATCAGGCTCAGAATGACCATATTTTGTATCATAGATTACAGGCATGTCAGCTCCTATATGCTTCATATTTCCAGAGATTTATTTAAGTAACAAGGCCATGAAGTCAATATTGGAACTGTAGGTGGTTTTATGAAAATGTCCATGCTATGGCCAAAAGAAGAAATAAAAATGAATGAATTGCAAAGAATATTATTATTTTTCCTATTCTTGACATAAAACTGTCAGTGCTATCATAAAAAAAGATAAATTCCAACTTTAATAGCATCCAGTCACTCCTAAATAGAGTTGGCACTAAAATTGTTTTCTTTGGGAAGCTGGATGACCCCACAGATTCAGCTCAGGAAAAAATGGGTGCAAGGGGATTTCTATATCAACCCAAAGAGTTTAGAACTGGTATTTGAAACCAGTTATGGCTCAAGTAACTTCAAGTCTTTCAAGAATCCTATTTTCACCAAAGTGTATCAGGGAAGAGTTAGAAATGGACTTAAACTATACTATGATTTCAATGTATATATTTGTTCATGTTTGTTCAATAGGGTTGTGCCAATGCTTGAGCAAAACTTCTCCTCATGGACGGTTCATGAAGCAACAGTTTCCTTCTAAGGGACAAGAGAAAATGCCCATACAAAATGTCCATGTTTAAGTTCACCTGTTCCAATTACTTCCTCTATTTCCTAAATCTGGCAGTGAAAGATTCAGGAAGATTACCTCTTTGCCTCAATGAGAAGCAATGTATCACTGTAAGAATAAAGTAAATCATGAAATAAAGTCATGCCTCCTTACATAAATCTTGTGTTTAGCTGAAATCTCTCTATAATCTGAAAAAAAATGAGTCAGTTCCTCAAAAAAATGGAGGGGGTTAAACGTTTAGCCACTTTGAGTTTAAAAAGAAATTATAAGAATGACAGGATATAAACTAATGGTGTCCTGAAATTAAGATTCCCTCAAATTTTAGGAGAATATTAATAATGGTATTTTCATACTACAAATCTACCTTGTTTATTAAGTAGTAATCAGGTGTGTTTGAAGGGCACAGATTCAATTGGATTTACTGTCTTGACATGACTGCACTCCTCAAATATCTGATGGGTACCATATATGAGAACATCAAGTCTGCTTTTTCTCTCAGACAGAAGCCTGTTGTTTGTTCTCTCAGAATGCAGGATGTGGGCTAATTGTCTTGGGTTATGGGAAGGCAGTTGCTGGGTAAATATTAAAAATCTTTCTAGTGGGCCAAGAATGACAGGAACCAATGACATGAAAAGCTGGAGAGCTCCTTTTTATTGGATGTGTTCAAATAGAAAATGGACAGCCATCGATCAGGGATGTTTTAATTTGGATTTCTAGACTGAACAGGATTTGAAGCTGGATTTAATGGTTTAAAGATTCACTTCCAATGTTAATGTTTCTATCAGGGGTGGTATTCAGCAGGTTCTGACCAGTTCTGGAGAACCGATAGTGGAAATTTTGAGTAGTTCAGGGAACCAGGGGTAACCTCCCAGGAGTGGGTAGGGAATAATGATTTTACAGTATCCTTCCCCTGCCATGTCCACCAAGCCATGCCACACCCACCAAGCCATGCCCACAGAACCGGTAGTAAAAATGTTGAATCCCACCACTGGTTTCTATGAATGTGATGTTCCTTAGATTGCAAACTTGGCATCTACTTCATAAAGGTCTCCATGTTCTCAGGTGCTCAAATGATCTAAATAGTAAGAATCAGTGTTCTTTCTCTCTTCAAGACAAATAAGGCCTACACAAAAAGAAAGGAAAGAATGCTAATTACCCTATGATTACTCTGATTAAGATAAGTGTATGATTATTGGACTTGCCTATACCACAGAGACATGTACAAGATAATGATGATACAGATCAGCAAACAATCAATTTTCAGATTCCTTCTCTGACCACAAAGAAGTTAAACAAATGAGGGGTTTTGCATTTAAACAGATTGTGGTTCAAATTCCAATTATGACACCAATTATATTCTGTTACAACAAACACCCAAGAAAGGACTGTGGGTTCTGATTTTATTCTTAAGGCGCCTCAAGGTCAATTTGTCAAAAGTCAAGAGGGAATAATGTCAAACCTGTGTAGCCGGGTTCCAATCTAGAAACAGTGGCCCACGTTCTGATTTTTTTTTTTTTTACAATACATGCCTTCTCTAAGTCATTGTTACATTTGCTTTTGTACCATGAGCATTTTCATGGATTGATCTCCCATAATTACTAGTCAATTATGATCTACTGTTAAATTTAAGCCATTTTGGTGCCCTAGCTTTTCAATCCATCTTCCTCCACATTTTTTAGCCTCAGAAAATTTCTCAACAGCACAATTGCTGGCTATATGTTTTGTTTTGTTTTTTTCATTTAAAAACAGGAAATACATGTAAAGTCTAAAATAAGCTTAACACAGTTTAAGAAGCAAAAACTCTAATTTATACATACCACCAAAGCAGAAGAAAAATAAAATTTCTGCCCTTTCTCACATATGTGAAATGGAAACCCTTCTACTGGGTATCAAGAAGGGTTAATGGAGACATAATTTAGACAACAGTACACAGCTCAAGGATACACAGGAAAAGACAATTAGCAATTTTCTAATTGTAGAAAAATGGATCTAGGGATTATGGCTGTTTAAATCTAACATGCCCTGATTTAAAAAGAAGGAAATGATAGAATATTGATTATACCATCAATCTATTGTATTGGGACTATTCCATTCTATATTGAAGAAAATATAATAAGAAAAAATATAATAAAAATATAATATTTAATAAATAAGAGGAGATTGGCTAGAAATCTAAAGGTTCACATCAGATTACTGAGAAAAAAATCAAAAGACTTGAGTTATCTCAAGAGAAAAGAAGTGAGGGAAAGAGTTGAAGAAAGAATGAATTAAAAGAAACAAGAAGTAAAGAAGTCAGAGGTTATGTTTTCAGTATTAAAATTGTAGAGCGAGGTAGAGTTTCAAGCAATTTATGAAGACAAAAAATCTGGTTGACTAAGTCTTAGGTAGCATCAATATATGTATAGACCACAATGTAGGTTGCTAATCCAGGAAAAATAAATAGTGGGAGACTCAGAAAAGATGAAAGAGACTATTTCACATAGCACAGTTAACTTTCGAAAATCTATCATCAAGAGCTGTGATCTACCACATGCTTACACAGATAATAGAGCTTAGTAATAAATCTGTCTGTGGCCAGCTGGGCCATGAAAAATGACCCTCCTTTGCCTAAAAATACTGGCTCAATCCAAGGCATTGAGGCAATGTCTCAAGTCATTTTGTCTCAACGTGTCAAATCAAACCTTTCAAGTTACCTGATCATTTTATTCTTTGAGGAATGAGCTTGTGAGCATCTACAGAGGTTTCTTTTCTTCTTCTGGATTAAAAGATCATGGCTGCTCTCATTCAATCTTCAGTCCCCAGACATATTTTGATTCATTTCAATGTATTGCTTTGATTAAAATTAAATGTTCGTTTGAATCTCCAAGTAGTCTTCATGGCTATCAATCATGATCACTCACTATGGTTTCCAGGATCAGATGTAGAACAGCTTTCAGCAAAGGTTCCTGTGAGTTTGCTGATTGCTTACTATTGGTTTAAACAGCAGACTTGCTTAATAAAACAAGGCACAATTATGTATGCCACAAGAGTATTGTAACAGAATGACAGAGTTAGAAGGGACCTTAGAGGTCTTCTAGTCCAACTTCCTGCTCAAGCAGGAGACCCTACACCAAGAGATTGGTTGTCCAATCTCTTCTTAAAAACCTCCAGCGTTAGAATACCCACAACTTCTGAAGGCAAGCTTTTCCGCTGATTAATTGTTCCCACTGGAAATTTCTTCTTAATTTGAAGTTGCTTCTCCCCTTGATTAATTTCCGTTCATTGCTTCTTTCCATGCTTTCAGGTGCTTTGGAAAATAATTTGACTCTTCTCTGTGGCAGCCCCTTAGATATTGGAACACTGCTATCGTGTCACCTTTTAGTCCTTCTTTTCATTCAAGAACATTTCAATATTTCCCTAATTTTCAGTTTTTAAAAAATACTTTTGTCTTTATAGGTTAGGCAAGACCCACCAATTCAAAGACTGGGTTGCTTCAAGTTATCAAAGTTGATTGTAGAAAATGCCACAGATGAGACAGAAAACAAGAAACCTTATACCAACTAGTATCTGCCCAGGATTTTGCAGCCGGAGTTTTCTTTAATGGTTCTAATTTGCACAACAGGCTTAATCAAATCTGTTAACAAAGAAGCAGCTGCATCCTTATTGCTTACTGATCTATGGTTAGCCACTATGGGAAACAGAATCCTGGACTAAAAAGGCTTCTGTTTTCTTTAACATTCTCTAATGTTATTCTGTGTGAATCAGGAAGGCATAATAGCTTTCTAAGGTTTGATGGATGTCAGACAAATAGGAGGATAGGAGCTATGAAGACATCAGATTCCTTCAGTTGCGCAACCAAGGCATACCTAGGGTGAATAGTTCATTTGTAGCTGACATGTGAAAAGTTGAGAGCAGGAGTGAAGACAAGATAGAAATAGCAGGCTCTGAAGGAGCAAGCTGAGGTCAGAACATGCAATACTTTAGAAAAAAGCGAACTGATGGACTGAAAGTCTTAGAAGAAGCAGGACTTTAAAAAATGGTAAAAGCTACGTGCTAAGTAGCTTGTGGGCCAACAAAACAGCTGGTTATGGGATAAACAAAGCTGTTCTTGCATAAGATAAAAGAACGAAACCCACTCTTAAGTCAGAGAAATATAGAGATAAATGGGAGTGAAGATAGGAGACAACTGAGTCAAGAAGAAAGCATCATCAGTGTGGATATCAAGATCACTCATTAAAAATATTGAGATAGATCCAGTGGGGCCTTGTCTGTTAAGTACAGTGTCTTCTTAGATATATTACTTTATTGTGTGTGTGGGGGGGTATCTAATGTAAGGTATCTCTCCTGAAAGAAAACTTGACACTTTCATGCAACAACCCGATATGTTTGCATTACATTTATAGAAGTAGTCCTCAATTTATGAACAAAATTGGAACTGGATTTCTGGTCATAAACCTATGACAATATTAAATTTAGGTACACAATGACTGGGCCTGATTTTTTTTTTTTTTTTTGGTGGTGATCATTAAGCAAATACAGTTACTGTACGTACAAATCCTTTCTTTCAATTGGGAGTTGTTTGCTGGAAACTGTCAAAAAATGTTGCAAATCACAGCAACATGATTATGGGATGCTGCGATGGATTGTAGAAATGAACCCATTGCCATGCACCCAAAAACGGGTGTGGAGCCATAGGCATGTGGCACATTTTACAACAATCAGAAATACTTTATGGGCAGTAAATTTATGTGACTAGCTGTAAGTTGAGCACTATTTGTATCTCCAAATGTTTCCATGATTCATATGTGCCTAACAAATTTCACTCCCAAAGAAAAAAGGTATGAAAAATAAAATTTGAGATTCTTCTTTGTCCTCTGCCATGTCTTTTTCAGTGAAGTTCTCATTGATATCTAACTATTCTGTCCTGAACTTCAGTGAACCTGAGTAAAGAGGTGTCTCTGGACCTCGAATGTGTGAAAGCTATTGCTTGCCTTTGCAATAGCAATAGCACTTAGACTTATATACTGCTTCATAGTGCTTTACAGTCCTCTCTAAGCAGTTTACAGAATCAGCATATTTCCTCCAACAATTTGGGTCCTTATTTTACCCACCTTGAAAGATGGAAGGCTGAATCAACCTTGAGCCTGGTGAAATTTGATCTGCCAAATTGTAGGCAGCCAGCAATCAGCCGAAGTAGCCTGCAGTACTGCATTCGAACCACTGCACCACTGCAGCTTTCCAAATTGTGACTTCTAAGTACAGAAGCCTAAGGCTTCCCTAATATCAGAGCCAATGATTGTGTTGACTGAACCTCACCAAATAAGACAGGCTTGGTTTGCATAGTATGAAAGATAAGCAATTTTGCGCAATAGAATCAAGGTCTAGATATGGATGCCATTTAATTTTCAGGCAAAAAAGTAAAGTGGATTTTGTCTTTCATGGAGCTTTCAGTAGGACTATAAATTTGACAGTGCCAATCTTGTATAGTATTATCTTTACCAATATTAGCGGCTTTGGGCCATCAATCATGTTCTACTCTTATTATAACTTCCATATGAACATGTCTGTTGGGTCAACAGCAGGGAGAAAAGGTAACTATTAAGTGAAACTTCTTTTCTCAGATAAAAGTGATACTTCATCGTTCTGAAGAATAACTAAATGTTATGTTTCTGCAGTAAAAACAATGCAACAGCTGATGCAACTTTCAATATTGCTGTTCTTATAAATTATATAATTTTCTAATTGTTGATCAAAATAAAATGTTTGTCACCCTTCTGTCACAATTTATAATTTCTATTTTTTTTATTTTAATATTACTGTATTTTAAAAGTCACAGTTATAAAAATAAAATTGTAAATTCCTGGTTTTGTGAATCAGGACAACAGTTTTGATATTTCTGTGCTCTTCCATTGTTAATTGACTTCATACTATAGGACATATCACCTGTAAATTATCTGAAATAACGCACTATCAAAAGTTTTTTTGAAAAAAATCTTACCTAGCATCTTACAAACAGTATGGGCTGGAATCTTTGTGGATTATTTCTGGTGTTGATATTGTGTGCTGATAGACACAAACCTGTTTAGAACTTTTAACTTCCCACATTCCTGGAATAATTATTTTGCTTATCACACAAAAGAAGGGCTTGGAGATCTGCCCCTACAATCTTATTGCTCTTGAATTTTGACCGGTGAGAAATGCAAACACGGTTAGCTCATGTGTTAATTAAGAACAGATGTGATTATTTAACAAATAATCATAACAAATAATTGTCACTTCCTGGTTTGAAAAGCACTAACTTCAAGCATGTGCCTGCCAATTTCACCTCCACAAGACTGTTCTCTTAGGTAGGGCACACATTCCAAATTGTTAACCTCTCAGCCACAACTAACACTTCATTCACACTTATAACTTTCTATTTCAAACATTTACTCTTCTCAGAAGTCTCTTCCAAACCAGCTTCTGGTGTTTTTTTTTAAACACACATGAGGAACTACTATGGAGGTGGGGACAGCTCTTGGCTGACAATTAGATGAACAAACCACCTCACATTGGCATATCCTTTTTATCCTTTTTGTTTTATTTTGCTATTTGCTGCTATAAATACAGTATTCTGTCACTGTGGTTGATTTTTGATTTTTCATACAGTATCTACATAACTACAGTATCAATGTATTTCTGACTCTCTCAAACTTGCATTTTTATTTCCCCAGGACAATTATTATTGCAGTACATACTTTGCAAGAAAGTGTCAGCAGTTTGAAAGAGCTTCGGTGTTCCCAACATATATATATTTCACTCTTGTAGTAAAGTTATAAAATGTCTTGTATATTTGGAGGGAAATGTAAAAGTCTCTTCACCAGGAGAAGCCTGCTGACAGATTTGTCTGTGATCATACCCGCATGGATATGGGGGCAGCCAGGCCGGCGCGCGCGCCTGGGGGACCTCGGGGGTTTTTGTGTCGGGGTGGCAGACAGGGGGTGGGCAGCGGGGGGTCAATTTTATTAGCACGGTGACTGGGAGAGGCAGATATGCTGGGGGTAGAGGGCCATATCCGGTAAGGGGATCGCGCTCCCGATGTTTGCAAACGGTAGCGCGCTCCGACCCTCATTACCCATCCTGCAGCCCTGGTTGTCCGGAATCTCAGGCCCTGAATACCCGGCTGTTGTTGTGCAATGCCAGGTCCGTGGTTAATAAGGCTCCCCTGATCCACGATTTGGTTCAGGAGGAGGCCGCGGATCTGGTAGGTGTCACCGAAACCTGGTTGGGCCCAGAGGGTGGTGTCCCTCTGGTTGAGATGTGCCCACCAGGTTTCCTTGCATTTCACCAGCCTAGGGCTCAGGGAACGGGTGGTGGGGTAGCGGTGCTTATAAAGGAAGTCCTTTGTCCTAGGGAGGCCACTGTCCCTCAGACGGCTGGCTGTGAATCTCTATTTGTGAAGTGGGGGCAAGGGGTACAGATGGGTCTTTTGATGGCGTACCTGGCTCCCTGCCACGTCTCATCGGCCCTACCCGGACTCCTAGAGGTAATAGCCGGGCTGGCGGTTGAGACCCCTAGGCTTTGGGTCATGGGGGATTTCAACCTGCCATCGCTCGGTGAAACCTCGGGGTTGGTCCGGGAGTTCTTGGCTTCCATGACGGCCATGGACCTGACCCAGTTAGTTTCTGCCCCCACTCACATGGGAGGACACATGCTGGACCTGATTTTTGTCTCTGGGCAGTGGTTGAATGACTGTAATTGGGGGGATTTAGTTATTACACCCTTGTCATGGACAGATCATTCCCTCCTTAGGCTGGATTTCTGTTCCGCTACCCCCCACCGCAGGGAGGCGGAGCCACTTAGATGGTTCCGCCCCAGGCGCCTAATGGATCCGGATCGGTTCCAGAGGGAGCTTGGGCCATTTCCTGAATCTCTGGCTCTCAGCTCGCCTGGAGACCTGGTGGCCACCTGGGAGGGGTTGGCCGCCGGGGCCCTAGAGCGAGTTGTGCCTATGCGACCTCTGACTCGGCACAGATCCCATTTGGCTCCGTGGTATACGGAGGAGCTACGGGAGATGAAGTGCCGAAAAAGACGTCTTGAGGGCATTTGGAGGGCGAGCCGTTCTGAGTCTGACCGAACACAGGTGAGATCTCATATTAAGACTTACCTTGTGGCGATAGGGGCGGCGAAATCTTCGTATTTCTCCGCCCTTATTGCATCGGCAGAAAATCGGCCTGCCGCCCTGTTTAGAGTGACCCGCTCTCTACTTGAACCGAGAGCGGGGATGACCTCTTGCAGGGTAGAGCAGAGGAGTTTTCCCGATTTCTGCATGATAAAATCGCTCAGATTCGGGAGGGGCTCGACTCCAATTGGGTGGTCCCGGGGGAGGTGTCCGGGGCAGGTCTTGAGAGTGTTATCTGGGGGGAGTTCGATCCTGTGACCGCCGAGGGTGTGGACAGGTTGCTGGGGGGTCTGAATGCCACCACCTGTTTATTGGACCCGTGTCCTTCCTGGCTGGTTTCGGCCGCCAGGGAGACGACACGAGGCTGGCTCCAGGGGATTGTCAACGCTTCCTTGAGAGAGGGGGTGCTCCCTACCGCCCTGAAGGCGGCGGTGGTGCGCCCCCTCCTCAAGAAGCCTTCCCTGGACCCAGCTATTTTAAACAACTATCGTCCAGTCTCCAACCTTCCCTTCGTGGCGAAGGTTGTTGAGAGTGTGGTGGCACGTCAGCTCCCCCAGTACCTGGAGGAAGCAACTTACCTCGATCCGTTCCAATCGGGCTTCAGGCCTGGACATAGCACTGAGACGGCATTGGTCGCGTTGGTTGATGATCTCTGGAGGGCTCGTGACAGAGGGTTCTCCTCTGTCCTGGTCCTATTAGATCTCTCGGCGGCTTTTGATACTATCGACCATAGTATCTTATTGCGACGGTTGGAGGGGTTGGGGATTGGTGGAACCGTCCTTCGATGGTTCTCCTCCTTCCTCTCTGACCGTTCGCAATTCGTGTTGGCGGGGGGGGAGAGGTCCACCTCTAGGCCCCTGGTTTGTGGGGTGCCTCAGGGGTCGGTCCTTTCTCCCCTCCTGTTCAACATTTACATGAAGCCGCTGGGCGAGATCATCCGTGGTCTTGGAGTGAGGTGTCATCTGTATGCAGATGACACCCAGCTGTACATCTCCACTCCGGACCACCCCAACGATGCTGTGGGGGCTATGTCTAGGTGCCTGGAGGCCGTGCGGGACTGGATGGGCGGGAACAGGCTTCGGCTCAACCCATCCAAGACCGAGTGGCTGTGGTTTCCGGCGCCCCGATATAGCCAGCTGACACCTTCGCTGGCTATTGGGGGGGAAGTTCTGCCCCCCACAGAGAGGGCTCGCAACCTGGGAGTCCTCCTGGATGTACGGCTGTCGCTTGAACATCACATCGCGGCCGTCTCCAGGGGGGCGTTTCATCAGATCCGTCGGATCTACCGGTTGCGGCCCTTTCTGGATCGGGACGCCTTGCGCACGGTCACTCAGGCCCTTGTCACCTCTCGCCTGGACTATTGTAATGCCCTCTACATGGGGCTCCCTGCGGGGAGCATCCGGAGACTCCAGTTGGTGCAAAATGCAGCCGCGAGGGTGATTATGGGGGCGTCGCGTAGCGCCCATGTGACGCCTCTCCTGCGCGAGCTGCATTGGTTGCCGATGGCTCTCCGGGTTCGCTTTAAGGTTCTAGTTTTGACCTTTAGGGCGACCCATGGCATGGGACCAGGTTACCTTCAGGACCACATTCTGCCAACGTTCTCCAACAGGCCGGTGCGTTCCCACAGGGAGGGTCTGCTCCGGGTGCTGTCGGCCGCTATGTGTCATCTGGCGGCGCCAAGGAGTAGGGCCTTCTCTGTGGGTGCCCCCGCCCTCTGGAATACTCTGCCACCGGAACTTCGTACCGGCACGGACCTGAGGGCCTTCAGGCGCGCGTTAAAGACCTGGCTCTTTGAGCAGGCCGGCCTGGGCTGAGATAATGATTTTAAATTTGATCTCCATTTTTAACTTTAAATTGGGTTTTTAAGGGTGGGGGGGGGTTTTCCTAATTTTAGTCTGCAGCTGATTTAAATATTTAATACTTTTTAACTTTTGTATTTTGTGGGGTTTAGATGAGCTGTTCACCGCCCTGAGTCCCTTGGGAGAAGGGCGGTATATAAATGTAATTAATAAATAAATAAATAAATAAATAAATAACAGGTAGATAAAGCTTAATGAGGCAGGCCTCATTAAGTGACCACCACTGGTACCAATAACTATTGCTAAGGACTGCAATCACTAAGTGGAAAAATCACATGACTGAAAAAAGTTTACAATCTCACTTCCCATTCAGTCCTTAAGCAAATCATCACATGACTGTGACTTATAATCCCACTTCTTCTGCCTGCTCTATTAACTCCACTTGTCACACACACAAATGATGATCATATAACCGTGGGATGCTGAAATTGTCGTAAATGTGAAGATTGGTTGGAAAGCTTCTTTTTTTACATTGTCATAACTTTGAATGTTTCTAAATGATGCAGTTAGTAAGAACTACCTGTAAGGAAAATATGCTAACACGAGCCCTTATGTGCAATTTAGCCTTTACGTCATGATAATGTTCTCTACCATCCCAATGAAAAAGAGTAGAAATGATCATCTGCCTATCATTTTTTTCCTCCCAAATAATTGATTTTCTATTGCAATTCCAGAACAGATCTAAATTTTCCTCTGGGTAAGGAATGTGATCAGGAATGCTTTCAATTCTTTTGATTCCCTACTTGCATATCCCTTGTTCCCAAACATTCTCCTAGTTCCAGAGCTCTGATCACAGGAAAGAAGGGCTGTACGTTTTTTCATGGCACCTGGGAAAGGAAATAATTCTTGATCTTAAAGGAGAAACTCTAATATGTTGTATTCCGTCAGGGTTCCTATCCCAAGGATTGCAACCTAAAACATAAAATTTATAAGGCATATCTGAGGCCATACTGCACTGCAAAATCAGCACATGTGCAAAATCCAAAGGAAATTTGTATTCCAATGTGTAGGAAGTTGCACAGAATAACAGAGTGGGAAGGAAACTTCTTTCTAGTCCAAACTGCTGCTCAAGCAGGAAACCTTACACCATTTCAGACAAGTGGTTGTCCAATCTCTTTTTTAAATCTCCATTGTTGGAGCACCCATAACTTCATTGCAACAAATATAGACACAGCATTGAGAGAACTACATACGATTTCAATGTTTGGCATATGTAATTGCATAATGATCTATAAACAAAATAAAAAATAAACATATATATTCAAAAATGCTTATAATGAATGTCAAATAAATAATTTGAATTTGTGTTTGGAAATTATGGAAACCACTGGTGGCAAATTGAGTATATAAAAACATTGAACTTCAGTCATCCATGATTTTTAATCTATCATACTGAATGTTATTAGGCTAAAGAGATTCTGAGTTATTTTAATCACTCTGATTTCTTTTGATCTTAATAGTATTTTTCAACAATTTTCAAATTATTTTCACCTAATGATAAACTTCTATAATAAGTTTTCCTAAAATGGCAAGCTCAAATATATTGGAAATGCAGGACCCAAATTCCAGGACCAAATATGGCTAAAGGCCAACACAACTTGGAAATGTCCATACAATTTGTTTAAATACAACCCATTTGATGAAGGTATACAGTTTATACAAATAATGTTGTTTCTGTCTGTCTGTTTTGAAACTTATTTTATTTCCAGTTGAAAAAGTTCAAGTCATTAGTTATTTGGATTTTTCCCATTTAACAATAATAGTTGAAATCTGGGGGTTATATTTTTTCAAAATCAGATACCACTGCTATTTTTTCTACAAAAATCCTTCAATGAAAACAATGCAAAATATGTCAAAGTTTATTTTATATTATTGTGCTGTTGTATGCCCTGAAACTGTTTAAATGGTGAGCTAGACATTTCTTTCTGGATTAATTAGAAGCAATAATATAAATATTCCATGAATTCAGCATTTTGTAAATGTTACTCTTAATAACCATGACATTTGCTTATTAAGCTTGTTTTATGGAACCCTCATGCTTTTTCACAGGGTCCATTTCTTCTTGCTTTTTAGGAACCAGCAGTCTCTCCTGGGCAGACCATGTTTTGTCCTAAAATTTAACTTTAGGGCAGGTATGAACTTCTGGTCCTTCTCCAGTTGCTGGACTTCAGTTTCCTTCAGCTCCAGGAAACACAGACAGCAGGAAGAAGTGATTGGCATTGTAACTGAACAACACTTAAATGTTGGAATGTAAATATCTGCATTTCTGAAGATAGATGGGAAGCCTCCTGGAAAGATTTAGTGACATAATTGTTATGGGGAAACAAGAAGCTTGCTCTAGGAGGCTAACTCTGTCCTCTGGAGATGATTTGGGCAGAGTTTTTGGAGGGTTAAGAATGTGGAATGTGTTATTACTGGGTTCCATGTTGTATAATCTTTGGAAGTGAATGCTGGGATGATGGATCCATTATTCACATTTTAGTTGATTCTGCATTGGGAACATAGGAGTTGATCCCTATCAGTTTGTCTGCTTTGTTAGATTTAAGGGCCCCCCATCATTGCTGAGGATGATCTTGTCTTGCTCTTAGGTAGCATTTTGGACGCGTCTAGCTAAGCCCAAAATGTTAAGGCCTGAAACAGATTAGGCACTTATTTCAAAAGCTGTTAGTGTGTCTCCATCTTGCTCTTCCCCCAGTTGAACAACCTGCTCTCCCACCTCCAAGAAGGTGTATTAGTCTGAGTTGTTTGAACTAATCTTTAGGAGTCAGAATACTTCTATGATTTTTAAATGTTGCATATGTGCCCCTCTCCATAACAATTATATCACTAAATGTTTTCTGGAGGCTTGCCATCTGTCTGAAGAAATGATGATCTTTATATTACAGCATTTAAATGTCGTTCCATTACATCACTCCTTCCTGTTGCCTGTGTTTTCTGGAGCTAAAGGATCCAGCAACTGCAGAAAGACCAGAAATTCATACCTATCCTAAAGTTCAATTTTATAGAGATACCTATGTGAGGAGAGGATTATCCCAGTCCAGATATATAGCAATTGGATATCCACATTCCCCGGAATGGATGATGTTACCTAATCAGGTAATAAGCAAATAACCAAGCTCAGACAGCACCAAGAACTCCATACATGATATATTCAGTGTTTTAGAGAAATTACTGTATACGTTAATTTAAAAATAATGAAAGAAATATGAATTACTCCTCTCTTTTCTTTCCATGTTCACAAAAAAAGTTCTCTCTTTCTCTCTCTCTCTCTCTCTCTCACACACACACACACACACACACACACCCTTTCTAATACATGAGAGGATTTATTACAAATGTGACACAGAAATGGCTTCTTTATTAACCACATTCCAGAAGAGGCAGCTTTTATTTGCCTAAATTTAACATCCACCTAACCAACCCATCACCACGAAGGTCATGCATTCCTATTAGACTGCATTATTATTATGCCCTAACCTTGTGCTTTCTGTCCATTGAGCCCACCCCTAGCCCTTCCTTGATGTTTCATCTCCTTCATCACTTGTTCACATTTCTTTGGTGATTGTGACAGTTGCTAAACATAACTTTTCATGAAAGGCCAAGATCAAGAGGACCAGCTGAAGTGTGACTTAAAAGTAGAAGCATGTAGTCCGTCCCTGATCTTCTGCCCTGTTGAAGACCAAGTTTGTTTGTTTTAACTTGACAAGGATCCATCCAGCATGTTCATATCTTGGAAATCATCACATGAGAAAAGAGGATGTTTTAGCCCTAGTAACTCTGGACTGAATTCCATTAACACTGTTATTCGTAGTATTTATAATCTAATGCACAGTTAATGAAAGAAACCCAAAGGAAGGATGCAGACAATTTCCAGGGAAAAGGATACAATCTTATGTTTTCTGTTACATAAATCCATCTAAAAGTCTTCAACTCTTTAGAATCTTAAATAGCATTAAGATTAGGTGAACAGCCCTGTAATAACAGGATTACCAGGACATTAATAGTGAACAAAAAGAAAACATCTCAGCATAAATACAACTGAAGACTTGGGCAAAAATGTATATTATAATCTCCTGTTAAACATTTATAAGATTCAGCACCAACTGAGGGAGGATTCTATCCTTGAGAGCAAAATACAATGCAGCTACATTGGTTCAATGTTTCTTGTCATGTCTTTAAAATAGGAGTAGCCTCATCATTTGTAACTGGGACTGAAGAATAATATGAGGCTATGAGAGATTAGCTTCAAACAAACAAAGAACCACCAGTTTGTTCCTTCCTATAAGAGTGAAGCCGTGACTGAGAACAATTGACAGGGAAATCCTAGTTCTGACATTATTCCAGAGACAAAATCCCTGATGATTATGTTCCACATAACTAGGAAATTTTCTTCATTGAAATCTTTCCCAACAGGAGATAAGTTATACAGCCTGTCCACATTCTCTAGTGATGCAACTCAGCCAAATTTCTCCAACTTCAATGGAACCTCAACAATTTACAGCAGCTTGGACATTGGCCCAAGCAAACCAGCCGAAGAAGGGGGTTACTATATATTGTCCAAAAAGTGGTGCCTAATCACTATCAAGACATTGTCGTTGGCCTCCCCACGCAACTTTATTTCCAATAGAAAGCTTACATTTCCATAACAATTTTATGTGTTTCTAAAATGTGTCATTTAAATATGTCCATGGGGAACTAGACTTCCATCCCATTATTTCTACGGAGACTATTCTAATCTCTGAATAAAGAGGATGATATTTCATATTAATCAGATGTTATGTTCCATAAGAAATTAAGTGCATACCTAAGAGCAAAGCAGTGACATGATGAATGCATCAGTGCAGGAAGCAAATGGCAGAGGGAGCTTAAATGTTATTGTTCAATCTTGGCTTGCAAGAGAACAACATTGGTGCCTTGCAAAGGCTGGCCCCAGCTTCCCCAAAAAATGATTTGAAAACTTAATAGCATTGAACCAACTTGAAAATAATGTGATAGAAGCCTTTGGTAGACCCTATATTGGTTCAATTGTTGCACTGATGTAGGTATTTAATGGGCTGTAAGAATCACCTTAAAAAATAGGAGGAAGAGTTGCAACTAAGACATTGGTCAGAAAAGAGAAATCTGAGGCCAAAGCAGGATCTTCTATCTCAGTGTTTTTCAACCTTGGTGGTTTGAAGATGTGTGGACTTCAACTCCCAGAATTCCTCAGCCAGCATCTGACTAGAAAGAGAGTAAAATATTTTCAGGGACTGGTATCCGGTCTCTGAAATAAACCAGACTTGGAAATCAAAGTTATGAAAAGTAAACTACTTTTATTATAAAGTAACAAAATCTTGCAAATTTGAAAGTGCCTCCCCTCTGCCTTTATTCTAAAGAGAACTAGGGAGGATCAAATGTGAGGTGCTTCTTCAAACTACATGCCAGATTTGAACTCAGATTTCTCTTATCTAATTGTTGTTTCAGCTCTTCTCCTGTTTGTCAAGGTTATTCTCACAACCAATTACAATGTATATTTGCAGATTATTTATAGATACATAGTCATGTTGGGCAAAGCCAAATGGTATAAGTGGAATTCTTTTCTCAGTATTAATTACATGTGTGGGTGTATGTGTATTATACCCAAATCATCCAATCTGTTTCTTTAGGCTATGCAAGTTTTGGATTCAAACTCCCAAAAGTGCTTCTGAAGATGCAGAAGAATGGATATAGTTAGTATCTGCATCACCTTAGCTATTTATTTTCTTGATGGTACCTCCTGGATTTTGCGTGCTTGTATTTCCAGGCAGGTCCATAAGCTATTATCTTTAGATTCAAGACTATT
The DNA here is from genome assembly GCA_023653725.1 of Bungarus multicinctus. Classification (NCBI taxonomy): domain Eukaryota; kingdom Metazoa; phylum Chordata; class Lepidosauria; order Squamata; family Elapidae; genus Bungarus; species Bungarus multicinctus. The sequence goes on along the minus strand of CM042846.1, from coordinate 74,762,437 downwards.
TATAAACTGAACTTTGCAAACTTGAGTAGTTTAGTTACCAAAGGCAAAGATATCCTCCAATGATAGAGATATACAGTAGTCAAGATGCTGATGAAGCTGGAAGCTAGATGCATCAAGAGAAAAAATATGCCAAAGAAATTAGCTTTTATTATATTATGAAGCTCCTTCATAATATAAAGCTGCTGGTCAGGTCTTCCAAAAGACCTCATACTTCTTCATGGAGTGAAGTACTGATTATGATCATCTTCCAAAACCTTATTCAAGATTCTGCCAGAAAGGAAGACATAGTTGGTGGTAAACAGACTGTTTTCAAAGGTAGCTCCTCAGTTTTGCTACCCTTTCCTGAGAAAAGTTAGTGTCTCCCTACTTTTTGAATGGTTCATCAATTTTAATTTCACCAGGATTTTGAGCTCTTTTAAATTATGTAATTCCTTTATTCATTGTGGCATTTTAGTGATTGTTTTTAGTTGTTAGTGTAAGATGCATCTCTGATAATCAACTGGCATGGTATAGGAATTTTAACAGAAGCAGGTAAGAATCACAAATCAGCACAATTTCCTACCTGATGAATGCTTGATCACCCCTATCCCCCCCTAAAAAAAAAACCCTTTGCATCCACATTTCCATCTATGTCTCAGGCACACTCACAAGTACTTAGCCTGTCTTTAATTAAACATCTCCCCACTATTGTTTTTTCAGTTGCTTCCAGGAACTGCTCTAATGTGGACAAATAACAATTAGCATATGAAAAAAATACAGCAAATAGTCATCAAAGAAAACCTTAAAGACACTCTTTCACACAGTTGGTGGGTATGCTTGTCTACATATGAATGTGAGCCAAATATGGCTGTTCATTTGACATTCCTGCAAACAAGGAGGGGGAAATTGACTTAATGTGATGAACCAATGAAACTTTTCTGAACACTACTGTCACTTTTTCCCCCAACCGTCTTTAACAAATAAGAAATAAGTCCACAGTGATACATGGAAAAGAAGCTCCTACAGCTTGTCATTTCCTGGTATCAATGTATTAAATTAATACTTAATTCAGTGTAGATTTCTCTTCGATGTATTACATCGTTTGCTGCTTCATGATGGTTTTGTCTTGTAGTAATATTTTTGGGATTGATTTGACAATATAAATTGTGGTATCATATTCCATAAGTATTTTTTTCAGAATTTTAAGGAGCTTTGTACATGAATTGCAGTAGTTATATACAGTATCTTTGGAACAAAAGGAAAATAATATCTGAGATTGACAATACCACTAAAGTGCTTTATTTTCTCCTTCCCTTTTACTTCTAAATGCATTAGGTTGATTAACTGACTGGCTGATTGACTGATTAATTTTTGATATGGCAAACAGCCCAGCAGCCTTCATCCCCGATCATCATGATGAAATATTATTCTAAACAGTTTGAACAAACACCAAGGTTGCAACAAAATAAGAAAACAGGAAGAGTTGAAAAACTGGAAATAAGGAAAAGAAGCTTGTTGCTTATCTTTTGATTAAAGACCTCCTTTCCTTTCTAAAAATGCCATAGTGTTGAAAATTGCAAATAATAATAATAATGGTGGACCATATTTTTATGGGATGAAAATATGAAAGAGAGAATTGTTTATTCTCTGAGTATCAATCTACACTGGAGTTTTTCAGGGAGACAAAGAAAGCCATCCTCAAGCTTCTTTTGAGATTCAACTCTGTTGTGTTGATTACTCAGAAATGTCATTCAACACACTAGCCAAACTCTAAATATAAAGGGATCATGTCCATCTTGACTTGGTCTCTAGCTATCATGGATTCAATTTTTGTAATTCTGTCACCTGGTATGGTTGACTGGTAGATGGGTATTAACCTTCTAGAACACACTAAGATAGATTTGTAAAGAATGCTGAGAGCTGGTGTATGAGGAATCAATCAGGTTACAATTATAAAAGTCTTGAACATTAGGTTTCTATATGAAAGAGACAAAATCCTGCATGTATGAAAAAGAAAAAGGGGGAATAACTCTGTGATCTATGGTGATATTTGCTAAATGAGTTATTTTTAGTTGCTGTTTTGAATTGTTTTTTTTTTTTATTTGATTTGATTTGTCAATCGCTTACAAGATAATAGGTATAAGTATAAACATGAGTAAGAATACAGAAAATAGGTATGAATAAATGGGGACAATAGGACAGGGATGGGAGGCATGATGGTGCACTTATGCACACCCCTTACAGACCTCTTAGGAGGTCAATAATGGATAGTTTGAGGTTGAAGGAATGGGGGGTCAGAGGATGTAACAATAGAGTCAGGTAGTGCATTCCAGGCAAAATTGCAAAAATGCAATTTTGGAGTAGGCTAATATTAAGTAGAGCAAAACATCACTAATGTTCAGTTTTACCCAAAGGTGCTTTTTCAGAAGTCAACTGGACTTTCTTGTTGCTTTTTTCTTTGTTGATACTTCACTTGTCATCCAAGAAGATTCTTCAGTTCAGAGCTGAAGAAGTTTCTTGGATGGAAAGCGAAACATCTTCAAAGAAAAACCAAGAAAGACCAGTTGATTCCTGAAAAAGCACCTTTGGGACATGACTGGTGACTGAAAATTTCTACAGACCTTTAACTATGCAATTTGGGGTGAACACCCTATGAATGTTGTGTAATATGAATGGATTTCCAGAAAAAAATGCAGATTAGCTCTATTCAGGTGACTCTGAAGACACAGATAAACCCCCAAATGCTTCAATAACCCTCTAAAAGGGTGCAATTGGCCAGCTATCTGCAAGGAATGTAAATCCTTCCATTCCCCACCATCCAGTCAGAACTTAAGAAGCTTCTTGGATGAGAAGGGAAATGTCTTCGAAGAAAAAACAAGAAAGTCCAGTTGCCTCCTGAAAAAGCATCTTTGGGACAAACATGACCTGGATGACTCAGAATCTCTACAGACACTTAGTTTACTTACTCTCAAGGACAATTCTAGTAAAAGTGTTACATCTTTCACTATTTGACTCTGTTGTTACACATATTATCACAAACACTCTGAGAGGAGTTCCCCTATATCCCTAACCACCTCCATTCTCTAGTATGCAATTTCAAGTATATAATATTGAAGTCTAATAATATATTAAATTGTACATTACAAATGCTAGAACTCTTTTTATTTTAGTGTTAATTTTCAAAACCAGGAATGGTCCTTAGATCACATTCTGCCAATATGTCGCCATTTCTAAAGGTAAGTTGACATGAGCCTACCATGAATGGCCTAGAAGATCCTAAAAAACAGGTGTCAAACTCACAGCATCATGTTGCAATCACGTGATGTTTCACAACGTTTTCTCTTCACAGACTGGGGTGAGCATGACCTGCATGTGATGCATTCAGCCCATGGGCCACCAGTTTGACACCCCTGTCCTAATAAATTTCAGGCAGAAGACTTTAGAAAAGAATAAGTCACCATGAGTAAAACAGAGATCAATCTACAACAAAGTGTTATATCGGCAGTCTTGCCCAGACATACAAATAGATATTAGATGGATATAAAATTGAATAGTGTTATTCTATTTAATAAAGATCATCCAATTGTCTGCATTTAAATTAAACCCTGGGGGTTGCAACATGTGATTTCACTGCAGGATATTATTGTGCAAGCTGATTCCTTAAAGTTTTATAGGAAATGGCATTGCCCCAATATAATATGGCTGAGATTTAAGGATGTGAAAAATTGTGTTCTATTGGAAACACTCCAGAATATAGTATTAAAACATTTATTTTTCTTTTTAACTGGAACCTGGAAGGCTAGGCTTTTCAGAGTAGATATCATGGAGTTATCAAGATTCATAATCCATGTTTTTCTTTTATGGACTAGGATTATATGTTTTTGAAAGCATTTGACATATTTTTTTATTTATTACAGTTTAATTCAGCATTATTTCTTATTTTAAGTTTAACCTTCCTCAAGAATGCTTAGGGCTGATACATATTGTTCTATCCCACTTCAGTAATATTCTTATTTAATAAGATTTATACTGAAAGTTGCATTGAGAGAAAATGATTTGACACATCAGCCAATGAATCCTGGGATGGAAGGATTGAACTCTTTAGTGATTGATTGATTGATGATTCATTGATGGTCAAGTGAATATATTTGTATCCTCTGTGTCACCCAAGATATTGAGGAGAAATAGAGAGGATGAATACAATCATAACTTCCCCCAAACTTTGTAACATTAAGATGTCCAAGAATACATCAAAATTTATTAACTAGATATTAAACTAAGTCTTCTTGGCTCTTATTCAACACATTGTTTACTCATCCACACAAGGGTCTGAGATGTTCAGCTAATTATATTTCTAAAGTTCTTCAAATTTTTAGTGTTATCAGGCAATGAAAGATGTTCCTCACTGTGATGTTGCCTCTGCTGTTTTCCCACAGAACAACCATTCCTAGGTGATTTTTAATCTCTCCATGTGCTGACAGACAGCCATTTTCAACAGGATTAAATCAGTGAACATGATGCAGCCCAATAGAAATTGATGGATTCCTATAACGCAAGTGCTTCTGGAAAAATTAGTTGTGATAGATTTTTTTACTAATCCCTACATTCTCATAGGCATCATTATTAATAATAAAAATAATTAAAATATCTGTCTGCTGCTCAAAAATAAAATTGGTAATAAAATATAACACCTTTACAGTGCCAGTGTTCACTAGCTAAATGTTATCACTTATAGCTATATCATTAGAATAATTATTTTCAGTCTTAAAGCCAAGAAGATAATACTAAAATTCCAAAACTTAAAAAATAATAAAAGTAATGGATAATGGATTGCAGATTTTCCATGTCGAAACTTCTGTTAACAGAACGTTTTTAATCACATCATAAAATTGTACACCAACCAAAGCAACTTTCTTTTAGTCTATTCTTGGATGGAAAAATGATGGACCAAAAACTAGGATTATATTAAGACTATAAATTTCAGCATTTCCAGCAATTTTGAGAGATATAGACCAATACATCAGGGGCGGGGGGGCTGATTTGAGGAAAGCTGCAATAAACATAAACATTGTATAAAGTCAGAAAATCTTAAAAAGATTTTTGAGCGTTGTTTCAAAAAGAATGGAATGGTATTTTCTAATGGTCACCCAAATAAAGAGATTTGTTAATGTTTGACATTCTGAAACTGATCCAAAGGGGGTCAGGAAGAAAGAGAGAGGAAGAGGGGGAAGTGGAGAGGGGGAGGGGGAGAGGAAGGGGGGTAGGAGAAGAGAGGGAGGGCGAAAGGGAGGGGAGAGAATATTTATAATAGACTAAATAATTTGATTGTTCAACTGAATGTTTGATTTTTATTGCTTTTCTGATGAAAAAGGAAGATGTATTTTCCTTATCTATTTTCTATTTTCTCCAAAGGAGCTACAGCTGGACTTCTCATAATCCACATGGGCATAAATGATAGGTGCATGAGATATTCTGCTTCAAATATGGGATTTTACTTGTGTTGTCTTGGTGGTACTCAAGGCAAAACAAGAATCCATAATCTGTCCTGACTCTATTGTCAACTGCTAATCAAATGCAATGAATTCCTGTTCTGTCTTATTATTTGGCATACTGCCACACAGTGACAGACATGCAACACTGCAACCTGACTGAAAAAAGTTACATAGTTGTTTGCTTAAGAACAAAGTTTAACCAAGTTTTTATCCGGTAAGGAACAAAACATTGTCAACCATCTCCAACAACAAAATGAAGAAGCATTCAGTTAAACAGACTGGAGAAGGAAATACAAGTAAGTCCAATTTACTTTTCTTCATTATATAGCATTAGAATGAAGTTGCATATTCCTGCTTATTTTCACACAAAGCAAACAAACAGGAACCACAAAGGGTTTATGGAGTGCATGGGAAACTAAAATCAACATTTAACTTTGGCTGTCCAGTATTCTACATTTGATCTATAAATGACTTCTAGTAAGCTTACAAAACGTTTGGAGTTACCTTGAAGCAAGGTTTCCTAAATACTAAGTCTATGTATCACAGGTTTACACTATTCAGGAGCATGCTTTACCTAAGGATAATGAAAAATACTGCCTTCAGTATTATACAAATTAGCCTTGGAATACAATCAAATGAACTCACTGAGACTTGCTTCTAAGCAAATATCCATAAGATGAAATGACAATTTCCAGAATCAGAAAAAGAAGAAGAGAAAAATGTAACCTCTGCCTGAATTTTGATTGATTCATTGATTCATTCATTCATTCATTCATCCATCCATTCATATATTCATTCATTCATTTTAACTTTCAAGTGAGGGTTAACCCATGGCAACTATCAGGACGTTATCCCTATTCTTAGCAAGGTTTTTGCTATAGGAGAATAACAACCATGCTTCTCGGAAACGATCACCACAAGTGGACAGTTTAGACTTTACAGTTTGAGGTGCTTTTTAATGTCATTTTCTTGAGATTTATTTATTTTGCTTTAGTATGCCCACTCGTGTATCATGCACAGCAGCATATCATAGTGCTGAATGTTAATTAAGCTGCTTCTACTTAGCTCTTTTTGAAACAAATGTGGCTGTGTGGGTAATGGGTGGCATTTCATTTCATGAATAATATCTAGCAGAAACTTCACCCATTATTCATTCATTACAAGATAATGAAAGGTGCCAGGTAGTCCCTCCCCCAAAAGAGGCTGGTTTGATATAGTGATTTAAGAAATTAGGAGACCATGACTTCTAGTCCCACCTCAAGCATACAATCAGCTGGGGGTCCTTTGGCCAGTTATTCTCTCACACCCCTAGGAATCAGGAAATGGAAAACTAACAAAATGAAATTCAATGTAGAGAAGAAGTAAAGTCTTACACTTAGGCAAGAAACACCAAAAGTACACATATAGACTGGGTGAAACCAGGCTTAATAGCAGTAACTGTGAGATGGAACTTGGAATCTTAGTGAACAACCAGTTAAACATGAACCAACAGTGTGCGGCAGCAGCCAAAAAAACCAATGCAATCCTAAATTGTATTAGCAGAGGGATACAATCAAGATCAATTGAGGTACTAATACCACTCTATAAAGCCTTAGTAAGACCACACCTAGAGTACAGCACCCAGTTTTGGTCACCACACTATAAAAAAGATGTTGAGACTCTAGAAAAAGTACAGAGAAGAACAACCAGGATGATTGTAAAGGATGTACAGGATGACTGGAGGCTAAAACATACAATGAACAGTTGCAGGAACTGGGCATGGTTAGTCTAATGCAGAGAAGGACCAAGGGAGTCATGATAGCAGTCTTTCAATATTTAAGGGGCTGCCACAGAGAGGAAGGGGTCAAGCTATTTTCCAAAGCAGCTGAAGGCCAAACAAGGAATAATGGATGAAAACTGAACAAGAAGAAATTCAACCTGGAAATAAGGAGAAATTTTCTGACAGTGAGAACAATCAATGGAATAGCTTGCCTTCAGAAGTTGTGGGAGCTTCATCACTGGAAGCTTTCAAGAAAAGACTGGACTGCTATCTGTCAAAAATGGTGTAGGGTCTGCTTGGGCTGGGGGTTGGACTAAGTGACCTACACGGTCCCTTCCAACTCTGTTAATCTGTATCTGCATCTACCACTTCCAAAACACCTTGGCAACAAAACTGCAGACTAGTTCAGGCAGTCACCAGAAGTCAAAAACTGACTTGACACATGCAATAGGTTTCAAATATGCTAAGTAAGACCAGCATATATAATAAGACACTATCTTGATGGTGTAGAAGTATTCATTTATTTAGTTTAGTTTAGTTTGTCAAGCATGTATGAGAAAACAAGTATAAGTATGAACATAACACATAAATATATAAGTATAATCAGGTATAAGTATATACATAATAAATGAGTACGAATAAATGGGAACAGTTGGACAGGGACGGTAGGCATGCTGGTGCGCTACGAGTACTTGTAGAATAACAGTACTCTACAAGTAGAACAGCCGAAGAAAAAGCAAAGAGATATCCAAAAGAGATTGAAAAAGCACCCAGACTTACACAATTCTTTTTATAGCCTGTTTCACACTCATGAGAAAACTCTGATTTCTACCAGGATCATCCTCTAAAATCAGATATGTATTTCTGGATCACAATTTACAAAATCTGGATATCTTTTCCTTACTAGTCTGCTTCATGGGGACAAAGATTTCTCAAAGTGATCTTCAGAAATTGCAGAATGTGAAATGTATGCACCAGCAGAGGATCTGAATACTTAGAACAGTAATGGAAAATTTAAAGCTTCAGTACAAACCAATCCAAAGTCAATGCATTGTTTGGCATCCTCTGCATTTATGTAAATATTAGAAAATGGAAAGCTGCATAATTGAAAGTAGCTGTTACATTCTTTATCATTAAGAAATGTCAATGTTGGAATGAGTCTGTGATGAAGGTCTTGGATTGGATTGTGCCTATGTGGACTTTCGGCGATTGTGAATCTAACAGTGTGCCCCATTTTGCAGGGGAATTCCAGGAGATCAAATTAGACAACTGAGACTGAAAGTCTCACTGGAAAAAAAAAAAAAGCTTAAACATGAAACTGATTGAGCTCAGCTTCATCCTTAGGACTTATTAGGACTGTATTAGACCCAGAGGTGGTATTCAGCAGATTCTGAACAGTTCTGGAGAACCAGTAGTGGAAATTTTGAATAGTTCAGAGAACTGGCAAATACCACCTCTGTCTGGCCCTGCCCTCATCTATTCTCTGCCTCCAGAGTCCCAGCCGATCAGCTGGGTCTTCTTTTGTTGCCCTGCATAGGAGAAGGGAGCTGAAAAGCAGGTTAGTGGTGTGGGGAGGGAATGGGATTTTGCAGTAACTTTCCCCCAGGAGTGCGGTCGGAATGGAGATTTCACGGTATCCTTCCCCTGCCATGCCCACCAAGCCATGCCCACAGAACCGGTAGTAAAAATAGTTGAATCCCACCACTGATTAGAACTTAACTTTCAGATATAAAGAATGGTAAACAACGTTTACTTTTCCACTCTTGTTTAGTTTACAGATAGCCAATGAGCAGTTCTGGTTCAAAGGATTAGGTCCCTTTAATGTAAAGAGAGGTTGTGTGATCCCTTGATGACTATTCTAGACCTCTGCAGACAAAATCACTTGACTTTGCTCTGAATTGTATTCTGACAGAGCAGATCCTATAGAAGTAAGAAATACACATTTAGACTCACTTTGTGAAGGATTATTGCAATGTGCTCTACATGAAATTGCCCCTGAGGATCACATGGAAGGTACAACTGGTCCAACATGCAGGAACATGTGCAATTCTGAGTGCCCCTTGGTTTGTTAACATTACATCACTTGTGCTCAAGGTACACTGGCTCCTGGTTTCTTTCCAAGTAAATTCAAGGTACCAGATATCATTTTTAAAGCCCTCAATGGCATGGGTTCTTGTTATTTGTGGAGTCACCTTCAACTGAAGTTATCTGCCCATCCCACCAGTTGGACAGGATGGGCCTACTCTAGATCTACAGATAACAGATAATTGGAAGGGACCTTGTAGTTGGAAGGGACCTTATAGGTCATCTAGTCCAACCCCCCGCCCAAGTGGGAGACCCTACACCATTTCTGACAAATGACAGTCCAATTTCTTCTTGAAAGTCTCAAGTGATGAAGCTCCCACAAGCTGTTCCATAGGTTGATTGTTCTCACTGTCAGAAAGTTTCTCCTTATTTCCAGGTTAAATCTCTCCTTGTTCAGTTTCCATCCATTATTCCTTGTCTGGCCTATAGCTGCTTTAGAAAATAGCTTGATCCCTTCCTCTCTGTGGCAGCCCCTCAAATATTGGAAGACTGCTATCATGTCTCCTCTGGTCTTTCTCTTCACTAGACTAGCCATGCCCAGTTCCTGTAACCATTTTTATATGTTTTAGCCTCCAGTCCCCTAATCATCCTAGTTGCACTTCTCTGTACTTTTTCTAGAGTCTCAACATCTTTTTTATAGTGTGGTGGCCAAAACTGGATGCAGTACTCTAGGTGTGGTCATCCAGTTTTGGATGCAGTACTCTAGGTGTGGTCTTACTAAGGCTTTATAGAGTGGTATTAGTATGTCACTTGATCTAGATCTCCTCCCTTAAATGCTGTCATCTAGTGGGACCCTAGAGATATGCCTATGTTCAGTGGTGGGATTCAACTTTTTTTACTACTAGTTCTGTGGATGTGGCTTGGTGGGCGTGGCAGGGGAAGGATACTGTGAAATCTCCAGAATCAGAGGTGGTATTTGCCAGTTCTCCAAACTACTCAAAATTTCTGCTACTGGTTCTCCAGAACTGGTCAGAACCTCCTGAATATCAACTCTGCCTATATCGTAGTTTCTCTGGCCATTTGAACAGTTTACTACCAGAAGTATGGAAGTCCCCTTCCCTTTGAGCCTTTCAGAAGGCCATGAAGACCTGGATTTTCTCCCAAACATTAGGCTAGGATGGGGAGCAGCCAACAATGTGGAACTACTGATGCTAAGTCACCACAGTGAGGAGTATGCTGATTTGTGCACGGGTGACATTGTTGTTTTATTGCTGTTTTATTGGTTTTGTTGTTTGTTGTTGTGACCACCTAGACTTACATCATGTAAGTTTGATAAATAAATAAAACCATAAGATTCACTAGAAGCATGGGAAGTACATCAATGAGGAGATAAACAGTGAAAAACAATGTTTTCACACATACTGTTAGGCCACTGTGCCAGTAAGTACAAGAACAATAGATTTTCACCCATGAGAGTTTCACTCTTTTATTATTTAAGAAAATGTTCTGCTAACCTAGGTATAGGTGAGACTCATCTGTCCAAAATCCCAAAGAAAATCAAGTTAAATAAGTATAAACCACCATCCAAAAGTTTCTGTGAGACTGAAGCGTCATTGCCTAAGGTAGGCTGCCTTGTTCAATGACTGAATATTTCTTCAGCAACTTTGAATATAAGAAGCAGAAAGAACAAACTTCTTACTTCTTACTTTTTCAGATAAAATGGAAGCCTCTAGGTGTCAGTATAAGACTGAAAATAAAGAGAAATTTGCAGGTTTTTTCCCTTTCTAAATGCCTACAAATGGGAATAATAAACATCATAATTGTGGGATTAAAGCTATAAATTGAGCTTCTGGACAGATGTGTTGGGAACAAGCGATAAATAGCATGGATTTAAAGATACATTTTTAAAACAATAGCTTTTCAGTCAACGGCTGTCATTCTGGAACCCTAGAGGATTTTCTTCACTGAAATCATAACCTAAGATCATATTTTAATTTTGAAGAATTTCACTCTGTCAAAAACCAACACTTGTTCTGCAGTGTCAGCTTGTTTTATAATGGAAGGAAATAAGCAATTTTGTCTTTTTGAGATTGGCCTACTGTTGTGATGTGACAAATTTTTATTTATTGAATTTATATTGCCGCCTATTAGCCCATGGCAACTCAAGGCAGCTTACAGAATGTAAAACCATATTTAAAATAAAAAATAAAAAACAATAAAAACTAACAAAAAGAATCAAATAAATTAATAAAGTACAATAGAACAAAATCAGTAAATAAATAAATAAATAAATGAATAAATGAAAAATCACCTCAACTCCCACCCCTCGCCCGATGACAGCAGATCACACAAGGCAGGTTCCCCAGGCCCGCTGGCAGAACCAGGTCTTCAGCACCTTCTGGAAGAGTGCTAGAGTGGGGGCCATTCTAATCTCTGGGGGAATGATATTCCAGAGAAAGGGAGCCACCATGGAGAAGGCCCTTTCTTCTGGGTCCCACAGGTATATCTCCTTTAGGCTTGGGACCTGCAACATTCCCTACCTCCCTGCTCTAATGGGTCGGGTAGATGTGACCAGCAAGAGAATGCTGTTAAGTCTCTACATTGCTCTAAAATCCTGAAGACATTTTGGGTTATCCGCCCTTCCTCACCTGAAACAATCTTATAGGTGAAGTCCCTTCAAAAATTATCCTCTTAGGTTTTATCTAAAGTATGGAAAGCTGATAGTGGGCTGGAGAGATGGCACAGTAATGAAATACAAGACGTACCTTCAGCCACTTTGTAACTAAGATAAGTGCAAGAACACTAAAAAGCCATGAGCCTTTCTTGGAGTTTCCTTCTCTCCCACCCCAAAAAAAAGGGGGCACTGCCATTCATTTGAAGCAAAAGGTTAAAAATGCAAAGAAATGTTTGGACAGGTTGAATATGCACTACAACCAATTGGTGGCAATGTGAACACAAGAAATGGCACTATCAGCCAACTTCAGTACAAACACGTCATTCATATATTCAATCATTGCTTTTCTCCAGGAGCTCTGAACACACTACCTGGTAGTAACCCTGCCAATTGCACATGTACAGCAATTTCTTCTGGATAATATAAGTTTTAGAAGAGGCAAGATGAGGAGCCAATGAAAACAATTGTGGAATTGGGTTCTAGAAAGGAGACAGCTGTCCTGTTTCCCAAAGCAAATTCAAGAAGATGCTTTACTTCAACTCTGGTGAATTTTCTTGAAGCAAAATTCCTACTTAAAAATCCACACTGCTTTGTATTGGTATACTAAATGTGTATGAAAATAAGTGCATATCAATTCTGCCCCAGTGAAGAATTTGCTATCTTATATTATCTGTTTATTTATTTTAGTTAGTCCTTTTTTTTCCTGCTACCTTCTAGTCAGTTTGTATTCCTGCTGACTGCCTGAAAAATTATCTGCAGATTTTTGGGAAGGTTTTTTTAAAGTGGTTATACCATTAACTCCTTTCTAGAGCTGAGACAGAGTGTCTAGCTAAAGTCATCCAGTTGGCTGGGTGCCTAAAGCAGGACTAGAACTCACTGTTTCTTGGTTTCTAGACCAGTGGTGGCTAACCTTTTTGGGCTCCTGTGCCAAAAATTGTGTGCACACTTGCATTCGCATGCCAGCACCCAAAAGGCAATCGCACCTCCCAAGCCCCCTGTGCATGCATGCTCAATCCCCTCCCACACCGCCCCCTTATCTGCACTATGCCTCACAGCTGATTTTTTGGCTGGTTTGAGGCCTTTTTTGGCCTTCCTTTGCAAGCTGAATTATAGGCCTGTTTCGTCACTTCCGTTATTACAGGAAGTGATGGAATGGGCCTATTATTCGTCCTGCAAAGTCTGCAGAGGGTTTTTTAAGCCTCTGGAAAGCCGAAAAAGGCCTCAAACCAGCTGAAAAATCAGTTGTGAGGTGCACGCATGTACAGTGTGGTAAGTTTGCCTGTGGCTCATGTGCCGGCACAAATGGCTCTGTGTGCCAGCTGTGTCATGCGTGCCATAGGTTCGCCATCACGATTCTAGACTAATGACTTTACCCACTACACCAAAATGTCTTTGTTTCCTAAAGCAGTTCTGATTTGATATTGATTTTACTATGTGTAGTTAGCCATCTGAGGGAAGGACGTATGGTTCTGGTGCTAGATACAACATGAATAGAGTAGCAAGAAACTGTACCAACCTATTTAATGAGTAGCATCAAGTCACTGAGCAATAGCTCCACTTCATATAACCTGATAACAATGTCAAACAATCGACACCCAATTTAGGTAATAATAATAATATCACAGAAGCAAAAGTAAGGTCTCTGCACCAATAAATCTCAAGCTGTCAATGTAGGAATTAGCATCTTCAACTCTTAGACCAGGGATGTCCAATCTTGATAACTTTAAGACTTGTGGACTTTGACTTCCAGAATCCACCAGCCAGCTGTGGTGACTGGGGAATCCTGGGAGTTGAAATCCACAAATCTAAAAGTTGCCACGGTTGGATATCCCATCTTCTTCCATGCAATGACTTCCATGCAAAGTCTTCACACACACTGAGAAGTTCCCAATTAAAAAGATATTTCAAGCAGAGCTATCAAAGAATTGTGACTGATTTAAATGCCATTCATTTCCAGGGCTTGATTGAAGCCTGTCTACTGTGTCTCTCGAACTTGTTAAAGGGGCACTGGAGTCCTAAAGGTTAACATAAAGTACAAATATCTACAAGCTATTTGCTTTCAATTAAGTTCTAAAAGGTCAGAGTAATAGAACATGCTGTCAGACTAGCACCTGAGGTAGAGTTAATACAAAAGGTCCACTGTGAGCTAAATAAAAAAAGCTCCTCAGTGGCAGTGAAGCACTTCCATTCAGCCAGCTATTTTACTGCAAAACACATATAAATTAAGATTCCAATCGCATGTCCAGGTGGTTTTATTTCCGCTCAGCTCATTGAGACATTCTCTAATTAACAAGTAAATGAAATTCCACTTTACAACTGCTATCCAATTTACCAGTAGCTCTAAAAGTCTTTTCAGTTGGAAAAAGCAAACCAGCCAAGTGAAAATATAAAAATAATGCATCAGATATATACCCTCAAAAGGTCTACGTTTATGAAAAATCTATAGGAATATGTGTCTTTCTATCTACACAGTTCCTTTTTTAAGAGAAATCATAAACTTAAATTTAATATAAAGTTAAAATAGGCAAATATTGTCTACAAAGTGAAATAAAGGCGATATTGAAGACATATTGTCTCAATTCATACATTGCATATTATTTTGGCAAAACGTGTCATTGGCTTTGGCAACCTATTTAATAATAGCTCTAAACTCTTAAACAATCAACAGGACAAGAAAAAATGCAAAACAGTTTTCTTTACATAAAATTCTTTTACATTGTTTTGACTTTTTATTGTGCATTTTCATCCAACTGTAATTTTTCAACAAATCTTAACTAAGCAACTCAAAGCTTAGCAAAATGTGTGAATCAGGCACTATGTTGTTCATTTTTTCCTGATAGAAGAAGATGTTGCAGCCAGCAAAATCATTTATACAAATAGCCTTATTTACACAAATGATGACCCTCATTTTGGCAATATAGCATCTGGATTTGTGAGTCATGAATTATTTGCTTCCAATTCTAAATATGTTGAAAAAAAATGTCCTTGAAAGAAGAGAAATAAACTTGAATACAGTAAATTCAGCTGATAAATATTTTGTTTATTGGCCAGTCAAAGCTGAACCAACTGTGCACAGCAAAATGTGTATATATAGACATAATACATTTATACAATACAGCATTTTGTACTTGGGTGGGTCAATAAAAGTATAGAGTTCTGTTTAATATTGTAACTCTAATAGAACTAAAATATCTAGGCTGGAAACATTGAGATTGAGTGAGATCAAAGAAATGCAAAAAACTAATCTTCTGTGCCTTTTCCATATTTTTGCAACACATACACTGTAATCTTAAGCCCTAAACCAGTGGTTCTTAAACAATTTGACCCCATTACTTATTTTTCCAAATAATGTGATTTTTTTTTTACTTTGCCAGTCATACCTGCTCATCTCCATTTCAAGGCCATTGAGCCAGTGCCATCCAAAAACATTTCCATGGTTATATGACAGCATGACATCATGGAGTGCTGTTATGCTGTTACCTTCCCATTAAAGTGATACCTATTAATCTAATGGCATTTGCATGTTTTCAGGACAGGAAACAGGAACTGGGTGAAGGATGGGGAACTCACCCCGTCACATGGTGCTCAGATCTTAAACTTGGTTGCTGGCTTTCCAACTGACAAACCCAGTGTCTTAACTGCTGAACCACTGCACTACCCAAAGTAAATAAATAATGCCATTATCTTCACAAAACATCACACTGTTGTTTTGCTTAATATTCAGTATTACATTCTCCCAGAGTTGTGAGTGCTCCATCACTGGAGGTTTTTCAAACATAGGCTGGACAACCATTTGATCAGGATGGTATAAGGACTCCTGCCTTGAGCAGGGAGTTGGACTAGAACAGGGGTTTGCAACCTTAAACACTCAAAGATCATTTGGATCTATTCCTCATAGAAAAGAAAACACCAGGACCCAATAATTTAACAAGCGGTGTGACTGGGTGGGCACAGCCAACTCGAGGCCACTCAATCCCATCCAGTCACCTCTGCTCTGGAATATGGAGCCTCCGTCCCCTGCCATCACCCTTACCTTCTCAGGCCAGGTGAGGAATGACGTGGAGGGGAGGGACCAGCCAATGGTGGGACCAGCCAACAGGGAGCCACAGCAGAGGGCCAAAAGAGCCACATGTAGCTCCCCTGGACTAGACAATCCCCAAAGCCCCTTTCAGCCCCTATGATTCTATGTTCTACCTATACAAAAATTCAAAACAAGTCTGCTTGATACAAACCATCATAAATTCACTTGACAAATGCTGACTAGCTAGAGAAAGGAAAGGAAGCTATTCAGAAATAACCTAAAAGTTGCAGAAGGTGAACCTGCCATATTAAAATCTATAAGGAAATACATCCATAGAAGGATACATTAAATATCAATGGATTCAGTTCCAAGATTTCTCTGACTTGCATTCTGTTCAGTGCTTTTGCTATTTTCTTGCTTGGTTGAGTTTGTTGTTGTTGTTCTCCTTCTTTTATGATGATGATGATGAACTGCACTGCAGAATTAAATAGCAAGGTTTTTTTTTAATGTTCTAAACAGAAGCAAGTCAAAAACAAAAAAAATAAGAGAACATCAAATAAAAATCTTACTCATATTAGTATAAATCTAAGCTATACTCTTGTATATGTATTAATCTATTAATCAATCATTGTTTTTAAGCAACCATGACACACCCTTCCAATATGGTTATATAAGATCAATGAATATTTAAACCAATGAATATTTAAACCAGGGGTCTCCAACCTTGGCCACTTTAAGACTAGTGGACTTCAACTCCCAGAATTCTGGGAGTTGAAGTCCACAAGTCTTAAAATGGCCAAGGTTGGAGACCTCTGATTTAAACGTTCAAGAACGGCTTTCCAAAGCAACAAAATGACCTGGTTCTACATAAAATTAGCATTGGTTGAATTACAATGACCAAAATGACAAATGCCAATGGGAAGAGAATAGCCAAGAGTGGAATTCTTGCTCCAAAGTTTTCTTTGTTAATCTGTTGCAAACAATATTAAAATGTGAAAGCATTATCATTTTATTTCAGGACTTCTGTTGTCCTGATGCTATAGGAGGCCACTTCTGGGGGCGGGGGGAGGGGGGGGGCGGGAAGGCAGGGGGAATCTCAATGCTTTCTTGTAGTCCACTACCACACACACACCAGCCTTTGGGCCCTACAATGGATTTACAGCAAGATGCAGCTTTGCATGTCTGAGAAACTTACATCTTTGGCTTATTTGGACATTTATAAATTTCATTCAATTCAGTCTTTAGTGCCAATTTCTTTTTCTAGTGTTGCTGAGGGCATGAAATGATCTGAGTTTTAAAAAAATGCACACAATTTCCCCAAGGTATAATTTTCACTCTTTTGTTTCCTCTTTTTAGGTTTTCATTATCCCATTTCTCCTTTCCTTGGTACATTCTGATATGAGTATCTTGACCTGTAAAAAAAACCCCTCAGTTAAAAAGCACACAATATATTTCAGAAATGTAGTCCTCCTTCCTTTTCAATTGCATGAGTTGGAATTCTGTGTTTCCTTGGCAACTGCTGATGACATCAAACACGATGCAGTATGGACAGAAAGGGGGAAATAATAAACAGGAGGTGGAAAATTACTAGCTAGAAAAGTCTTACAGAATTTGCTGAGGAACTGGAAGGGAACTGATAAATTGCTAACCGAAAGATCTTAAAGGGATCAAAACCCATCTTTATGAGACTTGTAATTCAAGCTCTAAAATCCTAGTTCTTTACCTAGGAAAATTCCAGGTTCTCATGCATCACATCCTGCATTATACAAGTTCACCAGGTCTTCCATCACTCTCCACGTTCTTCAGCTCTTTACTTATAAGTCTTGCTCAACTAAGCAATTATGTACCTGGGAAGTTACTGGAGCTGCAATATGTGATAGTGATCCTTCCTGGGATGGAAGCCTGGATTATGTTAGGTTTCTTTTTTGAATCTGAGGCAAAAGGTTTACCCTTTGTTAAAAGAAGTCTATGTCCCTCAAACACCTGGAATCCACCAAATTATCCACTGTGTCCCACCTCTTCCTCAGCAACCTCTTCTACAGAGGTCAAGCATTGTAGGTATAAGCTTCAAAACTCTGGACAAGTAGATGGCAGCACCTTGTTAGTGTTTTCTGGGTTTTGCTGAAACCTAACAGTTAGTTAGACATTTGTAATCCAGATTTGGTAGTTCTGTTAAAGAGTCTTTGTGGAATATTAGTCAACCTTGCCAAGCATGCAAGCTATGAGTAATTTTATATATATTATACACACACACACACACACACACACACACACACACACACACACATGACCTAGACCTTTCTTTGGTATGGATTCAAAAACAATAATAGCACTTAGACTTATATACTACTTTACAGCCCTTTCTAAGCGGTTTACAGGATCAGCATATTGCCCCAACAATCTGGGTCCTCATTTTACTGACCTCGGAAGGATGGAAGGCTGAGTCAACCTTGAGCCTGGTGAGATTTAAACTGCCAAATTGCAGGTAGCCTGCAGTCAGCAGAAGTAGTCTACAGTACTACGTTCTAATCATTGTGTCACCGAGTCTCATAAGGTAACCATCATGGAGTTTTAGCTTCTCTTCTTTATGTCTAAGAGATTTAGAAAAAGAAATAAAGCCATCCCCAAACATGGCTTAGGGATGTTTGGAACACACTGTTTTGTCCAATGTATATTGTATGTATTCAGAAGGGAGGGAGGGAAAGAGGGAGGAGGTGTTAGAAATAAGAAAATTCAAAAATAAAATGTAGATGAAGAGAATAGTATAGTAGAGCATTAAAAAGATAGTTGCTCTATAAACATTTGCTATCTTGATGTAATCCTTCTGAAAATATATTTTCTAATGCATTTACTCATTGTTAAACATGTACCTGCAATCAATTACATCCTTCTGTATCAAGTTATACCACCCCTATCTCCTTCAGGAATTGGTATGTGTCTCAAACTGTCAAGGCAATTCACATACACATTTGACATAACAAAAGACTAGAGTGATCAATTAGGAGGACAATAGGAGAAGAGATAATCAATTGAATTCTTTAATCAATTGAAGTTAGATTTTGTTTTTCAAAGCATCAGCTTAAGTTTACCAGACTTTTACTTTGCATAGGTGAATGTGTTAGCATATAATCATTATGTTGTAACAAGTGTGGTGTTAGGAATAGATATTTCTTTGTTCTCAGACCATTAGAAAGAGGAAGGGATATTCCTTAATGCCAAGTAAGATAAGATGTTAGCAAAATATGTGATGGGTGGTTGTTGGGAGGTGTTGAAAAGATGATGCTGTCTCCATAAGGCATTTTGGATTAGCTGTTTTCGGTCGATGTATGTGGGGGGCGTCGGGATAGAAAAACTATAAAATGTCATGTATTGAAATTTTAAGGTGTGATTCTTGGCTCAAACTTCATGTTGAGGTCAGCTAAAATCCTACCGCTCTTTGCAAATAGCTTAACAAATAAAATCTCTGTGTTTTCACCAATCCAAGTTGTTATTTGGAGTCATTTCAACAGAAGGAAGGAAAGATTAGAAAAGAATGTAATATATTATGTATTGTTAGACATATTGCTAGGGAAAAAAGCATGTTCCACTAGTTTCTATATAAGCCAAATACAGCAGCTGAGGATTTGATGCTCTGAGTATTGTAACTTCTGAGTAAATTTCATTAAGACTACAGAATGAACAATGGCAGATGGTGTAGCAATGATTCTGAGGTATTGCCAGACAAGCCATGACAATGTGTATGCCTGGTACCCATGAACTTTAGCTGGGTTTCTGATACAGCAGCAATAAATATTTCACAGGTGCCAGAATTGATACTAATATCAGACAATGGCTCTAATTTCCTACTCCTAATTTGTAGAGATGAAGTCATTTCTTTGTTTTCCAGCAATGACAGCTTGAAACATTTTACTACAACTTAGAATGCTCGCATAATGCTGTCTTAATTTATCATTTCCTGTGTTTCTCTCATTCCATGGTTTAAGTACTATATAGCAAGGCTGTCAAACTTAAGGCCCACAGGCCAGATCCAGCCCATGAGGTGCTTAAATCTGGCCCATGGGGACGGCCTGGAAATATCAAGGGACTGGCCTGCAGTGCCTCTGGTGGCTAAAACGGGCTGCATGCGGGGGGCCCACACCTCATTTTCACCCTCCATGGCCTCCTGCAGCACTCTGCCAGCTGAAAACCAGGCCAAAACCAGGCCAAAAATGGGCTGGAAAATGAGCCAAAAACTGGCCTATTTTTGGCCAACAGAGTGCTGCAGGAAGCTATGGAGGGTGAAAACAAGGTGCAGGGGGGCCATGCGCATACAGCCCATGCTCTGTTTTGGTTGCAGGATGCTGCAGGAGGTTTCCGTCCTGCCCCCACCACCGCCCCCTCCCCACAACACCACCTCCCCACACCACCACCGGCCCTCAGAGGAAAACTACGATGCTGATCTGGCCCTCAAAGAAATCCAGTTTGACACTCCTATTATATAGCATCCATGTCATGATGTCACTGACTGGTGCAAATTATTTTTTATCTTTGTACATGTCATGTCATATATGACACCATTGAGCCTTCTCTGATGATTCTTGGTGGACTTCCCCAGGGGAGAAAAGCAGCAGCATTATTATTTTCAACATATGTCAACTTCCTACCAGGGAAAAAAAAACCAATAAGGCAATCAGGAGGAGGAGGAGGAAGAGAACATGGCATTAAGAAATTTGTGGCATCAATAAAGAGAAAACAAAGAGAGAATACATAAATAAGTCATCCTCAACTTGCAACCACAGTTAAATTTCTGTTGCTAAATGAAACATTTCTGAAGTGAGTGTTCCCCATTTTGTGACCTTTCTTGTCACACATGAATCACTGCAGTTGTTAATTAGGAACATGATTGTTAAGTGAATCTGTTTTCCCCATTGACTTTGCTTGCCAGAAGCTTGCAGAAAGTGGTCATATGATCCCAGGATGCTGAAACCATCATAAATATGAGTCAGCATCTGAATTCTGATCATGTGACTGTGGGGATGCTGCAACAGTCATAAGTGTGAAAATAGTCATTAAGTCATTTTTTTCAGTGCCATTGTAACTTTGCATGGTCACTAAACTAACTGTTGTAAGTAGAGTACCTGTAGTATTGATTTGCTCTTGCTCTAATTTGACTTCTATAGTTGAAGAATACCTAATAGTGGTACATTAAGAGTCTGATTTGGGGCAGGTCCATGATGCCCACTGTTCAAACTATTTTTGAGAGATTTGAAGCATTTAGGCTTAAGATTGAATAAATATTAACCTTTATATAATCTTGAAGGATACCAGCCTATGCATTTTTCTGGCCCTGCTGTTAGGATTTATTGACTGCTCCAAGTGGAAGAAACAAGGGAAATGAGTATTAATATGCTGGCATCTTGCTCCCTCTTTCTATGAGGTGGGGCAGGTAAGGTAGAGGTAAAAGTTCCCCTTGTACATATGTGCTAGTTGTTTACGGCTCTAGGGGGCAGTGCTCATCTCCATTACAAAGCCAAAGAGCCAGCACTGTCCAAAGACATCTCCATGGTCATGTGGCCGCATGACTAAACGTCGAAGGCACACGGAACACTATTACCTCCCACCAAAATGGTCCCTATTTTTCTACTTGCATTTTTTATATGCTTTCGAACTGCTAGGTTGGCAGAAGCTGGGACATGTTACGGGGGCTCACTTCTGTTATGCAGCACTAGGGATTTGAACCGCCGAACTGCCAACCTTTCTGATCGACAAGCTCAGTGTCTTAGCCACTGAGCCACCACGTCCCTAGTTTGAAGGAGTAAAAGTCAAAAAGCAGTAGTATTACCGGTAATGGCAAGAAAGTTATGAAATGATCTCTCCAGTGAAGCCAGACATAGAATGAAGCTGACTGTACATATTTTGAAGGGGGAAAGTTCTTAAGACCTTGTGCAAAAGAGATCAATACCTTTATTCATCTCTCTTTATTTCTTTGTTTCTCTTTATTTCTTCAGGCTTTTACAGAAGCCTGAAGAAGAAACATTCAACTTTTTAAAAATAAATAAATTCATTATAGCCAACATGACTTGTAAAGCATAGAGATCTTTTTCAGGGTCCTGCAGAGGTCTGAAAATTAGAAGTTTCTGCTTAAATGATTAGCAGAGAGGTGCTTTCACACAAGGTCTGAAGCACTTTATCTGAATTGTTTATTAGCAACCACAACTGTAGCAATTATCTAGATCCACCTTTATTACCATGATACATGCTGCCAGCCTTGAAAAGCTTAGTAGACACATCAATCAAGAACTTAGACATAATCTTTTCTGTCTTTTTTAAACAGGAACAAAAAAACTAATAGACTTTAGGCAGATACAACGAAGGGCAGAATAACACTGCCTCTAGACTAAAATGCATAAGTCAACTTTCCACCTATCTCCAGTCACAAGACATAGCAGAAAAAGAGCAATCTGTAAGAATGTCAAGTATTTACTTGATGATAAAGATGGCAAGGTTTCTAGAGAAAAATGGAAGCAAATGGCTTGGAGCTTGCAGTGTGGTATTAGGACATAAAATCAGAAAGAAGACATGGTTCCGTCTTACAGCTTCTTGGTTTTCTGCACAATGCACATGGCTCAGAAATCAGATTGCTGTTAACATTTCACATGATTACACTGCTTGCTCCTGTATAGCTTAAATCACATTAGAATAAAGCCTCAAAAAGAAAAGAAGCAACTGAGCACATTTATCAGTTATTTTGGGAAGATACGTTGCATAGAACTCAGATGGTCTGTAATTTTCAGTTTAGGTAGTGTGTTTTCCCAGGGAGTGTTGTAGTTCGCTGGCAGCCTGTGCAGACGACAGCAGAATCAGACAGTGGGGAAGAACAGGGACTAGTCTGGGAGTCTGGGGAAGACTCAGACAAGGGTCTTTACAGAGATGGGGCTAGGACCATCTGGGAGTTATGTGCTGACTCCGGAGCCTCCAGAATCTGGCAGCAGCGAGGCAGAAGAACAAGGAGACCCTGTTCCCAGTGCGCATGTGTGCAGAACTGCCAGAAGGCAAGAGCAGCTAAGACAAAAGGGGTGACTCGGGAATAAGGTTTGGAGGTGATTGCCCCTCCCATAAGGAAGTGCAAAGGTAAGAAAACCCTTGCAGGAAGCAAAGTCGTTTGCTCTGATTGGTTTGGACTCTGAAAATTCCATGGTGAATTTATTCTCTGTTTGGTTTTGGAAAGATTAATTGGGACTTTAGTCCTTGACAGCACTTCAAGTAAGATAAGGTGCATTCTTATCATACATCTCCCGAAGAACTTTGGCAAATATCCCTGGAACTAATTATAAGCAGTTAAGATTTATTCCGGGCTGTGAATGATAATTCACAGCCATTGAACTAAAATAAAAGAGCTTTGGATTTTATATGTGTTTCTTGGTATCTCAGGGAGCCTTGGTCAGAACAGGAAAGTGCAAAAAATAAAATCAATTGATGCAAAACTGATAAATGATCAGAAGTTATTTTTCTTAACATTGGTAATTTCATATGCTCACCGACATTTGCACATGATAAGTACACATGCCACTTAATTCAAAATCAATTTGATTTTATTAGGTCTTCTTGTATCATTAGGTAACTTTGAACGGAACAGTATGTCTCTTGATTTGGAAAGGAACAATTCCACTTTGAAATCTTGCTTCTTGACAGAAGGCGGTGGAAAGAATTTCAAGCCTAAGTGGATGCATATGTAAGCACACCATATGTTTTCCAGGGCCAAGATAGCAATTGACTTTGAAAAAAAAATAGTTTCAGATTACAGATCAGATCAGTAGGTAACAGCCGTCCTGGTCCTGACTAATGCGTATGTTTATCCTGGCTGGACCTGCTTGTGCTATGCTGTAGCTACAACAACCTCTGATTTGGTGTGCCCTTATTAACCCTAGGACTCCTGAACTCTCAGTTACAGCTAAGTCACTGAAGAATTTGGAATGAGCTTAACTTCATTCAAGCTACATGAGTTATGCATTTATTTAGCCAAGGAAGACAAAGCCATCTGTGCCTCCTTTAAATAAAGCCTTCTAAAGGATTATCACTCTTTTGTCATCAGTAGATCATCTGTAGTCCTTCCATAAATTTTGATTTGAAATATACCTCATCTCTATAAGCCTCATGGTTCTTGCACACACCTGCTTCAAGGTATACCTATTGATGTATGCATTCCCATTTTGCAAAATGGACTTTTAATCACAAGCATTTTTTTTCCAAAACACTGATCAAGAAGTATATAATCTACTCTGTGAAGCCATTCTACAGTCCAATCCAATGTGCTGTTACTTAGAACACCCCCTGTATTCAATGAGCTCAGTATGTATAAGATAGGAGTCCTAACTGGCTAGGCTACCTCAGTGGCATTCTGGAAAAAGACAGAAGCAGGATTTGCAATGATGCAATTCACTTGCATCTGCTGCTATGCCAGAAAACAGATTGACTCATTGATCCAGCAGCCAATAATTTAATAAATTTAGGCCTGCTCAAAACAAATGAGTGGAAGCTATCTTGGCTGGTATCCTAGTTGCCTGACTGCATGGCAGCTGTCTTTTTCTGGAATAGTTTTTACAGAAACAAAACAAAACCCATAGTCCCTTAATTCTCCCTTCGGCATGCACACACACACACAGCGTAACTTTCCCCCCCTCTTCTTTGACAAAGATAGGGTGTCTGAAATAGTTTTTTTTTATACAGTATGAGGCCCTTTTATATTCCTTCTTGTAGCTTTCTTTTACAAAGGCAAATAAATGTTCCAAATGTTCCGATGAATCATGGTTGATTGTCTGATTATAAACCATCAAGCTGAGGTTGTTAACTTTTAGAAACCATGTAGATAGATAATTTTTTCCCAGGACAATGTGTCTCCAGTTTGGTCCTTCAGTTCTCTGAGTGTTGCACTCATTGCTGCTGTAATGAAGTCTATCCTCCTTTCTCAGTTTTAGTTAAGTCTTCTTAAAATTGGTCCTGTACAAGGAAGTAACTTGCTTACTGGGTTTGAATAAGTTGCTTTTTTAAAAAAATATGTCTTTTCCACAGGTCACAGCCCTTTAAAAAAATGATGGCAGATTTTAATACACCTGTCAAGCACCAATGGGTTGTAGGATTGCTATGGCTGGGTTCCAAGAGCTGCTCCCTTGGTCACAAAAGAGTTCAAGGATGTTATTTTCTACCTGACAAATTCTGTACCACAAGTGCTCTTCTGAAAGATTTTCCGGCCTTGCTTTATTGAATCCTTTAAAATGGAATTTCATTAAAAGATACAGTGAAATCCTGCTATTTCAAAAGAAAAAATAAATAGGGCAGAAAAGGATCCCATAACTTAAGAGGGGAACAGTAGCAATAGCACTTAGACTAATATACCACTTCATGGTGCTCTACAGCCCTGTCTAAGCAGTTTACAGAGTCAGTATATCGTCCCCAATAATCTGGGTTTTCATTTTACTGACCTCTGAAGGATGAGTCAACCTTGAGCTGGTCAGGATTGAACTCGTGGAGTGAGCAATGAGTTATCCTGTAGTACTGCATTCTGACCACTGCACTACCACAACTCTTAGAAAACTAGAATTCCAGATAAAATTTTTGGCATCTTTTATTGTTGGGAAATATGTAATTCACAGACAACCAGCTCTGTTCTAAGGAAATAAAATGGATGCTTTACAATAAATAGAAGTTATAGTGTTTTTCATCACATGTTTGCCAGAAATGATGGAAGTTACTTATTTAAATACCTTCCAATTTCTGGAGCAAAGAATATCTTAGAAGATGTGTACAAGAGCAAGGAAACATCATAATAGGAACCAAAATATAATCACCAGTAAGAAATACTACTTTCTGACAGGATTACCAGATTCTGCTTTGTTTCCTATGCCATCCGTCTGATAAAGTTGCATGATTCCTTTTTCTCACCATATACATGTGTACATCCGAACTAGACTGTGCTGTTTCTCTGTGTCATATATGCAAGTGGATGCATAATTATGTATGTATGTATGTATTCTGTCATGGTTATTTACTATACATTGGAAGTGGTGACCCTTTGAGAGCTGCATGCAATGAAATTTCATTTTAATGTATTCTGATTAGTGAACATTCAAAATTACAATAAAATTTATTCTCCTCTCTTCTACTCTACTCTACTCTACTCTACTCTATTTGATTCTATTCCCTTAGATTTCCACTGGAAAAGTGGTTTTCCTTTAGTTAATGCAAGGCAATCACATTCAGCAACAGATTGGGGTTAGGGTTAGGCTAACTGCTATGTGCACATGTATTCCAAATGCAAGGTCTTTTCTGGAGGAATCTTGTGCAAAGATGGTAATTGTTCTAACCCCACATGGTACAGGGTCCATCCAACCTAAAATTCAGTATTGGAAATGATAAAAGGATTGATGCATTTAACTTCAAAAATTGTATCTTGGCTCAAAGTCTGTATTTTGCTGATTGCATTTTTTAAGAAATGATACACCAGTGTTGAAAAAAAGTTATATTATATTGTTATTTGCCTTGCCAAATTATTACTTTGTGTTTTGCATTTGATCACGCCAAGCTCCTAGGTTGTTCTAACAGAAGTGACTTACCTGCTCAATTAAAAGTCATCAATGGATTTAAAGGACTAAAAAGTAAAGTCTTGTGACTTTAAAGGGAGAGGCTCTTGATGTGAAGCTCAAAGATGAGAGTAGAAGGTGAATGGTTTAAATGCTTCAATGTACATTTATCTCCAGATTTATTGCTACTACACACTCTTCAGTTGTTCTTCAGCCAATTTATTCATATAGTTTTACTTTGCTTGCATGTCAAAAAGATTGATTTCTCAGTAAAGCTGTATTTAAAAAATAATAATTCTGAGTTCGTTGTCAGCGTTCAAGACTCTCTTCAATTAAGCTGCCTGACACAATTTTGTTAATTTAAGAAAGATGTGCTGAAGAAAACAATCCGATATGTGCTCTTGGGTTCCTGGTCAGATATATTTCTTTTCTTTTAATATAAACAATGTGAAATAAATATTAAAAACCAAAGGAAGGTGAAAGGCTAAATCATCTGGCAAGGCCATAAAACTGACCGGTTACAACATATTCCCAAGAGTTATGAGGGTTGCCCCACAGGCCATTCTCAACTGTGCAGATGGGTTTACACAACATCCTTAATTAACCCATTTTATGAGTTTGCACTATATGTTGAATCCTAAACAAAGCAATTGTGCTGGATTTGCAGAAAATGCTGAAGTGAAAGAAAGCTCAAATGAAGGTTAATGCAACCCAACTAGGTACATTTTAAGAATATAGACATCAATCTGCATGATTTATCCTTACTCTGGGAAAGGTTTCAAACTGTAACATTTTTATTATCTAAGTCATGGTATATAACTGTGGGGGAAAGAATTATAGAAGGAGGTAGAGAAGGGGGATATTTACTTAATTCCTAAAGGTTCAGAACTCTGTTTACAAACACAAGGGGACTGTTCTATCTTTTGAATCGCTTGCTGAATATAAAGACAAACAGCCAATTCTACAAAGAATTTGAATTTAGAATTTTTAGAATTTTACCTTTATTGTCATTGCATTCCATGAATACAATGAAATTTGAAAGCCACTCCAGCACGGTGCTCCAAACATCACATCACAATCACACAAGTATTTAAAAATAATAACAACAATAATAACAACAATAATAATAATAATCCCAGTCTAAAACCTATCTAAAACATTTAGCAAGTTATATAGTTTAAAAATGCTTCCATACAAAGGCTTCCATACAAAGTTTCTTTATTGGTTCACAGGGCATTCTCAAGGTATAACTCATGGTTAGGTCAAGATTCATCTAATGTCCAACTCTTTGCACAGATGACTTCATAGTGTAAAAGAATAGTGATCTTTCATCCCATAATGATTGGATCAGAAGGGTGAGACACCAGCACAATGCTGGGGTCCGAGCAAGAATGAAAGAACCTCCCTCAACCCAACCAAGGGTCAATTCAGTGACCAATCAGGATTACAGATGTGACCACATGACATGAACTACATTTCCCAGGATGCATTAACTACATTTCCCAAGATGCATTAACTACATTTACCATGAGGCATTTCCTTAAGGGGACTGCTCCCAATTCTAACTTAACTATCTCAATTCCCATTACCTATATACTGTCTGGATAGCACAGGCTTACACACTTATAGCAAATTCTGATTTACAAGGATGTCTTGATGAAAACTGGTCCTTATTGAGAATGAAGAAAGAGTCCTATCTGTCTCTTTGTCATTTCAATATTTGTTATTTCTGTCTCTATGGTCATGTCTATCACCTCTACGGGATGCCCCAGCAGAAAGAAAAGGACAGCATGCAAATGCAATTGTACCATGTCTGCACAGGTAATCTATGAGGTATGACCACAGTTGAGCCCCAGCTTTCTGTTGCTAAATGAGACAATGGTTAAGTTAGTTTTGCCCCACTCTGTGACCTTTCTTGTCACCATTGTTAAGTGAATGATCAGTAACATGGTTGTTAAGTGAATCTGGCTTTGCCAGATTTCAGAGGGTCACAAAAGGTGATCATATGACCCTGGTGTTCTGACAAGGCTTCCTAAAACACCAACAAACACACATAAATTTCAAAACCCTTTTATTTTAGTTCAATGGCTATGAATTATCATCATTCACAGCCCGGAATGAGTCTAAACTGGTTATAATTAGTCCCAGGGACGTTTGCCAAAGTTCTTCGGGAGATGTCTGATAAGAACGTACCTTTGAAGTGACTTGAAGTGCTGCAAACAACTAAAGTCCCAATTAGTCTTTCAAAACCAAACAGAGAACAAATTCACTATGGAGCTTTCAGATTCCAATCCAATCAGAGCGAAAGATGTTGCTTCCAGCAAAGGTTTTCCTACCTTTGCACTTCTTTATACCTTATGGGAGGGACAATCACCTCCAAGCCTTACTCCCCAATCCCCCCTTTTGTCTTAGGTGCTCTTGCCTTTTGGCAGCTCTGCACACATGCACATTGGGAACAGGCTCCCTTTGTTCCTCGACTCCTCGCAGTCCCCTTAAGGAAATGCCTCATGGTAAATGTAGTTAATGCATCCTGGGAAATGTAGTTAATGCATCCTGGGAAATGTAGTTCATGCTGTCAGATTCTGGAGGCTCTGGAGTCAGTATATAACTCCCAAATGGTCCTGGCCCATCTCTGTATCGGATGCAGGACTCTCATCCTAGTCCTCCCCAGACTCCTGGACTGGTCCCTGTTTTTCCCCACTGTCTGATTCTGCTGCTGTCTGCACAGGCTGCCAGTGAACCACAACACTTGGGACACTGCAATTTGTCATAAATACATGCCAGTTGCTGAGTATCAATATTTTGATCATATGACCATGGAGATGCTGCAACAATCATAAGTATGACATTTTTTTTCCTGTGCCTTTGTAACTTAGTGTGGTCGCTAAATGAATGGTTGTAAGACAAGGACTATCTGTATTTTGGGAAACAGCTTCTGTTATCATTGATTCTCCTAAAAGCCACAAATTCCAGTGAGTTCCTCAAAGCAGTTCCTATACACAGACAGATGAAGCCAGCAAGGTGTTGAGCAGAAAGGAAATACTTTCTGATGAATTTGATAAACCTCCTCATAACCAAAATATATGTAAATAAACAAGTTGCATTTGAAAAGATGTACCTTTGACAGAAGAGAATCCAAAGACAGTGGTCAGCAACTAAATAATTATTTTTCACTTACCTTTATACAAGTGAGAGATTCTAACGAAGGGCCAACAATATTAATAAAAGTATTCTGTGGCCCACCCAACCCATTTTTTATTCAATTTTTCTTATTTGTAATTATTTTTCTGATTCTCTTGCTCTTTACCATGTCTACCAGTTTTCATCTCATTCTCTTGCTTCTTCTATGCTTCATCAATGGTCCAGTGACTTGCCTGCCTGTGGTAGAATGTAGTCTGGATTCCCATGAGGGAGGGGCTGCATTCCAGAGGGCAAAGAGGCAATGAAGCTTAGATAGTTTGATCGGGAAAACGAGAGTTAAGAAGGTTCCTTCCTTGCAATTCTCAGGGTATATCTATACTGATAAAAATAGTTGTTTTAATTTGGCAAGATGTCAGTCTATATGTGAGAAACAAAAAAGGAAAGTTCTCAGAAGTATGAGTGGATCTCATATGGATCTTTCTTTGTTCTTGGGATGTGATATTATCTTCTCAATACATTCCATTTCTCTTTATATACAGAATAGAGTAGAGTAGAGTAGAGTAGAGTAGAGTAGAGTAGAATAGAATAGAATAGAATAGAATAGAATAGAATAGAATAGAATAAACAGAGTTGGAAGGGACCTTGGAGGTCTTCTAGTCCAACCCGCTGCTTAGGCAGGAAACCCTACACCACTTCAGACAAATGGTTATCCAACATCTTTTTTAAAAACTTCCAGTGTTGGAGCATTTACAACCTCTGGAAGCAAGTTGTTCCACTGATTAATTGTTCTAACTATCAGGAAATTTCTCCTTAGTTCTAAGTTGTTTCTCTCCTTGATTAGTTTCCA
Source organism: Bungarus multicinctus (assembly GCA_023653725.1). Classification (NCBI taxonomy): domain Eukaryota; kingdom Metazoa; phylum Chordata; class Lepidosauria; order Squamata; family Elapidae; genus Bungarus; species Bungarus multicinctus. Next base: position 74,731,943 of record CM042846.1, on the reverse strand, counting down.
CCCATTGCTTCTTGTCCTGCCCTCAGGTGCTTTGGAGATTAGCTTGACTCCCTCTTCTTTGTGGCAGCCCCTGAGATTGGAACACTGCTATCATGTCTCCCCTAGTCCTTCTTTTCATTAGATTGAATACCCAGTTCCTTCAACTGTTATTCATTTGTTTTAGCCTCCAGTCCCCTAATTATCTTCGTTGCTCTTCTCAGAGTCTCAACATCTTTTTTTCATCGTGGTGACCAAAACTGAATGCACATATCTTTATATTTCTACTTCCTCCTATCACCTTATTCTTTATCGATGCCTTTCTCTCCTTTAGGCCTCTCAAACAATCAGATATTCCATTTAACTTACTGGTCTCATTTTGGGCGAGAAAGATATTGGAGAGACAGCAATTTACTTTAGTACTGAATAGAATTATATACCACATCTGCCCATTAAAACAAAAATGGGACCCACGTCAAATATAACAAATGCAAAATGAAACCTTCAGAGAAGCTATGCAACATTTTCTGCATTGTTCCCTTTCATAATACAAATGAGACAATCATTTTATGTAGACACCAACAACTCTATAAATCAAACAAGTTCAGCAACTATCCTAACGCAGGCCAAGAAGCAATGCCATGTTTTGAATCATCGGCAGGACAACTACTCTTTTTAAAGAGGAAAAAGTAGATAGAAGGGATATTGAATCATCACTTCTGTAAACCCTCAACTAAAGTACTTTTCCACCAGCTGAGTTTCTTTCCATTTACAAGTCAGCAAAGTAAGTGGGGAGAAGGAATTAATTGATTTTCTGAAATGAATGTTTGGGCATTTTTTAAAAGAATGCTTAAATTGTCCAGTACAGGAATGTCATCTTAGATTACTATGATATAGGAATTCACATGTGATTTGAGAAGCATATTGAAGCAGAGGTCCTAACAGAGGGATACAATCAAGATCAAGCGAAGTACTAATACCACTCTATAAAGCCTTAATAAGATCACATCTATATTGCATCCCGTTTTGGTGACCACAGTATAAAAAAGATGTTGAGACTCTAGAAAGAGTACAAAGAAGAACAGCCAGGATGATTATGGGACTGGAGGCTAAAACATACAATGAACAGTTGCAGGAACTGGGCATGGCTAGTTTAGTGAAAAGAAGGACCAGGGAAGACATGATAGCAGTCTTCCAATATTTGAGGGGCTGCCATAGAGAGGAAAGGGTCAAGCTATTTTCTAAAGCAGCTGTAGGTCAGACAAGGAATAATGGATGGAAACTGAACAAGGAGAGATTTAACCTGGAAATGAGGAGAAACTTTCTGACAGTGAGAACAATCAACCAATGGAACAGCTTGCCCTTGGAAGTTGTGGGAGCACCATCACTTGAGACTTTCAAGAAGAGACTGGACTGCCATTTGGTAGAAATAGTGTAGGGTCTCCCGCTTGGGTGGGGGGTTGAACTTACTCTCAACCCTCTCAACCTGAGGAAGAAAGTAATGGCAAACTGCTTCCCAAATCTTCCCAGAAAAACAGCAGGGACTTGCAAGACAATTGCCAGGAATCAATAATGAACTGAAGGAATCCTTCCCACCTTCACTCTGCAAGACTATATAATGGGTGGTGCAATAATGTATAAAGGTGCTTGTGCATATGAACACAAGTACATCCATAATGCTGTCCCTATGCCAATGGATACAGAACCACTGTGTAAATTACTAAACATGAACTTAAGGTTCATTTGGTTGTACAGTAGACTAAAAACCATCATTTGATAAGAGAGAAGAAATGGTTTGAAGACTGGTTGTACTGCACCCAGTGAATTAACTATATCACTCCCCTTAAAGGTATCTAGGCTTCTTACTTCCTCTGTCCCCCATCATCTGACTTTCTAGCAGTCCTCGGGAATCACAATTCAACTAGGAGAAAAAGAATGGTAAAATGTCTTCTAGTAAATCAGTGCAGTTTAACAACCCAAATGTGATATCCTCATTCATGTTAGATGTTCATCTGGCAGCATTCTGGGCATAGAAACAGAGCAGAGACAAAGAAATTGCTTTAGGGAGACCAGGATGATTAAATTGTTAGTGCTGGTCAAAGCCCTCGCTTAGAAAAGAAATCAATTGGAAGGTACTATGGAGAACATGATGAGAATTCAACTTCTGATTTATTATTGAATGCTAAAGTGGATAAATTGCATTTTCATAGCAATAGAAAATTAACCTATTCTCCTTTCTTCTTCCAAAAAAAGGTGGGGAACATGAAAGATAAAAAGTACCTAAGATGAATTTAAATCAGTGTTTCTCAACCTTGGCAACTTGAATACTAATGGAATCCAATTTGCAGAATTCCCCGACCAGCAGGCTGACTAGGGAATTGTGGGAGTTGATGTCCATAGGTCTTAAAGTTTCCAAGATGAGAAACATGGAAGTAGGCAATTCCAGCATTGTCCCCTAAGAATCCGTTGGACAAAATGAAATATAGCCTTATGAAATTAAAGAAGATAAAATAAAGTAAATTAATAACTTTTGCATGATGTATGAGGAGGTCAAGCTCAGATTTTACATTGGAACAGGTGCTTACCATTTTTTTGTTTTAACAGAATCACAGAGTTGGAAGGGACCTTGGAGGCCATCTAATTAACAACTCCCAAAACCAGAAAAAACAAATTACCCAAAACAATAAGGAAGCTTCAATCCAAAAAGAAATCACTTTGGTAGAAAAACAAATCTGGTCATGTTGCCAACTTCAAAAGCCGATACAAAAATTTATGCCACCAGATAAAAACTGAATGCACCAATTATCACATTAAACAAGAAGAAAACCTTCTATGCACCAATTCCACCCGTGCTTTCTACAATTTTGTAAACAACAAACTAAAAGACTCAAGGTCCATCCCACCCCTGAAAGGACCTAATGGTGAAGACTGCAACGACAATACTATTAAAGCCAACCTCTTTGACACATTCTTTGGCTCAGTATTTGTAAACAGCAATGGATCATGCTCAGTATTTCCTAGTCGAACCACAGACAACTACAATGATCTAATACATATCGATTTTATAGAAGACAATGTTGTAAAAGCACTACACAATCTAAAACCATCTCTATCTATTGGACCAGACGGAATATGTGTATACTTCTTAAAAAAGCTATCCACTGCCATAGCAGAACCTCTAAGTATAATCTTTGAAAAAATTTTCAGAACCAGCTCCTTGCCAAAACTATGGTCACAAGCCATGATCACCCCCATCTTCAAAAAGGGAGACCCCAGCCTAGTTGAAAATTAAAGACCAATCTCTTTATGCTGCATCACCTGTAAAGTCATGGAATCAATTATTAACCAATCCATCATCCTCCACTTAGAAACAAACAACCTACTCTCTAATAAACAATTTGTTTTAGGAAAAAACTATCATGTAATCTGCAACTCTTACATTGCAAAAACATATGGACTACACAACTCGATCAGGAAAAAGCAATAGACACAATCTACATAGACTTCGGTAAAGACTTTGATTCAGTGGTACACAACAAACTACTCCTAAAACTAAAATCTTACAGTATCTCTGGACACCTGCATAACTGGATAGAAGCATTCCTGTCAAACAGACAACAAATGGTCAAAATTGGGAGCGTCCTATCAAATTCTGTACCTGTCAACAGTGGTGTCCCCCAAGGCAGTGTTCTAGGACCAACTCTTTTCATACTCTACATAAATGACTTCTGTGATCATATCAAGACCAACTGCGTTCTCTTCGCTGCTGATGTAAAGCTATTCAACACCACAGACAATACTGCTATCCTTCAAAAAGACCTTGACTATGTATCAGAATGGTCAAACAAATGGCAACTTCAAATCTCACTAAATAAATGCTCTGTCCTACATATTGGCAAAAAAAAATTAGAAAATAAAATACAGGCTGAATAGTCAAGACCTTGTTGATGATCCAAACTCTGTCAAGGATCTTGGAGTACTCATCTCAAATGACCTAAGTGCTAGAGCCCACTGTAACTACATAGCCAAAAAGGCGTTAAGAGTTGTTAACCTAATCTTACATAGCTTTTTCTCTGGTAATATTACACTAATAACTAGAGCATACAAACATTTGCTAGACCAATACTCGAATACAGTTCATCAGTCTGGAACCCACATTATGTATCTGATATTAACACAGTTGAGAAAGTCCAGAAATATTTTACAAGAAGAGTTCTTCACTCCTCTATTTGTTGCAGAATACCTTATGCCACCAGACTCAAAATTCTAGACCTAGAAAACCTACAACTACGCTGCCTTCGGTCCGATCTAAGTATAGTATATAAAATCATACATTGCAATGTTCTACCTATCAATGAATACTTCAGCTTCAATCATAACAACAGAAGAGCAAACAATAGAAACAAACTCAAGGTTAATCACACCAAACTTGATTGCAGGAAATATAACTTCAGCAACAGAGTGGTCAATGTCTGGAATACTCTACCTGACTCTGTGGTTTCTTCCCCAAATCCCAAAAACTTTAACCTTAGATTGTCTACTATTGACTTCACCCCTTTCCTAAGAAGTCTGTAGGGGGGCGTGCATAAGCTCACCAACGTGCCTACCGTCCCTGTCCTATTGTTTCTTTTATATTTTATTTTTCTTATATGTATCCATGTATTCATAACTATGTTTTACTTATACCTATTATCTTGTAAGCAATTGACAAATAAATAAATAAAAAATAAAATAAAAATAAAATAAATAATCCAACAACCACCCCCACCCCCCATTCAAGCAGGAAACCTTATATTATTTCAGACAAAACTCTAACCCTAACCCTAACTTTCATAAAATAAAACTGGGTATTTTAAACTAACAGTGAGACATTCCAGATTATTGATGACTCCAAAATATTCTGAGTGGTTTCATTAAATATTTACAAGGATATCCATATGGAAAGCAAAACTTGTAGGAATAATATAGCGGGATGCACCCAAAGTGTCTCTGTGTGTTTCTGTGTCTATGTGTCTGTGTTTAGTCCTAACTGACACCTTACCAACAAGACTTTGCTATATGTAACATATACCTATGTATATTGGCCCATTAACTGGCACACATACTGAAGAATATAAAAAGAGCTATTTTATCTGTCCTGAGTTTCCGTCTGCCTTGAATCTTGGCTTCGTTGGCACAATCTCCAGTTCTAATTTTAGGACAGTATGAGGAAAAACAACTAATCACAGTGACTTCTACTAAAAATAAATATTATTTCCACATTGGAGAAACTATTCTTCTTAAAATTGGTTGCTGAAAAATGGGGAAATGGATCAGCTTGACAGCCTCCCAATCGGCAGTGACATCTGGTTGGCAACTGTGTGCGTCAGATGCAGAACCATTTTCATAACAGAAACCTCACACAATAACCTCCATTCAAGTTAACTACATGTGGTCAATATTTCTTTCAAACAAAAAAAGACAACAGCTGCACAGTCAGGATTAAGAACCTTACATAATTTGTTTTCAATCTCCCCAACCTCCCCTATTAACAGAATAACAGAGTTGGAAGAGTTCTTGGCGGTTTTCTATTCCAACCCCTCGATTGGGCAAGGAGACCATTCCAGATAAGTGGCGGTCCCAGTGGTGGGATTCAAATGTTTTTTTTATTAATAATAATTTTTATTGAAAATTAGGTTTTAAAAACATTGAATGTGGTGATCTTTTGGACATATATCACAGTCTTTACATTGTTATATGAGCAAAATGTAATCAAACAGTATTAACATTTCTATACATATATACAGCTATATATATATATATATATATATATATATATATATATATATATATATATATATATATATATATTTACACTGTAAATCTTTGTATCAATTTCTATCTTAGACGTTATATTGCAGTATAATCTCTTCTTAAATTCTATTTCACATTTTTTGACTTCCTTTCATATCCCTCCAATTATAATTTTTTTTCCATATTTTATAGAATTCTGAAGTGTCTCGCTCCTTCAATTCTAGATAGTCAGACTATCTAACTCGGCGCACTGAAGAATTTTTTCTATTATTACTTCTCCATTCAGTATTCCTTTTAATTTCCACGTTTGGGCAATTGATAATCTTGCAGCTGTGATAACATGAATAATTAGATATATATCTGCTTTTTTAAAAATTCTCATTTGTTATTCCCAGTAAGAACATTTCTGGTGTATAATTTATTTTTAGGTTGTGTGATGGAAAACTTAAGCAAAATATATTCCTCTAGACCAGTGGTGGGATTCAAAATTTTTTACTACTGGTTCTAGGCGTGGCTTGGTGGCCGTGGCAGGGGAAGGATAGTATAAAATCTCAAGTCAGAGGCAGTATTTGCTGGTTCTCCGAACTACTCAAAATTTCTGCTACCGGTTCTCCAGAACCAGTCAGAACCTGCTTAATACCACCTCTGGGCTGTCCAGTCTTTTCTTGAAAACTTCCATGATGGAATACCCCTCCAACCTTTGAAGGCAAGCTGTTCCACTGGTTGATTGTTCTCACTGTTAGGAAATTTCTACTTCATCTAGGTCAGTGGTGGCAAACCTTTTTCAGCTCCCATGTCAATAATGGCGCTCGCGCTCGTGTGCCAGTACCCAGAAGGCAATGCGTGTTAGTCCCCCCAGCCCCCTGTGCATGTGCATGCGATCCCCCTGCAGTGCGCTGCACACTGCACATGCACACATGATCCATTTGCCTTGCGCTGGGCATCTGCGCATGCAATTCCCCCTCTGCTCACCATGCATCTCTGCACCTCTGTGCGCAATTCCCCTCCACATGCTGTGCATCTATGCATGCGTGCATGATCCCCTTGTGGGTCACGCGCCTGCACATATGCGTGAAATCATTCCCATGCCATCAATCTGCGCATGCGTGCATGATCCCCAGTATGCACTGCACATCTCTGTGCATGCGCACATGTCTCCTGTGCACCCCCACTCCCCCGCGCATGCATGTCAGATACCCAACAATCAGCTGTCGGGCGGCGGCGGCACGTGCATGCACAGTGGGGGTCTTCTGGGCGAGCTTTCACATGCCGAGGGAAATGGCTCTGCATGCCACTTCTGGCACGCATGCCATAGGTTCTCCATCATGGGTCTAGGTTGTTACTTGATTAGTTTCCACCCATTATTTCTTGTCTTGTAGGGAATCAAAAAAATTGAAAGTACTCCTGATTACATTTCTGACCCAGAAGAAAATTTAGATCAGTTCCAGTATTGCAATAGGAAATCAATTATTTGGGAGGAAAAAAGATAGGCAGATGATCATTTCTACTCTTTTTCTTTGGGATGGTAGGAAACATTGCCAAGATGTGAAGACTAAATTATATATAAGGACTTATATAATGTAATGACTGTCCAGGCTCTTTGAAAGCCTCCAGTGATGGAGCAACCAAAGCTTCTGAAAGCAAACCGTTCTACAAGTTGATTGTTCTTACTGTCATGAATTTCTCCTTACTTCTCGGTTGTTTCTCCCCTAGGTTAGTTTTCATGAATTGTTTCTTGTCTTGCTTTCCAGAGCTTAGGAAAAAAAATAATATGAGACATTTTCAATCTGTTTTGACCACAGGGATTTTTTAAGTAGATTCTATGGACACTCTAACAAAAGACAAAATGGTTTCCTCATCCTCTCTTAATTTTCCTTACAGTTAATTTGCTTTCCAATTGTTCAGCTTTTTTTTTTCCTGGGCAAATGGCCATCCAACAAAACTATTTTTTTTTATTTATTTATTTGTCAATTGCTTACAAGATAAGAGGTATAAGTAAAAACATAGTTATGAATATATGGATACATATAAGAAAAATAAATTAAAAGAAACAATAGGACAGGGACGGTAGGCACATTGGTGCGCTTATGCACACCCCCTACAGACCACTTTGGAAAGGGGTGAGGTCAATAGTAGACAGTCAAGGGTTAAAGTTTTTGGGGTTTGGGGAAGAAACCACAGAGTCAGGTAGAGTATTCCAGACATTGACTACTCTGTTGCTGAAGTCATATTTCCTGCAATCAAGTTTGGTGTGATTAACCTTGAGTTTGTATCTATTGTTTGCTCTTGTGTTGTTATGATTGAAGCTGAAGTATTCATTGACAGGTAGGACATTGCAATGTATGATTTTATATAGTATACTTAGATCGGACTGAAGGCGGCGTAGTTCTAGGTTTTCTAGGTCTAGAATTTTGAGTCTGGTAGCATAAGGTATTCTGCAACGAGTAGAGGAGTGGAGAACTCTTCTTGTAAAATATTTCTGGACTTTCTCAACTGTGCTAATATCAGATACATAATGTGGGTTCCATATTACAAGCACTCAACCTCCTTCCCCATAAATGCAACAGAGGAGCACATGGTAAAGGCATTCCTGGAAATAAAGACAATTCATGAAGTCTACACTGTGCTTAGAGCATTGCTTTTCAAGAATAGGTTCTTCTAATGATTTATATCTTTGCAAGATCAGGGATGTAATTCATATACAATCCACATACAATCTACAAGTTCATTTCTTTAGAAGGTCAAATGCAAAACAGGATCTGAGAAAGGCCAATGGGATTTTTCCTTACATTGCCTTTCCTTGCAGCAGATTTTTAACAACAATTTCCCATCATTTCCATGAAAAGGGAATGCTAAATTAGCTATTTTCACATGAGAGGCAGAGGTGGCATTCAGCAGGTTCTGACCAGTTCTGGAGAACCGGTAGTGGAAGTTTTGAATAGTTCGGAGAACTGGCAGATACCACCTTTGACTGGGCCCACCCCCATCTATTCTCTGTCTCCCAAGTCCCAGCTGATCATCTGGGTCTTCTTTTGTTGCCCTGCACAGGAGAATGGAGCTGGAAAGCAGGTTAGTGGAGTGGGGAGGGAATGAGGATTTTGCAGTAACCTTCCCCAGCCATGCCCACCAAGCCATATTATGCCACACTCATCAAGCCACGCACACAGAACCGATAGTAAAAAAAAATTGAATCCCACCACTGATGAGAAGGCTGAGCAGCCATATGGATTGGTTCCCCAAAAGTGTTTGGGAACATATGGAGAGCAAGCATAACAATCATTTTAAAGAGATACCAAGAGCTCTGTAGCACCTGTTTTGGATGAAAACAAAAGTGCTGTATAGCTCTAATCAGTTTTAGCAACAATAAAACCAAGTTCCAAATAAAAGGAATCCTTGACTTATGACAATTGGTTTAATGACCATTCACAGTTATGACAGTGCTGAAAAAATCATCTTAAGACTGGTCCTCCCTCTTATGACTATTGCAGTGTCATGTGGTTAAAATTTGGGTGCTTGCAACATCCTGGGATCATATGATCACCATTTATGACTTTCCCAGGGATTTCTGAATAAACAGTCAATGGGAAAGCAGGATTCACTTAATGACTGTGTGATTCACTTAACATCTGTGGCAAAAGTGTCACAAATCACTTAACAACTGTACTCCTTAGTCACATATGTTCTGGACCTAAACTGTAGTCATAAATTGAGGACTATCTATAGACAGATAATATTGTGGCTTGTCTGCCTAATTAAGTGATAGACTAGACTAGAATAATAGAGTTGGAAGGGACTTTAGAGGTCTTCTAGTCCAACCCCCTGCTCAGGCAGGAAACCCCATCCCATTTCAGACAAATGGTTATCCAATATTTTCTTAAAAACTTCCAGTGTTAAAGAATTCACAACTTCTGGGGCAAGTTGTTCCACTGATTAATTGTTCTATCAGGAAATTTCTTCATAGTTCTAGGTTGCTTCTGTCCTTGATTAGTTTCCATCCATTGCTTCTTGTCCTACCTTTAGGTGCTTTGGAGAATAGTTTGACTCCCTCTTCTTTGTGGCAGCCCCTGAGATACTGGAACACTGCTATCATGTCAACCCTAGTCCTTCTTTTCATTATAGACACGTCCAATTCCATCAATGTTCTTTATATGTTTTATCTTCCAGTCCCTAATCATCATCCCTTTCTAGAGTCTCAACATCTTTTTTACATCATGGCAACTGCACAATACAACTCCAAAAAACAGATTAATATATATATATATACATACATATATACACATATACACACATATATATATACATATATATATACACATATACATATATATATACATATATATATATATACACATATATGTGTAAGGTTTTTAAGCTGATAATTTTAAATAATAAATAAGGGAGACTAGTATAGATCTATTTCGAGCTAGTTAGCTCTCTTCAGCTAGCCATACCCTTACTGGGATTCGAACCAGGGAAGTATTACATGTGAGGCAGTTGTAATTGCCACTACACCACTGGCTCTCTCCTTATCAGCAATACAAAGTATATACACATATATATATATATATGTACACATATATATATATATATATATATATATATATACATATATACATATACATATACATATATATATATATATGGATCTTTGGTTCTTCGGGTTTCCGAAAGCAAATATATATATATATATATATATATATTTTACTTATTCCTTATATATTTCTAGCAGAAAGGCAATTCTGTCACTAGAGACAAATTCCTGTTTTGCACATTAGGCAATGTTTGAGAGTTCAGGAACTACAACTCAGCTTCCCAACTTTCCGAGGCACCTTCAAGTTAGACAATCACATCACAAAAGGGGCAACATTTTTGGCCCAACTATTTGATTCTTTTTGGTTGTTGCTCTTTAGATTGTTAAATAATGGAAACAGACATTTTTGGGAAATTATTTAATACACAGAGAGTAACATATGGTTTATCAATTTCAAGTAGTATGACAAGTGCAAGAAACCACCATTTTGATTTTTTAACGTGACTTATGAGTTTTCACACTTACGATCTGTCACCTAAAAAATATTACTCTGGTCTTTTAGAGTTGTCAGCAGAAAGGGAGTGGGGGAAGTAGAAAGTAGAGCTTTCCTTAAATGCTTTCGTAAATAATTTCTAGGCTGGCTGAAGCTTCTGGCGCGTAAGATTATTATCGGAGAGCATGATTGATAACTCTTGGCTATGTATGTGTCCCATTGGAGAATATAAATCCAGAGAGTGGGGGGGAAGACCAGGGACTCAAGGGTGAAATGAATGATGTGTCTCAGAGTTGGCTACATCCAGGTAGCACCGGCATGTTCACTCCTAATAAATCTTCTTTGAACTCTGAGAGATGCGGCTAGAGACTCATGATTTAATTGCAGCATCCTTGTGCTGAAATGATCAAAATTCTGATCGAAATTTGGGTGCTTGATAACTGTCAAGTATTTGTAAGAATTGTAATATCTCTGGGTCATGTGACCACCCTTTGTAAGCTTCCCAACTGGGCTTCTGACAAGTGAAGTCAATGGGGGAAGTCAGTTTCCCTATGGAAAAAATATTTCCCTAGCAACCAATAAATACAGGGGAATTTAGCAAAGCAACATTCATTTAACAACTGGATGTTCTCTTAACAACTGCAGTGATTCACTTAACATCTGTGCCAAAAAGGTCATAAAATGGGACACAACTCACTTAACAACTGTCTCACTTAGCAATGGAAATTTGGGATTCCACTGTAGTCCTAAATCAAAGACTACCTTTATCTTCCTTCCATTATCCATCAATTTGTTTCCTCTAACAATTGTTATGTGTGTCTGAGTTTAAATTTTCAGCTAGCCTGGCTTATATGTTCTGGTGAATATAGTTTATTACCATAATTCCTGGGGATTGATAGACTGATTGACTGATTTTGACTATTTAAAAGTATGAGTTAAATTTACTGATTACTCCTTTTCCCCTTTCTAAGGTCAGCCTATAAACTAAATAAAATGAAGGACTTCAATACTGGTTATTTTTGTCCAATATAAAATTGGCATCTGATATGATTACAGGGAAGTCCTAGCACAGCCAGTGATTCATATGATCCATTTTAGCACTCTGTATCACTTACCAATGATTATCTTTCTCTTACAAAATCTCAAGCATGTAGGATGGAAAAACTGAGAGATCTTCTTTCCTCTCTTACCGGAAAAATATTAATCACAGGCAGACAACTTTTTTATTGGCAATTATGAGATAATAGTAAATGACTTGAGTAAATTGAAATGTAGGAATGCTACTGCCATTTTGTAATCACAAATCCTCTATTACTAATCTCAGTACTAGTTAATGCCTTATAGTTCTCTCAGTTGCTGCAGATGCCAATTAGGTGCCATACAACAAATAGCTGGCTTACCATAGAATTAAATAGGTCTTTTGAATTCCTCATGAACATTCGCACTGCAACATGGAGTGGTTTCAAGGTTTCTCTATGGGAAAAAAATCTACCTAGCAGCCAATAAATACAGGGGAACTTAGCAACATAAGATTGTTTCAGAAAATACTACCTTAACTATCAATAAAGACAGAGGAAAAACAATTGTTTTCCCCCAAATCGTTACCAGATTCTTAGTTAATCCTCCATGTGGCTACTATGTAAGAAAAGGGAAAAATAGAAATTAAGATTTCCTGCACTTGTAATACAACTTGAAATTAATGAAGGACCAAATTAGTTTTGATGAGTCTTTATGGTTCCAGAATCTGTTCTTGCAAAAAAAACCCCTTTTGATACTTTTATTGAGCTCCTGGAAGTCACGCCTGGACAGAATTCGCTGTGCCCAACTCACCTTGACCATCTCGCTGTGCCCAACTCACTGTGGGACAATGCGCCACTGTTTCTTCAACATTATTTCCATTGACAAAAATAGAAATAATGTAGAAAAAAACATTGGCAGATAACATTTATTGCGTTGTTATCCTGCATGGATTGTCCCATGGTGTGTTATCTCATGGCGAGCTGGCCACAGCAAGACACAGCCAACTGTGGTAAGATGGCTGCAGTGAGTTGTCCTTGATTTCTGGGCAGAATGGGGTTTCACAACTATAGGAAAAATAGTGAAAAAACACTTTGTTAATGCACTAATATGGTTTCTTTCCTTTAATGAAGCACAGCCAATTGGAAGAGCTGCATCTGAGGGACCTTTTATGGTCTTAATAATCTGGCATTGTTACAAAGCCACAAAGTAGGTTAGTTAAAAATAAAAGCCTCTTGAATTGTAATTCCAAATGCTCTCATTTGCTTTTCTGGGAGTCAGCAAGGAGAAACTGTCTAATTAGGCAAGGGCCATTTCTTTAGTAAAGCAAAGCATGAACATGTTCCATTGTCAAACTAAATGCAAAAGATGCCTCTGTTAATTTCCATCGCAGCTGCATCTGAGACATGAGAGAACTACATCACTCATATTTACCATATCAAGTGTCCAACTGCTGTGGTGAAATACAAGCTGTGCCTTTAAAAAAAAGATCACTGGCAGAATAAGGTTACTCTTTCTATGTGAGAAATGTTTCACATACTTTCTAGCTTCATGCAGCCCACCCTTCTATCTATTTAAATCTCCACAATTTTCTCCTGCCTGTTATTTGCTACAAGACCATCTGAACTAGATTTTAACACAAGTAAACCTTGGGAAACCATAGACAAAGACATGCCACCAGAAGAACACCAGTGTACCACACCTGCCAAGAGGGCCATCAAAAAAATCCGAATGACTAGCTTGGTTATCAGCTTGGCAAAAGGTTGGCAGCAGTGGGCAACTGAACACAATACCAAGCAAGCTCAGGAACCTAGTGGATGGGTACCCAATGAAGACACATCACCAAATGACCCAAGACAATGGACACCTCCGAAACAATCGCCAACTTTCAAGACAAATCAGTCAAAAACCGAGATACAGTTTCCCTCAGTACAGCAAGTGTCAAACAAAGATGGAGAACAAAGTCCAAGTGAATCAACAGAAGCTCTGGAGAAATGTAATATTAGAAGTAAAGAAGTTACCAAAAGTGTAATAAGGTCACTGTCTGAAAGAAGTAGTGACATTGGTCTTCTCAGCAACAAATATGAACAAGATGAATTTGCGGAAACAGGAAAGATCATCAATGACCCTACAAATATTGATCAAATCCTTAGTAATAAAATGTCTCCTACAAGAAGGAGAAAGTGCTCTAATCTGGTATCAGAGATGACAAAAGGATGGAAACGTTTGGAACAAGAAGAACTACAGGACTGTCGCAGCAACAGCTTGGATACAGAAGATAGTGGCTATGGTGAAGACACAGAGGATGGATTAGACAGGGATCATAATATCCAAGAAATACAGAGTGTTGTGAGGATAAAACATCCTATGGCCTCACAGTAAGTAATTACTGTATTCTCCAAAATTGTCTTGTTATAAGAAAATGCTTTTGTGTAGCACGTTAGCGCTTTCTGAAGTCAGTACAACCAGAGCACAACTCCAATTTCCATTGCTGAGACAGTTAAGTGAATTTTAATCCATTTTATGACCTGTCTTGTCACATTTGTTATGTGAATCACTGCAGTTGTTAGGTTGTAAACAGTTGTAAAGTGAACCTATCTTCCCCATTGACTTTGCTTGTCAGAAACCTGCAAAAAGAGATCACTTGAGTCAAGGTCACTCCAACCATTTTAAATAGGAGTCAGTTGCCAAACATCTGAATTTTGATCATGGGAGCATGGGGATATTGCAACGGTTATAACTATGAAAAACAATCATGTTACTTTTTTCAGTGCCATTGTAACTTCTAACGGTCACTAAATAAATGTTTATAAGTTGAGGACTTCCTGTATTGTATGTGATCTTGTTTATTCAGTGCCACGTCAGTCATGTTTTGAAACAGTAATGGAGGAAGAAAGTGATTGGAGGGGCTCTAAATGATGAGAGGACATGTATAAATAGGCCACGGGAGGGATGATGAGCTGTTTCTCTACAGCAGCATTCAATTATCTTCAGGTAGCCATTTTCATCTGAAGCCAAACTGAAAATGTAGGAGCAGAAAATGAAAATGGAAAGATACAGGAAGAGGTGGCAAACTTTAAATGTGAAAAATGCTTTATATTTTCCAAAATATTCAACAATCTAAAAGTTGCTTGCATTAATATTTAATTAATGTATTTTTTTTTTAAAAAAAGAAAAACTGAGGAAGTTATATTTGGAATAGGATAGCTTCTGCAAAGAGACCATTTCATCCTTGATTTAGAATGATGGCAAAAAAAAACATTAGGTCTTTTAGGTAACATTCATTTTAGAGCTTCCGGCTGTTTTTATTTGCTAGCCCAAGTTTCCCAATTGTATTGATTTTGGACATATCTGCAGGGCAGAAGGTTGAGGGCTGGGACAACCATATTGGGTCAAGGAACACATGGGCCAAGCAATCCTTCAACTGTTTAGTCCAATCAACTGTTGTTCATGTAGTCCTTGACTTATATCCATTTGTTGACATTTGCAGTTATAACAGAAAACTGAAAAAAGTGACGTACAATTGATTCTCACATTTGTGACGGCTGCAATATCCAGTCATGTGACTAAACTTGGACCAGTTGGAAACTGGCATGTGTGCAGCATTCTGGGGTCATGTGGTTGAAATTTCTGTGCTTCACAGTAAACTTTCACCAAGCGAAGTCAATGGGAGAAGTTGGATTTGCTTAATGACTGCATGATTCACTTAACAACTGCAGTGATTTCTGTGCAGTGGTCACCACACTATAAAAAAGATGTTGAGACTCTAGAAAAAGTTTAAAGAGCAACCAAGACAATTAGGGGACTGGAGACTAAAACATATGAAGAACGGTTACAGGAACTGGGCATGGCTAGTCTAGTGAAGAGAAGGACCAGGGGAGACATGATAGCAGTCTTCCAATATTTGAGGAGCTGCCACAAAGAGGAAGGGGTCAAGCTATTTTCTAAAGCAGCTGTAGGCCAGATAAGGAATAATGGATGGAAACTGAACAAGGAGAAATTCAACGTGGAAATAAGGAGAAACTTTCTGACAGTGAGAACAATCAACCAATTGAACAACTTGCTCTCAGAAGTTGTGGGAGCGTCATCACTTGAGACTTTCAAGAAGAGATTGGACTGCCATTTGTCGTAAATGGTGTAGGGTCTCCTGCTTGGGCAGGGGCTTGGACTAGATGACCTACAAGGTCCCTTCCAACTCTGATTATCTGTTAAATCTGTTGATTTGCTTAAGTATGGTAAAAAAAAGGTTGCAAAATTGGACACAACTCACTTAACTACTGTCCTACTTAGCAACAGAAATTCTGGTTCCAATTGTGGGCATAAGCTGAAGGGTGCCTTTATCAAAAAGAGAAATTCCATGTCATCAATAGTTATTTATCTACTTACTCATTCCACAATATTCCTGACGTTTTGTGTTTGACTACAAGAGTAACCCAATTCATTTTCTTGCACAGCTTACCAGTGTGCACGTGTATAATTGCATCCTATAGGGTCATTCCTATGTGTTAAAAATGGTGCAGAACTATCAGAGCAAACAATGGTTTTCAGACATTACTAGGGCATCAAGTCAATAACTATGGCCAATCTACTCATTCATTCAATCTATCTAGCAAATCTAGCGAACTATCAGGTGATGGTCAATCAAAAAAGCTTGAGGAATGTGAAGGTCTTATATATGTTAACAGGTAAAGATCTGCATTCCAGTAAATAAGAAGAAAAATTACAGCAAGACAAAGGCAATATTCTGCTGAGTTTGAGAGCACAGTTTCTTTGAGAGCCCTGCCAAGTTGAAAGTTCTCCCAAAGTCCAATGGCTTCATTGACAGTTCACAAATATTTCTAAACAGATGAGCATATATCAGTGCTAGCAAAGGTTCATTCAAGGCAACATGAAACTGGTCCAGGTTAGCATGAATTACTCACTAAAAATAAAATGCAACAGTTGCAGTGATGTAAGTAATCATTAGTCAGATCATATAAACCTTTCTAACCTTTTAATGAGATCAAACCTTACTGGGGCTCTCCAGAAAACAAGTATGTACGTACGTACGTACATACATACATACATACATGTATATTTTTATGTAGATATATATTGTTTGTCCACAGTTAATGAATTTATCTTATGCTCTTTTTATGATGTATTTGTCATTTGTCTTTTCTTGAACATAGTTCTTGTAAACCACCTTTGAAATATTTTCCTCTGGAGATCCAAATAGAACAAGGGTGTCACATTGCCATCACGTGATGTTTCATGTTTTTTTCCCTTCACTGAGCTGGGATGGGCGTGGCCTGCATGTGACACATCTGGCCCGCAGGCCACCAGTTTGACACCCCTGAAATAGAAGTATGAGGGGGAAAAATAGCCTATACTCTGTGGCTGAGTTTGAACATCTGTTTTGAGCCATTTTGTTATCTTGCTGCTTTAAAACTGTTTTCTGCATAGACTTTTGTTTTGAAATAGTAGAATTCAAAAATATTATTTCAGTTATTAAACTTCCATAAAAGCTATCCTTCATCTATCTATTCATCTACCTATTCTCGGTCTATCTATCTATTGTAAGGATCTAGGAAGTAGTTCTGAAGAAAGCAGGTGAATTAGCATATGAACTGTAACTTTAAAAAAAAAAAAACTTTTCAAATTTTGTTTATTGAGTACCAGTAATTTTCTGACTCTCACTGGTCACCTTCTGTGGGTTGAACTATATTTAACCTGTAATTCTTGGAGTTACTTGCAAGTGGTTGGAAATGGCTTTTGAGTTGCTTGGAAAGAGATGAGAGTTATTCATTTCTTCCCCCCCAGCTGTCTATGCCTGCTGGTCACTCCACTGCATTTGCCCCCCCCACCCAAAACAAACAGATTGAAATATAATCTTTTTAGCTTTGAATGAAAGTGCTAATAACAAAGAACTTCTTTATTCTCGGATTGCTTGAGTATTGTTGTGGTTGTTTTTAATTTCTCTTGGTGTTTTTGAGCTTACTGTATTGTTGAAGGTGCTGGTGATGTCAGAGCTTGTGCGGTCTTCCAGTACACATTTCCATTGATCAAAAGCCTCCCTGGTTGCCCAGACAGAAAAAAGACCATTGAAACCAGTCTTTCTGTTGTTTGCCTGATGTATTTAAAACATTTAAAATCACCCATGTCTGCAGGATGCATCTGCACCCATCCTGCCTTTTTTCCATGCAACACCCATATGTTACACATTTTTTAAAAATGGGGGGGAGGGAGGCTTCAGTCAACCAAATGTTGACATCTGTAATATACTGCTTGTTTTAATTTAATCAAGATTTAATTGAAGCATAGGAGCCAGGAAATTCAGACATCAGGCAGAGAATCAGTTGCGAATGGTAGGGCATTCTAAATATCCACTTACTATCCCACAATTAAATATCAGAAATCTATGTTCCTCCCAGGATAATTTCACAGGAGTCCTTTTCTCCATTTAAACCCCCCCCCCAAAAAAAAGCATATTCTGGATGGAGAAAGTTACTATGCACGCACACACACACACACACACACACACACCCCAAAACAAAAACACTAACTACATGCTATAGTATATCTGAATCATTCTATTCAAATCAAATGCTTGTGGTTTCAGATAAGAAAGGCAAGAATTATAACAGTAAAGAATTGTTCTGGATAACAGAGTAGTGCTAATTTAGCCTACTATAAAGACAACTAAAATGGAAAGCAGATGATAGTGTTTCACTTGAATGGATTCAAGTCCTAATTGAAATTTTCTTTTTCTTTCTTTCATTTCTTCTTTCTCCTTCCTTCCTTTCCCCTTCTTTCTTCCCTTCCTTTTCTTTCTCCTTCCATCTTTTTCTTCCTTCCTTTCCCTTTCTTCTTCCTTCCTTTCCCTTTCTTCTTCCTTCCCTCCCTTTTTTACTCCTTCCTCTTCCTTTTTCCTTCCTTCCTTCCTTTTCTTTCTTCCTCCCTCTTTCTTTTCTTTTTTCTTCCTTCCTTCTCTCTCTTTCCTTTTCTTTCTTTTCCACCCATCTCACTGATACAATAGTTAATAGCAAAAAAGGATGAAAGATATGTCAGGGAGACTCATGTGAGACCTGCAATCAGGATGAGGAGACTGGAGTCAACTCTACCCCACCCAACTCTGTGCTCTTCATCTCTGCCTCTGACTATGCCATATTGATGGGAAAACTAACTTGGCTATGTTCAGAGAGATTAATATTTCTGTACTTGCACCGGGGGCCAAGAAGTAATTTAAATGCTTTGGAGGCAGATTTCTCAAAGTTTCCAGAAAAGACATTTGTTAGAATGCCAAACTGTCTAAAAGGGCTGATAAATTCACTTGTGTTTTTTAGTGACTGGACAACTGTCCTGGTTATTCATTCAATATATATTTAAAGTGTGTTGTTGTCCTTGAAGATATAAGGAAGAAGTATAGGAACGACTAGTGTCCTGAACTGGGCTTATAAGTAAATTCCTGGTTAATTATATTCTTTTGGAATTTGTTTGACAATTAGTTTCCAGGTAGGGTGGTGGGCACCAGCAAGATAAGGATATGGATCACTATTTGCTTAAAGCTAATATTTTGTACCCAATATTTGATCTGTCAACTCACGAAGCATTCTTGATCTGTCAGAACCCTGGCATGATTCCACAAACCTTCATGGACAAATGGAAGACAAGGAGGTGCAATAGCAATACATTCCAGTTTGCTGTTAAGTTTGGGGATGCCAACAGACAAGGAACAGCTCAGGCAGAGAATTCTGGATAAGATCAAATAGAGAAGAACCCTAATTTAGTTAATCAGCTGAATAACTTAAGCTACATGTAATTAGCCGGTTATACCAAAATATCATAGAACATTCATACTACCCAACAATCCTAAGAAGTACATTCTGCAAAAGTAATAGATCGAGAATACTGTAGTATAAGTAGTCCATAAACACAACTACTGTTCACTTCTAATGAGAATCAGAGGATGGGAATCAAAAGAAATAGGCGTTTCTTCTCTTGGCTAGAGGCTCTCTGAGAAGTTAAGTTTCTTAAGACACAGACTGTGTTGAATAAGATCTAAGAATTCAAGTTTAATGCCCCTCCCTCCAAAATCTAAGACTAAACAAAAAAAGATAAGTATTGACAGGCATACACAAGACTTTTTTTTCAGTGCTGCTTTTGCTTACAAGATTCATTTTTAGTCCCATGCTTGTTCGGGTTTTGGTTTCTGCTCCTGTAGCAGTGAACTCATTAAAATTAATATAACTTTTAAAGCACACATCTTTTTTTAGGCACATGCTGAAGTCTAAAAAAAACCCTAATAGTTTGCTTTCATAAATAGCAGTGTAAGCTCTAAGCCAATTTTATTTCCTATTATTTTAAAGAATTCATGATGCTAATATCTCTTGTAGTTTGCCACCAAAAATTTTAGTTTGCCATCTTCTTTGAAGACTTCCAACAGGATAGTCAGAGAAATGAAGGGACTATATGCACACCCAAGTATTTCTAGGGAAAAGACTTTGAACGAGCTGTGCTAGGCTTTCTAAGGTGTTTTAATGCTTAAAAGAGCTCTTTCTCCTTCTAGATGCCATAGCTCGAAAAGAATATAGTGGAATTAGAGAAGATCCAGAGGAAGACAATTAAGATGATCAAAGTCTGGAACAGTTTCCATATGAGAAATGTGACATTTGGGCCTTTAAAAAAACACACTGCATGATACAAAATTATGCATGGAGTGAATAAGGTGGACAAAAAGAAACTGAGGTCACCTAATGAAATTGAATCCTGGAAGAATCCGTAAAAATAAAAGGATTTTTATATAAAATTAAAAGGGATAATTAGAATTCACTAGCATGAAATGTAGTGATGGCTACCATCATGTCTTCAAAAAAGAATTGACCAGTTTATGGAGATTATGGGAATTAATTCCTATCTGATGGCTGTGGAACTCCTTGTGAAGGCATCTGCTGGAAGACTAGTGGGCTTCCTTGTGTATTTGGTTGGCCACTGTGAGAACAGCCTGCTGGACTAAATTGACCAGGGAATCAATGTGTCCTTATTTCCTTCAGTTCTTTCAGCAAATCATGCAGATGTAATTAATGAGAGTGGTATTATTTTCCCTTATATAAATTAAAATTAATGGGTCTAATCCAAAATAGCAGCTTTTATTTTCAGGTAAGACGCAGCAAAGGAAATAAAGTGATTTAGAATTAGTGATAACATGCCACCTAGTGGTTTGTGGTCTAAATCAGATTAATGAACTCCACCAAAACATTTCACTAAAGCCTCGTCTTATTCAGCAGCTATCTTTTTCCTTTTTCTGCAGCAAGAATAAAAATCTCAAGTTCCCGAAGAATTACAGTCCTGTCTACAATCTAAAGGGGCGATGGGAAGAATGGGCTGATGAACATGTGACTGTACAGAAACTCAACCCTTTCAGCGAGGAGTTTGACTATGAGCTCGCTATGGCCACCCGTCTGCGTAAAGGAGATGAAGGCTATGGCCATCCTAAAGAAGGCACAAAGACAGCAGAACGGGCCAAGAGAGCAGAGGGCCACATCCACCGGGAGATGAGAGACATGTGTTTCATCATCAGAACAATGGCTCAGTTACGACGTGATGGCAAGATCCAAGTCACTTTTGGAGATCTCTTTGACAGATACGTTCACATTTCAGATAAAGTGGTTGGAATACTCTTGAGGGCCAGAAAACATGGAATGCTAGACTTTGAGGGAGAAATGTTGTGGCAAGGCCGGGATGATGCTGTTCTAATAACTTTGTTAGAATAAGGTCTTTTTTCCTCACAGGATAAACCAAAGGACATCCTTTTATTCAGAATGGCTTTATCAAAAGGTTTATCAGAAAGATTGATAGACGTCAAAGCTTTCATCAGTACTCAGAACTTATCTATTAATATTTAACAATAGCAACTCCATATTATTCCATCTCTATGTTACTGTTTATTAAATACATAGTTTGTTCTGCTAGTACTAGTAGTATCTGATTTAACTATGTTTCTATATGAAGAATGAAGATGATATAGAAGATGGCCCATCTCAGCTGCCTTATGGATCAAATGTTTATTAGACACTTGGGGATTTTTCAGAGATCTGGTTAGCACTGGGAGCATGAGGCAACCCAGACTGTTGATGTCGTTGCTCCCTCTTTTAAGTTCATCAATCCCAGTTCACTTTTTGTTTATGGAGGACCTCCAGCAGATAAAATGACAGATAAAATGTTTAAACCACCATGGAGAAAGGTAAAAAAAATGAATGCAACCACAATATACAAATCCAAATTCAGCCCTACTTTGTCTCCCAGGAAAAATGAGGAAATTTTCATACTTTTCCTATTTTGCACTGATGGATTGTTAACTCAGTGGCTTTGTTTAGGGTAGTGAATTCCTTTTGGGGAAATTTGTGAAATTAACGAACTCCACAGTTCCTTTGACCATTTTGTCAACTGTTGCTTTGATACTGCCAGCCTTGTCAACTATTGCTTTGATACTGCCAGCCTTACATTAAAGGCTACATTAAGCAATTTTATTTAATGTTAGACCACATTTCAGAAATTTATTTTGACAATATAAGCTCATTAATTCTGCTTTAAAATGGACATGTGATGTTACAATAATACTTTATAATAAATCTGACTGCCATTACTTAAAAGATGTGTAAAATAGCTTTCAGATAAGGAGATTAAGTTATTGGAGACACTGGATGATTTCCAAACTTCTTGTGGGTGTTCAGAGATTGCCTATTCTCAAAATGGCTGCCAGGGGAATATACCCACATATAAATAATTAATTTACCACATTTCTTACCATCTTTAACACCTGCTCAAACAGAATATAATTTATATTTCCTCTTTAATGATCAGCACTTCTTTCTGAACAAGATACTGAATTACAATTGTCTGTCATTTTTATCTACTAAGGTAGTTTAATTATCATGATGCTGGAAGATACCATTTTGCATTACAATATGCTTTCTCTTTTTTAAAAAATAATTTTAAAAATGTAAAAAGTTACTAGTTGAAGGAAGCAGAACCTGGCAGATATTAAGCCAAGTATCCTTGGGAGCCAACTGGGGGAGGGGAGGGCAGTGTTAGATGGTATGTTGTCTTTCAAAGTGAAAGATCCTGCATCTTCTTACAGAAGAAAAAATATATGATTTTGTGTCAAGACAATGGTAAATTTATTCTAAAGGTTGGTATGGAGATATCAGTATATGTGCATGCATGTATATAAAGCTTTTGAATGTGTTTTCAGTCAAGTATCAAAAATATCATTCTTGCAAGAAATGATGTGCAAAAATCTTAAGTGCTATGAAAATAGGAAGTTTGTTATAAGCAAATAATATTTTACATTTAATCAATGAAGTTTCCTGCATCCATAGACTGAGAATAAAAGCTTGATTTACCTTACCAATTAGATAAAATAATTAAGTTTGAAAAGATGTAATTTAAAGAAACGTTGGTTTCCCAGGACAAGGATATTATTTTCAGGTTTTTATGTCTGCTAATTTATTTTTCAAGATTTGGATTATGAAAGTTTACTGAGCAGTTTATACCATTGATTGATTTAAATTAAGCTGTAGATACTAAATGTTTCTGTCAAATATAGGAATGTGATCCATTTCAAAATCTTATTTATATTAACAAGAAGTGAAATGCACTGCAAATTCAGTTGATACAATGGGATGAATGAAAAATAATTAAATAAATTTAATAACTTTTTTGAGTTGGAAAAGATTCTTTTTTTTAATGCCAAGGCAATAACCTATTATTTTTTCTGAATCAATGTTAGTAGCATTTTTTTATTTTTCCTGAGGCTTAAGGATTCTAATTCTATTTTATAGCTTTGATTTTTCTTATTGGAAGGAAGGTGATATGGATAAAGTTGGGACAAAAATTATGGGCTGCCTTCCTGGCAAATGGCAGTCTGTATTGTATATTGAAATTTCTATATAGCTGTAATGAATATTTTAGCAACAACTCCCATACCATATGTCAAAGTGTATTACCAATTAATAAACAGTTTTGTAACAACATTTAAAAACATCCAATTCCTTAACAGAATTTTTTTAGCAGGATCATAGAATGGAATCTGCTTCAACACTACAAGTATTTTAGCTATGATTCAATACTTTCAACCTGAGTGTTAATTACAAAATGGTTGTGTGTCTAAATAAAGCCCAACTCAAGTTTAATTACATGAATTTAGATTTATTTGCTTTATATCACTATTTTCTTATAGTATTTTAAATCCATCACAGGATTGTTTAGTTAGTGAATCCACAAAGACAATAATACTGCTGTGGAAGACCAAAGGGGGGGAAAAGCTATTTTAATTTATTTACACTTCCTTTTGTTTGTAAACATTGAATCTACATATACTCTACTAATAGGAGGAAACAGCTATACATTGAGACAGAAAACAATGCTGTGTATTTTTTTAGCAATATAAAGCATGAGCATATTATAGGATAAAATATTCTCTTTTCCATTACATTACAGCAGTAAGCATTCCCCAGATAATTCTGAAACAACTTACATTAATAACATTCTATACAACTATAGCTAATTATTTGAGCTAAGCCATTTGGCTTTTTATTCCATTGCTAGAATAATTTAAAGTGCTAGAAGCAACCCGTCAATCAATACTTCCCCACCCTCTAAAATAACAAAAACTACTTTTAAACATTAATGTACAAGTTAATATATACAATATTCATTTGAAATAGAATAGCTGAGATTTCAGCACAAAGTCATTCACTGTCACAGTTAACAGCATTTTTAAATTATTTTTCTTTTGCATAAACATAGAATATAAGCTTTGAAACAACTGTTGTTATTGCCACAATGGCTTTTTAGTTTTCTACAAAAGTGGACAAGAGCTACTGATTTACTATAATTTTTCTTTTTTTTTTCTTTTTGCTTTGAGGTCACAGAACAGTAAATTTTGCATATTAACACATCTACTGAGTTATGATGTCTATCTAGAGTACGTTACCCCATTGCATCAGAGCTGGTGCAAACTGCAGATTTACAACACAGATCCACTCAAAAGAAGAGAAAAACACCACACCTATTTTGTTTTGTTTTGAATAGGAGCAATTCTTGGAGATGATGTGCTACAAGGCTACAACAGAAGAACTATAAAACAGAGTGGTGTATTATGTATGTGTGTGCATATGTAGATACACACACACACACATAAATTTGATGCATATTATATGCTGTTTGGAAAAAATGCATCTGCTTCATAGCTTTAGCAATAAGAAGGTATTATATGTACTATGAATTACTCACTGCATTATGCTTACTTTTCCATTTCCTCATTGCTGTTTTTATATATCTTGATCACGTAGCTGAATCCTTGCCCAACATTTGTCCCAAGCCTGCAGATCATTTAATGGCATGTGCAAAACGCTTCAATACAATCAATAGGGCAGCTATGTTTCAACAGTAAAATATAAGATACCAATTCATGACATGACTAAATATGTGGTGATATTTGAATGAAATAAACAGCCAAGACTGATCATTGTTGGTAAATTATAAATATCTATCTCTTCCCCATATCATAACTCAATTAGTATAACTCAATTAGATTTTATGTTGTTTAAATGTTGTTTCAGTGAAATAGTTAAACAGAAGTAAAGGAAATTTCTGAATTGTGAGAATCACAACAAACAAATCGATATGTGAATGACATGATGATACAAATCTGGCTCTCATAAAGAAATAATCAATTACAATTTGAAAGCTTTGTAACTTTCAAAAATGAAAATACAATCTGCACTATCAGTTGCACTCCAATATGCTGATGTGAAAGACATGTTGATGGTCATGCAGAAAATGTAGAAAGGCATTGCAAAACAAGCTACATTATATTGCTTTAAGGGCTTTTTGAGCTGCATTGATCAGTATCAGGTTTGGGACAAACTTTTGTAGTATTTTACAGTTTATTCTTATTCAAAGCCCCAAATTTCAATGTCTTGTATAATGAAGTCTTCTTTCTTAGAAAGTGTGCGATTCCCAAAGGTTTTACAAGAGTGACTTCTTCCATGATAGAGATCTCCATCAAGCCATAAAGCAAATTCACCCCTGCAGTGTGAAAGAATTAGTTTGCGAAATATTAAAAATAATTTTCTTCTCATTACTGTATTCAAATGTAGGTCAAATTTTAAATCAATAATATTCTCTTCAAAATTCTTTCCCTAATTTGAAAGCTTCAGATTGCATTTCAATTAATTGGTCAAGGTGGAAACAGTGATCACCTTTAAGAATTTTGTTAGAAGTTGAGATAAATTTTTATTTATTTATTTATTTATTTTATCATATTTTATACCGCTCCCTCTCCCAAAAAAGGGAAATGGCTACGAAGGGATAAACAAAGCCCTAACTTTTTCCAGGCATCTAGTATCATCTGGACTTGTTCAGCCTAGATCCAGCACTTTCATATTAGCATGGCATCAGCATTGGATTGAGTAGAGTGTAAAGACACATGAACAATGCAAACTGGGTCTGCCATGGAAATGTTGTAACAAATGAATAAAACCAAGAGTTTTATCTTCTTTGTGGTTAGTCAATAGTAACACATTTAAGCCATGAGCCTGCAGACTGAATAGAAATTGGGCCAAGAAAAGCACATTTTGGCTTTGCATTAAAAACTGGGTTCTAACCCATAAAAAAAATTTCTTTTACCTTTGCTAATGCCTACTGATAACAAAATAAAGACAGACTAAACTAAGAGGCAATCTGGACTAATGGTGATGACTTAGAAAGTAGGAGAAAATGAGTTCTAGCCCCTCCTCCACCTTAGGCATGAAGGTGGGCTGGGTGGCTTTGGGCCAGACCCCTCTCTCAGCCAAACTTACCTACAGGGTTTTTCTTGGAAAAAATAGCAGAGGGAAGGAATATCGGTATGTTCGCTGCCTTATTTCTAAAAATAATAAAACTGGGATATAAATAAATATTTTTTTAAAAAAGAAAAGATGGCCTTTCAGATATGTTCAAGGAAAAAAAATGCCAACATTGGCAGGAGGCTGCCATAAAGCAAACACTGTGGCATGGAGATACTTGGAATCTATATATAAGTAAGTCAAAGAGTATAACATTACACCAATATTACATCAGAACTTTATCAGAATGAACAAAAATGATAAAGAACTACTAACCCTCCACCGCCAAAAGCCAAGGCATCCATATCTCCTTTAAGAAAAAACATATTGTCTCCAGTCCACTTGAAGACCTAACGGTTAGGAAAATAAATGAAGACACACAAACACAGATGAAATTATTGCTAAAAGAACAACAAACATCGTAAGACATCATTATCAATTTCTACTTCAGAAAAATCCAGAAACTTTATTTGCTAAAACACTACAATAAAGAATAAAGAATGCCCTTATTCACTGTAATAGCCAACTATCACAGTGATTAACACATTATTTCAATATATTGAAATTCCATCTATCATCTGCATTTCTATCCTTGTCCCTTAAATTCAGTGAATCATGAAGTAATCCTAATTCCCCTTTAGTAATTTATAAACTCTGATGTTCTGATAAAAGCAGGAATTATTACCATTTACCACTAATTATTTTGTATTGTTCATCATCATTCTTTATTGGTTTTATAGCTGTGTATGGATGCGTGTGTTTGTTTGTAATAGCTTTATGACTGGAAAATTAACTCATGGGAAAATGTAAAGTAACCCTTCATCACAACCTCAATCTAAATTCTAAACAATAGGTCTCACTATTTAAAATGTAATTAACTGGAATTTAAATAATTTCATTGCAACATAAAATGGTTAGACTCATAAATAATGTAATCTCACATATATTATCTAAATAATTTAAGTATTTTTTTTCCTAAGAGCTTACCTCAAATTCTGGGCAGAATGTAAAAAGAAAGGTTTCTCCCGTGCCATAAAACCCATCACTCACTTTAAAAGGTTCAGAAGCAAGAGCTCCAAAAATCTAAAGAAAAGAATAAGAATAGTCCAGAAAGCATGACATTTCCACTGCTTGTTTGCATAATATATAAGAAACCTATCCCATGAATGTGATTAGATTAACTGGAATTCTCAGGAATTAATTCTATTCATACCATGAAGTTCAAAGCACAAGCAACCATCAAATTAAACTAAGCCATAACTTCAGTAAGGTATTTAATGGAACATTTTTGCAGATGAAAAAGAACTACTCAAATATGAAAAGGCTTCCAGATGGCAGTTAATTCAGCAAACGTAAGAGCAGAACACTCCTTTAAAAAGAGGTAATTCTTAGCACAAACATTTGGACAAGCTGTAGCTGGCTGCCATCTCTAATGTTTGTCCTGTTCTTGCCAAATCAGCTTTCTAATGTTCTTGAGACGAATGCGTCAGGTGGGAAAGGCAAGCCTAGTGTATTTAGATAGAAATCAAAACAGGATTAGCGGTGTGATTACACTTGTTTTCTCAACAGGTTATCAGATAGAGATCAGTCCAGTTTGGCTGGCCCTAGCTGATTCAGTATGCCCTTCACTTATTTAAGGAAAAAGTTAGAGAAAAAAGGAATGCAGGAATATTGCCAGCTATTGTTTGTCTCATGTGAACACTGACTCTCCACTCCTCCTACTCTTCCTTTTCATTCAATGCAATGGAAACCATGCAATTCCTTTTTGCTTTTGACTGTTAGGTAAATGCTTAATTACTAAAGTAATAAAATGGTAATAAGGATAAAGAGTTTTAAAAAATTAATGAGGGGGCTGTTCTTAAAAGAACTGCTCTAAAAGAGATTGAGTGATAGTGTGACTTGATTAGTGACGGTGAAGAGAATTTGACTAAGATATTTAGTGTCAAGTTCAACTTCTGCTTACTGCATAATTACAGCTAGAAACATCAGGTGACTGAGCAGCATTTTGTGTAAATAGACCAAACAGATGTGCGTTTGTGTGTGCACATGCAAATGCACATGCATATGAATATAGAGCTTCAAATCAGTCTTGCCTTCTGGTCACTGCCTAGACAAGCCCCTGCAGTTTTCTTGGCAAGAATTCAGAAAAGGTTACCCACTATTTTCTTCCTGGGACTGAGATGCTCAAAGTAATTCAGTTGGCTTGATGCCTAAGGCAGGATTAGCACTCACAGATTTCCGGTTTCTAGCCGGGTGACTTTAATCATTACATCATTATGGTTCTCACATCCAACGAACAGAAGCTGCATCACTGATTCACTGTTGCTAGTTTCTAGCAGACAGCAACAATTCGCTTTCCTGTAACTCCTGCTTTGCATTCTGGACTGACATGGAACTGATTTTGGCTTTCTCTATGAAGTTCCTTTCAGGTTTTGTATACATTTTTCTTCCCCACAATCTTGCCAACCAAGATAGAAATGATAAATTATAAGGATTGCTTTCATTTGACAAAAGATTGGAAATCTAATATTCTTCTGTAAGCTATCCTCTAAAATAAGTACCAATTTTTCTCCCCTACCCCTCTTTTTAGCCATTTATCGAGCTCCGAAACTGGAAGGTTCTGTGTGGATGATGGAAAACAAAAATGTTTCTATTTGCATGAGTTAAATTATATTAAACTGTCCCATTCTGCATTGGGTTCAGGCTTTCCAAACACAAACACAAAAACACACTTATGAAGTTAAGCTGTAGCAGCAAAACAGCTTAAATAATTCTCTAAATGACAAACAATACACTTTGTCTAATTCGTCCTTCCTGAAAACTTGATTTATATCAACCTACTGTGTCTCTAATATTAAATATTACTATGGAAGTGTAAAATATATCCAGGCCTTCAAAAATTATCTATATACTTATTGTAAAGGGAACAAATCCCTTGATACTTTTGTAGATTAACACATTTGGGGTGAAAGACTGATTTGATTCCCCCCCCCCCTTTAAAAATAGTAACACTTCCATATTTTTGCAATCAAGTATTCAGTTAAATCTACTGCACTGCAGTGAGGTTACTGTTTTTAAAGTACCAACAGGAAGAGCAGTGGAAAACCACTTTGGTATTATTGCCAGGAATGCTATATATGGCAACAGCTACAGAATTCAGCTTGAAAGAATGCTAATTTAAAATGCTATAGGTGTTTTGGAGTATGTTTGTGATCAGCCTGCTATACTAAGTTTTCCTTTTTTGAAAAATCAAAATAATATTGAGTTTTCCTGTATGTTAGAAAAGTTGTCTTAAAATTTAAGATTTGTTATGGGGAGCAAAGGTAAGAAAAAGTGACCATTGCAACTTCCGTACCTGTCCATCACTGTCTTTGATAACCAGCAGCACTGGTGTATCTAATCCTGCCATAGTTCTGTACAAAGTCTTCAAGCTCATGCCATGCTTTGCAGTACTGTAGACAAGAGTCCATGGATAGCCAATAGTTCGAGGAGGGAGCTGTTTTGTCAGCTGAAGAAACACAGGTGCAAGTGAGGCATGCGCACTGAACAAAGTGATTAACCTAGAAGGGTTTTTTTAATTCATGGTCACAAAACATGTTGTGTTAAACATCAAAAAAAAAACCAAAAGTTAATATTTATACTAAATTTTATAAACGCCTGATGCTTTATAGAAACATTTTCAATCCTTACGTTACATAGAGGCAATATGAATTTTCTATATTAAGTAATTTAACTAGATTTAAGTTCTATTGAAATTATCTGGGTTTTATTTCCAAGTAAATGCTTTTAAGAGAAGAGTATTAGGTCTTGTTTTTTGCCCTTTGTGGTTATTGAGGTTGAACCTAGCCTGTTCAAATTACACTGCTTCAGGAACTGAAATTGTATTGCTGAATATCTTACATATATTTTGATAAACAAGGCAACAACTTGGATGAGAGGAAAATCAGAACTTCTAGCAGAATTTTATTTATCAAATTTATTTGCTGCCTATCTCACAGATAAGCCTCAATATATTTTTCCTGGAAACGAGGCAGAACGCTAGGTGCCCAAAATCTTGTGTTCCCTGTGGAAGGATCTCCATGAACAATCTGGATATCTCCAGTGCTATTAAGAAAGCCACAAATACTTGGCTTTTCAAAGGAATAATTGGAGATTGAGTAATACCAGGTACAAGGTCAATTTTAACTCTATTTAAATTATAATGCTTTTTATTGTATTATTTTAGGACTCTTCATGTATATAAGATGCTTTAAGTTGTTTCAAGGTGGGCTTACAAACAAAAGCAGTAAATAAATTATTGAAATCCACAGGAATTATATTTTCCACAATTGCTTCATATTTTCCAAGTCCTAGAAGCCTATTGGATATAAGTTGTGACAATGTTCAGTGAGGAATACTTAAGGACTAATAAGCCTTATTCTTTTTTTCCCTCATCAAGAAAACAGCTACTGAGAAAAAACCCTCAAGACAAATAAAAATGGATCCACTAGGATTATACTAGGATTTGCAAATGACTCTAACAGACAATTAAAGTTGTAATTTAGATAATCTCCTCATGATTACAACAGATCCAGCTTTATGCAATGGAGTTAGTTCAAAACTGTTTCATTTAGAATCTTGTTTTCTTTATCCAAGCAACATTTCTATTTATTCCAGATAGAAAGAAGTACATTTTAAACAGAAATCGATTCAGATTTTGATGTTATGTTTTAATATAAAATAAACAATTGTAGCAGCCAAGTTAGGTTTCCTTCCTTACAATGATATACAGAAAGTTTTGAATCTGAAATGTTTTTGATTATGTGATTTTGAGTGTGAAATGCTTTGTTTCAACTTTGAAACAGCTGTTTCATCCTTGCTAGAATATTACAACATTGTTTTGATGACTTTGGAAATGTTCAAGTGTTTTAAGTTCAAAACAAACTCTTTTGAGTTCATAATGCTTCTGGAATGGTTGGATGAAATTAGGATACTTCTACTAAGGTTGGAGCAACCTACTTTGAATTGTTTGTTTTTTATTCAAATGTAATGATTCAAACTTGAAATGTTTAAGATTAAAACCTGTTTCAGATCTCTAACTTAAAATAAGAATTGAACAATCAAAGTGAAATGTTAGATCAAATAACTTATTTTTCCTAATTTTTAAGGTCATGCTTAAAAATGATAGGGCAACATTTTTTATATTTCACGGCTTCATTTATTAATTGTGTTTCTAATATTAGACCAATACATGAATTCCTTTGGACAGTTATATATAAGATATGGGATGAAGAGATAATTGTTAATAACCTTGGAGGAGGTGAAGAGACTAAATTTATACTTGTGATTTATCCTTGTGAAGGTTGGAGGTCCTTCTTTATATAATTCTTTACTTTTTATTATATTCTTACTTTTCCTTTTTATTGTTTGTACTTTTTGCTCCTTATTTCTGTTATCTTTGTTTAATATATATTAGGTTTCATTATAATAAAAATTATATATATAAAAATAAAGCAACGTGGTTCTTCCCACTGCTGTTGGCCAAGAGTAAATGAGGGGATAAAAGGATAGCAATTTTTTAAAACAATTGTCTCATGTGGTTCAGAGAGTGGTTCATTCACGCTCAGTAGCAGTAATCCCAAATATAGCAACTATTTTCCTGTAGTGTTTACTAAGTAACTTTCATTGCTTTTTATAAATGCTTTATAGAAAGCAAAGCTTAGGGCTGTGCATGTACTGGTGTGTTTTCATTTGTTAATAGCAACAACACATAGACTTATATATCGCTTCATAGTGATTAAGTGATTTAGAGTCAGCATATTTATACTTGTGATTTATTCTTGTGAAGGTTGGAGGTCCTTCTTTATATAATTCTTTACTCTTTATTATATTCTTACTTTTCCTTTTTATTGTTTGTACCCAACAATCTGGGTACTCATTTTCCTTCTATCAGAAGGATAGAAGGCTGAGTCAACCTTGAGCTGGTCAGGATCAAATTCCTGGCAGTGGCAAAATTAACTGGTAATACTGCATTCTAACCAATGTGCCATCATAGAGCAAAACTCAGTGATTTTGGAAATGAAAGTTCCTTGCAGACCATGCCAAATCTCCTTCAAATCATGCCATTCGAGGAGCAATTGATAGCTTCTAGAACTATATCTACTGAACTGCAACTGATTCAAAGTGTCCTCAGTATATTACTCCAAATAAGACGGACCAGTTTCAGAACTGGATTATCTGTGGCACATTCTGAACCACTTCCAATTTGGAGGAGTTTTCTCTTGCAATTGTTCAACTCTGTTGAGAATGCAATGTTCTATAGTTTTCTGGAATATGATGAATCACTGAATGTTACACATTTCAGATTGACATAAAAAGAGAGCAGGATGCTTTTTTTGAGTTCCTATTTTTCCTACTACTCTTTGAATTCCCATTGCTCTCTATGGCAGAATATGTAAAAGATTTAGTTTCATTCATATACTGGAAGTGTTCTAAGTTTTGTTATATTAGAATTTAACCAATTCAAAATATATCAAGCATTGTCTTATGTTTAAAATATTGTATCTTATGTTTGTTTCTTGCATATCCTCAGTAAACAACAATTACTGTTACAATTCAATTTTCTAAAACAATTTTTATTGCAATGTGAAAGCTGTGTCAATATAAGGAATGCCTTTTTTTCTATATGATACCTTTTCAATTTGATCCAACTGTAACAGTTCACTGGGATCACTGAGATTTGGCCGAAATGCTTCAGGCTCCAGTTCGGTTTTGATAGTTGTTTCCTGCTTTGAATATGTATCTTCTCGTGTCGTAATCTGCATGGAGGGGAGAAAGTTGAATTAGCATTCAAAATGTTATTCAAAACGATTTACCTTATCATATTCATCCTGTAAAAATGAAATTTTTTGCTTACCTGACAATTTTTGTAATGTTTTTAATATTAGAAACAATGCCAGATTCCTATGTTTATCACTAAAAGAATGTGAGACTGCAAGTTCTGAGCCATTTCTGTTATTTAAGTTGCGTTTTTTATCCTATAAAAATTTTCAAGGTAACATTTGATCCTGATTAAAACTGAATCTCAGAGGTAATCACAATAGGATCTCAAAAATATTATACTGCAATAATATAATACATTTGCATTCCCGCATACAGAAGATATTCAAATATGTCCATAGGTAAGAATCAGTTGATTACTCATATAAACAGAACCAACCTCTTTTGAAAAGAAAACCTTGCATCAAAAAAAAAAGATTTGCAGCCCGTAGGTTAAATTATTTTAAATACAACTACTTTTAATATTGTACATGTCCATTATAAACTTAATCTATGCAGTCTTGCTGCACACATATACATTCACATGAAAATATAATATAATTACCTGAGAATAAAGATGTGTGCCCCTGCAACAACGTGTAACTAAAATCTTATATTGGGCAGGAATTCATGTAGATAAATGGTAGAAAAGATTGAGATTCTGAGTCAATCTTTTATTATCCATTCCCCATTGAAAATTATCACTTCTCTCCTGGCTTCACTCATTTCCAATTGGAAACAGCTGGAGATTTGGGTGGAGAAGACCATTCATGGAAGGGATGGGACATCTGAGATAAGGCTAGATCTGGCTACCCTTCCACTCAATGTTTCTCCATTTAAAACTCATTTCATTTTATTGTTTGAAAATAGATGTATTCTACTTGATGCACCTATCCTAGAGGTACTGGAAGACCTCTTAAATGTTCAGTAATATTAAGAGACCCTAAATACATCAACTTTTCCCACAAAACACAGAACTGCTGTTCACATCTCTTATATACATCTTGTGTATATCTACTGAGAAAGTGATTAGCAAGAACTATGAAGGGTGGCAAAGCGTTCTCACTTTTCCGCACTTATTGCGTCTGCAGGAAATCGCCCAGCCGCCCTATTTAGAGTGACATGCTCCCTCCTGGAAGGGGGAGCGCGGGAGGACCCCTTGCAGGGACGGGCTGAGGACTTTTCGAATTTCCTGCTGGATAAAATCACTCAGATCCCAGGGATGGGTTGGATTCTGAATGGGCAACTCTGGGCGGAGGGTCGGGGGCGGAATTTAGAGAGGTCATTTGGGAAGAGTTTGATCCTTGACCCCCGAAGATGTGGACAGGATCCTGCGGGGGCTGAATGCTACCACATGTTTACTGGACCCATGCCCCTCCTGGCTGGTGTTGGCCACTTGGGAGGTGACACGAGGTTGGTGTTGGAAAGAGGTGGTGGTGAGACACCTCCTCAAGAAACCGTCCCTGGACCCAACTTTGTTATCTAATTATCGTCCGGTCTCCAACCTTCGCTTTGTGGCGAAGGCTGTTGATAGTGTGGTGCCACGACAGCTCCCCCAGCACCTGAATGAAGCTGACTATTTGGATCCATGCCAATCGTGCTTCAGGCCTGGGCACAGCACGGAGATGGCTTTGGTCGCATTGGTGGACGATCTCTGAAGGGCCCGTGACAGAGGCTATTCTTCTGTCCTGGTCCTACTAGATATCTCGGCGGCTTTCGATACTGTCGACCACAGTATCCTATTGCGATGGCTGGGGGGGTTGGGGGGCACTGTTTTGCAGTGGTTCTCCTCCTTCTTTCTCCGGCCGTTCGCAATTTGTGTTGGCGGGGGGGCAGAGATCAGCTCCGAGGCCCCTGATTTGCAGGGTTCCTCAGGGGTCGGTGCTCTCGCCTCTTCTGTTCAACATTTATATGAAGCCGCTGGGTGAGATCATCTGTGATTGTGGGGTAGAATTCCATCAGTACGCTGATGACATCCAGCTGTACACTTCTACCCCAGGCCACCCCGATGAAGCCGTCAAAGTGCCCGGTGCCTGGAGGCCATGCGGTGTTGGATGGGCAGAACAGGCTTCAGCTCAACCCATCTAAGACCGAGTGGCTGTGCTTCCCGGCACCCCGATACAGCCAGCTGGTTCCATCGCTGGCTGTGTGGGGGGGGAAAATTCTTGCCCCCACAGAGAGGGCGCGCAATTTGGTTGTCTTCCTGGATGTACGGCTGTCGTTGGATGACTATGTGGCGGTCATCGCCAGGGGGGCTTTTGATCAGGTCCGTAGGATCTACCAGTTGCGGCCCTTTCTGGATTGGGATGCGCTTCGCACAGTCATCAGTTCCAGATGGAGCTTGGGCCATTTCCTGAGACTCTGGCTCATAACTCGGCCACAGACTTGGTGGCCACCTGGGATAGGTTGGCCGCGGAGGCTCTGGACCGAGTTGTGCCTTTGCGACCTCTGACTCGGCATAGATCCCACCTGGCTCCGTGGTTTACGGGGGAGCTGAGGGGGATGAAATGCCGGAAAAGACGTCTGGAGGGTATCTGGAGGGCCAGTCGTGCTGAGTCTGATCGGACACAGGTGAGGTCCTATATTAGGACCTACCTAGTGGCGATAAGGGCGGCGAGGCGTTCACACTTCTCCGCCCTTATTGCGTCTGCAGAAAATCGGCCTGCTGCCCTGTTTAGAGTGACCCGCTCCCTGCTTGAGCCGAGAGCGCGGGAGGACCTTTTGCAGGGTAAAGCAGAAGAGTTTTCCCGATTTCTGCATGATAAAATCGCCCAGATTCGGGATGGGCTGGACTCCAGTTGGGTGGTCCCGGGGGAGGTGTCCGGGGCAGGTCTTGAGACGGTTATCTGGGAAGAGTTCGATCCTGTGACCGCCGAGGGTGTGGACAGACTTCTGGGGAGGCTGAATGCCACCACATGTTTATTGGACCCGTGCCCTTCCTGGTTGGTTTCTACCTCCAGAGAGGTGACACGAGGCTGGCTCCAGGGGATTGTCAACGCTTCGTTGACGGAGGGGGCGCTTCCGACCGCCCTGAAAATGGCGGTGGTGCGGCCCCTCCTCAAGAAGCCTTCCCTGGACCCGGCTCTTTTGAATAACTATCGTCCTGTCTCCAACCTTCCCTTTGTGGCGAAGGTTGTTGAGAGTGTGGTGGCGCGTTAGCTCCCTCAGTATCTGGAGGAAGCATCCTATTTAGATCCGTTCCAATCGGGCTTCAGGCCCGGGCACAGTACCGAAACAGCATTGGTCGCATTGGTAGATGATCTCTGGAGGGCCCGTGACAGAGGTTATTCCTCTGTCCTGGTCCTCTTAGATCTGTCGGCGGCTTTTGATACTATTGACCATAGTATCCTATTGCGGCGGTTGGAGGGGTTGGGAATTGGGGGCACCGTCTTGCGGTGGTTCTCGTCCTTCCTCTCGGACCGCTCGCAATTGGTGTTGACGGGGGGGGAGAGGTCCACCCCTAGGCCCCTCATGTGTGGGGTGCCTCAGGGGTCGGTCCTCTCCCCTCTTCTGTTCAACATCTATGTGAAGCCGCTGGGAGAGATCATCCGTGGTTTTGGGGTGAAATGCCATCTGTATGCTGATGACACTCAGCTTTACATCTCCACCCCAAGCCACCCCAACGATGCTGTGGAGGTTATGGCCCGTTGCCTGGAGGCTGTGCGGAACTGGATGGGCGAGAACAGGCTTCGACTCAACCCTTCCAAGACCGAGTGGCTGTGGTTTCCGGCGGCCCGATATAGTCAGCTGACTCCATCGCTGGCTATTGGGGATGAGATCTTGACCCCCACAGAAGGGGCTCGCAATCTTGGTGTCCTCCTGGATGTACGGCTGTCTTTGGAAGAGCATATTACGGCCGTCTCCAGGGGGGCTTTTTATCAGGTTCGCCTGATACGCCAGATGCGGCCCTTTCTTGATCGGGACGCCTTACGCACAGTCACTCATGCCCTGGTCACCTCCCGTCTGGACTACTGTAATGCCCTCTACATGGGGCTCCCTGCGGGGAGCACTCGGAGGCTTCAACTGGTACAGAATGCAGCCGCGCGGGTGGTTATGGGGGCGTCGAGATACTC
Organism: Bungarus multicinctus; assembly: GCA_023653725.1. Classification (NCBI taxonomy): domain Eukaryota; kingdom Metazoa; phylum Chordata; class Lepidosauria; order Squamata; family Elapidae; genus Bungarus; species Bungarus multicinctus. Next base: position 74,694,392 of record CM042846.1, on the reverse strand, counting down.
CCATGTGACGCCCCTCCTGCGCGAGCTGCATTGGTTGCCAGTGGCCTTCCGGGTTCGCTTTAAAGTACTGGTTTTGGTCTTTAAAGTGCTCCATGGCATCGGACCAGGATACTTACAAGACCGCATTCTGCCAGTAGTCTCCCACCGACCGGTGCGCTCCCATAGAGAGGGTCTCCTCCGGGTCCCGACGCCTTCTATGTGTCGTCTGGTGACCCCGAGGAATAGGGCCTTCTCTGTGGGGGCACCCGCCCTTTGGAATGGGATGCCCCCTGGATTACGAACGACCAGTGACCTGAGGGCCTTCAGACGTGACCTGAAGACCTGGCTCTTCGAGCAGGCCGGCCTGAGCTGACTCAAATGGGATTTTAAATGGGGTTTTTAGATTGGTTGGGATGGGTGTACAAAGTTTTAATTTATTTTAATTGGGGTTTTTAGATTTTTATAGGGACAGCCTGGGGGTTAATTCTTTTTTAACTATTTATATTTGTCTACATGTATTTTAGTTGGCTGTTCACCGCCCTGAGTCCTTCGGGAGAAGGGCGGTATATAAAACCTAAAATAAATAAAATAAATAAATAAATAAATCTCCGCCCTCGTAATCTCCTGCCTAGACTATGCCAACGCTCTCTACATGGGGCTACCCTTGAAGAGCACTCAGAGGCTCCAGCTGGTGCAGAATGCGGCCACGCGGGTGGTGTTGGGGGCTCCTCGGGGCTCCCATGTCACGCCGCTCTTGTGCGAGCTGCATTGGCTCCCGGTGGTCCTCCGGGTACGCTTTAAGGTATTAGTTACCATCTTTAAAGAGCTCCATGGCTTGGGCCCGGGTATCTACAGGATTGCCTCCTGCCATCATCAGCCTCTTGCCGGCCAATACGCTCCCATAGAGTGGGTCTCCTCGGGGTGCCGTCGGCTGGCGACCCCGAGGGTGCGGGCCTTCTCGTTGGGGGCACCCTCCCTTTGGAACGAATTACCCCCGGAGATGAGGATCATCTCTGATCTCCTGACCTTCCGGCGGGCGGTGAAAATTCATCTATTTTGCCAAGCCAGTCTGGCCTAGGGTTCTCTTAGGGTTTTTAATCTGGTTTTATCTGGTTTTTAGTCTTTTTAATTCCTTTTTATATGTTTTTACTTTTCAGACATTATATTTGATTTTTAATTGATTTTAATTTTGTATAGTTGTTGCATTTTTATCAGCTGTACACCACCCTGAGTCCTGTCAGGGAAAGAGGGCGGTATATAAGTTAATAAAATAAATAAATAAAATAAATAAATGAGAGAAATCACATGGAAAAATCATATTGTTGCAATAGGAATATTGCAACTTTTTAGACAGTTTCTCTCAAATTGAAGTACTGTATATTTCTATCTGCTGTATCTTTATAGTCCATACTTTAAATGATATATACACATATATGATTTTACAATAATCTATATGATATTTCCAGTAAACATTTTATATATTTTGTATGCATTCTACTGAACTGTCTGTCTTGTATTGTAAAATAAGAAAACTCCATAGCTTAATTCCATTGAAAGCTAAATGGGTTAATTCAAATGATTTAGAATAATTGCAAGATTTATCCTGGAGAAAATCTGTCTGTATAGTTATCAAGACATGATCTGTCTTGAATGCACACACACTTAATCAATAGTTGCAAGGTAAGGAACATTTATTTCAACAATCTAAATCAAATATTAACTCTATGCTTCTATAATCAGCCAAAACAAGTTTCCAATAACAATAGTTAGAAATGTTGTCATGCTGCAGAAATGATTATTCTACTTCAACAGGTTCTATCATTCTTTGCCCCAACAATTATTCATTATCAGTAACATTAATCACAGCTAATACAAGCAAAGGGATTATTTTAAATTAGTTTTGCTAAAATGCTTCCAGGCAGTATTTAAAAGGTATCCTACTTACAAAATGATTCACCAATTAAAAGAAGGAAGACTATGTAGTCCATTGATAATATGACCCTTTAACTGTGTTTAAGATATACCATTTGATCTGGCTGTTTGACAATTGTTTTCTTTAAAAAAGGAACTTAGCAAGTATTTATCTAACTAACATTTACTGATTAAAAACTTGTATTTTATTGAGTTATTAAATAATAATGAAAAGTTTATCCAGTTACTAAATTACTTCTGAAATGCCAATGACAGATTTCTATAAGGGCAGATATCCTATAAGGAAATTTGACAGCCACATCAATAGCAAATAAGTTCCATGCCATTTGAGATTGACAGTAGCTCCCCCATCCCACCCCCACCCCCAATTTCTATTAACAGACATAATATGTCAGCTTTTCTAGATAGAGTTTCATCATTATTTAACTACATGCAGCTAAAATAAGCTTTTAAAACAGAAGACTTCTTGAATTCATTATCTCAAAGATTTTTCTTTTAACCTCTCATGTGGTCTTAACTCATGATTTATATCAAAAACAAACGTTTTGAAATATTAGCTGTTTAGCAGCAGAATGAGCAAAACTACAAAAGTATTTTCTTCCACAAATAATTAACTATAAATATTATTCAAAATGTGACAAAAGATTTTAAAATGTTGATCCAATTCTGAGTTAAGAAAAACTGACAAAATAACAAATAAAAACAGAATATATAGAGTTAGACTGAAATAAATAGTAATATCAATAGCACTTAGACTTATATACCACTTCACTGTGCTTTACAGTCCTCTCTAACAGTTTATACAGTCAGCATATTGCCTCCAACAATTTGGGTCCTCAGTTTACCAACCTAGGAAAGGTGGAAGACTAAGTCAACCTTGAGCCTGGTAAAAATCAAACTACCGGCAGCCATCACAAGTAGCCTGCAGTTCTGCATTCTAACCACTGCACCACCATGGCTTATATGGTAGAGGCTTAAATGGTTAGCTAAACTTTCTGCATTAGATAGTTTGTTACTGTATTAATTCAGTAGCAGTTCTATTTCATAAAGCTTTAGAAAATGCTTCTGAAATTTTAAAGATATAAGAGTAATAATATATACACTATTTTCCATATGCACATATATATTGAGAATGCATTACATATTAATAGACTTATAAGGTCTCAGCTTAAAGGAGAGAAACAAAATTGAAAATACTTGTCCAGTTTGACAAAACAAAAAGTATCTACTATTATTTAACTGATTTCAGCTGCTCTGCAGTTAAGGGGTGGGAGTTAAGGTGTTTTAACCATTGACCCCAAGACATGCTCTTTTGCATTCTCTTTTGTATGAGTTTTATTCAATTAAAATTCCCATCTTCACATATGACAAAGTTCTTGTCATTTTGAAAAAGAAATGTGAACAAGTTCAAAACAACATAAAATTGCTCAGAACAGAGATCGTAGGTGTTTTTTATTTTCATGCAGCATGTGCACTGATTCAATATTTTTATCTGGTTTTTCAAAACCACTTTTTCTTTTCTTCTTTTGTCTAAACCATGACAGCCAAAAACTAATAAAAGACAAAGAAAGGATGCAAATCCAAAGCCAGTTTTTAAAGTTTATGGAGTATGCAGCCCCTTAATTTGGTCCAAAAGGTACAAATTATCTTAAGCTTAAGGCCTAGCTTTAACACTAATGGAAAATCTGTGGTAGCAAATATGTGATGTTATTATTATCATTTTTATTGTTATTGACAATTTGCAGCACTTTTTGAATACCACAAAATATCTTCCTGGCCTGAAAAGTAGCAAGGAGGCAAAAAGGAATTCCAAAACCATTGTCAGTAAAAGGACAAAAGTATCTGCAGTGTCTGCCATGGATTGCAGGTATCCACAAGAACCATCAAGATGGGAACAATGCTGGAAAATGATCAGTGACGTTACATATCTGCTAAGTCATGCTTTTGGGGGGAGTGGGTGGAACTGATTCAAAGGACCATAAAATAGCTGAACTTGGGAAAAGAGACTGTGAGGCTTAGATTAACAGTACGAGAAGGCTGTTACAACAAGAAAAAGCCATAAGAGGATTTGCAGAAATAATTGCCCAAAACAGGAGATAAAGATTCAGCACAGGTAGAGGTTATCTGAAGGAAATGAGACTCCCAAAATGGGTTACCTGACAATAAAGATCTCATTTAACAGAAAGCCAACACAGAAAGGACAATAGCACATTTACAACTACCATGTAAACTTTTATTTGATCCACTTTTGACTAGCTCTGGCTTCTTGTATAAGAATAGTCAGGCCCCAGCAGAAATAGCTACCTTTGTACTTTATAGCAAAGGCTTCCTATATCCATTTCACCAAGCTTTTACTTCACAGTTAAGCTCAATCTGAGATTGGATATCTTTGCAGAGCTCACGAGAAATCAATTTATAAGTAACCGATCAGTGCCAGGACAAAACATTATAAGGAACAGCTCATACTATACCAGACTTATCTGATCTAGTTCATAGACTAATTGGAGATGAAAGGCTGAGCAAGCAGATATATAATGGTGGTACAACTCATTGTAAAACACCAAGAATACAGAGAGCAGTCAGGCAATAGCACCAATACAACAGAGATGGGAACTAGTATCACAAATTAGATTTCAGAGGAATACAGATGGCACTACAGCACTTAGTGACCATGACCACCAAACTAAAAGTGAAAGGAAATACCAATATCTCACTGTGAAGTTATAGCCTTGCAAATAACTTTTCCAAAGACATGGGAATTCATCAGACTGTGGATTCTATGATATGTAGCCTCAAGCCACCTAGAAGGCCCCTGATATGGATGGGCTGATTTAGACAAATGTCAATAATTCCAGTCTTCTCCCACATAATGCCTCTCCTGTTTCCGTAGAGCCACAAGACCAACATGCACAACGAACTGTTATATTCAAATATGAAACTAATAGGACAACTTTAGAAATGTTTGAAGTAGTTTGATTCATTCTTCATAGCTAACATTAACAACAGTTAATATTGAACAATACAACTGCTTTGTTCATAGTAGTAAATAAACTGTGATAACCAGCTGTGCAAAAGTGGAAGAGTTTGAATGTGCAAATCTAGTATCTTAAATTTCAGATGTTCATGAGCCTCCTAGGTTTTGGGATGGTACTTCTACTCTTCTAAGAATATCTGTATGAGAATTCAGGCAAACTTTAACTTAAGTTTGGACAGGAAGATTCAACAACTGGTTTCACTATCTTCAGGAATTGCACTGATCTTTTCCTGAGTTACATCTTATGGGCTAATTTAAGGTCTGCATAGTCCTTGTAACATAGTAGTATATAACTACTCAAAATTTGACCAAAAAAGTGAAGCACTTGCATTATCACTGGAAGTTTACTTTGAACTTGCAGAAGTTTGGTTCAGTTCTAAAAGCGACTCCATTGTCAAAAACGTCATCAGAAAAACCCTGTCCCTTCATAAACGGAAACAAAACCATGAGGAAATTATTGTTGCCTTATTTCAGTACAGTAATGAAGATAAAATAATTGAATATCAGCTTTGTTCTGATCAGCACCACTACATTAAAAAAAAATCTAATCTCTAGTTGAGAAGAAAGCACCTTGAGACGTCGGCAGAGTGTACGTAGTTCTTCACTATTTAAAGCATCGATTCTGCGGTGATACTCAGCCACTGACACTACCTGAATATGGAGACAGGAAGACAATAATTCCACTCACAGTTTTAAAATGAAAAATAAAACAATATAAAAGAAACAACAGAGTGTGACAAAATAAAACAAGGGGTGGGGAGAAAGAAATTGACAATGAAACAAATACAAAAGGAACATTCTAATGCTACTGTGCACATATATAAAACACATATAGACATACAACAGTCAGAATTTCCAATAAAATAATCAAATAAATGTGTACAACATAATAAAAACAATCTGCTAGGTAAACATGTAAGCGTGCACATCCATGAACTGTTTCCTTACATAAATACCACCTGCTGTTTTCACTTATAGAAAAATACTAATTGGTAAAAAAGAAGCAGATATGAAAACAGGCCTTGTATAAAAGCAATTATTTCTTAAAAAGCACAGAAAAAGGAAACTAAAATTATCAAATGACTGGAATAATTTTTATATGAGAAAACATCACTATATTTGGGTCTCTTACTAAACGGCAAATAAGAGAGGACATAAAATTGTGTGAAGTATAGATATGGTAGATAATTATTCATCTTGCCATCAAGCTGGACAGTATGAAACACATCTCATTCAAATTGCAGAAGAATTCCACTATGGATTAAAAGGCTGGGTAGCATTGGACTAGAGAAATGGTATTTCAGACGTCAGACAGATATTTTACTATTGCTGAAATATGGTACTAAATGTAAAAGATGTGGCATTTACATCCTGAGTTACAATGGCTACACTGTCCATTAACAATCCTGTAAGGTACTATCTTATTAATCATTGTTTATAAAAAAAAAATCAAATGTCCTCTAAGGAAATTTATAGAAAGATGCAATTTACAAACATATTTCAGGCCGCTAGAAAAATAAGGAGTAACTGTAAACAATAGACAGTAAACATTTAATATCTATCTTATTAAAATATATAAACTGTATTTTATTGTTGAAACCTGTATTATGTAAGTTGTAAAAAGAAATAAGACAGAATAAATCCAATTGTATACATCAGCATGCAGCTGGCCAGATCTAGGCCTTAATGGATTCACATATGGTAAGAGGACTTTAATATGCATTTATAAATTCAAACCTGGCAAAACAGACTATGCATATCATTAGCAAGCAAAGTAATAATAAAACAAAGGTAGAAACACCTGGTATTAAACTAGTTCCATATTCATTTGATACTGTCCAACTGTTTATCAAAACAAATGGTCTTTTCTGTTTATCAAAACAACAATTTCTGCAGTCAACAGGCCAGAAAAAGTTGAAGATTTATAAATTAAGAACTTTCAGAAACTCAAGACCACCGATGTATCTATATTTAAAGAGTCATAATTTTCTCACATCTCTAGAATAAACAGAAGTTGAAATACTATATTGAGTTTTCAAATTTTAGCAGGCTATGGAACCTGTTTGAAAAAAGAAGATTCCCAAGAATCTTTTTTCAAAAACAGTGATTTTCCTTTCTCTCTTTCTTTCTCTCTCTCTCTCTTTTTCTTTCTTTTCCTTAGTCTCTCATAGAACATGCAGACCTAAGGTTCTGCAGAATGCAGACATTTGAGAATTCTTTCTCTACATGACTTTTTTTAAAAGTGCTCATTATTCTTCAATTAATTCAGGCCTAATATATAATATTTTACAATGGACAACTTTCATACTTACATAATATAGTTACAGAAGTGTGCACTTTTATATGTAAAACAATTTAATATTCATACAATATATTCTTGCCTTCACAGTTATTTTTTTTTTGCAGTAGAGAAAAAAGAATTTGGCTATTCACAATAGCTGTAATGAACATACATGAAGAAAAAAAGCCCAATCTCAACAACTCAAAGAAGGGACTTCTGCTCATGAGATTTATAGTATCAAAAAGTTTTACCAACCCCTCCCTTTTTTTTTTTTTGCAATTATAGTTAGTCCTCGACTTTTAAAAATTGAGCTCAAAATTTCCAATGCTGAACAAGGCAATTCAGTGAATTGAGCCTCATTTTACAGTTTTCGCCACAAGAGGCAACTGGACTTTTTGGTTTTTCTTTGAAGACATTTCACTTCTCATCCAAGACGTTTCTTCAAATCTGACTGGATGTTGGGGAATTTTGCCATAATTAAGAGAATCATTGTGGTTGTTAAATGAATGCAGCTGTTAAGTGAATCTGTTTTCCTCCATTGACTTTGCTTGTTGGAAGCTGGCTGGGAAGGTAAAAATTGTGATCACATGGCCCTGGGACATTTAGCAATTGCCCAAATTTTGATCACATGACCATGGGGATATTACAATGGTCAGAAGTATGAAAATTGGACATGTCATTTTTTTTAGTGGTATTTCAAATGATCACTAAATGAATAGTCAAGGACTACCTGCATATTTGATACTTTGCTGTCTATTGCATATTTATCTCTCTTGCATACATAGATGCAGTATTCAAGTTGTCCATTAATAATGTCATCAATAAAAGAAAAAGTCTTCTATGAGTTAAACTCAACTCCTATTAACAGCAAGAGTGCACCCATGTTTTCTTTTACTGAAACAAATAAAGTAGAATACCTTTATGTTGGATTTTTAAAAAAAATGATGCAGTAGTTCAGCTTATATAGTTTTCAAATGACCACTTAGGGATCATTCCAAATTGTGATGAAATACAGAGAAGCTATTTAAGACCCAGAATGAACATTTTAATGTCTCCCTCAGACACATGATCTCATTTTGGGCATTTGGCAACTGGCTCACATTCACTGCTGATTACAGCATTTCACTGTCACGTGACTGTAATTTTCTACGTTTTTAGCCAGAAAGCAGCATTTACTTTTGGTTTCCATCAAAAAATGCCAGAGTGAACAATGGATTTGCTTAACAACTACTGAAAATCAGGTCATAAAATCAGGTGTGCTCATATGGTAACCTGCTTAATGACCATCACGACTTGTTACTTATGAAATATACTCAAGAAGAGCAGCAAATAGATACAATATTCTGTTCTTCTTAAAGCAAAACTATTTTCTGATTAGCATAAATTACTTCAGAATATAACTTTGTGATTTTGAAAATGTGAAACTTTATATTTCTTAGGTAACTTGGTTAAATTTTACTTTATGAATGTACAGTCACATAATCATTTGTTAAATGTGGTATTTATGGATTTTATGATGTATTATATATCGGGGTCTCCAACCTTAGCAACTTTAAGACTTGTGGACTTCAACTCCCAGAATTCCTCAGCCAGCAAAGCTGTTCACAAGTCTTAAAGCAAAGCTGGCTGAGAAATTCTGGGAGTTGAAGTCCACAAGTCTTAAAGTTGCCAAGGTTGGAGACCCCTGTTATATATTATGTTATAATGATTATGACAATGAAGACTGCTTTCATGTAAAAAAAACCCTCTGCCCCACAGTATTTTAAATGATGTCTTTATTTTGCAATTTTTAGAGTGATTAGTTCAGTGTGGATATTTAATGTTTCTCTTCAGGAGATATCACTTGAATGTGAGTCCTCAGCTTGGAATCTGGCAGACTAAACCTACTCTTAAATTCTGTCTAGAATAACAGGCAGGAAACCCTATCCATTTCAGACAAATGATTGTCTAATCTCTTCTTAAAAACTTCCGGTGTTGGTGCACCCACAACCTCTGGAGGCAAGCTGTTCCACTGATTAATTGTTCTAACTGTCAGGAAATTTCTTCTTAGTCTTCTCAAGGTGTTTGATAGGGACACAGTAGATGTATTACAAAAAGTATGTCTATATTCATCTGACCTCTGATTGAGTATTTCCATGTAAAACAAATATTGCATATTGCTGCCAACCTTCCGTGATAACTCTTAGTAAAGTTGTGCACCAATTAGTTTGCAATTTCTTACTGTGCAAAGAAGTAGAGATTAGATACTATAAATACACCACAGTTCACAACAATAAATATTTAAGCCTTAGTATTAAATTTATATTCACACTCAATCCCCTTTTATTATAAGTTTATGGAAATTGGACTTCATTTGCAACAGTGCTTTGTCATCCTCCAGATAATGCAAATATAAACCACATATCTATAAGATATTTTACTTTCAATTGAGTAAAAAGATTCAAAACAACTAAGGCATTGGCACATAAAATATTCTAAATGGTAAAATCATATGGTGTGGAAATAAAGTTTAATACCCGGGTAGCCTATAGAACTGCCACTATTAACAACTATAAGCTGCAAGAAGATTCAGGTCCAAGTTTGGTTCATCAGGGTTCAGTTTGATTCCACACAATTGCAGTGGTGAGAAAATAACCTGACTCGAATAAACTAGCTAGTGCTGGCTGATTTCTTAAACCAATTATGGTACCATACCATTTCTGAATGCTAAACCAGCCCTAGAATTTTCCAGCTGGCTCTACTTCCTGATACATGGAGCACACTCCCCAGCATCACAAAACTGCAGCTATTTTAAAAGCAGGAAACACCACTGAACCAGCCCTCCATTTTCATTTTCCACCTAGCTCCTTTCCTTTACACTATCCTGCAATTCTGCTAGCTGCCCTTTCACTGAAGTTTTGCACACACACACTCTCTCTCTATCCTGTATATATAAAATGGCAACAAACGCTAATCTTGAAAAAGCAGTAATTCTCGCCTCTGGCAGATCAATAAAAATGTTACAGAGAAAGATACAGGTATAGCAGAAAGAGGTGTCAGTGCTTAATGTGGCAAAATGTGTGATATGGTGGTATCTTAGTTATTAGTTATTTTGTATTACTTGTGAGTGCACTAGGACACTCCAGAAGTTCTCTCAATAGCCTTCTTGTCTTCAGTTGATTTAATGTTCTTTTCTTCCACTGTTTACATATCATTAAAAATAGCCATTGTGTAATTTCTCTGGCAAACAAGAATGGGCAGAGATTCTTGTAACATTTTATCTAAATATAAGCTCATGCCTGCTCAGAGTATATCTTATAAAATTTAGTGATACATGATCTTGAAAACAGAATCCTTAATAGATTTCTATAATTATAACAATAGCAATATTTATGATTTAATATCTTTTTTATTTCAAATATATCCAAAATTTAATTCAAATTACTATCATGGCAGGTATATTCAACTGAATAAATTATTATAGTCCAACATATACAATTTTAGTTGCTCTTCACTGTGCTAAAAGATTCTATATTTTCTTCTATTGGACACTTTATAATACAATTCAATTTAACTTTACATATTTACAATTTAAGAAGTTACCAGACTAATTTTATAAAACTGAGATGAGGTTGTTGATCTTAATCTGCTGTATGGAAAAATATGCACAATAGCGATTTAAAAAACCAAAGATTCATGTGTGTGATTATTGCATAAGCAATATATAATGCCAACGATCCTCTTAGTCAATGGTTATTCTAAACATGTTTTTAAAGCTGTTATTTCAAACTGCATTGCACTGGTTTTTCTTTCTGCATTGGTTTAGTAAACTGTCCTTGAAACTATTTCTCTAAGATCTTTTAGCAACTGTGCTAAAACAAATCTTTTGTATTTGGTGAGTTAAATCATTATTTTATAATATAAGAAATTTCATAATTTCTGAACATTATTATAAAATATATTATAAAATACATTATAAAATTTCTGATTTTATAAGATAACTCTAAGCATTTATAGGCTATCAGTAAAGAAGAAAGATTTATTTGCAACATACAGAATGGATCAGAAATTCCTCAGGAACAATAGATAGCCATTTCTAGTTTTATTACCATATTTCTCTAACTTTTAAAATGGTATCTTCTTACCCTATTTACAGTTCATATTATGCCTTAAAAAAAAGAATAGAACATACATGGTAAGGCCTGAAAAAATACCCAGGAAACCTTCAGCTCATTGCTATTTCTTTTCTTATATAACCAAATGAGGAAAAAACCCAAACTTTTTAAATGAATACTGAAAGACTGAGAAACACACATTTCTGGTTAACACAAAGAGATCTACATAGTTTTTCACATAGTTTCAGGGATCTTGCAATACCAATGAAGAAATAAAGTACTGTACAGTAAAGTATTGTTTCTAACTTCACTTCCATTCACCAAAAGGTCTTCCTGGTGCTCTGCTCCCCCCAGATGCCTCAACCATATGGCAAAGTGTCCCACCCTTTCAGAGTTGCCCAAATACACAACAGAAATAAGCAACATTTTCTATGCTATTTGACGGTGGAATTACACAAACATAATCAACACACTGAAGGAAAGTACCATGCAAATGATAAATAGATCATTTAATTGTTGAAGATGAAGTTTCACAAAAATATTTACGAATGTGATGCCTCATTACAGAACTCCTCTCCAATATTCCAGATGAACTTTTATTCCCCTTTCTGGCAGTCAGAAAACATGAAAGCCACAAAAGTAGACAGATAGACATTAACCACAGACTATACTATATTTCTTTATTTTTTTAAAAAAAGACTCAATAGCATAAAAACATTCTGTGTATCAGTACCAAAATATGATTGTATAAACTCACAGATGATCTACATCTCATATTAACACCTGGAAAGCATGTAAAATCATAAATTATCTGACATTAATACTATGCCATGTCAGCAATATAAAAGAACAGGAAAGTTAGTGTAAGAAATTTCCCAAAATATATCTGCCCATGAAATCTACCACAATTACATTGTTTTAAATCATATCATTTTAAACTCCAACTTTTAAATTAAAATAGTAAAGTTTTAAATTGCAGCTTCTTAATCAGAGATTCTAAAATTCTGACCTATAATGAATAGTAAAAGAAAAAGCAGGGATCTGACTGATTACAACAGCATTATAACAACAATAAGAAATATTTCTCAAGGAATTACCAAAGTATATTTATTTTTCATTGAGTGATGCTTTCTTCCTTTCTTGCCATACAAAAAATTATTTCCTTTGAAAAAAAAAATCACATTAATTTTAGCTTCACATGAGCATTTCTCCCCAGCATACTATCTGCTTTTAATTCCAGGCACAACGAAGCTCTTTACAGACAAAACACCGTGCTAGTTGCATTGAATTGACTGACAGGATAAACAACTAATGAGTGAACAGAGTATTCATCCTGGGGTGTGTCATTACCATAAAAAGCACAAGAGAGATGTTTCTATATTCAAGGGAGGTTGCAGTGCACTAAAGTGCTTAAAGAGCAAAAAACTTTAAAGAGACACACTACTCTTTTAGAATCCAACGAGAAATTTATGAAACTTAATCCTTTTTGTTTTTAAAAATAAAAGTAACATTCCTTGTTTACATACATTCAGTGAGAACAGCTTTTGCTGAGATTAATTGCTATTAATGGACAACCCCCCTTACAGTTCAGTTATTTTTTTCTGAATTACAAGTTCAAACAAATATAATCTTTCATATTTCAATTTCCACCTGGGAAAAAACCGCAGCTAAAGAGAACTGTATGTATTACTATTGTTCTTGAAGCATAAAGCAATGCTTCAAATATGCTTTTATACCACCAACTAAACATAGGATTCAAAAATTAGAGATCAATACAAATCCTACTTGGTGCAACTTTTTCTTGTTTTGAATTCACTTAATTTTCTTTATCCTGCAATTGTTGTGAACCACAACTCCCAACATATATTACCATTGGCCATACTATCTGAAATTTTAGTTCAGAAACTCTGGAGTAACACAGGTTTTCTGCTCCAGTTTTAGAATGATAAATTGTGTTTAACTCTCCTTAAGCCTTTGTAAAAAGGTTTAATTAGAAGTCAAGACCTTTCCTTTTACATATAGAAAAAAGTGCCATCTCCTCTCCCATACAAGCCTATGTTTTGCAATGTATTCTAGAAGCAGAAAGGAGGTCTTCTAGAGTGATAGAGTATCCTATGGTATATTGGCTGTTCCCTTATACATTTGGCAGCTTCATGAGAATGGATTAGAAAAAAATCTGCTGCTCTTGCTTGCTTTAGAACAGGGCATCAATCTCAAGGTCAACAGACCGGATCCAGCCCGCAGAGCTGTCCTGGTCTACCCAGTGCAAAGAAGAACGATCAGGTCAACATGGCCCAGTCTACTCATGTAAAGAGAAAACATGCCAGCAATTTGGGGAGTGGTGTCAAGCTGGTCATGCCCACCCAGTCAGCCACAGCTGGCCGGCCCCCAAGGTCAATCACAGCCCTGATGCGGCCCTCAATGAAATTGAGTTTTTAGAATATTTCAAGGGGGAAAAGTTTCACAGCCACATGAATTGCACAAGATGTAATAAAATAATGTATACATTATTAAACAGAGCTCCACAGCTTCTTTAGGACACTAGTTTATATCAATGCATATACATTATAGCTTTCTAACAGCAAGTAACAATTAAACTATGATATTCCACAAACCTTGTAATTCATTTGGTATTCATACCGGCCCCGGGCAATGTTTAGAACTACCGGTACTTTGTAGGTGCAAGTTCTATTAAGGGTTATCAAACATAACATATGTGTTTTAACCTTGATCAAATAAGCCAACTATATAGTCCTCCCTCATACTTTTAATAATCTTGATCTTTAATCCCTTCAAATGTCTTACACTCAATTTCATTTTTTTCTTTGTCTCTTCTTACACAAGGTTTTCAAAGGTTTAACAAATCTCTTTTGTAAATCAAATATAAGAAAGTTATCCAGGTCACTCTAACACTGGCCAATATATCCAATGCTATTTTGCTCCATTCTGTATTAGTAAGGCAAATTTAAGTGATCTCTTTTAATTGTAATCTTTATTTCCTACTGGTTTCCTATCCTGTCCCAACTTTAAAGTATCATTCAATCATGTTTTTTTCTTCAAAAAATTCAAAACAAGAAGAGTTTCCCATGGGAAGGACTTTTATAATTAATTCCAAATTTCTTTCATTTCAAATTCATTTCAAACATCTAGTGTTTTGTAACTTTCCAAAATCAAACTACTTACATACCTTTTGCACTATTTATTCTGTTTTGTTTTGTTTATAAATCCTTAAACTTGTATTTAAAGTTTCTTTCATTAAAGATTGAAGGAAATTCACCTGGAGGTTTGTTAATCCAAAGGTTCCTAATAGTTAAAAAGCAGTTAGCAAACAATTTGAGAAAAAAAACTATGCTACCCCATTCTGAAGGTGCCAACTGCATTTTAACAAGATGGCTAATTCCTTGTCTTGCAGAACTTTCAACTTGCCAGAGATTGCCGTCTTGTGGCCTTGCGAGTTAACAACTGTCGGAAGTAGTTGTGGTCAATCTTGAGTCTTCTTGTGCTGAGAAGATAATCAAAGAGCCTCTCTACTCACAAGCACTACATTCTGCTGCAATGCTTTTAACAGAACTGTCCCTAGTTCACCATTTCTTCCCCAAAAGTCCACCCCAAACTCTTTTGGATACACAGTAATTTTTCCCCTCTTTGTTAAGCAAATTTCTAATTATATAGTTCTACCACAGTGGAACTGTAGAAAAAAACGTGCTACAAGACAAAATAAGCCATAGACCTCTGAGATACTTTTTATGTGAACAGCTTGATGGAAAAAAGAAAAATGCTTAATGTTGGGTTAGAGCTTTTTGTCCCAGTTATAATCTTGCCTTAAATATTATTAAAAATGATAAAGAACTTTTTCTTCCCAGCCTATCTATTACCAATCTTGTTCAATTTCCATAGCCCAGTATTGATAAGTTTTTCTTAAGTTTCTAAAAATATTGGGAGAGGTTAATAAATGATATTACCAAGGCTTAGAAGGAAAATTAAGCCTTACATTCACTGATCCTGACAACAACTTATACCTATTAATTAAGAACAAACAACAACAAATGCATTATACTGAGGCCACTAAGAATAGGACACTTGCAATTAATGGATCAGGACAGTGTTCCAGTCCAAATGTTAACCAGCTACAAAAATGTATTAATCCAAAAAAATAAAAATTGAGATGAAGCCTTTAATTTAAGAATAGTTGGGATACTGGTGTCAAGAATATCTTTTTCCCGCAAACAATTAATTAAGCATTGGCTTCTTAGAAAAAAAGGAAGAACACAAAGTAGCATTGTAACCCAAATTCAATAAATGTAAAAGACTTATGAACAGCTAAAGTTGAAGTACAGAGGAAAATCTCAGAGCATGGCTAAAAAAACCAAAGAGTTAACATAAAGAATGATCAGTGCAATGTTGGTTTTGTTGATGTGCTATGGTTAAGTTTAAAAATGCACTCTATACATTTTCTGCTTTTTTAAGCTTTAAGATCTCTTAAAATAAAGCAGGTTCTACTTTCAAAAGGCATTCTAAAAATTCAGCATCCTCACAACTGAATAGTTGGTTCACAGGACAATATACAGAATAGAAACAAATACCCAAGCTAAACATAATAATGCGATGTCTTCTAGATTGTTGTATGGTTATTTGACTGGTTAATGGGAATATTGGAAGCAACACATTTGTGCAAGGTTTCAAAATTATGGCTGTGACTGACACAATCAAAATTCTGCCACTTGCCCATTGGCGTGTACAATACACATTAAAATGGGAAGGTCTTTGCCTGGTTGTTCCCACCATTTTGACACTGTTGACTCTCTTTCCACATATACCATTTTTTTTGTTTAAACTTATTTCTAAATTCCTATAGTTGTTATGAAAATATAACTAAGAAATCTTGTGTGTATTTACAGACCATTTTGGATTCACTACATGCTTGTATACTCCTTTGCCTACTTGATTACAATCTTTTGGAATACTTCTCTATATCGTTTGAGATAGTGAACTTTGGAATGCATACATTCTGGGTATATTCCTGGACCTTATGTGGTTTATGGTACTTTTACTGCAGTGACATGTTACTTTGGCATCTATTCAGTTCTGCTAGATGCAATTGAAATTTTTGTGACCTTTTGTTGATATCTTAAGAATATGAATCATAGGCCAATCAAAGGCATTCATCCTGCACCCGCCTCCCAGTAACTGTTCTACTTCCTGAACTATCCAAGTAATAATTGAGGATTTCACAACTTCATGAAAATAATAAGTAGTATCAATCTTGTTTAGATACCATTAGCACCCAGCCTAATACTTTCTGATTTGATTCAAAATTATCTAGGATTTTTGTTTTAATTTGTGATTTTTTATTATGTTGAAGTGTTAAATGGATTGCTTATGTTTTAACACCTCATTATAAACTGTTTTTACTATTCTGAATATTGTGATTTTGTTTTGAAAAATGGCTTTGAAATAAAGATGAAGAATAAACTAGTCACACAAATATTACACAATACATAAAAATGTACTGTTTAAAATATGAATGCAAGTTAAGGAAGGCATGTTTTTGAATTATTATTGTGGAAAATAGAGACTTTCCTAGGTTTCTTATATTTAATACCCATTATACCCATATCTATTTTTTATTTGCTATATTATTTGTACTATATTAATATATGTAGTATCTACCTTAAGAGTAATAATAAGCCAAAAATCCTCTATTTATAATGTATATAACGGTAGTACTGATTTTTCAAATTAATAATTGCATGTCTGAAAGTCTGAAATAATGTTTGTAAATTGGAGAAAAACATGGAGATATTTTTTTGGAATTGAGTAAGAAAACAAGTGGTATTAACAACTGAGAAACGTCCAATTCTTTCCTAGTGATCAGTGAAAAAAAAGCTGCTAGGGAATTAAAGATTGATAAGCAAAATGCTTACTGCTCTTGTTACTATTTCAAACCCCTAACCTTTTAGATTTTCATGTTTAAATAAGCAAACTATGTTTCATATGTTTACATATAACTGCTGTCTGACCTTTGCTATAGTCACAAAAGGCAAACAGAATTATACATTGAGATACTCAGACTAATGTACCACACTGAGAAAAATTAAACAATACAGTCATTAGATAAACATGTATTTACAACTTTTACTTAACAATATTAGTTGATGAAACTCTTCCATGTAGAAATTAAACAATTTTAAACAAATGATGTGTTTTCTAAAGTTGATAACTAGCATTTACTTACCTCCCACTCCTTAACAGCTGTTTCATTAATTGAATCTTCACCAGCCTGAGTTTCAATTTTTTTTACTACGATAAATCCTGGCTCTCTATTTGATTCTCCCGTATCTTCTGCATATATTTCTGGACTCCACTGAACAAAAAATGCATACAGATGTTCAGTCCTTTGAAAGGGAAAATGAAAAATAAATTGATACCCATTCAGATATGCAAAAACTTGGGAATATTGTTTTTTAAGTAGTAATTCACTTATATTTTCACTGTCGCTTACTCATGTTTTCTTTGAAAATAAAGGGAAAGTATATATTCATATAAAGTAAGCTAAAACTATGATGGACAATATTTTCAGTATCTTAGCACATAACTAGTATTGATCATGGCATCCTCAACAGAAATATAAATCTGAAAAGGGCTTCTTAGTTTCATTAGGAAAAACAAGAAATGAATAGGAAAACACATCTAATTGGCAGGATTAGACAACTAGCTAAATTGGGTAGGACTTGCTTAGTACTTAGGCAACATAATCAAGCTTGATTCAAGGGGTTTGTTTCTTTAGAAGAAAAGGACATGACAGGAAAGACACAACTACATGATACTAGAAATCAAAGTTTAAGAATTTATAAGCAGCCATGACAGGTGTTTGCTCATCTAGTCTGGCATGTTCTTCCTAGAGTGCCCAGGCAGATGTTTCTGAGAAACACATAACAAGAGAAAACATTAATAATTCTTCCTATTGTTATCACCACAAGGTGATATTGAATCATCACAAGGTGGTGATTCTAGACATTCTGTTTCAGGAAAGATTCAGACCTACAGAAATTCTGATTCTCTTATTATCCATGAATTTCTCAAATTTTCATCACTTAACTAATTGTGGGAAAGAACCTTGGCAGCATCACTCTGTCAAGCCTGGTTAAAAGATGTAAAAATAAGATTACCAGGCCACAGCTTGGCATGAGCACAGGAAGTCTATGGGGGTCTTAACAGAGTGACTTGTTACCTTCTTTGCTGGCTTCTGCTTGAGAGAAGCCATCAGAGAAAGTCCCAAAAGGTGAGCACCTGACCACAAGACACTTTAACCATCACAACTGCAAGCCAGTTGCCAAATGCCCAAATCACAATCATGTGACTGAGGACCCTGTAATGGCCAGAACTTCAAGGATTAGTCATAAATAGCGTATGTGCAGTGCCGAATGGTGGCTGAATGATTGATTGATAAGAAAAGACTATCTTTAAAGAGGCAATTAGCAAGAAAACAATATTCAAATGACTATTGTTTGAAAACAGTACAAAAAATGTAGCCCAATATA
Source organism: Bungarus multicinctus (assembly GCA_023653725.1). Taxonomy (NCBI): domain Eukaryota; kingdom Metazoa; phylum Chordata; class Lepidosauria; order Squamata; family Elapidae; genus Bungarus; species Bungarus multicinctus. The sequence continues at coordinate 74,675,531 of CM042846.1, read as the reverse complement.
ATTCCATAATAAATGATCCATTGTTTGGATAATCATTTCAATAAGGAAATGGTATCTCATATACAGTTAAGGAATCAGGCTTGCTATAATCTTTATATCATTCACTTAAATTTAATCCACTAGGAAAAAAATGTCCAATTTCAATAAACACAGAGTATACTAAGAAAAATTCTGAAACTATCAAGAAACAAGCAACAATTCAGCAAAAAACCCACACACTGAATTAAGAACACTGACATGGTAAGAGACAATAAAATAATATTTCTTTTATAGTTGTAACCTTTAAATTCAGAAGGATGTGGAATTATCTTAATATGAAAATAGATTTAATATTGATTTAGAAATGGAAAGATAAAGTTTTCCTCTACAATAAACATACATAGAAAATATCCATCTTACCTTTCTGATGGTACAGCAAACCAATATTCATGCTTCTTATCTCTTTGTGCATATTGCTGCATCAATGCACTTGCCTGTGATACAAACGTTTTTCGCATTGGCTTGCCGACTTTGAGACACAAGAACTTGTATAATCGATGTCTTCTCTTCTCTTTTATTAGAGGACCTTTTATAAAGAGATAAAATGCCAGGCTGTGGTTAGCAATTTTGCTTTGCTAATTATTAAATATTACATTAATTACTGGATATATCTGGGTGGCACCTTTAAAAGCTGATTAGCTATTGTTACTCTGCTTAATATTAAGTTTAGCTATTATAACATGGGTGAGCAATCTGCAGTTAAGAAGGCTACATGTGAACATCTAACTCTTTGTTTACACCTCCTCTAATTTCAGATCTCAAATCTGTAAAGTAAATAGTGAAATGGATTTATCAAACCACTGAAACTACAAATCCCTAAAATCAGGCCCATATTTCTTATTTTGGGAGAGCTGTAGCAAAACAAGTATTTTGCATGTCTTAAAATATTGACTTTATTTCTTAAGCCCCAACCTAGAGGGGAAAAAAAAGAAAACAGGTGGATGCAAACATTTAAACATAGGAAGTTTGCATCCACTTGTTTTCCTTTATTAAACAAATTACCTTATATTGGCAGCTATGCTTCCTATAGCCAAATCCCCAGTTGCCGGATTATGCATTCCAACATATGACACAACAAATGAGTTCCTGCTCTCTAAACTATGATTAAATAAGCTACCTTGACTAAAGTTATCTTCACTGACTTTTATGATATATGACCATACAACAAATGTTGCATGATTAATTTACGACAATGTTATCAGCACTGACATTGTCAAGGGGAGACTTTCACAAAAGGTTACCCAGACTCTGGGAAAGAAGCAAAAGTTTGAGAAAGAACTAAAAGTAACACCACCCTGATTTTAAAACGGGAGAGAAATTCGTTCGTTTTCAAGATTTGTTATTTCACCCCATAAATAAATAATGAAGAACATTTCTTCCTATGCTTGTCTCTTGACCCTTGCCTATCTTGAGGGGCTAACAATTGGCCAGCAGAAGAAACATTTCTAAAGAATGATCCTCTCGAATATCAAAATCACCTGCATACTTTCAAACATGTGCTCTCACAAACTGCTCTATATGTTTGTGTGTTTTTGTTCTGGAAGAAATGAATTTCATGTGAAGAGGAGAGGCTATGCCTGAATGCAAAAGCATGAAGCCACGTCATCATGATGAATGTCTTTAAATACAAAATATAGATTTAAAAAGTCCTAATAACTAATACTATCCAGGAAAAATATTACTATGTGTATCCTTACTTGCTGCAACCATATTCTATCAACACTGATAGAAGTAACTTTGAGAAACAGAACACTTTTAGCACCATAGCGTTTCATAAGAAATTTATGGCTAAAAGTAGGATTAATTAAACATAAATGTGGAAACTATGCTACTGAGATAAAATTTGCTTAAGAGGAGATGGAAAAACTATTAAAAATATTTAAAATTGATACTAAAAATAGAAACATTTGTAAAAACAATACTGTATGTTCAGAAACAGACACCCTGCAAAGTAAAATATGGGAGGCAATAAACCAGCAGTCAAAAATACCAGACCCAGATGAAACCTCCATTAAACTGTTTAATGGCATAAGAGGCAGTTAAAGTGTTAACAGCTCTTTGTCAACAATACAAGTAAGTGTTATATGATCTTAGAAATGTAACATGATCGATGGAGAGAACAAGTGAATTTAAAATATACCTTTGCTTTATTTACCCAGCATAATCTTTGTATAAATTATGTAAAATAATATGTATATTAAGTTTGAAAGGCATACCAGTACACATGATCATTCTTTTGAGGAACCGTTATCATAAACAACAAACTACTTTAAGAAATTAAGTTTGGGGGAAAAAGTGGTTCAAAATACAGAAGGCAATGAGCCAGGAATGAATATGATTACCATCCTGTATTTATCTATAATTTACTCTAATAATTTAGACTCTTTTAATTCATTTTAAAGTTTGTGCAAACTTACATAGATCAAAAATAAAGATGTTTCTGACAATAGATACCAAATAGTTAAAGCTATTATTTTTCCACTAATGAAAAAAGTTTGAAAACTGGACACTGAAAATGATCAAGACGTAAAAGGGAAATATTTTGCATTATGGAAATAGAGACAGGTTACTAAGAATACCATGGACTGCAAGAATCCAATAAATTCTGGAAAAATAAGAGGCAAGGATTAGCAAGTAGAAACTGATATATTTTATATATGAGATGCAAATGAATGATAGGATGCCAGGTAAGGGATATAGCAAGGAAGGTAACAAAAACAGTGAATAGATTGCATCAAAAAACATCTAGAACAGAAAGAGAGCCATGTTACATGTCCCATCTACAAAAGAGTGTCATCTGGTGGATCCCAGGAAGAGACTCTTTGCTGCCATGGGACTGCCCTGTGGAACATAGAATAGAATACTTTATTGGCCAAGTGTCTTGGCCAATAAATTTGTCTTGGTGTAAATACTCTCAGTATACATAAAGAAGGAACATTTGTTAAGAATCAAGAATCATAATGTACACTTAATCATAGTCATAGGGTACAATCAAAATCAAATCATACTAGGAAACAGAGGATACAAGCAACAAAGTTAAAGTCACAAGTGGGAGGGGATGGGTGATAAGGAGTGATGAGAAGATTAACAGTAATAGTAGTGTACACTTCGTAAGTAGTTGAGCAGTGTTGAGGGAATTATTTCTTTAGCAGTGATGGTTTTCGGGAAAAAACTGTTCTTGTGTCTAGTTGTTCTGGTGTGCAGTGCTCTATAGCATCGTTTTGAGGGAAGGAGTTGAAACAGTTTATGTCCAGGATGTGAGGGGTCTGTAAATATTTTCACAGCCCTCTTTTTGAACATTATCCCTGATCTTAGATTGGTCCCATCCCTCTGTTGTGGTTAGCCGGCAGCAGGTGTGGACGGTGGAGGAGAGTGAGGAATCAGATGAGGGGCCAGGACCATTAGGGAGTAGACTGCTGCCTTCAGTGATTGTGGGGGCTGGCAGCAGTGATGAGGAGGTTCCCGAGGAGCCTGTTCCAAGTGCACGTAGGATTGATCGTAGGAGAGAGCAGTTACAGCAGCACAGGCAACTCGGGACTAAGGCTGCAAGGAGTAAGGCCCTCCCTCAAGAGGATAAAAGCCAAATTTGAAGAAGCGTTCTTTGCAGAAGGCAAAGATGCTCTGAAGCTCAGCCTCGTGGACATCATAGTTAGTATTTGAAAAATCTTGTAAACTAGTTCTTATCTATGGGTTTTTGGCAGCCTTGACAAACCTGGCAAGGCTCTTTCTTGTTGGAGCTAATTAGTTGGAAGCAGCCTTTTATCTATGAAGAAACTGAATTCGTGGATTAAACCTTAAAAGGTGGGGTTGCTGCCTTTGTCTTGTGTTTGCTCTCTTGAAATCAGGTTGGGTCAGAAGAGCCGCTAAGCCTCTAGGAAGGCCTTGAAGACATGGCTTTGCCAACATGCTTGCTCCAGCAACCATGGGGAGTTCTTCCAATGGTTGAACTGAGCTAACGTAAATGAAGTCTGCAGCTGATTATGATTTTGTGTTTTTAAATGGATTACGGATAGTTTTTAGAATTTTTTGAATAACCTGTTTTTATTATTTATACTAGTTGTTAGCCAGTCAGATCACTGGAACCAACCCAGATTTGATTCTGAATTGATGGTGATTATAATGATTATGATTCTTACGGATTATCAAGAGTGACAAGACTCTTCACAATACAGAAATATGTTGCTAAAAGTAACACTAGGTTGTCTTTTGCTTTCTCTCAGATATCAGATCCTTCAGAAATAGTACATTTCACATTACCCCATAATGCATTTTGATTACAATAAAATTGGGAATATTTTTTTCCAACCAGTGTTCACTATATACACAAAGAATAATTAAGGTTTATTGAGATTTTTTTTTGTTATACTATATTAACTTTAAATTCTTACCTTCTATAGTTCCATCTACTGTTGCCATTTTCTGTTTCATTTCTTTATGCACTTCCTGGTGGATGGAATCCCGTTGCTGTTTGGTTTGTTGCATAGTATGGCTCTTCCAAAGCTTCCGCAGCATCTCTGTGTCAGTCTCAGAATCTTGAGTTGGCAGTTTCACAGTTTTCCCTTCATTTGTGGCCTCTTTTTGAGAATCAGTTTTTTCAGAATCCAAATGCTGCTCACCCTCTGGTACATTTCCTTCTACAGGTTCCTGACATGTTCCATGTTGTGCTTCAGAAATAGATCCTTCTACAATATTCTGAACTTCTTCTATTGCTTTCTCCGCTGGTTTCGAGTCCACAGTATCATTAACAGAAGTACTGCCATCATTCAAAGGCTGTTCTCCATTGGAATTTACATTCCCAATATTATTAACAGAGTCTGAAATATCCTTTACGTTTTCTCCGCCAGTGTGGTTTACTGTCTGGACAGATTCAGATGAAGCTCCAGAAGATTTGTCTTGTTGAAGATCATCCAGAATCTCTTCCCGAATAGGAGACAGTTCTGACTCAGTGAAAACATCTTCTGACAGAGATTCTTCTGTACTCCTTGGAGCAGTACTGGCACTATCATTTCCTGTATCTCTCATTCTTAATTCCATTTCATCAGTATTACTTCTGGTAATTTTCTTGAAGTGGCAGAGATCTTTTACAGATAACTGACCTACATCACTAAAAAGTAAAGAAGACCTCTGTGTTATAACCTGAGAAAACAAAATGCACATAACTTTTTTTTAAAACTGGGATCATTTTAATAGAACCAGTTTGATAACTATTCATTAAGCAGTTATACAACGTATCTCTGTAGACAGCATCCCCCTCCCACCCTATTAGCAGTGGACGAGATTTATCTATTGCAAAAGTTGTCTATAATACTCAGTTCTATTAGCTTGAGTGGTGTATAATAAACAAAGAGGTATCCCAGTTGTGTTTAATAAATACATAAAACACAAGTACAAATAAACAGGATGGCACTTACAATAGCTAGGTATCATAAGCCTACTTAAAAAGGATGGTTTTAAAAATGTTGGATGTTAGAAAAGAGAGAGCCAGACACAGCTCTGTGGGCATTGTATTCCATGTGTGGGATACAACGGAGAAAGCCTAATCTGTAGCCCACCTGTAGCACAGGAAAGGATTCTTTATAGAATAGTCTTATATCTTATATTCAAATGTAAGTAACTCGTTGAGCTACCTTATGAGGGACAGAATTCCTCATTCTTGTTGTAGTAGCTGTAGGTAATTTAACTTCTGCAGGTTGTTGAAAAAAAATAATTTTCCAATTTTTATTTTTGTACTTACAGGCTTTTAAAAAATCTTTATTAGGGGTAAATCCTATGGAGAAGAATTTGGATGGAAAATTCCACACTAATCAATAAAACAAAGTTCTACTTATATCACAAAATTGTGTCACAAAAATAACCAATATTTTATTTAAAAAGTGATTAATAAATCTGGTCACAAAGCCATGGAGATAATACTGGTAACAAATCAGAAAACATGTATCAAGTAACTTTCTAAAAGCCATAAAATAATAATTTAGATTCAATGACTAGTAATGTCCTCTTAAACTTTGCTTTTTAATGCTTCTGCATAGAAAGGAAATTGTACTAATTTTAAAAGCTCTGGTGTAATTCTCAAAAATTTATTTAGTGATTACAAACCTCTTTCTCCCAAAAGTTCATAAAAACAATGGTTTGGCTTTTTTTTTTGTCTCATGAAAACAACATAGGGTAATTTGATGATTACTGTATACAGCTGCCATGCAAATGCAAATGCAATTTCTTTCATTTGACTCCCACACAGACAGAGATGTGTATACATGTATACATTAATCTATCTTACATGGGTAACGAATCCTGTATTTTGCCATCTGCATCTTTATACATAGCAGCTGACATCACTTCTTCCATTGGACACATGATGCCATACTCTTCACAGCCATTTTGCTGAACCAATGGATCTGTTTTATGTGGATCAAACATTATATTGTTTGGTGTCACTAGGAGCACACCGGTGACAGTTCCCTAAGATAAGAAAAAAAAACAATCAAACTTCCTGTAATCAAAACCAAATCTTTTCAAATTATGTTAATGAATTCTGAGTACTTCTATTAAAGTCTAACAAACACATTCAGCTTTCTTACAAACCATGAAAAATTGTAAATTCCTGGAAAATATAATATTTAAGGAAAAACAATTTTGCCTAGTTAACATTACACCATAATTCAGATACATTGTAAGATGGTACTGTAAAATAATTTTGCATTTAAATTGCTTAATTGAATAATGAATCTTAGTATAAATTTAACATTTCAGCAGTTATATTTCGATATAATATAAAACATTTTTTAAACAGCAGTAATTTTATAAGTCATGCAACAAATGATATCAATGTTACATATGTTACATATTTCAAAGACTTTACGAAATTGTGGTTAATTTTAATGACGGCTTTATCAATATATAAACACCTATTTTTTCAAGATGCTGTTCCTAAAAAGGAAATATTCCTCTGCATTTCTACAGATATGAATTGCTTGCATTTGAAAAGGTTATATAGCTCTGAAAAAGCAGAAAGGTGTGCTATGTACAGTAGAACCTCTGGTCATGACCACAATTTGTTCTGTAACTTTGGTCATACCCAATTTGGTTGTGACCTGAACCTAATTTTGGAAATTGGCGCTTACAAAAAAAATGGTGCTAAAGGGGAAATCAGCCACTCCCCCAAAATGTGAATTTTTTGGTCAGAACTCTATTTGGTTGTGGTCAGAAGTGTTCATGACCACAGGTTCTACTGTATACTGTTTGAGATGTATACTATGTATACAACAGTAAAGGGAGATTCAACAAATACGTAATAAATAAGATTGGGAAAAGACAAGAAAATCCATCCCTTCCCTCTCTCTCTCTCTCACACACACTAAATAGACTGAAGTCTAAGTAAAAATCTAAAAATAAATATTTCAAAAATATCATTCCTAAGTAGTGTATATAATATGTATAATGAAATTAAGAATCAAGTAAATAAATAAAACTAATTCGTTATTTAACTAATACGTTAAAACTTTTGACTTTTATTCAGTTCTCCATAGGAAATGTCAGAGGAAGGAAAAAGAGGCACAAAGGCAGGATATGGACTGAATTATATCTAGTACAGATTGGAGAACTGATATATGTTTTTACTTTATCCTATTACTATCATGAGGAAAATCCACAGAGAATAATATTTTGTGTGTTGTTGAGGCCTTAGGTTAAAGGAAGGAAAGGATGAAAAAAGGGAGTAGCAGAAGTTGACACAAGCAAGATGAAACGAGGGAACTAGAAGGAAGGAAAAACATTTCAGCCATTTAATCATTCCTGTTTTAAGCAGCAGCAGCAGTTTTTCATATTGGGTAAGAAAAAGGTATTCTTAAGAATAGCAGCATTTCCACTACCTAGTTCTGTGATGGTGAACCTATGGCACACGTGCCAGAGGTGGCACGCAGAGCCCTCTCTGTGGGCACGTGTGCCATTGCCAGCTGCTCTTCTGATTTATGACGCGCGCATGACCACCAGCCAACAGGTTTTCACAGGTGCTGGAGCAGCAGAAAATGCCCCCAAAATGGGCATTTTTCAAAACAGGCCGTTTTTCAAGGCCATTTTCAGTCCATTTTTCAAGGCCATTTTCAGTCCATTTTTCAGGCCAAAAATGACCTGAAAACGGTAAAAAAGAGCCTGAAAACAGCCCAAGAAAGGGCTGAAAACGGTCCAGAAAACAGCCAAAAATGACCCAAAAAACACCCCCCAAATGGCCAAAAAACCAGGCATGAATGCACTGGCCAGCTGGTCTTCAGGTTTCTGGTGCTCAGCACATGCACATGCATGCGCATTCCGGTTTGGGCACTTGGTGCCGAAAAGGTTTGCCATCATTGACCTAGTTTCTATGTTTCTTTTCTTTATTGCCTTCCTTGCTAGAAGGAGGAAAGTGAATATGAATGCAATTTTGAGTAATTCTCTGCAAGAGTTATTCGTATGTGAGCAGCAATCTTGAATAAATGCAGATAGAAAATTAATTAATTAATTAACTGGGGTATCTTTTTAAGAGGCAGTATTTAGTATTTTTTTTCCTTATTCTAACAGTGCCTCTGCTCCATTTTTTTTTTTTGAGGGAGTGTGACTTCTATAAGTTACACACACAGAGACACAATAAAACCTATGCACACATTTTCTAAGGAATTTTCTTCTGGAATTGCTAATAATAAATTGATAAAGAGGAAAAGTTAGACACTATAAGGATTTCCTGCCTGTGAAGGTTTTGTTTTCTTGTTTGTCTTCCTTTTGGGAAGATCACCTTAAATTCAGGGAACATCCTCTTCTCCAATAAACATGTAATTTTAAATGGAACTTGCTTGGTTAAATTTCAATGCCTGAAGTGAATTAATGTTTCTATAGTATAAGTGGTTAAGAATTCTCTAACATTTTTAAGATAGCCCAAGAATATTCCTTCCTATTGTCTGAGAATGAAAACATAGTCTAAATATTAAGATTGTGGAAGCATATATACAAGATTCTTTACAAATATGCTATTTATAAAAAGATGACAGGACTCCATTATCCACATAGTCAATAAAAATCCATGTGTATCTTCTGTTGCATCTTTCAACTCAGCTGCTACATTTTTATTAGATATTGCCATCATTACTGTAACAAAGTGGATGAATGTAGTATGGTAATGTATAACTTATCTGATAAAGTTGTAAGGTTAACTTCTATTTATAGCTAGTATCAATTAATTACCAAAATTCTTCTATTACAATAAAAGGAAAATTCTCAAATAATTTAGGCACATTAACACATTATTTTATGTAAGAAATGTATCATTCTGTACCTTATTATTAGTAATGTATTTACAATTGATTTTAAGAAATTTTTCTGTGAAAGCTTCCTCTTCTTCTGACGTGGATGACACAACCCTTGTAGACCGAACACATGGATATGCTGGTATGGCTGTTGTTTCTTTCTTTTGTGTCCCATCTGAATCCTATAAAAACAAAAATTTCAGTGATGGAGCCAAAAATGGGATGTGTTTTATAAACGTAGGCTTATTCTTGCCAAACCCATGTAGTATAACAGAGAAGTTCAAAGCAAGTAAATGATAAAAATAAGTCATTTTAAAACAACTATTACCATATGTGTTAGGAATGAATTCTACAGAAGTATTAAATCACAAGTTGGTATATGAAAGGTATATGAAAGTATTTCACAAAGCAATATAGAATAATGTGTATTATAGTTTTATTCAAGATATAGATATAGAACATTCAAGATATTGATAGTGCTGTTAACATCCACATCAACATTCCAAACTATCTGAAAATGGAAATAGATTTTATATCAGTGTGTATCAGATCTGATCAGATCAGTGAGGCCTGCATACTACAATTTGACTACACTTCAAGAATACGCCCTTGGGGGAGAAATATTTACACACTTACAGCTGTCTTCTCAGCTTCAGCTTCTGAAGATGTAGGTGACAAAGGACTTTCAGGACTAAGTGAGGGGGAACTCTCCACACTGGAAAAATACTCTGGATCAGGAACATATAAAACCTATAAAAACACATTTTGATTAAATCTGATTTAACTGATTTATATATTATTAATTTAAAAAGTAAAGCATTATTTGCACAAGACTCAAAAAGACATATCTGCATAAATGTCTTGTAGAGAATTGCAAACTTTTTAATATTGTGATCAAAAATTTGTTTTTGCATAAATCAGTAGGCATTTAGAACTGGTACAGAAGTTAATATATTGTCAGATATTTCATGAAATGCCTTGTGGATAATACATATTTTACTGTGTTTATCTTCAATTAGCTTTTTAGAGTTTGCTTAGATTTCATATCCACATTTATATGTGATATAAATTTCATTCATGTTATGTTTACTCCAACAAAGACTTTATTTCCTTTTACAGATCTGTACATAAATTATTTTTTAATAAAACTTTGAAAAATGTGAAATATATGCCTTCATTCTTGAATTATAGAATTGTCCTGTTACTTAGGATAACTTGTAACCATGATTCTTTTCTATTTAAACTTTCAAAGTGGATCTGGAGTTTTAGCTTTAAACCAAACCTACTCCTGCCATATTCTGTACCCAAACAAATTTTAAGGTTTGATGCCAATTTATATTTGTCAGGGACTCCACTGTATTACTCCCCAATATTTTACAATTCTCTTCCATGTCACAAGATTAATTAGTTAGTTTTAACATTCAGTCATGTCCAACTCTTGGTGACTTTATAAGCAAGAGTTCTCCATACTACCCTGTCAAGCATAACTTCTTTCAGTTGGATGTTCATCTTCGTATCAGCTTTGATGGTAACAAGCCAGCGAGTTCTTTGCTTATCCCTTCTTCCTGATCCACTAATGTTAAGATAATCATAGCCAAAGGAAGGAATAGACATAATGTTCAATAAACCATTAATTACTCTTCCATCTATTTTTACTGTATTTATCTCATGTAATAGACAATACCTGTCCAGGAACAACTGCTCTGGAAAACAGCTTGTTTAACTGCACCAATTCATTAGGAGTAGTATCAAACTTCAAGGCCACAGTATTCAAAGAATCTCTTGACTCCACCTGTTTAGAGAACATAAATGCAATTAAATGATATGTAATCAAGTCTTCCCTACATTCTTGAAAGTCTAGCATATTACTATATTGTCTATTTTTAAAAGAAAATAGAAACCAAGAAAAATGTACAGGCCTACATCTTAGTAGGATTGAAATACAGTAAAACAATAATTCAGTTGCTCTGAATAAGCTGGAGTTGAATAAATTCCAAACATAAAAAGACCAACTAATCAAATATTTAAGATGCCTACAATTTTATTTGCAACAATTTAAAAGTGTCTGACTTACTTAAGTACCAATTCTAATAGAATTGTTTTAAAAAATAAGGTCTTCTAAAAATTAATCATTAGCATGCAGTTTTCTCAAATTTTAAATTTTTTCTTTGCTGCTGCACTGGGAATGAAAAGCTGATGTTTCCGATTTGACATACAAACTGCTTTTACCATAAAATGGGGATTACCTGGTATTCCGAAGAAAGAAAGGAGCAGGGAGTAGGACAAAACACTAATCATTATAAAATGTGATTAGTTTAGATTAAAGTAAAACTTTACCCTCCAACAGCAACACCAGTTCATTAAAACAGAATTAATGAATAATTTATATGGTGATTCTGTGTCCCAAGCTCTATTAATTATTTCTGATTTCTAATAAAAAAAGATTTTTTTCTAATAAAAAAATCAAAAATGTTATTTTTTAATGTGCACCAAAGATTTTTAATTAGATTCAGCATATACTAAGTAGAAGCTGAAAGACACTACTTGTCAAATAGATATCAAAACTTTTGAAGCATTTGCTGCTAGACCATTGAGACTCTAATGTTTTGTTTATTATATACCCCAAACAAACCACTCTTTTAAAAATGAATTATGTGAACACTGGCTATCATAGTGCTTGCTGAAAACAGATATCCATCTGAAACAATAGAAATTATCAGTTACAATGCTTGAGGAATTTTGGTCAATTGGCAAAGATCATCAGAATGGTACCCAGTTCTATTTCTCTTTGTCATTTGTACCAAGTAAGGTTCTACAAGCAAAAAATCACTATCTAGACTTAAATTTTGAGTAGAAAAAGATAATAAATTTAAACTGAATTTGAACAAAATTGAGGCTTATTATATAGATGGTTCTATATAGATTTAAAAATTAACGCAACAGTTTGCTTCAAACAGAGTTATATTATACATGGGTAATATTTAAATCTTCTGCAAAATAAATTACATGCACTCTGAAATCTGCAACATTGGTACAAGGATACAAATTACTTAAATAGTTCATATCTGTATCAGATAAATATGATATTTATTGAAATGAGTCTGACCACTAGATAATATGGCTATATTTATGTACTATAAGAAATCAAAATCTCACTGTAATAATTCCACAAACGAAATGTCAAGATTACTCATTGAATGACTTTGTCAAGGGAGAATCCAGTATCGAATCATGTTCTCTCTGTTCATTTCTAAGTCGAACTAAAGTTCTATCGCCTTATAATTCCTTAAGTAACAGAGTTGAATCTCTGAATGTTGTTTGAGTTGTACCATATTTTCAAATGGAACAGGGGAAGAGTATAGACATTTATCTTCTTGTCACATCAATATGGGCAACATACAGAATGATAACACAAGATAAATCCTTTTTTTTTTTTAATTATTGGAATCTGGCCAAGATTCAGTTAATTATCAAGGCACAACTGCCAACATCTATCGTGGAGAATATGATTGGGTTGTCCGTAGAGTGTTCATTATATTTATGTTTATTAAAATGTGTATTGTGGATTATTTTAATACTGCTCATAAACTCCTAAATATATTTACTGAAAATATATGACTAGAAATAAAAAGTGCATCAATTTCCAACATCGTAAGCTTTCCACAGATAAAGATATATTTAGGGTCCTTTGATTAGTTATATATCTGTAAGCTCTATAATATTTCTATGTAAGAAACTTAAAATAAACTGACATTCAAACTCACATGTAAGTAGGATTGTAACATGTTTGAATTTTATTATTCAGTACTTCTTTCTACAACAGATTGGAAAGTGTACTCTTTTTATAAATCCCATGATTTGTTTTATTTCTTTATTAATGAATAGTGGATAAAATCCTGTTATGTTATACATTTTCACAGACCAACAACAACAAAAAAGGACAGACCAAAAGTCTGATCATTGCTCAAATTTTTAGGTACTAGAATACTTATGTGTCTTACTTTTTATAAACAATTATAATTGTGATAAGCAATTATTTAAAGCAGTTCATCCGTTTTTGGAGTGAACAAGCAGAATTTTTTAGATTAGAGGAGTATATTATTATGAGTGTGTATCATCCACAGCATTTTTTTCCAAAAAGTTGTTTCCTCTTTCTAATATTTTCAAATATTTTTTTCCAAAGGAAAATATTGTATAATTTAATATAAAAATAAGATTTCTAAGTATTGCATATATTTATCAGGGAGGATTTCTAAAAAGTTAATCTTATATGCTAACAGGATTTTTCATGAGAAGAAATAAATTCATAGAAGAAATCTGTATACATTGTTATATTTCCAAATATATGTTAATAATTTGAGAATTATTAGGAATTGGGAATAAAATAAAATAGAAATCCAAACAAATCAGGTCAAAAAATATGTAACAAACAATAAGCAAATTGAAGTCCTAATACACTATGTAATAATGACAAGTTATTGGTTATTTTGAGATAGAAGTGGAAAAACTAACATTTCCAGTCTCTTTAATACTCTGACACAAGCATTTTAAGGATAATGAAGTTGGCAATAGAAAGCCTTACCAACATTATTTTCAATTGCTTGGAAAAGTAATTAGAGACCATTTTGTAGTATGCCCTCTTAAAACTCTAAATTTTCTTACAATGGTACAAATTACTTAAATATTTTATATTTGTATCAACTGAACATTTCCAAATTCACTGAAATGAGTTTGATTACTGGAAACCATGACTATATTTTTCCTCTACTGAAATAAATCAAAATCTAAGCATGTAATAACTTCATGAACAAGCTTATTATCTGATGATAACTTTACTAACGCACACATTATATAGACTTACACTGTGAAACTGACACAAAAGCTCTGCTTGTGTAGCTTAATACAAGTCATTCAAAGCAGTTTTGTTAGAAATGCAGAACTGCGTGATAGCTGATACCACTGTGCATCAGATTGTTTATACAAGTAATTCATTTAAAGTGAAGGAACCAATTCACTTCCTAATTACATTTTATGGTTACATACTCATCAGTAAATTCAGCAATGGAAAGCAAAAGAGCAATACAACTTTAGAGTAAGTCTAAAGTCTGTTTAAACTGTCACAAAAATACTCACAGTACATACATAGAAATAGAATCCCAATAGCCAGCTTTTTACTAAGTTTCATTTCAAACAAATCTTTTCTACTTAAAAATGAAAACACTGAACTGATTTACAGTGGTACAATTTGAAAATTCTTTATCTAGAAACCATAAATATATAGGTATTATGTAATAAACTATTTCCTAATTCAGACTTCTAGTTTCCCTTAGTAACCAGATATTTAAGACTGACTATATTTCTGCTTAAGGATCATTTGAAGAACATATAGACTCGGCATTCTGATGATTGAGTTACTGATGATTAAAAAACAAAACTGATCCCTGATGTATTAATAAGTCAATGAAACTTATAAGAGAAGAAAAATATTTGTGTATCACACTGATAAAATGGGACAAAATTATATTAATCTATACTCAGTGGATTATTAGCAATATTAAAAACATTAGAAGCAATAAGGGTGATTCTTCTAAAAGTACAATAAGGCATATATTTTAAAACTAGTGATCTACTATTAGCATATAATATCTACAGGAAGACTGGAAAGTTTAAGAGACTTACTCCACATCATGTTTGAAAAGATTCAGAATAGTACTTCTCAATCCCATTAACAAATTTTCAGTGTATCTTTATTTATTTATTTATTTATTTGATTTATATACCGCCCCCTCTCCCCGGAGGGACTCGGGGCGGTGAACAGCCAATAAAAACACATATACACATATACAATCTTGAAAATTATGTACCCGAGCAGCAACTTACGATATACTCTATAGTCCCTTTTGGCTTTTGAAAAGACATGCGTCTCCCATCTTTCTTGTTTATAGCCTTCTTCTGGCCAGTATCTGAAAGAAATTGAGGCAAAGCATGCATTATTACATTCATCTGTCTCTCATCTCAGGATTGTCACACACTGCCGACTACAGCATCACTTGCAGACATGTAATTCATCAGTTACATAGCTTTCAGTCAGTGAGTCTATGGTCAGCCTAAGACAACTACCTATCACAACAGACTTCATTCCTCTAAATTTATTACACTTTAGTGTTTAGAGATCCCTTAGCTTTATCAATAGCTGCAAGCCTTCTAAAGTATTATTAAATCACAAGAAACTAGATGAAAAGGTTTTTCAATATAGGGCAAGATTATAACAGTTCTCTAACATATTTAATTAGATTGTCATTATATACAGCTTGCCTGTTATTTGCAGTACATTAAAATCAGCTTCAGAGATTTGTCCTTAACTTTAGCTAGTTTTTCAAACACAGCTGTATAGCACTTTAATGGCAAGTATAACCTTTTATATACAGCTGTGGTATTTTTTATTATTATTAAACATTTAAAAACATTTAACAAGAGTTGCCGAGAAGCATTTGGGATCACTTTTCAGAAATCCACATTTTCTCACTGATCAAAAATTAAGCAAATTTTATCTGATTAATTCCTTTTCTTCAGCTTGTAAGAAACTAAATTCTGTAATAACTTCAAGATGTGCAAAGGAGTTTTATAAATGGTGCACAGAGATTAAAAAGAAAATGGGAAAGAGTCTAACCCTTTTTTTCTATTTTCTCATCTCAGAACATATTTAGTTTTAGATATAGATATGGCCATGCTTTAAAATTGGAATGAGTTGGAAAAGAGATATAGTCTCTAAGATGTCTAGAGGTTATCAGTCATCCAAGTTATAGTTGTCCCAAAGATGCTTTTTAAAGAAATAACTGGAGTTTTTCTATTTTTCTCTGAAGACATTTCACTTCTCATCCAAGAAGCTTCTTAACCTTTATTCTTGTGGTTTATTATTTGCATGTCCCCTTCAATTATTACGACCTCAGCTGGTTTCATTTGAAAATCCAATGTGCTCCCTTTTTCAATATCACTCTTCTAGCATTTACATTTTCATACCTTCAAGCATGGCCATATTTACATTTTTTCCCCATATCTATATTACTTTTATAATTTGGCATTTTTAAAAATTCAATCTACATTTAATCAGTTTTCAGTTTTATCCAATGAAATCTATTATTCTTCTGCATCCTCTGTTATAGTATCAGATAATCTTGAAAGTAATTTGGGGATATGTTCCCAAATAGCTTTGATTTTTTTTTTATAACTGAAGAGTATTGCTCCATGTATTAATAGGTTTCCTCTCCCTTAATTGTAATTCTTAGTTCTCACTGGTTCTCTCTAATCAGCCTTTAAAGTCCATTCTTACCATCTGTTTACTTTCCAATCAGCAAAACTTTCCATGGGAATATTTCCTATAATTTCAAACTCTATAAATATTGTTATAAAACTTTAGCCTTTCAAATCTATCTAGCCCCTTAACTTTTCAAAGACAACATCCTAGTCCCTAATTTGCTGTATTCCAAAAATTAATGTTGCTTAAAAATAAACCTGAAGCTTTCATAAAATATCTTTCATTCAGGATAGAATGAAATTCTCCCAGTGTAATAAACCTTTCCCCTTGGAAAGTTAAATGAAGATCAACAGCTTCCTAAAGCAGATATAACAGGAAATGGGTGACCCAGAGGTTTTTAACGGGACTTTTTTTCCACTTCGCTAAACAGGATGGGGAGTAGCCACATGTGATGCATGAGTTTGACACCCCTGCTCTTAACTGCAGCTTAAACTGGATATTTTTCCCGACTCCTACAACTCTCAAACCCACTGGAGATGACTATTTTATGATCTCTTCAGAGAGATATTTTGTACAGAGCAATCTTGTGGGTGATCCTTGGCTCTCCTTGATCTGGAGAGAACTTA
Organism: Bungarus multicinctus; assembly: GCA_023653725.1. Classification (NCBI taxonomy): domain Eukaryota; kingdom Metazoa; phylum Chordata; class Lepidosauria; order Squamata; family Elapidae; genus Bungarus; species Bungarus multicinctus. Next base: position 74,658,339 of record CM042846.1, on the reverse strand, counting down.
TGAGTAACCAATCCACACTTTTTTTTTTTTTGCCATGGTTGTTTTGCTCCACAAAAGTTGAGCTTTCTTCATATGCCATCTCTCTTTCCATATAAGACTCTAATCTATGCTGCATTTTAGAATGTAACAACTTAATGTTGGTAGCATGTGAAATTAGTGTTGCATGATAGTATATACAATTTAAGTCTTTTTTTTTTTAGTATTTGGTACCTAGACACATCCTTTCCAAAAAGGGCACTGTAACATTTTCCAGACTTGATTTCGTTTGAACCTTTACTGATTTTTTTGCTGCTGCTTGCCATATTTCTGAGGATATTCTATCAATTCCTATTTCTGAAGATATTCCATCAATTCCTGTAGCCTTCCAACTTGGTAATGACCATGTGTTGACCTAGCTATATTTTCTAGTATTGGAGTTTCAGGTAAACAGGGAATACCTTCTAATATATCTGGCATATTAATATTCCTACCATACAGAATTTCAAAAACTCCTTCCATCTTTGATTTTCCAGAGGTTGATCTTTACCTCTTGAACTTTTAGAAAACATTGTGTGTGTGTGTGTGTGTGTTCCCAATTACAGATGTTGTAATACAATAAAATATGAAATATTACCAACATAACTATAATCTGTTCCTCTAAAACTATTAACAGGCTGAGGTAAACTTATCAGAGACAATCATTTAAAATTTTCTATTTACTAGATCTATGAATTTAGAGAATTTGACTTCTTCCATTATAAGTTATATTGCACGGAGACTCAACCTGAAATTTAAAATTTGAGTATACAGCATTCAGCATTAAGTTATTTATTTTTCTTGAATAAAGGATATTTTAAATATTATCCTTTTATGCATCTGAAATTAAAATCCATTATTTGGGCTTATGTTTCAAAAATTAATAAAATAATCTTATAATTCTTAAATATTAAATTATATTTTTATAATGGAGTAGTTTTTGCCTAATATTTTTTACGTTTTTTTCACAATTAATGGGAAAATCTATGGGCAGGATCTAAATAACTTCTTAGGCTTATATAATGAACTTGTACTACACCACTCTTAAAATATGATTTATTGCAGCAGGTGACTCACAACCAAACAAGCCTGTTTGACATATAATTTTAAAATGATTAGCAGATTAATGGAATGCAAGTTTTAGGTCCTCTTTAATGCTACCAATGTGCTTTTTCATATATTTATTTAAAAAGTAAATCCACACTGTATGAGGAATTGCAATGTATGAAATAAATAAGCACAATTAGCTACAAACTAAAGCATTAACACATAATGTATTCTACAATACTGTATAAGAATTCCCTATCTTGCATTTTATTTTCTACCATTAGTTGTTTAATAATTTCTTACTGTAAATTTAGATTCAAAGCACATTATAAAACCAGAATTTCTATAATTGCTATAGTTTTTAACCAATGTAATAATATCATAGAAAATAAAACAAAATAAAATTTAGAATACGAGCTAGCAATGGCACAAGGCCTGATTATCTGGATTATCCATCTTCAATAATTTCTCCCCACCTAGTACAGTCAAGCAGAATAGATATGTTCCAGGCCCCTCAATTATACAATCCTACATATGTAGGATTGAGAAAGCAAGTGCGCCTCTATTCTCTGGAACAACATCCCTCTCCCTCCAGAAGCCCTCATTCATTTGGGGATTTGGAAGGCCCTTTAAAATTTGATTGTGTCCTGGGGGGGGGGAAGGAATGGGGCTATCATACTTTTATTAGTATGCTTTCTTTTGAGTAAGGCTGCCATGTCATCATGTGGCCAGCATGAAAATACAGAAACACAGTAACCTTTTTGCCAAAGCGGTACCTATTTATCTACTCACATTTGCATGCTGTCAAACTGCTGTAACATCTGAACCTAGATAAACTGCTATTTATTAAAACTATGAATAGAAAGAACCATACAGGATATCAAACTACAATTTGATATTTTCCCCAACTACAAAATAAAAATAACAACAAAGCTTCTGTTTGTTCATCACACAATATTGAAATTAATTAAAAACTAAAGATTTTAACTAAAATTAAAAGATTGTCTGCCTTGTTAAAAAAAAAAAATAGTTGCCTGTAGTTAAATTCTATCCCAGGTCATTCTCAAATCAAGATATCTATACTGAACCATAATCTAAGCATAGAATTCTAGATATGAATTTTGGAAGAAAAAACTCTCAGCTCTCATATATAAATTATCCTAATATATTTTGGAAAATAGATTTTAAAAGTAAATTAAAATTTAAATACAAAAGCATTAAATTTACTTTTGAATTGGATAGTTGGATAATTCTAAAGTATACAAATGAATTGTTATTGTAGATATATCAACTACTTTATGTTTATATTATTATTTAATCTTAAACATACAGTAAAAAGTAATTCTTGAGATTCTATCCTAATGTAACATTGGATTCAATAATACATGGACATTTTATGTTGCGTAACTTTATTATCATTTACTTGGGACAAAAAGTCTGTGTTAACTTTTAACACACCTACTAATACCTTGTTTAAAAATAAATAATTTTCCCCAAAACTACAAAACTATTAAAATCTTTATGAATACACTGCTTTGCACAGACTCATGACGTTTTCTGTTCAGACATGGCTGTGATTACACAGAATGTTATGAGGCAAACACAGAAGCAGGTAATACATGACCTATAAGGAGAAAATGTGATTATAGTTAATTTAATTCAAAACAAAACCACAAAAGGAGAAACTAAAGAAGTTCTGGATCCATGCATTAGTGATTTCCTTGCATCACTGCCATATCTCCTATAGTTTCTCCAATCAAAGCAAAGTGTTCCTAAGCAAACAGCCTATCCAAATTTATAACCTGGGCCAGCTTTAAAGTTCTTACTTACCCTTATAATTTACATATTTACACAATTCTAATCTACATTCCACTGGTTAAAAGCTAGTTATTAGTTATTATGCTTCCTCTGTCATATGGCCAACCCTCTACAATAGCTTTTCCTCAATGATCCTGATATTTTGTCAGTCATTAAAAACTTGGATATTTGTTCAGACCTTTGATCAGGTTGATAGATAAATCCTTATAAGATTATGTTTGGAACATTCTATTTCTGTTTTATATGCATGTACTGGGATGCATCATTTATCTTTATTATTTGGTGTTGATTATATACAGTATCCAGAATCAAGCGGAATCAGTGTTTAAATCAGGGTGGATAAAAATCAATGATTTTTTTAAAAAAATCAAAAAAATCAGATTTTTTAAATTTAAATCGGATTTTTTAAAATAAAATGCTTTTTGAGGAAAATATATTACCATCCAAAGGTTATTCCATCATGAAATAAAGATTAGTTTTTTAATTATGTAGAATAAAGCTGTATATTAAATTTTAAATTTCTCTGTATTGTTTTTTTAATCTGGCTTGTACACAGCCCCGAGTCCCAAATGGGAGAAGGGGCAGTATATAAATTAAATTATTATTATTATTATTAATAATAATAATAATGTTTAATTTTTTTGGTAAATAAATTCCATTAATCCATTCACAATGTCATGCTCTTCCAGAGGTTTTTGTAAGATTATTGGGCAGTTTCTCTGCCTACAAGATATTATCACAGATGCTTGGTTTACTTTTAAATTGTTATTATTAAGGTAATGATTATTTTTCTCCTTCCTAAGTACAACAGAAAAGTTGTCCAAATATGAATGATTAACCTATTAAACTAGGGATAAAAAACTAATATGAAAAGTTGTTATTCTAAAAATCTTCATCTATTTGCATATTAAAGTTATACCAGCAAGAATTAGTCTATATGTAGAAAACTATGATTTAAATCAAGCCTTACTGACTAGTGATTTAAATCGTGATTTAAATCGTGAATTAAATCAGTTTGATTTCAAGAAAATCCACCCTGGTTTAAATCTATATACATAATAAATAAAACATAATACATTCACACATCATAGTAATGCAAAACACACCAGATTACAGCAAATGTTTAAACTGCTTGTTAACATTTGTTGTTGTTTTTCTGGTAATTTTGTTTTGTGTTTCTACATCACCCATAGCCACATATATAAGACTATGTAAATTTATCAAATAAATAAACCATATTTCGAGCTAATGTGTAACTACAGTAATAGGAACAAGGCTACTATGGCTTGTTTAAATAAACTAAGATATGTGGCTCCAGAAATTACTATTCAGTGAAATTCAAAAGAAAAGATACAAAGGCAGAAAGTACAGCTCCCACACAGATAATCTATCAGAGGCAGAAGATATAGTTCCTACACTGAGAATCTCTCAAGGACAGTGTTGATATTCATTTCTCCTGTACCAAAGAAAAAGAATTGAAAAAGCTACCGAAGTTTTCTGGCAGGAATAGTCCAATAGGCCAGTGTATTGGACCTTCTCAAGATGCCTCAAAATCAAAATTACCATCTACCTTGAAACAAATATTAAAATCAACCAAACTATTGTGAGAACAGTAGAAAAATGTGTCCATTTTAATTTTTAATCTGGAAAATACTGATACATACATTATATATATATATATATACATACATTATATATATATATAATGTATGTATATATATATATATATAATATATATATATATATAATGTATGTATATATATATATATAATGTATGTATATATATATATATATATATATATATATATATATATATATATACACTTTGTATTACAACACCCTGTTAAGCCCCAATTAAGGGAGAAAGCATACTGCTTTCTTTTCTGTCTTTCGGCTCATCACCAGAGACCATACCGACAGAAAGCTATTTGTTTCGTTGTCTTTTCTTTACATGTGTGTAAGGTTTTTAAGCTGATAATTTTAAATAATAAATAAGGGAGACTAGTATAGATCTATTTCGAGCTAGTTAGCTCTCTTCAGCTAACCATACCCTTACTGGGATTCGAACCAGGGAAGTATTACATGTGAGGCAGTTGTAATTGCCACACCATCTGGCTCTCTCCTTATCAGCAGAGGCAGGAGAATAAGTATATACTTTGTATTACAAATTTGTAATATATATATATATTGATATTTGTATTATATATATGTATTATATATATTGATATTTGTAATATATATATATTGATATTTGTATTATTTATATATATATATATTGATATATATTACTGATAATACAGACTATGTAAACAAAAGCTTCCATAATTTTTCAAAGAGAAAAAAAAGTTAAAGAAAAACTGCAATAGTAAAATAAAATAAAGCAAAAATGGGTGTCAGCACCAGTGACGACCATTTTGCCCCCCATTCTGGCTTGGGCCTTCTTCCCATGACTTCCATTCCTTAAAACAAGGAAATCTTGGCACGGGTGTGAAAGAGTAGAGTAGCAGAGGAGGGAGGCAGAGAGACAGACAGAGCACAGGACATTGAAAAACCCCTTTCCAGCTGCAAAAGGCCAAACGCAGCACCAGAAAAAAGATTTTTTTCCCTGAAGTTTTATTTCAAACTTCAATATGGACTCGGCGTGTCTCCCTTGAGTTCAAACTCCAGGTCCCTCTGCCTTCCTCGTCGTTTATGCAAACAGTTCAAAAAAAAAATCCCATACATGCAAAGTCTTGAACAAAACCAGTCCAAGTACACCAAAGAGGCATTTGATCAAAGCTGCGGCGGCGGGGGGTGGGTGGGGGTAGGCCCAGAGTTTCAGCGCCCGCAACCCGCCTTCTCCAACCGATTGCCCTCCAAAGGGTCGAAAAACATAACTTTTTAGGAGCCGGGCATTCTGGGAAGTGTAGTCCCACATGAGGGAAGGAGCGAGGGACGGACGTTTTCTTTCTCTCTGACTGACCAGGTACAAAGGAACAGGGGAAACCCCTGTCGTCCACCTCCCTCCCGAAACCCGCCGGCCCAGCTGGGGCCAAGTATGTAAGCGGGAGGCCTTACCGGGCGGCGAGGGCGCCCCGTCGTGTTGGGAATCCTGGAAGTGGACTTGGCGGAGGCTCCCCGCGCCGGGGACGGCGCTCCACAGGCGGTTGGCGGTGCCCCTCAGCAGGCGGCTACTCTTGCCCGTAAAGGTAGTGAGGTACTCCATGGGGGCTCGGGCGACGGTGTTCCGGAGCTAGGAAGCGGAACGAGTTCGGGAACTACCGCGCTACGCAGGCCGTACGAGGCACCCTCATGGCGGGCTAAGAAGCCGAGCTCGGAGCGGAAACGGAGAACGGCGGGGCCGGGGGTGGGGAAAAAAAAGTTAGGCAAAAGTTGAGGCTGACGCCGCCTCAGGTCTCCGGCGCTGAAAGGAACCGAGCGGCGTGACTACGGTGGGTGTGGCTGGAAGGGAGGCGCCGCGAGGCCTCTGCCCGCCTCCCTCGAGTTTATGAGCAAAGATCCCCGCAGGGCTGGACGCGCGCGTGGATGAAGATGAGGACTCTTGCACGCGTTTCCCCCCCCTCCCTCTCTCTCACACACACACGCTCTCCCCTTAGGAGGTGACTGGACACGTGCGTGGATGAAGGTGAGGACTTGCACGCATCTTACTCTCTTGTTTCTCTCTTCCTCTTTTTCTCTCATATACAGACATAAACACCACACCAACACACGCGCGCGCCCTCCCCTTAGGAGGCGACGCTCTTCTCTCGGCACTTACGGCTTGTGATTTTTCGACTGTGCCTGGAGTTGCAGGAATTAAGATATCTCAAAAAAGTAAATCCTGGAAGAAGGGAACCTTTTTCTGTGAAACTGCTAAGGAAACCTCTTCAGTCCCCCAGGAGTTGGGAGAAAGCTTTTGACCTCAACAAAGACACTGCCCAAAAAAGATGGCACTTTCTCCCCATCTATCGCCGAAATAAAAGGCATTCCCAAATAGTAAAGTAGGTATGAAAATCAGGATATATCAGGTCGATTTAGAAGTATTTTTTTAAGTGACAGACATCCTATCTGGTTTACAGAGTGTGTGTCTCACTTCCACAAAATTCACTGTCTTGTAAACTAAAGCTTACATTGCAAGCATAGATAACTGAAAGAAAATATGTTCAATTAACATATTTAAGGGCACTTCTGTTATGTTCAACATGATTATGTAATTGCACTTTCCTAAGAATGTGATTCTCTGTGTGCTTGCTCAAAAGTAAAAGTGAATTTGGTCAACCTTACTTTAATATTAAAGTATTGTACACTGAAGCTCTGGACTAGACTTAGAGGTATACTGCTATATGCCAAAAGGTTCCTATAAATAGTTTAAAAGCTTAGCAGCCTTTAAGATAAATTTGAAGGGAGTTGAAGATGTAAGAGAAGAAGCAAGTTATTTGTGTAATAGTTGAAAGAACCTACAGTTTTAAGAGATGGTCCAGAACTAGGTGCTAAAATCAAGGAGTTCATTGCTATCTTAGAGCCATCAGTAAATGTTAAAGGGAGAGGTAATAGGTTGTTCCTTATGAAAAAAGAATGCAGGACTATACAGATTTTTTAATACAGGGTATATTCCACCAATATAGAATAAAATGCCAGGCAAAACTACATTAATGGGATACTATCCTTCTCTGAACTACATGCAGAAAATAACAGTAATAATTGATTTTGGCATAACTGTTAAATTATATAAAAAACAATAATGAAGTATAAAATTTTAATGTGGATGGGAGAGTATTCTCCAATACAGTAAATCAATATAATCAGTTCAGTAATTTAGGATTAAAGTAGGATTGTCCCCAAACTCATAAAGCTGTTTTGATTTAAATGAGAAGAAGCCCTGTATACATGCAAGACAACTATTTTAGAACTAAATATAGTCTTTCACACTTAACTCTCAACACCCTGCTACAGTGCCTCAAGAAAATCAAAGATCTAAAAATAGAAGATGAAAATATGGTTGCATTTGGTATCGCAGCACTCTTTATATCCATAGATCCAAAACTAGTGAAAGAATCCATGCCAGCAGTAATACACAACACACACAATTTATCAAAAGGTGCCTGACCACTCAACCCACTAGCAGAACCAATACAAACCATGAAAAGAATAACTATATATCAAAACATCCAACAGACTATTAACCACATGGTATCACCATAGAACACAAATCAATTAAAGCATCTTAAGCCAAAAGACCCAAGAGTCGCTACAACACGCAATGTGAGAACTGTAACAGCCATTACATAGGACAGACGGGCAGAAGACTACCAGAGCATATGCACGAACACCAATCAGCAGACTCAAGACATGATGAGATTCAAGATATTAATCTCACATCACAAAAACAAACTCAACCATAGTTTCAGCTGGGAATCTGAGCATCCTAGATCAAGCTAAATCCCAAAATGCCAGGGAATTCCTGGAAATCTGGTACTCAGACAGACTTAATACAATTGCTTTGGTTTTTCAACTCCACCATGCTGGCTCACATTTTATGTAAATTTGTCACATAGCACAAGGCATATTCACAGCAGGTGGAGATCAAGGAATCAAGCTTTGTTGCTTTGTTCCTGTGTACAATGTCTATGCATTTACAAAATTTGGGGTTTGCTCTAGCTGACATTTTGACTATGTTCCCCCCCCAATCCCACCAGTGATGGCTTTGGTTCGCTATTAGTCAATCTTTGGCTAATTTCAAGACATAAATGGGATGAAGAGAATTTCAAGGTTATAGACTAGATTGGAAATACAAAGAAAAACAATGACAAGCCACTTAATTAACAGTGAGGTTGTCTTAACAATTATTATTATAATACAGAGATTTGCATCATCTTCCAAAACAAAAACTGAAGAATGACAGAGCACAAAATAATGAATGGGCTAAGAGAAAAACAAGGCAATTTAATTCAAATGTAATTCAAATTGCTACAGTGCATATAATTTTAATTTAAAATTCAAACTGAAATTTAAAAGCAGAATATGATTTCCCTCCATATATTTAATATTTTACTTCTGTCATAATAGTGTTTATAATTAGGTAGAATATTTGAAGGCCTTGAGGCAATACATGTAGCCCTGGAGTTAAGGTTGTGCACTTCTTTAAAACTTCCTTATAGAAGAAAAGGAGGATGGGTGTAAATACTAAAGAGGTGTATCAGCAAGCAGTTAGTATCTGGAGAGAAGGAAATAAAGTTCAAAGCACAAAAGGAATTTATGCTCATAAAGGAAATTAACAGCAACAAAAGAGGATAGGGTTTATTTATATCAGAATCAAAGGAAGGAGAAGGAGATGGTTTCACTTCTTGGAAAAAATGGTATGGTGATAATATAATTTCCTTTTCTGCAAAGGGGAACTGTGCTAAAATCGACCCAAGTACAACTGACACAACGAGAAAAGTCTAGCTCAAAATAAGTTAGATGGTTACAGAGCTATCATAACGAAGTTTCAGTCTCAAGCCTATTTTCAGTCACATCTTCGAGTCTTGGAGGAGCATAACGTATCATCTTGAAAGTTCCTTCTATTTTCTTTGAAAATTGTTAGAAAAGGCATGGCTTGGGACAAATCAGAATGGGTTCAGCCAAGCCAAACCAATATCCATTTTTTAAGAGTGACTACACAATGGACATAATGCACTTTTATTTCTGCAAAGCATTTGTCATCTCCCAAGAGATTCTAGTAGAGAAGATGGCAAAATGTGAGGTAGACTATATTATTAGAAGGATTCAGAACTGGTTGCAGATGACACAAAAATAGGACAATAGCAAATAACTTAGGAGAAAGTAAGATTAGAAAGATCTTATTAACCTGGAACAATGCAGGGACTGAATGTCAGCAGGGATAAATAAAAAACATTTTATTTGGATAGAAAAATAAACGGTTTGAATATAGAATGGGTTGATGTGAAGAATATCTGGGTGGTTTGGCGATTACAAGTGTGATGCAGTAGAAAGAGAGGACGGAAGGGAATTAAGAAGATGCAGCATAGGCTGCACTCAAAATTCCAGCAGGTTCAAGAGAATTAATTGTATCTATTTTGCATTGGTCATATATACCAGGATATTCTGTGCTGTTTTAAGCACTGTATTTAAGAATGATGCTAACAATTGGAACATTCAAAGGAGAACAACCAAAATGCTAAGAAGCTAGGTAGAAAAAAAAATTATGAGGAATGATTGAAAATGTTTAGCTTAAAGAAGAGAGAACTAAATGTGAGAGCTACCTTCAAGTATCTGAAGGACTGTCAAGATGGTGTTCAATGTTAATCATAAGGTAAAATAAAAACAGTGAATATAAATTACAACGATTCTGAATGGGCATCAGGAAGAATTTTCTAACAAAAGGGCTGTTCAAAACAGTGGTGCACTCTACTTAGCCAGAAGTGTTTAAACAGGTTGGATTGCTTATCCACTGGAAATACAGTACTAGCGGATGTTTTCACTGAACAGGGATTGGATTACAATCTTACAACCCATATTCTGTGATTGTATAATTTATATAATTAGGGGGATCAGACGTACCCTGCCTAAATCTGGATGATAATTAGATGGAAACAAAGAGTTTTGTATGTTTCTCCTGTCATTTCCTGGTAATTTTGTTGTTGTTTAAAGCCAAGATCTGATCGCCTTTTTATTATACACAGAGCTTTGGTGTGGGAGAATGAACTAATTTTGGCTTGTATGGTTCATGCTGATAAGTGAAAAGTCAGCTTTTCCTGACTTTTACTGCAGTTGGCGGCTGAATAAGATTTACCCAAGCAAGAGTTCTCTGTGGCCAATGTGGCCTATTTTAAGGAAAATCTACAAGAAGGAATGCAAATGAGTCAAATTATTCTACAAGTTTATTCATCGTGACTTGGAAATGTTTATAATACAGAACTGTTTGAATTATGGGTTCCTTTCCATGTATATTGACCTCCAAAAGTACAGCTACCACCTCTGGGTTACAAAAAACCAAATTGAAAGTAATATTGAAACTTCAATCTCTCTATTAATTATTCTTCATTAATCAATAGTCCTTAATGGGTCTATGTCTACATGGAAGGAAGGAAGCAGTGGGTATCACAAGGTTCTATCTTAGGCCCAGTACTCTTCAATATCTTCATAAATTGAGATGAGGAAATAGAAGGGGAACTTGCCAAATTTGTGGATGATATTAAGCTGGCAGGAATAGGTAACACCCTAGAAGATAGTCTCAAGATCCAGATGGATCTTGACAGACTTGAACACTGGGTCATATCTAACAAAATGAAATTCAGTGTAGAGAAAAATAAAATGACCCCTCCTCAAGAAATCTGCCCTGGACCCGGCTGTTTTAAATAACTATCGTCCAGTCTCCAACCTTCCCTTTGTGGCGAAGGTTGTTGAGAGTGTGGTGGCATGTCAGCTCCCTCAGTACCTGGAGGAAGCAACTTACCTCGATCCTTTCCAATCGGGCTTCAGGCCCGGACATAGTACCGAAACAGCATTGGTCGCTGATCTCTGGAGGGCCCGTGACAGGAGTTATTCCTCTGTCCTGGTCCTGTTAGATCTCTCGGCGGCTTTTGATACTATTGACCATAGTATCCTATTGCGGCGGTTGGAGGGGTTAGGAATTGGAGGAACTGTCTTACGGTGGTACTCCTCCTTCCGTTCTAACTGCTCGCAATTTGTGTTAACGGGGGGGAAGAGGTCCACCCCTAGGCCCCTCATTTGTGGGGTGCCTCAGGGATCAGTCCTCTCCCCTCTTTTGTTCAACATTTATGTGAAGCCGCTGGGGGAGATCATCCGTGGTCTTGCGGTGCAGTGTCATCTCTATGCTGATGATACTCAGCTTTACATCTCCACCCCAAACCACCCCAACGATGCTGTAGAGGCTATGTCCCGGTGCCTGGAGGTCATGCGAATTTGGATGGGCGGAAACAGGCTCCAGCTCAACCCTTCCAAGACTGAGTGGCTGTGGTTTCCGGCACCTCGATATAGTCAGACTCCGTCGCTGGCTATTGGGGGAGAGATCTTAACCCCCACAGAGAGGGCTCGCAATTTGGGTGTCCTGCTGGATGCACGGCTGTCTTTAGAAGATCGTATTATGGCCGTCTCCAGGGGTTTTTTTTATCAGGTTTGCCTGATTCGCCAGTTGCGGCCCTTTTTGGATCGGGACGCCTTACGCACGGTCACTCATGCCCTTGTCACCTCCCTCCTGGACTATTGTAACGCTCTCTACATGGGGCTCCCTGCGGGGAGCACCTGGAGGCTTCAACTGGTGCAAAATGCGGCCTCGCAGGTGGTTATGGGGGCGTCAAGAAACTCTCATTATGCCTCTCCTGCACGAGCTGCATTGGCTGCCGGTGGCCTTCTGGGTTCGCTTTAAGGTTCTGTTTTTGACCTTTAAAGCGATCCATGGCATTGGACCAGGCTATCTGCAAGACCACCTTCGCCGGTAGTCTCCCACCGATCTATGCGCTCCCACAGGAAGGGCCTCCTTCGGGTCCCGACGGCATCTATGTGCCGCCACAGAGAAGGCCCTAAGGAACAGGGCCTTCTCTGTGGGGGCACCCACCCTCTGGAATGGTCTGCCTCCTGAGCTACCTAACAACACTGACCTGAGAGCATTCAGACGTGCGCTGAAAACTTGCCTCTTCGAACAGGCCAGCCTGGGCTGAAATGGGAGTTTTAAAGGGTAATTTTAGAATTTTCGGTTTTAGGTTTCGGGATTTTAAATTTGGGGTTTTTATTGTTAATGTATTAGGGTTGAGCTATATTTTAGTGGCAGCCTTAGGATGTTTAATCTTCTTTTAACTTTTAAATGTGGAATGTTTTATAGTTGGCTGTACACCGCCCTGAGTCCTTATATACCTAGGGCGGTATATAAATGTGTAAATAAATAAATAAATATTATACTTAGGCAAGAAAAACCAAAAGTACACATACAGACTGGATGTAACCAGGCTTAATAGTAGTAACTGTGAGACAGATCTTGGAGTTAGTGGACAATCAGTTAAATATGAGCCAGCAATGTGTGGCAGCAGCCAAAAAGGTCAATGCAATCCTAAATTACATTAACAGAGGGATACAATCAAGATCAAGTGAGGTACTAATACCACTCCATAAACCTTAGTGACACCACACCTAGAGTACTTTATCCAATTTTGGTCGCCACACCATAAAAAGATGATGGGACTCTAGAAAGAACCAGAGAATGCAGAAATGGAGTAGTCTCCTCTCCTGTTTGGGCGGGGAGGTTGGACTAGATAACCGACAATACAAGGTCTTTTCCAACTCTGTTAATCTGTTAAATCAATCTCTGTTAATATTAATATCTAGGAATGATCAATACTTTTGTACCTGGGATCAACTCATTTATAATCAATTTAAATAAAGTTGACAGACCTGCAGTTTTGATTTTTTGTAAAGCTGCTGCGGAAGGCAACTTATACCATCCACTCAAATACTTGATTAAACTGTTGGGCAATCCTTGGGCAATGAGTCATCATTTACTTTCAGATAAAATGGACAAAAAGTGACAAAATAAAATAATTGAGAAAGAGAAAAGAGTTGTTTTTAAAACAATTTAGATTTAGAAGAGGAAAAAAAAGCCCAGAAATATGTAATAATAACTGGTAATTGGATAAATAGAGTGCTCATAAAAGTAAATTCCAACAGTAAATAGTTGGAATAATAGGACAAAAAGCTTCAGTAGATGCAATTTGAGCTTTCTTAGAAATCTGTATGGACGTACTTCCGTTAAATAAGTTGTGATCCTTGTTTGGAGCACACTTTCCAAATTACAATGGCACTCTTGTGGCTAGGCAAACACGGCAAAGAAAATTAATATATTAATTTGCTGCTGGTGAAATCTGAATTAGATCTTAAAATTGGAAAGTCATATATGACTGAAATTAGATCCCTTTAGTCCTTTAACACCTTGCACAGGTGGTAAAAGATGAAAAACCTACCCTTTTCTTGCAATGAATACATGTATCTGGAAAACCAGCAGCCCCAGGTACCAGCATGCTGGCTAGTCATAGGTCATTCTCTCATAATATAATTGCCAGATATCAATACTAATGAGAAACTTTTAACTTTAAAAGCTACATAAAAAGTGGGGAGTTTTCCCACTATGTGCAAGGCTTTTTACCAGAGAAAGTATTTTTATTATTTGTTTAAAAAATACATATTTAATTGTGTAATATTGAGACCTTTAACAAAAAAATTAGCATGATGAATGGATATCTCCTGCCCAATCACAATCTTATTTGTTTCTTAATTGTTTTCACAAAAATTATTCTGTTCACTTACATTAATTTCTTCTCAAATAAAAGAAAACTGGGCTGAGAGAAACATCCGCTCAGTTCAGTTCTGATATTTTAAATATCCTGCTCTAAAATCCCTTAATTCTAAATTGTCATTTTTTTGCACCTGACTACCACTGACTGCTGTAGTAAAAAGAAAAAATAAATCCAGAAGCTTATTTAGTAGCTTTTTCCATGTAACACTCATGAAAAGCTAGACCCCAATATAATTCAAGTACTGCTTATCCATAGAGAAATGTCATCACTTTCAAATTGTTTTTGGATGTCTAAGAATAATTTTCTTGGCTATTATAAAAGCTCAGGTAGGTTGCCTCCCTGTGAATCAGACAATGATTGTATGTTTTTGATATATAACCCAACATTCCATAGTATACACAGCACTTGTCCCATACAAGACATGAATGACGTTCAGTAAATTTTTTAAGCTATGCATGTTAAAATGTAATTTAACACAAATTTAAAGTGTGTTACAGGAAAAAAAAAACATCTTCTGGAATTCTTTCACTCTCTTAAAAAACCACTCTGTTCTGTGTTACCAAGAAGAAAAAAGAAAAAAAAAAGCTGAAAATTGAGATGGTGGCAGACTTCTGTACTATTGTCGGATTCTTTCTTCAAAAGAAATGCACTGGAGTTCGTTCTGGAATATTTTTCTCTGCAACCTGCATCTTGAACTCAATCTTCCTTTCTGTATTGCCAGTTTCTTTACCCATATAAAATTTAGGCCCAGTTCAGTTTTCAGATTGACCCTACTGATAAAAAGTTCTGATCTCTTTCACCGAATGCTTTCCAATATATTATACAGCTAGTTTGTAAAAAATAAAAATGAGGGACTCTCAATGAAGAAATCAGATGACTTTAGCTAATTCCACAAATCTTAGTTAAAAGAAATCCTACCTTAAACAGTGAATAAATATAGCTATTAATTGTAACATTTATAGTCTCCCATATCACATATGACTCTAGGCAGCTCACAACAGTTAAAACAGTGCCAACTTGGAGTTGTTCTGAAAAGAAAACTTGGTGTATTACTTTTGAGTTTTAATGAAGAAAAGGCAGAATAAACATATTATTAATAGTAATAATTTCCACTTATGTCATATTGGCTCATTCTTTTAGATTACTCAGAAAACCAGAGTTCTAATTTATTTTATTTAAATAATTGATTTAGTTGCCTGTGCAATGCCCGGTATATAGTTGCTTCTTAATGAGATGACATAGGGGAAGTCAAAATAATTATATTAGGAAAATATTATTTTGACTACAGAGTTTTTTATTTCCCAGGGTTCTACAGTAATATATAAAATACTGTACAGCTGTGCAGTATTACATTATGTAGATCGTTAGAAATCTGAAGATAAAAGACTATGTCAACAATTGCCACATGCTCATTTTGCAGAATTGTATAATATGCCTTACTCTGAATATCTACAACACGATTTGCAAACTATAAACAGTGGTTGAACCTTTGAAAATGCCAATGTCAATAAACTACTGAAACAAATTACTTTTTGATAACTCTTTACCAATGCAAAACTTCACTAAGTTTTGGATCATTGCCTGGACCACAAAACAAGTATTTCATATGTACATAAGAAATACTTTTTTATATTGGATGTATCAGTAATAAGTCATTTTTTTTCCTTTTTGAAGGATGTATGTGTGCCTTCAAGTCAGTCTTGACTCCCGATGACTACATGGACCTTGGTAATACTTTGGGAACCCTTATCTGCTTCTATGGCTGAGAGAGAGTGACTGGACCAAAGTAAACATTATCAGCTTTGACAAAATCAACATCAGTCAATTGCAAAAGGAAGAGATTACATACTATGAGAACATCTTTAATATAATCAAACAATAACCACTGCTTTGGAATGAGTGGTTAGGTGGATAAAAATGCCAAAAATATAAGTTTTGTGATAAAAACTTAAAGAGTCTTTACACATCAACTGCAAGCCATTTTACTCTTCACGTGAGTTCTCCTCTTTTCTCCTAATAGCTATGTATGTTCCTCCACAAGCCTGTGTAAACAAGTCATTACAAACTCTTGCTGATCAAATTATGAAGGCTAAAGCCAAACACCCAGGTTCCCTTCCCATCATTTTAGGAGATTTCAATCAAGCAAATTTAAGGAAAGAGCTCCCAAAATATTTCCAGCATGAAAATTGTCCCACCAGAGGCAAAAATACTTTAGACCACTGCTGTACAACAGTAAAAGATGCTTTAGGTCTTTACCACGAGCAGCTATGGGACACTGACCACTGCATGATTCACCTTGTACCTGCCTACAGACAAAGACTTAAAACCATTAAACCAACAATTAAATCAGTGAGGACTTGGTCAGTTGAAACTCCAGGCCTGCCTTGATTGCACTGATTGGAATGTTTTTGAAGATGCCTCTGCAGACCTAGATGAGCTCACAGATATTGTAACATCATATGTTAGCTTCTGCGAAGACTTATGTGTACCAACAAGGAACCTGCAAATATATAGTAACAATAAATCTTGGTTCACAGCTAAACTTAAGCAGCTACGTTGTCCCAAAGAGGAAGCCTACAGAAAAGGTGACAGAATGCTATACAACCAGGCCAGAAACATATTAACAAGAGAGATCAGAGCAGCAAAAAGAAGCTACTCTGAAAAGTTAAAGAATCAATTCTCAACAAATGAACCAGCAAACATGTGGAAAACTCTAAAAAACATCACTGGCTTCAGGAAACCTCCTCCCCAGGCAGAAGGAAATCAACAACTAGCAGATGACCTGAATGTGTTTTACTGCAGGTTTGAAAAGAAACTACAGCCACCTATCTCCACAACTCACATCTCAAATACACCAACAACAGCCAAGCCTGCTACAACTGGCCCCAATCCATTGGGCTCACAACCTCTGGTGATCACAGAAAAAGAAGTGCAAGATCTATTATACAGACAAAATCCAGGAAAAGCACCAGGGCAAGACAAGATAACTCCTTCTTGCTTAAAAGGTTGTGGTGAGCAGTTGGCCCCCATCTTCATCCAAATCTTCAATAGATCACTAGAGATTTGCTATGTTTCTTCCTGCTTCAAACGTTCTACCATCATCCCAGTGCCAAAAAAGCCCTCCGTCAAGGAACTGAACGACTATAGACCAGTTGTTCTAACATCTGTAGTTATGAAAATCTTTGAAAGGCTTGTCCCATCTGAAAACCATCACGGATCTACTGTTAGATCCCATGCAGTTTGTATACCAAGCAAATAAATCGACAGATGATGCTGGAAACATGGCTCTGCATTACATCCTACAACACCTTGAATCTCCAAATACCTACGCAAGGGTCCTCTTTGCAGACTTCAGTTCAGCATTCAATACCATCATTCCAGATACTCTTCTAAGTAAATTAAACTAACTAGCGGTACCTGAACACACTTGTAAGTGGATCATAAGCTTCCTAACAGACAGGAAGCAGCTAGGCAGAATCACATCCGATACCTGTACAACCAGCACAGGACCCCCCCAAGGCTGTGTGCTATCTCCACTTCTCTCCCTATATACCAACAACTGCATTTCAAAACGATCCATCTGTTAAAATACTGAAGTTTTCTGATGACACAACAGTGATTGGTCTCATTCAAGACAACGATGAATCTGCATACAGACAGGAGGTTATACAAATTGCCTCGTGGTGTAACCAGAACAATCTGGAACTGAACACACTCAAAACCATAGAAATAGTGGTAGACTTTAGAAGAAACCCTCCCATACTACCACCTCTTACAATACTAGACAACACAGTATCAACAGTAGAGACCTTCAAATTTCTAGGTTCTACTATATCACATGACCTAAAATGGACACCTAATATCAAAAATGTCATCAAAAAAGCACAACAAAGAATGTTCTTTCTGCGCCAACTCAGAAAGCTCAAACTGCCCAAGGAGCTGCTGATAACAGTTCTACAGAGGAATTATTGAGTCTATCACCTGCACCTCTATAACTGTCTGGTTTGGTTCTGCAACCCAACAGGACAGACACAGACTTCAGAGACTAATTAGGACTGCAGAAAAAACAATTACTACCAACTTGCCTTCAATTGAGGACCTGTATACTGCACGAATCAAAAAGAGGGCTGTGAAAATATTCACAGACCCCTCACATCCCGGACATAAACTGTTTCAACTCCTTCCCTCAAAACGACGCTATAAAGCACTGCATACGAGAACAACTAGACACAAGAACAGGTTTTTCCCAAAAGCCATCACTCTGCTAAACAAATAATTCCCTCAACACTGTTCAACTATTACAAGGTCTGCACTACTATTACTGCTAACCTTATCACTCCTTATCACCCATCCCCTCCCACTTGTGTTTGTAGGACTATAACTTTGTCCCTTGTATCCTTACGATTTATATTGACTGTTTCCTAGTATGATTTGATTGTTGATTGTACCCTATGACTATCATTAAGTATTGTACGTTATGATTTTTGATTCTTAACGAATGTATCTTTTCCTTATGTATACTGACAGTATTTATACCAAGACAAATTCCTTGTGTGTCCAATCACACTTGGCCAATAAAGTATTCTATTCTAAAACCAACAACTGGCTGATCAAACCATAATAATAATAATGTTAATCATTATCTTCCAGTAGATTCACAGTTAAAGCCTGTTGGAAGATGAATGAAAGAAAGAGAGATCAAAGAAAGCAAAACCATATATAAAATTTTCAAACTACTTAACAAACAACTCCAGTAGTCTGAAAAGTAGTCCAGTTCTTTTTAAGATCAGATGTCTGCTAAATTTCTATATTATTAAAGAATTTTTGAAAAATAGAGCAAGATTGAACAAGGGAATGAATACATTTCTGTATTTTCCAGATATGGTTGTTAATTATATCCCTGAAGATAGCTGAAGTATCATCTTTTCAGTCTTCAGACAGGAAACTTTTCAACCGCACTTCCAGATGGATTGGTCTTCAGAACCTTTCCACAGTATGACATGTGTCTGAAGTCTTGATTTTACCCAGAAGCAGGTAAAATCTTACTCCTGGGCCTTAGAATGCCTTCTAACTAATCAGTAACAATTGTCAAGTTGGAAATAATACTAGAGAATGAGAGGACTTGACAGGGAGAAGAATCAATTCATCTACCTCCAAGGAATCTAGAGATAGCTCAGGGTACTTTTCAAATCCTGCAATTTATCAGAGCCTTGTGCACAATTTGGCAAATTTTTGCAAGTCTAGAAATACATAAGTAACACAATAATAAGACTCCATCTCTGAGGGAGATGGGCAATTAAGAAGTTTGATATATAAACAAATAAAAGAAATAAATGTTGTGAGATAGTAAACCAACAGACCCACTCAAAATGGCTAAGGTTCCTTATAGCTTTAGAAATAATTCCGATAGGATTCCATGGCAGATACGGATGAAGGTAAGTCTGCTGAAACTCTTTAAAAAATACGATAAAGCTTCTGTAAAAATCTTAATTATCTAACAGTGATAAGATGGATATCCTTGGGCAAACTTTACAAACATATTTTGTTCCAATTCTTATTTTCAGAGGAAAAATAATGTTAGAAGAAATATTGAACTCAAACGAATTCCTGAATAGCAAACAGGAAGCTATACTCCAAAAAGCCTGTGAGCTAGGATGAAAAAGTAAATAAGCCTTTGGTAAAGTGGATTAAAATAAATTGGGAGGGGGGATTGCTGTGAGATGCAGATCCTTGGCTTTGAGGGAACCAAACTGAGCACCTCAGCTATTTCTGGAATATAAGACAGTGTAATTGGTATTCATGAGGTAAAATCAATGCTGAGATTCTTTTTTTAAAAAAAAAAAAGATGTTAGGTGTAGGGGAGTATTAACACAAAACATTACCCTGGATTGGCAGAAAACATGTTTTAGGGACAGATCTAGTGTGGTTATTGCACTCTTTAAAAAGAAAAATCACAGCTGCTTTCATGAGCTAGTCATGGCAACAGCCATATTTTTTTTTTTGTATATCATTGCAGTAGCTGCACAACATTTTGTTTTTAGTGAACATCTGCAATGCATTCCCAAAGGCAAGATTTGCAATGGCATCTGACATTCTGTCAAGTGGTGTTGGTGTACAGATAGTCATCAACTTACAACAGTTCTTTTAGTGGCTGTTCAAAGTTATGGCTATAAAAAAAGTGACATGACTGTTTTCACATTTATGATTGTTACACATCCCCATGATGACATGATCAAAATTCAGATGCTTGGCAGCTGGCCTGTATTTATGACAGTTGCAGTGTCCTGGGATCACATGATTACCTTTGGCAAACTTCTGGTTTAAGCAAACTCAATGTTATTAATTTAACTTCAGTGATACACTTAACAACTGTGGCAAGAAAGGTCATTAAATGGAGAAAAATCCATTTAATTGTCTTGCTTAGCAATTTGGGGCTCAATTGTAGTTATAAGTTTGAGGACTACCCATATTTAAATGAATAAAAAAAATCCTGTGTACTATTTAATAATCTGTTAAGAATAAACAGTTTGTCCCAAAATATTGAAAATACTTTCCCTCTCCCTTTGGAATGATTTCCTTGCTCATTTTCATATACCAAATCGAATTGTAACATTGTGTAGCCCAATTCTTACTAAATTTCCTGGTGAGTAAATTCTGTAGCTTTTATTAGGATTCTCACTTAAGCAAATATATACAGACTTGCAAAATTAAAAGTTTGTTAAAACAGCGGCAGTATTTTTTAGAAAAGCAGATCAAACATACCTTTCACTTGTGACCAGGACATTGCTGTTGATATCTTCAGAAAAACAAACAATAAATACTGAATATATGAATGTTTAGCAGAAGTCAGTTCTACTTGGTAATTGTTTGGGCTCCAGACTTCAGACAAAATAATTTGCTGCTATCGTGTATCTCCTGTTCACATGAAGTGCTTTAAGCGTGGGGTGCCTGTTTCCTTTTTAGGAAACAGGCTCTCTGAACTTTAATGATTCAGTCACCCCACTGGACTGACTCCAACATTAGCCACAGGAAACACGTGTGGTTACAGAACAAACTGAATTAGTTACAGTTAGTTCTATAATGCATTAGGGCATCAAACTCTACTGAGATCCATTACTAATATGAACATCTATCTTGAAAAAGCAAAACAGTACCCTGCTTGTTTTAATAATTCAAAGACACATCTCAATATTAGTACTAATCTGAAATTCAGTCTCTGCAGTTTTCTGGAGAGTCACTAAACTGGATGCAGAACGGGGGGAAAGCATTGGTATGCATTCATCTAAGTTCATCCAATGAAAAGAGTAGCAAAATACTAAATTGGGTATTTCCATTCAGAAACTGGAGTTCATCACAAACAAAAAAGAGCTGACTTTATTTTTGCTTCAGCAGGATGCTATTCCAAAGAATAACATCTGACATTCCAATAAATACATAAACAGCACCCAAGGTAACTAAAACTGAACCATCAACATAATCATCCCACAGGCTCTGTCATATATTGCAGCCCTCATGCCCTGTGGCAGAACAGGGTTTTCAAAGCCATTCCAACCCATTCAATCATGTCAGTAACAGATTGCATGCATGCAGAATGTCTCCCAATTCTTCCCAAAATCTGATTCTTCCATTATGACCATTTAGAGTAGTAATAACATGTAAAAGTAACTAATGTATAAAATCCTGCATTCATATATACTCATAGCAGTATACCGTAGATGACACCAATTCATACTGTGTCTTCCCCTTCAGATCCCAATACAGTATCTGTCAAATCTTCATTCAGATCTATTAAATTCTTCCTTTTTAATTTCATACATTTTCTTTCATTTCATCTGTTAACTCATACTCATTACCATTTGCTTCTTTTTCACTCTAGATCACAGTTTTTCAAATGTTATACTGTAGTTATCACTAAATGGACCAATAAATAGTGACTTCTGACTGCTAATTATAATATTAATATCAGTCATTTTGGCACATTTTAACCAGGATGCCAAGAGGATAATCACTGTTTTTCTCCCAGAATACTCACTCTATTCTATGCAAGCCTGGATGTCCAATATAGAGATTGTATTTCAAGCCAATGTATGGTTGTCCACACCAACTATGAGGAATATGCAGTGCTTTGTCACACAGTCAGAATAATTCAGTGCCACAGACTGCAAGATTTAGGGACACAAAAGTATTTTTTTTTTTAAAAAAAAAATCCCTCTCTGTATCTCCAAGGGTAATGCATGTTCACCAGTTCTTTCTGAGCTTTTAAAAATTATTATATTGGAAATGGGCTGTTATCGCAATAATTTTTTTTTTGCTAATTGAATTTTGGCAGCATCTCTATGAACAATGAGATGGCGTTATTTGAACAACTCCCACTAAAATACCTTATTAGTCTATAGATATGCAGGGCAAACACAGAAAAAAAGTAAGAAAGAGACTTGAATCTTGATTGGCAACAAAATGTAATATCTTATCATCTTGCAAGATTCAATCTGGGTCAGTCACCAGGACTAGAGGTTTAGACTTTCCAGTTTTGGACTTATGCTGGAGCCCTTCCTTGGGGAACTTCTCTCTACTGAAATCTGTGCTTTGGGGTATTCTATGCTTCATATTTATATGATGTCTTCCTATTGGTTTCCTTCCAAGTCCCTGGTTCCTAAGTACTGGTACACTGGTGGTAAATCAGCATTCCTGTTAACTGATAAGGGACCCATTTCCCAGATTTGAATCATTTCCCTGGCTACCTTTGCACTTGCATGGTCAACAATCTTAGTAGCTGCGAAATTTAATGCATCTTCTTGTTCATTACAATGTGAGACGAGTTTAGGTGTCTTCGTCTGATCGCTTGCTTGTGTTATTGAAAATATTTTTAGTTCCTTCTTCCCGCTAAAAGTGTTCAGAGTACTGGTCCCTCAGATGAAAGATTTTAGGTAAAATTTCAAAATACAAATGGGAGAGGTGAAAGAGATAAAAATATCCACTGGAAAGAAATAGGTCTGTTGGACTAAATGAGACTTGCAACACCATTGTTGCCTTCTCAACAGAAAGCCATTCAAAACTGGTACTTTGCTTGCTTTAAGTTCTCAGAGCTGATGTGCTGTGTTTGTGTTGCTGTCAAATTGGGAATTTGGACTAAAGGCAGCTCATGGAGATAGAAAGACTGCAGATCTCTTCCATGATCAATTGCCAGACTCTTTATTATGGCAACTGCTAGCCAGTGGATCCTTTCTGAATGGTTTTGAACTATGTCCAAGGTCCTGAAAAGACAGTTTGGATAATCTCTGCTTGAAGGAGTGTTTGGGTAATCTCTCCTCTCTAGAGAAGGACAGTCTCAAGAAATTGATCCCAATAACAACAACAGAGTTTTCAACAACAAAGTTTTCTTATAATGTTAAGTCATCTTATATTTTTATTTATTCTTGTATTGTTATTTATCAGATTTTGAAACCATCCATCTCACTCACAGAGGGACTTCCATAACTTCTAGTATATCCATAACTTCTGAGCAGCATTAAGTGTATGAAAAAGATATACTGACCTTTAAGGTAATTAAAACAAATCTTTTTTGTTCACTACGTATGTTGAACTGTGATTACATATGTTTTTACGGTACTTACCGTGTTGTATGAGCTTCAATCTGTAATTGTGTCAATCAAGGTAGCTACCTTACTAAAATATAATGTATGTTTACTAAATTATAATGCATGCCTCAAAATAAAAGTTACACTAAAGTAAACAATGTTAAACTTAACAGTTTAAGAAACAAAAAATATTTATATTTCACATTTTTGAACCATTTATTTTTCTCAGAGAAAATATCCAATTTTCTTCCCGAGCCCGAGCAAAATATAATAAAGATTAATTTTAAGTATAGAATAAGACTTGTTTATTTTGTATCAGTGTCCTGCTCTCTATAGCTAGTGTCCTCCAAAATATCCATACCAATATCCAGCCATCAAAAAGTTCAAATCCATTTATTGCCTTCTATAATTTAAGGCTTAGCAGGTACAGCAATGCAAATCCAGCCAATTATGGATTTGTATGCTGATGGAGATAATGTTCCATCAGTACATTTCTAAATTATTTCATGTATTAAAAAATATCAGTTTCTAATGACTGTCTTCTGAAGGAAACTGTCTGAATTAAATCATGTTCTCAACACTTTTGAAAATGTAGTACATTTAATTGCACCCTGAGTTCAAATATATATATCTGAAAACAATGACACTGGGAAAGCTAATTTGAAGTACATTTAATAGAAATTGAATAGTAAAGTAAATATGTTTATGTTTATTAAATTGCTATACTGCCCCCTCTCCCAAAAAGGGGACTCGGGGCGGTGTACAGCCAGCTAAAACAGAAACAGTATATACAATTAAAAACAATTTAAAATGATTAAATTGGAGGCCGAATATAAAATTAACAGATATAAAACTGATAAAAAATTTAAAAATACCAAATTTAAAACCCCACAAATCGTTACTGGGCCAGGCCGGCCTGTTGAAAAAACAGGGTCTTTACTGCACGCCGGAAGGTCTGAATGTCAGTAATGTCCCGTATCTCCGGGGGCAAATAGTTCCAAAGGGAGGGAGCCCCTGCAGAGAAGGCCCGCACCCTCGGGGCCGCCAACCGGCAACGCCCAGCCGGCGGAACCCCAAGGAGGCCAACCCTGTGGGAGCGCACTGGGCGGCGGGAGGCTGTTGGTGGCAGCAGATAGTCCCGTAAAATATCAAATAGCATCTACAATTTCAGAAATGCTTTTTATATTGGGGTTTTTTTTTTCATCCCTTGTGCCCTCTTAAGTTAGATTCTGTTAGAATTCTGGCAGGACAAATACTAAAGCAGTTGGAACAACTGTCACACAGAAACAAACAGGTAAATAAACCCTTCAGAAATTAATTGCAATCTGAAAAGAGACCTGCTTTAATTATATTTTGATTAATTTCTATACTATTGATTTTACTTTTAAATATTGATAGAAGACGCTAAATTGAAGGACAGAACATTGTGCATAAAATAACAATTTAAAAATAGAAGACATTTACAGTAATAAAAGGAAGGTAGCATTTACATGAAAACACATAAACTCAATTCTGTTATCGGATATCTTGTTTGATTTCTTTTTAAAAAATTCCTTAGCACTGAGAAGTTAAAAAGAAATGTTTTTTTTCCTTACTTTGCTTTGTTCCACCCAGTTAATGATTGCTGTCAATATGGAACAAAATCAGAATTGTCTATAATAGTAGGCATATAGTAACTTCTTTATAATAAATTACTCAGACTGAATAAGCTTGCTGATCATACAAAAACTTACAAATCTGTATCATTTAAAATCAAGGTCAATTTTTATGTATTGAATTCCTTACCTATTGCACTAAACCACAGTTTGGCTTATGTACTGTCTCTTGGATACACCCAATTGGCTTCACCATTCACTACTGGATAGACTGCAGTGGCCATGTTCATACAACACAATTAACCTATTAACAAAGATTTACTAAATATGATCTCAGGGTTCATGCAAAAGGCTAAATCAAAACTTAACCATGGCTAAATGAACAGTGTGAATCAAAATACCTTCAAATATAAATAAAGATTATAATATGCCTTTTATTGAATATTCAATGGATGAATTAGTTGAATATTAGAGTGTTAATAATTTTAATAAGCATTGTACATGGTATCAAAATATTGCCATGTTCGATACAGGTTTTATAACAATATAATAAATAAAATCTTCAGATACCAGGTAAACTTATAATTTTAAAATTCAATTATTTTAAAATTGATTTAATTATGGGCTCAACTGTCTGATGAATTGACTTTAATTAACTTAAAATGTTAAATTACAGCCACTGAAATGACTTCTAAATGAATAAGATTTAGTTTTCATATTCTTAGGTTGCAACATGTTATATCAGAACACACAAGAATTACTAGTAATGAGATAGTTACAAATCTGAGGGATTAACTGATTAATCACAAGCCTGGGAAAATAAGCTTCCGGCACTAAATACAAATACGATTATTTTCCCATCTCTTTCTAAAAATAAATAGCAACAGTACATTTTGCTGCCCTCTTCCTATTCACTAAATAGAAAAATAAAAGGGGTCATAATATTATACCCAGTGAAAATTAATTTCTATGACATCCAAAACTAAGTACTTAAGTTTAACACATAAATAATACATTAATAATAATAATTAATAATAATTTCACAGCCAGTCTTAAAAGGAAATACTTTAAATCAACATCTTTTATTTGGCTATAAGGTATAAAAGGAAGCAAAATTAATGGCTAAACTAAAATGAAAAGAAGAATTTACAGGCTCCTATTTCTTATTCATGGCAGTTACACAATATTGTGATTGTGCCTAAAGCACATAACAACATTGCTGCTGATGAAACTCCATTGAAACAGAATTTCCCACACTTTCTAATCAGATAAAACCAGAGAAGAAAGCATCTTATCTCTCTTTCTCACACTCCTGATAAACCGATAAGTACAATGAAATTACAGAAATGTTATTACTGTACATATTGTATACACATGCAGATATAGGTGGATGCTTTCTGCTTCAGAACATGACCCCTGCTGAATCAAATCTATGGCCCCATTTTTAACATTTTGTGACCCAGAAAATACCAATGGGAATACAGTGGAACCTCGGGTCACAAACGTTCCTGTTTGTGAACAAATTGGATGGTGAACGAAATCCACCCGATTTTTGAATCAGGTCACGATTCAAAAATCAGGTGGCAAACAAAATCGGCATGGAAAGATTTCCTTTCCACACTGATTTCCCTTTTGCCACCATTTTTTTTTGACTGCGCGCAAGTGCAGTTGGTCGTGCTTCCAGACAAAACCAAATCAGGTTGCAAGTTTCACATGCGTGAAGCATCAGAATGCTCGCAATTAGTGAAAATGCATATAACATCATAATGAGTAGCCATGGTAGTTTTATCTTTCACTGACTAATGTAATACTTGTCATGGAATCAATTATTAACCAATCCATTATTCTCCACTTAGAAACAAACAACCTACTCTCTAACAAACAGTTTGGCTTCAGAAGGAAACTGTCCTGTAATCTGCAACTCTTGCACTGTAAAAAACATATGGATTACACAACTTGATCAGGGCAAAGCAATTGACGCAATTTACATGGACTTCTGTAAAGCCTTTGATTCAGTGGTACACGACAAACTACTCCTAAAATTAAGGTCTTATGGTATCTCTGGATACCTGCATAACTGGATAGAAGCATTCCTGTCAAACAGGCAACAAATGGTCAAAATTGGGAGTGTCCTATCAAATCCTGTACCTGACAACAGTGGTGTCCCCCAAGGCAGTGTTCTAGGACCAACTCTCTTCATACTCTATATTAATGACCTCTGTGATTACATTAAGAGCAACTGCGTTCTTTTTGCTGATGATGTAAAGCTATTCAACACCACTGACAATGCTGCTACCTTTCAAAAAGACTTCAACTATGTGTCAGAATGGTCAAACAAATGGCAACTTCAGATCTCAACAAGTAAATGCTCTGTCTTGCATACTGGCAAAAAAAATCAAAAAATAAAATACAAGCTGAATAGTCAAGACCTTGTTGATGACACAAACTTTATCACGAACCTTGGAGTACTCATCTTAAATGATCTAAGTGCTTGAGCCCACTGTAACTACATAGCCAAAAAGGCATTAAGAGTTGTTAACCTAATTCTGCGTAGCTTTTTCTACGGTAATATCACTCTACTAACTAGAGCATATAAACATTTGCTAGACCAATACTTGAATACAGCTGGAATCCGCATTACCTATCTGATATTAATACAATTGAGAAAGTCCAGAAATATTTTACGAGAAGAATCCTCCATTCCTCTACTCATAGCAGAATACCTTATGCCACCAGACTTGAGACCTAGACAATACCTTATGCCACCAGACTTTAGACCTAGACAACATAGAACTACGCCGCCTTCGGTTTGATCTAAGTATAGTACATAAAATTATATATTGCAATGTCCTACCTATCAATGAATACTTCAGCTTTAACCAAAACAATACAAGAACACAAAATAGATATAAACTAAAGATAAACTGCACCAAACTTGATTGCAGAAAATACGACTTCAACAACAGAGTAGTCAATGTCTGGAATACTCTACCTGACTCTGAGGTTTCTTCCCCAAACCCAAAATCTTCAACATTAGACTGTCTACTATTGACCTCACCCCTTTCCTAAGAGGTCTGTAGGAGGCATGCATAAGTGCATCAAAACGTGCCTACCATCCGTGTCCTATTGTTGCTTTTTTTCCTTATTCGTATCCATTTCATGTATTTATAACCATGTTTATACTTATACTTGTTATCTAATAATTGTTTGACAAAATAAATAAATAAATAAATAAATGAATGAATAAATAAATAAATAAATAAATACCATTCCTTCAAGCACCATCCAATTTGATACTTCATCTTATGATACCGGATTGTACTTGCAATTGTAATTATTTCTGTCAAGAAGTATTTCCATCCCAAATCGCTACTCAGCATATTGTTTATTAGAAACACATCAAAAATAACAGAATAAATGCAGTTATCCCATTGTAGGCACCACGCTTCAAAGAGAAGTGGTGGAGGCTACAATCTTAACCATGCTGATTTTGGAATGAGTTCCATAAAAAAATGTGGGCCTGATCCCCAAATGAATCATTGAAAATCAAGTCATGTCTCCCCTACAATAGTTCTCTTTGGAGAATCAACCTTGGGATTTAGCATTTTCCAGAAAGGAAATGTCTACAAAGCTCTACACATTAGTATGTGAGCTCTGAATCTTTTAAACAGCATTTGATTGTCATAAATTAATTCTTTCAAGCTAGTCTCATGGTTAACAGTTGGGATTTGAGTATGACTTTAAGAAGTTGAGTATTATAAATTATTTGTGCTTATAATCACCATTGAAATGATAAAATTGGTGTGCTAACCTACAGGCTGTCACCCTCTACATCTGCTCTTTTGTTTCTTAGCTGTTGCTTCTGGAATTTGCATTTTATTCCAATTAAGCCTGATTAATTATCTTGTCAGGAAACCTGTCCTTGGTCTCTGGACTGATCTATAACTTTTATATGTCACATTGTTGTTACATTTCTCTGTAGTGTCTTAGTCTTACTTATATCTTGCTTATAAACTCAAGATCTAATTCTCTTGAAGATTTTTACTTTTTACTTTACAATAAGCATGAAAAGATAATTTCCTAAGCATTTTTAACTGCAGGTGTTTTCATTGTGCCCAATGGTGATTAGTTAAGTCTCATAGCAAGCATCTTTATACAGGAAAGAAGGAAGGTAGATAGATATGTTTCTGTGAATTTTAAGAGTAGAGTTCCATGAGTTTCAACTAAAATACAATTACATCTAATGACATTATTTTTTCTTACTTGTAAGGGAACAGAGATGGCACAGAACAGATGGCACATAGCAGATGCTTAATATCCAATCAATTTCCATATATTTGTATTCCATTCCTGTATCTATTTCATTTTACAATAGTTGCTTGTTTCTTTTTATCTCCTCCCTCCCGCCCCCCCCCCTTTTTTTTTAAACTGTAGCTTTAAATCAGACAATGGTTTTATTGTAAGGAGTTTGCTCTAAACACTTCTATCACTTACTTTAGATTCATAACATATGCTACCTAACTATTCCACTTTGCTAACCATACTGTTGGCTAATAGATTGAATTCTTGTTTACTAGCTTTCCGCTGCAATGTCTTGATCTAACTATTGGAATTAATTTACAGAAGCAGTTAAGTATTGTGCCCAGCATACGGAAATGAGAACCAGTTAAAAATTCTGCTCAGCTATGGAACTCAGAGTTCACATTTCGCAAGTGTTCATCCCAGTGGTGGGATTCAATTTTTTTTACTACCGGTTCCATGGGCATGGCAGGGGAAGGATACTGTAAAATCTCCAATCAGAGGTGGTATTTGCCAGTTCTCCAAACTTCTCAAAATTTCTGCTACCGGTTCTCCAGAACTGGTCAGAACCTGCTGAATACCACCTCTGGTTCATCCTAATTTGAGAGTTCTGAAAATGTGAGAGAAACCTGCCCGCTTTGGAAAAAAGTATCATATCAGCATGTGATAGCTAACTAATAATGTAACTAATTGTTTTGTCTATATGTTCTATGGGGCTTATCTTTTTCAATTTTTCATGTACATTTAATCTATTAACCTATTCAGAGCTTTCAAAAGGCTGAAAAGGTTAACAAGGCAGCAGGAGTGTCCTAAAACTAACAGCTATCCCCAGGGCTACATCATACTTTTTGACCCCTATTAAAAAGAAAAAGAAAAGAAAGGGTAAATGTTTCCCCTGTCCAATCTTGTTGGACTCTAGAGGGCAGTGCTCATCTCTGTTTCTTAGCCCAATATGGGGAGGGATCCCTGGGGGAGGGAAAGCAGGTTGAGGGCTGGATCTGTTTGCTCGGACTTGGGAAGGTATGGAACACAGAAATCAGCTGAGGCGACTATCAGTTGGAGAGGCAGCGCTGAAAGCAAGCATGATGGCAAGGAGGCCGAAAAGCTGTGGCTGGAGTTTTTCAGCATCCGGAAGCATTGGGAAGGTTGGGGCCAGCGGGATGTTTAAAACCAGATGTATAGCGGCAGCGAGTAGCGCTAACGTAAACTGAGTTTCACCTCGTGCTGAGTTTTCAAGCCTGCATTAAATGTAATATCATGCCACATACTAGATTGCTTGCGTTTTCTGTTGCTGGAAACTTGGGACGTGACACAAGAATTATTCAAAGACACTTCTGTGGTCATGTGACCAGCATGACTGTATGCCGAGATGCACAGAATGCTGTTACCTTCCCACCAAGGTGGTACTTATTTATCTACTTACATTTGTATGCTTTCTAACTGATAGGTTGGCAGGAGCTGTAGCAAGAATGGGAGCTTACCCCACCACGTGGTATTTGGGTCTCAACCTGCTGACCTTCCGGTTGACAGGCCCAGAATCTTAACCGCTAGACCAACATGCTAGTTGGTAAAGCCAGTTCTTAACAATCTTACAGAAAATTAAAAGAGTGGGATAAGATGCTCCAGAGGGCAGGGCAGCAGCTGAGGAGCTGAGCACCTCCTAGTTCCCATCAAATGAAATTCCTTGATTAATGTGATATGCAGCATCCCCTTCCTTGGTGGGGATAGGCTGATGTAATTGAATGAATAGTTCCTTGGGTATCCTGGTCCCAGGCCATGAAGGGCTTTAAATATGTTTTAATGAGAGGAACTTAAAATGTCAAACATTGACACATCCTATCCAGATGGGATGCAAAATAAGTTCCAACTGAAAAAATAATAGTAGAATAAAAATATAAAAGCATAGCAAATTCAAAGGGAAAAACTATGGTTTTTGTCACTGTAGGCATAGAGAGAGAACCGGATGGAATTGTCTTCCAAAACGAAAGTTTTAAGGACAGAGAAGGATGTACTAAGATTTTACTCCAACACGGAATAGGGTTATATGACCTCAAAACCTAAAAAGGGACAGATTCACAACAGTAGGAATAGGTAACAACTATGACCTCTCTGCTAATGGAAATTACTTGCATAGTTTTCTATCATTTTTACATATAAAATTCAAGAACTTTAAAATGAGCATGTATATATTTATGAAAAAAGAAAACTCAAAGGAAAACATGCATGCTACCTTACAATATTTAGCAATTGCAACAAGCTGCGACTAATTTTGAAATGTAAATATTTCTCAAACTCAAAAATGATAAAAAGGAACCGAAACAAGATATTTGTTAACTCTCCAAAAGCTTTGATTTCCTGAAAACTACACAGATACAAGTTCATTAAATAGAATATGCACCTAAAATCAAGAAAGAGTCATACAAATTTGGGAAAGTTAAAATGAACAGCAGCTATTAGTCATGATGGATAGTATCTCTTTTATCTGAAGCTAATAATCCCTTGCTGGAAAACACAACTGACCTGATTCCCCTTTCATGTTCTATTTGGGCTTTCTGGCTTGCCTTTGTGACAAGGTAAACCAGAGGTCTTCAAACTTAGCAACTTTAAGACTTGTGGACTTCAATTCCCAGAATTCTTCAGCCAGCTGCTGGCTGAGGAATTCTGGGAGTTGAAGTCCACAAGTCTTAAAAGTTGCCAAGTTTGAAGACCCCTGAGGTAAACTTTTGATTAGACACAGGAGGACTTTTGATTAATTGGTTTACATTTTTGCCACCCATCTTTGTTTGTTTATTTATTTATTTATAACTTAAATTTTTATGTCATCCATCTTCCTTATAAGGTAACTGTTTTGCTCAGGTGGACAATTTTTAGATTGTAGCTCCCTAAGCTTATGTTGTTCTAAGAATGGCAGAACCTAACTTTCTTTCTGCAGGCTCCAGAAGAGAATCCTATTACATTTGATGGTTCTTATTTCCAGATACATATGCAAAGGATTGCAGTCAAAGGCATTTAGAATTTGCAACTCTGTAATTGAGAAAGGCAAATCATTTCCATAGCACCACAACAAGGTTTAAACAAGTCTGTGCTTTGATTACATAGAAGGACCTGGCTTAGTTAATTACCTGAATGGAAAGCTACAGGGGAAACCCTTTATTATCACTTGTAATTCTGGGAGGAAGTGTGGAATATAAACATAATTGTAGAAGAATAAATGGAGTCTATTTTCTAATACAAATGCAAGTGGATGTTATATGAAATTATAATTATAGTATAAGTTCTCCACACCCCTCTTCTCACACATATAAAAAGTAGCAAAACTGGTTCTGCCTCTTGCTGAATTCTAGGAGTTCTAAATGTTAAAATGAAAAGGATCAGCAAAAACATATGCAAAGACACAATGTAATCCTAATGAGAAGGTCTATAATAGGATACTACTTGGGTTGAAAGGTAGGTTTTTAGATATTATAATATTGGAATTATTAAATAAATTAAAGTAATTTATTGTATGGGAAGGTGTCTTCAGTGATGGGATGTATATGTTAAACCTGCTGCTAGGTTTGCAGCAAAAGTCCAAAATGAAATATGCTTCATGAACAAAACTGTACTCAAATTAGTGTTCTTTCTGGAAGAACGAGCCAGATTATCAGATCATTGTCAATACCTGATTTTAACCACAAAGTTTCTCTTAACCTGTTGCAAAAACCCTGCTTTTTCTATTTAAATTTAACAATTTTTACTGAGCCAATTGGCTTCTGAATCATCATATTCTGTGTAACTGGTTGGAATTCCTTTTTTTTTTAAACAGGAAGTCACTACATTACAGATTATCTGAACTGCTTTATGTATTGATTGACTGTATGAAGGGTAATTAATGGAAAAGTTTTCATTTAATAAATCTCAATTTAGAGGCACAAGGCAAAATCTGTCCATACAGAATATGTTTCCGCACATGCGTTAACATCTAATATATAAATATGTGTGCATAAAATCCCATTCACATTTTAAGCATGCGTAAAAGTAGAAAATGCATGACACGTAAGTGAATTCTGTCTTTCTATTGGTTCATTCAATTAATAATTAATTGTAAAAGAACACAAGTGTGTGTGTATTTTTTATCTCTTTTCTAAAAATGGATGACTATATTTATAGTCTTCATAAATACGGGTTTCCAAGAAACTGAACTTCATCTTAAGCAGATTTCTTGCATTCCTAGAAGCATGTGTATCTCAGATGTTTATCTTATCTTAAATATATAGTTATAAAGGTCTAAGCCTAGGAATTTTACAGCTTTATAACAGGAACAGCTGTGTAGTTTTTCTGCTCCTTTAGTCATGAGTGCCTTCATCTGATTAAAATGAAAAGGGGGCTCCAGGTTTGAATGGATTCACAAACCACTGGATGTATGATAGATTGCCAGGTTGTTGATAAATCTTCAGATTCTTTGGTTTATATTATGGGATCTTGAATTTTCCCATATTGTGTAGCCACTTTGACAATGGGAATATTCACACTCATTATTTTGAACAAAGTTGCTGAGGACAAAAGTAAATATTGAAAAATGCATGTATCTGGGTCTAATATTGACAGACAACCTTATTTATTTGATTTTAATAATAATGCTTTTAAATTTAAAGGCCCATTTGGTTGAATTCAATGCTAGATTCGCACACAGATGTTTTCTGAACAGTATGCTCAGCTGAACATTATGCTCAGTTTATGGAACATAGTAATCCATGTCTCCTCAAGTGGTTTGCTTAAATTAGTTAAAAAGCTGTAAGCTGTAAGCTTTTTAACGGTAGAATAAGAAAATGTTAAACATAGTACCTCAGCAAAGCTTCTACTAATACTAATGGTAAAAGTTAATTAATTCCAAATTAGTTTTGAAATTATGAAGCAGAGTTATCCTCATCACTAACAGAAAAACAGAATATGATGTACATGTTTTTTTAAAAATAGAAACAGCATCTGGTGGCTCTGTGAGTGAGATTATTACTGGGATTCAACACGTGCTGTGTATATATATTTTTTTTCTCACCTTCTGAAGAAAATCCCTCTTGTGAAACTAGCTTTTGATAGCTATTTTCCAGCGGGTGGGTATTTTGCACATTAAAAACAAAGCTACATTTATTGCAGTTGAAATTCCAGACTTTGCAAGCAGATATAAATCTTTAAAATGTCACAGATATGCATATATCTATTTAAGGCAGGGATCTTCAAACTTGACAGCTTTAAGACTTGTGGACTTCAATTCCCAGAATTCCTCCTCCAGTCATATTAGCTCAGGAATTCTGGGAGTTGAAGTCCACATGTCATAAAGCTGTCACGTTGAAGACCCTTGGTTTAAGGTACATAAATTGCTCAGATCTTGGAATCCATTTGGCAAAATAATGTATGTGTGTGAGA
This sequence comes from Bungarus multicinctus, assembly GCA_023653725.1. Taxonomy (NCBI): domain Eukaryota; kingdom Metazoa; phylum Chordata; class Lepidosauria; order Squamata; family Elapidae; genus Bungarus; species Bungarus multicinctus. The sequence continues at coordinate 74,623,299 of CM042846.1, read as the reverse complement.
GAAAGAGAGACAAGCATGAATAAAATGGAAGGCTTCCATGGAAGACATCACGGTACTCTTTACCTAACTGGATCTATAAAAATGTGGCCATTTTTTCTAAAATATTAGGAAGACATCTATTGTTTAGCCTGATGAAGAAACAGAAGAGATGAAATTTTACTCTGATATTTGGATTATGACCTTACTTTTCAGCTTTTCAGTCATGCTTTAATTATAATAGCCTAACAAAAAGAGGATCTTTTTAAAATAAGAATTGCCATATAGTTATTTCCAATAAACAAAATGAGAATAACAGAACTTGACATTTCAATAAGGTATGGTAGACCAGATTTTTCTTTTATTGGTTTCCTGAAATGGAGTAGTTCTCATCTGGTTACAGGTGGTAGCGTATGCTATTATGCTAAACCATAGCTAACTAGATCACAATTCACCAGATTAGCATATTTGCTTGGATCCTGATGTCACAGAAAAGAGACTCTATCAGACTGAATTTGGTTCCTATTAAGTCCATGGATGTATACTTTTGGAAGCAGTAGGAAAATGATTTGCTGTGCATTTTTTCAGGCAGTTGAGGTTTTTTTTTTAATTTATTTTCCAGTCTACATTTAATGCTGGGACTCTGAAACATCAGTGAATTACTCTGTTTCTGCAAAGCACAAAGAGCCACAGAATAGTCCACTATATTTTAGCTTATCATACTGTGTGAACCCACACATATTATCTGATTTTCTTTCATGAGACAGCAGACTCAATTGTGTCTTAAATGAAGTTTCCACAAATAGCCTAAGCTTTATAGATGCTTCCTTAAACCATTTTTGTGATTAATTATTTACACCAGCATAATAATTTCTCTTGGTGATTCATTTCCCTTTTAAAATCAAAAGGTAATACAGATGCTGGATGATAAGCATTTGTTTTTTTGATGAGTCTTCTGAAATTTAGTTTAAAAGTCTGGATTTTTAAGTTGAGCCTTCCTATCAAGCAGTATATTTAAACTGGATTCCCAAGGAAATATAGAATAGAATCCTTGGTTTCACGTATTATATCTTGTCACTGAGAGCAATAGTTCAGTTTTCTGCCTCTGGCAATGAAGTGTCTTTAGACACCTTTGTTGGATTAAGGTGAGAAATATGAGCCTTGCAGTCACAGAATAACAGGATTGGAAAGAACCTTGAAGGTTTAGCACAATCTCCTCCTCATGCCATTCCAGACAAATGGCTGTTCAACTGTTGCTTTAAAATGTCCAGTGATGAAGCACTCAGACATTCAAAAGCAGGCTGTTCCCTGATTAATAACTCTCACATCAGGAAAGTCCTCCATATTTCAAACTTGAATCTCACATTATAAAGCTTCCATTTATTACTTCTTGTCTCATGTGCTGAGGAAAATACAGGTAGCCATCACTTAACAATACCAATGGGGACTGGAAACTCTGTCCTTAAATGAGGTGGTCGTATATAAATAAACACAAGACTGCATCACTTAGCAATGGCAGGTCCAGCATGCCTGATTGTCCTTGTTAAGCAAGAACCTCACGTAACCATGACATCTTACTTCCTACCAGCTTCTCCATTGACTTCACTTATGGCAAGCTGGCAGGGAAGGTTGTGTGTTACAGCCCTAAGTTTGAGGTCCAGTTGTAACTGCCACTTGTTCAGTACCATATGGTAGTAACTTCAAATGGACACTGAAAGATTGTTAAATGTGGATCACCTGTAAATATACACCCTCTTCCCTGGGATGGTGTTTCAAATATTGTAAGACTGCTGTATGCTTATAGCCTTCTCAGGTAAAAGATACTCAACTCTTTTAACCATTCTTAACAGGATTCAGCCTTCCACCATCTGTGCCACCAATCACCTTGCCAATTCTTCAATATCCTTCTTGTACTATAGCAACCAGAACTGGACACAGTATTCCAGATGTGGTTTGACCTGTCTGCTTAGAGTGGAACTATTTCTTCCTATGATCTTGGTGCAATCCAAGAATGCTTTGTTTTTGTTTTTGGCTGCTGCAATATTCTTAGTTCATGTTTAATTTTTTATCTGCCAGAATACCCAGATCTTTATCACAAGTACTAAATACCACCAATTTTGTGCTTCTGTATCTGGCTTTCCCACCTAAGTGCAGAACCTTAAATTTGTTGCCATGTATTTATTATTTGATCAGTCCCAAATGTTCAAATCTATCAAGATTCTTCTGAATTATGACCTTCCCTTTTCAAGTATTACACATCCTCTCCAGCTTTGTGCCATTTGTAAAATTTATCAACAGCCCATCTATTCCCTCATATTTATGAAGAAGTTAAAGAGCACTGGATCCAGGATATAGCAATGGGATACCCTACTGGCTTCCTTACTTCATGCAGAAATAGATCCATTATGGACACTTTGGGGTATGGTTGTTCAATCATCTGTAAATTCATTTGATAGTGAAGCCATCCAGCCCATGTTGTTTCATTTTAACAAGAAGGGCACTATGAAGAACCATTAAGATTTGACTATTTCTAGGGTTGCAAATCCATTCCTCAATCTCCTTTTATAGGATTTTCTCAGGTAATCATGTCAACCTGGTTAGTCTATACTTTCCCGAGTCCAGGTTTGTTTGTTTTGTAGTTTGTTTTTTGTTTTGTTTTTGAGATTGGAACAATAATGGGGCTCAAATTCCTGGCACTTTTCCTATTATGAAAAATAAAATAACAAGTTTCAGCATTGCTCCTTATGCTTGGAGCTGGTTTCATTTTTATGGCATTTAATTACCTAATGTTGACCAGAATATTGAAAGAATAGCTGTTGCCTGCCCAACGCCCTGCCACATAGGTATTCAAACTTGGAAAGTTTAAGACTTATGGACTTCAACTCCCAGAATTCCTGAGCTAACATGACTGGAGGAAGAATTCTAGGAATTGAAGTCCACAAGTCTTAAAGCTGTCAAGTTTGAAGACCCCTACCCTACCACATATGAGGTGTTGGGAACTGGATTTTGCTACATTGGAAAGTGTTTTATTTTCTCTCCCAGTATTATTTCTCTTCCAATATTCTATAGTTGCTTTACTATTTGCAAAAGTGTGCAATGAGATCTAATTGTGATCATCATCTTCTTTCTCTGTGAAACTTCTTTTTCAGAAGAACAATTACTACACAACTGTAGGGCCACAACAATTAATCATAACAATAAGTAACTTTCTCCCGACCCCTCATTTCATTTCTGCTTGATATCCTTTAAAAATAGCTTTGTCTTCCCTTCCTTCTCAAAACACACATCTTATTTTCTAAGATCCAAGAGATTTGTGGAGGTGGTATCTCAATTAAAAAGTGTGAAAATAATGTTTTATCTTCTAAGATATATTGGAGATAATCCAATATTTGGAGCATTTATTATCACTCTTACATAGGAATTAAAAATAAAATACTTGTTTTATAGTTCACCATTTAAACATCTATTTCATTTGAATAAATTGACATTTATAATGTCTGAAATATAATGACCTCAATAAACTTTATAGTTTTCTTGCAGTCCTTCCATAAATAACTACAACCCACAATAGAATAGCTAAGACTTTATAGTTTTTCTTCTGCTGTTCCAAGCTTTGGACTCAGTTACCAATCATTATTCTACCAGCACAAATAAAAATCTAAAAAGTTACTTGGACAAATTCCAAAATAAGTGTTTCAATTGATTTAATTGCTCTTGAGTAGAAGAATCCAATCATTTAAAGAAATTGGTGTTCACTAAAGAACTAATTATTCACTAAAGATCCATTTTGACTGGCTGAGAGATACTTAGAATGTCAAAGTAATAGGAGAATAAATAGGCAAATAAATAAATAAAAACAGAAGAAGCTGAAATTGCTGAGGCACAGCTTACAAAATTTTGTGGAGCTTGTGAGTATTTATAATTCATTAGAATCACAAACTTTAATTAAGTAAGTAATGATAACCGAGCATTTGTGAACTAGCTTATTAGTCTGGTAAGGCCAAAATTTTATTGATTTAGTTACAAATTGCTGGAAGAACAAAAAGTCATCTTAAGAAAAAAAGGAGGATCCTTAATACAAAATGACAGAATTTAAAATATTCGTACGAGAATCATGCCCACCTACTAGGATATTAGACAGACAGACAGATATTAAATATGACACAAAGAGAAAGCAAGTGAAAACCAGTTACAACAATGGGAAAAATTATGAGAAAAAAAATCAATGTAATTTATCCCAAGGTATATATTAAGAAAAAATTATTACTAAATGTTTAACTAGGGTAAACAAATCTTATCAAGCATTCCAAAAATACTTAAACATACCATATAATGGAAAGTTCTGTTATGTAGAATGAACATTTTTTCATATGTGGAAGTATTAGAAAAAATAGACATTTTTTGATAGTTTGAATTGAAAATTCATTTTTTTTTAAAATTAGGCATTTTTACAGAATGAATAAAGAAAAAAATCAGACCCCATAAAGCTATATGTTAATGACTATGAAGACTAGCTCAATATTGGAAAAGAGACAATTTACTTGATTGTAATAATCAGCTGATTAAATATGGGAGATTTGAAATTAAGTAGTTTTCAGGCAATTTTTAAAAAATATTTTTTTCTTATCATTGTTTTGATACGATTATGTCCATGTATTTTGAAAATAATGTTAAATAGTGGTCATACTAAATTTCTTGTTATAGAATTTTAATGTTGTAGAAATTTCTGGTTATTTTTTGACAAAGGATACTGGAGGGATTGTCTTGAATTAAGTATTAGTGCTCACAACCTTAAAAAGGCCATTTCTCATTTTTGGACAACTTCCAATTAGTCTCCAAACTTACCTTTGGGGAGAAGGTAGCACAGCCACAGAGGTGTGCAAATAAATGAGATTTTCTGCTATTCCTAAGGCTACTTTGCTCATTCTGATGGATAATCTTCATATACTTTAAATGGAATTAGTGCATCACACCTAATCCAGAAAAATGGAGTTGTTTAGAAGTAAAACTATTTGACTTGTTCCTATCTCCCAAATTAGCTCTGAAAAGATGCAAGCCTTCCAAAATAACAGGGTCATAATAATATTCTGAACTCACAGATTCTACTGAACTACAGCATAGAAGCTATGCAATTTTTAGCTGATAGGTTGAAACAGGAAGGCCTTAGAACAGTAACAGTAACACACTGCAATTAGACTACTGCAATGCATGTTACATCTGAACTGTCTCTGAAGACAATTCATAAGCTGCAGTTGATCCAGAGTACAGCAAAACAAAAGATACAGCTGCTAACAAAAGCTGGCTATTTCAGCACAGGTGTGTGTTTTGGTTGTCTTGCTGGTTGTCAGTAGGTTTCAAGGTCCAATTCAAATCAAGGATCTATAGCAGCTAAATCTGGCCTATAATGACAATTCAAATATTTCTGAAGTGCATTCATTGGACCTATTGGGAATCAGAGTGGAAAGTCATTGGCTCACTGGTTTGAAACAACAAAAATAACGTATCTGGAATTCATGCCAAAAATGGCCAGTTGTGTACTGATACAGACTATTAATTATTAGTGTTATGTTTTTTTAATACTTGGTTATTTAAAATGGAAATATCTGGTTACTGAACAACAAATGCTTAGTAATAAAATAGTGAAACAGAAAAGATCTCTCAGAATTATTTTTCTTAAAACTGGTATATACAGCTTTTGACATTACAAAGAAATGTCAAGAGAAAATACTGTGCTATGCTTCTTCCATTATTTTGCTGTAAGAAAGAATTAACTAAGGATGCAATTTAAAGATATTAATATGGACTTTAAACATGAAGCACCACCTTGGATGCTACAAAAATTCACCCATTTCAGTCTGGATTTGTAAAAGAAAATAGACATCTGATAATACCCATGTAGTAAATGTAATTTTGTACATTACAGCAAATAAAATAGAATAATGTACTTTAATCATCTTGAATGCTGAAATGATATGGTTCAGACTGAATTTAAGATCTACTTAATTAACAAAAGATACAGCTGCTAACAAGAATGAGATGGGTAGTATATAAATTTGACAAGTAAAATAATTACAATTTGGTATTAATTATTTATTACAAATAAATTATGGGACATCATCTTTTAGTGTTGGTGTAGAAAGAAATTTGATGGTTCTTTAATTCTTATCATTTGGTCTTATCCAACCATATATTTGTTTGGGTTTCAAATCATAGGATATGTTAATATAACTTTGGATGTAAATGTAGTAATGACATAAATACGATGTTAAACTATATTCCTGAAACAAGTATTTGTCACTTTATAAAGAGCTTCAATTATATTCAAAGCTTAGCAAAGGCAAATGCTCAGCAGAAGATAATCTTTAAAAAATGGAAAGAAACTAATTCTCTTGATACCCATTGATATCATTCAGGATATGTGTCAGCCTTTTATTTCTGAAAAGCATGAAACAATATCTTCCCTTATGGTCCAGGTTTAATGATATTAAATTAATTATAGTTTTGAAAGACTGAATTGATATGACATAGATATTATATGGTCTTCTTTTTAGTTCTCATCCCATTTATTTATTTTGTCTATGTTTTGTCTATGTTCATTCTAATTATCACCAACATGTAGATTCTTTTCTCATTATAATCATTATACATATTTTTCATACTGATATTAGATCTGCTTTTCTTTCAAAATAATAAAAATAAATAAATATTAATTAAATAACTGGATCATAAGTAAATAAACTAAAAATCTGTTACCCACTATTAACTCCTGTTGTTGCCTATTCCTGACAAATTTCTTCTATAGTTAGAGAACCATTAGTATCACCCTTTGTATAATCCATACAATCATGTAATTTTCATGTAATCTCAGATTTTTGGAAACCAAATGTCCCCTGTAGACTAAGTTACAAGATGTATAGTTTTTTCTCACATTAGCAATCTATCCAATTAAATTATTTGTTTGAACAGAAGCACTTATCAGTTTGTCCTTTTCTGCAATCCATGGGTTTATAACCATAACACTGAATAAAATTTCAGCTTCTTAGTTTACCCTGATAACTTCTAAGGATCAATGGACCACAAGTATCTATTCTATTCTTGCTGCAACTATACTTCTTAATCAGAGATAATACAACTGTTGATAGGCAATTTAAAAACAGTTTACAATTTCTAGGCACTATCATTGTGCTACATCTGATTTCACCTATGTTTCATTTTACTTATAACTATGCATTCTATGTATAAACACAAATAGGTATTGAAGTGACATAAATAGAAACAATTGTCTCAGCTTGGAAACGTTCCTATATAATTACTGACAAAATTAAGAATCATTGGCGTTAGCTGGAAATAAAGTTGAAAATGGCCCACCATTAATTACAAGTTGTATACCCTACAACAGATCTTAAAGTCAGCTGAACAGGTTTTGACAATTCGTCAATAAATGATATAACACTAGCAAACAGCAGAGGGCAGTGTCATATTAAATGTGGCTGAGATTTGTACTTGCATAAACAAGTGTAGTTATCACAGCACTTGGCAAGCTTTGTCTGATCTGTGAAGCTAAGCAGGATTTGGTTAGGTTAATAATTGAATGGAAACCTCTCTTCCCCAGGGGATTCTAAGGCTGCAAGATAGTCTCATAAGTCAAAAGGGCAATGCCAAAACTTTATGTATCCAACAAAAATTACATGATATCACCAGAACTCATGCTTAAGTTAAACAGAAACACATCACCACTGGCAAAACTATAGCTTTGATTATATGCAACAGATAAAGCCAGTTTCCAAACCAGACTTCACCCACTGGTGCCATTTGGGAGAGCTCTATGTTTTATGTGAAATTATTTTACAACTACAGCCAGCTGCATTTTCACATTTTAAAAATTGCTACTATATTCATGGGGATCTTTCTAATAGAGGAACGAACTCTTCACAGAGGGTTGTTGTTGTTGTTTTACATTTTAAATGAAAGTACCCAATTATAGGCTCATGAGACAGAAATGTTATACTGAATACAAACTACAATGCTTACCATCTTAGAAAGTTACTTCTAGAAGAATGCAACACTCTGACCCAAAAGGCAATTAATATCCCTTAACTTAATCTCTCAATCAAGACACTCAAATGCTGTGATATGAAGATAGAATCGTGCCAGCCACAGTATTTTCTGTGACATTCTACGGAAGTGAGTTAAAACTTTAAAGATACAAGATAGAAAGAGTATTAATCCATTTAAACTTTTATTTTGGAAAAGAGAATACAACCAACGAACAACAAAAGAAAACAAAGCATTGAATAAATCAAATCACAGTTCTCATACAAGACACAAATGACCAGACTAAAATTATCTTACTTCAGATATATTATGTGAAGAGTCATCTCTCTGGAAAAAAATTATAATGTTGGAAAGGTAGAAGGAAAGATAAGAAGAAAATAATCAGCAGCAAGTTGGAGGGACTCCATTACAGTGGAGATGAATGCATCACACCGTTGGAGACTTGAAAAAACAGGGATAGATCATCACAGATAAAATCTATCTGTGTAGTTGCTAGGAGTCAATCATGACTTGGTGACATATAATCAATCAACTCAATCTTAGCAGCATTGTAGAGCATAAGGAATGCAAAAGAATCTATGAAGAACCCCTTCCAAGAACAGAATCATTCATTCCTTCAAGCAAAATCAAGGCTGCTGCTCACATCCCAATTCAATTTAAATAAATTTGCAGCATCTATCACAGAGTAGACAATTATCAGATTACCTCTTAATCTAATTAAAGCCAGTGGGTGCATTATTCACTTCAACTTCAGTAAATAATACCAAGAACTGTACGGAAAAGTAAGAGAAATCTTTTTTTTGGTTCAAATATACTACCTAGAACTCTGCAGATACATTCATTTATTTTAAACTAAGGTATCAGTGAGCAACAAGTGCAAGAATTTTGAAAATGAAAAACTTAGAAGCGCTCCCCCAATTCTATTGTTCAGTATGATCTTCCTCCTTCTCCCGCTTCCTCCCTATCTCTGTCTTTTCCCCCATTCCACTCTACCCCACTCCATGGCTGAACCAACCTGTGTGAGCTGAGACTTGCAGTTACAATCAATATGTTCGAAGTGCTTTTTTTTCTCTGCAAAGGATCAAGTTGCATACATATTGCTTGCTATATATTGATTTTAGCCTCCTGGGGCATTCCATTACAAATCTAAGAGAAGTTGGTTTGGAACTAAGATATTTTACCAGCCGAACCTAGTGACACTTTGCTGAATATCAAATAGTTTCAAGCCATCTCAGAAAGCCTCAATAAGCATAATGGGTTTTTAACAATGATTAACTCATAACCTATTTGTAACACTGGTCAAAAAAGATTTTGCTTCCTGAGTTCTTTGGGGTGTATCTTATAGTTTTTTGACTGCTAATCACGAAAATAACCTGTAATTTAACCTATCACGTACTGTATTAATGTTCTGTTTTTATACTATGGCAATGTACACCCTTCAGTACCTGTTGGCTTGATACATACATGAAAGAAACATACAAAAATGTAAAACTATTGTTGAAGCATATCCAGTGCATCGAGTTCAATTGGAATATTTGTGGAGATCTAAAATTAGTGATTCTGCTGCTTTGAGTGCAGCTTGGGTATACCAAATACTGTTGTTATATATGCAAATGGCATTAACATTCAACCAAGGGTCTTCAAACTTTACAGCTTTAAGACTTGTGGACTTCAACTCCCAGAATTCCTGAACTAACATGACTAGAGAGGAATTCTGGGAGTTGGAAGTCCACAAGTCTTAAAGCTGTCAAGTTTGAAGACCCCTGCATGATTAAACAGAAATGGCCACTCCAAAATAATTTGGTTTCACAACAGAAAAATATGGCACATGAATCACTTGTTGACTCAACAAGGATATTTTAGCCTCCACATAAAACTCAGACTGATCAAAAATTCTGATCTACTTCTATAACCAAAGCACTATTATCTGAGTTCAAATGCAAAGTCTTCACTAACTGACTATATTCCCTTTGTTCCTACAATGCTATGGTTAGACAAGATGTTTGGACTTTATTCTCGCTTAGCATATCCTGGATCAAGAATTTAAGCCCCACATAACAAGATGGTGAATTCTGATTGCCAGGATAAAATTCAAAACAGTTTCATACAGGTAAACATAACGTTACCACCATACTATTCTCTTTTGGGCATGAGACTCCTAGAAGTCTTTAAGTAATTCTGGGCCAAGGAATATTTCCTTTAGTGAAAGATTAAGACAGGATAACTAAAGAAAATGCTATATTAAGCTGAATGGAGTTAGAAGTATATGATAGAATCACAGTATGCTAGAAAAGACCCATCTAGGACACTGAGTCTAACCCACTGCTTAGTCTAGGAATCCAAATTAAGATAAGGTGTCTAGTCCTAAAGGTGCTTTTTCAAAAGGCAACTGGACTTGTTTCTTCCTTGAATACATTTCGCTTTCAAAAATCTTCAGTTCTGGAAATGAACTGAAGAAGCATTAGCAGAACTGAAGAAGTTTTTTGGATGATAAGCAAAATGTCTTCAAGGGGAAAACAAGTCCAGTTGCCTTTTGAAAAAGCAACTTTGGGACATCCATGACCTGGATGATTGAGAATCTCCATAGACATAAGCTGTCTTGCCTTCACCTCAACCCATCCAGTAAACAGAAATTCATCAGCTTCATGGATAATTGATTCTGCTACCAAACTGCTCTCACTGTTAGAAAAAGTTTCCTAGCATTCAATATGAATCTGCATTTTTGAAAGTTAAATCTATTGTTTCACATCCTTTATTCTGGAACCAGAAAGAATCGGTCTTGTCATCCTTTCAGCTATTTGAACACTTCTCTCATATCTTTATTCATTCAACTTTTCTTAAGAAAACTCCTTGTGTCTTTCTTTATAGATCTTAATTTCTATCCGAGATTTTTTTTATTTTTTATAAATTTATTTATTTATTATTAAAACTTTTATACGATGATTCAGATTTGTTCATTTTATCTGAATGCCTCTTAAAATGTGCAGCAATTGCTTTCTGTGATTTGGAAATTATATTTTTATCTTTTATATTTCAGGCAGAGCAAAATTGCACTTGGCTTCTTTGCGGCTCCATGATACCGCTGGCTTTTCCTTAGTCTGTAATCACTTATTATTGAAGATTTATTTTTGCTAGTACCATTAGCAAGACAGCTATTCCCCACCTTTATCTGTGAATTTTATTTTTCTTTTGTTATTTAAAAACATTTGCACTTGTTTCTATTAATTCTAGCATTATTTTCAGCTAATTTTTCCACTTGTTATTTCTATTTTTTACAATATTAGCTATTCTGTTCAATTTTGTATCATCTGTCAATTTAATATCATTTCCCTCTACTGTATATCTTCATCTAAATCATTAGGACAAGTATTGAACAGTGAGGATTTAGGATTGATCCTTGAAGTATCCAACTTAGTACCTCTTTATAATTTGTTACGAAACTATTAAACAGCATTGTTTATACAGACAATTGCCATGCTATCCAGATCATATAGAAATAGAATAACAGAGTTGGAAGGGACCTTGGTGGTCTTCTAGTCCAACCTCCTGCTTAGGCAGGAAACCCTACACCACTTCAGACAAATGGTTATCCAACATATTTTTAAAAACTTCCTAATTTCTCCTTAGTTCTAGGTTGCTTCTCTCCTTGATTAGTTTCCACCCATTGCTCAAGTGCTTTGAAGAATAACTTGACTCCCTCTTCTTTGTGGCAGCCCCTGAGATACTGGAACACTGCTATCACGTCTCCCCTAGTTCCTTCTTTTCATTAAACTAGACATACCCAGTTCCTGTAACCGTTCTTCATATGTTTTAGCCTCCAGTCCCCTAATTATCTTTGTTGCTCTTCTCTGCACTCTTTCTTAGAGTCTCAATATCTTTTTTACATCGCGGCAATCAAAACTGAATGCAGTTATCCGAGGCCTTACTAAGGCATTATAAATTGGTATTAATCTTGATTCTATTCCTCTGTTTATATAGCCTAGAACTATGTTGGCTTTTTTTTAACTAGCTAGCTTGCTAATCCTAGGATGCTTTGCCAAATATGATACTTCATAGGAAGTTTGCCAAATACATTAGTTGCTTGCTTGCTTGCTTGTTTTCTGTGTTTCTATACCATCAAATTCATCAAAAATGCCTTCTGATGTTTGCAATATAAAAACAGAGTAAAAATATAAAAACCTGTAAGGCACCAAAAGTATCCTATCTCTTCAGGAGTCCAATAAATATTCAGAGTTGTTCTATTATCTGTTAAGAAAATTATTTAATTAATAAAAAAGACAAATCCATGCTAACTTCTGTTAATTGACAGAGTTTTCAAAAATTCACTTTAGAATCTTTTCGTATTAATATCTGAAAAGATTCTAGAATGAATCTTTCAAAACCAGATTAAAGAGTTAGTGAGATGGATTAGTCATAATCAGGTAGATTTTTTCTTGTCCTCTAAAATGAAATTAACCTAGTCCTGGAGACTTAAATGTATCTGAAGTAAAGTGATATTCTCTCACAATGTAATAGAAACATTGTGAAGTTTCTATTTAGCATAGTGTTACACATTTTTAGAATAAAAGGAATCTTCCTTCCTTCCTTCCTTCTTTCCTTCTTCCTTCCTTCCTTTCTTTTCCTGTAAGGTATTTCAATTTAATGATTCTGAAAGAAATGTATGCAATATTAGCAGGCCGTTGCTCAAATATTTTAATTATCATTATCAAATTCATAGCTGTTTTGAAATCTGAATTATACTCTAGCCAGAAGAGGACAATGAAAATATGAACATTTATATAATGTAAAAATCAATTAGGGACATGCCATGTTTATCTGAAAATGATATAGATCTTAGCTGACACTTTTAAAGATCTAGATTATGAATGTGTGGCTCATAAATATACAGCAACCAAACGCATAACTACTTTCATACACATCATACACATCTAATCCACAAATGCAGTTGAAAAAAGAACCCATAAGGCTTCAGCTGATACAAACAATGAGCACAGTTTTATTACCCATTAAGGCTGTATATGTTCCTTAATCTGAATAGACCAGGAAGTCATTTTTCTCTTAGACACATGCTTACTTAAAAAAAAAAACTTCCAAAACTATAGTTCCTCAATCATTCATAACTATAAAAAAAAAATCTGAAATGAGGCAAGGAAATAAACAGGCCATCAATGTCCTCATTGTTTTGATTATTTAAAAAAGGAAAGAAGATCAATTCAATTTGTCATCGGAATTCACAAGATTTTAATCACACACCGAAGTATATTGTATGTTCATGTTCTTTCAGCAAAAAAACCAAACAATCATACTGCAGCTTTGCAGCCTTAGAAGCAAATTATTTTTGCCACAACTTTTTTCAGTACTGGGGAAAGACATTTTATCTTATGCAAATTGAATAGATTAAAAAATATAACTTGAATACCAATTAGGTACATTGAATGCATGGTATGCTGCTGCTGCTGCTTACTGTTATATGTTTCATCATGAATATATTGGGCCAATTAACAACTGTATTTATTAAACAGTAGGGGCCATAAATATTGAATAATTGCTGCCCTAGACTGTTAGCATGCGTCTATATATGCAGAGATGCACACAAACATACACGCATACACATATTTATTATATGGTGGAAATTCAATAGCAAAGAAAAGAAAAATAAGACACAAGCAGAAATTCCTACCATTTGCACCAAATATATTGAAAGTGTCTATTCGCTGAACTGAATAAGAAGTTGGTACAATTAATATTGTCAATTCAAGTGAGGTTTACTCTCCCTTCTAGTAAAAGAAATTAGGATTATGGATAACCTGGGGAAAATTGAAAATTATTTAATGGGGGCATTTTTTTTCAAGTGGAACAGGGGTCACATTATTCTGAATTTTCTTGTGGTCTGTGTCACATTGTATAAGACGACTTAGAAATTAAATCCTACAATAAGCACAGGTGACAGCTGAGTTCCAGTGTCTGAGGGATAGCTCCAACAGTAGAAGATATTAGTAATTGAAGCTGAGATAGCTTTTCACTATGCCTAAATGAAGAAATATATTCAAATAATGAGAGAGAATAGTTCTTGAATTTCCTTATGGCCTTCTGTCCTTGTATAACCTGCTTTAATTTGCTTAGTTTTCCAGCTCAGCAGAATCAAATTAATGTTTAGATGTTTTCATATCAAAAGTACAGTGGTTGCAACTTTTCTGAATCATCACCTGAGATCAGTGAAATTAATTTAGGAACCACCAGACTCTGAACTGACTGTCCTACAATAAAATTGGACTAGACAATGCAATGCAATAATTATTAAAATAAATAAACTCCCCCCTCCTCACACCCTGGTATTCCCAAAATTATTAATATGTAGCAAGAAACACCTCTCATTACGTTCTCACAAGTGGTCCAAGTCCAACCCTCCTAAAGTCTGTTGACCCTTATCTCACACAAATGTAGTGTTGAACTTAAAGTGGAGTGCAAAGGATCAGTACCATCCATTAAATTTCAGCACAGATTTATTCAAGCCTACACATAAAAATCTGGTCATGTAAAGTTCACTTAATATGTAGTTCTGAGTCTTCACGTCTGATGTTTATCTAGTCCATTAATGGCCAGCACTAAATTGGCGCTAGATAAAAGTTAATAAAATTTAAGAGGGGCTGAATTAAGACTGTATGTGTGAACAGAATGATTCTAGGCTGATCTCTCTCTTAATTTCCTCATCCCCAGACTCTGCTGATCCTTCTTCTATAAAAATGGATATACCACCAAACTGCTGCTGCTTAATATCTATTAAAAAATTGTTTACTTTGTGAGGTACAACTATCTGTGTTTTCAAATGAAATCATTCCAAAACATAGCTAGATATGCTGCAGACTGAAACTAAATGCCTCCTGAAATAGAGTATCTCTGCAACTTTCCTCTATCGGGTGCACCTGTCACAAAAACCTTCTTGTACCCTCAGAATCTGCCTAGTCAATATGAAGTCACATCAGCCCAGAAATAGGTATTCAAACCAAGTCCAGGAAATTGTCACAAATATTACACAGTTTGGACAAAAATTGGGACAAAGGATGCAAGCGTTCCTAATTGCTACAGGAAGTGTCAGCCCCTCCTAATTTTCCATCCAAATAACTACAATATTCTACTCAAAAACAGAAGTGGGACCCTGGATAGACTAGCTACCGTATTTTCCGATGTATAAGACGACTTTTGAAACGAAAAAAAGTCAACCGAAAATCGGGGGTCGTCTTATACAGCGAATATAGGCCTAAACCTATGTTTTAATTATAAAATTAGGGGGTCGTCTTATACGCCCGGTCGTCTTATACGCCAGAAAATACGGTAAGTAAGCTCAGAGAAAGAATGTTCATGTATTTTTCTATTTAGAGAGGCAACAACTTATAAAATATCTCCTATCCCAGATAAGTAAATAAATCAGTTTAGCTTCTGAGCAAATGGTTTGTTTTTTACCTTCTTACCTTTTCATTTTCTCTTCTAGCTTACTTCTGACTTAAAAAACTAGTAGCTAAGGTTATTTGCCCTCCTTTTGTCTGTGAAGAATATATTTCTATGTCTTGTAGGGGCATGGCAACTGGTCCTGTTATAACCCCTGATCGAAGCACATAGTAATAATAAAATATAGTTCCTGTTGATTTGCAATTTTGTCACAAAGTGCCTGACTGACTTCTGGCTCCAAATAAAAAAATAAATACAAAATTTCATCTTTTCTGACTGCTGTGTGCAAAAGCCGAAACCTAATTTCTCCTCTGCTATGGATGCACTTCAGGATGTTCTTCATTTGGTATAAAATTCCTAGAGCATTAAATGGTTCTCAGCTGATACTAAAAATGAACTTCCCATTTATTACTCAGCAAAACTCTTTGAAAGTTACAAACATTTAAATGCCAGTTTAAATATTTCTAAAAACTTAAAAGTAGAGCATTGGCAGCTTTCATTTTCAAACACTTTTGTTTTTTCACAATAAATATTGTCAAATCTACATCCGTTTAAGATAGAAATAGCAAAGTCCAGAAAAAACAAAGCTAACACTATTTCTTCCTGGTATTCAGTGTTAAAGTGGACCAGATGTCTTGTTTTCTACCAGGATCTCTTTTTTTCCTCCTGAGTTTTATTTTAATCATTATTATGTATACATTCTTGCCCTTTCTGTATTATTATTTATTTATTTATTTCATAATTTTATATACCGCCCTTCTCCCGAAGGACTCAGGGCGGTGAACAGCCAACTAAAATACATACAAAACACAGATATAAATACAATTAAAAAAGAATTAAATTATAGGCTGCCCAAATAAAAATCTAAAACGCCCGATTAAAATAAATTAAAACTTTCGTACCCCAACCTACTAATCTAAAACCCCTTATTTAAAATACAATTACCATTGCATTTTCATTTACTGTATTTTAGTTATTACATTTCACCAATAGGAATAATTAAAAGAAATATCAACACAATACTGTTAACAATGTAAATAGAGATGTGTAATTTTGAAAATCAATAAATATTTTTTTTAAAAAAGAAATAACTTTAAAATACTACAATGCAACACTATAATCTGCCACTACAAACATGTACACCAGATTCAGAAGTAGTTCCAAGTGATTGCAAGAGGAACAAGTAGGGACTTGTAAATGAGAAGCAGAAACATGGTTTCTTTCATCACCTGATGTACATCATGTCCTACTTTAATAATGTAGGCCTGAATGTTATCCAAAGAGAAAGAGATTTAGGGGCTGTGGTTGTTCTTTTCCTCACATAAAAGCAGTGATTAGAGCAAGACAAAGCAATTAGCATTAAGCCAATTTTCTCCCTTTATTCTGGGATAGCTAGCAGAAAAATAAAGTAGAGAGCCATTGGGCCTTCATAGGTCCTAATAAATATCTTAAAAAACATATCCCATAATTATAAGATTTAATTCTCTAGAAGTGGCTTTAGTGCTGGGAAAAGAGGAAGCAAAGAGGATGACTGTTAACAATTGATTGTTATACTGACAATGTTGGAACATCCGAAAAACCAGGTTAGGGACAGGTTACCATGTAGAATATCTATGTGGTTGGCTTGATGGCACACAATCAATCAAAAATTAATTAGAGGTATTATGTGAAAATAAATTATTATATACATCTTTATTATGCAAGTAATTTCAGAGTATGTTCAGGGAAGTATGGAGGATCGTAGTCAAAATATCTATACTTCTTGGTTAGAAAAAGAAATAATAGAGTACGTTCTCCTGTTATATAATTTCTCTACAATAGATGCCTTCCATTTGTAATGCATTTGGCATTAGATGCAATCACAAGACATTGCAGGCCTGGACAATTTGCCTCCTACAATAATATGCCTTCAAATAAATGCAATCTGATAATCATAGCAAGATTTAGCATTCATGTCTGTGAATCAATGGTCAGGTTACCAGAGTTTAGAATAACAAAATGCTATCATAACTTTCCATTTCTATTAGTCTGTTGCTTTTCTACAGAATAATCTGCCATTGGTTGCTAGTTACATTTATAATATTTCATAATCCTTATTTAGGAAATGAAAAAATGCACTTCTTTAAGCATTTGGTGCCTTCCTAAACCTAACATGCTGCCAAATAGAAGAATAAAACAGATCATGACAGTTTAAAGACATGTTCATTCAGCAAATAAAGGATTATTCTACCAATCATTCCACAAAGCAAGGACATTAGATATTTTTGGTGGAGAAAGTAGTCTGTTCGCTTACCAATTGTGTAGTATCTCTTCAGTTCACCCTTCCGTGGATTGCGCCGCTGGGAATTTGCAGTGTTATTCTGTTCCTCTTCAGATGTTGTCGTGTTGTTAAGAGCTGTAGGCTTAGTTGGTTGCAGGGCATGTTGTGCTGCTGATGGCAGAGGTTCATAACCTGATGCAGAAATTTCAATAGACTGGGATTTTTTCTTTAGTCTAAAAGGGAAAGGATATAATATACTATGAATAGGTAGATTACAGCTATATGATTTAACTTTTCTTGCTTTCCTGACCTGACAGAAAAAGTAGAAAATTTTGTATTACATGTATCACTGTTGCAGGTTTACATGGATTACTACTATAGAATGGACATATGGTACATGGACACATCATAATTTCTAGTTCAAAAGAAGTTAAAGATGTAGCTGGGCTACCATCAACAGAAGAGAGCATCATCTAGCAGAGTTTATTTGGAAAGAACCTGGAACTTGAGCAATTGTAATCAGAGTAACTGCAAATTTATAATATATAATTAAACATTAAAAAATTTGTAAATTTCATTTACAAAAATGCTTATATTCTGTCAACATATGCCATGTCCCAGAGGATTTTGTTTGCTTCTAAATTATATTTTGAAATTCAATTCATTTCTAAACTTTTGTAAACCTAGTTAGCACAAAATATAGAGCATAAATGTATTTCATAAACAAATAGGACACTATACGGCACATTTAGAAAATATATACTGTAAATGAAAGCAATGAGCAATGTGTAATGCATCTCTATTTTTATGCAATTGGGGTCTAAAGATATTTTTTTCTTATAGAAAAAGCTGCCCAGGTACCCAGAATACATTCCTAGTTTATTTATTAAGTAGATATTGTACTTATATACTACCATTATCTGATGATTCTTGGCAGCTTACAGCTTATAGAAAACTTAAAATATCTACCGTATTAAATCTTAAGAATAAACAAAGACGAAAAACAAATAGAAAATTTGTTAAATTAAGAAAATTCCTTCTGGCATAATTAAATTAAGGTACAAGAGACCCATTAGTACAGATTGGAACAAAATATTCTAACTTTAGAAGAATTTAAGGGTGTTTTTTTTGGTAACAATGCACTCAGAAGTTAATTTAAGTATGGATTTTAAAATAACAGACTACAAGAATGGTATGGAAAAAGATGCTGAATTTACAAATGAAACTGGGTGATGGCTAAACAATTGAAAGATTCATACTATACAAATAATAAACTACAAGAAATGCCTGGATAACATTTTATCTTGAATTTACAAAAAAAGACATGTCAAATTTGCTTGCAGTTAAGAGATGAGATATGGGAAGAAGAGTCCTTTTGTTATAGTACAAGAAAGTGACAAGTTACTGCAACTGTTTATACTTGTGATGATGGAGAAAGCTATTTGCTTATATATCTTTCTTTCTTTTTTATTAATTTTTTCTTTTTTAAAAAAATGCACTTTTTTAGTTTTTATATTTTTTCATTTGCATTAGTTTCTTATCTTTGAATTTATAAACTTTAATAAGCTTTTATAAAATAGTATGTTTAATTTTTAAGATTAAATATTAACTTTTGTCTTACTGATTTCTTTCTTCACTCAAAAATACAAAAAACAGGTGAAATTTGCAGCACATTCTTATTCATGCATAATGCTAAATTATAATGAGGTTTTGTTCTAGCACGATGTCTGAATCCTACATCTTACAGCCTGTCTTTTTAAAAAAAGGTAAACCAGCTTAATATAATGATGAATCAGGTCACACTTCCACCTTGACTCTAGCCAATTAAATTATAAACTTTAATATTGAAAGAAGAATTCAGATGAGCTCAGGGGAATTGCCAAGATGAAAGCATACTATGTGATTATATTTACAGCAGGATGTCCTTTCACGTTTGATTTTTGTGTCATGTCAAAATAACAGTGAAATCACAGCCCATTATTTCCTGAGAAAATAAACCATCTTGGGTTAAGGTTGGAGATAATGAGCTGAAATTATAAACACCACAAGTCTATCAACAACTCATTTACCAGATTTTTTGATATCTTTTTTAAAGATTGTTTTTAATTTAGAAGCAATATACGGAAAGTTGGCAGTACAATAATATGGGCCAAAGGCATTCCTCGCCATGGCAATTTAGTCCCCATGGCATAAAAAATTCTTTTTAGTAAATGGTTAAAAAAATAGAAAACAAACAATAGAAATAAATGGACAATTTTATTTTTGGAGGGGAAATAAGGAGCTGCTTAATAACTTGCTTTGAAGAACACCATTTTAAATTGTTCATAAATTACCAAAAGTTAGGGTAAGCAGAGAACTAAGTTTACAGATTTATATTGAGCTTTTCAGGGAAGTAAAAGTGAAATGTGACTATAAAGAGTCCAGAATTTGTGAAATGGATGAATAGTCAATAAAATGGGAAAATAGTTCACCCTTGAGAAACTTAAGAGAACAGATTAGGCATTGATTGTTCTGTAGAAAATCTTACCTATGGGTTGCTAGGAGTTGAAAACAATTTGATTGCACATAATCAATCATCAATCAATCAATGTACATATAGAACATTGTGGGGAGGAAAAGATTAAATCTGTAAGATTTCTTTCTTACAGATAAATAACATTCATGCTCATTTTACTAGAGCTATACTTGCTTTCTTCGAGTAAATTATCTTCATGGGAAGTGAAATACTGAACAAAAAGATACATAGAGAATGTTATGTTTCTTTAGTTCTTGTTCAGTTTTGTGTTGAAAACTCTCATTTTCAATATTTTAATAAGTAATAGATAAACTTCAAAACATAGACATCTGCAGACAGGTAAAAAAAATCCTCAGTCACAATTATGCTGTTGAGATTTTAAATTTTTGTTAACTCTCTCAGCAGATGCCTCTGTTACAAAAATTTTGGTTCAAATACAGATGAAAGAACTATAAAAGCTTTTGTCAGATTTTTCCTCCTGAGGGATCAAAAATCAGAAGAATGAAATAAACATGGCCTTCCGTCTCCATTTTTACCTTCCACAATGTATTTCTTCTAAACAAATAATTAATCTGTATAAGGGAAGATGACCTCTACTGGTGTAAGAAATGATTCTCAGATTAATAAGATCCAGCTATTATATAAACAACTAACTGCAGATTCCAGAGCTGTTTCCCTTCTGGTACATCTTGTCAAGTTATGAGAAATTCAGAAAGTCACCACCTAAATGTATACCGAATTACATAATTGCTCCAACAAGTGAATAATTTTATTTCACTTTTAAATTGTCATTTACAAATTATTTCCCTTGTTTTGGAGTTATTATCCTTTCATTTTAATAAATCTTGCTATAAAGAGAACTCTGTGATTCATATAATATCTTAAGTCCTAAAGCATGATTTAATCCACCCAATATTTTAAATGAAAACATACCATGTTGTTATTAATGTGTTATGTAGACTCAGCCACAATGTTAAAAAGTGCGGTGACTCACATTGTAAGGACACTGGGTTGTTAGAGGTTAGCAAGCCCACATTTGAGTCCCAAGTGCTTCTATGTGGTGGGATGAGCTCCCATCACTTGCTCCAGCTCTTGACGGGGACATGAAAGAAGTTCCTACGGGTATCCCAACATCAATGGTAATGTCACTGGCTAATCCTTTCAATCCAGAAAGGCCTTAAATGCTGCCTTCAACACAAATGGGGAAAGCCATAATGTTTGTGTGTTACTGAAACACTTCCAGTGGTGGTATTCTACCGGTTCTGCCCGGTTCTGCCGAGCTGGTAGTAAGAATAAGCAGCGGAGACCGAACCTGTTCTTTCTGCCACTCTGCTGTTGGGCCCACCCAGGCTCACCTTTATCCCCTGCTTTTGAAGCGCAGCTGCTTTGCGCGGCACAGCAGAATGCTGCGTGGCAGCTGCTAAAGCGACTGGGAGAGTGCAGGCTTGCAAGAGGTGAGTTGGAACGCCTCTGTGCCTGCGCAAACTATGTGTTTGGCACGCATGTGCAAAGTGTGTGCACACACGCAAAGCACATCCAAGCTACGCCCATTGAAACAGTGGTAAAAATCTTTGAATCTCACCTCTGAACACTTCCTATTGTACTTCTCATCCACTGTACTGACTGGGATTGAGTTGAAATCCAATTTCTGGGTGAGTGCAAGGGTTCTTCTTACCCTAATACAATGATATTTGTCTTTTACATTATGGAGGAAAGTGAATATTCAAGGATTGTAAACTTTGCTTGTTCTTTAAAGTGGGCTTTTCTCAGTGCTGCATCTTTCATTTCACAGGCATTCATCAAGACACCATAGAGTTCTCAACTATTAATCATTGTAATTAATAGGGTTAGGGTTGCATTTTTCATCTTTACACATGACAAACTAAAGAAATTTTAAAAACCCATCAAGAGGAATATTTTATCTACTAACAGTTCTTTGAGGTTTTTTCTTCAATTTTCACATGCTCTATTGCTTTGTAAACAAGAAGCAGATTACATAAATTATTTTTTTTCCTCTTATCACAAGCAAAGATTAATTGCATTAAAGTTGTTCTTTTTATTGTCCTGGAAAGGAAGGAAGGAAGGAAGGAAGGAAGGAAGGAAGGAAGGAAGGAAGGAAGGAAGGAGAAAGAAAGTAAGAAAGAAAGAAAGAAAGAAAGGGAAAGGAAAGAAAGAAAGAAGGAAAGAAAGAAAGAAAGAAAGAAAGAAGAAAGAAAGAAAGAAAGAAAGAAAGAAAGAAAGAAAGAAAGAAAGAAAGAAAGAAAGAAAGAAAGAAAGAAAGAAAGAAAGAAAAGCTATATTACATTATTGGGTTGTCCTAACAAACAGCAAATCTACTGCTTTGGTACCCTGTTCTAAAAAGATGTATACATGTCAGTTAACTTTAACTGTTTAACTCATATGTCAGTAAACTTTCCATATTCTCAAAGGCATTGTACTAGATAACTAAGTAAAAAAGAATGAAGTGGAACAGAAATAAATCAAGTATTAGGGGGAAGAAGAAAAAATAAAAAAACACACAGCAGATTAGAATGATCTTTAAATATATATTTATTTATTTATTATTTAAATTTATATACCGCCCTTCTCCCAGGGGACTCAGGGCGGTGTACAGCCCATCTAAAACCCACAAATATACAAAAATTAAAAAAGTATTAAATTAATCGGCTGATAAATGAGACTAAAAAGACCCCGCCCCCCCCCTTAAAACCCCAATTTAAAATTAAATGCTATGGAGACCAAATTAAAACCATTATCTCAGCCCAGGCCGGCCTGCTCAAAGAGCCAGGTCTTCAACGTGCGCCTGAAGGCCCTCAGTTGCAAGCTCTGGCGCTTTGATCGGGTGGCACCCATGGGGATGCTACACGGTGATGACCCGGAAGTCTCTGTGAACGCCGGCCTGTTGGAGTCACTTTTTTCAGTGCTGTTCTATAACTTTGAATGGTCACTAACACAAAGAACTGTTGTAAGTTGAGGACCACCTGTACTAGTCCATATAAACTCATTTTTCTCCTTGTTTGGGAGGAATGTTATTAGGAACAATAGCAGGAAGAGGTGGTTTGCTGCTCTGAGAAATTGTTCACCTTCCTTAAACCTTTGCATTTTGCACTTTGCCTTCTGAAACAATTTCTCACAGCCTCCAGTTGTGGCAGTAAAGTTGTAGAAAAAAAATAAAGTTGCAACTTACATGGATGAGTCAGATCTGCACTGCAGAAGTCAAATACTGTTTTGCAAGAAAGTCTTGAACATAGTGCCAGCATGTGGGGAAATGAAATGACCTGACAAATTCAGAGGACAGGCTTTGGATATCTCAGGAACTAAAAAAAAAAAGACGTATGACCTCAAATATCTTTCCCCCTTTAAATATCTATCTATCTATCTATCTATCTATCTATCTATCTATCTATCTATCTATCTATCTATCTATCTATCTATCTATCTATCTATCTATCTATCTATCTATCTATCTATCTACTATCTATGACCCCGACCCCCAAACCAAGCAAACTGACACACACCATGAACACATAGCCAGACCTCAAACTCGGAGCTAAACCAAAGTCTGGAACGTTACATCACAGCAGCTCACTCAGGATATCACATCACAGAACTCAGGAAGTTACACCACAAAACCTCAGGATGTTACAACATAGCCAATGACCCAGGAAATTACAGCACAAGACCCAGGATGTCACAATAGAACTCAGAAGGTCATCACACACATCACATCACATTACAGGTTTTCACGGGTACAGGTATGCAGGTCTTGGCATGTTCGGGTCTTTTCCTGTGTAAGATTGAGAGTATCTTGGCAACGTTTCGATGAGGTCCCACTCACCATCTTCAGGTTGGTGCTTTCAGCTTCGTGCTTCACGCTTTGCTCGCACAAGCTCGAAGAAATATATATATATTTCTTCTTTATATTTTCTTTCCAACTGGAAAGAGAACTGTTATTCAGTTAGATTCCTAAGGGAAGGCTAAAACTCATAGTCTCCTGATTTCTAGCCCATTATCTTCACTACTACATGAAACTAGTACATTTGACATTGGACATTTTTGACACAGAGAGACCATGATTAAGGGACCGGAGGCTAAAACATATGAAGAATGGTTGCAGGGGTTACCACAAAGAAGAGGGAGTCAAAGCACCTGAGGACAGGACAAGAAGCAATGGGTGGAAACTAATCAAGGAGAGAAGCAACTTAGAACTAAGGAGAAATTTCCTGACAGTTAGAACAACTAATCAGTGGAACAACTTGCCTCCAGAAGTTGTGAATGCTCCAACACTGGATATTTTTTAAAAGATGTTGGATAACTATTTGTCTGAAGTGGTGTAGGATTTCCTGCCTAGGCAGGGGGTTGGACTAGAAGACCTCCAAGGTCCCTTCCAACTCTGTTATTCTATTCTAAGATGGGAAGCAATGGCTAAGAAAAAGATTAGCAGAGGAAATCAAATTGAGTCAGAAATTTAAAGTGAGACAGGAATTGCTGTTCTGCTTGGCTGCAACATAGGTGCAAGTGAACTGTCCTGAGGACAGTCAGAGGAGACTAGTCTGTGACAGCTGGATGGATCAGACTATGTTAGCAGAGATGGCAAGCAGCCAACCTGGCTTTGGATTGGAGCTATCAAGAAAGTGACAAAGGAATCAAGCAGAGCTTGTAGAAGAGGATGGAGCGTGCTCCCAGAGATCTGTGCAAAGCAACTAAGATTGTTGAATTGTGTGAATATTTGGGGACTTAAAATACATTTTTGTAAAAAAAAAGGGGGGGGAAATGTGGTGTGGAGGGTTTGTTGGCTGTTGGGTAATAGATAAAAACTGCATTTCCTAAGGATACATCTGTGGATGGGGGGAAAAAATCAAAAGCTATAGAGTGATAATATTATTATGTATTTGTGCAGATCTGCCTACAGATTAGTATACTTGTTTATTGCAACAGAAAAATAAAACTATTTTAGCTTCTAGTTTTGTATGCCAGAAAGAAAGCAAAGTTGTTCGTTCAAATATTAAGCATCATATCTTATTGAATCTCTGGAGGCTGGGGAAAACATTCCTTACTGAAGGAAGAGGGAACAGCAGGCTTGGCTAAAGCATGTTAGAAAGAATTAGGAAGAGGATCTCTATGGCTGGGAGCCCTTTGGGACAGTTTCTGAAATCAGAACTAGCTACTATGGATGGAGCCACATCTACTTTCACTTGTGTTGGAATCGCTACCTCACATTTTAAGCCTTCTGTCAGTCTTCTATAATCCAGGCAAAAACTAAAACCACGAGTATTCACACTGCCTTTATTGTAAGATTATAATAAAAGAATCTTGCATGTCTGAACACACTTCTCCTTTCCTTGACTTCACTTTCCAGAGAAGAGTCCCTTCTGAGATGCATTCTCTGCAGGCTGAGATATCTTTTATCTGACTATTGCCTGGGCTGTGGTTTTTCATCTAGTGCCCCAAGGTTATTCTCCTAGATCTTTTACCTTTACCTATCTAGTTCTTATTTTTTGCAATCAACCTTCCCCTGAAATGTCCTGAATTGTTGTTTTGTTCTCCAAGATTTTTAGGAATTGGGAAAAACCAATCTTTTTGGTTGCCATAACTGACACTATTTTAGGAAATTAGGGGAATGCTTTTATTTTATTTTGCAGATACATAAACTATTTCACACAATGTTGTAATTTTTACTGTTGTCTTCTTGCACAGCAGGCTCTGGTTTTTGTTTTGTTTCTTGCCTGCCAGGAATTTTGCCTCTCATTTTAGCTATCTTGAATGCATTGTGCATGGTTTTATCTATCCTATACTCATGTTGGTTGTTGGTTAAATTGTTGGTTAATATTCACAAAATCTGCACATACAAATTTATCTGCTGTGGGCCAAACATGTTTTGGTCATGAGATTTTATCATTAGTGGTGAACAAAAAAGGAACAAAAGACATACTATGCTTATCCCTAAACATACATCAATTAAAATATTTTTCTATTACCACTACTGGGTAATATTTTTCTTGATGTGCTCTGGAAGGCTGGAATGCCATTTAACTAAAGTTCACCATCAGCAGTTCAATGATTATATATTGCCAAGATTGACCAAAGCATAGACAAAATGGGTATATATCATTCAAAGTAGATGTAGTTGTAGGACAGAAAAAGAATTAATACTGCATTAAAAAGATATTATCTTTTATCAGAGCAGTGTGTAGGTAGTCTTAAATCTGATGTCTTTATTACTTTGCATCAAATGAAGATGTGAGGCAGGAAAAATGAACATCAGGAGAATCAGCAATTGAGTCTAATAACTGTTGCCAAATCTGCCTATCACTAAAAGGATTTTTTTTAGAAAGAATACCTAGCACAATTCCAAATGAAGTAGTTAATTTTGCTTGGCTGTTAGTTAATTTGGGGGTGGGGGGAATGATTCATGGTAAAGAAGAATAGCAAATGTAAAACACAGACTTTTTGGCATCATGAACAATAGTGGACAAATGCATACATCGCCACAATGTTGTTGAATGTAATATAAAGTTGTTAATAAATATAAAGCATTGGTCTAAATTTAGTATCCTAAGGTTTCTTTTTGGCAACATTTGAATATAGTTCTGAGTATTTAAGACTATTTAATTGTAAGGAAAAACTTCCTGAGAGCATGATCTCTCCATCAAGATTTTTCCAACTGTCTGTCTGTATAGGTGGTAGATTCTCCAGCAGTTTTTAACCAAAATAAAGCATAATCTAGTGCATATTAATAAAAAGGATTATATTTGCTATTCAAGCAATCAAGACACATTCTTGATTGCATTTTGATTTCAAAGTGAGATAGAACTAATGACCCTTTCTTATATATTGTCTTACTTGCCTTACTTGTGTTAAGAGGCGGGGAGGTGGGGTGATTAGAATTGCTGACTAACAATATCCACATACCAGGAGTTTGATCCTGACCAACTCAAAGTTTTACTCAGCCTTCCATCCTTCCAAGGTTTTCTATCAGGTCAAACTATTTAGAAATATTTCTGCCTCAACAGATTGTTTGCAGAACCTCTTATTATTATCTGTTCTTTAGAATGCCATTGACTGAACCCATAATTCTCTCCATGTTGCCAACTTTGATTCTATCAGACTATGTATATGGCGATTTTAAAATGGGATTAATCTCATAAAAGTAGGCATCTGATAAATTGGACTGAGGCCCATGCAGAGCGAATCTGGTCCTCCACATTATTTTAATACGAAGCCCTCAAATGCTCGGAGCTGTCCTTCAGCACCATTTGGAAAGCTGTAGGTTTCTCAACCCTACTGAAGATAATGAAAGTTTATCTTTGTTGACTTTACAACATCAGACTAGTGTTTTACCCCAATCAGTATCCAAATAGTCATATAATATTTCTGTTATTTTAAATTAAGTATTATGTGATTGCAACTGTTGAAAAAATCTATGTTTTACAGCACTTTGAGGTGGACTTTTGATATACTAAAATATGGGAGCCTCTATTAAAGACAATTTGCTTAGTAAAATACCACATTAGCATCAATTCATCATTCATAATTCATTGCCTGATTTTCATTATCAAGGTTCTTTTTCATGATTCTGGGATTTATTTTAAGGATAACTTTGTAAATATTATGCAACAGAATGTGGTATCTAGGAGTCTTCTTAATGAAAAACATATGTAAAATGTCAAATATTTTTCAACTGCTATAAAAAGCAAATGACAAGCAGAATGAAATTTCCTGGAGTTTCAAAACAAATGGCTATTTCAAATGTTTACTGTTGAGCTAGTCTGCAAATCTACAATAAATAGATTAAAAGTGAAACCAACAGGAATTTTTCCATTGACTTCAGCATCCTTGAAAACTTTTGAAAGTAGGTTCATTGATTTGAGAAACTGACAGCTTTTAATCACCAGGTCAAAATTCTACACCAAACATTTAATAGAAAAACTTGGTTATATTTACTTACCGCTAATACTAGAACTATTAATAGTGTCCCTAAGAATAGGGACACTGTTGTTTCTCTATTTTTAGAAGATGTCTATATTTTCTGTACCACATTTTAGCAATCTGTGACTTAGTTGCCTATTACAGCCCCAAAACACTTTTTATGGCCCCCATTATCCCCTGAAAAAGTTTTCCCTAGGAAAATTGTGGTTGTCATCTTAAAATACACAATACAATTTAATCTAAACCCCAAAACTAAAATTATGATCTCCCTCAAAGCTGTCCTTGCTTCATATCTCTATCCTCTCTGCTTTACCAAGCCCTCTTCCAAACCCAACTTCACTGCCAGAAGCCTTCAAAAGATTGCCGTCCCTCTTCTTTGTCAAAGCACTACAACCATGGAAAGAATGTTGCTAATCTAAATGTATTACTAACTAGTTGATAACCCAGTGTTGCCCAGGTATTTATTTATCCCAATCCTGTATTACATAGGAAAATTCTGTAGTCGGGACTCATGCTGTTGTACTGTCTCTCGTGCAGTTTTCTATTCCTCTCCTCTGGAGTTTCTCCTCTCTGCTGGTGTTTCGTTTTTTGGTTGCACTTGGCCAATCGTCTGACGTTTCCTTGGAGGGCTGAGAGGGAGCCCCCTTGTGCAGTACTGGAGTACTGTGAAGCCGTTACCATGGCAAGTCCACTGTGCTGTACAGTAGAAGCTATTTTAAGGCACATACACACACATCCCGAGGGGTGTAGGGGTGTCTTATCCCCACAGTATTTGTTTCCACAGGGTAAGTCATCTGTGTACCAAGTTTAATTGAAATGACTCGAGGGGTTCCAGAATTATGCTGGTACATACACACACAGGTAGGTAGGTAGGTAGGTAGATAGATAGATAGATAGATAGATAGATAGATAGATAGATAGATAGATAGATAGATAGATAGATAGATAGATAGATAGATAGATAGATAGATATTTAAAGGGGGAAAGATATTTGAGGTCATACGTCTTTTTTTTTTTTAGTTCCTGAGATATCCAAAGCCTGTCCTCTGAATTTGTCAGGTCATTTCATTTCCCCACATGCTGGCACTATGTTCAAGACTTTCTTGCAAAACAGTATTTGACTTCTGCAGTGCAGATCTGACTCATCCATGTAAGTTGCATATTATTAGCCACAACTAGGCTGTGAGAAATTGTTTCAGAAGGCAAAGTGCAAAATGCAAAGGTTTAAGGAAGGTGAACAATTTCTCAGAGAGAAATACCTCTTACTGCTATTGCCTTCCTAATAACATTCCTCCCAAACAAGGAGAAAAATGAGTTTATATGGACTAGTACAGGTGGTCCTCAACTTACAACAGTTCATTTAGTGACCATTCAAAGTTATAACAGCACTGAAAAAAGTGACTTATAACCATTTTTCACACTTTCATCACCGTTGTAGCATCCCCATGGTCACCCGATCAAAGTTCAGATGCTTGTCAACTGACTTGTGCTTATGACAGTTGCAGTGTCCAAGGATCATGTGATCACTTTTTTTTGCAAAGTTCTGACAAGCAAAGTCAGTGGGGAAACCAAATTCACTTAACAACTGGCTTTCTAACTTAACAACTGCAGGGATTTATTTAACAATAACCAATGACTATAACCATGTTGCTTGTATCTTTATGGTTTATATTTTTATTTGTTTCCTAGTATGATTTCATTGCTTATTAGTAACTTATGACTATCATTAAGTTTTGTATCTTATGATTCTTGATGAATGTATTTTTTCTGTACACTGAGAGCATATGCACCAAAGACAAATTCCTTGTGAGTCCAATCACTCTTGGCCAATAAAGAATTCTATTCTATAAAGAATCCTGACAAGTATGGCAGGAAAAGTCATAAAATGGGGCAAAGCCACTTAACAAATGTTTCACTTAGCAACACAAATGTTGGGCTCAATTGTGGTCATAAGTCAAGAACTACCTGTATTTGGTACTTAAGACATGTTTTCCAGAAGTGCTAACTTAGTGGATTTTAATATACTTCAGGTACTGGACTTTGGCAGCTTCCCACAGCTACATAAAAACAAATTTTGGAATGTCTGAACATCTAAGATTCAAAAATCATACATTTTAGAAACCCTTTTCAAAGAATTAATACAGTGCAATGGTGAAAGTATTAGATGAAGATCAGGAGACATAGGATCAAGGCTAACCTCAGCCATGGAAACTTAATGGGTCTAGCTTAGTCACAGTACCCTGATAGAGAAATGAAAGAAGGAATGATATTCATCTTCCTCCTGTATTTATTTGAGCTTCAGAGGAAAGAGAAGCCTGATTTTCAGATTCTACTAACTGAGTATAAAACTGGTCTACATATTTTATCTATATATATTCTTTCTCCAGGAATTTTCCATATACTGAAGAATACAAATGAGAGTTAATAGTTTATTCAATTGTATTATGATTTGGTTTCCTTCATTAAGATAAAGATCCACTTTTGATGTTGGAAAGCCCCATTGTCATGAATTTTCATTCTTTTTGGTATCTTGGCATACTTTATCCATCAGTCTTCAAAGTCAGTAAACAGCTGCTTTATGCCCCCTGGAAATCTGGCACAGGCTGCTTTCAGCTTTTGAAGGTCAAATTTGAATTACAGACCTGTAATTTCCCTGAGGTGGACAGTCTTGAAGGAGAAAAAAAAGTATGTATGTGCGAATTGCACTGACATTAACCAAAAATAGCCAGGCAAGTGTGGTAATCAAAAACTTTCTACTGTTCATAACCCAGATGGATTAAAGAGAGTCCTTTTGAAATGCTGAAGCAATTCAACCTCATTTAACAATCTTGTGCAGGTGACAGAAGAACAGATAAGCCAACAATTTACTTTTGGTTGTTTTTGAATACAGTGTTTAAAAAGTGATTACTAAAGGAAGCATTTGAAGTCTTAACTTAGGCAGACCATTGATGAACAACTAAAATACTTGGGATCTAGAAAAAGTCTCACAAGGAAGGTAGTAGAAAGACCCAAATAGAAAATACAAAAATGCAATGTATGTAAACAGAAGATGATCTCGACAACCAAGACTACAACTGTACACTGAATTACATTTTTTTCTTGAGGAAATATGAGTTTCTTTAGGACAAGTTATACTCTTCTCATGGCTTCTTGATGTTATAATGGGGAGCAAAATTGGTCTTTCACTTTAATGGCTAAATGACACAAAATGGGCAACTTTTTAAAGAAGATTTTGAAGGCATAGGAGTGAAAGAGAAAAAAAATCCTATCATGGTATTAGCTTAGGGTTTGAGGGTTTTTTTCTGTTATTGTTTTGCTTTATTTCGGGTAAGTGCTTTCTTCTCTTGCTATAAAGTTTTCTTGCTGCTTCAAGCCTTTCTTACTACTCTGTAGTGCCCCAGATAGAATTATATTATAGAATTAACTGTAGTCGTTCCAACTATAGTTTCACACTTTTTGGAAAGCCACTAAAACTTTCATTAAAAAGAAAAGCTCTTCAGGAACATGGGGATGTAGTTTATCTAAATTTATGCCTTAAAGTCAGGTGAAGTGTATCTGAAGGTAGATATTGATGTACCCCTGCCAGTTTGAAAATCAGCTTATTTTTATTTAATTCATTCTGGCACTTCTTCATCTCTTCAGAAAATACATCAGTGAACTGATTGCAGGCAGGAAAAGAACAGCTATAAAAAAGCAAGGAAGAAAACAATAATTTTGGTTCAACCATTCCACTTGTTTTCAAAAGCGAAGTATTTCAAAAGGCTTATAAAAATTGCTTCTGAATACGAATTGCTGCAAAGCAATAAGGAAGAAGACATTTTATCTTTGTGCATTACTTATCAGTTTTCCAGAAGCAATTAATTAACTACAGCTACTTGTTGCATTTTTGTCAAGCCAATATGGTCTTTTCTTATCATACTTTATTATGGTGCATTATTTTAAAAGAAGCTGAACAGTTTTCTCAGATTGCAATCATCTGAAATCTCCTTATTCCAGAACATTCTTAAAGCACCAAAAAAAACCACCACCCAATAATTCAATATATTCCAACATGATGCCTTCGAGATGTGCTCAGTCTGCAATTCCCTTAATAACTAGAATTTGGGGAGTTCAACTCCTAACACCTCAGGAGAACTCCAGAGAGGTAAAGCTGCATTATAGTCCTCCATGAGATCAGAAGAGTTCTCTTCTATATAAAATAAAATATAGAAGTTTTTGTAAAAACAAAAGAAAAAAAAGATAAAACACAGGTCTTGAATACAAATTACCCTTTTGCTACAAGTGTATGTGTGTGAAGATAAAATCCAACATTCTCTTCCATTTCATAATATTGTTGTCTAATCCAAACTTCCTCAACTAAAAAGCACCTGGTTGTATTAATACCACACTGTCTAATTTTGTAAATCCCAATAGCATCCTCTATTGACTATCCTTTGGGGAGCTTTGATGGCAATCGAAGTTGAATGGGTCCCAAGAAGTTAACAGCTCCAAAAAGAAAAAGAAAACAAGTGTGTCCAAAACTGATTACCCACATTTTGATCCATCTTTAGAGGAGGATGTGAAAGATTAATAGGAAAAACAGCCCTCAAGCTATGCTTATTATTCTTCAGGTTTTAATTTTTATTTAATGTCATAAATTTAATTGTTACTGGATCTTGGCCAACAACAAATCTTTGTGATCACAAGCAACATTCAGTTTGGTGGGAAGGAGAAAAAGTATCTGTACAGAATTATGAACAAGTCTGCAAAAAGTTCCAGGTAAACAAATACTATTAATGCACAGTAAACAAATACTGTTTCACTGAAATAGCAATAGTACTTAGACTTATATACTGCTTCACGGGGCTTTACAGCCCTCTCTAAGTAGTTTACAGAGTCAGCATATTGTCTCCAACAATCTGGGTCTTCATTTTGTCAACCTTGAATGGATGGAAGGATCAGTCAACCTTGAGCCGGTGAGGATCAAAATCCTGGGAGTCAGCAGAATTACCCTGCAATACTGCATTATAACCACTGAGCCACCATAGTTCCTAATTTTTTTAGAATTAGAATAGAATTCTTTATTGGCCAAATGTGATTGGACACACAAGGAATTTGTCTTGGTGCAAATACTCTTAGTATACATTAAAGAAAATATACATTCATCAAGAGTCAAGAATCATAAGGTACAATACTTAGTGATAGTCATAGGGTACAATAAGCAATCAAATAATGCAACAGAATAAATAAATAACTCAGAATTAAGCTAGTATATATCAGAATGATGATAAGATAACATTGTCTCCCAGAATTTCAGAGATGTATGGACAGTGGTTATAGCAATTATAAAACACTTTCTGAATCAAAACAATTTGGCTGATATGACCAATTCATTTGTCACACCCTAGTGCTAAAATACTGAAGGAACACAAAACTTTACAGAGTGCTTTAATTATCACAAATTGATTTGTGATCTCAGGACATGGAAGGCTGATTTAACACTAATTGATTTGTGATACAGAAGGGAAATTGAAAAGCTGTTGTTTCTAATGAAAGCCAGAACAAAATTTGAAAGGATTTTCAATAAAATACTGAATAGCTGAGCAGAAATAAAACAGAGATGAATTTTAAAAGTAATACATACACATTTACAAGCTGCCTTTTTCCTGATACATTGAACAAATTTATAATTATGCCATGTTCATGTTAGACTCTTGTCCTGTAAGGTATTTACATGATGTGCAGGTAATCTTCAACTTATGACCATAATGAGCCCAAAATTTATATTGTTGAGAAATTTGTTCAGTGAGTTTTGCTCCATTTTATGACCTTTCTTGACAGATTTATTAAATGAATCACTGCAGTAGTTAAGTTAATAACACAGTTGTTAAGTGAATCTTGTTTCCCAATGACTTCACCATAACCTATTGAATTAAAAAAGACATTAGTAAGATCACATCTGGAATACTGCATCCAGTTTTGGTTGCCACAAATGTAAAAACAATGTGGAGACTCTAGAAAGAATGCAGAGAAGAGCAACAAAGTTGATTAGGGCAGCAGTCGCCAACTGGTGGGCAGCGGTCGCCAACTGGTGGGCTGCGGCCCACTGGTGGGCCGTGAAAAATTTTTGGTGAGCCATAGAGAAATCTCACCCCCAGAGCACCCCCACAGCACTCGCCCAAAGCAATTAATCCAGGCTGCGCAGAAACACAAGGCTGCTCAGCCCACATGGCCCGCGGGACCCTCCCCGCCCACTCACTCCTTACCCAGCAGGCTTGTCTGCTAAGTTGCTATTTTTCCTTTTTCCAACCATCATCTGTTCTGCTGCACCGGGAGATTTAGATTAGCTAGGAAGTAGGAAATGGTTGGATTTCTTGCTTTCTAGCTAAGCACAGCCGAACCTCCCTTAGGACTGAAGGTTTGTTTGCAAGCAAATTCAATGCAGACTCACGGCAAGCAAATTTGAGAGACTGAGCTAGCCGATGGTAGATAGATAGATCAGTGAATGATTCTGTGAGCAACTCAGTCTGCCTGCTTTGCCTGATTTTGGATAAAAGTTGCTTTTTAAAATAAAAAATTCAATATTTACATACATGGTGTGTTGTGAGTTAATTTTGTGAGTTTTCTTGCTAGCAAATTTTATGAGTTTGCTTGAAAGCAAATTTTATGTGGCAGACTGAGCTAGTCAATGGCAGATAAATGGATTTCTGAATGAATCTGTAATTCTGTGAGCAACTCAATCTGCCTGCCTGCTTTGCCTGATTTTGGGTAAAAGTGGCTCTTTTTTTATAAAAAATTCAATATTTATACCTGTATTGCTTTATCATCCACTCCTTTCGTATAGCTTGATCTCTATTTGAGATCTCCAAGGCTGAACAAAATAACGAATTATTTCAATTTTGATCTGTTCAAATAAACACATGGAATATAAAGTCATAATCTAATCGTTATTCACCAGTCCTATTTGAGAAATCTTAACATAAATATAAAAGAATGGGTCACAGCCCTAGCAAAATATCACAATTACCATGATATTTTAAGTTCCCCTCCCTCCCCCACTTCTTTCTCCTCTTCTCTCCCTCTCTCTCTCCCTCCCACTCTTTCTTTCTCTTTGTTTATTATATTTTTCTTTTTCTTTGTTTATTATATTTTTCTGTGGCTACATTTGCTACTTTCCTTGTTGAAACAAATCCTCTTTCTCAAGTTAAATAATGTTTGCTGCAAGGCATCTAATCAAAGCTCAGTCTATTTTAAAACAGTATTCCTTGGGCAATAATGAATTTAGATCTTCAGGGACTAAATCCAACATTACATATTGGACTTCCATTTTCCAAAGGGGTTTGAGTGGCATCTGGAGAGTTAGTTGAAAGAAAAAAGATAGAACCTTAAGATATATTTTTGTCATACTTAAATAATGTACCAAATTATGAAATGGGAAGTCTGGTTGTGCAAAACGTAACTAGAACTTTCAACAAATCACCTTTTGAACATTTCTACCAAAGTCCAAGACAAAGAAACTGGGTTGCTGATTTTGCTGAACTTTTACAGAGAAACAGAAATTCTCTAAAACTTTCTCAAATGCAAGAATCCCTTTAACATATTGTTGATATTAGAACCACTGTTGAACCTTTCTTTCCCTGTGAAAGTTGGTCTCATGTTTTTCGTCAAAAGTTAACTGATGTGCAGAAGGGTGAAGAAGAGCAATAGAAATAGCACTTAGATTTATATACAGCTCCATAGTGCTTTATAGCACTCTCTGAGTAGTTAACAGAGTTAGCGTATTGCCCCCAACAATCTGGATCTTAGAAAGATGGAAGGCTGAGTCAATCTTGAGCTGGGTAAGATCAACCCTCTGGCTATGGGCAGAGTTAGCCTGCTGTACTGCATTCTAACCACAGGATGAATAGTGAAAGATTCAACCTTAACATTCCACTATTTAGTCATATCTTGTATCTATGAGTACACAAGCATCGAAATTCATCCAGGAGAGTTCTGTCTTCAGAATTCTCCTGTCTTCTGAAAAATATTTCAGACACACATTTTCTTCCCTCAAGCTAAATGAGAACTGGCAGGGAAAAAATGAAATAGAATTTTGCAGCCAAGTACTAATAAAGACTTTTGATTCAGACCTGGTAACACATAGCAAGAAAATAGAAATAATAATTATTCATAACCACGCTTCAATTTTTATTTTCCTTCTCCCTGACCCTTTCTTTTTCTGAGCTAACAATGTCAACTAACTCATGCCTTCACCCATTCCACAAAGTTCTTTTAAGATCATTCAAGGCATAAGAGGATTTATTTTGAAAAGTGAAGAATTCTAACTCCTCAGCATACAAATGCTATATTACAGAATGCTCAAGGCAGAAAATTGATGATTTTCCTCCCTATTTTGACATTGTCATCTCTATTATTTGTCAGGATGTATACTTCATAAACAAAGAACAATGGGCATCTAACAATAAGAGAGAAACTTTATCGCTTGGAGAGGCAAGAGTTGTTACATTTTATAGAAAAAAGTTGGGAAGTCCTGTCCTTACATATTACAGTGAAAATATTTCTCCTTAATTATTATGGTTAAATTAAGTA
Organism: Bungarus multicinctus; assembly: GCA_023653725.1. NCBI lineage: Eukaryota > Metazoa > Chordata > Lepidosauria > Squamata > Elapidae > Bungarus > Bungarus multicinctus. The sequence continues at coordinate 74,586,550 of CM042846.1, read as the reverse complement.
GGCTGCCCCCAAAATGTTCTATAACCCATTTTGAACTGGGATTACAAGTACGCTTAGACATATTTTATACATTTGTTCAGAGAATGATCTCAGAGTGGGGTGTGTGAAGGTCAACACTTGAATTACATGTACACTCACTCACTTATACCAATGTTGCTAAAAAGAGCAAAGCTTAATTAGCATATGTGTCTGCAATCAACCCATCTAATTATGTTGCTAAAAAGGTCATTGGAAAGCTCATTGTTCTGCAGATGGATATGTAGCAAAAACGAGAAAAGGGAACAGAGCATGTCCTATGTAGAAGGCATGTGGGTGTAATTGTAGGCCCTAGGAAGAACATCTTCTAAAGTGGAGTGAAGAACAGAAATTCAGATTGTTCCTTCTTGTTAGTATAGCTACTACTCTTGGAAATGCATACATTGACATTCAGCATCAAACACCTATTTTACTTTTCTTCTAACAAGGAACAGATGAAGAGGTCAGGAAAAAACCAATAACCTTGCAGGTAGATCTCTGATGCAAGTCAATGCATTTTAAATACAAGGGTGGACTTCAAAAATTTTAGCAAAGGGTTCTCTGCCCAGTTGCTGGGTAGGTGTGGCTATGGTGGGCATGGTGTAGTCGACCTCCTGCACCACGGTCTCCTATACTACGGCTTTCCTCGAGCTTCCGGGAGGGCGAAAAGGGCCTCCCTAGGCTCCTAAGCTCTCTGGAAGCTGGAAACTGGCCTATTTCTGGCCTTCCCGAACTTCCGGGAGGCCCATTTTTTGCTCTCCCTGAACCTCTGTGCGTGCCCTGCACCTACCTGCATCCAAATCAGGCCACGTTGGGACTCCTGGGAGGGGAGGGATGGGTGGGGCAAGCCAGGAGTGAGATTTGGGGGTTCTCCGAACTGCACAGAATCTTAGCTAGGGGCTCTCCCGAACCCCTGCAAACCCCCAGCAGCCCATCCCTGTTTAAATATGGCTGCAATTCATTAAGGGTAATAACAAAGGACTTAATAGTAGCTCTACCTTGTGCTCATCCAGGTTCACTCTCTGGTGAACCTGCTCTCTGGTGATGCCCTAAAACAGACTTTCTTAATCTATTGCATTCCAGATGTGTTGAGACTTAACATTTTACATATACTGGCTTAAAATTCTAGAAGCTGCAATCCTAATAAATCAGAAGAATATCAGAGCAGAAGAGGCCTTCTTAAAAGCTATTTGTGCCCTTCCAACCTCAAACATCTTATTTACCTCTTATTCTGCCTTTTGCAGAATCATATTTTCTTTTAATATTCTGGACTTAATTTTAGATTTTACCAATATCTGCCATCATTATGAAGCATTTACTATCTGGGGTTATTATAATTGCAGTTCTTGAAGTTCTTTGTCCTTTTTGACAAGCACTCTTAATTTACTTACTGCTGAGAAGATATAGTTTTCCCTGAGGTCTTGAATTCTACAAGCTGACTTTAGGAAGTCAGCTATCTTTTAATTGAAGTTTTCTGAATAATTGATGAGATTATTTTTTTTAACTACTCAAATTTAAAACACTCTATTGCTCACTTGCAAGGATAATATGACCATAATGTGTAAAATACTTCAAATGCAGCCATAATGCTACTTTAGCTAAAGAAAAAAATGGGATGAACCTTTTTTCCCCTCAGGTGAGTAGAAAAAATATACAAAGGTAACGCCTTTGTATTATTATTATTATAGTTGGTCATCCAGTCATCCAGATGTTTAGATTGGATTTGGCATTTTTATCCACCTATTGAATACTTCCTAAGGAACTAGGATGGGCAGGTGTTGATATTTAACAATAATAAAGATAATGTTGCAGTATGTGAGCTGTTCCAAGTAAAGCTGCCTTTTGCAACTCACTGATGGTGATTTTGTCAATGCTGATAATGTTCAAGTGGTGCTCAAGATTCTTATCTGTTTGAATTCTAAAGTCTCAGAGCATGTTAGCTTCTTCATTTTCTATTAATTTGTCTATTATTATTTCAGCCAAGATTTAAACTAGAACCTCCTCGGTGTGCTAAACCGGGCTTTTAGCCACTGTGCTATATTTGAGGTGCTGTTAAATGGTGATATAAAAATATTAGAGTCCATGCTGGAAGGGAGAGAGAAGAAAACCCAATTAAGCAGATTCTTGAATGGCATGTGTGTATATATACACACACACACCCATTAAATATGTGCAATAACACCCACACACAAGAAGGAAAGCAATTGATCAATGCATCATGGAAATTGTTCTAGGAAGAGGTGGAAGCCTGCAGAAAAAACTTAAGCCATCTTGGAGTTAAGTTGGCACAAGCACAAAACAGAAACAAATGTTAATATGGAAAGAGAGAGAGCGATCTTGCTGAAGTAGCCTAGAAAAAAAATTGCAAGACAAGATAAAATAGCCTTTCTTCATTTAGCAGGAAAGAGAGAGGGAGCGGGAAAGGAAGAGAGAGATGCTGTGAAAATCACTGGATTGCTTTTGTCTTATTCATTGGTCAGAAAATGATTTTTTTTATTACTGTTGTATTTCTGAATAGCCACTAACCAAGGTTGCTAAATGAGGAGTGATTTTATTCAACCATTTAAATTCTTGCCTTTGATCCATAAGGAAATGACTCAGCTACAAAAGTAATTTGAAGACAAACCAGGCATACAAATTAATTTAAAAGTCAGGAAGACAGATTAAGGCAAAAATCCCAGCCCAGAAGAGATATATTAAATTCTGCTCATATAAAAAAGGAAATGTTTAGTAGAAAAAAAAAGTCTATAGATAACAGATGAACATTTTCAAGTTTACATAAACATAAAAAACACTCAAGCAAGATATTTGTGCAAAGATTTTTAAAAAAAGAAATGGATTGCAATAAATATTTCAATTTTAGCTCAAATATTTAAGTTTACCTTGTGCTTAAAAATGTATACTACTAATACTTATTGATTTGGTTCTTCCTGCATTATCCCGAAAATCTTTCTTATGCTACTAATATCTGTTTTGATATGTTACTTAGGGGAAAAAACATTGGCACATAAATTATATTTGAACATAATTATTAGCATTCTATTTTAAAAGAATAGAAATAAGTCCTGCTGGTCAAGCCATGCACTTCTTACTCCAACATCCTGTGCCAGCCAATGGCCAACCACCTGGAGTGGAAAAGGACAGTAGACTTCCACTAGTACTTCCCTTCATCCAATATCAAAACCTATTACTGTCTGTGATTCAGGAGGTAACAAATAGCAAGCAATGTTAGTAGCCAGTGATCACTGACAGTCTGATCACTATGAACTTTTCCAGTTCTTTTTTGAAACTTCTCAAATTCAGCATAACAGAAAGGACCTTGGAAGCAGGAGACCTTATACCAGTGGTGACTAACCTTTTGGGGCTCCTGTGCCAAAAATTGTGCATATGCTCGTACATGTGTGCTCGCATGCCAGCACCCAGAAGGCAATGCCCCCTGTGCATGTTCACGCTATCCCCGCATGCTGCCCCCTTGCCTGCACTGCACATGCGCGTGCCTCCCAGCTGATTTTGAGCCCATTTCATCACTTTTGATATTTCCGGAAATACAGGAAGTGACGAAATGGGTCTGTTTTTCAGCCTCCAAAGGCTGCAGAGGCTTCCCTCAAGCCTCTGGGAAGCCAAAAAAGGCCTCAAACGGGCTGAAAATCACCTGGGAGGTGCGCGCATGCGCAGTGCAGGTAAGTTTGTCTGGAGCTCATGTGCCCACACAAATGACTCTGCGTGCCACCTGTACTAGCCGTATACTATTTCAGACAAAAGGCTGTCCAGCCTTTTTAAAAGCCTCCAGTGATAGAGCATCGACAATTTCTGAAGACAAGCTGTTTCCTTGGTTAATTGTTGTTATTGTTAGGAAATTTCTCCTTAGTTCTAGGTTGCTACTCTCCTTGATTACTTTCCACCCATTGCTTCTTGCCTTGCCTTCTGGTACTTTGGAAAATACATTGATCCGCTCTTCTTTGTGGTAGCCCTTCAAATATTGGAAGGCTGCTATCATACCACCCCTAGTCCTTCTTTTCAGTAGAACAGAGATACCCAATTCCTGCAACAATTCTTCATATGTTTTAGCCTCCAGCCCTCTAATCATCTTTGTTGCTCTTGTCTGAATTCTTCCTGCCATTATCATAGCTTCAGGCAACAAATTCCATAGTTTAATTATATGCTCAATGAAAAAAAAATCCTCTTGGATCTCTGAATTTATCTTCAGTGCATGACTCTGTTCTGGCACTGGGAGAAAGGGGAAAAAGTATCTCTCCATATTATTTGTTCCCTAAAGGATCCCCTTATCCTTATTTCAAAGTCACTCGTGCCTGAATGCTGCAGTTTTTCCTTGATCATTTTCTGATCATTTATGTTTTGATTGCCTTTTTGACACCTTTTCTAGCTGTGCAATATTCTTCCTGAGGGGCAGAACCTCATTGGTTAAACAATATTCTAGCAGAGATTGTCAGCTTTATTTTAAAATCCCTTTATAATAATGTCATGTGTGCAAATAGGTCTTTAAAAAAGCTACATATTAGGCTGTTGCTTTTGCAACCAGTTTCCAACCATGAGCAATACCTATTCCTACTCAGTCACTGCCAACTGAGATCCTATAAGTAAACACACAAACAGAGAGAGAGAGAGAAGTACACACACAGGGGTATGTGTGTGCACTCACACACACACGTTGTTCAGTTTGAGTATGTCAGCATGTATTACTTTACACAAATATTACCATTGTTACTCAATATGGAAAGAGCACCTGCAACCCCAAGAGTCCATCTCTGATGTCTATTCTCTTCTATTGGAATTTATTTTAAAAAATCAGTCACAACTCCATCTTTACAGATTTCTAGTTTGCAGATTGGATTAGTGCAATAATGATTTATTTCATTTATTCCTATTTTCTGATTCCTGTTTTTTTAACCTGTTTTTTAATCTACGGAAACTTATGTCATCTATTTCATGGTAGTGACTTTGGTGAGTGAAATTTCCATAGGCTTTTGGGAAATCAAAGTATATAATTTCAGATGAATCATGTTCAACAGAAATGGTGTGGTTGTTATGTTCAAAAAGTCTAGAAAACTAATGAAACAAGACTTTTGCAGAAATCACCATAGTTCCATTTTTATTTTTTTATTTTTTTTTGGGGGGGGGGAGAGTTGTGGGTCATTATTTTATGTGCTGCTTTATTTCTTCTTGAGTACTTACAATTTTTTTCTTCAGAACAGAAGTTCAGCTGAATAGTCCAGAGTTTCCATTTTCCTTCCGTAATCCCTTTTTTAAAATTGAGGTCATATTGGCTCTGTTCCAGGCCCAGGAACAGATGCTGATGTTAAAGAAAAGCTGTATCTTTTTGCGAAAGGATCAGCATTTTTTAAAGTTATTTAAGAACACTTGGAGAAATATCAGCTTGGTGATTTATTTATTTTTAGCCTGTCAGTGTGGCTCATGATTTTTTATTCAGTTTAATCCATGGCAGATTTCAGATTTCCATAGCAAGGAAAATTGTCTCAAACTCTATAATTAGTAAGAGCAATTTGAAATGAAAAAAAGATTCTAACCAGAGTTGTGATTTTTCTAAGTAAATACAGATTTTATATACTTTTGTACGTATTTTATATATGTACTCATGTTCATATATGTACTCAATGTTATTTATTGGCTATGATGCATCATCATCATTATTAATATTACTCAGTATTGTAACTTGTTGGTAAGTAAAAGAGTGATAGAGAACTATGTTAACTGTTTCAAAGACCTTGAATCTATATGTAAATTTATATAGCATGTACAGGTGTTATTTTATATATGGCTTTCAAAATCTACATGGCAACAAATTGTCTTGCTATCATTATTTTTATGGAGACTTTCCTTAGTCCAGTGATAGCAAACCTTTTTGGCAACAAATGCCCAGACTGGAACACGCATGCATGAAGGCAATTTTGAGGCGGTTTTCAGGCTGTTTTTCGGGCTGTTTTTGGCGCGAAAACCTGAAAACAGCCCAAAAAACAGCCTGAAAACAGGCCATTTTGAGGGTGATTTTGGGGCCGATTTCCAGGCTGTTTTCAGACAATTTTCGGGCCGTTTTCAGGATGTTTTTCAGGCTGTTTTTGCCCTGAAAACAGCCCCAAAACAGCCTGAAAAAGCCCCAAATATGGCCTGGTTTTTGGTCATTTTTCAGGCCATTTCTGGCACCCGCGAATACCAGCCAGAAACCAGAAGAGTAGCTAGCAATGGTGCGCATGCCCATTGAGGGGGCTGTATGTGCCACCTCTGGAATGCGTGCCATAGGTTCGCCATCATGGCCTTAGTCTTTTGGGTTTGGTTTAATATATTAAATAAAGTTGCTCATAACAGGAGAAAAATCCATCTTTTTCACAAACTTAAACTAATTAAGCAATAAAAAATCTTATCAAATAGTTGCAAACAAACCAGATCATAATTATGCAATGAAATCCAGCTTGGAATATGTGAAGCAATATTGCTTATCATCAAAACTACTCTTCTAGCATAAGATTAAAAAGTAAACCATTCAGTAAGGCAGCTTTGAAAGATTAATATATATTCTTGAAGATAGAAAATGAAATATCATCATCCTAAGGAACATTCCAATTTCTATATTAAAAGTAACTTTTTAAAAAATCTGATTGGAAAAGATACAATGTATCTTACTAATTATTTTCACCTTATTTAAAGAGATACTGCAGATTCTGTTAATAACCATCTCTTTCATTACATTGCTAAACAATTGCAATTTTAAGTGCTAAGGAACTTGAAATTATCCCAAATACCATAACCATTTACTTGGAAAATGTCATCATGAGTTACAAGATAACAGAACAACAGAGTTGGAATGAACCTTGGAGGTCTTCTAGTCGACTCCTTGGTCAAGCAGAAGATCCTGTATTTTTTCAGACAAAAAGGCTCTCCAGTCTCTTCTTAAATACCTCCAGCCATGGTGGGATGAGCAGAAATATTTGTATAAAAAGCCCCACAAATTATTTAATCATGTGCCTTTGAGGGATTTAATGAGAAGGAAGGACTCACTGGTGAAGAACCTAATGCTGGGAAACATTGAGAGCCAATAGAAGAAGGGGATGACAGACAATGAAGTGGCTGGATGGGGTCACTGAAGCAGTAGGCATGAGCTTAAATGGACTCCAGAAGATGGTAGAGGACAGGAAGGCCTGGAAGAACATTGTCCATGGAGTTGCGATGGGTCGGACACAACTTTGCAACTAACAACAACAATAACAAACAGCTTGAACTGTACCTGGAAACATACTGCAAGTGTTGCGGTTTGCCGGCAGCAGGTGCGGACGGCTGAGGTCTCTGAGAGCGAGGACTCGGATGGGAGACCTGTATGTGATGCAGGGATGGGGCCAGGAGTGGGATGCTGCCTTCGGAGTTTATGGAGGCTGGCAGCAGTGATGCAGAGGACCCCGAGGAACCTGTGCCCAGTACACGTGCACGCAGAGCTGCTCAAAGGAAAGAGCAGCTGCAGCAGCACAGGTGACTCGGGAGTAAGGCTGCAAGGTGATGGCCCCTCCTATAAGGGATAAAAGCCAGCCCTCAGGGGTTGGGTTCTTTGCAGGAAGCAAGGAAGTTCTTTCAATGTCAAGTTCTTGTGGAAGTCCTGTCTATTCTGGTTTGTTTTTGGTTTTGGATATTTGCTACAATTAATCTTGTGTTCTTGGCAGCTTTTTTTAACCTTGAAAGGGCTTGCTCTTATCTGGGACAATTAGTTTTAATGACTCTTTGCTGTGAATGAACAGAATCCACAGAGACGCATTAAAAGGGTTTGCTTTTATATATATTTTGTGTTTATTTGATTTGAATGAGGCTTGGGTCAGAACAGTAAGCCAGTATAACTCAGAGCAACATGGGGGAGCTTTGATGTGCCCAAAACAGTGTTGATACATTCTGGACCAGCTGCAGTTTCTGAGTATTCTTCAAATGAGTCCCACATAAGATCACTGTAGCAATGCAAGCAAAAGATGACTAAACATGATCAGGGTCTCCCAATCTAGGAACAGGCACAACTGCCAAACAAAATGCTATCTCCTCCTTCAACAGTAGATGTGTACTCTAAGAAATGTCCCAAAATATGTGCCAGCTTTGTCCTGATAATTGCAACCCCATTTAAACCTAAAGACAACTTTTCCAGATCCAGAGGGTTCTAATACATTTGGACATTTAGTTTTGGCTACGATTCTGCCGCAGTCCATTACATTCCATCAGAATATAGCCTCCAGGCACAGGAAAAGAATATTGACAGCATCACTTTGTGGTTCCAGGGCAGAAGAGCATAACTTCATATATTATGATGTACTAATGATACTTCACCCGATCTTGATGGGTGATTCATCTAGTGGTTTCATGTAGATATTAAATAGAAGTTGGAGAGAGTTGTGCCCTGAGGCCCAAAGCTTGATCTCTCTCTATCAACACCAACTGGAACTAGTTTTAAAGGAAGGAGAAGAACCACTATAGAACAATGTGTTCCTCCCTGCCTGCCATTTCCAGTACTCTAAGCTGGTTCAGAAGGACTGCTATGATCAATGGTATTGAAAGCTGTGGAGAAATTAAGGAGCATCAGGACAAGGAACCAGCCCACACTTTTTTTACCACACTGACAAGTGCAATCAATGTTGTCTCAGTGCTACAGCCAAGTCTGAAAGAATACAATACATGGACCCTGTGGAATTACAAGTTCGGAAGGAAAAATTGGAGACAGAATGAAATTTGTACAACTCTGTTGACTCCAGCAATGGCTTTTTTTAGAAGGGGTAAACCACACTTTCTTAACAGCTAGTGGAACTACTCTCTCCCTCAGAAAAGCATTAACCACCTATATGTCACTATTTGGGGGTCAGATAGGAGACAAACACACAGGTAGCCAAACTTCAAGTTCTGAATTCAGTCCACTTCATCAAGTCTAATAAACTCAATCTCTTCCCAGATAACCAGGCCAGATCCAGTCATTTCTATAGCCCCTGCAATAGTTACAATCGGGGTGGGATTAAAAAAATCCCAGTAACCGGTTCACTGCCCGGTTGCTGAGGTCATGGCCATGGTGTATGTGGCCTACAGGAACTTCCAGGAGGGCCATTTTTCACCTTCCCTGGTGTCCAGAGGTTCCCTTGAGACTCTAGGAGGGCAAAAATGCCTCACCTGGGTCCAGAAGCCTCTGGAAGCTGGAAACAGGCCCGTTCCTGGACTTCCGGGAGGACCATTTTTTATCTTCCCCAGGGTCCGGCAGCTTCCCTCAAGTCTCTGGGATGGCGAAAATGGCCTCCCTGGGGGTCCGAGGCCCTCCAGAAGCGGGAAACAGGCCCGTTTCTTGATTTCTGGAAGGCCCTTTTTCGCCTTCCCAGAGCCTCTCTGTGCAGACCCTGCACTTACCTGCATCCAAAACGTGGAGACTCCTGGGAGGGGAGGGGTGGGTGGGCCAGCCAGTCGTTCAACTACTAAATTTAACATCCAGTTCATCAGAACCAGTCTAAACCGGTAGAATCCCACCCCTGGTTACCATCCAACTAAGCAAAATCCGACTGACTTTATTATTGTCTCAAGAACAATCTTCATAGTACATTCTCTTCTTCAAATCTCTCCTTACCAAAAAGGTACCAGCTCACCTTAGAGATGCCAGACAACTCTCTGCAGATGTGCTAAGAGCAGAAAAATAATTGGGTTTTGCCACTTTTATTACCAGCGGTAAAGCTTAAGAAAATCTCATGTTCATTCAGATTCAGTTTTATTTTTTCTCCATTCTTTTTACTGGGCCACAGATTATCCAAGTCTGAAATAAAGTCCTATTAATATTTGATGAGTAATTTCCATAGCATCACATAAAAATACTTCTAACCAGTGCACTAAATTATAAAAATGAAAGATAAATAAACTTTGCAGACTTGTTGAAAGCTGCAATTCTAAGACATACAGTATATTTCAACATACTTCCCCCCCACCCATGTTATTGTTCCTACAAACTACTCCTTGCTTATGCACACTGGATGAGTAAACAGATCTCTGCATCTCTCTTGGATGTCAGGAATTTGGCCAGACTAAAATAATAATTCATACCTCAAGGCATATTTGCTTGGAGTCAACATAAGAAAATGAAATAAATGCACCAGAATTTATTCCGTTCTTAGATACAAAAAGAATTGCAGATCACTGATTTGTATCATCGATGATTTTTCGTGCCCATGGAAAGTGTTAAGAGAAGAAAAGAAAGGCAACTGAAAATAATTTAATATACCTTCTTAAACAAGTATGACCAATTGTTGACTGTCAGCTAATTAACCAGCCTAATACATTAAGCTGCCTGTTGTATAATGAAAAGTGAGTTAAGTGGTAAACAGTTACTGCTGAAAGTTTAAATGCACATTCTTGGGTGTCCTTTATTTAATTTTTGTCAAGGCTGTGCCTGGTAATTAAATGTGGCTATGTCATGCAAGTAATTAACTTTATCCCATTAAGTTAAGGAAGTCAAGATACCCACCACAAGGGCACAATCACATCCTTGCTGTTTCTGTATACGTATTGACTCACACATACAAAAGGTTTAAGACTTTGATTGCCCTGCTGAAATTATTAACTTGACATTTTTTTTCTTATTCTCGTCTCCCTGTCAGATCCTGTGAGTAGTTTTCTTTTCAATGTAATGGTTTAAAATAAAGTCTCACCCATTTATTGAGAGCCAGTTTGGTCTAGTGGTTAAGGCACCAGGCTAGAAAGTGGGAGAGTGTGAGTTCAAGTCTTGCCTTAGCCATGAAAGCCAGCTGGATGACCTTGGGCCAGTCCCTCTCTCTCTCAGCCCAAAAGGGTCGTTGTTGTGGGACAAATAGAAGGTTTGTTGGAAGGTGTGTTGGATATGTTCTCTACCTTGAGCTTTTTTCTAAAAATAATAAAGGCAGCATATAAATAAATACAAATAAAATTGTCAAATTTTAGTAATATTTAGAGTAGGCTTTAAGACTACTCCCAACACAAGTGCACACACAGCACACACACAGAGAGACACAATCTTGGAATCCACAATCAGCTTTTGAGAAACATGGAAACACAATTTGGTTCTTTGACCCTGTCATGGATTCTTTTGTTTTTTTAAAACTGTACCAATTAGATTGTCCCGGACTCAAAAGAGCCACAAGAACACTGGAGTCTTGACAAGCAGGGCTTCATATCTCCCTATTAGGGTTGGTGAAATATTTTAATTTGAACAAACCAAGATAGAAAAGTGAAATGTGAAACTTACAAATCAATACTGACTGCTTTTTTATCTTATTTGAAAGGGAATTCAACCTTGGCAACTTTAATACCTATGGACTTCAATTCCCAGAATTTTCCATCCAGTTCACAGGTCTTAAAGTTGCCAAAGTGGACATCCCTGTCCTATATTGTATTCTATTGCTATTATTGACAGACAGACAGACAGGATAGATATGATAGAAATGATAGAGATATAGATACTATATATCTGCTCTCCCATCTGTTTAAGGTTGCAGCTGGAAACACTTAGAAAGATGGAGTAGTCCTTATTTACAACCATTCGTTTAGTAACCATTCGAAGTTACAAAGGCACTGAAAAAAGTGACTTTCTATACTTTAAGACCACCACATCCTCATGGTCATGTGATTGAAATTCAGGTTCTTGGCAACTGACTGACTAAAGTAGAATAGATTTGTTGTTACGTAACTAATGCTCTTTAGAGATCAAATCTCTATCCAACTCCTCGACATGTCAATCCTTGCTTCTATCCACATGTCAATCCTTGTCAATCCACATGTCAGTCCTTGCTTCTATCATTTCATACATTGCTATTTATATTTTTCACTTTTTTAAAAAAATATCATCAATTCCCTCCAATTATATGGAATACCTTGTTCTTCTCATCCCATTAACTCTTTCTTCATTTATTATTTTTACACCTTGATTCAGTCTGTTCTGTTACTTGCTAACTGTTGTGAGCTGCTATATGCAAGAAAACAGGAATATCTAATCTATCAAATACATTTATTAAGTAAAGCAATGAATATGGAATAATACAAGGTGAAAGCCTATTGCCTACCTCCTACCTCCCCCTTGAAGTTATAGAAATCACTGCTTATTTCTTTTTTAAAATCAATACTTATTCTAAAAATGATTGGAATGAAAACTATATGCAAGAAAATATTAAATTAAAAAAAGTCTGAGTAGATAAATTGTGTCTAAAAGCTAGATGGATTAGTAACAAAAATATTCACTTAAAACCTTCCCCTGTCAATCATAACTGGAAGGCAACATGTTGGGAATGCTGAATTAGAGGATCAGTTCACTCTTATTCTGACGCTTTCATGCAAAGATAGATGTTCAAATACATGATAATCTTACTAATTTTCTTCTCTGATAGGGTAGGATATAGACTTGTGTTCTACTGCCATCTGCTGGGTCAAAATATAAGTTTAGAGTTCAACTGCCTAAGAGAACTACTAAAGAAAAACAAAGGATATGGTCTGAGTTTTGAATTGTTATCCAAGTATCAAATTGTGCATGAAAACATAAACAGGTAATAAACATAATTAGCTTTGATTTCCTTTATTTTATTTATGAAGCTAACTTTACCAGTGAAAGCAAATATACATGACCTAGGATAATGTTGCAGGATCCACTCTAGGTCAGTCACAAGGGTTAGTCTCACACATTCTGGTGAGAGAGAAGTTCCCTGAGGATGGGTCCAGCACAAATCCAAAAGTTTGGAAGACTAAACTTCTGATCCTAGTGACTAACCCAGATTGGGTCCTACAAGCAAACTTTAGCTACCGAAAGCAATAAAGGTAGTGTCCTCTGCTTATTACCCATCACTCAACAGGCATATTCTAAGTTACAACAGACTCAAACAAAGTTATGTATGATCCATCCTCGAAGTTACAACTGTTGCGGCACCCACACAGTCATGTGATCACATTTTGGGTGCTTGCTGACCAGTTATAGATCCCATTGTCATGTAATCCTATTTTGTGATTTTTTTTTACTATAAGTTTCTCCATGAAGAGATCCACAGCTGGGCCAATGAAAGATTTGGTTGAATGAATGAAAATAGTCCTTGAATTAATATTAGTCAGCCCCACTAATTAATCCAGAGGAGAGAATCAATTCCATAGGAAGACCAGAAAAAGTTATTGAGATTATAATCCTGCAATTCTGATTGCATCATATCTCTCCTCCAACTCGGTGGAGAAGGGAGATGTTTGTCTTCCCAGGATTTATATATTGCTTCAGTTTGCTCTGGCTAGATAATGGTCTTGCATATTTTTTGTCAAGGGCCCTTTTGCTCCACAATATCCTACCCCTTCTCCCAAGTATTCTGCTTAAAATGCCAGCTTTCAGAGCTGAAGAAGCTTCTTGGATGAGAAGAAAAACAACTTCAAAGGAAAGTCTATTTGCCTCTTGAAAAAGCACCTTTGGGACAACCATGACTAGATGACTGAGAATCTCTATAGACATCCAGTGTTCATAGTTTCCTTTCCTTTAAAACAAAAACCTCTAGACGGGTGTCAAACTGGTGGCCCGTAGCTCAGATGCATCATGCTCAGGCCACGTCCATCTTGGCTCCACAAAGGCAAAAAATATTGTGATGCATCATGTGATGTCACTGTGATGTTAATTGCTCTAGGACAATTAACATCTTTCTTCCACAATTCCATTCAGCCAATAATCCAATCAGGTCTTTTAATGGATGCCTCTTGCAGGACAAAGTCATATGAAATGATTCCAAGTTCAAATGACTCCAAAACAGACGTGGTATTGAGCAGGTTCTGACCAGTTCTGGAGAACCGGTAACAGCAATTTGGAATAGTTTGGAGAACCACCAAATACCACCTCTGACTGTCCCTGCCCCATCTATTCTCTGCCTCAACTGATCAGCTGGGTCTTCTTTTGTTGCCCTGCACAGGAGAACGGAGCTGGAAAGTAGGATGGGGAGGAAATGGGCAGTATTTGCAGTAACCTTTCCCCAGGAGTAGGGTGGGAATGAAGATTTTGCAGTGTCCTTCCCCTGCCATGCCCACCAAGCCATGCCCACAGAATCGGTAGTAAAAAAAATTTGAATCCCACCACTGCTCCAAAAGTGCAAATCTCCTGCCATCTCTTTTTACAGCCTGATAAATTAGGAAGGATTCTTTCTAACTGCCTTTCTCTCAGGACTACCCCATTCTTATCTGAATGTTTCCTAGGCAGCATCACTTACCCATTCCCTCCACCCCAATGTAAGGTCATTCCCACATGCCATCACATTCACATAAATAATTTTGATAGGAGACATAGACTTTTCCATGCTGACAATTTCACTAAATACTACCCTCCAATAATTTGGAAAGGGTAATAAGAGAATTGGCAATTTGTTTTAATTTCCATTTACAATTCAAATGTAATAAATAAAGCATCATTAATGTCATATTATTCAGTACTGTACATTTAATAATCTTCAGTGGCTGTTTTGTAATGCCATTAAACATTACAATTTGACAATTATTTTGGAAAAATTCTTTGATCACAACCAAAGTTTTCTATGACTTGTAACCACAAGCATTTATTTTCTGATAATTCTGGGAAAATCATGCATTACAGACATATCTCTCTTTTTACTGTGTATATATTTTTTATTTATATCATTATCAAAGATTATAAATATCTTGAATATAGTATATTGTCCAGGCACTTCATTTATCAAAAAGAAAAACATGTCTACTTGTAGTAAAAATAATTGCATAGTAATTATAACAATATACAGTAGTTATATTAACTAATTTGCAGTCATATTGATACTAGCATGCTTATAGTGATAGATAATATTCATCTCATTATATACACATACCAATAATCTTTCTTCTTCTATCTCTCATATCTAACCACTACAAAAAAGTTATCCCATGTTGAATAATACTCTGTATCTCCCTTTTTAAAATTTTTAATATCAATCTATCCATCTCTGCACAGTCCAATATTTTCCAATTATATTTTCACCTGATGGAATATTCTCATTTTTCCAATATTGTGCAAATACAATTCTCTCTGCTGTCAATACATGAAGCATAAGTATATAGTCCCTTTATCATAGCTTTCTGGTATTATACCTAACAAAAATATTTCTGGCTTTAAATCTATATGCTATTTAATCATCTTTTCCAACCATGTATGTATCTCAAAAAAATCTTTCACCATCCAAAACATAACATTAATAGATTATCTCCCACATACATTTTTCATTGAAACACTACTATGATTTTGTCTAGACAGAACTTTAAAGGCATACAGATTGCCTATATTTATCGATGAACAGCTAGATAAGATGGATGCCATGTAACCCGAATAGGAATGTAAAGACATTTGCAGCAATAATGTAAAATTATTAAAAATTCTTTAAAATTAAATAAGTTTTAGACAACCTCTTAGGAAGAAAAGGGGAATATTTTATTCTTTGGGGGAAAATATGCATTATAAAGAAAATGCACACTGAACTTCCAGAGAACTGGGCATCTATCAAAGAATATTTTGGTAATGAAAAGGTGCCTACAGCCTGTTATATATGGCTGGGCTTTGATATTATTAGATTCTGAAATGTGAAAAACAATCAGCTTTCCTTCTTTTTTGCCTGACCTTAATGAAGAAAAAAGTCTGACTGCACAAGCAGCAGTTCCCTGCTGGCAGTCATGTTTTGCCAGAAAGCATCAGGTTCTCCTTCCTAAAATGGAGGCAGACAGGTGGTGTTAGGAGTTCAGGGATTGCTGAAGCTTTATAAAGCACATATGGGGAAAAAATACATCATATTAGGAAACACCATCTGGTCCTCAAACATCAAGATTTCTTTTCTTGCAATTCTTTTCCAAATCCTCTTAATTCAAGACTGTGTTTGGATTTACAAATTGCCTTAAGACAGAATGCGGCTTGTGGGTTTATTTTGGCATGTTGTGGGAATCTAAGTCAATGTGGTTTATAGACCATGTTTTATGGTTACATGAATCTGGACAGTTATGATTTTGACAATTATGACAATTATGATTTTGTAAGCAATTAGTGGTCAAGCATAATCCAAGATTACACTGAAGAATTTGCAGGACATAAGAAAATGAAGTGTTCTAGCAACTCCGATTTTTAGATGGTATTATTGTCTTAGCTGTTTAACATATATTTCATATTAAGGATTATGAGTCCTTAATTTTTTTATTACTTCAGTTGAAGGGATCTGTCTCCCAGGGTGTTGCAAAAATACATCTGAGCTGACTCACATAGATGTAACAATCCATAAGAGATCATTTATTATTAAATAAATTACTAAATATTTCAGATATATATGGGAAAACAATAAATCTGGACTTTTTCCAACTCACTCTGTTATGAAATGTTTATTATTACAAAGATGAAAGGTCAAAGGAATTTGGTTATTGAAGAGATAATTTTGATAGATTACAGGAGTTTATTGATAATAGGACAAAGATTTAAGAAGTGAGTCTCTTACAGTATGATGCTCTTATATATATTAGTTTCAGTATTTTCAAATAAGCAATGTGACAATAAAAAAAATTACAAAAAAGGGAGGAGGGGAATATTAAGAAATCTGCTAGAATTTGAAAAAAATCTTAGAATTTGTATAACTGATTACTTGTTAGGTAACATTAGAGACTATTATTGAAGCATGACTCAGAATCCAAACAAGTTAAAGACTATATGACTAAATGAATCCAGAATATATAGTTTTAGAGATCCAACAGTGAGAATTTAAATGAAAAAAGAATATTAAATTTACTTTGAATATTTAAATGTTCTTAGGGAGAATTGGTATAAGGTATTTTACCATTGATATTCCACTCCAGAGCCTGTTTAGTCTACTGTTTAAGGAACCAACTTAGAAACCAGGAGACTTGTGAGTTGTAGTGCAACCTTAGCCATGAAAAACTGTTGAGTGACGTTTGGATCAATCATTCTGTTTTGGCCCATGATGTCAGGCTTGGGTGATAGACTTGTCAGTCAATTTCTGTCACAACCAAATGGATCAATACTTGGTTGATTTCCTCCAAAAGCAGATTCCACACTTTTGGGGAAAATCCTAGGAAGAAAAATATCGCTCCAGTTATGATCGCTAAAATGAATAAATCTTTTTTTCAAAGTGTTGAAAATATAATGAGTAAGGTGGATCCTTTTTCACTGTACACTGCCTTGAGTCCCGTTGGGAGAGGGGGCGGTATAAAATACCAATAAATAAATAAATATGTTGTGGCAATTCTGTAACCCTCAAAAATACTGGAAAATGATTAACTGCTGTTTAGATTTGTTGTTCATCTACTCTTCTTTCTGTATTTGTACCTGGTTCCTTTTTTTATGCTACTTTTTTCTTGTATTTTGAAAACTATTGAAAAATTGTTAAGACCTCTGTGTGAACCAGTGGTGGTAGAATCAGAAAGAAGAATGTTTGTCCGGTTCTGCTGAGCTGGTAGCACCAATGAGCAGTGGATACCGAACCGGTTCTCTCCGACGCTCTGCTATTGGGCCCGCCCTCCCGCCCGCACTCCCATACTAACCTTTATGTCCTGTTTTTGAAGTGCAGTTGCTTTGCGCGGCAAGCAGATTGCCGTGCAGCAGCTATTGAAGTGACAGGGTGAATGCAGGCTTGCAAGGGGTGAGTCAGAACGCCTCTGCGCCTGCACAAAGTATGTATTTGGTGCACGCATGTGCAAAGTGTGTGTGCGCTCACAAAGTGCACACACCAAGTCACCCCCACCAAACCAGTGGAAAAAATATTTGAAACCCACTACTGGTGTGAACCCAGTTTAAATGTTTGTGTTAGTATTAAGGTCTAAAAGGTTTCAAGTTGTAAGGTGGTGGACCCAAGGCTCACCTTCATTTGACTCACTGTCACTCTCAAAATGCTATCAGAACATCCCAGTTGTTTTAATAACTATGATATATAGAAATGAAAGAAAATTATAGCTTAATAGGAAGTGAAGAATACCTTGAGGTTCAGAGTGTGGGGATTTGCTTTGTGTATGGATTGAAAGAATCAGAAAGAATGTGTTGGGGCTGGGCAATTCAGCCCACTTCTTTATTCTCAGAAGTCCTCAGTTTGCCTGCCAGGACCATAGTAAATGAACCTGCCAGTTCATATCACTCATAATCAAATTACCAAATGTTGTTCTCAACAGTATCTGCAGAAAAAACAATTACCACCCACCTGCCTTCAATCGAGGACCTGCATACTGTACGAGTCAAAAAGAGGGCTGTGAAAATATTTACAAACCCCTCACGTCCTGGACATAAACTGTTTCAACTTCTTCCCTCAAAACGACGCTATAGAGCACTGCATACCAGAACAACTAGACACAAGAACAGTTTTTTCCCGAAAGCCATCACTCTGCTAAACAAATAATTCCCTCAACACTGTTCAACTACTTACAAAGTGTACACTACTATTACTGTTAATCTTCTCATCACTCCTTATCACCTATCCCCTCCCACTTGTGACTGTAACTTTATTGCTTGTATCCTCTGTTTCCTAGTATGATTTGATGTTGATTGTACCCTATGACTATCATTAAGTATTGTACATTATGATTCTTGATTCTTAACGAATGTTCCTTCTTTATGTATACTGAGAGTATTTACACCAAGACAAATTCCTTGTTTGTCCAATCACACTTGGCCAATAAAGTATTCTATTCTATTCTATTCTATTCTGTTCTATCTATTCTAACTTTTACCCCTCTTAATCAGATTGGGAGAAATAGATTTACTTTTGTTTTATTTCCCCAAAGGAGAAGAAAATGTTGAAATTCTTGTACTAACAAGCTAGGTTAGAAAGTTTTATGAAACTTCTATTTTTCACTCTACAATAATTTGCTTCCTGGACTTTAGTTTCTCTAGTTTCCCATACTTCAGATTAATACCAGCAGAAGACATCTTGAGGGGATTCCTCTTGTGCATCTTTTGTGGAGAAACACAAAGAGGTGTAGCAGAAAAATAAATAAATAAATAAATAACAGCACCATCTGCCAACTCAGAGCAACAACATAAATTCAAGATTGTCATCAAAGGTAAAGTTGAAAGCATCTCAAATGAGGTTGAGATTGCAAAGAAAAAAAATTTCAGCAGACAAGAATAACGAATTCAGTATAGGAAAACTCTAACAACTAATTCCTCAGTAGCAAGCTATTGCATTCACTCACTATAACATAAGAATATTTTAAATATATGGTTATTTTAAAGGTGTTTACATTTTCTTTTAAAACGATGAAGGGAATTTCTTAAAGCGTTATACTATCTTGAAACTAATAATCTGGCCAATGAATTGCTAACCAATAATTCATGAACATTCAATTTTCATTCTCTCCTGAGTTGCATTTTTTTTTATCATGAGAACAATAAATTCCTATTTAAGACTTCAGTACTAAATTAAGATACTTGGAATCATTTACCAATAAATGTAATAGCTTGGGGTGTTTTTTCTTTCTGAATGATCATACAGAGGATTAAGCTAATAGCTAGGTAGCTATTTCCCTTTCTGTTCACTCTCAGTTGTCACTTCTGTTTTAAATAAAACTTGTAGATGTTTTAGTGAACCATCTGTTGATAAAAAGTTTTTTATGAATGTAAAGCTACTCAATGAAGCCGAATGGAAATAGGCAGGAACTGAAAAAAATATGGTATTTATTCATACAATCTGGCATTTGTATAGCTACTAAGTGAATGGTGTATACTGTAGAAGCCAGTTTAATTTCCAAAGTTTATCAATGGTTAAGTGGAATTTCATATATGCAGGCAATAAACTCTAAATAGACCAAATAGTCACTTTACAAGCACTTGAATGTCCAGTCCTTGAAACTGTATGTTGGATATACTTAATTCAATAAACCAGTTCATAGCCAGTTCTGGGTGAGCAGATAAATAGCGGATGGATTAGAAATTTGATCATTAAATCATTCATGTAATTAGACCCATAAAATATACAGTAGAAATCAGAGTTCATGTTCCAAATGAAATCCAAAGTTCTTTCTCTTGTGATGAACTCCCAGTCATATAGACATATGTGATGGGCAGCTATTGTATATAAATTAGATAAATAAATCTCTGGGTACACAAGAACATGTGACAATGATAGGCATAAAATGCATTTTATTAAATTCCATTAAAATTCTCTTTCTAATAAATATAGAATAGAAAATAGAATAGAATAGAAAATTATCCATTAGAAATTCATATCAAAATTTGTTCAAATATTTATGTAAATATCCATCTAATTCATGCTGTTGCAACTATCTTTTGATCCTGAAAAGATACGTTTTTTTTTTAAAGAGTCATAAGTAGAGGTTATTCTGTTGCTCCTGTGCATATTCTTACACTTGAATCCAAAGCATGGCACAGTCTTCTAGCATGGATGTTTATTGGCAGCACCTGGCCCTTGTAATGCCAAACCTAGGATAAAACCATGCTTTGTTAAGCAACGTCCTTTCTGGTTTGAGAGATAACTCCGATTGCTTATGGAAGAATGGAAATATTAGAATGCAGCAATTTCTTCTCCTTTCACCAAGGATACAGCAAGAGAAACATGAATTGCAAGTAAAGGAGCAATTTCCCATTAATTCTTCCTTTTTGAATAGGGACAGCTCGAAAAATCTTATCTCCTAAGTGCATAGTTCTGCCTTAGAATGCAATGAAACATAGAGGAAAACATGCATGTAGAAATACATAATATGAAGATGACCTTATGTTATCTTTATATATATATATATAATTTTTATGTTATATTTACAGGTACATATTTCAATTGTAATTAGTACTTTTCTCACCAGTATAACAATGATCATATTTTCTTCATAAGCCATTGTCTTTTATATCTATTATCTTGATAAAAATCTTAACTTATTTCTCTACATATTCATCTACTCAATTTTAACTTGTTTTATTTTCCAACCATTGAAAAAATAGACCCCATACCAATGTAATATTCAGTTTCTTCTTTTTCTTTAATTGCCAGTGTTAATCTATTCATCTCTGCACATTCAAATATTTTTTCAATCACATTTCCCTCTGCCGGTATTTTATCGCTTTTCCTATTCTAAGCAAATACAATCCTAGACTTACGTTATCACACACACACACACATACACAGACCCAAAAAGTAGGGTATTGTGAAAACTGATGCCAGGTTGGACAGAGCTAAACAGCTGCCAAAGTTTATGAACACTGAAATAAGTCCATCAAATCAAGCTACAGACTTGGTATGATCCCAAATCCTTTATTGGGCCTCCTGTTTTCCAATGAGATGAGACAAATTCTTGTGTTGCTACAGTTGTTTAAAATTCTTCAAATATAAATAGGTACCTTAATTCAGTCTGCTAAGGATCCAGGACTTCCTTGCAGGCCAAAAACATGTCACAGAGCATGCAGAACAATGCTACAATGTTTGCAACAGATTCTTGACCAGAAAGGAGCTTGCCATCTACATCTGCTTCAAGGAACAACTACTCTGCTTAATTGAAACTGTCTGTCCATCGTGTGAGACTCTTGCTTTATGCCCTTGTGACTCAAATCAGCTGACTTCTTCACCACAACTCTTTCCTCCTTGGACTGTGACTCAAACTATGCCTCAGTTTACTCCTTTGCATTCTGATTATTAGCAAGCTCTTTCAGGCAGGTTGCAGGGGTGTCAGAGTGGCGGCCCGTGAGCTGGATGTGTCATGCACAGGCCACACCCACCACAGCTCTGCAAAGGGAAAAATGTCACAAAAGGTTACCTGATGGCAACATGACACCGCAAGTTTGACACCCATGCTCTAAAGATTCTGGGATTCTATATATGTGTGCAAGCTTTCACATTTTGCCTGTCGCCACCTTTCTGATTCTTGTCCTTCCCCATGGGGGCATATTTGATCTGAGAAAAGACATTTCCAGACCAGCCACAAAGACAGCCCACATAAGTGTATATTAGGTCTCTTTGACTACCATGATTTGGTCCTGTCTACACAAACTTTCCTTTTGATTTCAATTTATAGCATATGTTAATAAAATTCTGGATAAAAGTATAGGATTTAAAATTGAAAAGCTAATTTTGAATTATATTCCTCAAAAATGGAATTCTACATTTTATATAAAGCCTGTGATTCAGAAAAAGGAATAATTTCCCAAAGAGGAAAAGAAATATAATTCACCTGATATTAAAGAATGGATTAAAGGTACGTGTTTATTATCAATTTTAGAAATGTCTTTAGCTTTTAAAAAATGAGAAAGTGGAGCAATATGTTTCTATATTGACTAGATTTAATAATATTTTAATGTGTTGAATTAATAAGATATTAATACAATATCATCAATAAAAATCATCCAATGATTCAAAGTACAGATTATATGAAGAAAAAAGAGATCATATACTCAACTTGTGCAAGAAGATTTCACAAACCCAGTATAAACAACATTACACAGTTGCCAAAATGATTTACTGGAACATCTGTAAAAATTATCATGGGCCAGTCATGAAAAATTGGTGGGAACATATAGTTGAAAAAATAGGCAAAATGAACAGATTATTATTGCAGGATTTCCAAATACAAACTTATAAAGTCTCGCTGCAAAACACATCAGATTTAACTGTGGTTGAAAATAAGAAAGTGTGGTTAATGTGTCAGTGCCAGATGATAGTAGAATTGGAGAAGATTACAAAGTATCAATCCTGAAGATTGAAATTGAATTTAGAATTTATAAATATATATTTATGAATATACATAAATATATAATCATATATTTGTTATTATAGCCTAAATTAGCCATGGTGGTCCCAGTGTTTATCAGCACAGTGGATGCCATACCATGAAACCTTGAATGACACTTAGAAAATCTGTACATTGACAAAATTTCCATCTGTCATTTTCAAAAGGCCACACTGCTTGTATCCACACATATTCTACATCAGTATGCTACTACATCCTAGGATCTAAGACAGGGGTCTTCAAACTTGACAGCTTTAAGACTTGTGGACTTCAACTCCCAGAATTCCTCCTCCAGTCATGTTAGCTCAGGAATTCTAGGAGTTGAAGTCCACAAGTCTTAAACTTTCCAAGTTTGAAGATCTTTGATCTAAGGTCTCAATACAATATGAAGACCAACACCATCTAAAAAACTGGCAGCTCTGGTTTCATGTAATTGTGTATATAATAAGTGATCTCTTTGGGATTCATCATTACATGCTAAGAAAATGCATCAAACTTTAGTAATAGAAGATTCCATTGTAATCATCAAATAATGTCATGATTATAGAATGAGCCTTGGTGGTGTAGTGGTTAGAATGCAGTACTGCAGGCTACGTCTTCTGACTGCTGGCTGTTGGTAGTTCAAGTCTCACTGGCTCAAGGTTGACTCAGCCTTCCATCCTTTGGTAAAGTCGGCAATATGAGGACCCAGATTGTTGGGGGCAATATGCTGACTTTGTAAACTACTTAGAGAAGCCTGTAAAGCACTGTGAAGCGGTATATAAGTTAAATGCTATTGCTATGATTGATTCCTTAAAATATGCATCATGGTCATAGTAGTTTTAAATATCTAAGAAACTACAGTAGTTTCTACACTACAGTAGAAAGTACACTTTCCACAAATGATAAAGAATGAAATGAGTTATTCAACTCATTATTCTATAGCAATTTAAAACAGTTTTCATTAATGTTAATAAGAACCAAATATCAGTTTTATTTATGACTGCTGTCTATATTCTCTAAGAATATTTCCATTTATCATAATCATACATTTCTGAATAATTCTTATGATTTAATGAAAAGCATACATCTAGGAAAGGCAAATGAACTTTTCTAAATATTGAAACCTTGACAATATAATTATTCACTCAGAAGTAAACCTTACAGTGTCCAATATGTCTTATTCTCAGACATGGGCTTATAGTTGATTTACAACACTACAGCTTGATTAAAATAGGAGTATAATCCTGCCCTGATAATGATATAGTGTAGTCAAAAATGACATTAAATAAGGATGGGCTCCCTGAAGTTGAAATGCATTATGAGTTCATGGACCTACACTGTTTTCCTAACAGTATTTTGTTCATGAAATTTATGTATAGCTTCAATCTAGATGGACTCAAGGCCATGTACAGATATAAATTATAATAAAGCAATACAGGTAATCCTCAACTTACAAGAGTTCATTTAGTGACCATTTGAAATTACAATGGCACTGAAAAAAATGACATGACCATTTTTCACACATTGCAGTATTCCCATGATCACATCATCAAAATCTGGATGCTTGGCAACTGGCATGAATTTATGACAATTGGAGTGTCTCCGGATCATGTGGTTACCCTTTGAGACCTTCTAACCAGCAAAGTTAATGGGAAACTCAGATTCACCGTCTTACTAATTTAACAACCGCAGTGATTCACTTAACAAGTGTGGCAAGAAAAGTCATAAAGTGGGGCAAAATTCACTTAACCAATGTCTCGGCAATGAAAATTGTAGTCATAAATCGAGGACTAACAAAAATTTTGGGCTCAATTGTGGTCTTAAGTCGAGGACAACCTGCAGTAGCATGCAACTGTAACTGTAATCAACAAAAATAAAACATTTTTTTCAATGGAATTGTGCTAGACTGGGATTTTATAATCTCACTTTTCAAAGTTTCTAACACTTCTTGTTTTCTCCTTGAGGATTCCCATCCTCCACTCCATCTGTAATGCACCTGATTGATTAGGACTATCCTAAGTCTACATCCAGTACTCCACAGTTCTCAAATGAGATGCTTTTACATCACAGGTTATCATACATACGTCTGATTCACACATTTCACTGTCAGATTATGATTTGGGTCACTCTGGTTTATGTTGAAAAAAATAACCAACCAACTATGGCTGAGCCAAGAGGAAATTATTATTATACTATCGCTTAATCCAATATCAGAATTATGTCGTTGCCTTTCCCAATACATCCCCTTACGGTCAGACAGAATTTATTGTAAATTTACAATATTTCTGGAAGCTATCATAAATTGACCTTTAAAGGTTACAGATACTTTGCTGTGTTCACACCTACAAGCATCATGAGGGTGGAAAAACATATTAAGTGACTTTGACAGAAATAACAGAGAAGAGAAAAAAGGTCACCTTTTAAAAAAAAAAAAATTCTCTGAGCCAGCTGTTTACCATGAAGCTCAGAATGAACTAAATATAACATCATCTCAATCCCTTTCTCACATTTCAGTCTATCTCCCTAAATTGGTCATTCTTCATCTCCATTCTGTATTTATTATGAATAGTAAAACAGATTTTTTACTAGAATAATAATCATAGTAATTCTAATTTAATAATCTTAATAATAAAGGAAACTGGGGAAATATGTTTCTAAAGCATTATTTTTCTGTAGCAAAACAACATAATTGATGACTTTGGTACTGTATTCTCATGAATTTATTTCAAGGGAATCTGTGGTGCATTTTTGGAATAGTAAGCACTTTTAATTTGCATTTGGTTTAAGTGTGAAAATGAAGCATATACTTAAATATTTCCAAATGAATCCAACAATCTTGATTGAATTGCACATGTATTTAATATACAGTACATTATCACAGTCCAGTGTTGAGATTTGGGGGTTGAAAGTTCTAACAAATAAGGGAGCTGATCTATATAGACATATTTCACATGGACAATTGGAATGAAACACATTAGTATCGCTTCCTATTCTGAACCAGAAATGGATGGATGATCTTTACTTAAGGAACAGCGGCTGTCAATGGGCGAGTGGAAATGTCCAAACTGAAAATCAAAAGAGATGTTATTTATTTGCTTCACCTGAAATCTTAATATATATATTTCTATGCTCATGGCTTAGCCTTAGAAGAAAGATGCTATTGGCAATCAAGGGAAAAAACAGTAATTGTTGAACATTGGTTTTATCTTTATATTTGTCAGGGTGGTATCTTCTCAATCTGTCAGGAGTACAAGACCAGGTCCACATCCGAAGCTCCAGTTAAATTAATTTATTGCTAAACAGCCTATACAATCTTCTCAACTTAATGTAACCACCTGCTAAAAGTTAATAAATGTTCAAGAAATTTAAGGGGGATTGGACTTAGTCTGCTTGCAGTTCTGTAGGGATTTTAAATTGATTCCTCTTTTAATTCTGCCCCAGGTTCTAGCATTTGTCCTAAAATCTAAAGGTAGAAAGTATCTAGTATTCGCAATCACTCCATAATTGCTTGAATTCTGCAGTGTTCACATTATGCCAGACAGGGTTTACTCTCCCTGTTTTTTGTACAGCAAATTGAAATTAATCAAAATTGAGATTTTTGGAATTTATTTTATTTTTAGGGTTATTTTAATTCTAACTTCATTTTAAAAAATACACATAACATAACACAAAATCATGCAGTGATTCTTCCAGCACTGGAAGAAATGTCTGAACCCTGGTTTATTGCAAAGATAGACAATGGGTGGTGCTGCAAACATTCCTGAATTCCAAATAGTTGAAATCTTAAGAAGCATAGCTAATGGCAATGAATGTCTATTCATCAACAGTTGGACACAACAAGCAGACCATTCTTTTATTTTATTTTTATTATTATTAAAATTTATATACCGCCCTTCTCCTGAAGGACTCAGGGTGGTGCACAGCCTACTAAAACCACATATATATAAAAGTTAAAATAGAATTAATTAAGGGTTGTAACCGAATCTAAAATCCCAACCTTAAAATTCAATACTTAAACCCCATTAAAATTAATTTAGGATCGGCCTGCTCAAAGAGCCAGGTCTTCAAATCACGCCTGAACACCCTCAGGTCGGTGGTCATTCTCAACTCAGGGGGGAGACCATTCCAGAGAGCGGGTGCCCCCACAGAGAAGGCCCTGTTCCTCGGGGTCGCCAGGCGGAACATAGAGGCCGTCGGGACCCGAAGGAGGCCCTCCCTGTGGGAGCGCACAGGTCGGTGGGAGACTACTGGCAGAACGTGGTCTTGCAGGTAGCCTGGTCCGATGCCATGGAGCGCTTTAAAGGTCAAAACCAGAACCTTAAAGCGCACCCGGAAGGCTACCGGCAACCAATGCATATAGATGACACTTTACTCCAAAACTACAGATGATCTCCCCCAGCGGCTTCATATAAATGTTGAACAAGAGAGGGGAGAGGACCGACCTCTGAGGCACCCCACAAATGAGGGGCCTAGGGATGGACCTCTCCCCCCCCGTCAACACAAATTGCAAGCGGTCAGCGAGGAAGGAGGAGAACCACCGCAAGACGGTACCTCCAATTCCCAACCTCTCCAGCCGCTGCAACAAGATACTATGGTCGATAGTATCAAAAGCCACCGAGAGATCTAATAGGACCAGGACAGAGGAATAACCTCTGTCACGGGCCCTCCAGAGATCATCAACCAACGCAACCAATGTTGTTTCAGTACTGTGCCCGGGCCTGAAGCCCGATTGGAAGGGATCTAAATACGTCGTTTCCTCCAGGTACTGAGGAAGCTGAAATGCCACCACACTCTCCACAACCTTCGCCACAAAGGGGAGGTTGGAGACTGGATGAAAGTTATTCAAAAGTGCTGGGTCCAGGGCAGGCTTCTTGAGGAGAGGGATTCTATCCATCCCAAATCAAAATCAAAACTAGTTCACATGGCTTTGATCACTCTATAGCAACCTGTGGATGCACTGGTTTATAGTTCCCAAAATACTTAGCCAACATGCCTATCCAAATCCAAAGAATTACAGTTCAACACAGCTGCAAGATGGCAGGTTGGAGAAGACTAACTTTGTGATCTATGGTTCCAGAATATAGTCTGTGATTCTGTTAAATTATGATCTAATTTACCACATTTTGATGAAAAGGCCACAGTTTGCTGGATTAAAACATTGTGTTCACCATATCAATGAAACCATTAGCTGACCATGAGAAATCTGGCAGTAGAGTTATCACACTGACTTTTTTCTTACACCTCTCTGAAATCTGACTTTTTATTAAATATTAAGAATGTTCTAGTCTGCAAATTGAAATAAGATAATTCAACAACTGACTTTTCAACATTCTTTAGCAATGCATACTTTCTGATGAAACAGGAGATCATCTATATTGAAATGTTACGATTTAATCAATTTCTGACCCAATAACATTTTCAGATTATTGTTATAAACTGCAATCTCCTATTTCCTTCTTAATTCAGCTGCATACAAAACAATGAGACAGAGATAAATGTCATGCCAATGTGAATGTAAAATACAACTTTGCTTTAAAAACAACCATTAAAGAGTTGCTTATCCAGGGAAGTCTCAAAATATTCTTGTGTCAGATTTGGTTACACACAGTTGTTACTGTTAATCTATAGTATTGTTATTACTGATTCCCCACTGCATTAGAGTAATTCAGGGCACCTCCAAAAATAATCTTTTTTTTTTCCACAACAATAGGGTAGAAATCATTCCATAAATAGAATTCTGTTCCTGTTACTTTCTACTCTGTCTACTTGGCCCAGGTTAATGCCTGTACTATCGGTATTAGCTAATTTCAGTATTATTGTGTTCTGACCAAGGCTTCCTGAGACCGTAATTAAGCACACACTTGGTCCAAAAAACCCTTTTATTTCAACTCTGGGAATTATGTTCATTCCCAGCCCGTAATGAGTCCCAAACAGTCTCTTGAGATAAGCACCCACCTTTATCTCCTTTGAACTGTTGCCAACAATTAAAGTGCCAAATTAACTGTCAAAAGCCAAACGAAGTACAAAGTCCACACAGAGCTTCAAGGTTTAATCCAAACAGAGTGAACAAAGTTGCTTCCTGCAGAGGTTCCTGTCCCTTTGCACTTCCTTTATATCTTATAGGAAGGGTAATCATCTCCAAGCCTTACTCCCGAGTCGCCCCTTTTGTCTTAACTGCTCTTCCCTTCTGGCAGCTGTGCGCATACACACACTGAAAACAGGATCCCCTTGTTCCTCTGCCTCACTGCCATCAGATTCTAGAGGCTCATAACTCCCAGATGGTTCTGGCCCCATCTCTGTATCAGACGCAGGACTATCATCCGAGTCCTCCCCAGACTCCCGGACTGGCCCTTTTTTTCCCTCACTGTCCAATTCTGCTGCCGTCTCTGCAGGCTGCAGGTGGACTACAGCATATTGCTACCAGTTCAATGTGGCTTTTATGGAACTGTTAAAACCCTTAAAGACTGAATTATGTTCCACTTTCTGATGAGCTAATCTTTTTAAAGTAATATATCTCCATTCTCCTGGTAACACTGTTGCAAGTCAAATTAATATCTCTCTGTGACCTTGCTTTCTATTTAGCATCTATTATTAGATTATTGCCAATAATTCCTGCTAGGTTTCTCTTTCTATTCAGTGTTGTCATTCATTCATTCATTCACTCACTCACTCACTTGGAGCCCGACATTCACACTCATTCCATTCATTCATTCATTCATTCATTCATTCATGAGATTTATAGACTACCCAAATCTTACAAATCTGAGCAGTTTACAAAATAGGAAAGTAAAAACATAATAAAAACAAACAATTACATCAAAAGAGAATGTCCAAAAATATCAATCTTTTAAAAGAGCAATATATATCACATTCATCATCCATTCTGACCAATTTTGTACACGATTAAATGTTATGATCTTTCATCTCTTTGTACTACTACTTATAGCTGTTTCGTCTATTCCTGTTTAAATTAGAAGATTAGAAGGGATGATTAGAAGTTTTATTTCCTATTGTCGGTTTTAGTTCACAGCCCATATTTTTAGATGTCCACATGTATTTGGGATGAAGGCTAAGCTTGCTTCTCCTCGGGTTGCTCTGGAAATCTCATTTCTTCTAGTCTCATTCCAGTCTTTCCTATATAGAGAGCTTTTATGTTCAGGTGGGCTTTCTTGAAAGTATGCAAACTAGATTATATTTTATCCAGAGAAAATGGATTTTTATATGTTATTAATATTCTCTTTTCATTTTCCTTTCTATTAACCTGTACCTTTTAGAATATATCTGGGTTTTAAAATTTCCTATTTTTTTTTGTAAAGTTCTTGCTACCTAGCTGAAAAGCATAACCTTTCAATCAGGAATTATTTTTCAAGGCTAACTATTATTACCTTCATGATGGAGGAACAATCTGCAATTCTATCAATTTAAAATAAATATTTTCAGCAATTTAGACTTTCTCACTCAGCAGGGGACAGCACCTAGTTCACCTTGTATGAATTCATAGCTAAGCAGGGTCAGATAGAGTCTGGAGATTTCTAAAACATCCAGGAACAATTTCTGCCCTATTTCCAAAGGAAGTGCACTAATGTCACAAAGAGTTCACTATCATTCAAAGGAGATTTTACCTTAGTTAGGTTTCTTATAAGTTCTAGCACCCTTGCACTGCTACCTTTGTTAATATGCCACTGTGAGCTTTTTGCAATTTCAGTTCTTTGCTTTGTTGGTTAACATGCCACAATAAATACATTTTGGCTTATGTATTTTATTTGGATTTAATTTTGCATTCTCTAGTGCCCTATTATTGCAACAAATACTGAAAGCAAGGCCAGAAATTAAAGCTCTTTCCCACATGCTGAATAACAATGAAGAACACTTATATTTATAAAAAAATAATTTGTTAGTGGACGTAGGGATTAAAGAACTCTGCCCTCAATTTGATATAAATTGCCCAAATGGTGAATTTGGAGTTTAATGCAGCAGCTACAACAATTGGATTAATGGGTTGCCATTACTCTGGGCAAGCGTCCTACTCATGGCTGATGGAAGAACAAACCATGTCCAATTTAAAGTGTTCTTAAATTGCCAATGAAAATCTGGATATATTAGCATAATTATCACATCCATATGAATTGGCTGGCTGGAATTTTATTTCCAACAGTAACAAAATGTTGTTTTTGAAATCCATATTTCAACCCTTCAAATCTGATTTGTGTCAAAAGGGCTGAGTCATTTTTTATTCTAAGCTATGGCTTTCCACAATAAGTCAAACTTGATTGGATGAAAGAATAACAGAATTGAAGGTCTTCTAGTCCAACCCCCTGTTGAAACAGGAAACCAGTGGTGGTATTCAGCTGGTTCACACCGGATCGGGAGAACTGGTAGCAAGGATTTGGCGTGGGTCGCCGAACCGGTAGTAAGTTCTGGCTGGCCACGTCCCTGACCCGGTCGCCTGGTCACTGCTGCTTGCTTGCCCCACCCGCCCGATGCTCATTCACCCTGCCCGCCTTAAGGTGTTCCTTTTTTTCTTTTTCCCAACTATCAGCTGTTCATACGATCAGCTGTGCTGGGATTCCTCTTGCTGAGACCAAGGATGGCAAAAAATGGAGGAAGGGGATCAGCCCCCCTCTCCGTTTTTTGCCTTTCTGAGCCCCAGATGAGCCTTCTGGGAGCAAAAACACCTCCCAGAAGATCCTCTGAGGCCCAGAAGGCCCAAAAAATGGGTGAGGAGGTGGCTGCAAAAAAGCAAAAAAAAAAAAGCTATGCCCACCCAGTCACATGGCAACACCCATCTAACCAAAACACCAAGCTACGCCCACAGAACCAGTAGTAAAAATTTTTGAATCCCACCACTTCAGGAAACCCTCCACCATTTCAGACAAATGGTTGTCCAGACAAATGGTGATCACAGAACATGCTAAACCAAAGTTAAACAAACCACTTTTGTGAAGTTATCTACCTCTAAATCAGCTCTCCAAGATCTCTCCTTCCCTCTCCTCCTTATTTGATATTCTGATTAACTACAATCTTCTACAAAGTCCAGAGGATAATCTATGGTAGAGAGGTAAAGAGAGGTTATACTAACCTCTTGTAAAAAGTCCCTTTGCTACCCATGAACACATTTTTGGGAAATGAAAATAGCAGAGGATAACAGGAACATATATGGCTGAATATTAGATAATAGATCCTCCATGACACATTAGCCAGGGAAAATCTCCTCAGCTACTTGCCTCAGTTATATATGTGCTGATTGGAATATTTACCAACACAAAGCAATCAACTTCTTCCCCATTCTACTTTGCAAATTGAGGACTTAATAAGGATATTGAAAAAATATAAGTAATCACTAATCCCTCTTTCCCTCCCACCACACATCTCACAATGGCAAACTATATTTTGAAGCTGATAACTTTTATGTAATATATTCTGTGCATTTGTCCTACCATGCAATTTGTTTAGAATCTGTCAAGATTAAAATAACAATCTTACATGACATTTAAAACCAAGAAGACAGGCAGATGAGATGTTGGTGCTGGGAGGAGAACTTTCTATTTATTTGGCACTGGAGTATGTTTTGGGAAAAGCTGGATCTGTGCAGGGGAAACAGCTCCACTGGAACCAAAAGAGGACCAAACTAAATTAAATTTAAACAGGCACATTGGCTTTAAAAGAAGGAAGGGGAGAGGCTGACAAGAGTCAAGACCATCTGGTTTGAAACAATCACTGTTTGGGAAAATAGTTGAAAAGAATAGTCTATTCTAATGAGGAAATGATAAAAATAAGAGGGGATAAGGAAGGATAAGAAGGTGCTGTCTATTTAACAAGATTGAATGAAGCAGAGAAATATATTACAAATCAAAGAAAGTTGTGGGCTGAAAAAGGTGAAGTTGAGTACCTGTGTGAAACTGAAAATGATGGAACTAGGGAAAGTCTGTAGGACGTGGTTATTTCTAAGACTGTAATGGAAGAGATCAGGAAATGTAGATGGAAATTAAACAGGCATCTTAAAAAGGATGTTTTATGAGAGATTTTACTGACCACACATTAACTGTGAACATGTTTTCAAACAATAGCAGAGAAGTGACATTCTTACATACTAGAAATGACTGTGCACTGGAGCAGATGGTCACAGAACTTCCAAGTATCTTTTGTTGTGTGTTTTGCAATTTCTTTGATTATTATGAGCTGGTCATAACAGTTGCAGGGACTTATCTATGTACTGGATCCAATACTATGGGCTGTATGTGTGAGGCTACATGCAATTTCACCTATGAGTGCTGAAACCAGTGATTGGTTGGTATATATACCTGTTGAACTAGAAATATGTGGGCAAGCAAAGACTGATGAGATATTTCAGTCCTGGTCTATTTGGTTAGATTGTGTGCTGTCCAGACAGTTAGAGTTAATGAGATTTGGAATAGTTAGTTACGAATTGAGAGCTGTCCCTTTAAGGGAATGCATCATGGTAAATGTAGTTAAGGTATCCTGGGAAATGTAGTCCATGTCTTGTGGTCACATCTGTAATCCTGATTGGTCACTAAATTGACCCTTGTTGAGTTGGGAGAGGCTCCCTCACTCTTGCCTGAATCCATTACCATGCAGCTGCTTCAATCATCATGGGGATGAGAGTTTATTATCCTTCTACACCGTAATGCAGATATGCAAAGGATTGGACATTAAGAAGAACCTCATCATAAATGTGAGTTGATAAGGATGCCTGATGAACCAATAAAAAAGACTTTGTATGGATGCTTTGTGGAGTTGCTCTGTCTGCTTTATACCCATCCAGAAAGTAATAAGCAGAACAGATTGGTTGTGCTGTCTAAAAGCATTGTCATGAATTTTATGTACCTATTGTATATTATCAGGATCTATTGTTTATTGTCAGGATTACATTGTCATTTGATGTCACAGCAAACTGTTAAATGACAATTTCATCCTGACAATAGGCAAGGATGAAATCATGGTCTCATCTGATGTCATAGCACTCTTTACAACCCCTAGAACCAGAATTAGCAAAAGAATACATGATGGTATTACTGTACAGCGTACCCAACCTAACCAAATACATCAAGATAACAAAAAGGAAACAATAGGAAAACAGCCTTCAAATCCAAGAACATTTTTTTACTCTAAAACTTTTCTTTGCAATGCCAGGGAACAGGTCTGCATGGCTGACTAGCATTGCAAAGAAAGGTTTTAGAGTTTAAAAAGTACCATTGAGATTAAGACCTGTCCTCATTAAGAAAAGAAAAAGGAGCACAAACTCTAACAAAAAAGAGAGAGAAGCAAAAAGAAATTTTGAAGAACATATTGTCAAAACTGCAGCAACAGGTAACAAAAGTCTCTACAAATACAACAGAATCAGGATGTCAAATAGGAAAGTCATTGGTCCTTTGGATGAAGAAAGAGTTAAAGGAGAAAGAGAGGAGAAAAGGAAATTGTGAAAATGCTGAACAAGTTATCTTCACAAGAAATTCAGGCAGATTCCTAAGCCTAAGTATCTTATTTCAGGAAGGGAATCCAATGAACTGAGTCATAGAGTGGTGACAAGAGACGTGTTAGACCTTATTGACAAATTGAACATCAACAAATCACCAGGGCCTCAATATCTATCCAAGTATTATTAAGGAACTTAAAGCTGAAATCATGGGATCCTAACTAAAGTATGCAGCCTGTCTTTACCCTCAGCCTCTGTGGTTGAGAATTGGAATGTGGCCAATGTAACTTCAATTTTAAACTAGACTCATGGGGAGAGCCAAAAAATTATGTCTGTCAGGTTAACAATCAACTTTGGGGAATATAATAAAAACTGTTATTAAGAGAAATTAGCAAATATTTGAAGACAGTTTGCTTCACTAATCTAGTAGAATTTTTGAAGATGTTAAAAAGCCGTTGGAAAAGAGAGTGCCCATATATATAATCTGCTTAAAATTTCAAACAGCCTTGATAAAGTCCATCATCATAGCCATGGAATAAAAGAGTAGCTATTCCTGTGGATAAGCAACTGATCAAAGAATAGAAAACAAAGAGTAAGAGTAAATGAATATTTCTCATAATGGAGCGATACAGCTACAGTTCTGTTTTGGGACCAGTGTTTTTAATGAATTTATGAAAGATTTGGAATAAGTCATGACTAATGGAAAGCCAAGATTGCTGATGACAGTAAATTGTTTAGAATAAAACAAGAATAAAAACAATAAAGAATTTCAACGAGCTCCAAATGGGGATAGACTGGGGACGAGTGGAAGCTGTTTTCTAGCTAGCTAGCTAACTATATCTACCACTAGCTCGATACCCTTGCTTTGCTACAAAACTATGTATTTGGGCTTAATTTTGGGGGAGGAAAGTAGTGGGGAGATTCTGGCATTGCCTACCAGCATCTATCGGTATTCATCTAGCTAGCATCCTGTCAGTGTGTGAGAGAGTTTAGGGCTGTTTGGAAACTGAAACAGTATTTGCTGTGTGAGCAAGGAGGAGATAGGAAGGAACCTGGGCGTGGCTTAGCTGAACTGCAGTTGAAGGTAATGTCAAGATTTGGCAATTGATCTAACAACAATACACAGAACAAAAAATACCAGAAGTCCAGACTCTTTTAGAACTAGCAGGAGCATATTTTACATGAATATTAAATATCCAATAGCTAAAGGAAAAGGTAAGACTGTTTCAAAAAGTCATTTATTTTTGCTTAATTATTTATCTCACGGCTCTTGATGTCATGCACCACAACAAATTGTCAACAGTTTCATCTGCACACTGAAGAATTTATATGCTGACCAAAAAGTTATAATTAGAATAGGATGTAGAACAACTCATCAGTTATAAAGTAGAAAAGAAATACAAAAAGATTGTATAGATAGTCCTCGACATATGACCACAATTGAGCCCAAAATTTAAGTTGCTATGAGACATTTGTTAAGTGAGTTTTACCCCATTTTACGACCTTTTCTTGCCACAGATGTTAAGTGAATCACTGCAATTATTAAATTAATAACACAATTGTTAAGTGAATCCGGCTTCCCCATTGACTTTGCTTCACATGACTCTGAGACACTGAAACTGTCATAAACATGAATCAAATACCAAGCATCCAAATTTTGATCACTTGACCATCGTGATGCTGCAAACTGTCATAAGTGTGAAAAGAGTCGTAAGTCACTTTTTACAGTGCCATTGTAGCTACTAAATGGACTGTTGTAACTCAAGGACTATCTGTATTCTGTCATCCTATCTATTTATTTTATATGGAAAATATATCATGAGAAAATGCTGCACAAGAAGAAATGGAAACTGGAATTAATTACTTGGAAAAACACCAGTGATGCTGACATCACTGTTTTTGATGGCTAAAAGCAAACAAGATGTAATAATTCTCTTGTTGAAAATAAAATAAGAGTGTATCAAATTGATCTGCTCAATATTTAAAAAACAAACAAAGATTAGGTCAACAGGCCATGCCAATGCAATGCAAATAGGCAGAGAAGAAAGTTTATCAAGGAGCAGAAGTAATCTGGAATTAAGGAGAAACTTCCTAACACTGAGGACAATTAACCTCTTCCTGTGCTAAAAAAAAACTACAGGGATGGGAGCAACAATAATGAAAGAAAGAAACATCTGTTACTTAGGGAAAAATCTATGATATATGTAGACAATATCACACCACCAACCAAGACAGTGTTAAGGCCATGGATTTCTCAATGGTAACATACGGCTCTCAAGGTTGAATCATTAGGAATTAGAATTTTTCCTTGAATAAGGAAAATAATTTTTTGCACTATGATTCTAGAGAAAAATGGGTTGCACCCTAGATAGAACCACTGATAATGATGCTAAACATCATGTGCCTAGATACATGATATGATGTCCACTGAGAAAAAGAAAACAATATTTATTAAAGGCAATTGAAAAAAGAAGACATAATAGCTATCCCTGATGGCACATGAGCTTACAGAAACTCAAAGAAGCAGCTACTGAAAGTCAATCCTTGTGCACCACAGGTCTCCAAACTTGGCAACTTTAAGACTTGTGAACTTCAACTCCCAGAATTCCTCAGCCAGCAATTCCTCAATTCTGGGAGTTTAAGTCCACAAGTTTTAAAGTTGCCAAGTTTGTGGACCCCTGCCTTGCACTGATTTCCATCAGATCATTAAAAATCAGAAGTGGCTGAATGGATGAACAACGACATGTAATTTAAAATCTGCATGCAGGTGCCAGACTCCAATGGGAACTCCCCACAAATCTGGCAATATTCAGTGACAAAATTAGCTGGTGTGACCCTCACTGAAAAACAAGATAATACATCAACACAAATGGATTGCAAATAGATATACTAAACTACTTCAAGCCAAACTGTAGCCATGTCCACCTCAAAATAGTTCTGGCTCCTTTTACTGAAATGTCACATCTGCTCAGTGACGTTACCATGCCATCAACTTTTTGCAGCCTGCAGGCTGAAAATTATTATTTAGAAACTATACTCCCTCAGCTGGAAAAGTTTGGCCATCCTTGCCTTAATCTCTCTCCTGCCCTCCTGCCCTCTCTTGCTCATGCTTTTCTGGGCAGCGGAAGAGACTTTCTGATCTAGTTAAATTGTTCTTAAGCAACAGAACATTAATGCATGACTACTACATAGTAAGGGTGGACAACTCTGGGAAAGCAAAGATGAAAAACAGGCAGAGTTGTGTCCTTCAAGGTTTTTGATCCCTTTCACATTTGGGATGGTTATGTTTTTAAACCAAGTTAAAGACTATTTTAAGATTATCACAGACCAAAATCTGAAACTGTTTTCTGGAATACCGGAATAAGCCAACTTAATTCTTCTCTTCAAGGTGACTTTATAAGATTGTCCTCTTCAAACAGAGAATCCTTGGCAAAAGAAAAAGTGCTGGATTGCATCTCTTTAATATTCCCTGTGAAGAGGAGGATGTACCAGAGACAGTCTAAATAGCATACAATTTAATGGAGGTCATGTTTCATTCTGATGTGAATTCTAAGTAGGGCAATATATGTAGATGGTAATTACAGTAATGGTTTTCTGTTGGAAAATATAAAACTGTGACCATAGCCTCATAATTATGTCTGTTCTTAAAACAGCACATGACATTAAACCATGACAAATCTGTGCACTTCTCTGAATTCATGGTTTTGTTTTCTGTCCTGGCATTTCAAAATGGAAATAAGTCTATTTTTTTCCTCTCATTTTCAAAATAATTATGCACTGCATTGTTGATGAAGTAATGCAAAAGGCATATCATTTGTTTTAGAACCTAGTGTCATTCTTCCTTAATGCTTAGACATTAGAACCAATGCATTAAAATAATAAATCATGAGGTTTAAAATAAAATGCCTGTGAGAGACAGAAAGACAGAGAGAGAGAAAAAAACCTGACAAACAGCAGTCCTAATGATCAATAAGGATCATTCTTGTATGCTACATTCTTGTCAGCAGGATCGAATCTGTCAAGCATGAAAGATAAGGAATTCTCAACTGATTTTTATTGTGCAACTGTGGTTGACTATTGGTGGATGGATAGATCACCTATTTTTAAGCTACAGGATCTTGAGTTCAATTCTTGGTTTCTTATAAGACTCAAAGGCTGAGACTCTAAAGATGATAATCCTGAGGCTTTAAGGATGAGCCACAGTGGTACAGTGGTTAGAGTGCAGTACTGCAGGCTACTTCTGTTGACTGCCAGCTCCCTGTAATTTGGCCATTCAAATCTCACCAGGCTCAAGGTTGACTCAGCCTTCCATCCTTCTAAAGTGGGTAAAATGATGCCCCTAAATTGTTGGGGGCAATATGCTGACTTTGTAAACTGCTTAGAGAGGGCTGTAAACCACTGTAAAAAGCAGTAAAAAGACTCCTACTGCTATTATATCCATTAGGATACTAGTTTGATCAAACTTCTTCAAAGATACCCAGCATAGTCCAGACAATAATTCTTATAATTTCTATCCATTAGTCACACTAGTTGTGGAAGGTGTGAGTTGTAATTCAATATAACTGAAATGCCCCACTTATGTTGAACTTAATGGGCAATAACATGACATAGTAAGCAGGTTGTCCACTTACTTTGTTTTGGAAAAAATGCAATCTTGAAAAAAAGACTTAAACTGTTTAGCATCCCCATGGTCATGGGATCAAAATTTGGGGCCGTGGCAACCAGCATGTATTTATGACAGTTGCCATCATCCCAAGATCATGTGATCACCATTTGCAATCTACCCAGCTGGCTTCTGACCAACAAAGTCAATGGAGGAAATTGGATGAGCTGTACAACTGCATCAGTCACTTAACTGCAGTGATTCATTTAACAACTATGGCAAAAAAAAAACCTTTGTAAAATTGGGTGAAACTCACTTAACAATGACCTAGCTTAGCAATGGAAATTCTGGTTTTAATTGTGGTCACAGGTCAAGGACTACCTATATAGCTCTACTTTTCTATGGCTTCTGTTATGTTTTTTTTTAAACAAATTCAATTCTATACTCTAAGCATAAGGTGCAAAGCTATTAAACCTATTAAATCATGTTCATCTCAAAAACAAGTTAATCTAAGCATTAGTATACAGACAATGGCTGCTGTGAATTTTATGAGCTAATATTCATGTATTTTTATTTTGTAACAGGCCCCAATTCAACAATTCAAAAATTGATTCTCCATTCATATTTGAATTTTGTTCTACCAAAGAATACCATGTGAGCCTAAACATCTAGTTTTCAAAGGATTCCAAGTCCAACACATTACAACTATTCTTTGAAGACAATTGACCATTTAGAAGGAAAAGATAATGGTCAATTGATTTGGTAATCTTGGAAGCACTACTGTATGTCTGATTTTTCATCTTATGACAAGAGAATTCTGTCTGGATAAACCAACAGAATCACTCAGCATTGTTTCATATTTCTCATATTGAATTACAAACTATCATGCCTTCTCACAGAACACTGTTTCATCTCCTGTGTATTTCATCTCCATTCTACGATATCTATTTTTATTTCCCTAAAGGCTCAGAAACTGGTTGAGAAAGATTTCTGAGTTACATGGGGAAAAGTATCCTTTATATCTCTTGCTTCCAGTTGTTGTTCTCATCTACTGCTCTTGCTTCTCTGCTTGAATATCTTTCCTAAGGAGCCTTACTTCCAATATGTTCCCATCCTAGACTCTTCTTCCCTTCCTTTTTTAGTAGCTAAAGCACGGCCATTAAATTCTTCAATGCTTTGACCTGTCCTTCAAGGGCTGTTATGAGTCTGCATGTTGCATGAGGTGCAATTATATATTAGGAAGGAAAATAGAATCTCCTGTCTGTTCATTTTCATTCTGGTTCCTAAGGCACCATCCAAAGAAAGCCCATTAGTTATTCTTGCCTTGTCTTTCTCCAGCAAACTCCTGTTAGTTCTTTCTCAAGAACAACTGTAAACACTTTCATTTCAATGGGCTTCATCCTGGAACCAGGTTGCCTTATATTTCTCTTACATTCTGTTTACTCAGCAGGAAGCAATCACCTAATCATCTACAATGGATAATCAACAGCCATTCAGAAGATAACCTTTCCACTCCTCATTGCTCATCATAAATCTACAGCTTCTTTGATCATTCTCTCCTTTCTTCTTTCTATTGAATTCTCTGGTAAACTCCTGCTAGCTCTCCCTCTTCTCTCCCTTAAACCAATACTCCTTTTTATACCTGTAACTTGCATTCAGTTTGGTTGTTGCACTTATTTATATCTATTCGTAATTATATGCAATTTCATACAGTAATTATAGAAGCAATATTGAGCGTAGCTTTGTGCTATTTATTTCAGCTCTTTATTGCAGAGCTGATGTGAAAACGTATAAGAAAATAGGAATGTTAATAATCTCGAGCATAAAATACTTGATGCTTTTTAAGTTTCAGACACAGCAAAAGGCATATGCAAACAGTGATACCGTTAAGGATAAAGTTGATTGAGATAAACAGTTAGCAAGGTACAGGTTTTTACCATGCAGTACTTGGTACAGAAAACAGTAAAATTAAACAATATATAGCATGCTCAAAGAAAACTGCAAAACTTGGGAAATCAAGAATATTTAAGCTTTTCTCCCTGCACTGTAATCCCAGTGAATCTGAAATATTCCAGTATGTTATTTGTCTCAGGAAGAATGATCAGCAACAGCCAAAAAAACAAACAAACAATGCAACCCTTGGTTGCATAAACAGAGGGATAGAATCAAGACCATGTGAAGTATTATAAAATCTCACTAACATGACAGCTGGAATACTTCATCCAGTTTTGGTCACATTTTAAAAAAATGTGGAGACTGAAGAGTACAGAGAAAAGCAATTAAGCCGATTAAGGGCCTGAAGACTAAAACATAAAAGAATGGTTGCAGGAATTGGTATGTCTAGTCTAGTGAAAAGAAGTACTAGGGGTGATATGATAACAGTGTTCTAATATTTGAGGGGCTGCCACAAAGAAGAGGGGGGGGGGTCAATCTGTTTTCCAAAGCACCAAAAGGCAAGACAAGAAACAGTGAATGATAACTAATCAAGGAGAGAAGCAACGTGGAACTAAGGAGAAATTTCCTAACTGTGAGAACAAGTAACCAGTAGAATGGTATGGCCTTCAGAAGCTGTGGTTACTCCATCACTGGAGGCTTTTAAGTAGATATTGGACTGCCAGTTGTATGGAATGGTATAGGGTCTCCTGCTTCAGCAGGAGATTGGTCTGGAAGACCTCCAAGGTCCCTTCTAACTCTAATTTTATTATTCAGTTTCCCACTCATGACAGAATAGGGCAGAGCAAATCATTCATTCATGTATACAGCAATATGCAGGGATGGGATAATTTTCCAAAGGGCAAATGTTAATGGGAAACTTAACCATATGGTTCTTAAGTTGCTTTGCCCAATTTGATTCAATTTGCCCCTTGCCTTACCATACCTTCTACTCCTATCTCTTCTCTGATCTTCAAACTAAAAGCCTATCTTTCACTTTTATTTTCAGGGCTCATTGACCTCCCATCCAATGTATCAGGCCCATTTGACTTGGAGCTAGGTTCACAATGTGGAAAACACTTTCAGTAACAATGTTCTGAAATACTGGAAGACTTCCTTAGGGAAACTGCTGTGACTAGATAATCTTTATAAATATGTTATGAACTCTGATCTTTTCTTGCCAAAGTCTCAATTGCATAATTATTCTTATTATGTGCCTTCAAGTTAATTTATTTATTTTATTTATTTATTTAGGTTTTATATACCGCCCTTCTCCCGAAGGACTCAGGGCGGTGAACAGCCAACTAAAATACATGTAGACAAATATAAATAGTTAAAAAAAGAATTAAACCCTAGGCTGTCCCTATAAAAATCTAAAAACCCCAATTAAAATAAATTAAAACTTTGTACACCCATCCCAACTAATCTAAAAACCCCATTTAAAATCCCATTTGAGTCAGCTCAGGCTGACTCAAGTTAATCTTGATTCCCTGCAGGTGACTGCCTGGAAAAGTCATTTTTCTTGCCAAGGTGTTCAGCGGTGCTTTGTCATTGACAATTTCCTAGAGCTGAGAGAGAATGATTGGCCAAAGTAGAGGAGAAATCATTCTCCTGATTTCTAGTCTGATATCTTAACCACTACACTAAACAGCTCTCTCTGTGTGTGCTGTGGTTTTAATACTAAAGGTTTCACCAGCTATTTTTTTTAAATAATTATGTTAAATATTATGGACCATAATATGTTTTAAGGTTCTATGTTTCTTATGATTTCTCTTTGCCCACTAAAAAAAAAACAAATAACTAAAAACGATGAGTTTATAGCAACTAAAATCATGCACATAGGTCTTAAATAACCACAGAATGATATGTTTCACAATGCTCAGCATGCATGCAAGTGAATCTAATACTCACTGGGTAGCCTTTGTTGAGTCACTATCTCTGAGCCTCAGTTCCCATCTGTAAAAGTAAGAATAATATTCTACCTCATGGGAGTAATAACATGAAT
This sequence comes from Bungarus multicinctus, assembly GCA_023653725.1. NCBI lineage: Eukaryota > Metazoa > Chordata > Lepidosauria > Squamata > Elapidae > Bungarus > Bungarus multicinctus. Next base: position 74,543,854 of record CM042846.1, on the reverse strand, counting down.
GCAATTACTACGTTAAAGCAATGTGCAAGACGTGCTACAGACCACAGGTTATAAAATAATGGTCTACTATTGAACAATGGCAAAATGTAAGTGATCATGAGCTTCTCAACCTATTACATTTTTTCAGTGAAATAGGTTCATAATTATTCTGAACTCATTTTATATAAAGTATGAGTTGATTTGAAAGATAACCCTTTATTTACCCTTTCATTTCCCCTCCCCATCTGTTTCAAAGCTGTTTGATGTCTCCTGTTTTTAGCATTAATTTTCATATATTTAGCTGATTAGTCACAGAGAGAACTGCTATGTAGAACCAAGGCAACTGTTGCCAATTACTGGATTTCGAAACTTTGCTAAATCTGACTTTAGCTCTAAATCATTTTCCATTTTTTCCCTGTTGGGATTTCAAGTCATGGCCTCCATCATACTAATCCATAGTTCAGTGGCTGTACCTGAAACACTTCCAGAAGAAATTAAATGAATTTTCACTAAGAATAATAATTTATTTTGATATTATTTCTGCTTTAAAGAAGAGTATGTGACTAATTGCCCTTGCTATATACTAAAGATCAGTGGTTGCCAACCGATGGTCCGTGGAAAATTTTTTGGTGGTCTGCAGAGAAAGGTCACCCCCCAAAGCAATTAATCCAGGTTGCATGGGAACACAAGGCTATGCAGCGCACATAGCCCATGGGAACACAAGTCTTGCATCGCTTGCATTGTGAACAACATGAGATAGTGAGGAGAGGGGGGAAAGGGTGGAGGGGAGAACTTGCCCCATGCGCCCCATGTGCCTGGTCTGGCTACTGAGCTACTTCTTTCTGCTTCTTTCTTCTTCTGTTTTTGGTTGCATGCAAGGAAAGCAGCAAAAGTCTTTCTTTCTCTCCCCCAAACTTCACCAGAAATGAGTCTTTGGGACCTTGCAAGGCATCCTGCTCCAAGAGGCCAGAAAAGATTCATTTCTGGCAGAGTTTGGGGGAGAGAAGGAAAGACATTTGCTTTGCTGCTTTCTTACATGAAGTGAAAAGTCTCTCTCTCTCTCTCTCTCTCTCTCTCTCTCCCTGAGAACGGAGCTGGAAATGGTATCCTGCAATCCCAAATAAAGATTTATTGATCGGTAGGAAAATGGGGGTGGGAAATTCTCTCTCTCTCTCTTTCCCTCTCTCTCTCTCCCACCAATGTCAGCAAGCCACCATCAGTCAAAATCATATTAGTGGTCCGCAGGATTTAAAATTATGATTTTGGTGGTCCCTGAGGTTGGCAACCCCTAATATAGATAACATATGAAGACAAAATACCAGGTTATACTAAACATATTTTGAGATGTGCTTTATCAATCTATTAAAAATGTGTATGCTAACTGAATTGATTGATATTCAATACTCATCAACATAAGAGCAACTATGGTTATTCTGATCCATAAACCCAATTAATTACAGACAGAAATGCAAAAACAAAAACAACCTAGAAAAGGAATAGGATGTAAGTGTTATAAATCTAGTAAATGAAGGCCAGTAGTAAATACTGTCTAATTTAAAAAAAAACAAAACAGAACTTCATTGAGAAAGGCAGTATTTTTCATCAAAATTAAGCAAGGATTGAGATTTCCCTGAAGGCATCCCAGAAAAGTTTAAATCCAAGATGGTTATTTTAACACCAGTGTGCACACAAATGGAATCCTAAATACAGAAATTTCTCTCTCTGGCTATTCCTTTATTAGTGCCCAAAAGAATGTTTACAACATCAGCCAGTTACTGCAGAAATGATAAAAAAATATGTGATTGTTATCATCATTTTGCCATAATAACATTGGAGTATTCTAGACCAGTGTTTACCAACCCCTAAGATGTTCAATACTTCAATATTCAGCATGCTGGATGGATAATTTCGGGAGCTGAATGAAAGTTAGGCCATGGCAACTGGCCTTTTTTATTGTTGTTGTTGAAACTCAATTTCCAGACAACTCTACCCGGCTGAGTCAGAATCTTCATCGACATAAAGAAACTGATGTTCACACATCCTATAATTGCTTCTCTAGACAATAGTGTAACTTGCGGACAAGGTAAATCACATCTGAGTACAATGGGTCATTGTACTGTTGTCAACCATGAAACTGTTACATCTGTGCATGCCAGATGCATTTCTTTATCTCAGGGATGTCAAACTCGATTGCGTCATGTGACATATCATGATGTATCATGACATTTTTTGCCTTTGCGGAAGCAGGATAGGTATGGCCTGTGTGTGATACATCTGGCCCACGGGCCGTCAATTTAATAGGCCTACTCTATCTCCTTCACAGAAAAAGTAGCATTCTTCTAGGCATGGGCAATCTCCAATTCAACTACTCAATTATCAAACCAGGAAGGGAGTAGTGTGATATCACTTTGTCAAGATTATAAGGCCTTACTACAGTCCCCTACTTTATCAGAGGATATATCTTCAGTTCAATGCATGACAACACACCTTCTTGAACATACCAGTGAATTTGTCACAGGCCTTTAAACCTGTATATTTATCCCTCTCAGTCTGTGATAATTCACTTGTTGTAAGATGCCTTCTGTGCTTTTATATCAGTACAGGAAATACAGTCTGGAAGATAATTTCTCCCACCTTCTTGGTAATATTTTCAAAGTTGAAAATAGCAGGTCAAGGGCTGGCATCACATTGAGAAAGGACAGGCACTATCGCCTAGCTCAGGGATCTTCAAACTTGACAGCTTTAAGACTTGTGGACTTCAACCCCCAGAATTCCTCCTCCAGTCATGTTAGCTCAGGAATTCTGGGAGTTGAAGTCCAGAAGTATTAAACTTGCCAAGTTTGAAGACCCTTGACCTAGCTAAATATCCAATGATAAGTCTCAAATCTACGTATCTACTTTGTATGCCAAGGGGACATTATTTTTTTAAAAAAAGGGAAACGAGCATACTTGTCTGACAGTGCTGTCTCTTTAAATTAGCTGCTATACTTCCGGCTGTATACACATATCAAACTTCTTCTGATTTTCAGAGAATCTGGCAGCACAGAGAAAGGTAGCCTAGAGGGGAAATTATGTTGGCTTCTTGCTAGTGAAAAACGGAAGGGGAAGGATGCACCCACTCAGACCAAGAGGAATTAAGGAATTATGGGACAAGCGGTCTCTTGCCCTTCCAATGTTGCTAATCCCAGCACTTCCCAAGTGGAAGTGGTCCTGGAAGGCCATAGGATTTCCACTCCATCTTGTACATCTGTTGATCTTTGTTGGTCTTACCCTTGATTTGCAATTTGCTGATCAGTGATCAGCAAGAAGATCTTCGCTTGCCTATAAGTCAATCCTTGATCAATCCTATGAATGATTTTATTTTTCTCTCCAATTACTGGTCCTAAGAATAATGTTCTTGAAAAATTTTCATGTCTATGGAACTTCTCAGTCATCGAGATCGTGGTTGTCCCAAATTTCAAAAGGCAACTGGGTTTTGTTTATCCAATTCAGAACTGAAGACGCTTCTCATCCAAGATCTTCAAGAAACATCTTCAAGGAAACAAAGTCTACTTGTCTTTTTAAAAAGCACCTTTGGGTTGAAAAGTGTTCTTTAACTGAAAGGAAATTTGTACTGACTTTGATTGCCTGAAATCCCTTCACACTTACATTTTTGAATTCTACTTTTATGGCATATTTTTAATATCAAACATGTACCATGTTTTTAATACAAATATAGCATATTTTTAATTCTAACCATAAATCATCTATACATGATCATAAAAACTTCATTCTAGCAGAGCTGACTTTTCCATTCAAAACAAAATTCCATCAAATTTCATCCACAATTTTTGAAGTCTTCTATAGTTGTGTCTCATGCTATATTCCTGTTTTGTCAAAGTAGTTTTTGAGATTATGTCATTTCAACAGATTCATGCTACAGACAATTCAATAATGAAGTTGAATCTCAGTACTGTTAATTATAATCCTGAAATGTCAGGACAATTTTTGGTAATAATACCCATTTAGAGAGCTAAAAAAATATGTATGGTAAGACTAGCTGACAGTAGAAAATTGTCAGACTGTGATTCAGTTAACTCATTCTGATGTGAAGTAGCTTCCAGTGGTTTCATAGGAGAAATATTTTTGGGTTTGCTCTTAGTCATTTTATCTCAAAATGCTTTTCCCCGGTCTGTGAATCCTGAACATTTTCTATTCTTTCTTCACAGAATATTTATATAAGATTGCCCAATACACAAAAATGGCAAAAAATGAAAACAAAAAATAGTTATTAAACAACAAAAAAAGGATTGCAAATTGCTATGTTATACATATCACACACATAAACATAAATAATGTTTAAAAGTTTCTAAATAAAAACAAGTGATAATCTATTATTGTAAAATATCATGTAATTTCTGCCAAGGAAACCTATTGCATAATTTTTAAATTTTCTGAGCTTATTTCAACACACAGCATCTACCTGTAACTTTTACTGATGCTTTGGGTTGCTAATAAGGAGACATGTTCATTCATTAGGATATTGTTATTTCAGTAATTTCCATTCAGTTATTAACCTTATGCTAAGAATATACTGCATTTAACCAATGTTTTTAAAAAAATCAAACATTAAATATTTTTCTACATGCCTGGGATCTTTTTAATTATATCTAGGCATTTCTTATGAATAGGAAATTTCCAAAATAATTTTTTATGCTGGTTGGGACCTGCCACATTGGAGAAGGCTCTTTAAATGCTAAGTTGAAAGATGCTTACAGTAAGTTGAAAGCATGGATAAATTCATTGAAACCCAACAAGAAGATACTTCAGAATAAGGAAGCTAATCTATCTTATTAAGTACAGAACAATATGTCTCTATTTTCTGATGGCACTTCTGTCAATACGTATGTCTGGAACTACCAATCTGCTTATTTTAGGAGAGAACCTTTTACTCATCAATGCTCACATAAAGAATGGAAGTACATATCTTAAAATGTCATTTTATTGAAAAGCTGTCCAGCTAACACAATGTAAGCATTGCTATCTTCTTAGGAGATTTTCAAAAAGTTCTGGCCATAAATAACATGTTCTGCACCAGGAAGATTGCTATATTTATTATTAGAATAAGAAGACTGTCTAGCAGCATTGGTATAAGAAGCATAGGATTAATTATTCTTTTCCATGAATATTTATATTCTAATTGCCTTAGTTTCATGGTAGCTTTAAAAATGCTTAGGCACATAAATTTATGGAAGCAGATAAACAGAATTTGCTGAATATACCAGTGATAATTATTTCTTTGCTATGAACATTATGACATAATATGCATATTTTGAGGATCAATGTCATTTTTCATTAAAGCTCAAGATGAACATACTAGAGACATATTATGCCCCTTTTCTTAAAGGAAGTATACTATGCTTCTGGGTTCCTCTACAAATGTTACAATTTTTGAATGGCATGCATCGATAATGCAACTTCATTCTCCCAATCAATATTTGAGTTAATTATATTGAAAAATAATAATTTGCCCACGTTCAACCAGCAAATCTTATGCCTGAATGGAGATTTGAACTCAGGTTTGCATTTTCAAGTACAGAACTTCAACTACTATGCAGCATTTGTTAATACAGGTTGTGTGTGCTCCATGCTACATCAAGAAATTCCACTTTATTGATGACCTTAAATAACTTTACCATAATATTTCAACTATTAATTTATGAGATTTCAAAATTCCCTACAAGATGCTTGTTCCAAGAGATCAGTGAATAAACTCCCAGGGTATCCCAAATATCTAGCCAAAGACAACTGGTTTAATCATATTTCTACAAAGTTTCAAATTATTTTAATATAAGAGATCAGTAATAGATTTAACTGTTTGATTTTGTCGGGTTATAAGAAAAGGCAAAGAGAAAAAGAAAGGATTGTTAGATTATATTTCATGTTGCCTTCTTTTAAAAACTGCAACAATAAATTGCTATTGTATACAGTAGGACTATTACTGGTTTTCTACTATTATATTATTTCTAGTCTCTATTCTTTAAAACAATAATATGAACAAGAACTCAAGGTTAAAAATTATTTTGAGCTTATAACCTAACCCAAATAACTGATTCTGCTTGTCAACATCAATATGTCCATAAATCAATTTTTTTTCAGAATAATTCTAAAGCTTTTTAATATAATAGAAAACATGATAGCTTAGTAATTATTATAGGATTTCAGTTCATTTATAATCAGGACGTATAGGCAGTTTAGATAAAAATTTCTGTAGGACAAATGTAAACTTAGCTAAATGTAACAGATATTTCCCATGTGTGAGAGTATCAGGGCTGATCTTGTTACCTCTCTGACACAATGGTTTTCTCACAAGGTATTGTGCTGTCACTATTCAGTCCCTAACAGGATCAGGTCACAGTGTAGAACTGAAGATAGTATCTGAAAACATAGCTTGGTATCCCAATACCACAACAGCCACTCAAAATCCCTTTGACCCCCAAAGCCCAGAGGCTCCTTTGACCACTATTGCTCAAAACTGCTATCCTAATTTCTCAACATCTGTGGCTAGAAACCACATGGAACCACAGGCAAGTATTACAATAGGCTTAACAGAGTTTTTAAATCAGTACAAAGTACAAAACAGTCTTGATCATTTTACATCATTGTCCTGCCTCTAAGAACACTTAGTTTACACAGAAATTTCAATATAGTCTTCAGGCATCAAGAGTGCCAATTCCTTTGGTAAAATATATTTTTCTTTAATTTTTATTTGGGGATATCTGGCAGACTATTTCTTTTTTTCCCACCCTATGCCTTTCTCTATGATGTATCATTCTATCTATCAGAAACAAGAGACTTTGCTAGTCCTCTTTGTATCATGTTAATATTCAGGAAAGTTTATTTATACGTTCAGGAGAAATGAAACTGCATTCACACAGTGCAAAATGCTTTATAAAAACCCCTTTCCAGATGTGCTAAATCCTTGAACTTCCATCTATTATGGAAAATCTTGGGACATATATTCATAAAGCTAAGATAAAGACAAAGAACTCATTACTGAAAAATGTGGTGATAGCTTGTGGTTGTTCGTTAATTAAAAAAGAAACAAATTCACAGAAAGGGGTATAAGGACCTTCTGTTTTTTCCCTTAATAGATAATCTTAAAATGTAGATACTATTAATCACTTCATTCTCTTTTGTTCTCTTACTCTATAATCTTTTATTCTAAGGCTGATCACAGCACCTGTTGTGATTAATTTGATTTTCTACTTGTAGTCACATGTTTTGATTTGGCTTCTTGGTTTTTAGTACTAAACAATACTATCATAGTCTTTTAATGATCCCATAATCCCTTGTGGGGTGGAGTCTGGGCAACTGAACAGAGCTGAGTGTTTACTGGCCGGATGCCCTTCCTGTTGCCAATGTGGATTTATATTCAGCAGATAAATTTTCATCATGCCAAGAAAGAGAAGTATCTGTCTCTACCTAGGATTGAACTCACAGCTTCCTGACCATGAGGCGAGAGCTCCACATCTAGGCCACTGCACCAGTCCTACTAAACTGTATGCCATATTGAAATTGCAACCAATTGTAAAACTGTACACGTGTCTAATCCTACACATATCTTCTAAGGCATACTTTCTTTAGTTCAGTGGGGCTTTTTTCAAGCTAAGTGAGCATAGCATGGCAGCCCAGAATTATTGCATAATTTATAACTAGCATTTGCTTTCCTCCCTTCCATTTTCCTTTGTCATTTTGCATTATAAATTCATTATGTATTTGTGCATGCCTACACAATGTTTTAATGATTAGTGGTGGATATAATGCTGTAAATCATGAGTATAATAGCCAGAGAACAAGGCATATTTAAATCTGTTTCCTCAAACAATATAGTTCGAAATTCCTTAGTTATTTTATTATGCCATTTTTAAAATTTATTAAAAAGGCAGTTTTGTAACACAATCTTCCCTGGAAATTGTTCTAATTGGTGATGTCTGGATTTGATTTAATTACCTTTTCAACTCTGAGTCGTCTAAAATTCTGTTCCCTCTTTTTTATATTCCAAGCAAAGAATGAAAAAATGAAATTCAGAACCAAGGACAGCACCAAAATATGAGGAAGGTGACATAGTGTTTCCTTTCAAAGACTCAATTAATCACTAAACATCTAAGATACTATTCTTATGTTTTTTTAAAAGAGGGAGGACCACCGACAATGAATATGTAACATTTGCATAATATCTCAATCAAGCATTTAAAAAGCCAAAGAACTCATCAAATGATTATGCCAAACATTAGTCACCAAAATAGAAAGGTGGGATATCAATCAATTAAATAAAATATTCAACTGATTGCAGAAGAAAAAAAAACATTTGTACTCTGATTATATACATCTTGGCTTCAATTTAAGTTAAGTTCTCTATATGACAGGATTCTGGCTCATATAGAAGTCAACATGTATGAATGAGCTGGTCAATGATTGTAAAAAAACTGTAAAAAATGCATGAAAGATTTTCTCATGTTAACTATATATAGGAATTTGATATCCTTTCAGTGATATTAGTGAAGGAGCAGGACTTAAAGCCTAGTGCTTTAATCAGGGTATTATTAAAGCATTAAACCTGGTTAGTCTTGCTTCTCTACTAATACTTGATTGATACTCTTATCAATTTTTCTAAGAGAATCCTGAAGATTCTAATAAACTAATTATCTCAGTTACTATGGAACTGAATAACTGCTACACACGTTTATCTCTTAGGTGTTTGTGCATTTCACAAACAACTTTTTGTTCATGATTTAAAGGTTCTTTTCAAAAGTCAATTTTGTCATACAATCTAGTCTGAATCATTTGTAGGAGTTAGTGATCTTTACTTTATTGACTAATTAAATATCTTCACATTAGCACACTTATGTAAGTCATTATAATCATATTGATAGAGGAAATAAGATGATATAACTATTAAATGCTGTTTGCAAACTGAAGTTGATAGAGAACAAATTAGCCTACATTCTTAAAAGAACTGGTAACTGAGAAGCAGAACAACATTTATTTTTTTCTCTATTAATTATTGTCCTACTCCCCAATGTTTAAACCTTAGTAGAAGAGCAATGTTGACAAACAACATGATAGTGATATTTTTATAAAAAAATTTCCATCAGTGAAATTCAACTGGGTGTTATCAAGAAATAATTGTTTGGTATATCTGGAGCAGAGTTGGAAGACTGTCTTTCTACATGCTGTGTGTATAATTAAAACTTTAATGGAAAGAGGTATTAAAACTAGACACAAAATGCATATGAAATTGTACTTGAGACTCCCAATCAAAAGTTCAAACAAAATAGTTTAAGTGCTTACATTTAAAAAAGAAAATCAAATGTTGAAATGTGTAACATTTTAATGCCATAAGGCGGCAACATTTTTAAATAATTGCCATAAGAATTAATAAATCTCTAATACAAGCAGCATTCCACTTCTCTCTGCAGGATTTATAAAAGGGCCCAAAATGTGTTATAAAACATTAATAGAAAACAAATTAAAATATTGTTAAATCTATACAATAACTAATTATTTATTTCAGTTGAAAGTAAAGTAATTGATATCCTTTACCTAAAATAATATCAATATTATGAATATGAATTAAAATAATAATTTATTAAAATAATACTTTAATAATAAATTCATGGTCAGTTTCTTTTATTTCTACACTAGCTCGATACCCATGCTTTGCTATGAAACTACGTGATCAGGCTTAGTTTTTGGGGAGGAAAATAAGGAGAAATAATTCCGCCTTTGCCTACCAGCAACCCTAGCATCTTGTCAGTGTGTGAAAGAGTTCAGGGCTGTTTGGAAACTGAAACACTATTTGCTGTGTGAGTAAGAAGGAGCCAGCAAGAACTTGGGCATGGCTAACTCAACTGTTCTGTACTAAAGCTAGCTGGTGCTGTGAAACTAAAACTGAAACTCCTCTCCTCTGCTTGTGGTTTGCATTTGGAACTGATTTCTTTTCAGGTAGGGAGGGATGTAGAAGTGCTTAGCATCAGAGTGTGTTAATAATAATATAGGTGTAGGAAGTTAGCATCCACCCTTCTCCTAGAAAATTGAAATAGCCTAGGAAATATTTAAAAGACAGAATATTATATCTCCCTGGATGAGAAAAGGAGAAATATGTTTTAAAGACAAAGCAGCTTCCTGCAGTTCCCTGCCCCCCCCCCCTTCAGCTTCAGGATGATGGGATTAAAGATGGCCCTCAGGAAATGATAGGATTACCCATCTCACCACATGTTCTGGGAATATTGCATTAGCCAGCACTCAGGTAAAGCCATGTGGTCCAGACCAAGCCTACAAAGTTAAGACCCCGCCCCCTGGGAGTCTGACAGCCAATGGGATTCATTTCTGGCACAGGAACAGGAAACACTAAGGTGGGGCCCAACAGAGGTTATATAAGAGTCTCTCAGCATCTTGGTTGGCCCTTCTTTCCTTCACCTTGAAGCATGTGATCATCTTTCTCTGTCCTGCTGTCCACCATTAAATCATCTTTCCAAATAGCCTCCATGTTTCCAGTATCTTTTTCCCCACTTGGAACTGAACCTAGAAGGATATTTCTCTCAACATAGGAAATACTAAAGCTCTGATGGTCCTTTCAAAAAATCCTTTCTTAGTGAGCACCTAGAAGCCAGGAGGAACATACGTGTCAAATTTCAAGTTTGTAGGCTTTACGGTTCTGGAGATTTTGTGATGATGTGAGTGGTATTTCACTTATATATATATATAATTCTACCTCATTGCATCAGATAATTTAATATGTTAGCAAAATACTATTTTTCTATTTAAATATATTTTGATTACAAAATTTCATTTCCATAAGGGACTTCGTATTGAAAACACTGGAAAATAGAAAGTTTTAAATGTAACTAACATTACAGTGTATTCTTTTAAATTATCTGAAAACAACTTCAAGTGAAAATGTCAAATACTTAAGAGACAGCATCAAATTTCTTTGGCAAAACCTGGTTAACTTTACATGGACTAAGTAGGATTAGACTTCAATGCAGACCACAAAAATTTAAGCCTGCAAGATAAATCAGTGGCAGGAGAGAAGGCAATGACAAATCATTTCTGTAAAGTTGCCAAGAAAACTTTATGGATGTGTTTACACAAAAGCTTTGTTCCAAGCTCTACTCATAGGAAACTATTTGCTATGCTATGCTATTTTAAAAACTGCTTTAATAAATTAAATTGTTTCTGTCATGTATAAGCAACCTTTGTCAGTTTCCCAGTTGTAATTTTCCAGTGATTATTTGCACCAAGAATAGATTTGTTGAGATTCTCAGAATCGCTACTAGCATGCTTTATTTTTCTACTGAAAAACAGTGAGAGATCATGTTGCTGACACAGTTTCCAATGCCTTGAATAATCTCTTATGTGATTGGCTCACTACTGCTAAAATCTGAAAAGCTTCCCCAATTTATTTCTCCCTTTTTATGCAATATTAGAAACACACAAAATCTGGCTACTTTGCAAGTGTCTATCACAAGAATGCTTTTCACAGAAAACACACAAAATAATAGCAGCTTTCTTTTAGTTCTGTTTTTAAAATGTCAGACATAGAATGTCTACTAACATCTGTTTAAACTTATAATAGTTCTTTTATAAGACAAGAAAAACCAAGGAAAGAGATTTTTTGAAATATAGACTCTGACTTTTGTATCATCACATCTAATTTGGTGGAACCAGGCTTCGAAAATCTGATTATCGTGAGCCTAAGACAAATTCTGGCCATTCTGCTGCTGTTTTTATGGCAACAGATTTTATGTGATGTATTGCTTGAAAAGTGATGCTAAACTTATAGGAAGCCTATGCACTCTGTTAGTTTTGTTAAGATAAATGGTAAAATACTTTAATAGTGTGACCTGCTTAAATCATATTTTATTAAATAAGGAAACAAGACATCCTAAACAGATAGACAATAGTAACATTAGCCCTATTTTGTTGTATTTTCATACACCCTCATTATCATGTAATGTGTGTGTGTGTGTGTGTGTGTGTGTTGCGTGTGTGTGTCTCCTTTGTCCATTGCTCTATTGAACACTAGTCTTTTCTCCCTCAAACCTGGACAGTATTTAATTAAAGCTTTAAAGAAGCGTTTGTTTTAAAGAGTCTCTTCTTCTTTAATTATAACATTTAGTTCTTTCTAGTGCCTTCTCTTCAATTTTCATAGTCCCTCTTATCATCTTTTCTTTTCTAGGCAACAACACTTTCCCAGCTATCACAAAACTTGCCCTTCTGAATGTTCTTAATATCCAAAAGGCCATTAACTAACAATTTCTGAAAGTGGTTAAAAAATGAAGTGTGCGAACCCAGTCTGCTTTTAAATACACTAAGCTGCAACTTAGGAGTAATGACCTTACTCCAGTTCTCAAGAGATCTAAACCCACCAGAGACCACATCTTATGGTCTCACTATACGGAGCACTTATGGGCAATCCTGGTCCACTGCTTGCTCTGAAGAAGAATTCTGAGGAACTCTCATCCAGCAATATGTTCTGCCACTGAAAAGAGACACTCTCACACAGCCTATGCTAGGTCTCTCAGGACCTTTCCTGCCCTCCTAAGCAGTGGTGCTATTCATTTTTTTTTTACTACCGGTTCTGTGGGCATGGCTTGGTGGGTGTGGCAGGGAAGGATACTGCAAAATTCCCATTCCCTCCACACCCCACTAACCTGCTTTCTAGCTCCATTCTCCTGTGCAGGGCAACAAAAGAAGACTCAGCTGACCAGCTGGGACTCAGGAGGCAGAAAATAGATGGGGGCACAGCCAGTCAGAGGTGGTATTCTGAACTACTCAAAATTTCTGCTACCGGTTCTCCAAACTACTCAATATTTCTGCTACCAGTTCTCCAGAACTGGTCAGAACCTGCTGAATACCACTTCTGCTCCTAAGGCATTTCCACTCCCTGTTTTACATGTGGCTCACTGCTCCACGCTTGTATTTGGGCTTCGTATTGTCTCTTGGAAATATTTTATTTATTTATTTGGTTTGTCAATTGCTTACAAGATAATAGGTATAAGTAAAAACATAGTTATGAATACATGGATACATATAAGAAAAATAAAAAAAATAAAACAATAGGACAGGGATGGTAGGCACAATGGTGCACTTATGCATGCCCCCTACAGACCTCTTAGGAAAGAGGTGAGGTCAATAATAGACAGTCTAAGGTTAAAGTTTTTGGGGTTTGGGGAAGAAACCACAGAGTCAGATAGAATATTCCAGACATTAACCACTCTGTTGCTGAAGTCGTATTTCCTGCAATCAAATTTGGTGCAATTAACCTTGAGTTTCTATCTGTTGTGTGCTCTTGTATTGTTATGATTGAAACTGAAGTATTCATTGACAGGTAGGACATTGCAATGTATGATTTTAAATACTATACTTAGATCGGACCGAAGGTGGTGTAGTTCTAGGTTTTCTAGGTCTAGAATTTCAAGTCTGGTGGCATAGGTATTCTGCAATGAGTAGAGGAGTGGAGAACTCTTGTGAAATATTTCTGGACTTTCTCAACTATGTTAATATCAGATACGCAATGTAGGTTCCAGACTGATGAGCTGTATTCGAATATTGGTCTAGCAAATGTTTTGTATGCTCTAATTAGTAATGTAATATTACCAGAGAAAAAGCTACATTAGGTTAATAACTTCTAACGCCTTTTTGGCTACTTAGTTACAGTGGGCTCTAGCACTTAGATTATTAGAGATGAGTACTCCAAGATCCTTGACAGAGTTTGGATAATCAACAAGGTCTTGACTATTCAGCCTGTATTTTATTTTCTGATTTTTTTTGCCAATATGTAGGACAGAGCATTTATTTGTTGAGATTTGAAGTTGCCATTTGTTTGACCATTCTGATACATAGTCAAGATCTTTTTGAAGGGTAGCAGTATTGCCTGTGGTGTTGAATAGCTTTACATCATCAGCAAAGAGAACACAGTTGCTCTTGATATGATCACAGAGGTCATTTATGTAGAGTATGAAAAGAGTTGGTCCTAGAACACTGCCTTGGGGGACACCACTGTTGACAGGTACAGAATTTGATAGGATGCTCCCAATTTTGACCATTTGTTTTCTGTTTGACAGGAATGCTTCTATCCAGTTATGCAGTTGTCCAGAGATACCGTAAGATTTTAGTTTTAGGAGTAGTTTGTTGTGTACCACTGAATCAAAGGCTTTACAGAAGTCTATGTAGATTGCATCTATTGCTTTGCCCTGATCGAGTTGTGTAGTCCATATGTTTTTGCAGTGTAAGAATTGCAGATTACATGATAGTTTTTTTCCTGAAACCAAATTGTTTATTAGAGAGTAGATTGTTTGTTTCTAAGTGGAGGATGATGGATTGGTTAATAATTGATTCCATGACTTTACAGGTGACGCAGCATAAAGAGATTGGTCTGTAATTTTCAATTAGGCTGGGGTCTCCTTTTTTGAAGATGGGGATGACCGTGGCTTGTGACCATAGTTTTTGGCAAGGAGCTGGTCCTGAAAGATTTTTCAAAGGTTATGCTTAGAGGTTCGGCTATGGCAGTGGATATCTTTTTTAAGAAGTAGGCACATATTCCGTCAGGTCCAATAGATATAGTTTTAGATTGCGTAGTGCTTTTTCAACATTGTCTTCTGTAAAATCAATATGTATTAGATCACTGTAGTTGTCTGTGGTTCAACTAGGAAACACTGGGCATGATCCATTGCTGTTTTCAAATACTGAGCCAAAGAATGTGTTAAAGAGGTTGGTTTTAATAGTGTCATCGTTGCAGTCTTTACCATTAGGTCCTTTCGGGGGTAAGATGGACCTTGAGTCTTTTAGTTTGTTGTTTACAAAATTGTAGAAAGTGCGGGTGGAATTGGTGCGTAGTAGGTTTTCTTCTCGTTTAATGTGATAATTGGTGCATTCAGTCTTTATCTAGTGGCATAAATTTTTGTATCGGCTTTTGAAGGTGGCAACGTGACCAGATTTGTTTTTCCCCCAAAGTGATTTATTTTTGGATTGAAGCTTCCTTATTGTTATGGCTAATTTGTTTTTTCTGGTTTGGGGAGTTGTTATTGGTACATATAGTTTGATGACTCTTTTGACTTCAAGTAAAAATATATATAATGGTCTTCTACAGTATTGCATCCAATGAATAAAAATTGCCAATCAATGGATGAGAAGTCGTTGTTTATAAGATCATAGTTGCCTTTTTTGAAGTTATAATTGGGGATTCCATTGTTGTGATGATTTTTGTGTGGATGTATGTTGAGACAAAAGTCAATCATGTTGTGGTTACTGTTGGAAAAGGGTTCTTTAATTTATATTCCGTAAATTGAATTCAAACTATTGCAGAAGATGTATTTAGCTTGTTTGCATGTTTGATGTCATAATCAGGGACTCTGTAACATGGTAAGAACCGAAATGTGATATTTAAGGACAGTTCACAGACGATGGTCTCAGGAATAGCAAGCTCCTGGGCAACTTGGATATTTTTTAGATGTAGGGGCTTTTTATAGAAGATAGCAACACCACCTCCTCTACGGATTTCACGATCTGATTGGTAAACATGATAGTCTATTACTGTGGTAATGGAGTTAGGGAGAGATGCATTGAGCCATGTTTCACAGACAAATATAATGACAAATACAAATAGCTGAGAGATTGCCAGCCAAAGGAATTCAGCTCCATTCCATGCACAGAAGGGGGTTAGGTTCATCTCTGGAGTTACCATTTCTATTTCAAATGATTGGTTTTTTTGAAGTTTGTTTATTGCAATTCAATTAGGTGATAGAAACAATCTATAAAATGCTGGTCAAATGCTGTTGACAAGGTTTGGAATAAAAAAAAAAATAACAATCTCCAAAATATTGGAATGTGATTAGTAGAACTTACAAACTTAAATCATATTTTGAATTATGTCATGGAAATAAATATTTACACATTTTGGAAATGCAAGTATCTTTATAACATGATATTGCAAAATATCAAGCCAACAATGAAACAGCATATCCTAAGCAGATGAGAAAGATAGAACAGAGGTCCCAAAGATCAAGATGTAACACAGTCAAAAAAAATTAAATGAATATTTTAATTTGACAATTACAGTACAATATCACAGAGTTAATTCAGAGAGGTTCTTAAGAATTACTGCAGTTGTCAGAATCACCGTCTGGTGGTAATCCACTCCATTCTCAATTGTCATCCGCTAAATAAATAACTGCCCAATTTTCAATTATTCTCTCCTGGATGTTCCTGAATAATTGCTGGTCAATACAATAAAGCCATGGTATAAACATTAGACGGTAAACTATACTGGGAAACAGCTAGGAACTGCATCTATATTATAACAAGTAATACCAAAGTGAACATAATAAATGAGGTAGCTAAAAAAGAGATAATACTGACCATCCTTTATCCAATATTATACTGTATAATAAAAATATGCCACAATAGGATCAACTCAGTTTCACTCCACTAATTGATTATTAGGTGTCTTCAAAATCAAAGTATAATGTATTGTTATGCAGTCACCTCCTAATAGGAGTAGTTCTCAAACATTCAGGATAAGGAATCAACATAAACCATTTTCTGGGGGCCATAGTCAGGTAAACCCCATATCCCACAATTTATTGTCTTGTTGTTTCTCCAAAAAATTATCTTGTCCTTTTTACAGGCAGTCAGCCAGCAGTAGAGAAGAGCACTTCCATATCCTGCAAGACATCCATTAAGATTTGCTGAAGCTTTATGAAAAGCAAAGATGACAAGTGACTCACAGCTGTTTGCCCAGTAGCTATAAATCAAAAAGATGCAATTGGCTTGGCTTAGTACAAGTGTTTGGAACAACAGAAGTACTGAGTGCTGATCTTAAGTCTTCCTAAATTGTGTGTATATATTTATTACCTAGCCCTTGAGGGAAAAAAGAAGCAGTCAACTCATTCTTTAGAACAGTGTGATTTTTCTTTTTTAAAAAATCTATCGTATTTTCTTCATAACTCTCATGAGTTCAGGAAGTCCCTGTAGGAGAAGTGGTAGAACCTGGATATGGAGTCAAAAGAGGAGCCTAGAGTCCCTATATAGCCACAAACGTACTAACCCCTCTTAAATTCTGTTGATTCTTATCTGACACCAAGATAGTTCTAATCATTTGATGACTCTTGGCATAGGCATGATTAGTAAATAAATCAGTTTAATTGGAACTTCATGTATGATCTTTTGCAATTAAGAGTCCCTGGTTTTATCTATTATGGTTACCAATTTGTTGTTGTTAATCATTGTTTTGAATAATTATGAAAAGAGTAGCCTTCTTTATAATTCCATGTTTTCTCTCTCTCATTTCAAGGAGTCATTCCTTTGGAATGAGGGGAACTTGTTGGAATGCCATTTATCTACATAAGCCCTATTATCTTTTCTGAGACACCCTTCTCCTTCATTGCACTGATTCCAATTCTATCCCATTCTGTTGCCTTTATAGTTTTACCACAGACACACAATGTAAATTTCTTCAGTAACACGAGGTGGTTCTAAGGGTTATGCACTAAATAAGATCTTTAGGAGCATTTAAGTATAATTTATTCCACAAGTATTGGTAAAGAACAACATTTGGCTGACCTGGTCCAAGCAACTACTTGGTTGGGAGACTTCCAGGGAAGTTGAAAATATATCATGGAAAGAATTAATTCTTACAGGGGCCAAGAAAATTGCATAGTTGTGCTCTACATAATCCCCATGAACTCAGCTCAACTCTGTCTCACAATGCTGCAAGAAAGTAAACCATCTAGCCATGCACATATCCATCTTTAGCCCTGAAACAAATGTATTTTGTAGTTGTATATAATATACAAATTCAAATAGCTAAGTCCTTGTTATAGTACAAAACAATTTGAAATAAAATTTGGATTTTATTTCAAGAGTTGGATTCTCCTTGTTTATAATCCCACTTACTGTTTGTTCTCCAAGCCAACTCAAGGTCAATCACTTTTCTCCAGAAAAGAAAAAAGTTGTCATTTCCAGTCAACTACTACCAAGAATTTTCCAGGGGGTTGTCCTTTATTTATACATTTTTAAAACCTAACTGGAGTTAGGAAATAGGACAGATTGATCCAACTAGATTTCTAAACTTCTAGTGTATTGCTTGAGGGCAATGAATAATTGATCAGTTCCCCTTCATTAGAATGGCCTCTCCTGAAAATCCATAGTGTTGCAGTTTTTTCAAGGATGTCTTTTCCATCTTGATTTGTAAATGTCTGCACTGAATTAGAATCCTAGACCTTATGAAAAAACAGTAACTTTAACCAGCAGTCAACAATGCAAATCTGTATCTCATTTCTACTTTACTATAACCAGACTAGGCTCTCTTCTTAGTTACCACATGGAGCCAGTTTATTTTTTATTTTATTTATTTATTTATTCAATTTATATACCGCCCTTCTCCCGAGGGACTCAGGGCGGTGTACAGCCCATCTAAAACCCCACAAAAATACAAAAGTTAAAAAAGTATTAAATTAATATCGGCTGATTAATAAACTAAAGACCCCACCCCCGCCCTTAAAACCCCAATTTAAAATTAAATAAGATGGAGACCGAATTAAAACCATCTCAGCCCAGGCCGGCCTGCTCAAAGAGCCAGGTCTTCAACGCGCACCTGAAGGCCCTCAGATCCGTGCCGGTACGGAGCTCCGGTGGCAGAGTATTCCAGAGGGCAGGGGTACCCACAGAGAAGGCCCTACTCCTCGGCGCCGCCAGACGACACACAGCGGCCGACGGCACCCGGAGCAGACCCTCTCTGTGGGAACGCACCGGCCTGTTGGAGATCACTGGCAGAATGCGGTCCTGGAGGTAACCTGGTCCCATGCCATGGGTCGCCCTAAAGGTCAAAACTAGAACCTTAAAGTGAACCCGGAGAGCCACCGGCAACCAATGCAGCTCGCGCAGGAGAGGCGTCACATGGGCGCTACGTGACACCCCCATGATCACCCGCGCGGCTGCATTTTGCACCAGCTGGAGTCTCCGGATGCTCCCCGCAGGGAGCCCCATGTAGAGGGCATTACAATAGTCCAGGCGAGAGGTGACAAGGACCTGAGTGACCGTGCGCAAGGCGTCCCGATCCAGGAAGGGCCGCAACCGGTAGATCCGACAGATCTGATGAAACGCCCCCCTGGAGACAGCCGCGATGTGATGTTCAAGCGACAGCCGTACATCCAGGAGGACTCCCAGGTTGCGAGCCCTCTCTGTGGGGGGCAGAACTTCCCCCCCAATAGCCAGCGAAGGTGTCAGCTGGCTATATCGGGGCGCCGGAAACCACAGCCACTCAGTCTTGGATGGGTTGAGCCGAAGCCTGTTTCCGCCCATCCAATCCCGCACGGCCTCCAGGCACCTAGACATAGCCCCCACAGCATCATTGGGGTGGTCCGGAGTGGAGATGTACAACTGGGTGTCATCTGCATACAGATGACACCTCACTCCAAGACCCCGGATGATCTCACCCAGCGGCTTCATGTAAATGTTGAACAAGAGGGGAGAGAGGACCGACCCCTGAGGCACCCCACAAACCAGGGGCCTAGAGGTGGACCTCTCCCCCCCCCGCCAACACGAATTGCGAACGGTTGGAGAGGAAGGAGGAGAACCATCGAAGGACGGTTCCACCAATCCCCAACCCCTCCAACTGTCGCAACAAGATACTATGGTCGATAGTATCGAAAGCCGCCGAGAGGTCTAATAGGACCAGGACAGAGGAGAACCCTCTGTCACGAGCCCTCCAGAGATCATCGACCAACGCGACCAATGCCGTCTCAGTGCTATGTCCAGGCCTGAAGCCCGATTGGAACGGATCGAGGTAAGTAGCTTCCTCCAGGTACTGGGGAAGCTGACCTGCCACCACACTCTCAACAACCTTCGCCACAAAGGGAAGGTTGGAGACTGGACGATAGTTGTTTAAAATAGCTGGGTCCAGGGAAGGCTTCTTGAGGAGGGGGCGCACCACCGCCGCCTTCAGGGCGGTAGGGAGCACCCCCTCTCTCAAAGAAGCATTGACAATCCCCTGGAGCCAGCCTCGTGTCGTCTCCCTGGTGGCCGAAACCAGCCAGGAAGGGCACAGGTCCAATAAACAGGTGGTGGCATTCAGACCCCCCAGCAACCTGTCCACACCCTCGGCGGTCACAGGGTCGAACTCCCCCCAGATAACACTCACAAGACCTGCCCCGGACACCTCCCCCGGGACCATCCAATTGGAGTCGAGCCCCTCCCGAATCTGAACGATTTTATCATGCAGAAATCGGGAAAACTCCTCTGCCCTACCCTGCAAGAGGTCATCCCGCGCTCTCGGTTCAAGTAGAGAGCGGGTCACTCTAAACAGGGCGGCAGGCCGATTTTCTGCTGACACAATAAGGGCGGAGAAATACGCCCTTTAAATATAGTCTTTAACATTTGGATTTGAATCTGCTCCAGAGGAACAAAGGAACTGTGTGGTATCAACTAAGGGCTAAGCAAAATTGACATGTGTACTTTAACCAAATAAAGCTTTACTGCTGGGATATGCTGTTTCCCTCTGTCATTATAAGTGGAAAGCATTATATAACTGCCACTGATCTTTTCTATATTTTAAATTACATAGTTTGGCATTGTGATTGGTAGAGTTTCTGGATGACCATGTCCAGATATTTATAATTTCTGACTTGCTTGTATCATCCAACCAAATGTTCTCATGAAGTTTGCACATTAGTAGAAATAGCCCTTTTTCTATTGTAGTGTTTATGAGCTTATCTACAACTCTGATCTGGAAATGATATGTAGATTTGAGATCAATAAATGTAATGCATAATGCAGCACCCAGCTCAGATGAATATTTTTCAGCCAGATGTTGCGGTATAAAGGAATGGTCAAAGAATTCAGCTCTAGAAATTGTCTGTTCATCTACCAAAATATGTTCTGAATTAACACAATTGGAAAGATATTATGTAAACTTATTTATCCTTAAGATGAAGGGCTGATAATTGGCAGGTTAATCTTGATTGTCCATTTTATAAATGGGAAGTATAATACCTAAACTCCAATCCTTTACATATACACTGTACATATAATCAGTGTAATTAAATATGGAAGCTAATACAGTAGTCCATCATTCCAAATTATTATATAGGACTTCAGCAAAAATTTCTTCCTAGGTCTTTATTGTGCTTAAGTTGTTTAGCAATCTGTTGTTTTTCAGAACTTGTGATGGGGGTTAATATGGAACTTTAGATTTAATCAAACAAGTTATCTTGAGAATGTATTGGCCCCAAATGACTGTTGTAAACTTTGCTTTTAGGAAATAGGAGAAAGGGGCTCAAAAATTGAATGAAAAGCCATCAGGCACCCAATAAGATTAGATTCCTAACTTGTAATGTTAGGAACTGTGGCCAGCAGGCCCTAGAAAATTCTATTTGCACTGAATTTTTATAGCAAGAAAAAAACCTGGATGGAATGTGAAGCTGGATAGTTGAAATAACTTAACCAATTCATTCTTGGCTCAAGGCAGTCAGAATCAAACCTGGGTTGAATGGATAAGCCTAACTTTCAGATTTTTTTCCTTTTTTGGGTCTAGTATCAAAGCGGTGGCTGAAGTAGCTAAATAAAATTAATATAATTCTGTAAGATACACATTTCCAAATCCACCTCAACTATTACAAGAAAAAAAATCTGTGAAGCTTTCTCAGAAATCACTCAGTGTCACTTTTCACTGATGTATTCATCTAGCCTGGACTGGGTAACACTGAAAGTAAAGTCTGTTTCTAAAAGGAATTGATCAAATTATCTTACTGCTCTGATGCTAGAAAAATGCTAACTAAATAACTAGCTAAGAACTGTGTAAGAGCCGTGGTAGCACGTGGTTAGAATGCAGTACTGCAGGCTACTTCTGCTGACTGCTGGCTGCCTGCAATTTGACAGTTCAAATCTCACCAGGCTCAAGGTTGACTTAGCCTTCCATCCTTCCAAGATTGGTAAAATGGGGACCTAGATTGTTGGGGGAAATATGCTGACTCTCTAAACCGCTTAGAGAGGACTATAAAGCACTGTGAAGTGTATATAAGTCTAAGTGCTATTGTTATTTCTAGCTCTCTAACTTTTTTTAATGGGCCCTTCCTTGATTAATCCTATAATTAATCAAGGAGGGTCTCATAAGAAAACTCAGGAAGAAAACCATTACTAATAGATCCCTCCAATGGATATAAATTTAGCTTGCTTAATATTTATAATAAAACAATCCTTATAGTTCCCCAACACATTCTCTTAATGCCAGGTATATAAATAAGAGAGTGCACCTGTATCAGGAGGATATTGATGAACTTAGCAAAGAGTATGTTATCATTTGATCCCATTCTTGCATTAAAATATCAGCAAAGGGATAAATAAGTATGAAATTGCCCAAATAAGCACCTAATTTGGCCCACAATATAACACAAGTGTTAATTTGGGGGTGATTTCACAAAAGTGGGATGTATACATTAACCAATAATAGCATGACATTATTTAGCAACATTGCATAAAACTCCAATAGGTCTAGCACACCGTATCTCATCAATCTTAGCAACTTTAAGATGTGTGAATTTCACTTCCCAGCAACATTTTAAGATGTGTGGCCTTCAACTTGCAGAATTCTGGGAATTAAAGTCCGCACGCCATAAGGTTGAGAAACACTGATCTAACTATGATTTTAAACTGTTGCTTAATTGTAATCTGGAAACATAGAACCTCACATCATTATGCCTCATCTTGTTCTGGTCAATGCTAGCAGTGAAAAGGATTTGTAACCATCAAAAAGCAAACTGACTAGGTTTCCTGAAATAAATGTATACCATCTTGGCAACATAATTCATACAACCAAAGTCTTTGGATTTGTATTCCATCCATTTATATTCCATGAGCAGAATGACAGAAGAACTGCCATAATTTCCAATGAAAGGCATAGGCAAAGATAATACTTCCTGAATACCAACAGCATGAAGGGATATTCTTTTTTTATCCTTAGAATCAGCTTTAAAGGAGATAATAATAGACTGAATGTCAAGGTGGAAAATCATTAAAGTCAAATTTAATGGAGGTAATAATGGACTAGTGGGCAATTATGAGAGGAACACAAGATCCACAGCTGGGCTTTTGCCCATAAGTCTTTGCTAAATGGAGAAAAAAATACTCCTCCCTGTAGTAGTTGGGTCTTTACAATCTTCATCTTGTCCTTTTATTAATTCACTGATGTTTGCTACGGCATACAAGTTGAAAACCTGAAGGCAAATGAGTAGCCTTGATCTGATTGAGCCCCCCCCAAAAAGATCTTCATTTCTGCATCTTTATGCACTGAAAAAATAATTGTTGCACCACTTTTTCAAGTGCAGTCTGGAAGAATTAAGGTCAACCACAAGGGACTTTTCATTAATTATCTGTGTATCTGGGTTTTCCCCAAGGTCATAACAGCAATCCTGGTACTTTGCTTCTCAGATTCATTGCAACAGTCCTAGGCAGCTAGGAAGACCAAATTGATTAGTGATTTGGCCATTCAGCACATTGTTACCAAAGTTCACAACTCATCCAGGCTCTTTAGGATGTCCACTTGCTCAGAGTCTGGCAAGGGACCAAAAGAGCCAATTAGCCTTACTTCTAGAAACTCATCAATGCACTCTCTTTTTATAGATATTGCAAATCGTAGCTTCTCAAGAGCATTACTGGTGGGGCGTCTTTGAGTTAATCTCAGTTTGATTTATTACTCTGTAAAGAAACAGTATTCTCGTGAGCAAACTAAACTAAAAGCAGAATAATTTTCTCTGTAAGAACATAAATATTGGAAATATTAAGTTGCCCAAGATGAGATTCCTTTAAACAACATATTTTAAACTATAAGTTGTTACTTTTCTGGATAGTAACTATTTCACTTTCAGTAGATTTAACAGATACTAGTAAAGAAGTTCAAGGACAGGGTAATTGCCTTTTTTAAAGTCCAAGTATCCTCTATTCATTCTTCTGTTAGATATTGTAAGTGGCTAAGACATTGAGCTTGTCAGAAAGGTTGGCAGTTCGAATCCCTAGCATCGTGTAACGGAATGAGCTCCCGTTACTTGTTCCAGCTTCTGCCAACCTAACAGTTCAAAAGTAGAAAAATAGGGACCACTTTGGTGGGAAGGTAACAGTGTTCTGTGCACCTTCAACATTTAGACGTGCCGGCCACATGACCATGGAGACATCTTTAGACAGCGCTGGCTCTTTGGCTTTTTAACGGAGATGAGCACTGCTCCCTAGAGTCAGAAATGACTAGCACATATATGAAAGGGGAATATTTACCTTTACCTTTTACCTGACTCAAATGCAAACAACAATTTCTATTTCCTCCCCTCTCCTTTTTCCATGCTAGACATTAGGCTCTCCCTAACCATTATTTTTCTTCCTGTCAAGTTTGGACATAAAACCAGCTTTCTTTCTTCTCCACTGGGGTTTGTTGAGCACAATTGGTGGATTTTTTCACTAAGGATACATGCCCTGGCAGTCTCTCACTGTTTTTTCTTTTTTGTTGGTTTTCAATAGACTTTATGAAACTTTCTTTTAGAGAGTCCATCTTAGTTTTTTTTAATTGAACATTGATATTACTGTCTATGCTTCAACAAAGGCTGTCTGATTATAAAATCTGTTACAATCTCCTTTTTTAGATCCATATCATTCTCATCCTGCAGGGAAGCTGTTGAACAGACGGCAGAAGTCTCAGAGGAGGGGTTCTATTGCTATCTGATTGCTCCTTCAGTATATAGAGAATGTCTAAAAATGGATGACTTTCAGTCTTTATAAATCCCACTCCAGGGGATCCTATCTGTTTGACAAGTATACAAGGCTCAAATTACTTCTTACTTTCTATGTGTTTGTCCATTTTTAACTGTTCGGGGGAAGCTGGATGAAGCCTGTGGTCCAGGAAGTTCATATGATCTCTTCTTTATTTTTCCTATCATGCAGTCCAATCTGATCAATGAGTGATCAAAAATATTTAAACTAAAAGCTAAAAACTGCTTGCTAAAATTAAATGTTTGATAATGATTTCTAATTAACTAATTTACCTAAGCATTATATAAAAGTACAATAATAAAATAGCATCATTTTTGTATAAGACTAAAAGTATATTCCAATTAATTCCAACTTGATTCCAACCTGGTCTGATCATTCAGAGCAAGGAAGGAAACAGAGGGCTCAAGTAGCTAATATTGTCATGGTTTGTCTGTCTGGCAAGAGACTATTTATGCTTGAAATCACAGTAATTTGTTATATAGACCTTGTTTACATTGCAAGCTCTGTTTTACAGATTCCCTCTGAGAGCAAAACCATATTTTAATTGTCTTCCCTGAATAATTCAATTTTTCCCTGTTTAAAGAAACACTCCACCTCAGCACAAAGATTCAAGAACTCTTGTTAAAGTTTTATCTCTGTGTTTGTTAACAAAAAAAACTCCCAATTAAATCTAGGTCCCCCAAATAAACAGAATATGTGCATGTTCTTCCATGAACTGAATCAATAAAGCTCTTTCAGTTTCCTGCTCACTTCTGTTTTCCTTCTACAATTTCCACCCCTTTGCTGATACTGAATTGTTTTTAAAAATGAGACACATTTTTCTTTTCTAAAATGAACTGCTTAGAGTGCAATGGAAATTTGCAGTTTGGAGTAAATATTGTAGACAATAACCTGAGCCTGTTATTGTCCTTGTAACTAGTGGTTTTCTCTCCTAAATTTTCCCATTATTGTATACTTGTATGTGTAAAAGAGGGGGAGAAAGAAATTTACCCAGAAATGCACAGATATCACTTCCTCATCTTCTACTGCTTTGCTGCATTATAACTCCAAACATGGAAAGTATCATATTTTAAAGATGAGCAAAAAATACAATGTTAATGTATCTCATTCTGCCCAGCCATACAATAGAGTTGAATGTATGCTACGAATATGACTTTGGTGGTAATCTATAGTTTATTACATTAAATATCTTTTGAGTTGAGTTCAGTTCCTGATGACTACATGGAAATATTCGTGTGGTTTTCTTTGCAATAATGATTTCCCCGTTGCCTTGTTCTGTTGTATTTTGCAGTCTAGTCCACAGCCCTGAGATCTCCTAATGGTTTTTCATTTAGGTATTATCTGGTATGACCTGCTTTGCTTTTTCAGATAGGTTACAAAATACAAGGGGCTGCCATTTATTATTTTGAGCCATCAACATCCACTTTTGTAGCAAAATGCTGTTAGCTTTGGTATATATTAAATAGCAAGTTTAGAGGCAGTATGCAATAGTTCTTAATTCCAGAAAGCTTGAATGCACACATTTAATATTTAGATACCTAGCCCAACCTAAAATATCTAGGTGGTATATGTAATATTTAAAAAACATTGGAAACCTCATCTAATCAGGATTATAAAACTATTTCAAATGGTTATTTGCAATGAACCGGACAGATTTAAACAAGATTGGTTCTAAAAAAACCCTCACAAAACATTAAGAGGGACAAGGGCAAGTAGATCTTCAACATCAATGTGTTTCAGAATATGCAACCCATTACAGAGAAAGCCTTCCTTCCTTCAGTTCCTGGGAATGAGATCTAGAATAGGACTTGGCTAAGGAGCCACCAAAGGACAGGCAGAATTTAAGTTAGGGAATTTTCAGCATCACACTATACGGAATTACAGAGATAATAACCAACATTCTGAATTAGGCTTGGAAGCCTCTTGATAACCAGCAAGGCAAATAGGTGTAACTGTACTATGGCTTTTTCTTGTAGGCACTCTGAGTGTTGCATTCTGAATTAATTGTACTGCAGCTTCAAAGTGATCCTCAAAAGCAGTTTTCCGTGTACAATACATTTTAGTAGTCCAGTTATGGGATGATCAGGCAATGAATTACAATTGCCAGGGCTTCCTGGTATATATAGGCTATATCTGCATTATGAAGCAACAACTGTCTTAAAAATCAATCGTACAGGTAGTTATAGGTACAGTATTTCCTAATACGTTTATTTTTCATTCTTGTTCTGCAAACTGCATTGGTTTCCAGTAGGGTCCCAGGTGCAATTCAATGTCCTTATTATTAATTCTTAAGGCTTTTAATGGAACTGGTAAAGTTATTTGTACACTAGCCCCACCATATCTAACAGCATTGGCAGGCTCCAAATTCTTTCTATAAAGCCACACCAGCTGATAAGACCCAGTAAGTGTACCATCAAAACAGCCATGTGGAACAACTTTCTCCTTGAAAATTGAAGGATCCTTGCCTTATACATTTTTCACACTGACAACCTGGATGTCCTTTTGGGCACCAGGCCAGGGTCTTGAGTGGATCTGTCTCTAAGGGTCATTGCAATACATTGATTGCTGTCCTGACAAACTGTTTTTTTAATATATTTTGTTTTTCACTAATATTTTAATGGTTATAAGAAGCTGTCCATAGTTGTTTTGCAAGCGAGGTGGCCATATAAATTGAATAAATAAATCTTCATTCTATAACAAGTGGGACATGAAGGTTAGCATGTCAAACAGAGAGGCAAAGAGAGAAGTGTAAGGAGGAGGAGACAAGAGGAAATATGAAGGATTTGCTTAGGTTTATTGTTCATTTCTAACATGAAATGAGAAGAGATGCAGTTGTCTGATAATTAGGATAGGATAGATCTTAGGCTTTACACATTATTTCCTAGCAGATACCATGGCATTTTGGAGTGAAGATACATAACCTAGGAGCAAATCATATGTAGAACATGAATTAGGTATTAAGGAAAGGATATTCAATTTATTCCAAAACTCAGCAAGCATAAAGTATATATGTTTATTTATCTCCCAGTAAGAAATGCTAACATTATTGCAACATGTTCATGTATAGCCGTATTTTAGTAATCAAGACTAAGTAGTTTACTGAACAAGTATACATAATTCATATTTATCTTTTCACATCATATTTATATTTTGTTTCATGTCCATATTGTCCAGTGGATTTAGGGAATAAAAGAAAGAGAGATAACAATTAACTGACCTTTTAGTGCTAAACATAATGGTAAGTGTTTTGCTTCACATAGATGAGAAATCAACAAAATCTTGATCTTGTAGACCTATTGAGGAAAAATACAAAATCTTCGTGTTAAGATCTGAGATCTTAGTTTGATAGGTTTTAAGAAATAACTTTCAGAAATCATGTTTAATATGAATTTGAAGCAACACGGATAAGCCTGATGTAAAGCTTGAGAAGGTATTTTAGACAAGCTATCTTCCAACATTCTAACTTCCCACCACACATCATCTTAAACAGCCCACTAGTACAGAAAACTCAAGATAGCAGTATCAATCATCACTTCAATTGGCATATATTATTATGGTATTATATTGTCCTGTATTTTATATTCTGATATGGCCTAAAGGCTAATCAATAGATTATTATTATGATTGGTCTCACATCATTATTATTTTTTTTACAGCAATGTGAAGTTGTTCTTTAGCTGGTGTTGGCCTTAATACTCATCAAGTTCTTCTCCAGAACCTAGGATGATGTATCAACATAATTTTGCATTTGACTGATGGAAATGTTGCCAATGCACAGATTTTCTAAGTGCCACCCCAGATTCCTTGATATGTCACCCAGAGTGTGAATACTCAGTGCAATGACCACAGCCAACTTATGCCATAATCTTTCAGTTTTATTTTCAGATCTTGACATTTTCTGATTTTCTCCAATTCTTTGTCTTCTATTCTACATTCTCTGGAATTTTGCGACATCAATGATCACATTTTCTTCTTTTCAGCTACGGTTACAATTCTTGGTTTATCAGCCAGGACTATCAATCTGTATTTGGAAATCTGATAATATTTTAACCTACTCATTTTTTGCTACTTTTTCAAATATGTTTCCATCAATTTTTCATTATTGCATATGACAATTTTTACCAATCTTATATTGAATCATTTTGGCGACTATATTAGGATGTTGTTTACAATGTTTATGTCAGCATTCCAGCAAAACCAAACTCCAATCAAAACTCAGAAACATTCATTTTCTCAAAGTTTCTTTTTATTGGAAAAGTCATACTGGCACATCTGGAAAAATCTGAATCTGAGAATTCCAGGTTTTCCTTCAATAATTAAAAAATACAAATCCATCCCCCGGCACCCATCATTCCATCACATGTCCCAATCACCATCCGTCCTAACTTGAGACATCCCTTAAACCACTCCTCATCCAGATGCAGGAGTATAACATGATCTTGACTGTAAAGAAGAATGCTATTATGTCTAACTACATACTCTCCATGAAATTCTTCCACCTAATTTCCCAAGCACAAGAATGTGGCAGCATGGAAGCTTCTGGTGCTAATATGGCTCCAAAGCTGACAGTTTGTGTGACTTTATTGCATGACTATATTATCAACTGTTTCTTCTGCTTCTTTGCACAATCTGCACTTTGAATCATTGGATGAATTTTCAATTTTGGTCTTTACATGAATTAGTTTGAATAACTTACTCTTGAGCAGCCAAAATCAAGCCTTCTGTTTCTTTTTTTAATGTTTCAGTTGTAAGACATTGCCAGGTTTATTTTTATCCACTTTCCCCTCAATCATTTGTAGAAATTGGTTATATAATACTTTTCCTTGCCAGCATTCTGTTCCTGTTTTATATTCACTTTTTGTTTCCTATACGCTTAAATTGGTTGAAATTTTAAACTTCATAAAAACTTTGCTGTTTTTTTTTTCCTTCAATAGCTTGTTAGACTTGAAGAAAATGTCTGCCTCCATTTCTGCAAGATAGCTACATGGTCTAGTGGTTAAGGTACCAGACTAAAAAGGAAGAGACTGTGAATTCAAGTCCTATCTCAGCCATGAAAGCCAGCTGGGTAATCTTGGGCCAGGCACTCTCTCTCAGCCCAACTCACTTCACAGGGTTGTTGTCATGGAGAAAATAGGTGGCGAAAGGTAAGCTGGATATGTGTCCTGCCTTGAGCTATTTGTAAAAATAATAAAGATAGGGTATAAATAATAACACTATGCATAATAAATAGTAATTAGTTTTCTTGTTCAAACTGTCCAGTTCAGCTGGTGTCCATTTAATAATTCCAGTAGTTGGAATGGTGATTAGTTACATATTGTTGTTGTTGTTATTCAGAAGATATATTTTACGTCTGAATAAAAGGATAATATTAATATGCATTTGCAAAGTTTGTCATCATATTTAAGGACTTAATATTAATACATGTTTAGAGCTTTGGATTTGAAAACAAAAAGGTAACATGCAGTTGCATCTATGTATCATATTTCTTAGAAAGCAAATGATCAGAGCTCCAGTAGGTAGACTATAGCAAGAAATCAACTCAATGGGAAAGTTAAAACTAGCTTTATTGACATTGATTAGAACAAAATTTTGTAAGTTTGATTATGTTGTATCTCGTCCAACTATTTGTAGTTCAGTTCAGTGAATTAGTGAGGTGTCTGTCTGAGCCATTTCCAATGTCCATTTCCAATTATTTTTTATCTGTTTTGGACTGAGAATTTTTTTCACTCCTCATCATGTTTGGGGATTGTCATGTTTGTGTGTGTGTGTTGGGTCTGGTCTCTGGATATATGTGAATTTCACTGCATGTATACTGTGTATATACGTACAATGACAATAAAGAATTCAATTCAATTCAATCACCCTACTAATGGTTCTTGCTTAATTCTGTCAAGATCATATTCCTTATTCTTTGCATATATGCATCCTATTTCAAGAGATAAAACTGCCCCAAATGACCATGATGCTCAATTTGTAAATATAAACAACAACAATTCAGCAGCCATTTTGTGTGTCATCCATATCATAGTCTGAAAATATGTACTGGGAAGAAATGCTTTAGGATTTCCATAGCAGTGAAGTTAAGGTTTTGAAATATGTTTTTAGTATGAGAAAACTTTTAAATCATGTCTGGTGAATAAGATATCTGAGTACTTGTGTCTGATTATGTTTCTAGGGTTAGTTCTGTAGGTTAAACAAAAAAAAAAAAAATAAGTCCATGAAAATAAAACAGGGTAATAGGTTAATTGATATATATTACAAAAAATAAAATAATGTAATATTAGTATGTTTAATGTATTATACAAATAATTACAACTTTCTATAAACTAAGATAATTATGGTAAAGAGCACGTTATTACTATTGCTTATTTTTTCAAAAATTATAATTAAAATTTTGCAATAAAATAAGAAAAAAGAATTAAACTTGAATTAAATTTATATATCTATGGATAGTGTGAATAATGTTAGGGATTTAAGTAACAGCACTATGATTTTAAATGTATATGTAAACAAAGCTATTTTAAAACACCTATTAATCAGAAGGCAACTGGATATGTTATGTCCTTCCCATTTCTTCTAGTTTTTAGAAAATGCCCATCCACTCCAGCTCAGCTTAGATTCTTTTTTGTGTAATGTATAATTCAAAAACAAAATAATTGTCAAACTGCAGCCATCCATCATTTCTATTCTCTAAGAATGCTTAATGAGCATTTTAATTACATTTTAGAAAGTAAAATTATATTTGTAAGAGGCATTTTGCTATACATTATTCTGCCTTCCTACACATTTTTTTCATTAAAACTATTTAAAAGAGAAGTCACAGGGAGCAGAAACCTGGCTGAATACCTAGGCAGTTCTGATAGCAACTGGCATCCACAAAAATCAGATTGTTAATCTACAATCTTGTATACAGATTGCTTGCATTCAAATGTATCAGAACTACATGTCTCAGAATTCTTATTCAATATTTGGCATGAACAACAGTATGTTGAAGCAAAGAGAACAATAATTTCTTAAAGTGTGTGTGTGTGTGTGTGTGTGTGTGTGTGTGTGTATTCAAGTTCATTATGAAAAGAGATTTTGTTCCTGTTTTGTTCAATCATGTTTGATTCTCATATAGATATGTCCTTGCAGTTTTCTTGGCAATGATTTTGGCATTGTTTCCTTCCTAAGTCTGTAAGATTGTGACTTGCCCATGTCACCTGACTGGCTTAGTGCCAGTCCTTAAAAAAGGACTAGAACTCACAGTCTCCTGTATTCTAGCCTAATTTCTTAATCATTACACCAAACTGTCTCTCCAAAAAAGAATATAAATTATCCTAAACTCAATTGTTTACAATAGCTCCCTAAATTTATGGTCTCATATATTTTAAATGAAACTGGTACAATATCAGTTGTTGCTTTCTGTCTTATTTATACATAAAACTCTTAATATCTTTTAGCACCCACCCACATAAATTCGTGTGTGTATAAATAAATAAAATGTGAGTGTGTGGGGGGGGGGTAGGGAGGGAGAGGGAGAGAAGATGCCTCTGAACATTTTGATGTATAAGATTGTACGGACAATACATTCCTAACAAAATATAAAATCAATGTGGATCTGCAATTTTACTTTCTTCTTTTAATAAAATCATTGTAAAATAGAAAACAAATCAAGACCATTTCTATAATATTTTTTATTGTTTGTCATTTTGTTTTTGGATGAGCACAGAAAAACTGTATTGTTGAGCCTGGACAACAATAATGGGGAAAAAACTTTCTATTTTAAAAATCATGAAATTATATTACATTGAACATTCCCACTACACACGCACACACGCTGTGTATCCTATCCCATCCCATCCCATCCTAACCTATCTGAATGTCCTATAAACCCCAGAAACTGGCATACAAACTAATATATATTACTATTATTATTTGTGTATAATATATCCATATTATTTATATATAATATGCCCATTTTATTACATGGATGAACCAGATCCTGAAAACCAGATATTCAAGAAAAGTTACTTAGGCTGTTATAATCCATCCAGCTTGTTATTCCAAGTCAGAAATGTGTCACCTAATTTTAAATTTGTTTACTCAGAACTGATTTTAATGAAGACCTTTCATGTAGACATGCACACCGACTATTAATTATATAATGCCATTTGCAAAATCAATGTTTAGTCATCACAGCCCAGCTCCTTCTAATGGTCAAATACCTTATGAAAGATGCAGCAAGAGCTGAAGAAACACCTTTAACCCATCAGATTACTGCCTCTGACAAGACAGAAATGAGAGCTTGTGGGAATGTAGCCAACTGATGTAATCAAACTGTTTTTCATGACAGCTTTTGAGACAGATTTCTGTAAAAGACTGATAAGAGGAAATCACTAATATGGGATGACTTATACAACTGTATAAGTTGTATACAGTTGAGCTGCAGTAGATCAGTGGCTAGAATGCAGTACTGCAGGATAATTCTGCTAACTGCCGGCTGCCTGCAATTTGGCAGTTCAAATTTCACCAGGCTCAAGGTTGAATCAGCCTTCCACCCTTCCAAGGTAGTAAAATGAGGGACCCAGATTGTTGGGGGCAATATGCTGACTCTTATTAGAAGGGCTGTAAAGCACTGTAAAGTGGTATATAAGTCTAAGTGATATTGCGAATACTATTGTATGATGGCACAGTTGACATGATAATATCTTTGTTAAAGATTTGGCATTTTATTTGTCTCCAACCCTGGTTTTATTAGATAATTTATGATTGGAATGCAGATGCATTGAAGGCAGAAGCATGTGTACATTAATAATTAATCTATTAGAGCCAGTACATACAGTAGTAGGGATGACATTTCTTAACCCGGAACTCTCCAAATGTGTGAAGATCAAAATTCCAACCAGCAGCACTCTTTGTAGTGCAGTGATTAAAATGTTGAGCTGGATTTGAAAAACCCAGTTCAAGTCTTCAGTCAATCATAGGATTCAATGAGCAACTCTGGGCCAATCCCATTTTCTCAAGGGAAGAAGTCTATCTCCACAGGGTTGTTCTTGTGTGGATAAATGGTGGAAACTACCATGGACAGCAACTTGAACTCTTAAAAGAAGGGCTGTGAATGCACTAACAAACTAATAAATAACCCAACTGGAATGTACTACAATAGGAAAGGCTGGATTACAGTACTGGATCAAATCTTTGGATTGATTATTGTAAATGTTAATATTAATAAATATTAATATTAAATTAATATTTAATATTATTAAATCTTATATCGGATCTTAAGAATAACTCTTAAGATCCAATAGAAGAGAGTATCTGTAGCTTGCGGCTAAGTGTAGAATCCTTGGTACACTCTAAGCTTGCTTGTTTGCTTGTTTGTTTGTAGACATTTCATTACCCAACCAGATAACAATATCAGTGCTTAATGATGAAAGCAATGATGAAGGCATTAATGATATTACCTAACAAAACCAATCTCAGAGAGCACCAGGGTTTTGACCATTATCAAGACTCCAGGGAGGGAGGGAGGGAAAAATTGCAAAATTACATTGTGCCTTCAACAGTTTTCTCACTGATACATAATCAAACCCCCTATAAAAACCAAAATAATACTATCTGATGTAGATACAAACATCAGTATATACAACGTTTATGTAAACAATACAATAGTTTTAAAACACCTTGCCAATTCAAAACAGTTGACTGCCACTACATTTTTTATTCTAATATATCCTTTGGAGCATAAACCCTCTGCAGTGTGACAGCTCTTCAGATATTTAAAGACAATAAAGCTATTGTCTCTGCTCTCAATATTCTCATCTGCATATCTTGGACTTTTAAATTATCTAGGTCTCTGAATCATTCTTTGTAGGTCAGTTTCCAGTCCTTTCATCATTTTTGTAGCAGTTCTCAGTAAGGCCTGACCAAGGCAGAGTAGAGTAAGATAATTACTTCCCACAATCTGGACTACATGGTCTTCAAGATTTTGTTGATCTTATTTGCAGATGTCTTATGCAATTTGAGCCCAAGTTATTTATAACTCTAGAAGCAAATATTATTACTTTAAATTGTGCTCAGAATAAACATGCTGCCAATGTAAATTATTCAATACAGCTGCAATATGATTTCACCTAAAGTCTAGCTTCTCAATCATGTAAACTCTTCTTTGAATTCAATTCAAATTCTAGTAACTTCATGAAAACTATTTGGAAGTGATCTGACATTGTCATCTTCTGGAATATTTTTCAATCTTCCAATTTAATGTACAGGCCTGGCATATCCTGCTGGGTTTCCATATGTTTAATAATAAAAGGTCTGAAGACTAGCCAAAATCATCTGGATGCTGCAATTTAGCTGAGCACCATATGAAATTGTAGAGTTTTTTAGTTGCAAAATATTTTGAAAATCTATAATACAATATAAAATTTGACTTGCTATGTTAAATAAAGTCTTCTTGCCTTCTAGCATTTCTTGTATATGCCTTTGAATAATCATTGGTAGGGCATTGATGATAAAAATGTCCTGTTATTTTTTTGTCTTAATGATGGCATAGAATATAATCTGATACCAGATTAGACAGTTTTCCCATCCATTCTACTACATTTTAACCATTTTAAAACTAATTCAAAAATACAAGTAAATCTTACTGCATAGGCCAACAGTAAGGAATCTTTTCTTCCATCTACCGTATTTAATACATTTCATGTTCCAATACACACACACACACCATGGGACCTCAAGACAAATCTTTTCCTTCATTGTTTTCTGTCCTTGCACCACATAAATAAGTAAAATGATCATTAAAGCTGAGTATTCCTGGCCATCCTCACTACTGAACAAACATATGTTGCCCAAGGAAAATATTTTTTAAAAATGGAAATAATAATAATATACCCACAAGAAAAATGAAATGATTAATCTTGTTTTTATGTCAGCAAGTTACAGCAAATCCACAAGAAATAACAGCAATAACCAAATGATTTTACTTCAATAAATCTCATGAATAACTACTAAAAATATTTTATCCATAAGCTATAGAGTGACTTTCTTCTAATATAATTTTTATATTAAGATACTGAGCTGACTATAATTCTGTCATTCCTCTGCCTCCAAAAAAAAGAAGCCTATATACAGTATAGCAATGCACTGCATTTTGCAAACAGCCTGCAACAGAAAACCCTTAGCAGCTATTAATGTCAATGTCAGCCTGCCAAAGGAACCAATACACAAATCAGCCAATCAGAACTAAGAAAACAGTAAGCCAATCACAGGATTCAGGATTCTTACAATGTTCAAAACAGACATATTTTGTTTCAAGCTTGGAAATAATTTAATATGTTTTGTCCTGACTTTCGGGGTGGGGGGGGAGAAACCTATTGAAATGCAAGCCATTCATTGCGCATCCTTAATCAGTGGCAACTATTTATGATGTGTGGCTGAATTCATGTCTCACACTAAGCCAACCTATGCAGTGGTGGGATTCAAATATTTTTTATTACCGGTTCTGTGGGCGTGGCTTGGTGGGCGTGGCAAGGGAAGGATACTTTAAAATCTCCAGTCAGAGGAGGTATTTGCCGATTCTCTGAACTACTCAAAATTTCCACTACCCATTCTCCAGAACTGGTCGGAACCTGCTGAATACCACCTCTGAACGTATGGTTTCTTTGCTGAAAGCAAAACAAGTAGCATCTTGAACATGGATCCACAACTTAGGAACAAAAAAAAACAAACCCTTATTTCAAATGCCCAACAAATCTCAGATAGTGAGTTGTTTGTTTTTTTTAAATTAAGCTTTACCTGCTGAACTCAACATCTATACATTTCTATCACAAATAACAGTTGCTCAATTAGTTAGTTCCACATTATTTAGAATAAGGGTTGAACAAGTCACTGTGTTAAGTCCAAAATTACTGACAAGCAAAGCTAGAACCAAATGGGCAAGTTCATACACCCAAGAACTTACCAAGCCACAATGAAAGCCACTTACAGCAGTATTTGAAGGGGAAATAAATGAAACATCCTGTCTGAAGGAATTTGTTGACATAAGAGGTACAACTTATTCCTTCTTCCCTTCCCAAAGTAATGGTACCATCTTTTTTTTGTCAAGAAGAACAGCTCTGTATCTAGTTTACTTTGTCATTGCACCTCGTACAATGAAATTAAATACCCTCTTCAGTGTACATTATGACTATGAAAATAAAACACAAACACACATCCTTCACATTCTATACATTGAATTGAAAACCCCTGATATTGCATTAATATTGCACTATACAGTAGAATTCAATAGAGTTACTGCCCTGGGATAAAAGCTGTTTTTCAGCCTATTTGTCCTTGTTTTTATTATCCAGTACCGTCTGCCAGATGGTAATAGTTCAAAAAAAGGGTGCCCAGGATGAGATGGATCTTTGAGAATGTTTTGAATTTTCTTAAGACAGCGGGAGCTATAAAGCTCTTCCAAAGAAGGAGAGGGCAATCAATGATCTTCTGGGCAATGATGTTAACCCTCTGGAGTGCCTTCCTATCTGCCACTGTGCAACTAACTGGCAAACCATACACAGGTGCAGTAAGTTAAGATACTGTCTATGGTGCAGAGGTAGAAGGTCCCTATACCCACTAAAATATGTAACCATTAGGGGTTGCCATTTTCTCCTCTTCATTTCTGAAGATTTATACCTTCATTTCTGAAGATTTATACCGATTGAAGAAGGCATACATTTTTACCAAAGGGAAGATCAGAGGGGCTTACAATGTCATTCACAAAAAAGGTGAAGAAATCCTGGAAAGTATAACAGTCTTTCACATCTTTTTACTAGCAATGAACAATGAACTCTTCTGGATGGCTTTCCTTGTCTGAAGATGTAAAGGATGCCTAGCCGAGTTTGTGAGATTTCTGCCAAGTCAAGTAAATGAGCTAAGCTAAGTGTGAAGTATCAATAGGTCTGTGATTTATTGCTTAGCCCAAATCAGAAAAACACGACATTTGGAGCTTTATTTATTAAAACTAATTATTAAATTAAATGCTCCAAAACTGGAAATTTTTAAGAAGAGATTGGATAACCATTTGTCTGAAATGCTATAAAGTTTCCTGCCTAAGCAGGGGGTTGGATTAGAAGACCTCCAAGGTCCCTTCCAACTCTATTATTCTATTCTATTCCTATTTCTATTCTATTCAACTCTTGTCAATCAGTGCAGGTCATTCAGTACAAATTAATACACTTCTAGTGCAGATAGTCCTCAACAGTTCATTTAGTGACAGTTTGAACTTACAACACTGAAAAAGGTGACTTATGACCGTTTTTCACACTTATGAACTTTGGAGCATCCTCATGATCAGGTGATCAAATTTCAGGTCCTTGGCAACTGACCTATCAGTCTCCAAATTTACCCAGAGCCCGTCAGCTCCGAATATGCCTTGCAGCAAGTCAGTTGGCCATGTCACCTTATTTCTGCTGCTGCCAGATCTATATTTCTGCTTGTGTGCTGGCCGATGGCTTTGGAATGACTCAGCAGAGCTGAGGATGGATTCTGCAACTACGGGCCTGCAGGGTAGATTCTGTAACAATTGTGGGCTGCTGGAACTGGCTCTTTACTGATGTGATGCATATTGTTAAAGGGGGTTGGGGCACATAAAGGTGGTAATTAGGACTTAGGTTAAAACATGGTGAAAGTGGCACCAGGTGGGGATCAGTTAGTGAGGGTCGGAATAGGGTAGGGATGTAAACATGTTATAGGGTTAATAGCATTGAGGGATAATGGGTTAGGCGTGGCCAGAATTAGAACTGCGTATAGGCCTGGGTGAGGTGGGGTGTGTCTCATGATAATGGTGATAAAATGAAAGGGAGCAAACTCAAACCCAACTCCAACCTTGCCTGGCTTTTAGCCATTCTTGACTGATTAGAGTATTTGTTGTTTGATGCTATACTGAATAAATCATCATTGTCCTAAAGGGGAGCTGGAGTTTGGATTCATCTAAAGACAAATCTTCAATACTCAAGGACTGGCTGAAATATTTGACATATCTGTTACGGTTGCAATATTCTTTTGACAAGCAAAGTCAAAGGAAAAGCCCGATTCACTTAACAATTGTGCTACTAACTGAACAACTGCAATGATTCACTTAACAACTGGGGCAAGAAAGGTCCTACAATGCGCCAAAGTACATTTAACAAATGTCTCACTTAGCAACAAAAAAATTGGGTTCAATTGTGGTTGTAAGTTGAGGACTACCTGTATTATATACCAGTTAACATACTAGCTGCCACAGTCTGCATGCACTGAAGCCTTAGGACAGTCCTTTGTAAGATGTTCCGCAGTGATCAAATCA
Source organism: Bungarus multicinctus (assembly GCA_023653725.1). Classification (NCBI taxonomy): domain Eukaryota; kingdom Metazoa; phylum Chordata; class Lepidosauria; order Squamata; family Elapidae; genus Bungarus; species Bungarus multicinctus. Next base: position 74,504,769 of record CM042846.1, on the reverse strand, counting down.
GAATGGAAGAAATTCATTATTACCAGATGTGTCAGGCTAGTGAATGGCTATTGCTGGCATTATCAGATATAATTGTGCAGATTTTAATTATGACAGACTTCACCATCAAATAAGACTATTTCTCTGAAATCTGTCTCAGTGTTTGTAAATTCAAAGATGAATACAATTATTAAAAATATTTTATAGCTATGTTTTCCTTGCTTGTCTCCAATTTAACATTAAGGTAGGCTTGGTTTCTTAATAAATAAGTTAACTGCTTTCACATTTTTTAGTTCTAAAGCCCTAACACAGGAAGGCAACAAATCTTTCCAACTGAGTTAATTCAATGCAGTACCAGTAAAGGATCTCACATCCTTTAGTCAATTTTAAGCAATCAGAATCTAAAATTATACTTTTCCAATGAAATACTTTTGGGCTGAATAGACTTATAATGTTCTAGGTGGAATAACCATTAGCCATGCTGGTTGGTAATTGAATATCCAGTCCATTTTTGCAGTTGCTGGATTTAAAAAAGTGATTTAAGAAATACCGCTCCATACAATTTTCAAATGTTTAGTCTTTCCTGCCTAAACATATATAGAGAGAGAGTGGAAATTCTTTTGGACTAAGAATTTCACTGCAAGGATTTGGTAGAGCCAAAAAAATGCAATAATCACTGTATGTCTACATAGTAAATTAAATTACATGCAGCTAGTAGGATTATTCCCAACATATTTAGTACTCTTCTTCCTTCTAGCATATTACAGTTTGGCAGTAAAGTTTTGTAGGGATTTGGGGGCTACATATAATTCTAGAATGTCTGAATGACTTTTCTATCTGTAGAATCATCTATATTTTACTTTCCTTTTTTCTAATTCTGAAACCATATGTTCATCTATCTATAACTTCTTATAGACAACAGTAGCTAAAAAGGAACACAAAATATTGTCTAAAATCAGGCATGAACTATTTTTTTTTACTTGATATACATTTTTTCCCAAAATTAGTCACCTACTACATGATTTTCTGGTCTACTTCCCATCACAAATATATAAAACATTATATTTATTTTTGTGAAAAGTTAACATTTGTATTTTAGTAACTGTTCTTTAACAAATTTTATCTGTTAAAAATGTCATGTTGATTTTTGAAATATTCTAGTTAGAACCTAGCAAAAAGGAAGAGTCAATAATTCAACACATATATTAATAATGACCACACACCTGCAATTAAAATAGCAGGTCATACCTTATTACTATTAGTCATAGGCCTATAATTATCTAATGACAGTTCTTAATTTCCTATTTATGCAACAAATTTATAGTCTCTGCATGACCTTTTTTGTGTGCAAGAGACAAACATTATAAAACGTTGGCAACTTTTTTATCTGCAAAAGATAAATTAAATAAACTAAATAAATTAAATAAAATTTCAATACACTACAATGGAAATTTGTTTAACATTGTTACAAAATGCCCACTGTACTTTCCATAATCAATGTGCCAGATACTTTCTAATTTGCAATCTGGTTCTTCTAGTTTTAATCTCATTGGTGATTTGAAACCTAGTCCCCTGAAGCCAGAGGTGGTATTCAGCCAGTTCTGACTAGTTCTGGAGAGCCAGTAGCGGAAATTTTGAGTAGTTTGGAGAACTGGGAAATACTACCTCTGACTGGCCCCTCCCCCATCTATTCTCTGCCTCCTGAGTCCCAGGTGATCGGTTGGGTCTTCTTTGGTTGCCCTGTACAGGAGAATGGGACTAGAAATTAGGTTAGTGGGGTGGGGAGGGAATGGGATTTTGCAGTATCCTTCTCCTGCCATGCCCACCAAACCACACCACGCCCACCAAGCCATGCCCATAGAATCGGTAGTAATTTTTTTTTAATCCCACCACTGCTTGAAGCAAAACGTAACTTAAAACTCCAGTATTAGAGAAAAGGCAAACTGAAAAACATCATCAATAATTGTATACATTAATTTTTAGTAGAAGCATTAGCTTGTTTACTTAGCTGAACAAAGAAAACTAGTGATGGAGTTGGAGAAAGTAGGTACGGTAGATGTAGGAGAAGGAGTCACTGCAGTTAAGTGATCATGAGTTTGTTAAGTGAATCCTGTTTCCCTGTTAACTGTTTTTGATCCTGGGAAGCTGCAAACATAATTACTACATCCCAGTTGCCAAGTACCTGAATTTTGATCACATGATAGGCAGGCATAAGTGTGAGGACTGGTCATAAATCACTTTTTTGAATGCTGCTGTAACTTCTAATGGTCGGTAAATGAATGAAGACTACCTTTACTTTAAAATATGCTACTGTAACCCATCCTAGTTCTCTTTGGTGTTCTCCAAATTATTTTGCTGACTGGTAAGAGTTCTGCTCTGATGACAACTTTGAAATGAATTAGCATTAGAGTGTTCCATGTGTCATTAACTGCTCTATAGACACCTGCAATAGAATGAAGTCAGTCATTAAGTAAAGATCAGTAACACCATTCCCCTTCTTCGAAAATTAAGCATTCTGTTAAATTAAGTTTTGGTAAGCTTTAATTACTAATATTTTATTGTTAATGAAGTTTGAATTATAGGTTTTCAGGAATAGAAGAACAGAAGCTTTCTGATTTAAGAACTGGCAAAAACAGTTGCAAATACATGCACTTCTCCCTTAATGACCCTAACAGGGTGCAGAATTTCTGTTGCTAAGTAATGTAGTCATTAGACAAAATATGCTGTGGCTGCACAACTTAGCAATGATTGTTTTGGTAGTCCCGGCTGTGATGATTAGGATCATGTCACTGTTAGACAAGGAGATCACCCTCCTGTGCTGCATTCACCTGTACTTCAACTTCCTCTCACTTGATGATCTGCCTCCCAACTCTGCCATTTTGGCCACTCTGAACTCTGCCACCCAAGCATTCCCACTGCCCTGCACTCTGTCATCTCTGCCACTCCCTCATCCCCTCAGCTGACCTTGTCATCTTCTTCCTCTGACTTTTGATGATGTGCACCAGGCCTGGCCCTTCACAAGGGAGCTGCTGGCCACATGTGGTCTTTCTGGAGGCCTCACAAACGGGACTGCAGAGTGTCTTGTTCTTGTTTTTTATTATTATTATTGTTGTTGTTGTCGCCATCATTATCATCGGCATCATCATCATCATCATCAGTGCCCTTGAGATGTTTCATGCACGGATCCAGGGAAACTTCTGAGGAGCATACTGTTGCAATATGATGCAAAGTTTGTGGGACGTTCCCACAGTCACAGTTAGGATTATCAACCAGCCCATATTATTATTTCCAATATTGGCACCTGCTGTGGTTAGTTCAAATCCAGTTGGGCGCTGTCCAGATTAAAAGGCCATTGTACTGGATGAGACAGAGGGCAGGGTGGTGAGAATGCAGAGTAGAATGCTGGTTACTGGGATGTCCAAAAGGGTCAGAGTTGGGAAAGATAGGAGGATGGAGGGAGTAGAAGTGCACTTAGCAGTCCTAAATGTGGGTGAACTGCCAAGCACCAAAATTTTGATCCTGTGGGGGTGGGAACCATGGGGGGTGCTGCAACAGCCAGTGGGGGAGGGGTGCAAATGTGAGGGGTGCTGCAACAGCCATAACTTTGAGAACCAGCCCTCATTACATTTGTTCAGTGCCGTCGTAACTCCAGTCACTCAACAAATGGTCATTAACCAAGGATTGCCTGTAAGCCAAACCTAATACAATAACAGCATTACCTGGATTTGAATGTCAGAGCAAATCTTAGATGAAAAGGAGGTAAAGTATCCTGATGTTGAAAATAGAGAGCAAATGAGGTAAAGAAAAAAAAATCCAGACAGTTTGTCTTTTTTTTAAAGAGTTAGAATAATGAAAAGAAATGGTGACTCATACATGTGTAGGTAGGCACATTATGACGGTAACACAGACCTTATCAATGAAATTACTTTTGAACTCTAAAAATTGTAATGAACTGAAGCACTTTTTTTGGTCTTCAACGAAGAAGTTATGAATAAATGCAAAACTGCACATGGAGTGAATGAATTACACTCATTATTTTTATGGCTGAAGCTTCCGACACTGAAGCTTGCTAATAGGCTCATGCTGCTGATGAATACTACATGCTTCCAGGTTAAAGAAACAGAACATTAAAGCTGCACGTAGCTGTTCCACCCACATGGACAAAAGTGTCTGATGCAATGTGTCTTATTAAAATTAAATTTTCAGCTAAAAACACTCAGAGCTAATTTTGTGAGCATAGGATTGATCTCAGTTAGGACAATTTCCATTTAAGGAACAGTAAATAGTTTATAAAAACTTACTTATATTTCCATGCTCTTGGAGATCAGCCAAATCATCATTAGTTCAGCAAAATCATATTGCCCAAAGCTAGCCAGTGGCTTTCAGTCCAGATACAAAAATGGATGTGAAGGGGTGGCTGTGAAAATCATTGGTCATTGATCAAGAGGATAGCACATAATTTGTACAAAGGGAGCCTGAATCTAGAACTATGTGATCTATATTGTTTATAAAGGAAGCAGCAGTTGATGAAAAAGTCATGCTTGATATACTGGAATGCAATTACTTGTGGTTCTTGGATCTTTGAGTCTAAAATGTAGTATAATATAGTAATAATAATAGCAACAATAATTAGCAGCTTCTTCAAAATATTGATTGATGTGCTATCAAGTCAACATCAACTCTTAGCAGCCACATACATTTCTCCATCTCCCCAATCCCATCCTTCAGTTCATCCAAAGTTTTATTTTTCTCTTTCCTTTCCACCTTTCCCAACGTTCTCCAGATCTTTGTGTCCATAGTTGGATCATTTGAGCCTGACAATTTGTGCCTTGAATAAGAACACTGGGTTGATTTGTGCAATGATCAATTAATTTGGCTTCTTAGCTGTTCACAGCATTTTCAGGAGTTTTCAAATTTCAAAATGTCATTACTCTGCTTCTGCAAGATCCAATTTTCGCTTCTATAGAGTGTCACAGAAGACACTATTGCCTGCACAATTCTGATCTTTGTAAATATGGACAGATCACTTTTCCAAGACTTTCATGTCTGCTAGTCTGCCAATATTTCTTGACTATTTACTTCTTTACTATTGATGATTGGTCCTAAAAGGCAGAAGATATCTACCACTTCAATATCTTTATTGTCAATTTTAAGGTTAGTTGTTGCAAATGTTATTACTACTTTGTTTAAACCTAGACTGTGCTCCATAACTTTTATTACTAGAACTTGCAGGTCCTTTGCATTTTTAGTTGTTAGAGTACAGACAATTTTCATTTAGTGACTACAACTGGGACTGGTAACTTAGTTATAAAGTGAAACCAGAACTGTGCTTATGCACAATTACTTCAGCTTTCCTTTCTTTACTGAAGTTTTTTTTGGTTTTCTGAAGGTTCTAAATGTGACCATTAATTATAAAGCTACTTTTACACTACCTGTAGTGTCATTAGCATGATGTAGGTTGTTAATTCCTCTTCCTCTGATTTAAAGCTATATTCAATTTCTTCCAATATAGCTTCTCTTAATATAAATTCTAGCACAGAGAATGAATAAATAAGGAGAAAGTATGTAGCCTTATCACATTATTTTGCTAACATGGAACCAATCTGTTTGTCGTGTTCTGTGTGTACTATAATTTTTGAGCTGTTTATAAAGTTCTCGTGATAATGAGATATTCTGGGATTCCCAGTTTCATAAGCACATTCCTCAATCTGACATAACCAACTCAGTCATAGGCTTTCTATAATCAATGAAGCACATAATGACACATTTTTAATATTTTTTGGCTTTCCAGCCTGCATCAGAAATAATGCCTTGTGTTCCTTGCCTTTATTAAATCCAGCTTGAACACCTGGCCATTTTTGCATGTAGGGCTATAATCTTTGTTGGATAGTATTAAGCATTATTTTGCTCAGTTTGAAAATAAGAACACTGCACAATAGATTGCATATTTTGTTAAGACTCCAGAATGTTGCTTGATCTCTTCCAACCTGTTTTAGTAAGTTGTAAGCTGGCACAGCTTGGCTACAACCTGTATTTCTTCCTTTGCTTGCCATATATTCTATTAATTCTTATAGTCCTCTGACTTAATATTGACCACAGTGATAATCTAACTTTATCTTCTAGTACTAAAAGGTTTTGTAATATCTTCTAAGATATCTTGGATGTTAACATTATTTCAGCATACTCCTTTCATCTTTGTTTGATCTTCTTTGAATCAGCTGTTATCTGTCCAATGGCATTCTTTAACATATGATTTCAAAGTCCTGAATTCAGATCTTTTTGGAACGTTCTCATTGTTTTTCCATGTTTGATTCTATCTTCAGTGCTTTTGTAGATGATGTATAATGTTGTGTCTTGTCTCTTCTAATAGCTTTCTGAAAGTCTTTGTGAAGTTCCTTCCTGAGATATTTCTTTGGATTCCCTTCTCTTCTGGGCAATTCTCATGGTTTGTTTGACATCCAATTTGCTTTCATCTATTTCTTCATCTTTCACAGTGATGTTCACCTTTAACAACTTCTTTAAGTTCATTTCACAATTCCTCTGGGTTTTTGGTGTTTTTTATCAAAGAGATTCAGGACTTCAAAGTAATTTCTGAAAATCATTATCTGCCCTGTCTCTGGCCACATAGCCAGGAAAACACAGAGACATGATTGCAAATTTTACTGAGACGTTTTTGAAGCAAATAGATATAAGTACAAATGCACACATACATAAACACACTAGACAAATCAAGTCCCCAAACCTCCAACAAACTTGTGTTGAGAGAGTTCCAAATCCAAAAAAGACACAAGAATGTTCAAATGAAATCCAAGCATTGTAGAAGAGCCATCAGCTGCTTCAGGTTCAGAGTTAGCCACAAGACTTCAAGTCAGGAATCAAACATATGGAGTCTACTACTTTAAAACACCATCCTATGAATAACCTAAATTTATATATCAGTTGCCAATAGTAATAGAATTCCACACATTATTCAAAAGTGTGAGACAGTTACACTATTCCCTGTGCAACCCTTTTACTGTCCCCAGTTTTAACTATTATTTGTCAGTTATTAATATTAGAAGTTATTCATATTAATGTACGGCTACAAATGCTAGATTTCACCATAGGAATGAGGGAGATTATGTTTTTTGTTTTTAATATGCTGTTACAGTAAAATGTTTCAATCTATAAAATGAACTTTCAGTTGAAACTTTTAGCACAAATAATTTCACTATAACTTGTACAATAAACCTTGGAAAGGAATTAATATTTTTGCAATAAGTACTACCTGTATCTATATATAATTTAGTTAGATAAATAAATAATGTATTAAACTAAGCCCTGCTTTGAGATTTTAAAGTCAGTATTCTATTAATGAAGTTCCTATTTTTTTTCTGCAGGAACAATGTTTAGAGCTATTTTAAACTACTGCTCTTTGGTTTTAATAAAAATAATTTAATTCAGTTCTTCAGCATTGTATTGTTCTTGGCATTGATCCAAGATATAAGATCCTACTGAATTTACAGAAGAAAAATAAATATATTTTTTAAAGCTATATAATGCAATGAAGGCTGGGTTGTACATATTGCACAATGCTATAGATGTTAAAAAGCCATTTCTGAGCTATAAATATAAAGCAAATGAAGGTTCCTAGATCCTAGACCTAATTACTACCTTATATTTTTACCTTATATTTCTTTCACAATATATATTATCCACAACATTTTTCTCTCTTCATTTTGCTTTGTCTGTGACTTGTTATTCTATACTGTAACTGTACTATTCTATATCTTCCCTGCACTCTTGTGACTACGCTATTCCTCATACTACACACTCACACACCGTATATGTGTATATATAATACACACACAGCACATGCATGAATAACAAAATAATGTTCAAATCAGAAAAGTCAGCAGTAAAAAGAACAGATACCTCTGGATTAAAAGGATCACATTTTAATTTTGAAGGAAAGGAAAAGATCCTTACAACAATAACAGTTTGCCGCAGGTGGCAGCTAAGATATTAGCTTCAGGAAATATTATTCAGACAGCATACAGTAATAAAAATATATGCAATAAAAATTGTATTTGATAATGGAATTATCAATGGAAAAATAGATAAAAAACAAATTATCTTAATATTACATTTCAGGGTAACTTTGTTAGAGATTCTCTGAATATATGTCATATGTATCTATATGTATCTATGCATAAATATATGACATATCTATATATGAACATATTAACAGTGAATTAACATCAGAACAAGCAAATGATAGTTGGAGGATGGAGAGTTTATTAAGAGTTCAGATTTTGAGTTAGAGAACCTGAAACGCATCTCTTCATCCTCACCTCCCACATCTGGCTCTCTTTAGTTCCACACTTCCTCCAGAAATTGAACTGGGAGGAACTCTCAGTATTTGACCATATTTGAGTGACAGTTTTAATACCCAATCATTATAGAGAACTGGAACAGGGTGGAGATTCTTGGTAGAATGACTGCACACGTCTCTGCCATGTTACCCCTACAACACATTGTTTTATCCAGCTCTGTCTGTCTCAATGAGATAAAATGGAATTTGCAAAGATTGATTTTCCTCTCATTCACTAGTCTGATGCCAGCAACAGTTCTGGTAATCTTCTACACACCTTCTGCTTTGGTTATCTCCTTTGAAATGAATGGAACAGATTGTGATATTTGACGAATGTTTCCTCTTTTCTGACTGAATGTTTCCAAGTGCTTAGCAGAGGAGAAGGAACAGAATATTTTCCATAGCAACCCCACGATTTATTGGTTTGCTTCTTGCTTATGAACTAAGCAAAAATTTTATTTCAGGTAAAAAAGGTCTTTAAAACTGTGGCTGTCAGTGATTCTTTTGCCAAGTCCTTATGGAGATATTTATACGCAATCTGGAATAAAGTGCATAACACCTGGATTTTGATAAACAAAGCTGAATTTTTTTACTTTATTCAAATGAGTCATTATTTAAATAATATCTTGATGGTAAGATAGCAAAGTTCTCCACTACTGAGAACTTTTAGATCTTCTTTACTTTTATGATGTATTCCCTATGAATCTTCTTGATTTCAGTGTACATGATGTTGCCAGCTTGAAGGATACCCAGCATGTTTCTTCTATTATTTTTAGGCCCTTGATTAACCATATGGCACAGAATCAAATGCTTCTTGTAATCAATCCAAGCTACATTCAAGTTGGCCTTCCTTCTCTTGCAGTTTTCCAAAATCATCTTATCAATTAGAAGCTGACTTTTGTTCCTCTACTGATCGGGCAGTTTCCTTTCTGCCCAGGTAGAAAGAGCTTGTTTTCCACTAGGTGATGTTGGAATGCATCAGCTAAAATATCAGTTAGCATTGTGAAAGTTGTTGGTAAGCAGGAATTAGCCTGTAGCTGCCTGATGCTGCTTCTTTTTTTGGGAGGGATTTTTTTTTATTTTTTAATATAATAATTCCAACTTCTATTGAACAGTGTGTCATCCGGGTACAAATATATTTGTAAAATAAGGATCAAAATTTACAGCATTATTAATTAATTAGTATTAATTCTACAATATTAAAATAGTATTCAACATGCTAATCATATTTCCTCATCTCTCTTAACATACTGTATCTTCTTTATTTCACTAATCTTTTGTTTCCCTGTTTCTAACTTCCATTTTTGTTATTTAACCACTGATAAAATAAATCCCATATCATATAATATTCAGTTTGCTCTTTCTCCTTAATTGCAAGGCTAATTGCAAGCTATCTATTCATTTCTGCACACTCTAATATTTTCCTGATCACATTCTCAGCCTGCTGCTGCCTCTTTTATTAGATCTCTCATTATCAGGTAGTTTTTGCCAGATGTTAACCTATTTTCAGTTTCACCTCCTTGCACTATGTGGTGGCAATGAGTGGGTAGAGACCAATCAGATGCAGTTCATCTTCACCTGCTGCTAACCAGTTCTTGATCTTGGCCCTTTCTTCACCGTTTCTCTAGTTATTACAAATTCTTTCAACTCCTTTTTATCTGTATCCAAGGTACAATTTGTTGTATTTCTTTGGGTTGTCCCGCATCTGCAGCCAGAACTGCATTGTTTCTTCTTTGTCAGGTGTTGACTGATTTATTGTAATCTATACCCTGGTGAGGATGGTGATGGTGATGCCTTCGAGTTGGGGTTATTGTTACTTTGATTTCTGGAGACACCTGAACTAATTTCTGGAATTCTTAGGTAAGATTTTTCAGAAGTGATTTGCCTTGCCTGCATCCCTGTATTTAATTTCATTATTATGCTATAGAAAGAAAGGAAAATGTGCAAATATGCCAAACCATCCAGAGTCAGTTGGAGCTGAGTGGTGTCTAAAGTGTAATAAATACATAATCATTCAAATATATATATATAAAATACGGATTAGCGGTGAGATTGAATGCAATAATTGCTTTTCTTTTTTGCCCTGGTTATACTGACTCACTCCATACATTTGATTCTACAATATGGGATTTAAAAAGAAGCTTAAACTGATCTTAATTACTGCAGCCACATCAATTGTTCATATATCAACCATCTGGGAATGTGTTCATGTCAACAGTACAGATCTTGCCATTTCCTCTAAAATTAATGCACAATGCACTTGGGATTCAGTTATAAGGAGAGGCAAGTGGGTGAATTAAATTTGTAATGACAACATCTGCACATTAAGTTCTATTACCCAAGTGTGTGCACAAATAACACAACCTATTCAGAAGAAATTAACATTTCTTTCATAATGTTAAAGATACAGAATGTACTCACAATCCTATTTCTTTGTTGGTTTTAAAAAATGCCCATTTCTGTTTCCTAATTTAATAATGTATATTTGGGGCAAAGAATATTCAAAAATGTTGATCATCTAATTTTTTCTTCTCATATTAGCATCATTAATGGGGTTCATTTGAGGATTATATTCAGTATTTCTCTTACGTCACAGCAAGTTATATTTTAGTGGTGTGGTGGCCTCACCTCACAATCAGGAAGCACTCAGTTCGATCCTAAGTAGAGGCAGATATTTCTCTCTCTGGGCACATTGAGAATATATCTGCTGGACAAAACTCCACATTGGCGTCAGGAAGGGCAGCCGGCCATTAAAACACCCTGCTGGCTCCATTCAGTTGCCCAGAATCCACAAGGAATTATGGAGTCGTTAAAAGATGATGATGATGATGATGATGATGATGATGATGACGACGACAGCAAGTTATATTTCAGCAGAATTTGTATATTTACTACAATGAATATCTATTTCTATTTCCATTATCCTGAGACACACATAAAGATACCCTTGCTTTTCTTGACTTCCTCCTTAGCTCTTCCATATTCTTGATTTATCTCTCACTGAGAGGTGCACCTTCTACTTTAAATTAAAATGGTGTCAGAAGCTTCAGTATTCTATATATGCCAACCCAAAGGATACTTATGGAAGAAAGAAGTAAAAGGTGTTCATATGTTCACTTGTATACAATACCACCATATCACAACCAATTTGATGTAGTGGTTAAGGCACAAGGCCAGAAACTGAGAGACTGTGAATTCTAGTCCAACCTTAGGGACAAAGTCAGTTTCTCTCAGACCTAGGAAACAGGCAATGGCAAACCACTCCCAAAACAACCCTGTCAAGCAAAGTGCAGGGACTTGTTCAGGCCATCAATCATCAGAAATCAAAAACTGATTCAAAGAACATGCACACAAGAACATCCACATATCGCCATATCCTATAGGATTACCCACAGTCATTAATAATATAAAGCAGAACAATATATGTTTGAATTCTGCATGGTATGTCTCCAAACTGTAAAACTCTAGTTCATATCATTGCAAATGTCAGCACTTTTTTGTCCATGAAAGATTTATAACCTAAGCAGACATAAATGTAATATGAAGACAGATTTTTACTTATTAAAAGTTATAGGAATAGAAAAAGACTGAGGTCATTTACTTAAGGAAACAAATCCTTTTTTTCCCCCTGCTCCAGTATTTCTTTTGGTAGAGGCAGCTATATACATTTGCTTAACAAATATATATTTAGCTAGTTAGTAAATCCTTTAACATCTTGAAAAATGACAAAAGTTCAAATAGCACACGTTTTTAATGCTCTCTATCCATATATTGTATTTAATTTGCAAAAAAAAATTGAGCAGTTCAGTTCCTAGCTTCCCGGATTCAAAGATATTGATCATCATTTACACTTAAAAGACACATAAAAGTTGTGATAATGAAATGATAGCATAATGGCAATTTTTGCAGCCAGGTGCTTCACCCATATCTCTACTCATGATTAAAAAGGCATAAGACAGAAATAGTTTGAAATGACTGTGCAAAGATAAACAAACAGGATGTCGATGATGTGTGTGGAATGGGAAAGAGAGAAAAAGACAGAAAAAAAAGATGCTTTGAATCCAACAGCTAGAATGAGGCAACAACTCACATCAATAAAAAGCAATCCACCCACGGCTTACTGGAGTAGTGATGTTGCAAAGGGAAAAACTTTTGTTTAAATTGGCTAGTAGAGAAGCCAGAAATTGCTAAACATAGAACAAAGTTGGAAGGGAGGTCATCTAGACCAACCCCCTGTTCGAGCAGAAGTCAAATATTAGCTTCTAGCTAGGATCGAACTCACAGCCTCCTGATTGTGAAGCGAAAGCTCCACCTCTAGGTATGTTTACTCAGTTCTCCAAACTGGTTGATATTGAGAGATCCAAGAGAGGTACAGTACCCTGTGTATAGATGTCCATACTTTAGTTAAAAGTATTACTACTGTATATATAATAATAAAACATTTTTGCTCCCAATTTCCTTTTACAGATTAATCAATTGGACTAACACTAGAGGGACACAGATTCAATACAAGCAGTCCTCAATTTACAACCACAACTGAGCGAAGGCAGTTGTTAAGTGAGTTCTGCCTCATTTTACGACCCTTTTTTGCCTTTTCAAAGTGAATCACTGCAGTTGTTAAGTGAATCATGTAGTTGTTAAGAGAAACTGGCTTCCCACATTGACTTTGCTTGTTGGCAGACAGCTGGGAAGGTTACCAAGGGTGATCATGTGACCCAGGGCCAGTTGCCAAGCATTCAAATTTTGATCATGTGACCATGGGGATTTTGAAAGGGTTGCAAGTGTGTAAAACGGTCACAAGTCGCTTTTAAGTTACAGTGCTGTTGTAACTTTGAAGAGTCACTGAATGAACTGTTGTCAGACAAGGATTATCTGTATCTCCTTTCAGCCAGTAATTGTAGATGACTAGTGCATTCACTCTAACTTCTGTCTACCTACCTTGAGTCTGTCATCTGCATCTCTATAACTGTCTGGTTTGGTTCTGCAACCCAACAGGACAGACACAGACTTCAGAGGATAATTAGGACTGCAGAAAAAACAATTACTACCCACCTGCCTTCACTTGAGGACCTGTATACTGCACCAGTCAAAAAGAGGGCTGTGAAAATATTTACAGACCCCTCACATTCCGGACATAAACTGTTTCAACTCCTTCCCTCAAAACGACACTATAGAGCACTGCACACCAGCACAACTAGACACAAGAACAGTTTTTTTCCCGAACGCCATCACTCTGCTAAACAAATAATTCCCTCAACATTGTCCAACTATTTACAAAGTCTGCACTACTATTACTGTTAATCTTCTCATCACTCCTTATCACCCATCCCCTCCCACTTGTGATTGTAGGACTGTAACTATGTCCTTTGTATCCTTACGATTGATATTGACTGTTTCCTAGTATGATTTGATTGCTTACTGTACCCTATGACTATCATTAAGTGTCGTACCTTATGATTTTCTTTTATGTATACTGAGAGTATTTACACCAAGACAAATTCCTTGGCCAATAAAGTATTCTATTCTAGCTCACAGGGTGTCTGCTGAACAGGACAAACTGGAGGAGGGAATGTTGCATAAAGTGATCTGAGCTCATGTAGAAAAGTCAGGGTATACATTTGAGACCAAAATAAATAAATAACTTATTTGGAACATTTTACTTTGGAAAACCATTTTTTTAAAAGAATGCTTAAATAGCCATTTCTGAATATACATAATAACCCAGCAACTAGATTCCATTTTCCATCTCCATCATTTCAGAAGTAAAGTATTGTGTGTTTTTTTAATCTGCTGTAATTAGATTAACTAGGCCTAGGGCTACTTGATTCAAGCAAAACTTTCTGGACAACCACTAGATGGCAGGACAAAATTTGAGTTTTCTGTAGCAATAGCAATAGCTCTTAAGACTTATATACCGCTTTACAGTGCTTTACAGCCCTCTCTAAGGAGTTTTACAGAGTCAGCATATTGCCCCCAACAATCTGGGTCCTCATTTTACCGACCTTGGAAGGATGGAACTCTCAGTCAACCTTGAGCCTGGTGAGATTTGAACTGCCAAACGTTGTTGCCTTGTGGCACAGTCAGAATGTTTTGCAGACTGGCTCATGAAGTCTTAAAATTAGTACTAGTCTCCTGTCATAGCCATCTTCTTACTTTTTTTTATTTATATACCACTTATCTCTTTTCACATTTGTTCTCACAAAATTTGTTATAAGATCCATCTCAACACAAGTTTAAACATTCGTTTAAAAATATTAGACAGAATCTAAAAATATTTTAGACAAAGCTATGCTTAGAAAAGATTTAAAACTGAAATAGCAAAAAGGGATCATGTCCAATTAATTTTTCACAAAAAGAACTAAAATCGTTTTTTCTTTAAAATTACTCTAGAAATCCTACTGTTTGAGGCCTGTATCTTTATATAGAAGTTCAAGAGAATCTTGTATGCAATTGAAAACACACAGATAAAAAATACAGGGCAGTAATAATTTAAAAGATATATAATTTGATAATTACCTAACAATATAGGCACTCAAATAGAAGGGAATATCTATAGCTCAAGGTTGAATTGTGGAGTCCTGAACTGGGTTGCTTGTTGCAGATGCTTCATTACCCTACTAGGTAACATTATCAGTGTTTTATCATCAAGTATTAGTGATTAGGTAATCAGGTAGTTACCTAATCAGGTAATGAAACATCTGCAAGAAATGACCAAGCTCAGATAGCACCAAGAACATGAATAGCATTTTTACTCTTCTCTGGCAGCTTCGTAGGGAATGATTAAAAACCTTCATATTGAACATGCTGAGAATCATGTTGATAAAGGCTGATGCAAGCAGTATCACTTCAGATGTATACAATTTATTTTTTAATATTGGAATCAATACACATGATAGTCAGTGTTGGGATTCAAAACTTTTTACTACCGGTTCTGTGGGCGTGGCTTGGTGGGCGTGGCAGGGGAAGGATACTGTAAAATCTCCAGTCAGAGGTAATATTTGCCGGTTCTCCGAATTACTCAAAATTTCCATTACTGGTTCTCCAGAACTGGACAGAACCTGCTGAATACCACCTCTGATGATAGTGCTAAATTCTGAAATCTAACATTTTACTTTCCCTTCTTCTAAATATATATGCCAGACATAAGCTTTTCCAATCATTATTCATGACTGTTCTAAGAATTTTTATTTAATGGTGATGTTTCTATTTAAATGAGCCTCTATCTGAAACTGCTGGTACAGTCTGGGCACTAATTTTCTTGACGGTGTAGGGAGGGAAAGAGAAACAAGTAAAATTTGCATAGTCATTCCTATATCTAAAATAGATACTTAATTTTTTAAGGTGTTTATCCAGAGTGATGGCTTAGCCTGCAGCTATTTTCCAGGTTCCTCCATAGATCTCCAGGCCTTGCTTGGCAGTTTACTGAACCCCCTTTACAGGTCAAAAAAGTAAAAATGGGAACCACAAAGGTGTGATTAAACCTCTACATATAAAAAGCAAACAAGCAAAACTTCAAGTCTCACCATCGCAGCTTCCATCTCGCCTTTTGTGACAATATTCTGCAGATATCGCTTCCTGGCCCTTTTCTTTGGTGCGCCAAATACCATGACTCAATTTCCAACATAGTGAGACAGGAAACAGTAAAAGCACTCTAGACAATATATTTCAAAATACATTCTGAAAACAAGGCACTCTACAATATATTTCCAAAAGTCTAGGAAAACAAAATCCTGATTCAGCCCTGGATTTCAGCCCCAATTTACTTGTCAGATCTTGCCTTCCATCCTCTAGAATTGTTAAATGTGGCTTTCAGTCATTAAAAAGTTACCCAGTTCTGCATTTTAGGTCTTTATCCACAAAATAAATATTTTTGAAAATTAACTTATAGTAATTACAAAACTGTCAATTTTGTTAGCAAAAATATATAACTTGTTTTTCTCTACTTTTTAAGAGTAGAAGGTGTCCAATTATATACATATATGTATGTATGTATATGTGTGTGTGTGTGTGTGTATATATATATATATATATATATATATATATATATGTATACGTATACATATACATATGTATATCTCAATAACTATGCATTTACCTATTGATTTAATTCTTATTCTAGATAAATTGATAGAAGCATCATGGAGACAAAAATAACAATAATGTATGTATCAGATTGATGTGACATACAATCTCAAGTCTTAGCCAGAACACTTGTGGTAGACACTGAACTTGTATCGCTAAAATAGTTGTGATTATATCTCAGCAAAAACTAAAAAGATTTGCAAGAATTGATAACTAACAGAAAACAAATTCTTCCTAATCTTCACCAAAGAAAATATAATAGACATGGGATAAGAAGACAGGTTCCTTAAGCAATAGGTTGAAGGCAAGTCTATAGGCAGATTTTCAGGACAGCTCATTTGATAAACCAAGAAACCTGGGAAGAAATGTTTCAAATAATTCAAAGTACTCTGCCAAAATAAATAAAGGTGAAACAATATTCTAACTCAGTGTTAAGATGTGTGGATTTCAATTCCCAGAATTCCTCAGCCAGCACAGGATGATGAATTCTGGAGTTGAAGTCCACATATCTTAAAGTTGCTAAGGTTGAGAGACATTGTTCTGTTTCCAAGATTCTCTATTTATCCCCAGAAATAGCATTACAGATACCTAACTGAAATATGTATAGTTCTTGATTTCTTCATCTTGTTCAAATATATGAGTGTTGATGGATAAAAACAAAGAGTACAATCAGTTTCCAGTTTGATGGATAGGTAACAAAATGGCAAAAGATGGACAGCAGAGACCTGTCACAAATATATATTTAAAAAAAAAAACAAGAAAGATTTCCTTCTAGAATCCACTTTCTCATTCTTGTTTCTGAGTTCCACTATGTTGGGGCACACAAGTTCTCCAAGATGACATATATTTAAGAGTCGTTAATTTAGCTGCCACCATTTGTTTTTGATAGAGGCAGGTTCACTTTAACCTAGAATCTAAACAGAAACCAAGAACACAGGATTATGCTTTTAAATAAATGGTTCCAGGTTCTCCCTTCTATTAGGGTGACCAAGTCTAATGGTTTTTGAAAATGAGAGGCTGGTACAAAACCATGGGAGTTTGAAAGAGGAACAAATGATGGCTTTTACATGAATGGTATTTGTATTTGCATCGTATCAATGCTGTATCTTATGTATCAACATCTGATGTCATGACCCAAAACTATAATTGCAGCATTTGTGTGATGGTATCATTGTATATGCATCCACATTTTTAAAGCCACTGGTTATGGATGCCTCTGGGTACAACTAAACACACATCTGACAACAAATAAATAATTTTAATTTTAATAAATGCATAAGGTGAATACTTGAAGCATAAGATAGCTGAAAGAAGCTACAGGAGATCTAGATCTAAAAACACGTGTTGAGAAAAACACTGATCAGCAAAGGGACAAACAAGTAGAGGAACAGAAGATATGGACAAATATAAAAACACAGAAATATGTGCATGGGTGGGTGGATATGTAATTATGAGGCACTTTTATCTTATTTTATTATGTATTTCTTTCAAGTCACTGTTGACTGTCAGCAATTGCTGACATTAATCCCTGTAGATTTCTTGGCAAGGTTTTTTAGAAGTAGTTTGCCCTTGCCTCCCTCCTAGGGCTGAGAGAAAGTGACTGGCCCACGATTAATCAGCTGGCTTCATGCCTAAGGCAGGACTAGAACTCATGGTCTTCTGCAATCTAGGCTGATGCCTTCGATGCAGGAAACTGGTTCTCTACAACTTTCATACAAACTCCATTTGACCTAGGTTTTTTTTACATACAGTTCTTGAGTATTTGTTCCAGAAGTACTAAGACTTCTGAAGTTTATTTTATTCCTATCTAGAATATGTAGCCATATTCTAAGAAAAGGAATGTGTGTGTGAGAAACAGAAGCATGTAAACTCAGTTCCTTTTTTTAAAAAAAAATCCATTACTAAAAGCTTCTATTTAGTAATCTGTAGGTAGTCCTCAACTTATGACAACAATTGAGCCCAAAATTTCTGTTGTTAAGTGAGACAGTTGTTAAGTAAATTTTGATTCATTGTATGATCTTTCTTGCTTCAATTGTTAAGTGAATGAATGCAGTTGATAAGTTAGTAACCCGGTTGTTAAGTGAATCTGGCTTCCCCATTGATTTTGCTTGTCAAAAGATCACAAAAGGGGATCTCATAGGTCATAAAGGTCATAACTATGAACCGCAAAGGTCATAAATATGAACCAATTGCCAAGCATCTTAATTTTGATCACATGATCATGAGGATGCTCCAAAGTAACTGTGAAAAACAGCTGTAAGTCATTTTTTTCAGTGCCGCTGTATCTTTGAACGGTCACTAAATTACTTGTTGTAAGTCAAGGACTACTTGTATAGTTGTAGACTGGCAATATGCCTGAAATTTTGTCTTTAAAAACATACTGTAGGGCAATACCTTGATGCAATAATTTCAAGCAAATGGAATTTTAAAACTTTCAGCAAATTCATATAAGCAGAACCCTTGGAATAAGACCTGATTTGAGTGGGAGGACATTTATGAGCTGCACACATCCTGCAGTCAACTTTCACACATAATCAGCATCTAACACATCACACACACACACACACACACACACACACACACATCGTGTGTGTCTGTGCTCATGCATATTGTATATAACTTCTAAATAATATGGGTTTTTGAAGGTCTCAAATTCCATAATTCATAATAACCAAAGTTATTTAAAAGTGCATTTATAGAAACTCTGAACTGTTAAACACATAAAAAATAAATGTCTGAGTATATTTTCTAAAAATTCTTGCTTCACGCAGTCATTGATCTGACTGAGTCACTACAGCCATAAAACATTTTCCAATTAAGAAAAGATGAAAATGTCCTATGTTTCTTTCTCAGTCTAGTTTTTCAGATGTCAGCCCTAGTTTCCAGAACCAACTAGGACTGAGGGAACTGTAGTCAAAAGCATCTGGAATAGGCCAAATGTCCATCTAACATTCTAAATTTCAGGAAGCAGTAACATATTCTGGAACAACTTTCTAACATATAAGCATTTTTTAACCTGAAGCCATTCAAATACATAGACATTGTCTATGGGCTGATTAGAACCTCTGGGGTATATCATCTCAACATCTGGAAGGCACCAATTAAGTAAGGCCCTTCTAGGGAATCAGAGAATGAACAGCACAGAAATATATTATAGTACTTATCTTGGAGTATGCTTTCACTGCTGCTTGGCAGTCAGTCACTTCTACAGGAAAAAATACCGAAGCACAATTTAGAGACATTATTGGGTTGCATCTGAACCTCTATCATCCTATCAGAACATCACTTCACTGAGGTATCACAGCTATCAGTTTCACTTGTGACAGTAACATGACACAGTCTGTTCATTGACAGCCTTAACTAAAATTTAAAGGAAAATGAACCCAAAACATTGTTGATTCACAAAAGCCATCACAATAAGCTAATAGTCACAAAAACAAGCAATTTAATGAATCCTATGTGAGCTTATTAAACTAATTAGAACCAATTAGAAGCTTTGCAAAGCTGATACTTCCATTCTGGCCTTTTCCTCAATCCAAAGTTTTGAAAAAGAAACATTTTTTCCATTTCCCAATCATTTACAAATGGTTAACTATAAATAACTAAACAGTATTAATTTTTGTTAATTTTTGTTTTAATGAGACAGCTACCTTGGTAGGTAGGTAAGGACAATCTAAATATATCAAAAGTAAAACAGTTGTTTTATTTATATCTTTTTAATCAAAGAAAATACCATTTTCAGGTCTCTGATTCTCTTCCTGATTCAACTGCAGCTTAGCAAAAATCAAAATTTAGTTTTTATAGATTTTTTTAGCAATTTAGAAAGATGGTATATTTAATATAGGGGGTGTGTACACATAAGTTGTTTTCCTCAGTGCTACCATCTTATAGCTCTGTTCAAAATAATATTTAAAAATCCATTTTGTTATGCATGCTTTACTGTTTATACCACTTATACACCAGTTAAGTCAAACTGGCAAGCAAGAAGAGGGATTGAGTTTACTTTAACATTTTCCCAGCTAACTTATAAGATGGTTTTCAGTCCCCAATCCTGAATAAATCAAGTCTGAATTCCATTTCTATCAGTAACTCATTCTGCTTTCTCCCCCTCCTCAGTGTATAATTGTGTAATTTAATTTGAATGCAAAGTACTGTTTAACCTAACATCTAGGCTGGCATAGGCAACATCATGGTTGACTCCTGGAGTTTGCTACTTTTAAAGCCTGGGTGCATTAACACTGTCAAAGTCTTCAGTTATGACAGCTCTGGCACCATAACACTGTCAACACTGTTTTCGCACCAGCTATGCATATTTGCAGAGCCTGCGCTATGAGAGGGACCAATTGTCCAAGAGGGCATTGAGCTTTGGCAAAAACAGCCTTATTCTGGCACCTGCAGAAAGAACCAAGAGAAACCAGGCTGAAGACACCACAAATTTATGCTGCGGGTATCTAAGACACGTTTCCTTTCTTCCAGAAAGGACTGGACTTTGAATGTTGAATGTAGAATGGTGGGGAAGAGAGTCAACCCCTCTTATTCATTCACAAAAGCTGGTATTTCCCCAAGGATGCAAAGCATGGATGTGCCGCGGGAGACGAAGATATCCGGCTGGAGCTCTACTGCCACAAGGCTTTCCAGACAGCACCAGCTGGTCGCCAGCCCGACAAGCGGCAGGGGTTGGCAAGGTAGAGAGCCAGTGACCCCATTGATCCCAATCTAAAGCGTCCTCTCCTCTCCCTTCCCCTCCCCCCTGGCACAGAAGCTGTGCCATCCCAGCCGGACTCCCAACCTTAACCCTTAGGTGGGCATGGCTGTCCTAAGTCAAAGGTCTTATACTCCTTACTACTCCATCCGGCCCTGGATCTAAGCTGGTGCATTTCATGCAGGGAAGGAAGCCAACGTCCTCTCCACCCCCACCTTCCGAGCGAACGAAATTGCTTTTTTTCATTTTATTTTTTATTTCTTTTTTTTTTCAAAAAATGGGTCAGGAGTCGGAAGCTTATAGGGCTTCAGGTACTGCGGCTTGCGCAAGCGGCCGGCCCGTTAATCCACTCAGCCCGGGTCGCTGGCGTAAACTCCGAGCGCCGTCCTCCGTCGCCGAGCCGCCGGCGAGAAGTCGGGGAAGCCAACTCGCAACGGCCGTGGGATGAGCGGGGGACGGGGGGTAGGGAAGCTTTGTTTCCCTTCAGAACCGACCCCTTTCCACGCCAGACACTCTCCGTGGAATTGCCCAGCGCTTCTGAAGCTCAAAGCCCCAGCCGTTTCCACCTCCCCTTCTCTGCCCGGCCCCGGCCGGTTATTTAACCTTTTCTGTCAGCCCCGCAAAAAAAAAAAAAACACCACCAAAACCTATCCTATGTCCCCGTTACCTCACCCCACCCCAACCGACCTTCGCTTCTTCCCTTGCGCTCAGATGCACAGAAAAATCAGCAAAGTCGCCGGAGATCCGAAATCTAGGTTAGAAGTAATTCGGCACGCGGGCGCACAGAGACCCGGAGCCCCGCGCGTCAACGAAATATTAGTAAGTCTTCCAGCCTATAGCGGAGGGAGGGAAATGGAGGCTACCATCAAGAGGCGAGCTTTAAAAGCCCAGAACATGGCGATACGGCGGCCAGCGAGCCTCTGACAGGACTCTCCAAGCTGAGGAAACTATCCCGGGTTAGGAAACCGGAGCGGCGCGCGCGACGGGTCCCTGGCTTTTGTCTCTAGCCCCGTGAAGCGGACAGCTCCCCGCTTGCCGCCTTTCCAGCTTCTGCTGAAACGGCTGGAGCTTTTTTTTTTTGGGGGGGGGAGGGGGTAACAGCTTACGGACACCCCCTTCCCCGCCCCGCCCCTGCGACTCCAGGGACATGCGAGGAAGCCGGAGGGGAGGTCGTAAGAAAGCCGAGGACAAACTTACTTGTGCCGAGGAGGCGCCGGCGGTGGTGAAGAGCGAGGGGGGCGCGTTCGTCCGCTTGACTGCTTCCTCGCGCAAGCCGGCGCAGCCGCTCGCTCAGCTCAGCTCAGCCCCGTCAGCCAGTCAGAGCGAGCGAGCGCGTGCGCCACGGCCCTCTCCCAGTTGAATGGGATTAAGGCGAGCGCGCATCCCGGCCTCTTGGAGCCGCCGAGCAACGTTCGGGCATGCTCAGTCGGCTGACCTTCCCCGTGTAGAAAGTACCATTGAAGTGGAGGGACGGAAAAGGGGGGCAAAGAAGGAAAGAAATGGATGCTACCATCAAGAGGCGAGCTAAAAATAGACGCGGAGGGAGGAAAGGGGCGGGAGGGGGGATTGCTGGAAGTTAAAGAGACAGGAGGCGAGCTGTGGAGGCGCTCGCTCGCTCTCTCCTGATTTCAGGTTCAAGCCTGGCATGGACCGATGTAGCAGAAGAGCAAGATGCTCTCCCCACTATAAACTATAAACACTGTATGAGCACATCTAGATTGGTGGTAAGGGATGGTCATTAAGGAAAGAAAACCCCATGATTGCATTGTATGAAGCATTTGTCTGTAAATATACTGCACCCTTTATTGTACACAAAGTGGCAAAGAAAGCCTTTGGTAACACATACCTTGCAGAAAATACGTTTAGGTAAGTATCTTATTTGGCTTCACATGTAACGTTTTTGTTTATTTGGCATTGAGTTAGCAGCCCAACATTTCATTAATCCTAGATATTCTGTAGAAGTCACAATGAACCTACAGGAGTCATGATGCCATTGTATTAGTGTTATATAGTGGGTAATATTATGCAAATTTCATGATTTATTTAATTTGCATCATGATAATTGACATATGATGTTGTTGGCCCCTTGCAAATGCCAAATGATTAATTAATTGTCTTTCTCTCTAGCTGTCCATGGTTCAATTAAATTCCAAAGAAAGACATTATGGCAGAATTTGTGTCAGGCAGAAAGGAAATGTGTAAATTCAGGTAGACTTAACTTGCTAGAAAGTTATGCAACAGAAAATGGCACCCCATCCATCCTTTAGGAATAATAAACATTAAAAACACCACCAAGAAAAATATCAAAGAAATTACAGGCATAAGGTTAAAAAAAGCAACTATATAAGGGAAAAATTTGTCCAAAAAAAATACTAGGCAGATTTCAGCACAACATTAACCATAACAATACATATAAAGGTTCAATTATGCACTGTGTGATGGATGTTCTCCCTTGGCTGATCTTCTAGAAACAATGTTTTAGTTTACCATCATTCCAGCTATTGTCTATCCACTGCAAGATGAAGTCCTCTTCTACATGTTTGCAGCCAATATGGACTTGAGCTTTCTTTTGCCAATTAAACCCATCCAATGGTGATATCATCGATCCACCTTGTTTGAGGTCTCTTCTGTGGATACTTTTATCAAGTGAAATCCATTCTATGACTGCCTTAGTCCACCTGCTATCAGTTCTTCTATCTGCTATGTGACTTCATGAGTTATAATTCTAGAAGTTTTAGGACATGGGTTAAGATTCTATGTTCTAACCGTTAAAACATGAGCAAATTGAGGAAACTAAAGAAAAATTAGCTCAACTGAACTTTGGTAGAGATGGACAGCCTATGATCTTCCAATTGCATAACCTGTTCTCATAGATCAATCCAAGTTTATGCTATCAAAATTCAATGATGATAATAATTCTTGATTTTTCCATCATATATTTATGAATAAGAACCTAAAACAAAATGTTAAACCTGTGCCAAGATTAATGGATTAATTTGTTTTCAGCAAAAACACTTGACCTGTTCCTTCCAACTTCATAGCCATCATACTTCCCCTTAAACACCAATATAAATAAATAAAAGTTTTTATTTCTATCCAGAAGAAAATTGTCTATCTTCCTTTGTTGTCTCATAAATAGTGAAAATCATTCATCTTGATTCAGTCTGGTGGATCAAGTGATTCTAATGATATGACTAGTTAAAACTAAAATATAGTCGTTTTTTAATATTTTACAATTTCCTGGATGAATGTAGGTTCCAATATGTTTCATAAGCCCTGAAATCTATAGAATTTTTTTTCTTGGAGACAACATTTGTATATTTAGTTAGAGCATAGCAGTGTCAGTGATTGACCCTTGTTTGTAAAACTCTTCTTGGGATAATCATTTCTATATGTCTCCCTTTGCTCTCTATATTCTAGAGAAAATACAGCATGCACTTTAATGCTGTCTTTAGCAGTCATGAATAAGAGGAATGCTTAATTTTGTGAATTCTATTTGTAGCCAATTTTGTACTGGTTTAATTGCAGGTCTTAACAATTTGGTTTTATTTATTTATGCATTGTTCTGTTTTTTTTAAAAACACCCCTAAAAATAAAAGAATAAATTATCTGCATTTGGAAGCATGGACAGATGAGTAAAACAGGAAGTGATTACATTGTGTGCAAATCAGAGGTGGTATTCAGCAGGTTCTGGTCAGTTCTGGAGAACCAGTAGCGGAAATTCTAAGTAGTTCGGAGAACTGGCAATTTTTTTTTGTAAAGTTTTTTATTTTTTAAATTTTATACATCTTTTCACATGGGCAACATGTTTCCAGATTATAACACTTATAATATATTTTCATTTCCATTAATCTTATATAATATTAACTCATATTATTATCCATTTCACTCATCTTTAAATAAATTTGCCGTTCATATTTCAGTTCATTAATTCAATATCATTTCATCCATACATAGGTTTTCAATTCTTTATCCCCTATTATTTCCATTTTCAGCTTATCACCTATTTTATTTTACATTACACATCATTATTATCCTTAATTTTCTCTAAGCTGATATATAATAAACAATCTAAAAAGAGTAAAAAATATAATAAAACCAATATATTTAGGATCCACAAGGTATTTTCCATTCCCCTACTTTAATATATTCTTAAATATTCTCGTTGTACAATTCTAATATCCATTAAATAATCAACTGTATATATCGTCAACTGTATATATCCCTTCCAGTAAATCACTAAAATAACTTCTTAATATCTCTCATTTTATCTTCACTTTACTTATAATCATTAATAATCATATTTTTTTAATTCATTTCCATTCCCTTATTTTAATCCTCGAAGAAAGAAAAGGGTTCATAACAACATGTTTTATATACAGTTTGTATTCATATATGTGTGTAATTATACATTCCTAAGGTATTTCCCAACAAGTTTTAAACTAAATACCAATATATATTTCATGTGGTATCCCCCTTATAGAATCCCTAACCCTTATCTCTGAATTTTTTGGTTTTATTATTTCTTTTAATTTTAGCCAACTTTCCCTTTTCTCAATTTCCCTGATCTTCCTTCTTTCTTTCTAACATTTCGCCCATCTTCTCCCCCCCTTTCCTGTTCTCTTTTTTGAAGTTTCTTCTTGTATAATTTAATCTTCTTTTGTTTAATCCTGGAAGCGTTTTCTCTTGTTTATTGACTCTGTCATCAATATCATAGTTTTAATTCCTTTAGTGTCTTTTGGCAGTGTTTCTTGTTCTCCGTGTCTATCTGAGCGTCTTCTTCCTTTAACTCCGCCTCACTGGAATTTCTTTGTTCTTCTGCCATCACCATTATTTTCTTTTCCAATATTTCCAATAATTTCCCTCTTTCTTTCAGCATTCCTCTTACAGTTTTCAATTCCAACTTAAAGTCTTTGCTTATTTCTTCCATTTTTTATAATCAGTTAAGTTATTAATATTCAAAGTCTTTTATTGCAATCCTTGTCAAAAGTCTCCTTTTATCTTTTTCTCTTGTTAATCCTTCTGTCTCTTTCACAATCAACACCCAACAGTCCCAGGAAATTGCATTTGTATATCCTTAGTAGAGTTTCTCCCTCTTTAAAAAAAAAACAAAATTCTGGGGTTTTTATTATTTTATTTATCTTTTGTTTCACAAAGGTTATGAAAAAGGTCTTTGATAGCGCTCTGTATCACTTTCCACTTTTCAAAGTTCTTTTCTCTTTTAATTATGTTAAACATTAATTTCCAATCATTTTCATGATTAATTTTCTTAATAATAACCAATTCCAGGCAAGTCCAGCATTTTATCCAATGCCTAATTAATGCCAATTTATATTATTCAAAATTTAGTCTCTAATTTCGTTGTAACTTTTTATACTCCAATTTTGTTTACCTTGTATTTTCCTCTTATATTCTCTTTGCCACTGTGATACTCTTGTGCGAGGGCATTTTCTTTCTACTTCTTGGGGTTGTTAAAAAAAATTCAGTTCTTTTATCTGGTTACACGTCGCTCACCACTTCACTGCTCCAGCACAAAACTTGGGCTCCCGGCAGCTTTCCATCTTCAGGGCAGCCATTTTGGACTGTCGTTTCTCCCTGTCTTCCAGGGGAGTAATACCTAGCTAGGGAGGGGAGATGTGGCTCCCCTCAACCCAGCTGGCAGTCTCCACCTCTTCTCCCACCCCTCCAAGGTGGGTCAGATGACTCCAGTCCTGTGGGGACCCTTCCAACAAGGGAAACATGAATCAAAGCTGCGCACGATCGCGATCTCTGATCCGTCATCGACGGAAACACCACTGGAAGTCCCGGCAATACCACCTCTGACTGGAGATTTTACAGTATCCTTCCCCTGCCACACCCATCAAGCCATGCCCACAGAACCAGTAGTAAAAAAAATTGAATCCCACCACTGGTGCAAATAGTTCGTTCTATAGTAGCTATAGGAAATAGTATACAGAAGGCAACTCAGGTTCAACTTCTGCAGTTAGAAGAATCAAGTTATGGAGAAAAAGAAGTGGTTGAGGAATAGTAAAATTATCAAGCACAAATAAGGACCATTCATAAAGTTGCAGCATAGAAGATTTATTCAAGCCTATAGACAAGAATCTAGTCAGCTAAAGTTCAACCCTAAATTGGCGGGAGTTCAGGAAGAGCTGCATTGTGGAAATGCATCAATTCTAGACTGATGATGCACTTTATCTCCCATCTACACTTCTACAAAAATTATTCCTGATAAGAGCTGACAATGCTGTGTTAGATAAATATTATGTTTGACCTGGTGAAGATGTCCTTTCCTGAGATGTCTTAAGAGAGCAATGTCCATTCGGTAATTGCCTTGAGGTTACTTTATGTATCACAGGATTTCTGAAATAATGAACAAAGATGTCACCTTAAAATGAAGTTGAAATGTTCTGTGAACTGCTTGCACTTTTAGCCAAATTACCCACTTCATTATTTAAGAAAAACAAACACACACCATGAAGTATCAATAAGTAACTAAAACCTGACTCCTCTAAATTGTACATTTTTTGTCAGAAAGCCTAACAGAGTAAAAATATTTATTCTAGGAGTTAGAAGAACATGACCTGAGATTATGGATATTTGTGGTACAATTTTAAAAACTATTGTGTTAGATGTGCCATGTTGAGAATATGAAATAGATACAAATCCAGGTTGTGCCCGAAAATATTTTTGTGATTTTGCAGCAAAAGTAGAATTTTATAGATGAGAAATAATAAGCACAAACAAATTTTGATTTTTGGAAATTAAAAGTCTGTTTGAAATAGAATTGTACACTAAGGATAAACATGTAATTGATAAAATATATAAACTTTTATTGAAATTTGAAACAGAAGAACAAGTGAAGGAATATGTGAAGGATGTGATAAAGTGGGCTAAAATGTTTGGTTGTAATATACAGATAGAACAATGGAAAATATGTGATTAAAAGATCTGAAACTTATATTGTAATTTAAAAGAAATTGTTTATAAAATAATGTGCCATTGGTATATGTAACTAGAGAAATTTGTATAGAATATAAAGTCACTTTAAATTTATGTTGGAAATGTAAATAACAAGGAAGGACATTTAATTAGGGAATCTCTGTGGCGCAGTGGTTAGAGTACAGTACTGCAAGCTACTTCTGCAGTCACATCTGCCTACAATTTGGCAATTCAAATCCCACAAGGTTGATTCAGCTTTCCATCCTTCCGAGGTGGGTAAAATGAAGACCCAAATTGTTGGGGGCAATATGCTGACTCTGTAAACTGCTTAGAGAGGGCTGTAAAGCACTATAAAGCAGTATATAAGTCTAAGTGCTATTGTTATTGCTGTTATGTTTGGTGATAGAAAATTCAGGATTCAAATCCACCCACTGATTAAGAGGATTTTAAAGATTAATATGCAGTTCAGGCCAGAGGTTTTTCTTTTGGGAGAAGGAGATGGGGGAAAAAACCATTGAACTTTGTTTTTGTAGATAATAATTGCAACAATATTAAAATATTTTATGCACAAAGATGGAAAAATTCAGCACTTTCCACAAAGGGTAGCGAAGATGATGGAACTTGCTAAGATGGCTATGCTGACTTCTTTGATCACAGAAAAGATATTTTCTACAAGCTGACAAGAAACTCCTTGTGGATTTTTTGTATAAAATAAACAAAAATGAACTTGTAATTTATGTTTTTTAATCATTAAACAGGATAGATTAGAGAAAGAAGGGAGCGGTATTGTAACTATAATATAACAGGTAAATTTATAATGTTATTTATGACTGCTGTAAAGAAAATCAGAAGGTACTTCTTTGTATCTTTTCTTTTCCATTGTTTTTACTTTTTTTTCTTCCACTTTCAGCTTTCCCTTTGATTTTTTTTCTTACTTTATGTTGTTTTTTATCTTTTTAAAAATAAAGTTATGCAAATTGTGCAATCTGCTAACAGCATTATTGATACTGGAATAGCGATAGCAAGGAATCACACCAAGGAGTAAACTGTTTGGTTATCACAGACTAAAATATACTAAAGCAGGGCTCACTCAGGCTACAGTCTCATTTAAAGCACCGCTAGTAGAATTCTGCCTTTATTCTTATTAAAAATGTGTTCCTTAATGTATACAGAGCACTAAAACATTCTAGGTAAGTAAGCTATCTCACCCTACTTTTCCTGCCCACTTCTCAGCCCTTGTAACTGAGGTTTCTAGAGCTGGAACAGAGCAAGAGAGGTGAAAGAGAGCTGACTTTTATCTATATACTATATATTTCTGATCACAAGATTATGGAGCTCTAGTAAAGGGGAAAAACATCTCCCACTTTCCCACTTCCTATAAGCCCTAGCACCTTTTATCATTCAGACAAGTCTTTGAACCCTTTCACAAATTGAAAGCAAGTCTTGACAAATCACAAATCTCTCTCCTGAGTCCTTCTGCTAAGACCAGATATTTCCTGAGCTGCCCACTAAGCAGTGGTGCTTGGTAGCAAGACATACAAAACCAGGGAATCCACTTCCCTTAAGCTAATGGGGGCAATTCAAAGTCCTGTCAGAATACAGAAAATATATTAATATGGTTCTGAGTACAATGTGTAAACAGGTAATATGTATTTGACAGTTATATCACTACCTTCAGACTGAAATTGTAGCAAATAAAGCCCTCATACACAGCACACGGACGGGGTTTGTTTGTCTTCCTAAATATTGCTTGTTTAATTATATTTTTGTTGTTATTATTGTTCAATTGCTATCATGGCTGACTCTTCGTGGCCCCATGGATCATAGCATGCAAGCCACCCCTATCTGCCACTGCCTTCCCAGTTTGTCCAAATTCATGTTCATTGCATCAGTGATACCATCTAACCATCTCGTCCTCTGTCATCCCCTCCTCCTTTTGCCTTCAATCTTTCCCAACATTAGGGTCTTTTCCAATGACTGTTCTCATTTGCTGGCCAAAGTATTTGAGCTTCGGTATCTAACTATGTTTTATTGAATCGCCATTGATTGGGTTTGTATTATCACTAAGCTAAAAACAAGCTTATGCGTTTATTTGAAGCATAAACCAAATTGAAACCTATTATGATTACCATAATGTATTTTGATTTGGCTTAGCGTGAAATATAAGTTGATATTGGTAAAACCATGATTTGTGATTTCACTAAATAGGCAATCATGGTTTATCATGATAAATAACCTCAATCCGTATCTCAGCTGAATGTAGTTCTAACTGGAATTATGTAGGGAAGAAGAGAGGCTAACTCTAATTTTTAAATTATATTTTGTCAAAATGCTAGGGAGAAAATGTAAGATGATTACCAACACTGTATAATGTAATGTGTTAGATTACTATGTTAAAATAGCATAGAATTCTAATAGAAGAAAACTTTCAGCTTCAGTTTAATAACAGTTATAAGATACATAAATTTCTTAATTTCACTATCAGTATTTAGCAAGTGTAGCTAAAATAAGTTTTTTAGAGGCATAAGAAAAATATTTTTATCGGTTCTTAACTCACAGCTTCCCAGATCTTATTCCTTAAATGATGCTGGAATTGAAGTGAATCAAAAAGGCTGCAAAGCTTATCATTCTCCATTATTATTGCAACTCAAAAGTGGAAAAAATTATGATTGTTGAATGCCCTCTTCTGAAATTCCAAGGGCTAACTGATACAAAAAACTCATAATGTTTGTAATGTGTTAGATTTTCCTACTCATTATGGTAAAGGACTTCATTTTCATTTCTAATGTTTTTAAGCATATTTTAGAGTCTGACTTTTGCAATTCATTATCAGAGCACAGTCATGCCCATTAATTTAATGATAAATAATGCAAATCGATGTCAGATTTTTCTCCAGAGTTAAAAAATCCATATTATTATTTCAATGAAATGATAATTGGTTGCATGGAATTTCTTTATTATAATATTCCCAGTAGTTCATAAATAGTTTATTATTCCTGAAAATAACCAAAATAGAGAGCTATGTTTGGTCTCACACCTTTTATCAATACTCATAATGTTAATAATATAATGTAATATACTGTAATATAATATATATATTATAATATTAGTTTTTTCAAATAAATTAATATGACAATATCAAAAATATATGAAATGTATCTATTGTTATATACTTTTTCAGAGCATATATACTGTAACAAGAATATAAACCATTATTTTTTTAGGAATTATGTACAAAGATAAATGCCAACTGAATCCATATATGTGTGTGTGTGTGTGTGTTTTAAGGAAGATTCAGGTATAACTAGCAATGCAGAAGTAATTTATTTTAAAACAAATTTTTGTTTTAGTCATGGCCTGTCTTTTAAAGGTCACATATTACCTTGGATCAGAAATCAGGCCACTCCTGCTTTATTAGGTCAAGATTAAATTCATTTGAGAGTCAGATGCTCTTCTAAATATTTTTTCCAAAATCGTTAGCATTATGATTGCAGTTTACTTCTTATAATAAATGTCATCTATATATATAAAAAAAATTTCATCTACCAAAGTAAGACCATCTCTGTGGTGCTAATTTAAACCAATGTTTCATAAACATTGCAACATTGTAAGCTGCCTAGAATCACTTTGTGGTGAGATTAGGGGTGGGATTCTACAGGTTCACACCTATTCGCTAGAACCAGTGGTTAACTTTCTAAGTAGTTCGGAGAACCAGTTGTTAGAAGAAATTACTGGCCTAATCCTGTAAGGAAGACAGGAAGGAAACATTCTGGTGTTGCTTACAGAAACTGCCTCTCCATTAACCCTTTTTACATTCTTGGCAGGACTGGACTTCCTGTCTCAGGAACGTGTCCGGAGTTTTTTTCCCCTTCTTTGCTTGTACTTTGCTTGTGTGGAGTGACCATTCAAAATTACAATGCCACTAAAAAAAGTGACTTATGACCATTTTTCACACTTACGACTGTTGCAGCATCTCCACAGTCCTGAGAGGCCAGGAGAAAAGATGCGTGCCTCGATGTGAGTGATGTTGAGTTGGCCACACCCAGCCAGTCACATGATCACTAAGTCATGCCCACCAACTAAGCTATGCCCACAGAACCGGTTGTTAAAAAATTTGAATCCCACCCCTGGGTGAGATGGATGGATTTGTTAAATAAATGTAATAAATAAATCATATAAACAAACTTGAATATAGGTGGACTTCAACTCCCAGAATTCTCTAGCCAATGTGCTGACTGTGGAATTCTGGGAGCTGAAGTCCATACCTTCAAACTTTCAGGGTTAAAAGACAGGCCTTGATTACTATTTCTTGTAGATACATTCTTATAATACCGTCAGTATATCTGGGCAGTTTTGCAGTGGCAATAAGTATAGAACTGTTGTTTAACAAACATTAAATGAACATCCCCGTTTCTGGGCAACGGCTATTACCCTATTTATGGAATTTCCATAATTATATAGTTAAGTGATCATTGCAAACAGAATAATGGACTAAATGGATCCTTGATCTGATACAGTAAGACCCTTTACCTATCTAAATTCTATGAATTCTGACAATCATTTACTAAATCTCATATGTCAACTGTACCCAATTCAGAAACAGGTATATTTGCCCCTTCAAAGGGCACAGAGACTTAGTTAATTATCTACTAAGAAATATCTGTTCAAACAATCCTTCTGTGTTCTCTGGACAGATATTATTTTGATGAATATAAAAAGGGTTTTCTGGATTAATATATCACAAAGCTGAACATCCATTCTTTCATACTTACACAGTGGAAGGCTTTAAACTTACTTTTCTATCCCAAATAAATGAGGATTCACTGCTAGTGATTGCTGTAAGGCATAATACTGTCTTCATTTTTCTCAAGCACAGTTCTGATTGGATTTTTACAAAGATAATGGCAGTAATTTATATGTGCAGTACAAATTTCAACATGACACATTTAAAGTAACTAACTGCAAAGTATACAATTGAATCCTACTACAATGAATGAAGTACAGGTATGTCTGATTTTATCATTGTCTATCTGCTGCATCTACTCATCCAATAAATAACAACATAAATAAGAGTTCCTGTTTTCCGTGACAAGATTCCCATTGGCAGGTTATAAATGACATGATAGAAAAGATATTCTGAATGTTCCCCAGCATTTAAATGCGTTAAACTAAGGCTGGATGACTGGACAAAAAGTGAGATATAAGTAAAAATAGTAATAATAGTGATAAAGTACCTAATGTACAGTTTCTATAGACTGTGATGCTAAATGTTTGGAGAAATTTGGTATTAGTCCTACCATATAGCAATAGCACTTAGATTTATATATAGCTTCACAATGCTTTACAGCCTTCTCTAATCAGTTTACAGAGTCAGCATATTGCCCCCAACAATCTGGGTCCTCATTTTACTGACGTTGGAAGGATGGAACGCTGAGTCAACCTTGAGCCATACCAGGAAACCAAATCCATGGGAAGACTAAAAGTACTTATATGGAGATTGGCTATAATATAATCTTACAACTCTGCTTAAATAGTGGCAAAGGTCAATATATGGAAGTTCAACTTTTGGCAACCAAAGGACAGGAATAAATATTTATTTGTTTATTTGTATCTTGCCTTTATTATTTTTACAAAAAACTCAAGGCAGTAAACATATCCAACACACATCTTCTTCCTACAACAACACTGTGAGCTGGAAGAGAGAGTGACTGGCCCAAAGTCTACCAGTGGCTTTCATGGCTAAGGTGAGACTTGAACTCATAATCTCCTGCTTTCTAGCTGGTGCCTTAATCATTAGACCAAACTGGCTTTCAATATAATGCATTGTAAGAAAAACAAATTGACGTGAGTTAATAAGCAGGAAGAAGGAAAGTTACAGAAGAATCTGGATGGATGGATGGATGAATGGTAATCCTCATTTAGTTACAGCAGGACCAGCAAAAGGCAATACATCTCCATACTTATTGCATCTGCAGGTTGCCATTTTTCAGCCCTGTTTATTTAAGCAGCATATTTTTTTTAATGAAAGGATGCTTTGCTGTTGGGGCCCTATGATAAATTTGCAATTTAAATTTTCAGGATAGTTGTAGAATTCCACTTTCATTTACTTACAGTTGAACTTTGGTTGGGCAAGTCTTGCTTTGCAAAGTTATCCGGCTTGTCAATCTTAAGGAAATAGATAGGATTTCCTGCACAATCAACCCTGTCACCTAGAGACTGGATCTGATTGTTGTAAGCTACTAGGAAGATGACAGGAGGAAGAATATGGGCAGTTGAAATGGGATAGATAATGAGATGATGTCTTCAAATAGAGAAAGAGGATAAGCTTAAAGAGGACCTGAAAATATATGAAATGGTGGAATGTTTGTCTGCAAGCATAGAAAGGCATGAAGAGATATATGGTGCATGGTGCTGGTAGAAACCAGGTAGAGGTACACTGATTTTCCTTATTCCTCATGTCATATTTTAATTTCTTTGATTTATTCTTACTCCATCTTCACCACATTGCATAAAACTGCTTACCCCTAGAAAGAAATGGTGTGACATGTATATATGTAAAGACTTACTTGTTGCCATAAGGAAAATAAAAGCAGTTGCAGATAAAATCTTGTAATAAAAGTAATTCCAAAATCCAGAAAATGCCATGGATGGCCTTCTATATTGATTTAAAACTAGCATATCTTTATTTATTTGTCTACATTTGGGCTACAGTATTTATTCCACATTCTCTGTCAACATCAGGTTGTTGTGGATTTGGGGGGTCAGGGAAGGGGTCAAGCTTTTGTAAAGAGAAAAGAAGGACTAGCAGGGGACATGATAGTAGTATTCCAGTATTTGAGAGGCTGCCACAAAGAGGAGGAGGTCAATTTATTCTCCAAAGCACCAGAGGGCAGGACAAGAAACAATGAATAGAAACTAATCAAGGAGAAAAGCAACCTGAAATTGAGAAGAAACTTCCTAACAGTGAGGACAATTAACCAGTGGAACAGCTTGTCTTCAGCAGTTGTTGGTGCTTCGTCACTGGAGGTTTTTAAGAAGAGACTGGACAGTCACTTGCCTGAAATGTTATAGGGTCTCCTGCTTGAGCAGGGGGTTGGACTAGAAGATCTCTAAAGTCCCTTCCAGCTCTATTCTGATTGTAATTCAGACAGGAAACCACATTAATAGATAGCTGCAAGTCTGAAAGTATAAACCTATCATCACTACTACTTTTAGCTGCATGATCCATTAGGGCAAATCCTTCCTAAGTTTCTTTCTTAAGCTACTGGGGGCTCCTGTCTCTCTTCTCTGATAGTTTTCTAAGGTAGCTTTTTCTCTCCTGAATTTTCCAAAATGTGCAAAAAAAATCAGTTCTTAGAGGAGTGGAATTGACTAAATCAAGGTGATATACATATAGACATATAAAACCACAACCTGTTGTTTTATTAGGTCAATCCCATTGGTTTGCAATAGAAAAATGTTTTTCTTTGGCACCTGGCATTCCAATAAAACAGGCAGGAAAGTATATTCCACAAATTAAGAGGAGGGGACAATTTATAGAATATGTTTTCTTCCTTGTTTTATTGCTTTATTATTATTACTTATTAAATTGCTATGCTCCCATCTCCACAACAAGGTTACTCTTTCTTGCTTTATTTTTCTCCTTTTGATTTCTGAAGAAAAACAGGTGCAACATGGGACTGAGGTCCATTACCTATAAGAACTTTAATCTATGAATATGTATGTTTACATCATCAGTTGCTTATGTATCAGTCTCTCTTATCCTTTTGAGATGAATAAATATGAGTGCATCTCTTTTGTTGGGTGACAGCTCTCTCAATTTTCTGTGGAAGGAGTCCCATGAGCTCACACTGTTTAATTAATACTGCAGTGAGTCTTAATGGTTTGCTTTGGGTCCTGCATTTTGATTCCACAAAGATCATCCACACATACTTTTATAGCTTTCTTCTTAAACTACATATTTTATATATCATAAAAATAAACAGTGATGCTCATTAACTTTGAATTCTGAAACCACAGATGCCTTGATCTACATTCTCATGAACTACTCCCAAGGTGAGTTGTTCGTTTTGTCTACTGCAGAGGTATCAAACTCAATTTCACTGAGGGCTACATCAGGGTTGTGTTTGACTATGGGGGGCTGGGGTGGGCATTGCCAGGGTTGGTTTGTGTGGCCAGCTTGACGTCACTCATGTCAGGGTGGCTGTGATGGCCTGAGCCCCCTGCCAGAAAAAACAGGCTCCCAAGCTCTGTTTTCAGCTGTGATGGCCTCTTGAAACTTTCTGCAAGCAGAAATGGAACTTGGGAGGGCCACAAGCAGCCCTCCGGAGCTCCTTTTTCACTGGCAGAGACACTGCGGGCCAGTCCTTCCCTGTTTCCAGCACAATCCTGCGGGCCAGATCTAAGAATCCCATGGGCCAGATGCAGCCCCCATGCCTTGAGTTAGATCTACTGTATCAAACATCAGATTTGACTTTAAATTTATTAACCATGAGCAGTTGCCATCAGAATCCCCAAATCTTTACTGTCTGCTGCTGTCTGTAAACAGGGACATTACCCAATATTTATGAGTCCCCATTTAGTTTAAATATTTTTAAAATCTGCATTCATGCACTAAGTATCATGATTTCCCATAGTCCTTTAAAACAGAAAAACCTAGGAAACCAGAGCAGCTAGATCAATCCAAAGAGTTTGTCCGGAGCTTTTTCAGCACATACTTCAGACTATCAATAATAGATGATGTAACACTGAAACGATAGGGAGCAGCACTGAAATAATCTGCAATAATCTCTCTGAATCGGTTTATCCCACAAAGAAGCATGGATCTGTTGTCTAAAAGAAATTTCAGTTATTCAAAAATAGCAAATATGCCAAGGAAAAGTGATGAGGGAGCAGAAGAGAAAACAATCCCATGGATATCAGGTTAATGTTGGGTGTTTGATCACAGAGCTGACTTCTTAAACAGGAACTCATTTGTTCTATTCCATTTTGATGAAAGCACTGATGGAAAATCTACTTCTTAATGCCAAGATTTACTTGAGCCTCTAGTAAGACAAGCGGCTTTGCTTACATTTACAAAAACAAAAGTGCTTGTAATTTGACAGCAGCCTTTAAAAAGGAAAGGAAAGGAAAAAAAGCAAATGACTTTTATTGATTAAATTGATTATTCCCCTTTTAACTGTTGCACAATTGGCAACTTTTTTTCTTTTAAAAAGAATCCTTTATTTATTCTGTTATTATTATTCTTCAATTGATAAGCCAAAATATTAGGCACAAAAATATCGGTATGAACTCTAGTAGAGACTAGAAATGTTTACGAAGTTATTCTGTAACACATAAAATGATTTGGGCACCCAGCTAAGAGATATCAAAGGAGAAAGCTGAGCTTAATTAATATTGTTCTATCTGAGTCACAAATAGTTATGGAAATTTCATCTCTCTTTTATTTAATTATACTCTTTATAAGTATATGTTTAATCTGTAATTATATCTTCATTTGGGTGTACTGTGCCAGATCCTATACTCCACAGTATTTCATAAACTCTAGTGAATTTTTTACTTCTTTTCTTTATCTTCTATTTGATCTTATTAGTGTTCCCAATATTTCCTTAGTTAACGTGCCAGCCATGGCTTGGATCCAAATTCAATCTTTGCAACAGAAATATTCTCTCTACCCAAGAAAACTGTTCTAGCTTGCCTGAAAGCAATGAGGAAACCCGCCATGGATTTATATTGAGAAAATGGAAGACTGGCAAATAAATATGTTCTCCTGAAATCCTTGCTGTGGCTTTGTCAGAAATTCCAATTCTTTTGTCCATATTTAAAATATCTACCCATTTGAATTTAAAGTTGATTCATCAACAAACATGTATATAGGGTATATTGGACTGTCTAAAAACACTTCCCCAAGAATGTATTTGAAATGATAAATGGGTTTGGTTTTTTTTATGCTGGAGGTGTAAGAAATTTGAGGGCACACTAACACTCATGATCAAGTTATTATTTAGTATCTATTGGGGTTATGATTAATATATATTTGTAGACTTATCAGAAAATTTTTAAATCTTAAAGATGTTAATATAATGTTAATATATATATACTAAAGTGGGCATATTCAACTGTAGCTTGTAGACCTCATACAGTCCTAGACTGCTAATAAGGCAGTCTCACAAGGTCATAAACTTTTAACAGGAAGTTTGCTGTTTATAAAGCACTGACTATATTATATATTTTATATGTGGCCCAAGACAATCCCTCTTCATTCAGTGTCTGGCGAAAAGTTTGGACACCCATGTGCTTTGGAATTTGACTGCTTAACAAGTATTGTGGTTGTACAGAATATGGAGGTGATGACAAAAAAGAGTTATATTAAGAAATGGGGAAAGTGATATTATTCCACTTGTTAAGGAATGATATTCCAAAAAGTGTGATCCAACAGTTTTGGAAAAGACATAATTTTCTACCAATCAAAGGATGCAGATTTCAACTTATTGTGGCAAAGATTTTGTGATATGTTACAATAATACTTTCTACAATATTGTTAATATTATAGTATCGGTAAACTAGTGACTAAAGTATAAAATATATTTTTCTTTAATTTATACATCACTGAAACAATGCCACTTTATCTTGCTTCAGGAATGTGAATAAAATAAGACTGCAGATATATCAATGGAGATGTTGCCAGAGAAGGCCCATTATCTAATCTATACCCCAGATATTTTACAAGAAGAATTAGCAAACAGTCTTCTCTAGGTAACCAGACTAGATAGTCTAAAATGGTCCATGAGTGCGTCTCTTTTTTTCAGTAGCTCAATTTTGGGACATACCATTTTGCTGGCGTACTAGTTGAGGTTGAAATGAATAACCATAGTAGAATCTACCAGATGGATCATAATTGAAAAAAGATACATGAGGACAGAAACAACACTGGGTGGGTTGGCTGTATATTGCAAGTGATTGTAAGCCAACTGACGGGTCACATAAATGCCAGTGAAATTTAGTAGTCGTCCAGATTTTAAATTTGACTCAGGAGATCCAAATTTCTATTGACCATAAACCTCATTGGGTGACTCTGGATTAATTACTCACATTTTGTAGAGGGTATCCTCTATAGCTACAAATCTCAATAATTTAATGTTGAGGAAACATTTTGAATTGGCATTCCAATGAAAAAACAATCTCTTGCCAGTTCTAATTGGTTCTCAAGTGGATTTTCATTCAACAGGAATTTCCCCTGTCCCATGCACTGCCCATTTCATCTTTGAGAATAGGAATGCACAAAGCTTGTATTCTTTCAGATGTCCTTTTCCTGGACTATCTAGGGCAGCGATAAGTAGCTTCATGATCTTTTGATTTCCCTAATCCTCTGAAATCCTATCCAGAAATAAACTCCTTATCAGTAGTATGGATCACACATTGTGCTAATTTCTTTTGTTAATTTCCTTAATTGTGAGCCAGGCTACTAGAGTGAGCTTTATAAACTATCGCTAAAATTATCCTGGCTCAGCATTATATGTGAACACAGCCACTGAAAAACTTAGGACCCAGTCAGCCATGTCTTTCCTAAAAAGGCCTGTTAGTTTTGGTTCTTTTTTTTTCTTCAGTGTATCACCTTTTCTTTTTAAAGGAGCATTAACAAGTGTTAAGGTTCATTTCCAAGCAATCTTTTGTATTAGAACAAGATCTTTATTCCTGCTTCAGTTTTATAGGTTATGGCTCTTGGATGCATATATGTATTTTTTTTTCTTTCGAGATTCTATCAGTATGCAACTTTTATTCACATGTTTTATTAAAATGGAATTTGTCATAATTTCAACTGGTGCTTGCAGTGTCCCTAAATGTATTGAGTTTCCTATATAGATTTGAGAGGGGTGAGGAGGGGAGGGAGAGAGGGGGAGGAGAGAGAGAGAGAGAGGGAGAGAGGGAGAAGGGGAGAGGAGAGAAGAGGAGAGAGAGAGAGTATTCAAGATGCCTTCTGAAAGATACTATAGAAACATATTATACTCACTGAATAGCCCATCTTTACAAATTTGAAGTTATTCCTACACATCCACAGCCATATTTAGTGCACAAAGGTTCAGAAGTATTGAAAAATAAACATAAAATATATTTTCTGATTTCTCTTAGGCTACTGCTGACAAATAGCAGGAATCTGATAGAG
The DNA here is from genome assembly GCA_023653725.1 of Bungarus multicinctus. NCBI lineage: Eukaryota > Metazoa > Chordata > Lepidosauria > Squamata > Elapidae > Bungarus > Bungarus multicinctus. The sequence continues at coordinate 74,464,548 of CM042846.1, read as the reverse complement.
GAGGATTTACTGACAATAGTAAAAGCAAACCATGGATCAAGAAAAGTCTTTCAATAAATGCTGAAGAAATACTTGAGGTAAAGCAGAAGGTAAAGGAATTTACAGGACTACTATGATCCCCATCAACATTATCTTTACTTCAAGTCATTGTCATCATTACAGTTATCTCCCATCCTGTCTCTGAGAGCCCAAAATAAATGTCTTCTTTACTATTCAATATAAAATATCTCGTATAGCTTTGTGAGATAGGATGGGTTGAAATAATTAACATCCACATTCTTCTTACAAGCTCCATGGCTGAGCAGGCACTGGAACCTGGATTGAAGGTGACCTGCGCAAAGCAAAAACAATTTTGAGTACAGGTATAGAATTTAGGGGTGCGACCCCTCCCCCAGGCTTGTTTGGATTTTCTGCATGGGATTTTGTTATAAGGCAATCAGCCTGGATGTTCCTACTCTTTACCCAAGATACTTGACATCTGATAAGGGGTAGCCCTTCCATTTGATTAAGTATTGGAGTTGTCTCCTGTGCCACCTCGAATCAAGGATTTGCTGCACCTCATAATGGGTTTGGCCTCCTATGACCACAGGGTCCTGGGGCTCACAGAGTAGCAGCCTCAGGGTAGATCCAACCACAGATTTTAAGAGGCTACTATGCAATACCGGGTGTATCCTCTTTAGCAGCTCAATTCTTTAAACCTGCACTTTTAAATATCACAGTTTCAGTCACAAATTGACTTCCGTGGACCTTACTTCATACTTAAGTCGTCAGTAGAGGGGGCATGCATAAGTCCATTAACATCCCTGTCATTGTATTTTTATTCTCTTATTCTTGTTCTAATTTTTGTTTGACAAATTCTAATAAATAAAATAAATAAATCAGATTGTGGTAGGAATTCTTATGTTGGGAATATATAAGGATTGTTCAAACTGGAAAACCAAGAGTTGTTTGAAAATATTGTGAAGCAACCACATCAACCAGATTTGATCCTCTTTTTTTGGAAATTATCCTTGGTAATCATAATATTTTTGTTCTTGTGACAATTTCCCAAAGTTTCAAAAGTTACTCTTGCAATGAAGGGAGAATGATCCCTGTCATCTGGTTGGAAGACACCTTTCAAGTATATGATATATGAAGTGAGATTAAGGGATGTTATCATGTAATGATTGCATTTGATTCCTAGCCTCATCTGAGAATAACAGTCACACTATTTAAATCAAAATGAATTAAAATTAAAAACAAATTAAAATATAATTGGATAAGCTCTGGCTGATAACCATTACGGGACTGCCTTCTGCCACCATCGGCCTCCCGCCGGCCTGTACGCTCTCACAGGGTGGGCCTCCTTGGGGTGCCGCCAGTTGGACGATGCCAGCTGGTGACCCGAGGGTACGGGCCTTCTCTGTGGGAGAACCCTCCCTTTGGAATGAGTTACCCCTGGAGATGCGAACTATCCCTGACCTGCGAACCATCCGGCACGCATTGAAGACTTATCTTTTCCAACAAGCCGGTCTGGCCTAGTAATATTGGAAGGTTTTAAATTTGTTATTTTATTTGCCCTGTTTTTATTATTTTTATTATTGTCTTAATCTTTCAGCCATCGATTTAATTCATTTTTAAATTTTATATCTTGTATTGTTTTTAATCTGGCTGTACACCGCCCCGAGTCCCAAAATTGGGAGAGGGGGCGGTATATAAATTAAATAAAACTGAAACTGAAACTGAAACATTCCTTATTTGAGCAGCATTCTCTGATCTCATTTAATGATCTTAATAATAAATTCGAACCAGCTTTCTTGACATATCCAGAAAGAGCTTTGTTACCAGGGCTTATGTCTGCAATCTTGCCAAAAGCAGTTTGGTACTGAGAATCTAAGTAGAAAGCCCTAATTTAAGTAGCTGCAGTCCTCAAATAGGTCCCAATGGTAATTAGGTTGGGAAAAATCCATCCAGCATTGCAGTAGGGGGATGGGAGAACCAAACAATTTTAAAAGGTAATTATTTATCTATGAGTTAATACCTGACTGATTGCCAATGACAGGAACAGAAGTAGCTGAGCATAATTTGATAAAAATTAAGATAGTGATTCCATTTTTGGCATGGGGTAATCTGCAATGTAAAATATCCACTAGCTGTATATCTATGGAGACTCTCAGTCATCTAGGTCATGGCTGTCTCAAAAGTGCTTTTTCAAGAGGCAACTGGACTTTCTTTATTTTTCCTTGAAGATGTTTTGGTTCTCATCCAAGAAGCTTCTTTAGCTCTGAAGTAACAGAACTGAAGAAGCTTCTTGATGAAATACAAAATGTCTTCAAGGAAAAACAAAGAAAGTTTAGTTGCTTCTTGAAAAAGCACCTTTGGGATATCTAGCAGCTCTACATCATTTTCTCAAGTATGGTATACAAAGATAACATTTTGTAAAAAGGAATTAAATAAGGAGCATTCTTTTTGCAACACCCTTCTGCTATTTTCCAACATATCAAACTTTTTCTTTCTGGGTGTTGGAAATCATTCCCTAAGGAATGGCTTGACTTTTAATGATTGAATGATGGATTTTAGAATGAGTTACATGTCTTATGCATGTTTGATTGTGTTTTTGTAGCTGTCTAGAATTAATTACACTCTAAGCCCTATGATTTATTTCATGTTGATTTCCATTGTTATTTCTCCATATTAGCTGTTCCAAGTTGCTTTTCATACATGATGCCATTTGAAAGTCAGAATATTTGCAGAATAGCTGTAAAGCAGATGTAAATTCCTCAGAGGAATGGGCTTAGACATTTCAGAGTTAGTTGCTTAGGGTTGATAGATTTGTTTCTTCAGGTTCTGAAGATCAGAGCTGTATGAGTCCACCGTTCAAGTAGATGTTTCTTTAAATCCTCTAGTCTTGGAGAATGTATGCTTGATATTGACTAATAGTTGACTAAATGCATTTTTCATTGAGCCTTCCTCTATCAGTTCTTGCTAACAGTGTGAATGTTGGATTGTTACGGATAGCCTTGCTGACTGTATTCAAGGCCCTCACATCATTGTTACTGTTCACCTCATAATTAAGGCTGATGTTCAGCTCTATTTTCAGATAACAATGGTCTTATAACAAATTACTTGAACCATCAGTCTCACAGTTTTCGTAAAACACATTTTACTTAGCATTGAAATAATTCAGCTATTACACTTTACTAAAATTCTCTTTCCATCAAAGTTCTCAATAAGCCATTTATTTTTTATTTTATTTATTTATTTATTTATAAAATTTTTATACCGCCCTTCTCCCTAGGGACTCAGGGCGGTGTACAGCCAATCTAAAACCCCGACAATAATACAAAAGTTAAAAAAGATTAAATTGAATATTTGGCCGAATAAAAAGCCCACCCCACCCCCTTAAAACCCCCAAATTAAAATTACTAAAAAGCAAATGGAGACAAAATTAAAACCCTCTCTCAGCCCAGGCCGGCCTGCTCAAAAAGCCAGGTCTTCAGCGCACGCCTGAAGGACCTCAGGTCCATGCCGGTACGTAGTTCCGGTGGCACAGTATTCCAGAGGGCAGGGGCCGCCCCAAAGAAGGCTCTACCCCTTGGGACCGCCAGGCGACACATGGCAGCCGACGGAACCCGGAGAAGGCCCTCCCTGTGTGCACGCACTGGCCTGCTGGAGATCACCGGTAGGATGCGGTCCTGTAGGTAACCTGGTCCAATGCCATGGATCGCCCTAAAGGTCAGAACCAGAACCTTAAAGCGAACCCGGAAAGCCACCGGCAGCCAATGCAGCTCGCGCAGGAGAGGCGTCACGTGGGCGCTACGTGACGCCCCCATGATCACCCGCGCGGCCGCATTCTGCACCAGTTGGAGTCTCCGGGTGCTCCCCGCAGGGAGCCCCATGTAGAGGGCATTACAATAGTCCAGGCGAGAGGTGACAAGGGCCTGAGTGACCGTGCGTAGGGCGTCCCGATCCAGAAAGGGCCGCAACCGGTAGATCCGACGGATCTGATGAAATGCCCCCCTGGAGACGGCCGCGACATGGTGTTCAAGCGACAGCCGCACATCCAGGAGGACTCCCAGATTGCGAGCCCTCTCTGTGGGGGGCAAAATTTCCCCCCCAATAGCCAGCGACGGAGTCAACTGGCTATATCGGGGCGCCGGGAACCACAGCCACTCGGTCTTGGATGGGTTGAGCCGGAGCCTGTTCCCGCCCATCCAATCCCGCACGGCCTCCAGGCACCTGGACATAGCCCCCACAGCATCGTTGGGGTGGTCCGGGGTGGAGATGTATAACTGAGTGTCATCTGCATAGAGATGACACTTCACCCCAAGACCACGGATGATCTCGCCCAGCGGTTTCATATAGATGTTGAACAAGAGAGGGGAGAGAACCGACCCCTGAGGCACCCCACAAACCAGGGGCCTAGAGGTGGACCTCTCCCCTCCCGCCAACACAAATTGCGAATGGTTGGAGAGGAAGGAGGAGAACCATCGAAAGACGGTTCCCCCAATTCCCAACCCCTCCAACCGTCGCAACAGGATACTATGGTCGATAGTATCGAAAGCCGCCGAGAGATCTAATAGGACCAGGACAGAGGAGAACCCTCTGTCACGAGCCCTCCAGAGATCATCAACCAACGCGACCAATGCCGTCTCAGTGCTATGCCCAGGCCTGAAGCCCGATTGGAACGGATCGAGGTAAGTTGTTTCCTCCAGGTACTGAGGAAGCTGACGTGCCACCACACTCTCAACAACCTTCGCCACAAAGGGCAGGTTGGAGACTGGACGGAAGTTATTTAAAACAGCTGGATCCAGGGAAGGCTTCTTGAGGAGGGGCCGCACCACCGCCATCTTCAGGGCAGTCGGGAGCGACCCCTCTCTCAGAGAAGCGTTGATAATCCCCTGGAGCCAGCCTCGTGTTGTCTCCCTGGCGGCCGAAACCAGCCAGGAAGGGCACGGGTCCAATAAACAGGTGGTGGCATTCAGACTCCCCAGCAACCTGTCCACACCCTCGGCGGTCACAGGATCGAACTCCCCCCAGATAACATTCACAAGACCTGCCCCGGACACCTCCCCCGGGACCATCCAATTGGAGTTAAGCCCCTCCCGGATCTGAGCGATTTTATCATGCAGGAATCGAGAAAACTCCTCTGCTCTACCCTGCAAGAGGTCATCCCGTGCTCTCGGTTCGAGTAGAGAGCGGGTCACTCTAAACAGGGCGGCAGGCCGATTTCCTGCCGACGCAATAAGGGCGGAGAAATACGAAGATTTCGCCGCCCCTATCGCCACAAGGTAAGTCTTAATATGAGATCTCACCTGTGTTCGGTCAGATTCAGAACGAGTTGCCCTCCAAATGCCCTCTAGACGTCTTTTCCGGCACTTCATCTCCCGTAGCTCCTCCGTAAACCACGGAGCCAAATGGGATCTGTGCCGGGTCAGAGGTCGCAGAGGCACAACTCGGTCTAGAGCCCCGGCGGCCAGCCCATCCCAGGTGGCCACCAGGTCTCCAGGCGAGCTGAGAGCCAGAGACTCAGGAAATGGCCCAAGCTCCCTCTGGAACCGCTCCGGGTCCATTAGGCGCCTGGGGCGGAACCATCTAAGTGGCTCCGCCTCCCTGCGGTGGGGGGTGGCGGAGCAGAAGTCCAGTCTAAGGAGGGAATGATCTGTCCATGACAAGGGAGTGATGACTAAATCCCCGCACTTACAGTCATTGAACCACTGCCCAGAGACAAAAATCAGGTCCAGCGTGTGTCCTCCTATGTGAGTGGGAGCAGAAACTAACTGGGTCAGGTCCATGGCCGTCATGGAAGCCAAGAACTCCCGGACCAACCCCGAGGTTTCACCGAGCGATGGCAGGTTGAAATCCCCCATGACTAAAAGCCTGGGGGTCTCAACCGCCAGCCCGGCTATTACCTCTAGGAGTCCGGGCAGGGCTGATGAGACGTGGCAGGGAGCCAGGTACGTCAACAAAAGGCCCATCTGAACCCCTTGCCCCCACTTCACAAAAAGAGATTCACAGCCAGCCGTCTGAGGGACAGTGGCCTCCCTAGGACAAAGGACTTCCTTTATAAGCACCGCCACCCCGCCACCCCTTCCCTGAGCCCTAGGCTGGTGAAATGCAAGGAAACCTGGTGGGCACATCTCAACCAGAGGGACACCTCCCTCTGGGCCCAACCAGGTTTCGGTGACACCTACCAGGTCCGCGGTCTCCTCCTGAGCCAACTCAAAGATCAGGGGAGCCTTATTAACCACGGACCTGGCATTGCACAACAGCAGCCGGGTATTCAGGGCCTGAGATTCCGGACAACCAGGACTACAGGATGGGTAAGGAGGGTCGGAGCGCGCTACTGCTTGTAAACATCGGGAGCGCGATCCCCTAACCGGATATGGCCCTCTACCCCCCGCATACCTACCTCTCCCAGTCACCGTGCTAATAGAATTGGCCCCCGGCTGCCCACCCTCTGTCTGCCACCCCGACACGGGAACCCCCGAGGCCCCCCAGGCGCGCAAGCCGGCCCGGCTGCTCCCAATTCCATGCGGGCTGTCTCCCCCACCCGCCCTGGACCTTTCCCCCTTAAAAAACCCCATTAAAAATTTGATGACCCCAGGTTTACAATGCTTTCCCCGGTTTCCCCGGTCCCACCATCGCTCCGGATCCCAGGATCCATCATTACAGAAGGTCTTAGAGAGCTTCGAAGGCCACTTAAGGGAGAGGGGGGCATCCCTCAGGGCCCAAAGCTCTGCCCTCGGGTACATCCGTGGACCCGGCCGCCTCATCTCTACAGTCCCGGAGCGCCTGCGGTCTCTGCCATCCTCTGGCCGCGAATGTTGAAGTCCAGTCAGGCTGGGGTATATGCCGCCTCCCCCCGGTCGTCCCACCTCTGCCACCGGTGGGACCCCCAGGGGGGAAAGAGTCACAGGCAGAGCCAGACCCTCCCCCAGGCCCACCACCTCTGCCACCGGTGGGGGCCCCAGGAAAGGAAGGGACACCATAGCTCCGTCCAAGCGGCCCACGGGGGCATCGGCACCACCACTCTTCAGCCGAGCCCCTCCGTGGGTCTCCCAGCCTCCACGCCATCTTCGGGGCCATCAGGGGTGCCCCAGGTCCGCTCCAGGGCCGCCCTGACCACAGCAGGCCCGTATCAGAACCAACTGGGGCCTCCCACGACCGCCGCGGCCCGAACAAGGCCGCCGAGCCCACACCAAGGCCACCGGCACACCGGACATAGGGAGCGCCGTCACAGCAAGTCCGGAGGCCGCGGCTGCCACTGCCGCCGCCGCCGAATATCCGTCTGCGGCCTCCCCGCTCTGCCGACCGCCGGGAAGGGCCGCCGCCGCCGAGCACCCGTCCGCAGCCGCCCCGCTCCGCCGACCGCCGGAGAAGGCCTCCGAGGCCTCCAGAATCAGCCCGGAGCCGCCGGGGCCGTCGCGACCACGCCGCCCTCCACACCGGTCCCGCGGCTCCAGCCGACCCCCGGCCAGTTTTCAGATGTCCCGACTGGTCTCCCCCGATCCTCCCCCGCCTCTGCCACCGGCGGGGGGGCCCAGGGGACAAGTGGGGCCATAGCTGAGGTCGTCCAGGCCGGAGAGAGCGGCGGCGGAACTCCACGTTGGTCGTGCTGGATCCGTCACCATGAGTCCACCAGGGCCGCTCCGCACCGACACCATCATTCCCGAGGCCACCGAGGCCGCCCACAAACTGCTCCGGGACCCCTGCAGCTGAGTCGAGGCCTCCGAAGCGTCCGAAACCTCCGAAGCTGAAACCGAAGCCTCCGAGGCCGCTCCGAGGTCTTAATTGTTCTTATATCAAACTGTGACATTAAAAGTTGTGGCTTAGATTTTTTAAATGATAATTTTATTAAACATTAGAATTAAAAAGATAAAATGTAATAATACAAGCTAAAAAAGTGGTCACCAACTGGTGGGCCGCGGCCCACCGGTGAGCCATGAGAAAATTTTGGTGAGCCACAGAGAAATCTTACCCCCAGGGCACCCCTCCAAAGCAATTAATCCAGGCTGCACAGAAACACAAGGTTACACCGCCCACATGGCCTGCGGGAACCTTCCCTGCTCACTCACTCCTTACCCGACAAACTTGCCTGCTACATTGCTATTTTTACTTTTTCCGACCATCATCTGTTCTGCTGTGCTGGGAAATTTAGATTAGCTAGGAAGCAGAAAATGGCTGGATTTCTTGCTTTCTAGCTAGTCTTTAGATCTTCGGCTCTGCTTTTAAGCGCAGCCGAACCTCCCTTTGGACTGAAGGTTTGCTTGCAAGCAAATTCAGTGCAGACTCACGGCAAGCAAATTTGAGAGACTGAACTAGCTGATGGCAGATAGATAATCACTGAATGAGTGAATGAATGTGAGCAACTCAATCTGCCTGCTTTGCCTGATTTTGGGTAAAAGTTGCTCTTTTTTATAAAAAAAATTAATATTTATATACATGATGTGTTGTGAGTTAATTTTGTGAGTTTGCTTACAAGCAAATTTTATGTGATAGACTGAGCTAGCCAATGGCAGATAGATAGATTTCTGAATGAATCTGTGATTCTGTCAGCAACTCAATCTGCCTGCCTGCCTGCTTTGCCTGATTTTGGGTAAAAGTTGCTCTTTTTTTATAAAAAAATCAATATTTATATAAATATTTATATTTACATACAAGCCATGCCCAGCCAGTCACATGACCACCAAGCCACACCCACAAATTAGGCCACACCTACACAACCGGTTAGTGGTCCCTGGGATTTAAAATTATGAGTTTGGTGGTCCCTGATGTCCAAAAGGTTGGCAACCCCTAAGCTAAAACATAAAAGAGTGAAGAGCAGAAAGAAAAATTAAAGAAAAGAAAAATAGAAAAGAAATAAAAATATAGTCAAGGAAAGAGAATGATGATATTGAGAAAGAACAATATAAAATTTATTGTTGAAGTTTGCACAACAGTCTGGCACCTGGTTTTATTTAAGAATAGACAAAAAATGAACCATCTAGGTATTCATTCATTTTCAATAAACTATATTATTCAACACTCAGCCATCTAAGTAGTTTTTCAATATTGTAGCAAACAGTACGTAATAATATTTGGGACACGGCAAAGTCAGAAAATCCACTGAACATTCAAGTTATCTTTGCAGTTTTTCAGATCCATTTGAAAGTGTCTGATTCAACCAGCCAATGCCATTTTCTTCAAATGTTTGACTCAATAAGGTTATTTGGTCGAATCTCATTTAAACTGAACCACCCATTTGAAGTTTCAAAACATTCCTAATTTATTTATTTATTTTTATTTATTTTATTTGTCAATTGCTTACAAGATAATAGGTATAAGTATAACATAGTTATGAATACATGGATACATATAAGAAAAATAAAATATAAAAGAAACAATAGGACAGGCACATTGGTGCGCTTATGCTTGCTCCCTACAGACCTCTTAGGAAAGGGGTGAGGTCAATAGTCAGTCTAAGGTTAAAGTTTTTGGGGTTTGGGGAAGAAACCACAAAGTCAGGTAGAGTATTCCAGACATTGACCACTCTGTTGCTGAAGTTTGGTGCGATTAACCTTGAGTTTGTATCTATTGTTTGCTCTTGTGTTATGATTGAAGCTGAAGAATTCATTGACAGGTAGGACATTGCAATGTATGATTTTATATACTATACTTAGATCGGACCGAAGGCGGCGTAGTTCAAGGTTTTCTAGGTCTAGAATTTCGAGTATGGTGGCATAAGGTATTCTGCAACGAGTAGAGGAGTGAAGAACTCTTCTTGTAAAATATTTCTGGACTTTCTCAACTGTGTTAATATCAGATACGTAATGTGGGTTCCAGACTGATGAGCTGTATTCAAGTATTGGTCTAGCAAATGTTTTGTATGCTCTAGTTATTAGTGTAATATTACCAGAGAAAAAGCTATGTAAGATTAGGTTAACAACTCTTAGCGCCTTTTTGGCTATGTAGTTACAGTGGGCTCTAGCACTTAGGTCATTTGAGATGAGTACTCCAAGATCCTTTACAGAGTTTGGATCATCAACAAGGTCTTGACTATTCAGCCTGTATTTTATTTTCTGATTTTTTTTGCCAGTATATAGTACAGAGCATTTATTTGTTGAGATTTGAAGTTGCCATTTGTTTGACCATTCTGATACGTAGTCAAGGTCTTTTTGAAGGGTAGCGGTATTTAAACGGTATTTAAACCGTGCCTTTGTGGATTGTTCACAAACCATAATTAAACAAGCCACAAATTAATGCAGTATATGAACAGGTCAAAGACACAACTTTTCCCAGAAAATTCTGGTAGTTGAAGTCCACATATTTTAAAATTTTATTTTATTTTATTTATTTTATTTGCCAATCGCTTACAAGATAATAGATATAAATATAAACATGAGTAAGAATGCAGGAAATAGGGATGAATAAATGGGGACAATAGGACAGGTAGGCACAACGGTGCACTTATGCATGCCCCTTACAGACATCTTAGGAATGGGATGAGGTCAATAGTGGATAGTTTGAGGTTAAAGGAATGGGGGTTAGATGATGTAACAACAGAGTCAGGTAGTGCATTCCAGGCATTGACCACTCTGTTGCTGAAGTTGTGAAATCGAATTTGAAGCGGTTTACATTGAGTTTGTATCTGTTGTGTGCTCTTGTATTGTTGTGGTTGAAGTTGAAGTAGTCAATGACTGGTAGGACATTGTAGCAGATAACTTTGTGTGCTACGCTTAAGTCTAACCGTCTTAAATCACCAATTAATTAATTAAGTCACTAATTAATTAAATCACTAATTAATTAATTAAGTCTTAAATCACTAAGGTTGAGAAACAGTGATATAGATTATCTCCTATCATGTTTTCTCCTATCATGTTTTCTCTAAGGACCTATAAAATACTGCCCTACACTTCTTTTAAAAAGCAAGGTCAGTATTCTAAATATATCCTAAATGGACTATGTCATCATACACCAGTGATGGATCAATACATTATTTATGATAAAACACAGAGGGAGGAATCATCTGTAAATGCAAATCAATACCCAACATAAAACAGACTAACAGCTGCACTGATAAGATATCATGAAGGCTTGTTAGAAATAAATTGCTCTAACTGCCACTTTGCTATTTTTAATCCCAGCTAACGGTACGAAGATTGCTAGAATCAATAGGAGTACAATATGACGCCAAGAGTATTCTATCATACAGCATTCAAGAATCAGATATATCACAAGCTGAAGTCCAGTGAAATAGAGATGTTCAGGCAACAATAAGCTTTAGCCCAAAGGATCTACAGATCTTTAGACATATTTATTTTCTGCAGTACCGACTGGTAAAATAATGCATATAATAAATAACTATGGCCAGCTTAAAGCAGAGGAGATATTGTAAATCAAAGTGTATATTGCTGCCAGAGGATGCAGGAGGAAGTAGAATTAGAACAATCAAAAGTATCAGTAAAATTTAGATTTATTGATGTATCATAAAAATTTCATATATAGACATTTTCCAAGCTCTGGGTGATTTGAGTCCACATTAAAAATAGGTAAAGTCAGGAACTTCAAGATACCTAATGATAAGAAAACAATTTTCCTACTGATCTGCCTATCAAAACATTATTTGAAAGCTAAAGAGGTTGTGAGGAATATCTGATGGGAAGATTTTTGAATTTACACAGAGCATTGGCCAGGCATCTTGAGTATATTTTCAAATACATTTTCAGCCCTGGGCATTTTTTAGCAAAGAGCATGGCTGTCTAAGGAAATATGTCTAATACTATTCTTTTTCTAATTGAAGAAATATTTTTTTTTTGAGTTTCTGCAGAACATCATATGGAAACAATTCCTTTGTAGTTTAGAGTTGTCAAATGGACAGTCCTTGCTCCATGATTTCATTAAGTGGTCCTAAACACACAGTGACCAGATACACCACACACATGAGCCAGTCAGCCACTAAGCCATTCAAATCTACTTTTCACTAACTCCTGGCCACGATAATCACAGTAATTTGATAAAAATCACAATTTTGGAATACAAAGCTGTATCTGTCTGCTTGAAAAATACCAAGGATTTCATAAAATTTACCAGGTAAGAATTTTTAAGGTGTTGTGCGTCACTAGCTCTTTCCTCATTGGCCAGGAGGATAATGGTAGATGTGGCCAGGAATGTTATTAACTAGGGGTGGGATTCAATTTTTTTAACAACCAGTTCTGTGGGCGTGGCTTAGTTGGTGGGTGTGGCTTGGTGGTTATGTGACTGGTTGGGCGTGGCCAACTCAACATCACTCACATTGAGGCATGCATCTCCTTGCCTGGCCTCTCATGACTGTAGGAATGCTGCAACAGTCATAAGTGTGAAAACCAGTCATAAGTCACTTTTTTCAGTGCCATTGTAACTTTGAATGGTTACTCCACAGAAGCAAAGTACCAGCAAAGGAGGGAAGAGAAGTTCCTGAGACAGGAATTCTAGTCCTGCCAAGAATGTAATAAGGATTAATGGAGAGGCAGTTTCTGTAAGCAACACCAGACTGTTTCTTTCCTGCCTTCCTTACAGGATTAGGCCAGTAATTTCTTCTAACAACCGGTTCTCCGAACTGCTTAGAAAGTTAACAATCAGTTCTAGCGAATAGGTGCGAACCTGTAGAATCCCACCCCTGCTATTAACCAATCTCTGATAATGAGTTCTGTAATAGGGAACCTTGCTTTCGAAGCCACTCTTTTTTATCTCTAGTTCTTCTTTTTTTTTTTTTTGCAAAATTACGTATTCATATGATTTGTATGACTAAGGGAAGTTAATTAATGTACTGATAGTCTGTTTTGAGTCCAAGGTAATCCGAATATAGTTTTTCAATCTTCTCACACTATATTAAATCTGACATTACTTGAATCAGTTGTTTTGGGGAAAGAACTAATAAAAACACCTCATTATATAAATTTAGCCCCAGAATCAGGATCTCATTTTCTTTCTTTTTTAACCTATATTGTTTTACTACTGTAATCAAGATTTTTTTAAATAAAATTATTATTAAATAAAATGTGCATCTTTCTATATGAAAGATAAAATAAACAGATGATTTGGAGAACCAATTATGTTTAGAGGCAGAACATTGAAAAACTAAATGCATAGGTATGGTGTAGGTGGTACCTCACTCAATAGTAGTAACTGTGAAATGGGTCTTGAAGTCCTAGTGTGCAACACTTAAATATGAGCCAGCAGTATGCTGCAGCAGCTGCCAAAAAAGCCAACACAGTTCTAGGCTGCATTAACAGAGGAACAGAATCAAAATCACATGAAGTGTTAATACCACTTTATAATGCCTGGGTAAGGCCACAGTTGGAATACTGCGTTGGAAAACTGGAATACCAGTTTTGGTCACCACGATGTAACAAAGATGTTGAAACTCTGGAAAAAGTGCAAACTAGAGGAACTCTAAAGTTCCTTCCAACTCTGTCATTTTATTCTATTCTAACCCCAGGAAACCATAGATCCATTGTAATTTTTTAAGTCATAGCCAAAATTACTTCATGTTTCTTGAAAAGCATCCCCTACCAACTGGAATCCTTTGTATTTTATGGGAGAAAACACTTTTCTTTGAGTTCAAAATGAAAAGACCCTATTGTAGCAAATATCCATCTAACTGCACTTAGCCTCGCTACAGAGCTGGTAATTTAGTGCTATCTATTAACCAGTGTAATGACCTTTAATATTGATCCTATTTTCCGTCATCATCTCAGCATGATTTAGAATAACAATCCATTAGATTTGTTGTTTGGAAACTGGCTTATAAGGAAAAAATACAAGGGACAAACATACACACACACACATACCCATGCACACACAGAGAGGGGAGGGAAGCTCTCATTTTCCAGTCTTTGACTGAGGAAAATCTCATGCTTTCCTCTTTGTTAAGTCAGATATTATCAGTCAAATCTGCCATGTTCTCAAATACATTATACATTTTATAAGACATGATTATACATTACAAACTTGAATCAATGTGCAGGTTCCTGTTTTATAGTAATGAGCCACATTTTTTTTTTTTAAAAAGGAACAATAATGGAACAAATCAAAGCCCTACTTATTCAGCATTCTGTTCTCCCAGGGCAAATCAGATTATTCTGGGAAGACTCTGAGCAGAACATCAACCAAATATTGTGCAACGAGATTCTGCTCCATCACAAATCACTTGGCCTCAGTTTAATTCAGTAAAAAGGGCTCCTGGGCATGTACTGGGCAAAGTAGGGCACAATAAACAGAGTTTAATGTGGTCTGTTTTAAATTTGTAACGAATACACATTCATGTTAACCTAAAGATTCTGACTGTAACACTTATGAAAATATTAGAAAGAGTTAGCTCTTGGAAGAATTTTAGAAGAAAAAATGAAAAGCCTAATGTTTGCAGGAGATAATGGACTTTCCATAAACACAGCAGAGAATGCCTTATTTTGTTTGTCTCCACACTACTTATTCTGTTTTTACAAAGTGGCAAAAATGACAATCCTTCCAGAAGTGAATAGCATCATTTCTCAACTGAAATTTCTGTTGGAAGAATGCAGTTTTGTGAAAATTGTCATTTTAATTAGCATCACCAAGCCATTCAGGTGATATAAAATTTGTGCTTATTACTGCTATTTTGTCACAATGATTAGATTGCTCTAGTAAATCTTACTAGTTGGAGAATAATCGTAGATACTAGTCTTCCCAAGGGCATTATTGGAAGGAAATTGCTCCATAGCTAGGCAGAGGATAACCCACATTTTCCTCAATAATATCACAGAAGTAAAACTACGTCATTTTTTGCCAATTATCAAACTGCAGAGGAAATAGTTTCCAAGTAACTTGTCAAAATGCTATATTTGGTAAGACAACTAAGCTTCTGTAATGGAAAGGAAAATAACACTCATGTCTAATACTCTCAAAAGGAAATTTCTATGGAGATTCTCAGTCATCCAGGTCATGATTGTCCCAAAAATGCTTTTTAAAAAGGCAATTAGACTTCATTTTTCCTTGAAGATATTTTGCTTCTCATCCAAGAAGATTCTTCAAGTTGAGAAGCAAAAAGTCTTCAAGGAAAAACAAAGTCCAGTTGCCTTTTGAAAAAGCACCTTTGGGACATCTTCAAAAGAAAAGCAACTTCCTTAAAATATAAGTTTCATCTGCTCTTCTGACTCTGCCATGCCAAAGTAGTTTATTTTCACACTTGGAAAGTGTTCCATTCTTTTGATTTAAACAGAGCTCAACACCTGATGGATATGTCCATGTTATTTTATGGGTAGAAGCAAAAAGGTATTTTGCCATTGACTTCTTCTAGAATGTTTCTTTCCCAATCTTACCCATAGTTGTTAAATGTTCTACTGGTCTTCTAACTAGGTCTAGATACTAACCAGGTCCAAAACAACAGGAAAAACGACTGAAATTGTGGTTGGAAAATGTGTGGGTACAGATAGGTCTGGTTTACTTAGAGCAGGGCTGTCAAACTTGTGTTGTTATGGCGCCACCACGTGATGTTTCCCCCCTTTGCTAAACCGGGTGGGGGCAGGGCCAGCACACAACGCATCCAGCCCATGGGCCATGAATTTGACACCCCTGACTTAGAGCTAGGAAAGGGAAGGAGCTTTAAGGACTCTGTATCCTTTTGGATGTTAAGAAGATAGCAACATGTCAAAAATAACATCGATAGAGCAGCACATCAGATGGAGTGCTAATGCCACCATTTCACCACAGCTTCATGAATGATATTGTGGCTAAACTTTTCTGCCATAAATACAATAAAAAGACACATGGAGTAATGTGCCTGAACTATTTGACTAGTCAAGAAGTAGAGCTACAAATTAAATCCTTCCTTCAAAAGATTTAAAGAACCATAAGCATGTTCAACTAAATTTATTGAAAATCCTTTAAGAATTTAGAAATTCTTAATGAATGACTGAAAGCTGAACTATAAAGAGCTGGAGAATCATTGCATCTCTATATTTCCTCAAGCTCTTCTCATTGATAGCTTCAGTTGGTAGGTATTCTTCACTTTGCAAAATTCCAGATCCACTGAGAAGTTTTACTCAAGTTCAAGGATCTTCTTGTCTACAATGAGAAAGGGTTGTTGAGGGTAGTGGAGAAATAGGAGAACAAAGGTATATTGGATATGTTCGCTGCCTTTAGTTATTTTTAAAAATAATAAAGGCAGAATACAAATAAATAGTATTGAAAAAAGAGACCATTATAAATTTGCTCACTCAGCATACAATCAAAAGGCATTTGATATATTTTTAGCTTGGCTTGGAATAGACTGTTTAGGAGAAATGGCCAATGACAACTACTGTATTCCGTTGATTTCAATAGGCCTACCTTAAGGATGGATGCCATTGTGAATATATGTAGCTCTGAGTTGAATCATTGGGTTCTAGGTAAGCTTGTTTTTCTTTCTACAGACTTTTAATTATTTACCAGGCTAGGTAAACCATCAATGCATGGTGAAGTAAAGTTTACTGGTTGCAAGATACTAACCATGACTGAGATATTCTTTCTTCTTTGATTGCTGTGGCTTATCTGATATTTGCTGCTTATCTGCTTATTAATTAATAGTTTTGTGATGAGAAGTGGTGTATTTAAGTCTACTCATTTCTTTCATTGATCTTTGGTGGCTTCTGTCTTGAATAGCTTGTGATGTAGCATTGTCAATGAGTCTGTTAATGGTTGATTTATTAGAATATCATTGTAACTCTAGGAATTCTTTTACATTTTTGGATCTGGCTTCCTTTAAGATGGCTACAGTTTTTGCCATCTGAAATTGTGACTGAATTCAGTGCTTTGTGATATTAGGGACTGTTTATTATGTCTTCTAACTACCCAATGAATAGACTTCAGTCCAGCTCAGTGTGCCTATGGGATCCCTCTTTTTAAACTGTATCTATAAAAATGACTACACATTTTATATTTCATTTGATCTGTTACAAATCCGAATGTCTTGGGGAAAAAAAGTTGAAGCTATACAAAGCATTGCTGCAATTCTGCCAAAATATATTGGCTAGGATATGAAGATGCTTTAAAAAAGAGTTCTCAAGATTGGGGGTTAGAGTTAAACTATTAAAATAAAACATTTTCATTTTAGAATTTATCAACTGATTTTTTTCTCCTTTTCCTTCATTGAGATGAGATCAGCAACCAATTTCTAGATACCCAAACTATAATTAGGCTAGCCTTTCATCTGTTTACATTCCACTGGTGACATTTTCAAATGAATGCTCAGGAAAAGATAGAGTAAATGAACATACTGACAGGCTTTTGAAACTTCTACACTAGCTGCCAGCAATACCATATTTCTGTACTAAAATGTCAATGTTAGACATCAGATGTCATTTTTGATCACTCCTAAAAGTCTCAGCTATTCATACTAAGCCAGATGTTAAATATCATGAAAGAACACTGAAGTTGTGCATGCAAATACAAGATACGTTGGTGTATGCCTTTATCATTGCAAGGATTTGACAACTGCTTGAAAAAAAGGAAGTATATTAGACAAAGAAAATTATAAGTGTGCTGGCAGAAAAATCCCCTCCTCCCAAAAGTCTAGAAAATGGACTGATAAAATGATTCAGACATTTTGAAAACTTGCTGCATCAGACTTGGAACATATGTTCAGCATTCAGACCAATTTTTAAAATACTTCATAGAAACACAATTATAGATTGTGATTCTCTGTGGGGGCTCCCACCCTCTGGAATGGTCTGCCTCCGGAGTTACGTAACAACACCGATCTGAGAGCATTCAGACGTGCATTAAAAACCTGGCTCTTCGAGCAGGCCGGCCTGGGCTGAAGTGGAAGTTTTAGAGTAATTTTAGAATTTTGGGTTTTAAATTTTGGGCTTTTAATATTTGGGCTTTTATTAATTTATTGGAGGTGGGTATAATTTAAATCTTTAATTTTTAAGGCATGTTTAATTTTCTTTTAACTTTTATAATTGTAGAATGTTTTATGGTTGGCTGTACACCGCCCTGAGTCCTCCGGGAGAAGTGCGGTATATAAATGTGTTAATAAATAAAATAAATAAATAGATTAGGATTCTATAGTACATGTGATATTTGCTCTGGAAGCAAACTTGAGGAGACAGAAGCTTTGTTCTATCAAATCATTCACACCAGGGGCCCCCAACTTGTGGGCCATAGCCTATTTGCAACTAAGCCATGTGGGTGGCCAGTTGGTACATGCACGTACAGCTCCAGTTATGCGAGCCTCGCAGAAGTTCTTGGCACTACTTGTGTGAGCATCGTGGAAGCTCTTGGCCTCACTCATGCAAGCAACCGATGTTCACATGCACATGCGCATGTATACACCTGCTCCTCCCATTAAACCACCCGCTCTTTCCCCCTCCCCTCTGCTCTGGGCTGCCAGCCCAGAAAGGATGGGGAGCTCTGATTTATATTCATTATCTATTGGAAAGAAAAGAGAAGTGAGAGAAAGCCATATATTTAGTCATAGCAGTTTTTCAGGGACAACTCATATTTTATTTAAATATCATATTGCAAAATCTTTGGAGCAATGATGTGACATATGAGTTGGCAAGCTGCAGAACCTGCACTTTGGATAATACCCAAGCCCCCCTTAGCAAATTGTGAGTTTACCTGGATAGTATATGATACCAACACATCCAGTTGGCTTTAGAAAAGGCTGAGGAACACAGGACATTATTTCGAATGGTTGCCTGATAATTGAGAAAGCCAAGGAATTCTAAAAAGAAGTCAGTGTATGCTTCATCAATTATAGAAAAGTCTTCATTTCTGCCAATCATGTCAAGCTGTAGAAAGTGCTCAGGAAAAAATGGCAACCCTAGAACATCTCATGAAAAAGATAGATAGATAGACAGATAGACAGATAGACAGACAGACAGACAGACAGACAGACAGACAGACAGATAGATAGATAGATGATATAGATATAGATAGATATATAGATACAGATTATGATACAGATTATGATATATGATATAGATATAGTTATAGATGGTCACTCATGCTCTAGTCACTTCATATATATATATACATATCAAGAAAGTTGGACTGGAAGAAGATGAGTTCTAAAATTCTAGAAAAAACCTTCAGTAACCTACACTATGCTGATGATACTATCTTTATAGTCAAATATGCAAAGGATCATCAAGCCCTAATATTAAAAGAGCCCAGTTCCAAAATGGAACTAAAATTAGAAATAAAAAAGACCAAACTAATGATGACAGTAGAACAACCAGGCTTAGAATTGGCAATGAAGATTCAAAAGTGGTTAATAGCTTCTGCATTTTGGATCATGTCATGGTTCACTCATTACTTCCTTAATGCTCCCAGCCCCCATAAGCCTATGCCCAAGAACATATGAATGATGGAAAGAAAGTTCTACATCTTTCATATATTAGATGAAATCCCAGATTTTTAAAATCTGTATCTTATCATATTAAATAAAAAGGTAATGATGAATTCTAATTAGGTATCTCAGTCAAGAGACATTGAACAAACTTTAAAATCTTTAAAAAGTACTTACATAAATTCTTTTGATATGTCTGTGCTGTCATGCTCACACACACATACATAACTTTGGTTTAGTGAGTTTATTAATATTCCACCACCAAAAACTCCCTTTACCAAAAACCCAGAACTGTCCCAATGAAGTCCAGGCACAAGCAGACCAATGCTAGTCTTCAGAGCAATAGCTAATGAGTCCACAAGGCACTTGAAAGTTTCCCAGTCAAAATAAATCCACCAAGCAAAATTAAATCCACAATACAAAAGGGTTCACAAGGCAAGAAAAGTCCAGGGTTCACAAGTCATGATCCAAGTCAAGGCATAATGTCAATCCAAAGCAAGGCAAGAATCATAACTAGAAAATACACAGCTAGGAAATAAATATGTTGTTTCCATCATTGTTTCCATCTGTCTGTCTTCCATCTAAATAGCCAGCTTCCAGTGCATCCCATCCAGAAGGGCAAGGCTTTCTCCTCATGAGCAATCTGACTGGCCTTTTTAGCTCCTACCTTTTCTTTGCCCTACATGTTCTTGGATAAAGTGCAGAAGGCAGTTCCCCATCACTGATTGGCTGCAGCTACATGTTTTCTATATCTGAAGCCTCAAGGCTGTCCTTCTGCAGCTGTCTTGAACCAAATCCCTCTCAGAAAGCTGCTTGGAGCCATTAACCAACTCTCATCCAGACGTGCCTGCAACTGGCTCATTTTCCTCCGAGCTGACATCTGGAGAGAAATCTGGGGAAGCATCCAGGAGAATCATCACAATGACCTTGCTAAGAATTATTAAATAAATATTATAAGGACATGTTTTCTTTGTGACATATACAATGATTAAGAATAGAAAGAAAGAAAGAATAGAGTATAGGGCAAAGTTCTAGAATTTTAGATTCTTACATCTTTAAGTTAGAGAATTTATGGTGTGCCACCAGCCTGTCTTTTCTCATTTCCTTCCCCTATGTTATCTAAAATTCCCCGAACACTCCAAACTTCCACAAACTTCTGTGTTGTAGAAAGACTTGTGACTGACTCCTCCGTCTGTCAATATTATTTTTGTTCCATTATGCAAAAACCAATGCTGACCAGCTAAAAAAAACACCAAAACAATCTCTGATGAGTTTATTCTCGTAGGAAGTTTGCATTTCAGAAGAGAAAAAGAAAAAAGGGGGAAATCCATTATACCTTTAAATCTTGCAATTGATCTTGTTTCTAACATTGTCATTTCTTTTTCTAACCCTGCTAAATTACACAGGCTGTCCATTCTATAAGGGTTTAAGAAGAAAAGCTAATGTGGAGGCTGTTAGGGGCTGGATGGAGAGCAATGGGTTGAAACTAAACCCTGGCAAGATGGAGTGACTCTGGGTTTGGGGTTCTTTTGACCCAGGGAGAATTGCCACCTTTGGTCTTGGCACTACTCCAACAGACCCTATGCATAATCTGGAGATTCTCTTGGACTCATGTCTCCTGCTCAAAGAGTTGTGCACCGGTGGGTTGTGCACCGGTTATTCCCTTTCCTAGATCAACAATACTTACTCATGGTCACTCTTATCCTAATGCAGTGGCTCACATGGTTTTGTGCAGACCTTGGTGTGCACATGTATCACCTCTCCTGTGGGAGCTGCATTGGTTACTGCATTTGCTTCCAGGTGCAATTCAAGGTGCTGGTTGTCACCTTTAAAGCCCTTCATGGCTTGGGACCAGGTTATCTGAGGGACCATCTCTTGCCAGTCACATCTACCTGACCCACCAGAGTGGGGAGGCTTGGAATATTGCGGGTTCCATCCCCTAGTGAGATATATCTGGTGGGACCCAGAAGAAGGGCCTTCTCTGTGCTGGCTCTCTCTCTGGAACATCATTCCCCCAGCGATTAAAGTGGCCCTCACTATAACATTCTTCCAGAAGGCGCTGTTACTGCCAGCAGGCTTGGGGATCGCAGAGCTGGATGGAGCCCATTAAATGGCTCGTGTGGTGTGGTGTTGCCGAGGAGGGGGTTATTTTATTATATCATTTTATTATTTTTTTATTATTAGTTTTATTGTTTTTTATATGAGCCTCTTTATATTCTTGTAAGCTGCCTTGAGTTGCCATGTGCAAATAGGCGGCAATATAAATTTCCTAAAATAAAATAATGCGGAGGTTTAATGAAGCAAAAACATTGATCCTAAGACAGAACTGCTCAAGCCATCTTTCCCAGTCTTCCCTGGTTGTATTCAACCTTCAAAATCCTTTGGGGCAACTTTCAAAGTCTCTGAAGAACTGCCATTGTAACATGATAGAAGGCAAATTTGTTAAATACATACTCATGTTATTTAATTAACTTTGCATTTATAACATGTTCAGTGCTCATCTTTATATGGCAGATTATTAAGTGCTCAAGTCATTGTGCCGATATGGCTTTGGGTCTCTAGAAAGATTTACTTTCTAAGATCTTTTCATGGATATCCACAAAGAGATTAGAAAGGGACAAGAAGCAGCCATGAAATGACAATGCTGTCTTGCATTTGCATACCTGACAAGAGCTTGGATGTATTTTTAGCTAGAGTCAGCAGGATCTAATCGACTTCAGAGAGTAGACTTTGGCATTTCAATGCTGAACACTCAATGTGTAGCCTTAAGGAAATATAATTGGTCTTTTTATATGTAAACCTGTTACATTTGGCCCTAATGTTGAAGAAGGTATCCTCCAAAAGCTGATGATTTCAATTTTTATGAACTCCAATATCTAATCCTGGATATATTATTATATATTTTAAATTAATTCAAATCTCCCTCCCTCCCTCCATCTATCCCTCTCCATCTCTCTTTCTATCCTCTTTCTCTCTCTCTCCCTGAGAACATGCTAGCTCATTTATTGGAGGTATAATTGCAGCTATATCAAAGCAAGGTAAGAGAGGCTTCAAACTCAGTCTCCAAAACGGGCTGTGGGGTCCATGGCCGCACCAACAAGGCTTCTCTGCAATCCATAAAAGGAGCTGCATCTTTGTTCATAATCCTGTGGCTGCTGCCACGAAAAGGTATGGATACTTTAAAGCAATGCAGACAGGAGTTATCACACAGGCAATCAGAGGGAAGTGGGCAAATGATAATAATGCTGCTGCTATATTGCGATATGCAAAGGTTATATGATGTACTGACAGTCTTCATTACTATGTTTAAGGAAGATCAAACTGCTGCATTAAGACCACAAATGGCCATGCAAGTTTCTTCAAAATGGCTTAGAAAAGTCTATATTCTGTCATTGCTCCTCTTCCTCGTGGCCCTCAAGTATACATCATACATTGGGAAAAACATTCATTATTCTTACCATCACTGTTTTAGAGACACTGGATTTTGCAGATGATATTGCCCTACTTGAGAAAGACAAGATGAAACTACAACAAGTGACAACTACATTAAATGAAGAAGCAACCAAAATTGGCCTTAGGATAAATGCTGAGAAATTGAAGTTCATGTATGCAAGTTGCAGAGATATGGAGCAATCACACTCAGATCGTAGAGGCTTGAAGAAGTAGAAAGGTTTACCTATTTGGTTACCATAATTATCCAAAATGGAAGTGCAGAGACAAATGTCAAGAGTCATATTGGAAATGCGACAGCTGTTCTCCAGAGAATGATTAAAATTTGGTCCTTGTCATCTATATCAATTAAATATAAATTCCAATCACTTCTATAGTGATTCCGATAGCCATTTGTGGCAGCAAGATTGGGAAGGCATCAGCAACTGATAGGGTGAAGGTTTGTCTCTGAGCTTGTGGGTTGGTTTCTGAATGTTTCATTACCAGGCTACGTAACATTTTCAGGGCTTATAAGGGCTTCAGGGCAGTGGATTTAGGGATGTCAGTGTTCTTCTGTTTATAAGGGCTTCAGGGCAGTGTGGGATTCAATTTTTTTTACCACCAGTTCTGTGGGCGTGGCTTGGATTGGTGGATGTGGCTTAGCGAGCATGGCAGAGGAAGGATATTGTAGAATTCCCATTCTTTCCCCACCCCTGGGGGAAGGTTATTGCAAAATCCCATTCCCTCCCCACCCCACTAACTTGCTTTCCAGCTCCCTTCTCCTATGTAGGGCAACCAAAGAAGTCCCAGCCAATCAGCTGGGACTTGTGAGGCAGAGAATAGATGGAGGCGGAGCCAGTCAGAGCTGTTATTTGCTGGTTCTCTGAACTACTCAAAATTTCCATTACCTGTTCTCCAGAACTGGCCAGAACTTGCTGAATACCACCTCTGATTCAGTGAGGACTTGTGATGGATCAGCTGTGAGTCATCAGTGACTCTTGTGAGTCCTGTCAGGGAAATAGGGCAGTATATAAGTTTAAATAAATAAATAAAGAAAGAAAGAAAGAAAGAAAGAAAGAAAGAAAGAAAGAAAGAAAGAAAGAAAGAAAGAAAGAAAGAAAGAAAGAAAGAAAGAAAGAAAGAAAGAGAATTAAATTGATTTCTGGGATTGAAAAAAAAATTCTGCCCAAGCTCAGTTGCGCGGCATCAGCAAGTTACTAACTTTTCAGCAAATTTACCAAACGTGTCAGTGAAAAGGAGTCAAGATATACATTAATTCACCATCAGCTCCTGAATTAGAGGAGACAAATGCATATAAAATTGTAGAAGCTGCAGGAAAAAGTCCAGTGTGTGCAAGAAATTTATTCTGCTCTAGCATTTTAATTTATCCTTATTTATGTAAAGGATCTGTGTTCAGGTAATTGCCATTTTTAAACAAATTTTAAGGTAGTTTCCTTTAATGAAATGAAACTATAAAAATAAAAAGCAACAAGAGTGAATCAACAAAAATTTGCAACATTGAACAAATAAAACAAATAGTGAACCGATGAATAATCACAATATGGCTTATCCAAATAATCTGTTCTCACCAAGGCTTCCCGAGACCATAATTAAGCACATGCTTAGTTAAAACAACCCTTGTTTTATTGCAAATAATTCCCAAATTATTTTCATTCCCAGCCGGTAATGAGTCCCAAATAGTCCCTTCGAGATAAGCACTCACCTGTCTTTCCTTTAAATTGCTGCCAAAACTAGAATGCCAAATGAATTATAAAAAACCAACCAAAGTACAAAGTACACTCAGAACTTCAAGGATTAATCCAAACAGAATGACTTTGCTTCCTGCAAAGGTTTCGTCACCTTTGCCTGTCCTTTATGCTTTATGGAAGGCCTCCAAGCCTTACTCCCAAATCGACCCTTTTGTCTCAGCTGCTCTTGCCTTCTAGCAGCTCTGCGCAGAAATGCACTGGGCTGTTGTTCCCCTTGTTCCTCACTGCTGCCAGACTCCGGAGGTTCCGGAGTTAGCAAACCACTCCCATCTCCACATCGGACTCTCATCCGAGTCCTCTCCAGACTCCCTGATTGGTCCCTGTTCTTCCCCACTGTCCGATTCCGCTGCCATCTGCACAGGCTGCTGGAAAACCACAACATAATCAGGATAAATTTATAGTCTGTCACTTCTTTTCTATATATATTTTTTAAATTCTGTAGTCCCAGAAATATTCCATGGGGAGAATTCTTTTAATCTTTTCAAAAACAAAAAACCCAAACCTTCATCTAAAGCAGGGGTCTCCAACCTTGGCAACTTTAAGACTTGTGGACTTCAACTCCCAGAGTTCCTCAGCCAGTTCTGGGAGTTGAAGTCCACAAGTCTTAAAGTTGCCAAGGTTGGAGACCCCTGATCTAAAGCAACCTCAGGCTAAAAGCTAGATTACTTAGATAATTTTTGCTGAATTTGAAGGAATTACATACAGTAGCAGAATATTTATGGGGCAACAGCATAATAAATTGCAGTGAACAATATTTATGAACTAGAAAGCTTCTGCCTTCATAAGCTAGTTTAGAAACACTTTTAATCATTACTGTCACTTTGTTCCTCCAAACATTTCTTATGGATCAATCCAGTGGTGGGATTCAAATTTTTTTACTACCGGTTCTGTGGGCATAGCTTGGTGGATGTGGCAGGGAAAGGATACTGTAAAATCTCCAGTCAGAGGTGGTTTTTGCCAATTGTTCGAACTACTCAAAATTTCCTCTACCGGTTCTCCAGAACTGGTCAGAACCTGCTGAATACCACCTCTGGATCAATCCCACTGTCAGTAGATGGTATTTTTTTCTATTGAGTGGGTTACAAAATTTTGAGAAAGACCCCTTCCCATTTCCCATTTGAAAGTAAAAGCAAAACTTTTAAATGCAATAAGTATATTAAGTTTTAGGATGTGCCATCTTTGGATTTTAAGATGCTTACAGTGGTGGCTGCAGTCAATTTAACAACTGGTTCTGTGAGCACACACTTTTTTTTTCAAAAGAAAGAGCATGCACAGGGTTCAAAATAGAGCAATTTGAAGCTCAACTGCTTACCTTCTAGGGCAGCCCCTGTAAGTAGAACAGCTGAGGCATGGAAATCAGCTGTGTTGCATGAATCAGCTGAGCAGATGTAAATATAGGACAGGATAGGGCAGGGACGGATGGGCGGGGCCAACTGATGGTCAGAAATACCAGTTTGCTAGAACTGGTCCGAACAGGCATCAGCTTACCACTGCTTTGGAAATATACTTTAGAGGATATAGTGGTACTCAGAAATTTTCTGTCTACCACTTTTTAAAGCAGCTGCATCTTTTTCATATTTTCCATAGATGCAGCATAACCCCAGGAAGATACATTTCACTGAAGGTATGGCAAAAAAGGTGTGCATACTTGCATACTGCAAAGCATTCTTTTCCCTACAGATTGGAAAGATTACATGGCCTTATTAGCTTTAAGGCTGTGCATCCATCTAGAATTGAAGGACAAACTATTATCTGGCATGCACATAGATGCACTCATAGCATCTGACTCCCCAAACCAAACTTACATTTTCCTGGGATTATAGTTGCAGAAGCCACCCATATAAATCCAGGAAAAGATACTATTGCTTTAAAATGTCATTAGCTGTGGTATGTACCAATGTATATATTTTTCCTTTAAATTGGGATCTCTACACAGATAAGGACAGACTGTGCTATAATAATGATCACTTAGTTTCCATTCCTCTGTGGAATTCACCACAAGATTTAGAGAAGTATTTAGAGAAGTAAGATGTTGAGACTCTAGAAAGAGTACAGAGAAGAGCAACCAAGATGATTAGGAGACTGGAGGCTAAAACATATGAAGAACAGTTATAGGAACTGGGCATGGCTAGTCTAGTGAAGAGAAGGACCAGAGAAGACATGATAGCAGTGTTCCAATATTTGAGGGGCTGCCACAGAGAGGAGCGGGGTCAAGCTATTTTCCAAAGCACCTGAAGGCCAAACAAGGAATAATGGATGGAAACTGATCAAGGAGAATTTCAGCCTGGAAATAAGGATAATTTTTCTGACAGTGAGAACAATCAACCAATGGAACAGTTTGCATTCAGAAGTTGTGGGAATTTTGTCACTGGAAGCTTCCAAGAAGAGACTGGACTGCCATCTGTCAAAAATGGTGTAGGGTCTGCTTGAGTGGGGGATTGGACTAGATGACCTACAAGGTCCCTTCCAACTCTGTTAATCTGTATCTGTATTAGAAACAATGGAAGTCTGGCAACGATGCAGCTAGATAATATTGTACCATAATTATTTTATGATCATCCCTCATTTAGCCATGCAATAGGTTCCATTCTGTTTTGGGAAAAAATATTGGGGAAAAATCCCAGTAAGGTAATTTCTATAACTGTTCCTTCTATTTTTCCACCCTTATGGTAAGATGCCACTCCATATAATCAATCTGTTTTCTTCTTCATCAAAGTCATAAAATCCTTTTTCCCAGTCTTCATTTGAATAAAAATGTAGTGTTGAAACTTTCCCCACTATTTCTTTTCTCCGTATTATAGTCAAAGTGCTTGAGACTATGCAGGGGTGGGATGCTGGGGGTTCTCAGGGGTTTGAGAGAGCCTCTAGCTAAGAGTCTGCACAATTCGGAGAACCCTCAAATCCCACTGGCTCTGCCCACCCCAACTCGCCCCTCCCAAGAGTCCCCATGTGGTCCGTTTTGGATGATGGGCATGCATGGAGGTTTGTGGAGGCAAAAAATGGGCATCTCGGAAGTTCAGGAAGCCTGAAAACGGGCCCGTTTCCAGATTCCAGAGAGCCACTGGAGCCTGGGGAGGACATTTTCGCTCTCATGGAGGCTCAAGGAAAGGCCTCCAGAGTCTGGGGAGAGCAAACATGCCCTCACTGTGGTGCAGGAGGCCAACTAGGCCACGCCCACCATGGTCATGCCTACCTAGCAACTGGGCAGAGAACCTGTTGCTAAAATTTTTGAAGCCCACCCCTGAGACTATGTCAAATTTCTCTTGGTCATCTATTAAGTTTCTTTCTTGTTGTAAAAGTTGGAAGAGCTGTGACTGTTATTCTCCATTGCATATTCTTCCGTTCCTCCATCCCAGACTCTTCCCATTCTGAAAACCTTCAGTGGAAGATGTCCCTTAAAGGTATCTTTATCCTTAGGATAGATTGGGACCTCAGAAAAAGAGACACCCCCCCCCCAAAAAAAAAGCCATTAATAATTGTCAGTGGAGAATTAGCAAAACAAGTCAGATGTGTTAATGTGAGATACAACAAAGGACACGACAACGATGACCTTTATCTCCACCTCTATTCATTCTCACTGTCAAAGTATTGAATAGCAATATAACACAGAATGTGAATAGTTCTGAAGTGAAGATTAAATGAGAAATATATAAACTAAGGGCATTTGCTGAAGATTAGATGGTAATTTTGGAAGAATTTTAAGAAATAGAATGGAAAATGGAATGGAAAAAAATTAAAGGATTTTGGTACATTAAAAATTTTTGGTTTTAAAATTAATAGTAAAAAGATGAAGATGTTAGTAAAAAACATGAAAATATAAGACCAAATAGAACTGATAGGAAAATACTGGTTTTAAGGTTGAAATTTATGGTGGGAATATGGAAAGCATGACAGACCATTTTATCATGCTTGGCGGGCTTCTTAAAAAGCTAGAAGATTTTGGATTCAAATATATATAATGATTCAAATACTTTTAAACATTAATATTTAGTTCAAACCAGATTTTTTTCATGGAACTAATGGACAAACAACTAGAAAAGAGTTATATACAATTATTTTTGTGCATGGTTACTCCTGCTAGATTATTATGAAAAGACTCTAAAATACCCAGAATGGTACAATGACTGGTAAGTTGACAGAATTTATAGAGATGGCAAAATTGATGACTTTATTTGCCAATGACTAGAAAACCTTTATGGACTTTTTCCTGAAAATGAAAAAAAATTAACTTGTGGTTTATGGATTTTATTATTAGAAAAGGTAGAATATGGAAAAACCAACAATGCAACCTTAGAGGAGAATGATGCATTTATAACTGTTGTAAAGAAGATCCTTTATATCTATTTTTCTTTTTTCTTTTCTATCCCTTTTCTTTTATTTCTATTATCACTTCTCTTTCCTTTTTCTTTGTATCTGTATTGTTTTTATTCTGTAAAAAAAATCTTAAATAAAAATTAATTTAATAGAAGAGGTCATTGTTCAGTATATTAACATATATCTTTAGCTGCATTGTAACTAAATTACCAACTAAGTTACAATGTGCTAACTCCACCTTCCATCCGTGAGTTAAATTATCTTCTGCTTTGGAAGTCATTTGGAATGAGAAATAATAGGAAAAATACATGAGCATTAATTATAAGGGAAAAAAACTTGACAGTAATCCTTTAAGATTTGACTCAAAGATTTGATTTATTTGACGTGGCAGATGATATTATAAACATACAGTGCTTCCATGTATTATGGATTTTTGCCCTGCTCCAAGGTATATTCCACCTATGTATTATTTTACGTCCAGTTGTTAATCAAATGGTCTGGGATTTTGGATCACAACACCAGCAATCTTTAATTATTCACAAGGCTAGACAGAATTCCCTGCACAGAACAGGATGTTCATCTCAGCTTTCCAATTTATTTATTTATTTATTTATTTATTATTTATTAATCACACTTTTATACCGCTCCCTCTCCCAAAAAGGGACTCGGGGCGGTGAACAGCCCACTAAAAACATACAATAAATACATAATAAATACGGTTAAAAATAAATTAAATAATCAAATCGGCTGTCTATTAAAATTAAAACCCAATTAAAATTTAAAAACCCCTAGGCCAGTCCGGCCTGCCGAAATAAATGCGTTTTGAGCAACCGACGGAAGGCCATGAGATCGGGGGCGGCCCTTATCTCCGGGGGTAATTCGTTCCAGAGAGGGGGTGCTCCCAATGAGAAGGCCCGCACCCTCGGGGTCGCCAGCCGTCCAGCCGGCGGCACCCCGAGGAGGCCCACCCTATGGGAGCGTACCGGTCGGTGGGAAGCCGATGGTGGCAGGAGGCGGTCTCGCAAGTAACCTGGTCCCGAGCCATGGAGCGCTTTAAAGATAGTGACCAAGACCTTGAAGCGCACCCGGAGGGCCACCGGGAGCCAATGCAGCTCGCGTAGAAGTGGCATAACATGGGAGCCCCTAGGTGCCCCCATTACCACCCTCGCGGCTGCATTCTGCACCAACTGGAGCCTCCGGATGCTCTTCAAGGGCAGCCCCATGTAGAGAGCATTGGCATAGTCTAGGCGGGAGATCACAAGGGCGGAAGTGACCGTGCGAAGCGCATCCCGATCCAGAAAGGGCCGCAACTGGTAGATCCTACGGACCTGTCCAAAAGCCCCCCTGGCGACGGCCGCCACATGATCTTCCAATGACAGCCGTACATCCAGGAGGACACCCAGATTGCGGGCCCCCTCTGTGGGGGCAAGAATTTCCCCCCCCACAGCCAGCGGTGGAACCAGCCGGCTGTATCGGGGTGCCGGGAAGCACAGCCACTCAGTCTTAGATGGGTTGAGCTGAAGCCTGTTCCGCCCCATCCAACACCGCACGGCCTCCAGGCATCGGGCCATCACTTCGACGGCTTCATCGGGGTGGCCCGGGGTAGAGATGTACAGCTGGGTGTCATCAGCGTACTGGTGGAACTCTACCCCAAAGCCACGGATGATCTCACCAAGCGGCTTCATATATATGTTGAACAGGAGGGGCGAGAGCACCGACCCCTGAGGCACCCCGCAAACCAGGGGCCTCGGGGCCGACCTCTGCCCCCCTGCCAACACAAATTGCGAGCGGTCAGAGAGGAAGGAGGAGAACCACCGCATAACGGTGCCTCCCACCCCCAACCCCCCCAGCCGCTGCAATAGGATACTGTGGTCGACAGTATCAAAAGCCGCCGAAAGATCTAGGAGGACCAGGACAGAGGAATAACCCCTGTCACGGGCCCTCCAGAGATCATCCACCAATGCGACCAGCGCCGTCTCTGTGCTGTGCCCGGGCCTGAAGCCCGATTGGCGTGGATCCAAATAGACAGCTTCATCCAGGTGCTGGGGAAACTGTTGTGCCACCACACTCTCAACAACCTTCGCCATAAAGCGAAGGTTGGAGACAGGACGATAATTAGATAACAAAGTTGGGTCCAGGGACGGTTTCTTGAGGAGGGGTCTCACCACCGCCTCTTTCAAGGCGGCGGGTAGATATCCCTCACTCAAGGAAGCGTTAATAATGCCCTGGAACCAACCTCGTGTCACCTCCCGGGTGGCTAACACCAGCCAGGAGGGACACGGGTCCAATAAACATGTGGTCGCATTCAGTCCCCGCAGTAACCTGTCCACATCTTCGGGGGTCACAGGATCAAACTCGTCCCAAATGACTGTTCCAAATTCCGCCCCCGATTCCCCACCCAGAACTGCCCATTCGGAGTCCAAGCCATCCCGGATCTGAGTGATTTTATCCACCAGGAACTTTGAAAAATCCTCAGCCTGTCCCTGCAAGGGGTCCTCCCGCGCTCCCCCTTCTAAGAGGGAGCGGGTCACTCTAAACAGGGCAGCCGGGCGGTTTCCTGCGGACGCAATAAGGGTGGAAAAGTAAAGACGCCTTGCCACCCTTATCGCCACTAAATAGGTCTTAATAAAAGACCGTAAAAGTGTTCGGTCAGGTCCGGAGCGAGTGGTCCTCCAAATACTCTCCAGGCGTCTTTTCCGGCGCTTCATCTCCCTCAGCTCCCCGGAAAACCAGGGGGCCGAGCGAGAGCGGTGCCGGGTCAGAGGCCAATTCAATGATTCTATGACTTATGGGAGTAGCAGACCATCGTAATAGTCAGGTATTTTAGACTAAAAAAACTTGGTCTAAAAAAGAAATGGTTTCGTCTATGCCAATAGAGGATCAACAAATATTGAACAATTAGTTGTGTTTCTCCAGCATTTCCACCCTGTTTCCTCAGAGATCTCTTGCAATTAACAAAGTTTCCTTACAAAGAACAGATCATCTGGCTAGATGATTAATGTTTCTCAATTTGCAAGAACACTGAGAATGCTAAAACATCTCAGACTAATTAAAAGAGCCAGCCACCAAATTCATGAACTTATCCAATCTTCTATAAAGTAAACTTCATTGGTGACTCCACAGCAAAAACTTTAATTTGTCTGTTACATTGTTATAGCTGGAATTATAATTGGAAGGGTTAGAAGGTACCTATGATAGACAATAACATTTTCATGCAATTAAACAAGAAAAAAAAAAGGCAGACATAAGAATGTTTGCCAAGACACAACTAAATCCAATACCACCTTGTGAAAAACAGTGGAATTGACCACAGACACACTTTGACACTGTGTGTGTGTGTCCTGCAGTAATGTGTGACCTGTGGATAATTTTATTTCTATGACTTTTATATAAAATACAGGAACTTGGCATTTTGCTTCAGAATCCATATAATAAATTACATTCAAGAACTCCATATATAAAGTCTAAGCACATGATTTCATAATATCTGCTTGTTTGAGTACTGACAAGAAACCTTTATAAGCTTACACAAATATCAGAACATACAGCTAATATGAACTAAAATAAAATGGCTTTATCAGCAACTGTATGCACCAAAAAATACAATGATGGGAATAATAATAGACATAGCATTGCTCTTTTTTCTGTTTGGTTGGGAAGTAATAGAATAGTACTTCTCATTGCTTTCTCAGATCAACTAATAAATTAACAGTTATTTAGGAATATAGAATAAAAAGAACTCAATTTCAACAAGAAGTTCATATAATAGTATCCAAATGAGCAGTATCATTTGCTTATCATATAAGACTAGTTAAATATTGCTGTTCATAATGGATGGATTGGGTGGACATATAGACAATAAATGCAGAAAGTTAATGCTTCAAGAAAAGCTAATTAAAACCCTTCAACCAGATATATTTGCTTTCCATGCGCATGATTGGCTGCTTGGTCTGGAAACTGAGGGAACCCTCAAGTCATATAAAATCTCCTCAGCACCTCTTGTGTAGATGTAAGTCCAGACACCATAGTGAGAATTAGGCTAGAAGGTGATCTAATTCTTCACAGAACATTTTGAGCTGCTAAGATGGCTTTATTGTGTTTCTGGGTCATCAACACTTTTCTCTTGGGAATATTCCTTTATTGCTTCTTGTATAAGTACGTGATTTATTTATTTATTTATTTCTTAATGGTATCATCTTATTTCGGCCCTTGTATGGTATAGTAAGCAACTATTGTACATTGGTTTTAATATATGGTATAGGGAACTACAGTTACAGAAGTGAAGCATGTTTTTTTTGTCATTACCAGTTAAATGGAAAATTCAGGAGTGATGGGGAAAGGTGACAATATTCCAAGAGGCTAGCATTATGAGTGATGAACTTTTTTATTTAAAAAATATCCATCTTTCTCTCTCTCTAGTCCCTTTGTTGAGAATTTTAACATGGAAAAATCAGCACAGTGTTGAAATATTAAATCTACAAAATTCATTCTTGCATCTGTTGCACACTGTACATTAGAAACAATTATTTCCTGAGATAGAACAACGTTCAAAAGTTCAATCTAAAATTAGTTCTTACCTCCATCTCTCCTCAAGATAAACTGGCATTTATATTATATGTTAAAGGCGTCATAAGAAAACACATTTATAGGAATAATGGAATGTGCTGGAGGAAACCCATATCTGATTCAAAACCACTATCAAGATGGTCCAATGTTAAACCCTGTATCTATGCAAATAGAGCTAATATAGGCATTATTGTAAGTGAACTAATTAATAAATAGGAAAATAAAATTATATTCTTAATCAGTTATCTTCTTCATCTGTAATTTTCTGATAACAATATGAAAAATAGACTTATATTTTCTTGACTTACATAAAAACAAAGAGTAAATTCTGGAGGGGAATGGCTACAAATCAGTATGTAATGCCACCAACATCTATCAATCTATCTATTTATCAATCTAAGCAAGATATATTTTTATTTTCCATAACATAGCCTGTCAGAGGTAAGTCAAATCTTAAATAAGACATCCTTGCCTCTGTAATTGTAGTGAGAATATTAATTGAATGAGGGATCCCACCCCTTAATATTACTTCAAATTCTGACTCACTCACAGGGTTGGAGATTATATGACAACATATGAAAAATCTACAATAAAAACATGCTCCAAGAGCTGCTGTCATCAGGAATAAATATGTAAAAAAAAACCTCACAAGAAAATAAAAGGCATCTACTTTTGCTCCCTTCTCTGCATTTTCTAGACAACCATCAAAAATGTGTAGGCAGATAAAACTTGGTCCAAAGAAGCAAAATCATAGCAACATCAATAGCGTATATTCATTAAGTGAAGGATATATAAATCTTGGTCTTCAGCACCAAACTCTGAACTGTGCAATTTCTTTTCTGTATTTTCACCGTTACTTTGTAGAGTTCAGCTTTTTCCTAGTCACTAAGTCACTAAGACTCCCCCAAGTGGCTATTTCAAAATTCGATGAGGCTTTAAATGAACCCGAAAAAGGAGAAATCCAGATATGGGTTTTAAAATAATTATTTTACTTGCATTTCTCTTCTTAGATTAAAAAAATAATTGAAGATAACTTCAACTATTAACACAGAATAAAATAATTTTAAGCAGTCTTAGTATTTGGATTAATATATTGCCAAAAGAAACATGGCTGATTTGTTTTTGCTCCTATAATAGCTCTTCAACCATCTGTATGGTAATAATTTTGGTTTACAAACTATTAGGTTATCTGAGAAACCATCTTTTTCCATTTGGGGGTACCAGGTCTTAATGTCCCATGGAGAATATCTTGCAGAGTCTATTAAAGCTTACCAACGTAATAAACTGATAAGATGCTATAGCTACTTCACAGGATTTTATAATGATTCTTTTGTAATGAAGATGATCACTTCCCTCAAATATTTATCATGATTAGGAAAGATATCATTCTTCTTCCTCCATTCTATATTCTACAGTAGGTGTTCCTATTACTCCTATATAGTAACTGTTACGTTTTGCTTTACAGAGTTACGATAATTATTAGGACATCCAAGAGGGAGCAATAGATAAATTTTAGGTTCTTTAAAATAAGTTATTAGATATTAGAATAATCAAATATACAGTATTACAATAATAGAAAGATGAATCATTTTTCACAACCATCATCCCAAAAGGAGGCAGACAGTTATTAAATATATTATTTCTTCCTCCTCCTCCTCCTCCTCCTCCTCCTCCTCCTCCTCCTCCTCCTCCTCCTCCTCCTCCTCCTCCTCCTCCTCCTCCTCTTCTTCTTCTTCTTCTTCTTCTTCTTCTTCTTCTTCTTCTTCTTCTTCTTCTTCTTCTTCTTCTTCTTCTTCTTCTTCTTCCTCTTCCCCTCCTCCTCCTCCTCCTCAAAATATGTTTCCAAATCCAAAGATCTTTTGGCATACCCAACCTCTTATTGAAAACACACCATCTGTGCTTTGCTGCAAATTAGATTCTTTCATGAAACTGGCAGCTATGTCAACGTTTGTTTGACTTCCCAATTTTCATAATAACCAAACACCCTATTCTTTAGGGTGCTTTTTAAACTAGAAAACTACTCCACTGCATAAGCCATCTAGATGTTTTCATTCCCATGGAGAAAAATAGGATTTCTATTACATCATAACTTAGAGGTGAGTCCTGTCCTTATGTCTGTAATGATTCCGTCCAGAATTACATTCAAATAAATGTTTGGAATGAAAAATAATAACATAAGTGTCTCTACTTCAAATTCTCTTTGGAGCTGGACTCCTGATGACCCTGTGTTTCTAATCAAAGAGAGAAAGCCAGGTGGCTAAGTGAATGTTCTTAGAAGGACTCCTTTGGGCCTTCCCACTGAATGCCAAAAGGGCAAAGAAAGGTATCCTGGAGAAAAAGCATTGATGTTCTTGTCATAAATTTATAAAATGTGGTAAAATAGAGCTAATGGGTCAGATTTAGATGTTGCAAGCTAAAGCAACTGTCTCAAGATATCACTACAATCTACTTAGAACCATTACACCTGACTACTACCTCAAATTTATGGACGAATAATAGCAGTTCAGAGTTGCCTTGAACCACAAGAAGGACAGCAAATAAATTTGTATCTTGAGACAGCAAAAGAGAAATAACTTGTGAAGATAGCAACATGCAAAGATTTGGACATAGTAACAGAACAATTGTGACAAAAGCAAGTGTAGGTAGTAATAGGTGCCTTCGGTGCAATCCCAAAACAATTGAACACCATCGGCATTGACAAAATCACACTTGGTCAATAGCAATAGACAGATATACTCGGAGCAGCTTAAATCCTGCAACAATACCTTTAACACCAACAAATAGCCTCTGCCTATCCCACATCCTTGGGAAGGAGGTAGATAAAAATTGAATTGAATTGAACTGAGTACTTTATTTGGCCAAGTGTGATAGATGTACAAGGAATTTGTCTTCAGTGTACCTGCAATCCAGTCTGAACATCTTACTCCTATGTGATAAGCCATAATAATAATTTTGGAATAGAGGACTTTATGTATCTTGGGTACCTAGAATAGGAACCATATTTTCTCTTTTATACACATACATGCACTAATTAAACAATTTGTTTTACCCCTCCCTCCCTAAAGAAAAGTCAATGCTTGTATTGCTGCTGATATTGATTTGGAGGTACAGAGTCTCAAGCCTCCCTTTTAACTTATGCAGCTCTTTGGGTAACTTTGTGCTAGTCATTCCACATATACACATAGCAAGGCTGACTGGATAAGCTGTTCCACTGGATTAACTGGTTAAACTCAAATGCTAATTGCTGGTGGCATTTTCTAAGAGCTGTCAATCACTGAGCCTAAGGCCTGAGGCTGGCCTGTTTTTTCCCCCATTTCCCCTAACTGGAAAAAAATGATTTGGTTTATATATAGCAATCCTCTCATTCCCTCCATCCAACCTGTTTGGGCAATGTAATTGAATCAAGGGAATTATAATTTAATCCCAGATAAATTAAGAATATTTCAGGCTAAAATAAACAACTCTGATTATTGACTGGTGTTTGCCTCTATGATCTAATTAAATTTACCATGTGTTCTTGGGCAGTGCCAGCCAACATATGTAAGAGACAATAATTCCTCAGTAATTCTTGATCAGGCTCACATTGGTTTAGCTTCCACTCTTGAGGAAATCCTGGTCATTAACCAGGTTCTATTTTACAAGATAAATTATCTTTTCTACACCATTCTACACCATTTTTAGACCACAGAAACTGGGGTCTCTGATCAAGAAGCAAAGCTTAATGATAAGCAAACCTGGTGTATTCCCAGTAAACTTCCTTTTTTCTTTTCCTTTCCCAGTAGCATCTCATGAATCCATTAAATTCCTGGAGAGAAAAAAGGGGGGTTTTATGGAACACAATTTGAAAAACCTTGGACACTTGCCGGTAATGACGGATCCCTCCCCCCCAATTCAATCATATCTGATTCTCAGAAACTGCCTAAAAACTTTTTTTGACAAGTTTTTAGAAGTGGTTTGCCATTACCTCTTCCTCCTTAGAGCTGACAGAAAGTGGCTAGTACAAGATCACCCAGCTGACTTGTATCTAAGGTGACAATTGATTGTTTGATTACATTTCTACACTGCCCATCTCACACAAGTGATTCTGGGTTGTTTTCAATCTCCCAGTTTCTAGATTGATGCCTTAATATTACTTCATTTTTCAGTTGTGATGTGCCTGTTGTAGAACTATATTGTACTTAATTAAGTACACTTAATTGACCACAATTGGGAATGGTAATTCAGTCATTAAATGATGCAAATACTAGGTGGAAAATCATATGACTGAGACTGTGCTTATTATTTTCCTTCAGCTTTCCTCCCCCCACCACCATTCCTCTGTCCTTTATCTGATTCTTGGATAACTAGCAAAAAGGGAATTAATGCATATTTACATTCATTGAAGAAAAAGGCATTACAAGAGAGTAAGCAGATACACAGTAGGAAATATATAGCCAAAGCAATGTGCTAGTGCTGGCTGTGTCAATGATTAGGATGGTTTTTATTGTTGCATTTTGACATGGGAATACACAAGACATGAGAAATATGGTGAACATTTTAGTTTTTCTGCTTATAACGTAATTGTGAAAGCTTTCTCTCCTTTTAAGCTTTCTTTTCCTTTAAAAAATTGCATTATGATTCTTAAATTTGAGATTAGGTATCATTACTGCAATTAATGTTCAAAAGGACTATTAAAGTGTTACTCTCATACAGAGACTTCAGGAATGTGTTAATATTGCATCTGAGTTGTAGGTGAAATGACCAGGATTTGTGTTAATATATTGATAACTGATTTGCTGGTTCTATCGATATTGATTTTACCTGCATGTGATTGTTTTATTGTACTAATTAATGAATCTATGACTGAAGAGACATACACATTTTAAAATCAATCAATCAATAATGTACTCTATGGATTATATTGGACTCTAATCTGGAATCCATTTAATTGCTTGTAATATTGTCATTTATGTTGTTTTACTTTCCTAGCACATCATTTGGCCATTAGGAGCTAATATACCTTTACAGCTCAGCTCTGACAATATAAAATAAATAAAAGAAAGAAAGGAATCTGGCATTAGTCCCAGTCAGATCCTCAATAAGCAAAGGAGAATTTCTTGGCATTTATCTGCCTATATCATATTCTGTATTTGGACAAAGCTAAGAAATGGAACAGAGTACTAAGGTTCTGCTGGGTGGAGGATCTATTGTTTCAGCAGCTTTTAGTTGAGAGGAAAACATTTATCTCCCTTCTAAAGGATAAATAAATTCAATTAAATGCATTTTGGATTTGGCTGGAAACACACTGACCTCTCACTGTTTACAACACATGGTTTGCATAATAACAATTTCATTTAGATCCCTTGTTGCTCTTACATGACATGAAAAGTTTTTAGTCCAGTTTTAGTTGATGCTAAATATGTATTTAGATCCTAACCTATGGGTGTTTTCTCCTTTTTTAGAGCCCATTTTCAAAAGGAATTATATTTTTAGAAAAGACTGGTTATAAACAATACTATTAAAATCCAGAATCCGAACCTTTATACAGAAATTT
Source organism: Bungarus multicinctus (assembly GCA_023653725.1). Taxonomy (NCBI): domain Eukaryota; kingdom Metazoa; phylum Chordata; class Lepidosauria; order Squamata; family Elapidae; genus Bungarus; species Bungarus multicinctus. Next base: position 74,425,625 of record CM042846.1, on the reverse strand, counting down.
ACTATAATTACTTTATAATTTATTACAGTGGCGGTAGTAGTGGACTCTGAATGTATATTAACCAGAAGGCCTTAGTAATGTTACTGCCAGTATGGGATAAGAAGCTGCAATCTATATTATACCTGAAGCATGAAATTGCTTCTCTACTTTCCCTAAATTATCACTGTCTAAAACAAATAGAAAAGAAATTATCATCTAGAAAGTTAATGTTGCAGTTGGAAAAATCACTCTCAACAGGCTGTTTGACATCCATGGCTTCAGCAATTTAATAGATCATGAGGCTTCCTTTGAATGAAGAGGAACTTCCATGAAATTAGTAGTAGCGTCTAAAATGCCTTGAGATATTTTTTTAAAAAACCAGCAGAATGTCTAATTTAAACAGCACTCTGTTCTGATAGAGTATCATGTAGTTATTGTCTTCTTCATCATGTTGATTACCAGGCATAGGGATCTAGAATTATCAAGATCCCTATGTAATATTTATTTCATACATTATTTTAACTTCTTATATAATTTGTTTCTGTGGCAAGCAATAAAGCTACCTTTTATGTGCAACCTTCCAAATTTTAGTTTATAGGGTTAAAACCTTCTATAGTTCTTTTTTTATAATCTTAAATGCAGAAAAAAACCAGCTTCGCAAAGTTATGTTGATGAAAATTAAATGGTGATACACAGCACCCACTTAATTGTTTAGAGATAAACAAGGGCATATTTCCCCAAACATCTCTAAATAAAAACTGGAATTAAATTTGGCAATACAATTCAGTTCCCAAAACTCACTGGAGATTTCCTGGCAAAGACTGAACTTTAGTGATAAACAGATTTTTCAGCAGTTTTTCAGACTGGAAACAGAATGGATGAGATTCAGTCAAGTTCCTTAAAGTAATTTACAAAGAGACATTTTGATAACACTTCATTCTCCCTAATTGACTATAAATTATAAAAAGCAATGACAGTTTTTGTTTCTTCCATGTTTGGTATATTCCATATATATCTGCCAGTTATGCTGAAAGTAAATATTTTGGAGAACATTAAGCCTTTGATCCTTTCCAGTAAATTTAAAAAACAAGGCTTTCCCTTCAGTTCATATATTTATTTAATCTTAATTCCATTTAATAACCATTGAAGCTCAATTTGGAATGACAAATTCTGTGATCAGCTCCAAAATCTTCACATAGCAAGACAAATAACTTGGATTTTAAGACACTGTGTTTTCACAAAACAAATAACTTAATAATAAATTTGAAGTATTTTTTATTCATTGGACAGCATTTTCAAGGCAAAGCTTAGTAATCAATAATGAAGTATATCCCACAAAACAAATTAAGGTTGATTTGGAGGGCTGTTGTTCAAAATGTTCTTATTTGTGAAGTCAATATTGCTGGAGCAACTTCTCTGCATTTTGTGTACACTGCAACCAATTTAAATACAGCTTCATTCCAAGCACAATTTGACAGCTCTCGGAAAGCCCTATGAAGTTTCTTTCAAGAGTGAAAGGTTTTCTTCACTTTGCAATTATAAGGGCTATTTCATACAAAGCTTCCAAAGATTTCATGGATTGTTGAAAAAATGTTCCAATGTTTTCCATTTCCATGCAACAACAAAACCATCCTCCACTAAAGTTGTTCTTTTTAACTGAAGCGGGATGCATGATTTCAGCTCTTACATTGTTCAATTCAGCAGGATTGTTGCTGCTCAGGATTTTTAGTTATACATAAAAGGGTGAGGAGGTTGAATTCCAACTTCTGAAATAAGTATGAATCCAAGTTAAGTTATGGTAAAATTTCCTTCAGATTCCTGATTATTTTCATAGGCCTTTTGACAACAATTTACAGAATCATAGGGTATGGAAGACATCATAGAAATCCTCTAATGTGCTATCTCCTGCCAGAGCAGGAATCAGATCATCCTAATCAAATGGCTGTCAAACATCTTCTTGAAAATCTCCAGTGATGGAATACCACAACTCAGGAGGCAGGCTGTTCCATCTATTAGCAGCTCCCATGATCAGTATATTCTCTCAGTTATATATATAGAGAAGCAACTTAGAACTAAGGAGAAATTTCCTGACAGTTAGAGCAATTAATCAGTGGAACATCTTGCCTCCAGAAGTTGTGAATGCTCCAACACTGGAAGTTTTTGAGAAGAGATTGGATAACCATTTGTCTGAAGAGGTGTAGGGTTTCCTGCCTAAGCAGGGGGTTGGACTAGAAGACCTCCAAGGTCCCTTCCAACTCTGTTGTCCTATTCTATTCCATTCCATTTCATTCTATTCTATTCTTCTGTATTTTGAGTTTGGATCTTTCTCTGTAAAGCTTCCATCCATTGTTTTTTTGGTCTTAGGCATCATAAAGAACAAATCCCACCATTATCCTTCTAGTAGTAGAAGACTACTCCATGTCTTCCCTTTGCCTTCCCTTCTTTTAGTTATACTTACCCTGTTTTTCCCTAATCCTTTTATTGCATTTAGCCTTCAAAGCCCATCTTCATCTTTGTCTATCTTGTATCTCTGCAAGTTTTTCCTACTTAAGTACAGAATGTTACATGTCTTGCTACTGATCAATATTTTGTTGCATAATATCCAAGGTTTAAGTCTATTAAGATCCTTTTGATACTCGAGTTTGTCTTCTGAGGTTTTTAACAACATCCAACCACCCTTGCTTTGTTTAATCTGCCAGTTTGATGACCATCTCTTTTATCCCTTTGACTAAGATCTTTATAAAAATGTTAAAGAGAGCTGGGCCCAGAGAGCCTCTGCTGTCTAGCTAAGCCCAAGCTTAATATAAGTGTTGTCAAAGGTTGATGGTGTTGATTACCATATTAAGGTATCTTGAAAACAGACATAAAATAAAACAGCAAATTTTCAAATCCATTGAAACAAATGTTTCCCTGTCCATTTTTAATCCCACAACACCTACAAAATATTTTTATTAAGAAGGGAGAGAGATTGACAGAAACACTTATTGAAATATTAGACCTGGAGGGATTTATTCAAAGAGAATAGAATACATTGCTGGAATGAAACAAAAGCTACTTTTTCTGTTTGTAAAGAGCTTCCTTTTTCCATACTTGTTCCCACCTTTGTTCAGCCATGATGCTTGCCAGCATTTGTCTTATCCAGATTTGAACAAGGCCAGGAGAAGGGGTCCTAGGTGCTTTTGATTGGGTCCTTCAGATTGCCCCTCTCTCACCTGATTAGAAGAATCAACTGCTTTTCAAAAGTATTTTCTGTAGGGCTACAAAATTAACGATCCCAATTTTTTTCCCCAGGCCTATACAGTCACCAGCTTTCCCCCATCTTTCTGTTATTTTGCATGGAATAAAAGTTCTTTTTCCCAAAGTGAAACCTCATCAACATCCTCATCAACAATTAACCAGTGGAACAGCTTGCCTTCAGAAATCATGGGCACTCCATCACTGGAGACTTTTAAGAAGAGACTGGACAGTCACTTGTCTGAGGTGGTATAGGGGACTAGACTAGAAGACTTGCTATTCTATTCCATTCTATATTCCACATTCTATTCTATTCTATTCTATTTTATTCTATTCTATTCTATTCTATTCTATTCTATTCCATTCCATTCCATTCCATTCCATTCTAAACATCCCTCAGGGAATGCATGCCACACTTATGGAGAATACTCACCTTAAACTTTTGTGTATGAAACATTGCAATCTCTTCTCCTTCAAGGGAAAGTCTGGCATTACTCTTCCAAAGTCTGATATCATGTATGCTAAGGGCTATCACAAGGGCTTTTTTTCTCGTAGTTGGAAAAATAAACTCTGTTTAAAACTAATTCTTATACAGGCAAAGAACACTTACTATATTATTTACTGGTTAAAAAGTATTGTTCTATTCCTCTACTTTTCCCATAGAGATAAACTAATTGTACCTTTGTGTCAGTCTTGGCTCCTGGCAACTGAGTGGACAAATCCATAAAATTGTGTGGCAGCCTTTTCAGTGGTTGGCCCATGCCTCCTTGACAGAGTTATGAGAAAGGGTAAGTGGTGCAGCTATGAGAAAGGGTAAGTGGTGCAGCTAGCTTTATACCTAAGGCAAGACTACCAAAAGAATATAAACAATGGCAACTTAACAGCCAGCCAGCCATGAAAAATACAGATTGGTAAAATATATTACAACATGCAAGACCTTTAACAAATTGTAACAAATTATATATTCTGAACATGGTAAGAGTTATATATAGTGCATACCAATAGTCATTTAATAGGGGATATTTACATTAAAAGTTGAATTATAGATGCATTGACTTCTGTTTTTTCAACTACTCTTTTTAGATCTTCTTCTTGGAGGGCCAAATATTTTTAAAAAAGCCAACTGCAAAAATTAAGGTGCTCCCAAATTGTGATGTATGAGGGGTAAGCTTAACACTCTACAAGGTTGGGGTTATTTGGGATTAAATTTAAATATCTGAGTTAACTGACTGAGTCAATGGATAGCTTTTCTTTTCCTAGTACCACATTAATTTGCCTTTGACCCAATTAGACAGAGTCATTAAAAATGCCTTCCTAACAATGCAACTAATAAAACATAGTTTACCATTTAGATGGCTTATACTGGAAGGTATGTTGATAACCTGGCAGGAGAAGAAAATAAGAATTGATAACCTAGGCACAGGACTTCTATGGCCAACTCATGATAATAGAATAAGTACTTGGTAGTAAAGAAGAATCAGAAAGCAGAAGCCTAAAGGAACAGCAACCCAAGGAAAAAGAATTAGAACAAAAGAGAGAAATAAAGAGGAAATAGAACAGGGAGAAGAGCACAGATCAAGAGTAATAGATCAGAACAAGAGCACAGAGAGAAAACAGGATAAACAGAAGACAGAGGCAACAGTATAGACAATAATAGAGACAATAATAGAGACAATTTTTGTCTCTGGACAGTGGCAGGATGATCTGGGTGTTGGGGATGTTTCTGTTGAACCCTTGTCATGGTCAGATCATTCGCTCCTTAGGCTGGACTTCCAGGCCGCTCCTCCCCATCACAGGGAGGCGGACCAAATACGTTGGTACCGCCCCAGGCGCCTGATGGATCCAGATAGGTTCCTGATGGAGCTTGGGCCATATCCTGACATTCGGACTCACGACTCGGTGGGGGACCTAGTCGCCACCTGGGAAAGGGTGGCGGCTGGGGCCCTGGACCGGGTCGTGCCCTTGCGGCCTCTGACCCGGCGCCGCTCTCGCTCGGCCCCCTGGTTTTCCGGGGAGCTGAGGAAGATGAAGTGCCGGAAAAGACGCCTGGAGAGTATTTGGAGGACTACTCGCTCCGGACCTGACCGAACACTTTTACGGTCTTTTATTAAGACCTATTTAGTGGCAATAAGGGTGGCAAGGCGTCTTTACTTTTCCACCCTTATTGCGTCCGCAGGAAACCGCCCGGCTGCCCTGTTTAGAGTGACCCGCTCCCTCTTAGAAGGGGGAGCGCGGGAGGACCCCTTGCAGGGACAAGCTGAGGATTTTTCAAAGTTCCTGGTGGATAAAATCACTCAGATCTGGGATGGCTTGGACTCCGAATGGGCAGCTCTGGGCGGGGAATCGGGGGCGGAATTTGGAACAGTCATTTGGGATGAGTTTGATCCTGTGACCCCCGAAGACGTGGACAGGTTGCTGCGGGGACTGAATGCGACCACATGTTTATTGGACCCGTGTCCCTCCTGGCTGGTGTTGGCCACCCGGGAGGTGACACGAGGTTGGTTCCATGGTATTATTAACGCTTCCTTGAGTGAGGGATATCTATGCACCGCCTTGAAAGAGGCGGTGGTGAGACCCCTCCTCAAGAAACCGTCCCTGGACCCAACTTTGTTATCTAATTATCGTCCTGTCTCCAATCTTCGTTTTATGGCGAAGGTTGTTGAGAGTGTGGTGGCACAACAGTTTCCCCAGCACCTGGATGAAGCTGTCTATTTGGATCCACGCCAATCGGGCTTCAGGCCTGGGCACAGCACAGAGACGGCGTTGGTCGCATTGGTGGATGATCTCTGGAGGGCCCGTGACAGGGGTTATTCCTCTGTCCTGGTCCTCTTAGATCTTTCGGCGGCTTTTGATACTGTCGACCACAGTATCCTATTGCAGCGGTTGGGGGGGTTGGGGGTGGGAGGCACCATTATGCGGTGGTTCTCCTCCTTCCTCTCTGACCGCTCGCAATTTGTGTTGGCAGGGGGGCAGAGGTCGGCCCCGAGGCCCCTGGTTTGCGGGGTGCCTCAGGGGTCGGTGCTCTCGCCCCTTCTGTTCAACATATATATGAAGCCGCTAGGTGAGATCATCCATGGCTTTGGGATAGAGTTCCATCAGTACGCTGATGACACCCAGCTGTACATCTCTACCCGGGCCACCCCGATTAAGCCGTCGAAGTGATGACCCGGTGCCTGGAGGCCGTGCGGTGTTGGATGGGGCGGAACAGGCTTCAGCTCAACCCATCTAAGACTGAGTGGCTGTGCTTCCTAGCACCCCAATACAGCTGGCTGGTTCCATCGCTGGCTGTGGGGGGGGGAAATTCTTGCCCCCACAGAGAGGGCCCGCAATCTGGGTGTCCTCCTGGATGTATGGCTGTCATTGGAAGATCATGTGGCGGCCGTCGCCAGGGGGGCTTTTGGACAGGTCCGTAGGATCTACCAGTTGCGGCCCTTTCTGGATCGGGATGCGCTTCGCACGGTCACTTCCGCCCTGGTGACCTCCCGCCTATACTATGCCAACGCTCTCTACATGGGGCTGCCTTTGAAGAGCACCCGGAGGCTCCAGTTGGTGCAGAATGCAGCCGCGAGGGTGGTAATGGGAGCACCTAGGGGCTCCCATGTTATACCACTTCTGCGCGTGCTGCATTGGCTCCCGGTGGCCCTCTGGGTGTGCTTCAAAGTCTTGGTCACTATCTTTAAAGCGCTCCATGGCTCGGGACCAGGTTACTTGCGAGACCACCTCCTGCCACCATCGGCTTCCCACCGACCGGTACGCTCCCATAGAGTTGGTCTCCTCGGGGTGCCGCCGGATGGACGGCTGGCGACCCCGAGGGCACGGGCCTTCTCATTGGGAGCACCCCCTCTCTGGAATGAATTACCCCCGGAGGTAAGGGCCGCCCTCGATCTCATGGCCTTCCGTCGGTTACTCAAAACGCACTTATTTCGGCAGGCCGGACTGGCCTAGGGGTTTTTAAATTTTAACCGGGTTTTAATCTTTTTAATACTTGCTTTACATTTTAATTAGAGCCATATTATATTTCAGTTTTTAAATTTAAATATTATTATGTTGTCTCGTGTATTGTACTTTGTATATGTGTTTTTATTGGCTGTTCACCACCCCGAGTCCCTTCGGGGAGAGGGGGGCGGTATATAAATCGAATAAATAAATAATAAATAATAAAATGGATGAAGAGATAAAATTAATATGAACGTAAACGGATTAAATTCTCCAATAAAAAGAAAACAAACAAACCTGTATAAACAAAAAGCTGATATAATATCCCTTAAAGAAACACATATTAGGAAACAATATAACAAATACTTGGAACAAGTGAAATTAGGGAAACTATTTGTGTCACTGGCAGATCAGGAAAAAAAATAGGATAGCTGTATATATTAAAGAAAAGATAAATGCAAAACTAAGCTATTCAGATAACAATGATAGAGATTAAAATTCAACAAAAAGGAATAGTATTAGTAATAATATATGCCCCAAGGGATAATCAAAATAAATTTTATAGCAAGGTACATGAAAAAATAATAGAAAAAGGACGGAAAAACATTTGTATATTAGAAGACTTTAATGCGGTAACAGACATCAATAAAGATATAAAAGTAGCAAAAACAAAATAAAAAGAAGAGGAAAATATTACCGAAATCATTCTTTGAAATGGCTCATGAACTAAATTTAAGAGACAGTTGGAGAGAATTAAACGTAAAAGAAAATAAATATACATTGTATTCAAACCCTCATAAATCATGGTCCAGGATTGATATGATCTGGATGAATAAAGAGATGAAAACAAATTGGAACCTATAGAAATAATGATAAAGTCCTGGGCAAATCATAATCCCTAAAAATAATTTGGAAGAGTCAAAGACAGAAAAATAGAAGATGAATATTAGATATACAGGTTCTGAAAAAAAATACAATTGATCAAGAAAGAAATGGAATTCTTTCTCAAAAAAGAACAAAAATCAATATATGACATTACAAAACCTTTAAGGCATATATACAGGGTATAACCATAGCATATATAACCAGAAGGAATAAGGAAAAATTGAAAAAACAAAACATGTCACAGGAAGAATTAAAGATAGCAGAAAATGCATTACAGGAAGAACCACAAAATGATAAAATTAAAAGGAAAAGAGAATTAATTAAACATAAATTAAACCTAGTAAGGCAGGAAGAATATGCAAAAATAAAATAAAATTGGTACGACAAAAAATTTTGGAGCAAGCAAATAAGCCAGGAAGGTAGTTGGCCTACAAATTAAGAAAGGAAAGGGAAAAGAAATTAATCCAACAAATACAGGATGATAATGGAAACCTCAAATATCAGCTGGAAGAAAAGAAGAATTTTATACAAAAATATTTTGAAAGATTATATAGAGAGAATAATATAGAGAGGGGAAAGATTGAGGAATATCTTGAAGAAAAAGGCCTATTACCAATCATGGAGGATTATAGAGAAATGTTGGAAAGGGAAATAACACATAATAATAATTATAATGAGAGATTGGTGGCTTTACTTGCAGTTGCAGACAAGATATAAAAATATATAAAAAAAATACAGAAGAATTTGGCATAGATAAAGCACCTCAACAAATTGACTAAATTTTATTAGGATCAGAAGAAAAAAATATAACTAAAATGTACAATTATTTATTCAAATTTGATAGGAAGGAGGAAATTGTTAAAGGAACAAAGATAGCCTGGGTGAAAATTTTTCGATATTATACACAATTAGAAAATTGGGGAAAATTATAGACCAAAAATTATAAATTGACCATGGCTGCTGTGTATAAGGAGAACCTTTACAAAATGTTTTATCGTTGGCATTTAGCTCCAGCAAGATTGGCAAAAATTTACCTAAATATGAACCCCGAATGCTGGAAGTATTAAAAAAAACAAGGCACTCTTTCACATGTGGTGGTCCTGCCCTAAAGCAAAAGAATACTGAAATAAAATTAGAATATGGTTGCAAGAAATTACTGGATTTCAAATAGAATGTAAGCCTGAAATGTTTTTGCTAGGGATAATTAGAGGAACATTTAAAAAAAAAGTTGAATACTTCATAGTACACATTCTAACAGCAGCAAGAATAACCTATGCCCAAAGTTGGAAACTAGATAGCACTCTACAGACAGTATGATCATAAAGAAAATTATGGATTGTGGAGAAATGGCAAAACTCACTTTTGAATTACAAGAGAATGAAGAGAAGGAATTCTATACAGTCTGGAAAAAAATGATTCAATTGGTTGGATGATAGGACAGCAAGAATAAAAAATAGTACAAACAAATAAATGTATATATAGATAGATACTTAACAAAAACAGGGAAAGTAGATGTCACAAAGATGTATTTGTGTTGTTTTGTTGTTGTATTGTTTTATATCTGTGTTGTTTTTAACTATGTAAAATTCAATAAAAATTATTTTTTTTAAAAAAATATTCATTTGTTGTAATATGGCTACATGCAACTAACTAGGTAATGATTATATTGTCAAGACCTAAATATAGAACTACAAGTAATGATGATATTATGAAGACCTAAATAAAGAATTTGCATTACTTCAGTTGCAATTTGTTTATCCTTCAGCATTAAAAAATAATCTCTTATATTATCCATTTGCGATAGTCTTCGATACTTCTATATTGTTGTTGTTGTTATTGTTATTGTTATTGTTAGTGTTGTTATTGTTATTGTTGTTATTGTTATTATTGTTATTATTTTGAATTTATATTGCCGCCTATTCGTCCATAGCAATTCGAGGCGGCTTACAGAATGTAAAACCATATTTTTTTAAAAAAACACAAATAAAAACTAACAAAAAGAATCAAATAAATTAATAAAGTACAATAGAACAAAATCTGGGGGAAATCACCCCTCCAATTCCTATCCCCCACCCCGACAACAGCAGATCACCTGAGCCATTTCATGGGCTCCATTCTACTCTGGGTTCCCCAGGCCCGCTGGCAGAACCAAGTCTTCAGTGCCTTCCAGAAGAATATTAGAGAGGGGGCCATTCTAATCTCTGGGGGAATGATGAGGGAGAGAGAGAGAGGGAGTCATCATGGAGAAGGCCCTTCTTCTGGGTCTCACCAGGCGTATCTCCCTCAGGGAGGGAACCCACAGCATTGTCTGCTTCTCCACTCTGATGGATTGAGTAGATTTGACCGACAAGAGATGGTCCCTCAGATTATACAAGTTCTTTTCTTCTGTAGCAAAGCAAAGACTGAAGCTGAGTAAAAAGTTGTGATCTTCTACCAATAGAAACAAAATAGTTTCAGAAAAGAATGGTGGTCTTTAATCCCCAATTATTAGAAGAAGGTTAATATTAACAATTTAAACAATAGAAAAGATCAAAATTTATATTAATGTGCATATAGCTACTGTAGACGATATGTTGTGTATTTCTTCTTCCCATTCCTTAATCCAATCTTCCTAAAATGTCGTCTATTAAAGCAGCTCTAGGTTTCCAATGCTGAGAAATTAGATATTACTTCAGATTTAAAAATATGCTTTAGCTAAGAACAAAAGTCACAGTGTGATCCTGAGGATGTGTCTGATGGTTCCTAACCCTCCCCTTAAAAAACCTTTTTATGTGAACAGCTTTGATACACTCTCTCTGTCTTATATATTTGCACACATTTGTCAATTCTGCTATTCACTGCAGCAGCAACAGACATGTTAATTGGAATATTTATGGTCCATAATAGTAGTTGCATGTTATAGCATCTTCCTAACTTTTGAAAAAGATAGGGCAATGTTTCATTTACTGAAGACAAGCATTATTGCTTGTCCTTTTTTTTTAATTGTGGAGTAATCAGAATTTTACATCCTATTTGCACTTCAAAGCAACAAGGATCTCTATTCAGTTGCTGTGTAATTATGTCTCATTTGCAGATTGTATAAGTGCGATCTTCCGGGTGCTCCATAGTGCATGTGTCACTTTTATGCTAGTGTATGATTATTGCTTTTATTGATCCCATAAATTATACAAGAGGATGATATTTAATACAAGCAACCAATCTTTTCTTTCCCCAAGCCGGGTGAAACTTATAACCATTTTCACTTGTGTTGATGAAGGCAAAACAAGGCATTTTGCTAAAAACATCAGCCAGCTCTGCTTGAATGCCTTTGGGAGAAAAGATGGCAATAAATTTTAGGACTGAAGGGGAAAAAAGGGGTAATAAAACCTGTCTTCCATTCTCTGCATTTTTCAGACTCTTAATTTTTCAATTGCAGACATGGTGGTAGTCTAGAATTGTCTTGATTCAGAAGGATGCAACAAAGTGAGCATCTGTGAAGTCATGTACCAATTAAAAACAAAAAGCCATAAAGAAGATTAGGTTGGATTTCTTCATTAAACAACATGAAGTTCCAGAGCAAAAAAAGCAAAATTGAGATGTTTCTTCCCTTTTCTTCCATGCAACCCAGAGGTGGGATTCAATTTTTTTTTATTACCGGTTCTGTGGGCGTGGCTTGGTGGGCATGGCATGTCTTGGTGGGCATGTCTTGGTGGGTGTGGGAAATTAGTTTGTCATATTGAAAAACATTTTCTCAAATGTTATCACCTTCACAATCAGAAAGACAGAGATTAAAAAATGTTTCATATTTGTTTCAAGTAAGAACAGGTTGTAATCAAGATCAGTTGCTTGGAAATGTATAATGGCTAGTCTGTAAATGTCCCTTTTCCTGTCTCTTATGAACTCCTGAGTACATTTCAGCAATCATAAGTGATATCTTTTATTTTAACAAGTGTATCAATTCCTGGATCTTATCAGCTAGTAGTGATTTAATCACTACTGAAAAATACTTCTTGTCACGCTGTTCATTTACCTGATTTACAGCCATTCACACTTTCCTCGTTCATACTCTCCTCATTCTTTCCAAAAGTAGCCAGATGGAAGGAAAAAACATATGATTGATAACTGATTTTTTTTAGCCTTCATCTCATTGACTAATTGCTGCTCTGTGAACTGTGAAGCTAGGGACCAGAATTTAATTCCACTTCGTAGCCTTGGGCAGGCAATCTGGCCACTCTGAAATACGAAAGTGATAGTCTGAAAGGAATGGTCCTAATATAATTCTACCAGCTGTGGTCCTCTGAAGCACATATATATGAAAAGAAATAAGGTTACAATGAATAGTAAACTAAATAGCAGCACAGGAGGAATAACAGTTTCCTGGCCTTTAAAAAAACAATACTAGACTAAAATGGCTTTAGTTAGTTAGTGGTTAATTATGTTGAAGGAATTCAGTATCATGTGATCATTTTATCTACCAACATAAACAGTTCCCTGCTGGACTCTTGGATCATCTAATCCAGAAGTCTGTTCTTATAATGGCTAAACCAAGCCATGAATCTCCCAACAGATGGCTTTCCATGGCAGTCCACTGCCATTAAGACTAATTGGGATTGATCCCTATAACTTCCATGAATTGGTCCAGTCCCTTTTTGAAGCCAGCTAAATTGGTAGCCAGCACCATCTCTCATGATGAAGTATATGATCTGTGCTATGATACTAAACTATTTAGCATGGTATATGAACATAGAGAATAGCCATAAGAGAGAGGTATAGCCATAAGAGAGAGGCAGTAGATTGACACAGGGTTTTGTCCTTCTGTTCAACATTTCTATTAATTACCTGTATAAAGGGACTGAGGAAATAATTATCAAATCAACAGGTGGTACAAAATTATGAGCTGAAATGAAAAGGTTTTCTAATAGGTAACAAGTTGAATTTGAGCCAACAATGTGATACAGCTGCTAAAAAGACAAATGCGATTTCATACATTTGCTCTTTGTTGTTCAGAGATGATCTGAAACTAAAGGGAAAGATTCAAGAATTTCCTGATGGTAAGAGCCATCAGCCTGTGCAATAAGTTGGCTCATGGATATTTTTGTTTGAATGAAACTATATGTTCTGCACTGGAGATTTTCTGACAGGTTGGACTGCCATCTGTACAAAATTTTTTAGCAAATTTGCACCAAGCAAGTGTCTGGACTAGATAACCTCTAAGATACTTTCTGATTTTACAGTATGTTTCTTGATACCATCAGCTGTCCTGGCAGGTGCAAAGAGGCTGGGGAATTCTAGAATCAAAATCCACATATCTTCAAGTTGCCAAAATTGAGAAACATTGGCCTAAGTGCTTTTAACATCAAGACTGAAGGATTTGTTTCTAGTATTCCTATCTATATGCATCGAAAATGCATATGTCAGCATTCCAGCAAACCTCCATTCCAATCAGTAACTCCAAGACAAGCATAATCTCCAAAGTACCTTTATTAGAATAGCACCTGGCACATCTGTGAAATCTCAAAACTAAAGTTTCCCGGACTTCCAACAATGTTCCAAACTACAATCCATCACCTTTTTTCCCCATCATCAGATCACATAGACCAGTCACGATCTGTCTAAGTATAAGATCCCTTTTCTCTGCTTGCCACACTTAATAACCTAATAAAATAATTTTATATTGTCTACTCAATTGAAATCACCCCTGTCCCAACTTCAGGCTATGTGGCAGCGTGGAATATGGCTTCCAAAGCTGACAGCATATGTAGGAGAGCATGGTATTTATTTTACAGGAAGATAGTAAGAAAACTTGTTTCTGCTTTCTCTCTCCTGGAGAAAGCAGTATCAGTGCTAACTACACAGCCAGTTTAAATCCAGAGTATGAATAATCAATGCCAGGTTTTCTGCTGATGCAGAAGTAAAGTGAGAGAGGAGAGAAATGGAGGAAACGGCTGCAAAATGCTCTCAAATGGGAAAATTTAGCTGTAATGGAATTTAATTTTGGCAGCAGACAGCAAGTGAAATTACTTTTGATGTCTAAACATCTGTCTGCCTGCCAAGCATTAATAGATAAACAGACTACTGCATGTTATGGTAAATTTCAGATATTAATGAGCTGGAGCGATCTCTAAACCCAGGATGGGCTCTTGGATATTGTTAGTAAATGGCCAAAAATTGGAGCTCAGCCCCAGTTTGTTCTTGAATCTCCTGTCCCAGATTCAAAGTTCTCGGATATGGTTGTTGTTTTGAAGAGCTGTTATGTTGCCTTGTTTTCTGTTTCATGTTGTCTTGTGCAGCTTCTAATTTCATGCATGACCTTCAAAATTTCTAATATTGGTACCTTTCAGGGGACTTTCCCTTATTTCCATGAAGAAAAAGCTGGAAAGTTTTCCTAGAACTCAACCAGCTATAGACACAAGTTCAGAACAGAAATATATTTCATTATTTTTGACTCGGCTGAAAAATAGCATTTATGAATTCAGTGATTTCAAGTCTATGGAGATTCTCAGTCATCCAGGTCATGGTTCAGAGGTGGTATTTAGCAGGTCCTGACCAGTTCTGGAGAACTGGTAGCAGAAATTTTGAGTAGTTCAGAGAACTGGCAAATATCACCTCTGACTGGAGATTTTACAGTATCCTTCCCCTGCCATGCCCACCAAGCCACACCCACACAACTGGTATTAAAAAAGTTTGAATCCCACCACTGTCATGGTTGCCCCAAAGGTGCTTTATCAAAAGGCAATTTCTTTGTTTTTCCTTGAACACATTTTGCTTCTCATCCAAGAAGCTTCTTCAGTTCTGATCTCAGAAATATTATAAAGGTAATATTCTTCTTGTTATTCCCTCATGAACATATTGATTCCTTCAATTCCTTCAGACAAAGCTGGTGAACTTAGCAAAAAACATGGTGGCCATTATGCAGGAAAATGTCTATTCTTCTAATATGAATACTAGGATAGTGTTTTACATTGTGGTCACTCTTTTGCTGGTGGATCTAATGTAGGAATATGTTATTTCCATTGGTCCAAAGGCTGCACCAATCTTTGCCAACCATATAGAACTGTGATGGCAAATCTATGGCACACATGCCACAGGTGACACGCAGAGCCATTTGTGCCGGCATGTGAGCTGCAGTCAAACTTACCTCACTAGTCATGCGTGTTCCTCACAGTTGATTTTCGGCTGGTTTGAGGCCTTTTTCAGCCTCTCAAAGGCTTGAGGAAGGCTTCTGCAGGCTTCTGCAGGCTTTGCAGGCTGAAAAAGGCCTCAAACTGGTTGAAAATCAGCTGTGAGGCACAGTGCAGGTAAGGGGGCAGCGGGGGTGGGTGGGTGGGTGGATATTACATGTGCATGCATAAGGGGCATGGGGGGGCGTGCATTGCCTTCTGGGTGCTGGCATGAGAGGGCGCACGTGCAAGCGCGTGCACAATTTTTGGCAAGGAGCCCAAAAAGGTTAGCCACTGCTGATATAGAACATTCCAAAAATCCACAATATTTAAACTTGCTTTGGGGGAGAGATATTAGGAGTCATTCAGGGGTAAAATTGGTACTGTAAGTTCTTAGATTTTTGCCTCTCTCTTTTTTGCCTTAACAGCCTTGCTGTCAACAATTCCAACAAATGGTGGGACATCTTCATGGCAAATTGAGGATGTCCTTGAATAAGTGAATATATAAGCTATATTATAGCTGAGATCAGTGAATATATAAGCTATATTATAGCTGAGATCAGGAGCCAATTTCAGGATCCAGGCCAGAAAATTATCTCTGGGAAAAAGGAGGGATAGTGAGAATGTCCACACATACAGTGGCTCCTCCTAAGTAGTTGGCAGGAGCCAGTGTTTTTGTGATCTGCTTTATGAGTTGAACAGCTGCGATTTGAGGGATTCCATCAGGGGTGGGGCTGAAATTTCTTAACAACCGATTCTGTGGATGTGGCCTAATTTGTGGGTGTTGCTTGGTGGTCATGTGACTCGGTAGGTGTGGCTTGCTGACTGGGCATGGCTTGTATGTAAATATTATAAATATTTATGTAAATATTGATTTTTTTATAAGGAAAGAGCAATTTTTATCCAAAAGCAGGCAAAGCAGGCAGGCAGATTGAGTTGCTCACAGAATTACAGATTCATTCAGAGTTCTTTCTATCTGCAATCAGCTACCTGAACCTGTTACATAAAATTTGCTTGCAAGCAAACCTACAAAATTAACTCAATGTATGTAAATACTTAATTTTTTATTTAAAAAAGAGCAACTTTTACCCAAAATCAGGCAAAGCAGACAGGCAGATTAAGTTGCTCACAGAAACACAGATTCACTTAGAGATCTATCTATTGCCAGTCTGCACTGCAAAATAGAAGCTTCAGTTCTAAGAAAGATTGGGCTCTGCTTTTAGATTAACTAGAGAGCAAGAAATCCAAGGATTTCCTACTTTCTAGCTAATCTAAATGTCCCGGTAGTGCAGAACAGCTGATTTTTTTTTTGGGGGGGGGGGGGGGGGGAGGAAAAATAGCAACTTACCAAACCAGGCAATCAGATGGCTTGCATGCCAGGTAAGCAGTAAGTGGGCAAGGAGGGGTGGGCCAGCCAGTGGAGCGATTTGCCACTTCTCCGAACTAAGTCTGAGTGCAGCAGCATTTGCAAGAAATCAGTTGTGCCATCTGGACAGCTGATAAGTGCTGCGCGTGGGTGCCCAGCGTTTGAGAATCCTCTTTTCCTGCTTTTTCAACCTCAGCTGTGCCGTGCAAAGCAGCTGAGGAGGGAAAAGCAGGGAATAAAGGACAGCCTAGAGCCTGGGCAGGTGGGTGGGCAAAACACCAAATCAGTTCGGTGTCAGCTGCTCTTTGCAGCTACAGGTTCTATAGAACCGGGCCGAACTGGTAGCATCCCACCCCTGGATTCCATCAAAGCTCATAATGGAGCCTTAGGCTTTTCCTCATTTGTCAATCACTTTGGACTTTTAAAAAATTTTAAATATTGAGAATATCTGAAACAGTTTCATGAGCCTCGGTGGTGCAGTGATTAGAGTGCAGTACTGCAGGCTACTTCTGCTGCTTGACAGTTGCCTGAGATTTGGCAGTTCAAATCTCACCAGGTTTCCATCCTTCTGAGGTGGGTAAAATGAGGACCCAGAATGTTGGGGGCAATATGCTGACTCTACAATCCACACAGAGAGGACTGTAAAGCACTGTAAAGTGATATATAAGTCTAAGTGCTATTGCTATGGTATTCACTTAAGAAGTTTTAAGTATGAGTTTAAGGATTTTTTTAATTGAATTAATAGCAAAAGAGAGAATATAGTGTTGATTTTAGAAAGGTATAAATGGATTGTGGACTTTATAACATTTTGAGTTTAAATATAAGAATCTCTCTCGTGGGAAACTATTCATGTTTTTGCATTCAGATGAAGAACAACATAACAATCAAGAACTTTGAAAGTTGGACAATAGAGGGCCCCAGAAGGAAATAAAGATTATAATTAAAGGTGATGAATCTTTAAACTCAACTTAATAATGCAGAATTGAGAACAATATTTTCATTTAATTTAATCATTCTCCAGATACCATGAAAAGCCTTAAAAATGTGGTTTGGTCCGTGGGCCTGGGGACAACAAAAGAAGGAGACAAGTTGATTTCTATTGCTGCTATTATGAGGGGAGTGGAAGATGGGATTTTGAATGTATTTTTATGCGGTGGATTTTTAAATGTTGTAACCACCTGGACTCACCTATGTGTGAATTGGAATGCTATATTAATCTGTTTAATAAATAAATGAAATAAACAATGGATGCACTGAGAGAATTCAGAAGCTAAACACCTCTGTCATTATTGATAGACTAAATGATGTTAGAGAAGTGGCACATGTTTTACTGGACAAAACTGAAATTGATTGAAATGTGGAATTAAAAATAATACTAGAAGGAAAGGGAAAAGGATGAAATAGTGAGTAAACCAATGAAAATGGTTGATATTTTGATAACTAAAAAGGAGATACAAATAAAAGCACAATATGCTACAACAACCGAAGTTTAATCTTCATTAAGACTATTTCGGTGAGAATTATAAATTTTGTTTTAAAGGGTTGCAACAAGTGTAAAAAATTTAGATATTTATTCATTTTTTCAAACAATATATATCTGTGATGGCGAACCTATGGCACGCATGTCGGAAGTGGCATGCAGAGCCACTTCTGCCGGCACGTAAGAGGTCGTCCCACTATGCATGCGTATGCACCCCCTGCCAGCCAGCTGATTGTCAGGTATCCGTCGCATATGCATGGGGGAGACGCATGTGTGGGAGATTTATTTATTTATTTGTTTGTTTGTTTATTTATTTATTTATTTATTAAATAATTTTATATACCGCCCTTCTCCCAAAGGACTCAGAGCGGTGAACAGCCAACTAAAATATATATAAATTACAAATACAAATACAATTAAAAGAGAATTAAATTATAGGCTGCCATTTAAAAATTTAAAACCCCCGATTAAAAATAAGCTAAAATTTTTATACCCCAACCAATCAATTCTAAAACCCTTTATTTAAAATCCCATTTGAAGTCAGCTCAGGCCGGCCTGCTCAAAGAGCCAGGTTTTCAGATCACGTCTGAATGCCCTCAGGTCAGTAGTTGTCCGTAGCCCTGGAGGCAGCCCATTTTAAAGGGTAGGTGCCCCCACAGAAAAGGCCTTATTCCTTGGGGTCACCAGGCGGCACATAGATGCTGTTGGGACCCGAAGGAGACTCTCTCTGTGGAAGCGCACCAGGTGGTGGGAGAATGCGGTCTTGTAAATATCCTGGTCCAATGCCATGGAGCGCTTTAAAGGCCAAAACCAATACTTTAAAGCGAACCTAGAAGGCTACCGGTAACCAATGCAGCTCGCACAGGAGAAGCGTCACATGGGAATATCTCGATGCCCCCATAATCACCCGCGCGGCCGCATTTTGCACCAGTTGGAGCCTCCGGGTGATCCCCACAGGGAGCCCCATGTAGAGGGCGTTACAGTAATCCAGGCGGGAGGTGACCAGGATGTTGGTGACCGTGCGTAAGGCGTCCCGATCAACAAAGGGCCGCATCTGGCGTATCAGGCGAACCTGATAAAAAGCCCCCCTAGAGACAGCCGTGATGTGATCTTCCAAAGACAGCTGTACATCCAGGAGGACACCAAGATTACGAGCCCTTTCTGTGGGGATCAAGATCTCATCCCCAATAGCCAGCTACGGAGTCAGCTGCATGTGCAGAGGCATGTGGTGTGGGGGGGATGCGTGAGCTTGCACGGGGGGCGGGGGAATCACATGCGCATTGCATCATGATTTCAGACACGTGAGTGCACGTGCACTTTTGGCATGCAATGTGGAAAAGATTAGCCGTCACTGATATATATGATCACCAAACTAAAAAATGCAACTCTGCAACTAAATACAGTGGTACCTCTACTTACGAAAGCCTCTACCTACGAAGGTTTCAGGTTACGAAACGCGTCTTCGAGAAAATATCGTCTCTACTTACGAATATGTTTCAGGATACGAAAGGCTTTCCTGGAAAATGGCGCGTCCGAGCTGCGCTGCCATTGGTTAACTTCCTGGCATGTCTTCCTGGCTAGGAGGGATCTGTGCGCACGCACCGCGCCGCGTTCTCAGTCTCGCGCTAGCAATCCAGCAAAGCAGGAAGTAAGAACGAAGAAGTACAGTTCGGGGGCTTGGAATGGATTAGGATATTTACAGGTAAAGTGTGCCTCTACTTACGAAATTTTCAGGTTACGAAACGGCTTCCGGAACGAATTAATTTCGTAAGTAGAGGTACCACTGTACTACTAATTTAAAAAATATAACAAAAACACTACAACACAATAAAAAAAACAGCATGAACAAAAGCCAAAAATAAAGACATGTTCAAAATCCTACATCACTTTCCAGTTGGGCTCATCCAAAAATTTTGGTGCTTTAAAGCAGGAAGAGTCAAGTTGATAGCCTTTATATTCTAAGAAATGGAATCTTTCTTAGCTAAACTACAGCACTGAAGAATACATAAACAACTTCTTACTTATTGGGGATAAAGGGCTAGGCAAACTCATTTTATATCTGACATGATAGCAGTGTTCCAATATTTGAGGGGCTGTCACAGAGAGGAACACCAGAAGACCAGACAAGGAACAATGGATAGAAACTGATCAAGGAGAGATTTAACCTAGAAACAAGGAGAAATTTTCTGACAGGGAGAATAATCAACCAATGGAACAGAAGTTGCCTTCAGAGGTTGTGGGACCTTCAGCACTGAAAGCTTTCAAGAAGAGACTGGAATGCTATCTGTCAGAAATGATATAGGGTCTCCTGCTTGAGCAGGCAGTTGGACTAGATGACCTATAAGATCCCTTCCAACTCTGTTACTCAATACTATTTCAAATTAAATCAGAAATACACAAGGAATCTTTTTGTGTACTGTTACTGCATGCAGTTTCCAGAAAAGGGAATGCTGTTTCTCTCAGAGACCCTGGAGACTGCTGCTTAATTATTCAGCCTGAAATTTAATTTCTAAGCTTGTAATAATTTGGGTACTTAAAATGGAATTTGTTGCTGAAGGTTGAGCTACAAGTGCACATTGTTGTCTTGTTGGTGGAACAGACTTAGCATTTTTATGACAAGCAGAGAAAAACTATTATCTGCTCTCTTCTTTTGTATTACTTTAGACTTCCCTCTGCAAAGGAAAACCAGACAATGGCCATTTGCTATTACTTTTTAGGAATGGTAAACAATTAGGTAAGTGATCAATTCTTTAATTCCAAGGAGAAACATGAGTAGTGAATTACAATCATATATATAGTAATTGGAGCATTCACAGTACTTCAGCCACATTGTTTTTAATGGGCTGAAGCTATAATGTCATTCTATTAGCAAAAACCTCATGATGTTGTTTTGAGTTATATTCAACAGGTAAATCCTATACTATCATTAATGCAACCAGTTATATATTCTCTAAGGTTGTGATGGCAAACCTATGTCATATGTGCCGGAAGTGGCATGTGAGCCATCGCCCATTGCTCTTCTGGGTTCCGGCACACCTGCCAGCTGGTCTTCATGAGCAGCTGGGGAAGATGGTCTTCCAAGTGCATGCATGCACATCAGGTGGCTGCTCTTCTAGTTTCTGGTGTGTGCATGTACACCGGCCAGCTGGTCTTCACATGTGCATGTGCACCAGAAACCGGAAGACCAGGTGGCTGGTACACATGCACGTGCTAGAAACCGGAAGAGAAGCCGCCCGGTGCGTGCTCCCATTTCGGCACTCAATGCCGAAAAGGTTTGCCAACACTGCTCTAGGGCTATTGTTGGGTTCTCAAGGAAGTAATAAGTTGTTTTGCAACAATTTGTAAGTTGTCCACACAAGGTCTTTAATGGGCAAGACTTCTGAATCACTGGAAAAAGTCCTGATTTATTATTTATTATTAGTTGATTTATTATTAGTTGTCATATTTATGATCATTGCCTAACCAGGATGGTAATTTAAGTTTAACTGTTACAGGATTTATCACTCTTATGATCTCGAAAGGACCTAGGTATTTTGGTCCTAGTTTTCAACTATTTAATTTTAATTTAATATATTTGGTTGATAAATAAACTTTGTCTCCTTCCTGAAAAGGATTTATGTCTTGTCATTTTTTGTTTGCTTGACTCTTAGACTCTTGGGAAGCTTTTTCCAAAGCTTCTTGTAGCCTACCCCAACAGTCGTTGAATTTTTTTGACCATTCTTTAATACTAGAGGGGTCTCCTTGCTGGGAGGTAAATTCTGGAGTTGGACCGAAATCTCTACCATGTACAATATAAAATGGGCTATACCCAGTACTGCTATGCAGGGCATTATTGTAGGCAATTTCAGCAAAAGACAACCAATTGCATGGTCTGAAAGATGTCAGAACGCCTTTGAAACATTAAAATCATTATTCTCTCAGGCACCTATTTTACAACATCCTGACCCAACAAAAAAGTATATTGTACAGGCAGATGTTTATATGTTATATTCTTCTAGGAAGAATCGTGGTAGAGGGGGCTGCCTGTCACGACTCCAACAAAGACTAGGTTGGAACCGTGACAACAAATGATGGACATCGATTTCCCCCCAAAAATGATACCATACTGAGACTATATTACAGAATATCACAAAGGTGGAGGGATAAGAATGGTGGAAGACACATAGGAGTTAAAATAAATAGTCATATTGTGGTATAATATAATCTGATGTTTAGCTTTAACAAAATGTAGAGTTTCATAGAGTTTAAGAAAGTTAAGTTTAGACCTTAACATAGGTTAGTTAACAATGAAGGATGTTAGTCACAGTAACTAACCAGAAGATAATTAAAACCATTATGTGTATAAATACATCTGGGGTTTGTAGCAAAGCCCAGAGCTGACTTTAACCACGTTGTTAATTGTTAATTGCTGTTGCCTGTGTTTGTGGTGGATTAAGATGAATAAAACAGAACTTCACTGAACAGCTAAGAGTGGATTCTTATGTTATCATTCATCCCCGCAATATTGGAAGAACAGCTGACATTTAAATCATGCCATCATAGAAGGACACTGCAACAGGGCAAGAAGCAATGGAAGGAAATTAACAAAGGAGAGAAGCAACCTAGAACTAAGGAAAAATTTCCTGACATTTTAGTATGATTAATCAGTGGAATAACTTGCCTTCAGAAGTTATGGATGGTCCACCACTTGAAATCTTTAAGATGTGATTCGACAATCATTTGTATTAAATGGTATAGGGCACAGGTGTCAAACTCGATCAGGTCATATGACATATTGTGACATATCACAACTTTTTTGCCTTTGCAAAAAAGCCAGGATGGGGATGGCCTGCGTGTGATGTATCTGGCCCATGGGCCACCAGTTTGACAGGCCTGGTATAGGGTTTGTTGCCGGAAGAGGGGTTGGACTAGAAGACCTTCAAAGTCCCTTCCAACTCTGTTATTCTGTTATAAGAGGAAGAACCAGTTGCAAATCAAGACCATTTTAACTTTGAATTAGACCTCTCCAAACTTGGCAACTTTAAGACTTGTGGACTTCAACTCACAGCATAGCTGGCTGAGGAATTCTTGGAGTTGAAGTCCACAAGTCTTAAAGTTGCCAAATTTGGGGACCCCTGCTTTGAACAGTCACTAAATGAATGTTTGTAAGTTAAGGAGTACCTATGTATGGAAGCACATGTATGGAATTTAGATTAGGGTGCCTATGTAATATATAGCGGTACAAGCATGCTATGAAATTCTTGTTGTGTGTAATTGAACTAAATCAAATTACTTTGGTAACCCAAAGAATGTGAGGTGTAGCTCATGATGTTCACTTGTCAGATCTCCCGTAGCAATTAGAAATGAAAACTGCTATGCTCATCAAATGACTTAGTATGGTAAAGATAAAGAAATATTTGTATATAAGTCATTCTGCTCCGAGGTTCATCTAAAAGAGGAGAGGAGTCATTGGAGGGTGCGGGGAGGGAACTAATTTCTAGGTCTGTGTCACAAATATTGAATGGTTCACCTTCTGGCCATTCAGCTTAGTGGGTCTTATTTTCTGGATTTTTTAAAAAAAGATATTGTTTAGAATTGAAGTATTAATTGAATTCAGTGGGATCTTGCTTACGATGCTATCAATATTTACTAAACAGGAGTTGCATGTTAAATATGGATCTTAGTGCAGACCACATATGTCATAAGAATTTAAAGACTTAACGTAGTCATATGTAGCTCTTCGGTTTGCATGGCCTAAAGATGATGAGTAAAGCCAGCACTAGTTCATTAGAAAGCTTTCCAGGATGCTGGCAAGCTCATTATATTTAATCAGGTTACTAAGCTTGGAGAAGTAACCACCTAAAGAGAAATTAGCATATTATATTAAGGAAAGCAATTCAAGGAGTAGAATTACTGACTGAAAAACTGCACATTTCCCAGAAAACAGAGCGAACTCCATCTTATCATCTCCTTGCAACATTTCAGAAATGTTCTAGCTTCAAAAAAATTAATCACCGTGGTTGACAAAAAACCCAGAAGTTCTGGGAAATGAAAATTGCATGGTTCCGTTTGCCTGCTGGCTCGTATTCAGAAATGCTGTGACACTGGTGGAAGAGCTGGCATTGCCTATCATCTGTCTGCTGCTTGAGAGCTGCCATTGCCTATCATCTCTCTGCTGCTTGAGCACCCAAACAAAACTTTTGTCTTTAGGGGGAGTAGAAGGTTTTTTCCTACATCAATAAAAAGGGAAAACATGAAAAATGAACATATTGCTATTTATGCAGTACAAATAGTACAGTAGTTGCTTTATTTAAAAAAAAGTCTTTAAAGTTGCTTTTAAAATGTGTACAATTAAATCTAGGAAGGGTTTGATTTACAATTATCAGAAAGTACACATGACTAAAATAATTATACATTCTTTCCTTGTTTACCTCTGCCAATATACTTGAATCCAATACTCGGGTTCAAGATCCCAGTGCCATGCAACAGGGGGAGCTCCTGTGAACTGCCCCAGCTCCTGCCAACCTAACAGTTCCAAATCATGCAAATGTGAGTAGACAAATAGGTACCACTTTGGCAGGAAGGTAACAGCATTCTGTTCACCTCAGCATATAGTCATGCTGGCCACATGACCATGGAAGTGTCTTCAGACAATGCTGGCTCCCTCGGCTAAGAAACGGAGATCAGCACTGCCCCCTAGATTGGGCATGACTGGATAGGAGAAACCTTTACCTTTACTTTATTTTGTCCTCTAAATCAGGGGTCTCCAATCTTGGCAACTTTAAGACTTGTGGACTTCAACTCCCAGAATTCCACAGCCAAGTTTGCTGGCTGAGGAATTCTGGGAGTTGAAGTCCACAAGTCTTAAAGTTGCCAAGGTTAGAGACCTCTGCTCTAAATAACAGAGTTGTTGGAGATATGATGGACTGTGATGGAGCTAGGCTAACATCCCTGCTAGATCAGGGATGTTAGGTAGCCAATTCAGTTGAGTTGATGTGACCTGAATGTTAATTGGAGGAGCAATGGCTGGGTTTATTAACACTGAGCCTACATGCACATTCTTGGTGGCCTGACCATCGCACCTTCTTCACTCTTCAACTACTTGTAGGAAGAGGATACCTCAATACCTTGTGTAGTTTGAAGTAACAGTACTTCTATAATGATACATAGGAATTTTCGGTCTCGTTATAAGTTAAATGCATCAAAATGGGGAGTAAATTCTTTAACTGGTCTTCTGTGCTTGGGATGGAGAGAAGAGATAGCATGGGAGCAGAACTTGTTTAATACAAGAGGGGGGGGAGAGGGGGGGGAAGACCAGGGGAGACCAGCGGTTTCCCTGCAGGAGCTGGTTGGGGGCTTGCCGGAGCCATGGGGCCGGAGGGAGCGATAGCGCTAGCGCGGCGGTCCCGGCGGCCTCAGAGCGGCTTCGGAGGCCTCGACTCAGATGCGGTGGCCCCGGAGCAGTTTGTGAGCGGCCTCGGTGGCCTCGGGAGTGATGGTGTCGGTGCGGAGCGGCCCTGGTGGACTCACGGTGACGGATCCAGCATGACCAATGCGGAGTTCCGCCGCCGCTCTCTCCGGCCTGGACGGCCTCAGCTATGGCCCCCCTTGTCCCCTGGGCCCCCCCGCCGGTGGCAGAGGCGGGGGAGGATCGGGGGAGACCAGTCGGGACATCTGAAAACTGGTCGGGGGTCGGCTGGAGCCGCGGGACCGGTGTGGAGGGCGGCGTGGTCACGACGGCCGCGGCGGCTCCGGGCCGATTGTGGAGGCCTCGGAGGCCTTCCCCGGCGGTCGGCGGAGCGGGGCGGCTGCGGACGGGCGCTCGGCGGTGATGGACGGGTGCTCGGCAGCGGCGGCCCTTCCCGGCGGTCGGCGGAGCGGGGAGGCCGCAGACGGGTGTTCGGCGGCGGCGGCAGTGGCAGCCGCGGCCTCCGGACTTGCTGTGACGGCGCTCCCTGTGTCCTGTGTGCCGGCGGCCTTGGTGTGGGCTCGGCGGCCTTGTTCGGGCCGCGGCAGTCGTGGGAGGCCCCAGTTGGTTCTGATACGGGCCTGCTGTGGTCAGGGCGGCCCTGGAGCGGAATTGGGGCACCCTTGATAGCCCCGAAGATGGCGTGGAGGCTGGGAGACCCACGGAGGGGCTCGGCTGAAGAGTGGTGGTGCCAATGCCCCCGTGGGCCACTTAGGCGGAGCTATGGTGTCCCTTCCTTTCCTGGGGCCCCCACCGGTGGCAGAGGTGGTGGGCCTGGGGGAGGGTCTGGCTCTGCCTGTGACTCTTTCCCCCCCGGGGGTCCCACTGGTGGCAGAGGTGGGACGACCGGGGGGAGGCGGCATATACCCCAGCCTGACTGGACTTCATCATCCGCGGCCAGAGGACGGCAGAGACCGCAGGCGCTCCGGGACTGTAGAGATGAGGCGGCCGGGTCCACGGATGTACCCGAGGGCAGAGCTTTGGGCCCTGAGGGATGCCCCCCTCTCCCTTAGGTGGCCTTCGAAGCTCTCTAAGACCTTCCGTAATGAGGGATCCTGGGATCCGGAGCGATGGTGGGGCCGGGGAAACCGGGGAAAGCACTGTAAACCTGGGGTCATCAAATTTTTAATGGGGTTTTTTAAGGGGGAAAGGTCCAGGGCGGGTGGGGGAGACAGCCCGCATGGAATTGGGGGCAGCCGGGCCGGCTTGCGCGCCTGGGGGGCCTCGGGGGTTTCCGTGTCGGGGTGGCGGACAGGGGGGGGGCAGCCGGGGGCCAATTCTATTAGCACGGTGACTGGGAGAGGTAGGTATGCAGGGGGTAGAGGGCCATATCCGGTTAGGGGATCGCGCTCCCGATGTTTACAAGCGGTAGCGCGCTCCGACCCTCCTTACCCATCCTGTAGTCCTGGTTGTCCGGAATCTCAGGCCCTGAATACCCGGCTGCTGTTGTGCAATGCCAGGTCCGTGGTTAATAAGGCTCCCCTGATCTTTGAGTTGGAGGCCACGGACCTGGTAGGTGTCACCGAAACCTGGTTGGGCCCAGAGGGAGGTGTCCCTCTGGTTGAGATGTGCCCACCAGGTTTCCTTGCATTTCACCAGCCTAGGGCTCAGGGAAGGGGTGGCGGGGTGGCGGTGCTTATAAAGGAAGTCCTTTGTCCTAGGGAGGCCACTGTCCCTCAGACGGCTGGCTGTGAATCTCTTTTTGTGAAGTGGGGGCAAGGGGTTCAGATGGGTCTTTTGTTGACGTACCTGGCTCCCTGCCACGTCTCATCAGCCCTGCCCGGACTCCTAGAGGTAATAGCCGGGCTGGCGGTTGAGACCCCCAGGCTTTTAGTCATGGGGGATTTCAACCTGCCATCGCTCGGTGAAACCTCGGGGTTGGTCCGGGAGTTCTTGGCTTCCATGACGGCCATGGACCTGACCCAGTTAGTTTCTGCTCCCACTCACATAGGAGGACACACGCTGGACCTGATTTTTGTCTCTGGGCAGTGGTTGAATGACTGTAATTGCGGGGATTTAGTCATCACTCCCTTGTCATGGACAGATCATTCCCTCCTTAGACTGGACTTCTGCTCCGCCACCCCCCACCGCAGGGAGGCGGAGCCACTTAGATGGTTTCGCCCCAGGCGCCTAATGGACCCGGAGCGGTTCCAGAGGGAGCTTGGGCCATTTCCTGAGTCTCTGGCTCTCAGCTCGCCTGGAGACCTGGTGGCCACCTGGGATGGGTTGGCCGCCGGGGCTCTAGACCGAGTTGTGCCTCTGCGACCTCTGACCCGGCACAGATCCCATTTGGCTCCGTGGTTTACGGAGGAGCTACGGGAGATGAAGTGCCGGAAAAGACGTCTAGAGGGCATTTGGAGGGCAACTCGTTCTGAATCTGACCGAACACAGGTGAGATCTCATATTAAGACTTACCTTGTGGCGATAGGGGCGGCGAAATCCTCGTATTTCTCCGCCCTTATTGCGTCGGCAGGAAATCGGCCTGCCGCCCTGTTTAGAGTGACCCGCTCTCTACTTGAACCGAGAGCGCGGGATGACCTCTTGCAGGGTAGAGCAGAGGAGTTTTCTCGATTCCTGCATGACAAAATCACTCAGATCCGGGAGGGGCTTAACTCCAATTGGATGGTCCCGGGAGAGGTGTCCGGGGCAGGTCTTGTGAATGTTATCTGGGGGGAGTTCGATCCTGTGATCGCCGAGGGTGTGGACAGGTTGCTGGGGAGTCTGAATGCCACCACCTGTTTATTGGACCCGTGCCCTTCCTGGCTGGTTTCGGCCGCCAGGGAGACGACACGAGGCTGGCTCCAGGGGATTATCAACGCTTCTCTGAGAGAGGGGTCGCTCCCGACCGCCCTGAAGATGGCGGTGGTGCGGCCCCTCCTCAAGAAGCCTTCCCTGGATCCAGCTGTTTTAAATAACTTCCGTCCAGTCTCCAACCTTCCCTTTGTGGCGAAGGTTGTTGAGAGTGTGGTGGCACGTCAGCTTCCTCAGTACCTGGAGGAAACAACTTACCTCGATCCGTTCCAATCGGGCTTCAGGCCTGGGCATAGCACTGAGACGGCATTGGTCGCATTGGTTGATGATCTCTGGAGGGCTCGTGACAGAGGGTTCTCCTCTGTCTTGGTCCTATTAGATCTCTCGGCGGCTTTCGATACTATCGACCATAGTATCCTGTTGCGACGGTTGGAGGGGTTGGGAATTGGGGGAACCGTCTTTCGATGGTTCTCCTCCTTCCTCTCCGACCGTTCGCAATTTGTGTTGGCGGGAGGGGAGAGGTCCACCTCTAGGCCCCTGGTTTGTGGGGTGCCTCAGGGGTCGGTTCTCTCCCCTCTCTTGTTCAACATCTATATGAAACCGCTGGGCGAGATCATCCGTGGTCTTGGGGTGAAGTGTCATCTGTATGCAGATGACACTCAGTTATACATCTGCACCCCGGACCACCCCAACGATGCTGTGGGGGCTATGTCCAGGTGCCTGGAGGCCGTGCGGGATTGGATGGGCGGGAACAGGCTCCGGCTCAACCCATCCAAGACCGAGTGGCTGTGGTTCCCGGCGCCCCGATATAGCCAGTTGACTCCGTCGCTGGCTATTGGGGGGGAAATTTTGCCCCCCACAGAGAGGGCTCGCAATCTGGGAGTCCTCCTGGATGTGCGGCTGTCGCTTGAACACCATGTCGCGGCCGTCTCCAGGGGGGCATTTCATCAGATCCGTCGGATCTACCGGTTGCGGCCCTTTCTGGATTGGGACGCCCTGCGCACGGTCACTCAGGCCCTTGTCACCTCTCGCCTGGACTATTGTAATGCCCTCTACATGGAGCTCCCTGCGGGGAGCACCCGGAGACTCCAACTGGTGCAGAATGTGGCCGCGCGGGTGATCATGGGGGCGTCACGTAGCGCGAGCTGCATTGGCTGCCGGTGGCTCTCCGGGTTCGCTTTAAGGTTCTGGTTCTGACCTTTGGGGCGATCCATGGCATTGGGCCAGGTTACCTACAGGACCGCATCCTACCGGTGATCTCCAGCAGGCCAGTGCGTGCACACAGGGAGGGCCTTCTCCGGGTTCCGTCGGCTGCCATGTGTCGCCTGGCGGTCCCGAGGGGTAGGGCCTTCTCTGTGGCGGCCCCTGCCCTCTGGAATACTCTGCCACCGGAACTGCGTACCGGCATGGACCTGAGGTCCTTCAGGCACGCGCTGAAGACCTGGCTTTTCGAGCAGGCCGGCCTGGGCTGAGAGAGGGTTTTAATTTGTCTCCATTGCTTTTTAGTAATTTTAATTTGGGGGTTTTAAGGGGGTGGGGTGGGCTTTTATATTCGGCCAAATATTCAATTTAATTTCTTTTTAACTTTTGTATCATTGTCGGGGTTTGGATTGGCTGTACACCGCCCTGAGTCCCTAGGGAGAAGGGCGGTATAAAAATTTTAAAAATAAATAAATAAATAAAATAAATACAGTTTGTTCAGTGACCATTCAAAGTTACTGAAAAAGGTGAGTTATGACCATTTCTCACTCTTACGACCATTGCAGTCATGTGATCAACATTTGGATACCCACTACCAGCCATGACCTCTTTGGAATTGGCCCACGTGAGTGGCTTGCCGGAGCATGTGTGTGCAGCACAACTTGCATGAATGGCAGGCTGGCAGACATTCACATATGTGTGAGTGTGTGTGGCTTGCACACATCAAGCTTGCACAGCCCAGTTCCCTTTTTTGCTTCCCCCAACTGGGCCACCAAGCCACAAAAGTTGGGGACCACTGCCCTATACCATTTCAGACAAATGACTGCCCTTCTTATAAACCTCCAGTGATGAAGCACCATAACTTCTGAAGGCAAGCTGCTCCAGTAGTTAATTGTCCTCACTGTTAGGAAGTTTCTCCTTAATTCCAGGTTGCTTCTCTCTTTGATTAGTTTCTGTCCATTGTTTCTTGTCCTGCCTTCTGGTGCTTTGGAAAATAAGTTGATTCCCTCTTCTTTGAGGGGCAGCCCCTCAAATACTGGAATACTGCTATCATGTCACTCCTAGCCCTTTTTTTCTCTAGAGTAGCCATGGCTAGAATTCACTTGGAGCTTTATTCTAAAGTTTTGTTGTTGTTTGTTTCAGTAAGTTTGTTCTTACTTGCATGTACCTAAATCCATAATTTGCACCATTTTAAAGTTTCTTGCAATGAAATCCATGAAGTTAGATTGCTGCAAATTTGCAGCAATAAT
The DNA here is from genome assembly GCA_023653725.1 of Bungarus multicinctus. Lineage (NCBI taxonomy): Eukaryota > Metazoa > Chordata > Lepidosauria > Squamata > Elapidae > Bungarus > Bungarus multicinctus. The sequence goes on along the minus strand of CM042846.1, from coordinate 74,394,958 downwards.
GCCTCCTAAAGCATCATCTTTCCTTCTACTTTAATCTAACTGATGATTACATGTGTTTTTTGTTTTTATCCAATTGGTTCAGAAATTTTTTTTTCTTTCAGGTTTCTAATTCACAATTTCACAAGAAGAGTTCTCCACTCCTCTACTCGTTGTAGAATATCTTATGCCACCAGACTCGAAATTCTAGACCTAGAAAACGTAGAACTACGTTGCCTTCAGTCCAATCTAAGTATAGTATATAAAATCATACATTGCAATGTCCTACCTGTCAATGAATACTTCAGCTTCAACTATAACAACACAAGAGCAAACAATAGATACAAACTCAAGGTTAATCACACCAAAATTAATTGCAGGAAATATGACTTCAGCAACAGAGTGGTCAATGTCTGGAATACTCTACCTGACTCTGTGGTTTCTTCCCAAACCCCAAAAACTTTAACCTTAGACTGTCTACTATTGACCTCACCCCTTTCCTAAGAGGTCTGTAGGAGGCATGCATAAGGGCACCAACGTGCCTACCGTCCCTGTCCTATTGTTTCTTTTATTTTTTCTTATATGTATCCATGTATTCATAACTATGTTTTTACTTATACCTATTATCTTGTAAGCAATTGACAAAAAATAAATAAATAAAAATAAAAATTCAACAAGATCTCCAAATTCACATTGCATATTAGGTGATACACCAATAACCTATTGTATAAACAAGTAAACAAATCAAATTAGCCCTGATCCAATCAAATTATTTCACCTTGTTAGAATTGTGAAGGAAAAAGTTCTGTTGAAATATAATTAACTTTGCAAGGATACCTAGTGCATACATATTTGATATATGTCTAATTAAAAAAACTGGCAACGCTTTTATACCACCTTTTAAATAGAAACAGAAATTGGTTACCGAGTCAGACTTGTCTTCTCTGAGAGAACAAAATAAGCCAGAAATATTTATGGGAGCCTTCCTGTTTGCTTATTTAGTCAATGAGTTGCCTAATTTAAAAGTGTATGACTTTTAAATGCAGCTCTTCAAGTCATGACTCAGTGTTAGGTGAGCATCTGCAGAGGATTGTTGTAAATATATAGCTGATGACTCACCTTAATTTTTACACTAAGGAATCTGAATAATAGATTACTTTGAATTGCCATCCTTTGTCATTTATGTAATCACAGGAAATGCTTAAAGCAACTATTGCTCATTTGCCAAGCTGGGGTGTTTGAAGGATACAGAGATGTTTAATGCATGGCACTTAACCAAAAGTTGAGAACATAAATTGAGGATTAGGCAAGGGGGAAGGTTACTAAACATGTTTATTTATTTATTTATTTTATCATATTTTTATACCGCTCCCTCTCCCAAAAAGGGACTCGGGGCAGTGTACAGCCTACTAAAAACACACAATAAATACATTATAAATACAATTAAAAATATATTAAACGTAGTTGTTCCGGCTGTATCCCATCAAAATTAAATTTAACAATGTAAAATCAGGGATCTAATTAAAAATTAAAAATTAATTATTAAAACCAAATGAAGTTTAAAACCAGAACCTGATTACTGGGCCAAGCCGGCCTGTCTAAAAAATAGGGTTTTAACTGCGCGCCGGAAGGTCAGAATATCCGTCATGGCTCGTATCTCCGGGGGGAGATCATTCCATAGGGAGGGAGCTCCCACAGAGAAAGCCCGAACTCTTGGGGCCGTCAGCCGACAACGGCCGGGCGGCGGTACCCCAAGGAGGGCAACCCTGTGGGAGCGTACTGGGAGGCGGGAGGTTGACGATGGCAGTAGGCAGTCCCGTAGATACCCAGGTCCCGAGCCATGGAGCACTTTAAATACCATCAGTACCACCTTGAATCGAATCCGGAAGGTCACAGGAAGCCAGTGCAGCCTGCGGAGAAGCGGTGTAACGTGGGAGCTCCAAGGGGCACCCACGATCACCCGCATGGCTGCATTCTGGACCAACTGTAACCTCTGGAGACTCTTCAAGGGGAGCCCCATGTAGAGAGCATTGCAATAATCCAGGCAGGAGATAACGAGGGCGGAAGTGACTGTGCGAAATGCGCCCAGATCCAGAAAGGGCCGCAACTGGTAGATCAGACGGATCTGATAAAAAGCCCCCCTGGCAACGGCTGCAATGTGTTCTTCTAAAGACAGCCGTACGTCCAGGAGGACACCCAAGTTGCGCGCCCTTTCCACGGGGGTCAAAACTTCTCCCCCCACGGCCAGCGAAGGAACCAGCTGGCTGTATCTGGGCGCAGGAAACCACAGCCACTCGGTTTTGGTCGGGTTGAGACGAAGCCTGTTACGACCCATCCAACTCCGCACGGCCTCCAGGCACCGGGACATCACTTCGACGGCTTCGTTGGGATGGCCCGGGATGGAGATGTACAGCTGAGTATCATCAGCGTACTCATGGAACTCCACCCCGAAGCCACGGATGACCTCACCCAGCGGCTTTACATAAATGTTGAACAGCAGGGGCGAGAGCACCGACCCCTGAGGAACCCCACATAGTAGGGGCCTCGGGGCCGATCTCTGCCCCCCCGTCAACACAAATTGCGAACGGTCAGAGAGGAAGGAGGTGAACCACCGCAACACGGTGCCCCCCACCCCCAACCCCTCCAATCGCCGCAATAGGATACTGTGGTCGACAGTATCAAAAGCCGCTGAGAGATCTAACAGGACCAGGACAGAGGAACAACCCCTGTCCCGGGCCCTCCAGAAGTCATCTACCAATGCGACCAACGCCGTCTCCGTGCTGTGCCCGGGCCTGAAGCCCGATTGGAGGGGGTCGAGATAACTCGCTTCATCCAGGTACTGTGGGAGCTGACGTGCCACCACACTCTCTACAACCTTCGCAAGAAAGCGAAGGTTGGAGACAGGACGATAGTTAGATAACAATGCTGGGTCCAGGGACGGTTTCTTGAGGAGGGGCCGCACCACCGCCTCTTTCAAGGCGGCGGGTAACAGCCCCTCTCTCAAGGAAGCGTTTATAATACCCTGGAACCAGCCTCGTGTCACCTCCCGAGTGGCCAAGACCAGCCAGGAGGGACACGGTCCAGCAAACAGGTGGTGGCATTCAGTCCCCCCAGTATCCTGTCCACGTCCTCCACAGTTACAAGTATCACCATTTGTTTGAGGAAGGATCTGCACTGCTTGCCTCCAGCAATAACAAAAAGGAAAGAGGACTGCTGCTAGATCAGACTTTACCACTGTCTCCATCCTCCAGATGTGTTAGATTTCAACACCTAGAATTTCCAGCCAGTAAGATCAATAACTGTACAAAGAATTATCAACATGTCTTAGCTGGTAAAAATGAAATTACAGTTTGTTCTTGACTTACAACCACAATTAGAGTCAGACCTTCAGTCACTAACTGAAGTAATTTTAAGTGAATTGCACCTGATTTTACAATCTTTGTTTTTACCATGGTCATTAAGCAAATCATTGAATGGTGTGATGGCCTAGAGGTGGAGCTATCACCTCACAATCAGAAGGCTGTGAGTTCAATCCTAGGTAGAAGCAGATATTTCTCTCTCTGGGCACGCTGAGAATATATTTGCTAAACAAAACTCCACATTGGCAACAGGAAGGGCATCTGGCCATTAAAACATTCAGTTTCATTCAGTTGCTCCACCCCACAAGGGGTCATTAAAAGAGGATGATTAAGCAAATCATTATGGTTAAATGAATCATATACACTATGTAGAAAATGAGCAGGCCAAAACTGAGAATGGAGTCAAATGCATCATCATTTGGTGTTGCTCCACTCCCATATGAGACCTAAGTCCTAAATTCCATTGACTCCTATTTAGCACCAATTTGCCTTGACCATCAGTATATCAGATTCTTGTGTATAGCATGTAATAAACTTGAAGTGCTTTCAACTAAACTCCTGATCCTTGTTATTTGTGCTTGATAATATGATTGTTAGGGAAATTTGACCTTTCATATTGACTTTGGTTGTTGGAAGCCAGCTGGGAAGGTCACAAATATCAATCATGTGATCCTGGGATGCTGCAACTATCAAAAACATGTGCTGGTTGCCAAGAACTTGAATTTTGATCAGATGACTGCAAAGACAATCATAAGTATAAGAATAAGTTGTAGGTATGAGTGCTGGACTTTTATGAGCACTGTTGTTACTTTGAACAGTTGGTAAACAAATAGTCATCAGTCAAGGCCATCAGGCTAGGCATAGACATTTGCTATTATTGTTTAACTTGTAGCTTTGCATAGGGATCCAGTATAAGCTATAATGGCATATATGTACATATCATGACATCTTTGCATGAATAGTCTTGTTTGCATCACTTGTGTAATGATGCCATGATATGCATTGTGTCACTTGCATTGACCTGCAGATGTTTATGTATCATGACCATATGGTAGGCCCAAAGGTGCTTTTTCAAGAGGCAGCTGGACTTTCTGATTTTTCTTTGAAGACATTTCACTTCTCATCCAAGAAGCTTCTTCAACTGAAGTAGCTTCTGGATGAAAAGCGAAACGTCTTCAAAGAAAAACCAAAGAGTCCATACGCCTCTTGAAAAAACACCTTAGGGACAACCATGACCTGGATGACTGAGAATCTCCATAGACATGACCATATTGTAGTTCCACGGGTCATTTTCACAAATAAATTGACAATTTTTTTCAAGCTATCTTTATAGATTTATATATTTATTTATATTTTTTATACTTTATAGATTTATAGCACCAAGGAGCCTTGGTGGTGCAGGCTGTTAATCATCTAGCACTTAGTGCAAGCTGCCTGCAATTAGTGTAGGTTCGAATCCACCAGGCTCAAGGTTGACTCAGCCTTCCATCCTCTCGGGGTAGGTAAATTGAGGACCCAAGATTGTTGGGGGCAATAAGCTGATTTTGTAAAAATGCCGCTTGGGGGGGCCAAAAGATGGAATACTGCTATCATGCCTCCCCTGGTCCTTCTTTTCTCTAGACTAGCCATACCTGCAACCATTCTTCATATGCTTTTGTCTCCAGGCCTTTAATCATCTTAGTTGCTCTTCTTTGCACCAGGGGTGGGATTCTACCAGTTCGCACCTATTCGCTAGAATCAGTTGTTAACATTCTAATCAGTTCGGAGAACAGATTGTTAGAATAAATTACTGGGCTAATCCTGTAAGGAAGGCAGGAAGGAAACATTCTGGTGTTTGCTTACAGAAACTGCCTTTCCATTAACCCTTTTTACATTCTTGGCAGGACTAGACTTCCTGTCTCAGGAATTTTTTTCCCCTCCTTTGCTGGTACTTTGCTTGTGTGGAGTGACCATTCAAAGTTACAATGGCACTGAAAAAAGTGACTTATGACCATTTTTCAGGCTTACGACTGTTGCAGCTTCTCCACAGTCAGGCCAGGCGAGGAGATGGGTGCCTCGACGTGAGTGATATTGAGTTGGCCACACCCAGCCAATAACATGACCACCAAGCCATGTCCACTCAGTCACATGACCACCAAGCCACACCCACCACCTAAGCCACACCCACAGAACCGGTTGTTAAAAATTTTGAATCCTACCCCTGCTTTGCACTGTTTCCAAAGTGTCAATCAATCAAACTGGATGCCGTATGTGACCTTACTAAGATGTGGCCTTGCTAAGGTTTTATAAATGACTTCACCTGGTTTGGATTCTGTGCTATCCCTGATTAGAAACTTCTGCAATAACAAGAAGACTATCAAACACAAGTGAATGTGACGTGCGAATCTAATCCAGCCTTATTGTGATTAATGAGTTCTGGATATTTAGTTTAGTAAAATGATCAAAAGCTCCTTTTGTTTTATCATTTGCTTTAAGGACTGATTCCTTGAGGTTTTATTCTAGTGTTCTTCTTTAATACCAAACCTGACTGTATTGTTGTTTACTTCTTCTTTGTGTGTCTTAAAACTCCATTTTTGGCCAGGAATCTTTTTTTTTTTAATCCACATTTCCAAGCTCAAGACTTTAACGCATAGTGTATGGCCCGTGACTAAATTTAATTCCATAAATACCAGCCTCTTCCTTAGTTTCACAAGAAAGATGATTCCTTACGTACTTAAACACTGCCAAATCTTTGTCCTCAATTATCTCTTGACTGTGCCAAAGCAGAACTCTCTAATTTGCTCAGCTGAATGGACAAGCTCCTCTGAAGTTAGCAAGTGACAGAAAGTCTGATGGGTTTTGGTCTCTGGCATCTGGTAGTTGATGGAGCAAGAGCGCCTGCAATAAATCTAGTTTAATGCCAATGTTCTCACCTAACAGTACTAATTCTAACAGCAATTTATTTTATCGCTCTTATGTCTCCAGCCGTTCCTAATATCTGAAACATATAAATGAGAAAATTGCAGGCTTTCAAGGAAAAAGTATTAAGAAGCAATAAGCAAAGGGAAATTAATGTCCTTAAGATTTTGCTCATTCAGCATCGGTCATGTAATTAGAAACAGTTAAAACATGCGAGAGAAAGAACCGCATTATGGGGTATGTTTCTTACAGATAATATTTTGAATGCAAAACCTTTTCTTTATGTAACGGATGGTATGAGACATGCTAAATTGGAATTAAATACTGAACAAGCCATCACATTTTCTATAAAGTACAACCAAAAATTATCTGTCAGAAAAGTCCCCCAGGGTGGATTTCATGGCGTAGAAGTGTTGTAAGAGAATTCTTGGACTGAATCAGACAGTGCAGCATTGACTTTCGGACTTGAAAGGAAGTTGTGATCCCACAAACATGAACTCATATTCTTAGCAGGATTTGGGGGAAATGTCATGGAAATAATACTTAGACCCATTATAGGTGATCCTCGACTTATGACCAATCACTTAGCAACTGTTCCAATAGTCTTACCTCGGGGGGGGGGTGTACTTAGAACCCATAAATTCCAGCCTCTTCCTTAGTTTCACAAGGCAGAGATTCCTTACGTACCTAAACACTGCAAAATCTTTGTCCTCGATGATCTCTTGACTGTGCCAAAGCAAGACCTCTCTAATTGCAAGTGTTTTAAAATTTAAATGTATTGTTTTATTCTAGAAAATAAAATACAAAACAGTAAAACACACACAATGAAAGAAAACCAAAGCATACATTCAACCCTAAAGACGACAACAACAAAATAGTATATAAAAAAAGGAAGAAAAATGTGGTCAGTTAAATTTAATATTTAAATTTAATTGACAGCTTTAAATGTAATTTGAAAATTTTGAGATTGTCCCTGCCCCGCACACACACACTTTGGGTGCTTGGCTTGGCAATTAAGCCAGAGTTATGACACTTTGTAGCATCACATAGTCACATGACTGAATTTTAGAGTAGTTTTGCTGAAAAACGACATTTACTTTTGGTTTTCATCAAAAGCACATCCATAGCAAACTAAAAAAAAAAGTTCATTAAATTCATTAAATCACTTCATGATTGTCATGAGTTATGACCATGATAGGCAGACTCCATTATGGTCATAACTTGAGGACTACCTGCAGTTGCTTAGAAAGAGCAGAAGTGGCCGTGGGAAGCAAGAGGCATATCAGAAAAGTCAAGATGGCAACCATGACCATACAGTTGTTGCTCCACCTCATTTTTTTTATTCAACATGACTTTACAGGATTGACCCAAAGTTTGTTCTGACCTTGGCAACTTTATGGACAAGGACAGTTACCTTGCCAACATTGCTGCAAAAAGTTCTCCATTGTTTCTTCTTCCTAGTTCTGAAAGAGACAGTAACTGAAGTCATCATAATGGCAGAATTAGAATAGACTAGACTAGTGGTTGCCAACTGGTGAGCTGCGGCCCACTGGTGGTCCACGAGAAAATTTTGGTGGTCTGCAGAGAAATGTCACCCCCAGAGCAATTAATCCAGGCTGTGCGGGAACACAAGGCTGCGCCGCCCACATGGCCCACGGGAACCCACCCTGCCCATTCACTCCTTAGCTGACAAGCTTGCCTGCTAAGTTGCTATTTTTCCTTTTTTTCCCCTGACCATCAGCTGTTCTGTGGCGGGAGATTTAGATTAGCTAGAAAGCAGGAAATCATCGGATTTCTTGCTTTCTAGCTAGGACTTTAGTTTCTATTATTCAGTGCAGACTCAGGTAGCCGATGGCAGATAGATAGTTCTCTGAATGAATCTATGATTCTGTGAGCAACTCAACCTGCCTGCCAACTTTGCCTGATTTGGGGTAAAAGATGCTCTTTTTTTAAAATAAAAAATTCAATATTTACCTACGTGGTGTGTTGTGGCTTAATTTTATGAGTTTGCTTGCAAGCAAATTTTATGTGACAGACTCAGGTAGCCAATGGCAGAATGGTAGATCTCTGAGTGAATCTGTGAGTCTGCAAGCAACTCAATCTGCTTGCCTGCTTTGCCTGATTTTGGGTAAAAGTTGCTCTTTTTTAATAAAACAGTATTTACATAACCGTTTGTAATATTTACATACAACCCATGCCCAGACATGACCACCAAGCCATACCCACAAATTAGTCCATGTCCACAGAACCGGTTGTTAATAACTTTGAATCCCACCCCTGCCTCTCTGTGTGTGTGTGTGTGTGTGTGTGTGTGTGTGTGTGTTATAGAGAGAGAGGGAGGGAGGGAGGGAGGGAGAGGGAGGGAGGGAGACAGACTATGCTACAGCTTTCCACACAGAAAGCCATAGGAAACAAGGAAGTATGCTACTGTACTTAGAGATCAAGTTCTGTGGCAATGGTCACCAGAACTGGTCTGCTCCCTCTCTAAAATTTTGATCTCTCCCACAATCAAAATTGCTTCTTGAAATGGCAGTTCTATAGGGGGTTAATGCCTGGATGTGCTTGCTAGTGGTAATGCTGTAGAAAATTGGAGGTGGGATTCAAAATTTCTAACAACCGGTTCTGTGGGCATGGCTTAGGTGGTAGGTGTGGCTTGCTGATCATGTTACTGGGTGGGTGTGGTCAACTCAATATCACTCACATCGAGGCACGCATCTCCTCGCCTGACCTCTCATGACTGCGGGGATGCTGCAAGAGTCGTAAGTGTGAAAAATGGTCATAAGTCACTTTTTTCAGTGCCATTGTATCTTTGAATGGTCCCTCCACACAAGCAAAGTACCAGCAAAAGAGGGGAAAAATACTCCAGAGAAGTATTCCTGAGACAGGAAGTCTAGTCCTGCCAAGAATGTAATAAGGGTTAATGGAGAGGCAGTTTCTGTTAGCAACACCATAATGTTTCCTCCCTGCCTTCCTTACAGGATTAGGCCAGTAATTTCTTCTAACAACTGGTTCTCCTAACTGCTTAGAATGTTAACAACCGGTTCTAGTGAATAGGTGCGAACTGGTAGAATCCCACCCCTGATTATAAGAAACCCTTCAAGAGAATAACAATAGCAATAACACTTAGAGTCTTAGACTTACATATCGCTTCACAGTGCTTTACAGCCCTCTCAAAGTGGTTTACAGAGTCAGCATATTACCCCCAACAATCTGGTTCCTCATTTTAGTGATCTCAGAAGGATGGAAGGTTGAATTGAACTCCTGGAGTGAGTTAGCCTGCAGAACTGCATTCTAACAACTGCACCACTTTTGTTTAAAAGGAAAATAGCTCCAGGTAGTCCTCAACCTATGTCCATAATGGAGCCCAAGATTTCTGTTGCTAAACAAGACAGTTATTAAATGATTTTTTTTCTTCATTTTACAAGGATTTTTTTTTGCCACAGTTGTTAAGCGAACCATTGCAGGTGTCTAACAATTGTTAGATAAATCTGCCTTGCCCATTAACTTTGCTTGTCTGATTTTACAGTATCCTTCTCCTGCCATGGCCACCAAGCCATGCTCACAGAACTGGTAGTAAAAAAAATTGAATCCCACCACTGCTCCCCACCCCACCCCACTAACCTGCTTTCCAGCTCTGTTCTCCTATGCAGGGCAACAAAAGAAGACCCTGACAATCAGTTGGGATTCGGGAGGCAGAGAATAGATGGGGGTGGGGCCAGTCAGAGATGGTATTTGCCAGTTCTCCAAACTACTCAAAATTTCCACTACCAGCTCTATAGAATTGATCAGAACCTGCTGAATACCACCTCTGGGTTTGAGGAACCTAAGAATAAACAACTTCAAAATGTTTTTGACGTGCAGGAGATTTTGAAGCAATTCACTTTGTGGAGCATTCGGTATCTTAAGAGGAAGACAGAGAATGTAGCTTCACCTGCTTAAGGTCCCAGCTTAAGTGAGTGGGTGGATGTTGAAATCCAGAAAATATGGATGGGGAGAAACTTGTTCAGTTTATATGCTAATAGCAACTTCAATGTTTCACATTTTTGCCTCAGTAGAACTATGAAGCTGCAGTTATCCTTTGGAATTCTTTTTTCCCCCAAAGTTTGTTCTGCAGTTGCCTCATCAAAACACATACAGAATATAATAACATGTCAGGGTTGCAAACAGGAAACACTGAAAACAAAAAGCAGCCATTGTAGAAAGTTAACTCCCCCACATCTCCTAGAAGAATGAAATATTTTGAGAAATATTAAAAAGGCAGAATATTATATTTCCCTAAAGGAGAAACATGTTCTTGGAAAGCAGTCCCCACCTTTGTTAATAGCCCTAGCAGGACTGAGGCATCCTATTTACAAGACAAAAGACCTTCAGCTTCAGGATGATGGGATTATCCCTCACTCAAGGACAAAGCCATTAAGATACAATAGGAACTGCCCAATATCCTTTCAGAACACAAGCCTATTTATTACATTGCATCACCCAGCAAGTTTCAACCAGACAATCTGAGCTATAACCCCTGCATAACCCCATGGAAATCTGACAGCAGCCAATAGAATATATATTCTTGCACAGGAACAGGAAGCTCAAATTCAAAGCTCAAGAGAATATAAATACCTCTCTCTCTCTCAACTCCATATGGTCAGCTGCACCAGAACCATATGCTTGATGGTTCAGCTTCATTAAACTATCTTTTCAATCAGCCTCCATGTTTCCAGTGTCTCCCCACTTGGAACTGAAGTAGATGGATATTACTTCTAACACCATGAATCCTTTACTGAGGTTCACATGCGCTTTATAGAATGTCATCATTCAAAGTAGCGATGAAATTCAGTTACTAGCGTATCTTTCATCGTTTCATTTGTAATAAAACATATGCCTTCAATTCTAATTCACAAGATCACCACATTCACTCAAGCAAGTAGCTCTTGACTTACCACCACAATTGCAGCTAAAACTTCTGCAAGACAACCGTTATGTGGGTTGTGCCCCATTCTATAATCTTTTTGGCATAGGAGTTAAGCAAACCACTGCAGTTGTGAACCATGTGATTGTTAAGTGAATCTGGTTTCTCCCGTTGATTCTGCTGGCTGGAAGCCAGCTGGGAAGGTTACAGATGGTGATAAGGTGACCGTGAGACAGTGAAATGGCATAAATATATGCCAGTTGCCAAGTGCCTGAATTTTGATAACTTGATGCTGCAACAGTTGTAACTGGACACTGGTCATAAATCACGTTTTTCAGTGCCATTCAGAAATGGTATTCAGCAGGTTTTGACCAGTTTTGTAGGACTGGTAGTGAAAATTTTGAGTACTGGTAAATACCACCTCTGACTGGTCCCTCCCCCCATCTATTCTCTGCCTCCAGAGTCCCAGCTGATTGGCTGGGTCTTCTTTTGTTGCCCTGCACAGGGGAATGGAGCTGAAAGGCAAGTTAGTGGGATGGGGAAGAATGGGATTTTGCAGTAACCTTCTTCCAGGAGTGGGGAGGGGATGGGGATTTTGCAGTATTCTTCCCCTGCCATGCTCACCAAGCCATGCTACACCCACCAAGCCATGCCCACAGAACTAGTAGTAAAAATTTTGAATCCCACCACTGGTGCCATTATAACTTTGTACAGTCATTTAACGAATGTGTCAGCATTCCAAGTAATGCACCCAAAGAAAGCAGAACTCTGAGGCAGGTAGATTGCTCAAGAAACAATTTATTGGAAACCTCATATTGGCACAACTGGTGAAAACCGACTCTGAAGGTTCCTGCAGTTTTCACCTAATTAAAAATAAACGTTCTCCCTTCTTCCAAGCCCTCAGTCACATTTTCCAATCAAGGTGCTGGCCAGTTGCTTGGTTATTTCATTCCTCCTCTCCCCAGCACCTTTTGGAATGTCCTTGGTTCCCACAGGAAAACTTCTTGTTTCAACTACAAACCTCAGACTAGCTCTTTCCCCCCTCCCTGCCCCTTCTTCTTCCTTGTGGCAACCCTGAAGTTTCAGAGATGGCCTCATCCAGATTTCCTTCAGAGTTGACCGAATGGTTACAAGCAGGGATGGGATTCTACCAGTTCACACCTATTCAGTAGAACCGGTTGTTAACATTCTAAGCAATTCAGAGAAGCGGTTGTTAGAAGAAATTACTGGGCTAATCCTGTAAGGAAGGCAGGAAGGAAACATTCTGGTGTTGCTTACAGAAACTGCTTCTCCGTTAACCCTTATTACATTCTTGACAGGACTAGACTTCCTGTCTCAGGAACTTCTCTGAAGTTTTTTTCCGTCTCTTTGCTGGTACTTTGTTTGTATGGAGTGACCATTCAAAGTTACAATGGCACTGAAAAAAGTGACTTATGACCATATTTCATGCTTATGACTGTTGCAGCATCTCCACAGTCACAAGAGGTCAGGCGAGGAGATGCGTGCCTCAATGAGAGTGATATTGAGTTGGCCACGCCCACCAACTAAGCCATGCCCACAGAGCCGGTTGTTAAAAAATTTGAATCCCACCCCTGGTTACAAGGGTGGGCTCCTTCCATTTTCCTTCTTTTACAGACCAACACTTATTATCCTTTCTCTTATTTCCTTCGTTATTTCATATTCTGTATCTTTTATTCCTCTTACATTTCAAGTTACAATTTTGACAGATAGGCTTATGACCGCAATGAAGCCTCAAAGTTTTGTTGCTCAGCTAAACATTAGTTAAGTGAATGTTGCCCCACTTTACAACATTTCTTGTCACAGTTGTTAAGTGAATCACTGCAGTTGTTAAGTTAGTAACACAGTTAAGTGAATCTAGCTTCCGTGTTGACTTTGCTTGTCAAATTACAAAAGGTGATCGCGTAAGCCTGGAACGTTGCAATTATGATAAATAAGAATCAGTTGCCAAGCATCTGGATTTTTTTTTAATCAAACATAGAATAGAATAGAATAGAATAGAATAGAATAGAATAGAATAGAATAGAATACTTTATTGGCCAAGTGTGATTGGACACACAAGGAATTTGTCTTGGTGTAAATACTCTCAGTATACATAAAGAAGGAACATTCGTTAAGAATCAAGAATCATAATGTACAACACTTAACGATAGTCATAGGGTACAATCAACAACAAATCATACTAGGAAACAAAGGATACAAGGAACAAAGTTACAGTCACAAGTGGGAGGGGATGGGTGATAAGGAGTGATGAGAAGATTAACAGTAATAGTAGTGTACACTTTGTAAATAGTTTACAGTGTTGAGGGAATTATTTGTTTAGCAGAGTGATGGCTTTCGGGAAAAAACTGTTCTTGTGTCTAGTTGTTCTGGTGTGCACTGCTCTATAGCATCGTTTTGAGGGAAGGAGTTGAAACAGTTTATGTCCAGGATGTGAGGGGTCTGTAAATATTTTCACAGCCCTCTTTCTGACTCGTGCAGTATACAGGTCCTCGATTGAAGGCAGGTGGGTGGTAATTGTTTTTTCTGCAGTCCTAATTATCCTCTGAAGTCTGTGTCTGTCCATTGCAATCATCATAAATATGAATCAGTTGCCAAGCATCTGGATTTTTTTTTTAATCAAACATTTTTATTAAGTTACAGCGTATTATAAAATGCAAAATACAAAAGTAAATAAAAGAACACTGAGAGGGAAAGGGAAAGGAGAGAGAGACGTGAAGGAAAAGAAAAAGAAAAACAAGCATTGATTTCCAACTCTCTCTGTTGCAGTAGAATAGAGCATTAACATCAAATCACACCTTTTTTGTTTTTCCATAATAACATGAACAAGTCATTTCTATAAGGACCTATCAATCTAATCTATAAAAACCAAAGTCAACGTTACATTCTTTTCCACATTCAGCAGCGGTTTCCATGTGGAAACAAAAGTGCTTATGTTCTTTTCTTTAATCATACTAGTCAGTTTTGTCATTTCAGCCAACTCCATCAGCTTCTGCGTCCATTCTTCCATACCAAGCATCTGAATTTTGATCACATCCCCATGGGGATGCTGCAATGGTTGGTAAGCGTGGAAAATGGTCATAAATCTTTTTTTTTCAGTGCCATTGTAACTTCGGTCACTAAATAATCTGTTGTAAATTGAGGACTACCTGTACTGTACATTTGTTAATCATAGAGATGGGCTGATAAATATGGCTCCCTATCAAACTGGTCATCTAAGTCTTTCACGATTACTTTAGTAGCTTAGCTGTACCTGTGCTAAATGCAGAATCCCTTATTAATAGCAGGGACAGTACATTTGACCAGAATGCCACAAGAATAACCAAAGCTGTTTTATTCAAACTTGGAGTTCCAGGACCATAGCAGTTAAGAGAAATGAAAGATGATTCACGTGTATGTAGACACTGTGTGTGTGTGTGTGTGTGTGTTTTTGTGTTCACATAAAAAATTACTCAGTTCTGGATAATTTGGCTGGATAATGCTCAGCTTTAAAGGATCACCCACACAAATCATGCAGACACAGCTAGCAGGAGAATTAGGAAAACTGAGCAAGACCAAGAGGTGAATTTATGCTTGGGTTTTAGTTACAGCTCTGAGAATAGATGTAACAGCAAGGTTATTTCTCAATATAGGAGCTGGAGACATCATTGTTCAAAGCTCAGCTTTCCCATTAATTCATTTTTGTGCCCTTTAGCAAAGAGTCATCTCAGTCTCAGCTCTAAAATAAGGATTACAATACAAGCTTATTTGGCAAGACTATTGTGTAATGTCGGATAAGTTAGGCGAAGTCCTTCGGAATCATGGTACATGTTTCCCAAAGGAGGTTTTTGAAGCCTTTCTAACTTTGGTACTAGCTATACTGTAATCTGGACTCAGCAAACATAACTAAAATATTCACTTTTTGTTCTTGTTGTTGTCTCCTTCCCATTAAAGGTCCTTGGAGGGAAAGCCTTTCTTCATGTGCCTCGTAAAAAAACTATATCAGCATGTGAAAAAAGATGCTGGCCTGGATTTTAATTTTGCATTTTGAACAGAGTGCTAGCTCAGTTTAAGTTAGCAAGGGTCTATTCTGACTGTCCCCTTTTTCTCCTTTTATCTTCCCTGTAGAACCAGAAGAGTGGATGAACTATGAATCACCCAATCCAGTGGATGTCCCCTAATGATACCAGCATACTACCATCTCTTTAATAGCTTGACCTCATCCTGAGCTACTTAGAATCAAGGAAACGGTTTGCCTGAGGTGAAGCTCTTGTTTACAATAAACTTCCCCTTTAGGGCAGGATCCATAACTTCCTTCTCTGGTTTTTATTGTTTCCTTGAGGTAAGGATTAACTGACTGTTGCTGCATAGTTCCAGACTTATCACAAGTTTATTTTAAACGTTAATTTGTAAAATCCCTTTTGAAAGCCATCAAGCAGCCAGAATGAATGAAGAAGATATACAAAACACTGAATTTTGGATTTTATTATTTGTTACTATGTTTTATCATTAGTTGGAATGTATATGAAATTAACATCATTGCAGAAAGCTCAGACTCAAGGGGAAAATATGATTTAAAAGCAGTTTTTTTTCTTCAAAATATTGGGGGAGTTTTAAAAAATGGTTTTTCTCAGAGAGGCAGGTTATTCAGTTTAAAGTTTCCATTATTCAGTTTATTTGGTCCAGATACCTCTGCTTCTTCTAAAGTCCACAGGAGGGATTAACATTGGTTCCTAAGCCAATATTCCTTTTTATGAAAAGTTAAAGAAAACTGATGAAATGTTTTATATATATATTTTTCATCACACACAATCAAGATTACCTAATGAAGTTTCCAGTGAATGTTGCAAATATACCCTACCTTGAGACAGGTGTTGCCTTCTGTGAAAACATAAGTCAGATAGGACAAATGTATATATATGTATGTGTGTGTTGTGTGTGTGTGCATGTGTGCATACATACATACATACACACACACACACATATATATATACACTGTATATATATACACATTGTATATATATGTGTGTGTGTGTGTGTGTGTGGTTCTTTGGTAATATTTTAAAATTAAAATATTAATTTTAATATTTAATTATATTAAAAATAATATACATACATACATACATACATACATACATATATATATATATATATATGGATCTTTGGTTCTTCGGGTTTTCTCCCGCGTAGAATTGGAAATATCTAGGTGACGTTTCGATGAAGTCTCATTCATCATCTTCAGGCTTGTGTCTTCGGCTCACATTACTCTGAGAAGCACAAGGCCGAAGACACAAGCCTGAAGATGATGAATGAGACTTCATCGAAACGTCACCTAGATATTTCCAATTCTACGCGGGAGAAAACCCGAAGAACCAAAGATCCACATACAAATACCCGCGAAAACCTCCGAAAACAAATACACACACACACACACACACATATATATATGTATACATACATACATACATACATACATACATACATACATATATATATATATATATGGGGTGGGATTCAACCGTTGTTACTACCGGTTCAGTGAATACTATAGGTAAGAGCCCAGGCCAGGAATGCTAGGAAGTGTCTGCTGAAGTGGAAGAGATGAGGTGCCGTTGCTTCATCCAGGCTTCCCGCCTCTCCAATAGCAATTGAGGGGCCAAGCATGAAGAATAGGAGAAGCTGATAGCTGTGGTGGTGGAGGCTCAGAAGGATCAGAGATTGCCCATTGTTACTATAACTCCCAAGGACAGAATAGCATATAGTATGAGTTTAAAGCCATGCAGATCAATCTGCAACTACTTTAAGGGGTGAGTCAGCAGAAATAAAATTGCTAAGCATCATTTAACCACAGGGGTGATTTAAGCACCTGCAATAATTTACTAAGGGTTTTGAGGAGGAAGGAGCTTCCCTCTGTGCAACTTAATGACACTGTGGAACTGGGGAGACAACTGGAATCCTATTTAGTTTAGTTTTGTTTTGTTTTTAGGAACCATTACAGTTTCTGGGATATAAAGATGTGGGCAAGATAGCTGCTTCTGCTACTCCATGTAAATTAAACCCCTGCCCCCACCTTGGCTTTGAATAGAAAGGGTGAGAAAGAAGTTATGTTCAGGGAATGGTAAATGCCTTACCAATTTAGGAGTTCATCCTCCAGCTTGATAGAGATGGTGATGCAGCTGTGGACTAAGGTATAACAGAAAAGATGTTCCACCTTGTAAATAATTCCATTATTTCAGGAGAACGTCAGCTTCATATATTATAGGATGATATGTGTTAGCTGAACCCAGTAGTAAACTTTCAAATTGGGTTTTGGGATCAAAACTGCTTTTGTCATCTCAGCAGATGACCAATTCTAGGGGAAAGATGAAGAAGCATCGTTCATATGAATCAGCTATTTTACATTGTTTGGATTCTCTAGAGATTCTATGCAATTCAGAGCTGCTGTTCTGATATTTCTTAGATTTTTCTTTTGAATCTTCACTTTCTTCTTTTTATTCTGCATGGAATTATTTCTTGTGTTACTCCTCTCGTACTTTAGTTCTCAAAATATGTGACATTTCCTCTAGCAAATGGTAAAGTAAAAAAGTCCAAACCTAATTCAAATTCCAGAATTGAATAAATCAGAATAAAATACAAAATAAAATGAAAAAAAAATCCTAACTGAAAACACAGTTTATCAAATGTGCCAAGGAATGTCTATAAAAGCGTCCTTCCATATCAGTTATACAACTCTTTCTGCATAACACTAAGATATGTCTGCACAGCCTCAGAATTGTCAGATTGCATGTTTCTATCATCTTGGCTGCCTGATATCTATCTGAATGAGCAATATCATCAAGAGGTTGGTGTATTGATGATATCTATATGCAAATCAGATCCACTTCTATTACTCCATGTCATGAGAGACAGATGACAGGGTTGGAATAGTCCTTAAATGTTTTAACTAGTTGTATGAAAGCCAATCCATAGAAAGAGGAGAGCCATTTTGATGTAGTGGTTAGGGCATCAGACTAGAAACTGGGAGACCATGAACTCTACATTTATCTATACACAAAGCCATCTAGGTGACATTGGGCCAGTCATTGTCTCTCAGTTCTAGGAAGGAGACAATGGCAAACCACTTTGCCAAGAGAGACAGAATGGATTACTAGCTCTTATATGTCTGAGAGTGGGTAGGTCCCTATCCCAAAGGCACAAGAAAACAGATTTCTAGATTTCTTCCTCTTCATAGATAGAAGTCTGGTACCAATAGTTACCTTCTGTTGTGTTCTTATTATACATCTTTCAAGAAAGACTACAGTTTTGTCTCACTAGTCAAGTTGGCTGCCTTTTGTCAAGAGACTGTAGAAAGTCAGATAACATGGAAGGTCAATCTATCCAGTGCCTTACTCCAGTCTTTACTAACTCAGGAGTCTTGTAGGAATAAATAATAATAATATGCTTAAATGAATCAGCAATAAAATGGGGGTGGAGGTGTGGGACATGGCTAATCATAGATCTGTACCAAGCAAGTGGACTAGTTTTGCCAAAAAAGCTTGCAATCTAAAAAGAAAAAAAAAAGTGATTTCACCATAACTATTTAATCAGAAACAGACAAATCTTACTCTTTTTTTCCCCTCTATTTTGCTGTTTTATCTGCTGCCTCCCTTTTCTTTTTGTTCACAAAAAGACTTCAAAGCCAAAAGGAATCTTTTATATTCTATTTATTGATTCCCCAAGAGTTTCATAGCTGAAAGTATACAGAATATAAATGTTCCTTTAATGTTTTTAGAGTGTTTTCTCCTTTCCTCCTCCTCTCCAAAGTTTTTTTTTTTTTTTTTGCTCATCATTATGTGAATATTCTGGGATACATTTTATGCCAATTATTTCCAATCATCAGGTTCATTTTAATTCATAAATTTTGGTAATCGTTGCCTTTAAAGGATTTTAAACACAAAACAAGTATTTTTAGATTTTGTTTTTCTAGCTAGGCTTTACCTTTAATTGGTATATGACAGACAAAAAAATTAGTCCTAGGACTTTCTAATCAAGATTTAATAATTATGCATAACTTTTCTGGAAACTTGGACCAAAATGATAAACAGCTTAGTTAATCTTTCTATAGAATAAAGCTGAAACTCTTTGCTCATTCCTTCTACCACATCTTCAAGTTCACAAGCATTTCTAATAGCTGGTATAGCTAGTCTACTAGAATTTTACTAGAATTTACTAGATTTGTATATGCAAGTAATTATTTCCATTTTCATCCAATAGCTATCAATATTCTACATTGTCTCAAAGAATCAAGCAATGTCTGTGCTTACTTATATGGAAATCTTACATGTATATAGTAATATTAAGTATATATCTTATCCTTAGAGAATCCCATTAAAGCAGATTGAATAAAGGGGAAACATAGCTTAGATGATAGTGCTATTTCCTGAAAAAGCAATAATGCATCAAGTATAGTTTGATAGGCAACAGTTCCAGAAATTTTCATATTTTGCATTCAGTGGCTCAATTTTTTGGTATGTCTCATTAAAAGGACTGTATAGCAATTGATTGATCAAACTTGTTTGATCTCAGAAATTGCTAAGCATAATCACACACTTGTTTAATATTTGGATAGCCAGTGGCTCAAAGCTTTAGGCTAGACTGAGAAGTTTAAAAAGTAGAGGTTTTAAACTTTCAGGAAAGGAATAATAAACCACTGCTGCATGGTTGATCAAAATAAAACCATCTCACAGGAATGGCAAATGTCAATAAAACCATCAGAGATCAAGATAACTCTTTTTACAATAGATGAAATGGGATAGAATTCTAGAATAGGAAATGTTACGGTCTTGGGATTTAACAGCTGACCAGCAGTGAAGCTGATGCAATAAGGCTGATGTAATAAGAATGAATCAGCATAGTGTGGGTATTTTTTCTTTAAGATTGGGGATGGATTCTATCCCTTTAAGAGGTGTTTATATAAAAACAGCCATTAGAGAGCATGTTTTCTCTCTCCTTGTGTCTGGTATTCATTGCAGAAGTTTCTCCATGCAGTTAAGAAGAAGTTTGATTGCTTGTAAAGGCGTTTTGCCTACCACATTTCTTTCTGTATATAACTGTCTTGTATATAAACCACTGTTAAATATCTAAGCCTCTGTGTGCTGTGTTTTGCTCCTGGGTTGTCTCACAATAGCAGTCACGCTGCAAACACGCTGACAGGAATAGGACCTTGAACTTACCTTTGCTTAATTTGGAAGAGTCTGAACTAAAGCCTCTCAGATAAATGGTTGTCTATGTGATGGAATGGAGCGAAGAGGTAGTTCTCCAGGAGGAACGAGGAAATTCCAGATGAATAAGAAGCAGGTCAACTCAAATATTATGTGTAGGGGAAAGAGGGTGAAGATAGCCCTCTTAACAGTTCAGAGTATATTATAGATGCAGATAGTTTATTCCTCTCTCTGGCAAGATTTTGCTTATAGATGAAAAACAATAAATAATTCAACTTGAAAAAAATCACCTTATGCCATTCTTGGTTTTGGACCTGTCTGTCATTAGAACACATTTAATGGAAGGAATGTTGAGTAATTGGTTCCACTATCAAACCTCTGGTAATGATAGGAAGTTTTATTTTTCCAGTGTTCAACTAGAATCTGCCTTCCTGTAATTTAAATTTCTTATTTCATGTCTTATATGCTTGAATGAGGCAGTATAGACCTTGAGGTTCTCTGGGATAGCCTTTCAGGAATTTGAAAAGTATTACCATATCTTTTCTTGGTCTTCTTTCTCAAGATTAAGCATCTCCAGCTCTTCAGTGTCTCTTCATAGGTCATGGTTTATCTTCTGATCATGTTCATTTTCCTTTGTAGAATATGTTAAGAGGGTATCTCTGAAACTTTCTTAAATTTGTGATAGTACTCAAAACAAAATAACATGGACTCTTTACTTCCTGTGATTTGGAAAATAATGTCCCTGTTTATTCATCCCAAAATTGCCATTCCCTTTTTAAAAAACAATGTCACATAGGTAACTACACTCCTAAACTCTTTTTCACAAATACCATTATGGAACTGAGCATCCCCATTCTATACCTGCACATGTGAGCCTGGATTTTAAATAAAGCTGACATTCATCTCTATATTCTTTCATCACCACTCACTGATTCTTTAATTCTTCTTTCTGCACTGACCAGTGACTGGTGCCCATTGCCAAAATAGCTCCTTCCACATCCATCCTTCCCTGAAAAGCAGAGAATAAACAAAAGGGTTTGGGAGCTCAGATAGATGGCTTTTTGGGAGGCAGCTCTAGACTGACTTGTGTAACTTGTATTATATTTATTCCTCACTCTTATTCTGACCTTTGGAAATTACATGGGAGGACAATTAATCATTCAACCAATGATAATTTTACTTCAAAAATAGTGCACAATTGAGATTCCATGGTTGGTTCTAAGCTCGCTGAAATTGTCACATTATTCAAGAAGGGAGAAATGCTATAAATCAACATAATTGCACATGTTTAGTTTGGGGAAAAGATTAATCTGTAGCATCTTCAGAGAAGAAAATGTATTTGTAAGCCTGGAGCCTTGACTTCTGGCAGAGTAGTCCAACTTTTACCAACTGGGTGGTCTTTCCATTCTGGAAGACCAGGGAGCAGAATCCAGTCAACTCAAGAAAGGTATATGGAGTAAAAAAGAAATTTAAAAGCTTAACCTGGGAGGTGGGGGAGCTCTTCCCATACTTCCCCTTTGTAGAATAAATCTTGAAAAATCTTTGCATATTGGAGTACATGTTGAATATTTATAAACTACTTTTAGCTTTTGCATTTGATCCTTGGAATTATGTAAAATCAAACAATAAAATCCAGCAAATATTATATGAAAAAATTGTTTACATCAGAGTCTCTTTTTCTACAGCCTTAGGTTTTAATTTGGAAATGAGCTGCAATGAATTGAGCATAATTTATTTCTGCCTGGACCTGCATAGAACAATGCTGGAAATATTTTTGAGTCTTTGACTTATGCTACTACACAATAGTTCACTGCAATGCATAGTTATGCAGTAATATTAAGAGCATTGTTTTACAACTGATTATGTATCAATTTGAAATTTCTGCAAATCTCTACAGTAAGGCATTCAAAGAGGACAATGATCCAATTTTCAAATTTTTACATAGTTTAGATAATAGTGGATATTAGCACTAGTGCACATGTAGGAGATACATACCAATGCAATCCTCTACATTGTTACCTCAAAATCAAATCCCATTGAAGTAAACAGAAAATGTTCTCAGGTAACTGCTTCTAGGATTATCACTGTCCTGCTTCAGGGCAGGGTGCACACATCTATTTTTTCTAGCAAACTAAGATTTAGGAAGCAAGCAGGAAGCAAGGTTACCAACTTGCACTTCTAATAGGTGAATTTGGGTTTTCTTAGAACAAACATGGAATAGCAAATTAGCACAAATTTCTTTAGGTCTCCATATTGCTTGGCGTCTCCCAGCAAAACTTCCTTGTTTGCTTCCTGTTCAGTCCTACTGATCATTTGTTCCTAGAAGTTATATCTAGAGAAGTCTGAATCAATTTTGAGAATTTTTGACATATTTTGCATGAATTGACTTTGATGTCCTATTTTTTACCTCAGACAAACTTGGATAGCCAACTATCCTTTTTGTTCTTCCAACAGTTCTCACTTTCTTAACAGTTGAATGCTGGTTCAGTAGGTAAAACTTCCCTTTCTCTTCAACTCTGCTTAAAAGCTGTTGAATTTCTACCTCTTGTGTTGTGACTGGGTAATAATATGCTAAGAATCCTAACCAAGATAACTTTGTCTGCTATGCCACCTCCCTGTACCACGGCTGCAATTATTCTAGCAACACTTTACTGCAAACAAGATCAAGCATCAAGACTGTTTATACAAGTGCCCTTAAAATGAAATTTAAATCACCACTCATCCCAACATTTCAGACAAGGGTCTACTCTTGAAGTGAAGGCTATTCCCCAGGTTACCTTTATTCTTATAGTTTCAAGTATGTTAACAAATCAATGGCTTATTCAGATCTGATACCGAGCCAGTGCCTTTAGGGAGCTGAACTACATCCCAGGTTTGATGAATTGGTTTGTGTTTGCTTCTTTCACAACCTTATGATGTTCTCACTCATTAATCTCTCCCATGCAGTATTGAGGTTATGTTTTGCAGCACTGATATCTATAGGCTAACCAAATATAACATCTGAAATCTAACCCCATAATTTTTGGCTGAAAACTCCAAAATGAGTTTAGCAAATATTATAATTTAAGGAAGTCATAAAAATCCATAATCTGTATTAATCTATATCTTTATTAGGCTAATCAAACTTTTGCCTAATGTGGATTTTATCCTCCCTGCCTGGTTGCATACATACAAACACACACACATACACACACCACAATATTATATTAGCACAGTTAGACCCAACTTGGACTATACCTTCTCAAATGGGTATCAGTGTAAAACAGCTCACTGCAATTAGGGATATACAGGTAGTCCTTAACTTACAACATTTAGTGACTGAAGTTACAATGGCACCGGAAAAAGTTATGATCATTTTTTCCACTTATGACTATTACAGCATGCCCACAGTCACATGATCAAAATTCAGATGCTCGGCAACTGGCTCATATTTATGATGGTTGCAATGAATCATGTGACCATCTTCTGACAAGCAGGGTCAATGGAGAAGCCAGATTCACTTAACAGCTATGTTACTAACTCAATAACTGCATTGACTCACTTAGCAACTGTGGCAAAAAAAAGTTGTAAAAGGGGGCAAAACTCACTTAACAAATGTCTTGCTTAGTAACATAAATGTTGAGCTCAATTGCGGTCATAAGTCAAGAACTACCTGTTCTTAGCAGCATATTCCATTTTTTTCCCCCACAGAAAATATAAATTGCAAGTAGAAGTAACATGTCTGATTCTGCACTGGCGAAAGAGATGTATGAACCAAACTAAGGATGATAAATAAATAAATGAATGAATGAATGAATGAATGAATGAATGAATGAATGAATGAATGAATGAACGAACAAACAAACAAACGAATAAATAAATCTAATTTTACAATGTCAGCTGCAAGGCAACAGCAGTCATAATCACTGGGGGAAAAAATCCTCATGATTTCTGCCTGTTGCAAACTTACTTTTTAAAAAATAGAGTAGCCATTTTCATTTGCAGGAATTTGTTGCCTGTATCCTTATGACTTTTAATTGACTCTTTACTAGTATGATTTGATTTGATCACTTATTATTATGGCTCCTAGTATGATTTGACTGCTTATTTGTACCCTTTGACTGCTATTAAGTGTGATACCTATGATTCTTGATGAATGTGTTTTTTTCTTTTTATGAATACTGAGAGCATTTGCGCCAAAACAAATTCCTTGTGTGTCCAATCACACTTGGCCAATAAAGAATTCTATTCCAATGTTATAAACTGACGTGAATTTTAATGTAGATCTAAAACAGTACGATACAAAAACTATCCAGGCAGTAAGAGGCAGAGAGAAGGCCTCAAGTGAACATTTGGTGTTTGCCATCCAATAAAAACATGGTGGATAAGCAGCTATATATACAGGATTAGTAACAGAGTAAACAAGACAGCATGAGAAAATGTATCATCATCCTCATTCATTAAATCTGACTTAATTGTCTATGAGGTTTTTGTCTGCCTTGGCAACTGCCACAGACAAACATTACTGTACATTTCATCTTACAGTGTTTCAAAATATAAATTTAGGGCATTAGTGATCCTTTTCATAACATTGCAGGCTGTTATGAAACCATTGCAAGCTATGAAGTGATGTGATCTTTTCTTTTTCCTCTGGTTAAAAATGCTGTTTCAAAGCACTAATTAATGTTAAGGGTCTGTGCTTTAAAGAACAGGTTCTCGTGAAGGCTACACAAAACCTCGTTCACTTCAAAAGTCAACTGGAGCAGTGGTCACCAACCGGTGGGCCGCGGCCCACTGGTGGTCCACGAGAAAATTTTGGTGGTGCGCAGAGAAATGTCCCCCCCAAAGCACTCCCCCAAAAGCAATTAATTCAGGCTGCATGGGAACACAAGGCTGCGCCACACACATGGCCCATGAGAATACAAGGCTGCGCTGCCCACATGGCCCACCCACTGCTGCCCCCACCCTTTGCAAATGTTACCTTCAGTAGAGCCGTGGAAGCTGGAACTGGAAGGTAAGATCAAAGGCGGGAGAGGAAAATCCACCCCGAGGTGGCTTGCTGATATTGGTGGGAAAATCAGTCCCATATTTCAGAGCTACAGCAGTCAGGACTGGCCCTTTGATCACCCTGGAGCAGCTTTTCCACCTTGGTGCAGCGGCCTGCCATTGAGGAACTGCTCTGGGATGACCAAAGGGCCAGTCCTGACCACTACAGCTCTGGAATATGGACCATCCCATGGTGGGACTGGAAATCTCCTCCATAGGGGGATGGCATGTGCAATGTGTAAATTTGCAGGTGGTGCAACGTGCAAAAAGGAGCACAACCGTCGCTGGCCGGAATGGGTAATGGTGCTGTTGCAGGGGGGGGTGCAGTCCAAATGGGCCAAAGCAGCAGTGGCGAAGGCAGAATGCTAATGCCACGCAAATGCGAGTAGCATTTGTTCTCCAATCTCCAAGTTAGAGGAACGACATTCAAATATGGCTGGTAGTAGCCCCCTGTGGCTTCCTCTCTGTCTTTGCCAATTTGGAGAATTTGGAGAAAGGATTTCTCCAAAGAAAGAGGGGGGCGGGGCTCACTGGCCTCCAAATTGGTTCCCAGCTGGCCTGGGTGAGCATTCAAACAAGGGGGGTGGAGGAGGGGGTGGCTTATAATGAAAACCATGATTATAAGCCTCCCCCTCCTCCCCTCCACTCATTTGAAGCCTCCAAAGCAGTGGTGAAATTCGACCACATCGCACCAGGTGGTAGGGACGATTTTGTTCGCTGAACTGAACAATCACCCCTGGTTGGCCCTGCCCACACTAGCTAGGTCACACCCATGTAGGCAACAGAGGTGATACTGGCGGCGGGAGAGAGACAGAACAAAGCAAAAAGCCCTGCAGTTGACACCCCGACATGCCAAAGGTGGCACTCTTGCTTTCCCTGGAAGCCCTTCTCTAAGATGGGGATCTTCTGTATTTGGGGAGGACAGGTGAGGGATGCATGTGAAGGACTGTAACTTTTGATGAACTTTCCTCCAAGAATTTCTCCCTTCCCTTCCACAACTCTGCAGCAGGAGTCGGCTGCTTCAGCAAGTGCCGGTGAAATCAATGAAGTTCTCCCCACAGGGCCAGTTTCTCCCTCTCCTCTTCACTCCCTAGATAACCGAGGAGACGCTCAAAACAACCTGGAACTTTTCTCGCCTTATTTTGCTCTTTTGGCTTGCCTTCCACAGCAAAGTCAAGATGACCAACCATGTCAAATTCCCACCACCTTCCCCCCCCCCCACTACCGGGCACAGAGAGAGAGAGAGAAAGAGAGAGAGACGCGAGAGAGAGACAAGAGAGGAAGAGAAGAGAAGAGAAGAGAAGAGAAGAGAAGAGAAGAGAAGAGAAGAGAAGAGAAGAGAAGAGAAGAGAAGAGAGAGAGAACAACAAGAGCAAAGAAGTGATGTCGACTTGGCCACACCCACCCACCCACCCACTCATAAAATTAATATTTTTAAACATTTAATTTATATTTAATATAAAAGTTAAAATTTTTATATTAAATATATTATATTTAAAAAAATTCATATTAGTGGTCCTCGGGATTTAAAATTATGAGTTTGGTGGTCCCTAAGGTCCAAAAGGTTGCCGACCCCTGATCTGGAGTAACCTGAGATTATAAACTTAGAATCAGGAAAGATATAAGTTATTTAACATCAAAATCTGTTTCACTTTGCTAAATCGCATACGAGTAGTTGTCAACTTACAACAGTTCATTTAGTGATTGTTCAAAGTTACACTGGAAAAAGTGTCTTATGACCATTTTTCACACTTACGACCATTATAGCACCCCCATTAGTTACATGATCAAAATTCATGTCTGGCAACTGACTCATATTTATGAAGGTTCCTGGGTAGAAAGAAAGGTCATAAAATGAGGCTTAACAAAATCACTTAATGAATGTCACACTTAGCAACATAAATTTTGGGCTGAATTGTGGTTGTAAATTGAGGACTATCTGTATTTGGAACAACGCTTTTCCAAATCCATGTTTGTTTATGGATTCTACTACAATCAAATCCTTAATTTCCGAAGTAGCATGGAATCAGAACCATTTAAGAATTGTGGTGGCGCAGTGGTTAGAATGCAATTTTTCAGGCTAATTCTGCTGACTGACAGCTGCTGCAGTTTGGCAGTTCGAGTCTCACTGACTCAAGGCTGATTCAGCTTTCTATCCTTCCGAGATCGGTAAAACCCAGATTGTTTTATTTATTTATTGGATTTGTATTGCCGCCTATTCACCCATGGCGACTCAAGGTGGCTTACAAGCATTTAAAACAATAAAACTAGTAAGAAAAATTAAATACATTAATATAATAAAATCACCTCCCACCCCAGTGACAGCAGATTACAAGAGCCATTTGATGGACTCCATCCCATTCTGGGCTCCCCAGGCCCACTGGCAGAACCAGGTCTTCAGTGTCTTCCAGAAGAGTATTAGAGTGGGGGCCATTCTAATCTTTGGGGCAATGATGTTCCAGAGAGAGGGAGCCACCATGGAGAAGGCCCTTCTTCTGGGTCCCACCGGGTGTATCTGTTTCGGGGATGGGACCCGCAGCATTCCCTGCCTTTCTGTTCTGATGGGTCAGATAGATGTAACCGGCGAGAGTCCTTCTTGGAGGCAATATGCTGACTCTGTAAGCTTAGAAAGGGCTCTGAACGCATTCTAACCACTGCGCCATTGTGGCTTTTAAATAATGCTCGTGTAATGCTTTGACTGTTCTGATCTGTGAGAACAAAGATGGGGGTATGGAAAATTTCCTTGGAATTTTTGTGTCTTAAAAATTAAAACATTTATTAAGGCATAATGGGGAAGTATAGTAAAGCACTATTGCTTTGTCCCATGCATAACTTCTGACTTTCTAAAATTGAAATGCTCCGTTTCCATGCTATGTACAAAAAACATATTTTTAGGGCATAAACAACAATACTGAACTCCAGTCCTTTTCCATTCACATTCCAAGGTGATGCATCAGAAGGAATAGAAAGCTTGTGTCCATCTGCACAATGCTGGCTTCAACTTTCAATGATAGAAGCTAGCATGACTGATGCTGGGACTTGATATTCAAGAACTTCCCAGTCCTATTTATAAACATCTGGCAGAAGCAGTAAATGGGATTATTTATCAATAGAAGAGAATATGTTTAGCTCAGGGTTGACCTGTTGGGCCCTCAGCGCTCTCTGAGCTTGGTTGTTTTCTGGAGAACTGGTAGCAGAAATTTTGAGTAGTTCGGAGAAGCGGCAAATACTAACTTTGACTGGCCCCGCCCCCATCTATTCTCTGCCTCCCAAGTCCCAGTTTATCGGCTGGGTCTTCTTTTGTTGCCCTGCACAGGAGAATGGAACTGGAAAGCAGGTTAGTGGGGTGGGGAAGGAATGGAATGGAATTTTGCAGTAACCTTCCCCCAGGAGTGGGGAGGGAATGGGGATTTTATAGTATCCTTCTCCTGCCACACCCACCAAGCCATGCCCACCAAGCCACATCCACAGAACTGGTGATAAAAAAATTTGAATCCCACCACTGCTACTTGAGTAGTGAAATATCTGGAAGAAAACAACCAAGTTCAGAGACCACCAAAGACCCCTTGGGATGATTTATACTGTATCACTGCAAAAATAATGCAAATGATATCATTTGCATACTAGGTGGGATGCCATTACTTGCTGTCCCATTCATTCCCCCATACTCCTGGTTCAATCTCTTCATCCTTTTGTAGGATTTGCTTACTTTCTAAAAGCTTTATTTCAATTGGTCATTCTCTGTTGTGTTCTTTTTGGTTTTATATTGAATTGCATATTTGAAAATGTCACAAGGCTGACTTCTGCAGAGATGTGCAGAGAACACAGGATTACATTGTTCTTGTTTCAATTCATTTGTGGCCGAGGAAGGGGAGGAATACTGTCTGAAATAAATGAATACTATATTTCAAAATATCTGACAAGGCTCCAGGGCAAAGTTTCAGGGAGCTTGTCAGCTTTCAAGATCCATTTATTCAATGAAGACTTTTGTGTAACTCTGGTGGATTATATTAATGCTGGGGATAATTTCTTGCATTACCATGAAAAGACAGTGACTTAAAAAAATAAAAAAACCTTAAGCTCCAGAAGGTGACATGTCAACATTCTGATTTTGTCTCTTTCTTGTACACCTAAGAATTCTTCTCCCATTCAGTGAAGGCATAAAAGAGTTTTTTTTTCCCCTCATTGGTCTTTTTTTTTTTTTTTTGATATTCAGAGAGTTAAAAACCACCCGACTTTCCTCTGTTTTGATGTAATGCTGCTCCCACACACCTTATTTATGGTGAGGGGTGGATAGTTTTAATCAAGATGAAATTGCAATGAAATAGACTCCTTTGTCTGAATTCCTTGCTTCAAATCTGCCACTAAATTGCAGCCATGTAGATTTCTTAGATACTTTCCCAGCTCCATTATACCTTGCAGTGCTACCTTTTTATGAGGGTTTTGTTCCCTGCAATTAAGCTCCATTTATACCTGTCAGGGAACTGGTGGCCATATTTTGAATATGAATGCAACCTAGATACCCACACAGGCACACTCGCATTTACTTGGGTCTGCTTGCCCACTCTTTGTTCCACACATTGTTTTCAGTATCTTTACTTGCCTTGTTCCAAACTACGTTCCGTAGCACCATCCAGTGGTTCTACAAAATTACTGCAACAACTCTGAATAAATAAGTCTTAGAAACTTCATAATTCAGAACTTAAACTTTTCGGCAATACTCCAGAAGACCAGAACAAAAGGCTAATAATAACAATACAACAAAAAGAACATCTTTAATATAGAAAAATTATGATTTGAGAATCAAGATGCACTTAGAAAAATTATACAGAGTTTGTTATTGGAGGATAGGTGGGAGACTTGGTAACGTTTCTCAGTATGTCTGTGTTTGTGTGAGTATATTTCTCCTCAACACACACACATCTAGAGATATATAGTTTTAGGAACAGAAGCATAAATCATGCCATTTATAAATACAAATAGAACTTAACACATTGACTCTATCTTGTATTGATCACACCCTGTATGAGTCCTTTGTCCATTTTGGAGTACCAAAATAATAATAATAATAATAATAATAATAATAATAATAATAATAATAATAATAAGAAGAAGAAGAAGAAGAAGAAGAAGAAGAAGAAGAAGAAGAAGAAGAAGAAGAAGAAGAAGAAGAAGAAGAAGAAGAAGAAGAAGAAGAAGAAGAAGAAGAAGTTCAGAAAACTAACAAAGATAAACTGAGGGAAACATGTATGGTTAGCCTTGAGGTGGAGAGAATATGGTAACATTTTTGAAAAGCTTGAAACAGAAGGGTGGTAAGGTTCTGAGAGATAATCCAATTCCCCTATCAATGTGAAATCTATTATAACAGGAAGGATATAGCAGGATAACCCACAAAAGATGATTATGGCCTGTTGTCCACCATTCCAGAAGAGAAGGAATGGAAGACATGTTCAAAAAGATGAAATGTGAGGAAAAACATCTTAACAATAAGAGCATTTGAAAAACAGAACAAATTTCTTCACAGCAATTGCACTCACTGAATTTCATTCATTCAACTAGAGTTTTGGTAAGCCATCTGTTGGAAAGGACTTAGACTCCTCTAATTGCAACAAATGACAACAAATTTCTCATTTAGATCTCTATATTACTTTAATTCTGTCAAAACATACAGTAATATTCTTCTGCTTAGATGTTCAGCACTACCAGGTAGACCAGAAAGGAAACAGGACCAGACAAACTGATTTTACATTATTGTAAAACTACATTGACAGAAACTTGCAAGTCGAAAATAAAATTCTCCTACTATCCCCTTTGCAGCTGGAGAAATTAGAGAGGGTTTCAGCCTCTTGCCTCCCCCCCTTCAACTATTCCACTATATTCTCATTTCTAAGAGATTAATACTGTAGACTATAGTAAGAGATTCTCGTCCTCCTCCTCCTCCTTATTTGAATAAGACTAGATCAAAGTTTATCAGGGTAGTGTCCTCTTGAAACTTTTGGAAATTGTTGACTTAGCATCCAATAGGGGTCAAAGTCTGAGGAAACTGCATTAGATTGATATGCGTGTTAGGGATGTGCATCACTTTAGATTTGAAAGCAAAACATGCTTTGCAAAATCATAAGGGCTCTTTAAATATGGCTCTTTAAAACAGCTGCATCTCTTCTCAAGGTCCCATGATTGCCTTCTTCAGTTGTACACAAGAACATAAAAAACATAAGGCTGGATTGAATCCATGGCCCATGTAGTCCAGCAGTTTTAAAATACTTCATGCTGGCTAGCCGTGGACTTTTATCTGAATGCTTATATTTTATCCTATTCCAAGATTTCAAAGCCAGTAAGAGCAACTTTAAATGAAGAGGAGTGAAAATGTCAGAATGGGATTAGTTTCTAGTTCATTATGTATATAAAGAAACTTACCTACTTGTCAAATGGAAAATAAGGGTAAGTTTCATTCTGTTATCAATAATGTCTACATATTGTTAGCAGAATAATTCATTGAAGGGGTGCCCTCTTGTGGCCAAGGATTTTAATATGAAACTGAATTGTTTGCTCTGTAAAGCTAGGCTGAAAGTTTCTCTCCAACATTATTGCAATCATCCCTGCTGAGTTTTAAAACATGCTTTTTCTATCAGTTTCTTCTAGCCCTGAAAGTTGTTGCTGGAGTTGAAGAGCTCCTCTACTTTATTCTAGGAGAGATGAACAAGGAAAGATTTAACCTGGAAATAAGGAGAAACTTTCTGACAGTGAGAACAATCAACCAATGGAACACTTTGCCCTCGGAAGTTGTGGGAGCACCATCATTTGACACTTTCAAGAAGAGATTGGACTGCCATTTGTCAGAAATGGTGTAGGGTCTCCCGCTTGGGCGGGGGGATTGGACTAGATGACCTATAAGGCCTCTTCCAACTCTGATTATCTGTTATCTGTTATAGTTTATTTTACTTTATTTATAAGATGTATAAACCACTTCCCTCCATTCACTTGTATACAAAATCAAAATACAAAGAACCAAACAATAAAACGCAATAAAACTATAAACAATATCATTTTATAGAAACAGGGGCCAGGATAACTATAGGCATAATGCTATTTTAGGAAAATGTATAGTTCTGTTGGATTTCTTTAAAAAAAGAAGAACTAAGTTATTATTCAATAGGTGATCATTTGCTTTAGGTTATGTTTTTTTTTCCCAGAACAGAAGATAATAATTGCCCGAAGGTGTGTGTGTATATATATATATACATATATATATCCATATATATATGGATCTTTGGTTCTTTGGGTTTTCTCCCGCGTAGAATTGGAAGCTGTGTTCTGGTTGGGTGGGGGTGTGTTCTCAGCCAAGTCTCCACCCAATCAAGTCACACCCCCACTAGCAGTTAAAGGAAGAAGCAGCTGCAAGCTCACATTACTCTGAGAAGCACAAGGCCGAAGACACAAGCCTGAAGATGATGAATGAGACTTCATCGAAACGTCGCCTAGATACTTCCAATTCTATGCGGATCTTTGGTTCTTTGGGTTTTCTCCTGCATAGAATTGGAAGTATCTAGGCGATGTTTCGATGAAGTCTCATTCATCATTTTCAGGCTTGTGTCTTCAGCCTTGTGCTTCTCGGAGTAATGTGAGCTTGCAGCTGCTGCTTCTTTTTAACTGCTAGTGGGGGTGTGACTTGATTGAGTGGGGGCTTGGCTATGTTCTGATTGGCTGGGGATGTGTTCTCATTGGTTGGGGGTTTGGCTGTGTTCCGATTGGTTGGGGGATTGGCTGTGTTCTGATTGGCTGCGGGGGTGTTCTGTTCTGGTGGGGGTTTGGTTGTACTCAGGTTAGTCTTAGTTGCTGGGGATTTGAGCTGGTGAGCTGTGATCCTGTTGTTTGGCTTTGCGTTCGTGGTCGTGCTACATCTTCATTTATTACTTGAAGTAATTAGTGATGCAGCTGTGGTGCGGCTTCTGGTTCGTGGTCAGTGTCTCATCTTCTGTGTGAGTATGAGTCTGCTTTTTACATGGAAGTGTGGTGGTAGCTTTTTGTGTGGCCCTCGTGGGTGTGGGTTTGGTGTCCTTCTTCATGTTAGGTACTCATTTGTTAATGAGAGAGGGATTCCAAATGGCTGATAGGCGGGAGGTGTCATCTCATTTATTCATGCTGTGTGGGCGTTTTTCTATCTCTATGGCTTCTCTGATTATTCTGTTGCTGAAGTGTTCGGTTTTGGCAATAGTTCTGGTATTTTTAAAGTCAATCTTTTGTCCTGTGGTTTTGAGGTGTTAGACCAGGGAAGAGGTTGGTTTTTCTTTTTTGATTGAGTTCTTGTGTTCTTCAATGCATGCACTTATTCTTCTGTTAGTTTGTCCGATGTATGTGGTGGGGCAGGAGGTGCATGGGATTTTGTTAGCTTCTGTTTCCATGGTGAATTGTATTTTGGGGTGTAGGCTGTTGAGGTGTGTGAGGAAGTTGTTCAGTTTTTCTTTCCCATAGTGGCCAGATTATGAAGATGTCATCTACGTATCTGAGCCAGAGTTTGGGTTTGTGATCATATTTTTCTAGAGCTTGTATTTCAAAGTGTTCCATGTAGAGGTTTGTGATGACAAGTGAGAGGGGTGATCCCATGGGTGCTCCTTCTATTTGTTTGTATTTTTGTTCATTGTAGGTGAAGTATGTATTGGATAGGCAGTGGTTGGTCAGATCTAAGATGTGCTTGGGGGGCTTATTTGTTTTGGATGGCTATCAAGGCTTCTTTTATAGGCACTTGGGTGAAGAGGGATATGACATCGAAGCTCACTAATAGGTCACTGGGTTGTAAGTTTTGTTTCTTTATGATCTCGATGAACTGGAATGAGTTTCTTACATGTGAGTTGATGGATTCTGCATAGGGCTGCAGTTGTTTGGCGAGAAATTTGGCTAGGTTTTGTAGAGGTGAGCCTATGGAGCTGACTATTGGTCTAAGTGGGGTTCCTTCTTTGTATATCTTGGGAGGCCATACCGCTTAGGGCATCTGGATGATTTCTCTCTGGGTATGATTCTTTGCTGGATATCTTTGCTGATGGGGGAGGCTTTTATTTTAAATCTGGTGATTTTTTCTAGGTAGGTGGTGGGGTCTGTGTTTAGGGGTTTATATGTGGGGTCTTGGAATAGGTTGGTTAACTTGGTTTGGTAGTCGGATGTGTTCATAACCACTGTCACGCTGCCCTTGTCTGCTGGTAGGATTATTATACTGGTGTCTTTTTTCAGGTTAAGTAGTGCAGTTTATTCTTCTTTGGATAAGTTGCTTTTGGGTGGTTTGCTAGTGCAGAGGATGTTGGTGATTTCTAGTCTGATTCTGTTCGCATCATCAGTGTTGGTTTTGGTCAGGCTGGTTTCAACTCCGCATATGATGGTTTCTGTGGGGATGTGTTTGGGAGCGACAGCAAAGTTGAATCCTTTCGAAAGGACATTGGTTTCGGCTTTGCTGAGGATCTTGTCTGAGATGTTGTGCACTGTTTGTTTCATGTGTGGCTGTGAGGGGGGAGGAGTTCGTTTCTAGCATTGTTGTAGTTTTCTGAGTTGTTGGTGTGTGTGTCTGTCTTTAGGGTGTCATATATATATGAATTGTATACGAATTATGTTGTTATGAACCCTTTTATTGGAGGATTAAAACAGGGGAATGGAAATGAATTAAAAATATGATTATTAATGATTATAAGTAAAGTGAAGATAAAATGAGATATATTAAGAAGTTATTTTAGTGATTTACTGGGAGGGATACCTTAAAATATATATATTTCAAAACATACAGTTGATTATTTAATGGATATTAGAAGTGTATCATGAGAGTATTTTATTATGATTAAAGTAGGGGAATGAAAAACACCATGTAGATTCTAAATATATTGGCTTTATTTTATTTTTACTCTTTTTAGATTGTTTATTATATACCAGCTTAGAAAACATTAAGAATAATAATGATATGTAATCTAAAATAAAATAGATGGTAAGCTGAAAATGGAAATAATAGGGGATAAAGAATTGAAAATGTGGATGAAAGGAGATTGATATGAATTAATGAATTGAAATATGAAATGCAAATGTATTTAAAGATGAGTTAAATGGATAATGATATGAGATAATATTATATAAGAAAAATGGAAATGAAAGTATGACTATGTACAAGTGTTATAATCCAGAAACATGTTGCTCACGTGAAGAGATGTGTAAAAATAAATAAAAAATAAAAACTTTTTATTAAAAAAAAGGAATGGCATTCAAGGACCTGGCGTAGTCAGGAAGTGTTCATAGAGGTGTGCAACAGGTGCCATCAGATAGGAAAAGTGGTGGTGTGGGATGGGAAGGGATGTGCAAAAGATGCTGCATGAGTCATGAAGGGGAGCATAGGTTGGGAAGGATGCATGAGATTCCTTCCTCCCTATTTCTCCCTTCCTCCCTTCTTTTCTTTCACCTTCTCTTCCCAGCAGGCAGGTAAGTGGCTGCTGCAGGGTGAGCAAAGGAGCAAGGAATTGCTAGAATGGCTGGGAAACTGTCATAGAATGTTGAAAATGAGGATCATGTGACCACAACAGTAATCCGAGGGCAGCAGCAGCCTGAAGCAGACACAACTTTTCAAAATTTCATTCCCTTGGGAGTCATGGTTCACGGATTTTGGACACATTCTCTAAGTTAGCCTGTTTGACGTGTCTTGGTTCAAAAATTATTCCCCCACGATGCATTGTTTTGCCCAGTTACAATTTATAGAAGCAAGAGGTTTAATAGAACATAGAACCTTTTGTGTTCTGCATGCTCAGTGTCTTTAAAAGTGCCTTCCTTCCATTTCTTTTCCATTGAAAAGTGTGGTAGAGGGCAACTTTAAAGGCTTTTATACGTATCCAGTATTCTCAGAAGCCCACCTTGGAAACTAGTCATTGTATCCAAATGAATGCACGCTGTTATGTAACTGGATGGTATTTTTGTTATTATGGTTTTAATATGCCTAAGTTTATGGGCTTCAAAGCTGTATAATTTTAAAATGCTGCTGTGCTATTTTATGGTTTAAAAACAAAGTAATTTCTTTTAAAAAGATCCTACATTGTATTATGCTTTGTATCCTCTTCAAAGAATGTTTCTTAAACTTTCGAGGGTGAATTTTTTTCTTTAAACAAGAATTAGAGAGTCTATATTAGCTACTTCAAAATTTCCTTTAGAAAAAAATCCAGTGAGAACTTCAGAAGTTCTTCAGAAGTTGTGAGTACTTCATCACTGGAGTTTTTAAAGAAGAGACTGGACAGTCTGAAATGTTACAGGACCATGATGGTGAACCTATGGCATGCTGGCCACAAGTGGCATGCAGAGCCATTTGTGCCGGCATGCGAGCTGCAGGTAAACTTACCTCACTGCACATGCGCGTGCCTCACAGCTGATTTTTTGGCTGGTTTGAGGCCTTTTTTTTCAGCCTTCCAAAGGCTTTTTAGGACAAATAATAGGCCCGTGATGGGTCTATTATTCGGTCTGGCATAGGCTTTTTCCAAGCCTCTGGGAGGCGGAAAAAGGCCTCAAACCAGCCCAAAAATCAGCTGTGAGGCGCAGTGCAGGTAAGGAGGTGGCAGGGGGTGGCAGGGAGTGGGGATTGTGTGCACATGTGCAGGGAGTGTGGGGGCGCCGATTGCATTCTGGGTAATGGCATGGAAGTGCATTCATGCTGGCGCACACACAATTTTTGGCACAGGAGCCCAAAAAGGTTAGCCACCACTGGTATAGGATCTCCTGCTTGAACAGGGGTAGTAGACTAGAAGATCTCCAAAGTTCCTTCCAGTTCTATTCTGATTCTGAACTTAGGGATCTCCTTGAAAAATTTCACCCATGTCGTTAGTTTATATTACCAATATTTCCACCAAATTCCTCAGGCCTTATCTGCGAAGGAACTTACCCAATCTGCTCTAATACTAACATTGTCAGCATTCCAGCTAAACCAAATTCCAATCAAAAACTCAGAAACAGGCATTTTCTCAAAGTTTCTCTTTATTGGAAAAGTCATACTGGCACATCTGGGAAAATCTGAATCTGAGAGTTCCTGGTTTTCTTTCACTAATTAAAAAATACAAATCCATCCTCTGCACCCATCATTCCATCACATGGCCCAATCACCATCTGTCCCAACTTGAGACATTCCTTAAACCACTTCTCATCCAGGTGCAGGACTAACATGACCTTAACTGTAAAGAAGAAGAATGCTTTTATGTCTTAACTACACCCGCTCCATGAAATCCCCCCATCCCAATTTCCCAAGCACAAGAATATGGCAGTGTAGAAGTTTCTGGCGCTATTATTATTATTAAATATTATTATTAATATGGCTTCCAAAGCTGTCCTCTATTCATGTATCTTCTTCATTATTGCTCAGCAACTTGTAACTGATCTTACTCATTCTTGTTAGTTATGGACTGTGAACAGGGATGGAATCCGACTGGTATTACTACCGGTTTTGTTGCTCTGCGTCACATGCGCATGTGCGAGTCGCGCGAGTGCTATTTATGACCTGCTGAGCTGCCCGGACAGCTGAGCAGTGCTGCATGCAAGTGTGCAACAGTTGGAAAAGCCCCTTTTTTCCTGCTTTTTCAACCGCAGCTGTATCGCGCAAAGCAGCTACAGTTGAAAACGCAGGAAATTTCTGTTTGTTGCTTTTCAGAGCAACTGGTTCTACAGAAATGAACAGAACCGGTGGAATCCCACCCCTGACTGTGAAGCCTACAGTGGAAGATCCTTTGTCGTTGTCTCTGGTTTGCCCTTTCCTCTGACTTCTTGATAATAGAATAATGTGCTGAATTATAGGTTCCGTATAGGTTCCGTACTGAATTACACAAAAATGAAAACTAGTTTTAGTTATCCTGGACACAATATAACAAATCTGGAAATAAGAAGAACTGAGCATAAAAGCTGGATAGGAAGCCACCTTGGGACATGCAGCAATTTATTTATTTGTATGGCTGCCCATCTCACCAAAGTGACTCTGGACAGTGAACAGGTATTAAAATGCAACCTAACCTTTAGCATACATAAGATGTATGCTAAAACATCAACATTCCCGGCTGACTCACACGAAGAGGTTCCCAAATATACCCTTCACCAGTATTCGACCAGTTCGGCCTGCTTCTGGCAAGCCGGTAGCAGCGATGAGCAGTGGAGACTGAACCAAGTTCTCTCCACCGCTCTGCTGTTGGGCCCACCTGCCCGCCCCAGCTTCCATACTCACTTTTATCTGCTGAATTTGAAGTGCAGCTGCCGCACGGCACTATGAAACAACCGGGAACTGCAGGCTTGCAGGAGGCAAGTTGGAACACCTCTGCGCCTGTGCAATTGCCTCTGCGCCTGCGCAAACGCCTCTGCGTCTGCACAAAGTGCGCGTTTGGCACACACGTGCATACAAAGTATGTGCACGCACGCAAAGGGCGCCCAACAAGCAATGCCCACCAAACCGGTGGCAACAATATTTGAATCCCACTACTGCCTTTCACCAATGTTTATTTTCCTGGCCCCCACACCTATGAAAATAGCTGGGTCTTCAGGTAATCTTCAACTTACAGCAATTCGTTTAGTGACTGTTTGGAGTTATAATAGTGATGAAAAAAGGGACTTACATTTTTCAGACTTATGCCCGTTACAGCATCCCCACGGTCACATGCTCAAAATTCAAGCGCTTGACAACTGGCTCATATTTATGACGATTGTCACAGAATCACATGATTCCCTTTTGTGATCTTTTGACAAGCAAAGTCAATGAGGAATCCAGATTCACTTAACAACCGTGTTACTAATTTAACAACTGCAGCAGTTCACTTAACAACCATGGTTAGAAAGATCATAAAATGGGGCAAACCTCACTAAACTGTCTTGCTTAGCAACAGAAATTTTGGGCTAAATTATACTTGTTAATCAAGGACTACCTGTAATATAGTGTTATCAGTTTCCACTTTCTAACTTATTAATCAGTTGCTAATAATTCAGTCCTTCCAACTAATATTGTGACACTTAAGCTTTTCCTTTTAGCACATGGAAAACAAAAAGCTGTGTAATGTGCCTGGCTCAATAATGAATCTTCAGGTTTGACTGTTGAAGTTTCAGCAGGATTTTCTTGAGTAAGCAACGAAGAATAACCAAGTGCTTTCTCTCCTCATCTCTCGGTTTAATTCTATGACAACATGCTTGGAAATCAGTTGTACCAAATAAGCCAACTTTAAATTCCTTCTTTTTTCTTTTAATCATATCATTTGATCAAAGGTTACAATAAATATCTCACTATCTCTGGTAACCTTTGGTGGACTTTTGCTGACATCAGGATTGAAATGATGAAGATTTAAAGACTTGCTTACAGATAAACCCAGGGTGTTTGTTTATAAGAAAATGAATCAAGAATGGTCTTGAATAGCTTTTACATGGCATTATGTGCGAGATCAGATTTCTTTTTCCTATATTTTTTAAATTTGGTAGTGCTTACTAATATGCCTACCCATGTTACTAATTTCTTTGTACATTATTTCAGAAAAGATGCCTTCAAAATAGAAAAAAAAATGCTTCTTGGGAAATTTCTATTGTTATTTCTAAGTCATGGGAAAAAATTTGGCTAATGGTCTACATAATTTTATGGTGCAAGGACCTGATTTGGCCATTAAGTTAGGTAGCCCAGGTCATGATAAAAAAATAGTTTGGGTAGTAAGAATAAAGTGAAATTATGCTTCGTTTACATTTAAGTTGAATTATATAAATAATATCCCAAAGATGCTTTTTCAAGAGGCAACTGGACTTTCTGGTTTTTCTTCTGAAGATATCTCACTTCTCATGCAAGAAGCTTCTTCAGCTCTACTTCATCTGAAGAAGCTTCTTGGATGAGAAAATGCCTTCAAAAGAAAAACTAGAAAGTGCAGTTGCCACTTGAAAAAACACCTTTGGGGAAACCATGACCTAGATGATTGAGAATCTCAATAGATATATAAATAATACAATTTCTCTGTAGTATTTAATGATTTCCTCTCTTTTCAGCTGAACAATTTCAGCTCTGTCCTAGGGAGATACTATGAAATCATATAAGTCTTTCCTTGCTTCTCCTGAAAGCCACTTGGTTAAAGATACACAATTTAGGAACTGCGCACTATTTGCGGTACAATAGATTTTCACCTTTAAAACACAAGCTCCTATGGTAATTAGATACGATTTCAATAATCTTACTATAATCATACACCATGTGAAAAATCATATTAAGAATTTATTCCCGTTAGTGGCTTTTGAAATATACCAGGGTCTTCTAAACTAGAAATGAGCCACACACTATTTTGCAAAGAAATATTGTCAAAATTGTGTGCATGCCTACTCAGAAATGAGATCCAATTAGTTCAGTGGGATTTACTCCGGGGTAAGGGTAGCTAGGCCTACAGCCTTAATCTCCTGAGTCATTCAGGAGAATCTCTGTTGTTGGTGTTTGCTTGAGCCTTAAAGATTCAGGTTTTTCAGTCCTGCATAGAAATCAACCATGACAGAACAATTTATCAGAAGGGTAAATCTCCACGAATATTTGCAATATTAATGACCCTCCCCTTTCCTAATAATTTTTGGTTTCTAATATCACATTTACATACCATTCAGCAGCCCTTCTCGTCCTGGTATTCTCCAACTGTATTGAATTTCCACAATCTTTGCCCACCTTGTGAATTTTGGGCATGGTTTGTTTTTCAATTTGTTTTTAAAGTGATAGATGAATGCACAAATAGGAAATAATAAGATTTAGGATGTATTTTTTGTACAAATGACCTGGTCTGTACATTGCCATCAAGGAATGACTGTGAGGTATTTGCTATTGTTGCATTTTCTCTTAAAAAATTGAAATTCTTCAAACTGGGAAAACTCATCTGACCGAAGAATAACAGAAAGTAACAGAATAACAGAGTTGGGAGGGATCTTGGTGGTCTTTTAATCCAACCCTGTACTCAAGTAGGAGACCCTACTCCATTTCAGACAAATGGTTGTTCAATCTCTTCTTGTTGGTGCACCCACAGCCTGTGGAGGCAAGCTGTTCCACTGATTAATTGTTCTCACTGTCAGGAAATTTCTCCTTTGTTCTAAGTTGCTTCTCTCCTTGATTAGTTTCCATCGATTGTTTCTTGTCCTGCCTTCTGGAGCTTTGATTAATAGTTTGACCCCCTATTCTTTGTGGTAGCCCCTCAAATATTGAAATCAATAATAAATAAATATTAGAATAAATAAATATTAGAATCTAGCTGTTCCAAATGGGGATGGTGAAAGTTGTAGCCCACAACATGCTTAGGTCCAAACTCTGTTGCTGAACCTGCCTGCTTACATTGATCTTTGGGAAAACCCTGCTGAAAATGAGGGCTGCGTCAGTGCCACTGGAAAAGATCTTCTATGTGCTATCACATGCACTCTCTAAGGAGATGTCAAGGGATGTCAAGCTCAAGGCCAGTGGGGAGCTTAGATCTAGCCTGCTGGGCCACCCAGGAAACAGTGAAGAACTGGCCCATGGTGCCTCTGCCGGCAAAAATGGAGCTTGGGAGGGCCATGTGTGGCCCTCCTGAGCTCCGTTTTCGTTGACAGAGGGTTGCAGGAGGTTGTTGCAACTGAAAACAGAGCTCGGGAGCCTGTTTTTGTCGGCAGAGCACTTGGGCCACCAGAGGTGGCCCCGACACGAGTGGCATCAAGCTGGCAATGCCTACCCTGGCCCACACCCATTAATACATTACATCATTGATTCCTCTGTAATTTAGTTGCCATTTGCTCCACCCTGGCCATGCCCCCCCCAGTCCCCCTGAGGTCAAACATAACCCTGATGCAGCCCTCAATGAAATCAAATTTGACATCCCTGCCTTAGGCATCCATTCTCCTAGAATTTAGGAAATTGGTAAGAATACATCTTTCTCCAAGGTTCTGACTATTAATTGTTTTGGTGATTTTACTTTTATTTTGGTCTGAATCGCATTACTTTTGCTATGTATTCATTTATTAGATTTATAAATCTAATTTATCAATTAAGGAGCCTTGTGGCACAGTGGTTAGAGTGCTGGCTATCGTCTGCCTGCAATTTGGCAGTTCAAATCCCACCAAGCTCAACTCAGCCTTCCATCCTTCCGAAGTGAGTAAAATGAGGACCCAGATTGTTGGGGGCAATATGCTAACTCT
Source organism: Bungarus multicinctus (assembly GCA_023653725.1). Taxonomy (NCBI): domain Eukaryota; kingdom Metazoa; phylum Chordata; class Lepidosauria; order Squamata; family Elapidae; genus Bungarus; species Bungarus multicinctus. Next base: position 74,352,455 of record CM042846.1, on the reverse strand, counting down.
GTAAACTGCTTAGAGAGGGCTGTAAAGCACTATAAAGTAGTATATAAGTCTAAGTGCTATTACTATCACTATAAAACTAACTTGACTCCATAATAGCTCTATGCAGTTTATAACAATAAAAACAGTCTGAAAACAGTCACCAAATAGAAAATATATAGGAAATCCAGGAAGCAATAAACCATCCAGCCTAACAACCTAGGTTTTATATTCTGCATTTTTTATTTTTGTAAGTTGCCTTGAAATAACCAGAACAATGGGATATACATTCAATATTAAGTTTAAAAAATTGGGAAAAAATGTCTGATGAAGTGAGCCCTACAGGCTTCTGTTTAGTTTAGCCTAAGCATAGCCTTGCATGACTCTGATTATTATTTTAAAGATACATTTTAGTTGCATTTTACTAATTTAAACCGGCTTTCCAGAAATTAGAATTAATCTTCCAGAGGTTTGAGGGCATGCTGTAGTAACTTATTAAAAATCAAAATAAAATTAATTGTACATATAATTGCTAACCTATCTTAAAATTTCAAGATAGGTTTGGGCACCATCTGTGAAAATAAATTATTAATCCCTTTGGCCCTTTACTTTGACAAAACCAGTGATTTCAAATGAACCCTCTCCCCACTCCAATATAATTTCTTTTTTAAAAAAAGATGGCTTGTCACCTGGTCATGCATGATTAACAGGAGAGTGAAAACATGTATTCTGGAATTATGACCAACAGCCTCAGTTGCTGCTAGATTAGCCAGAACAAAAATTTGCAAATGATATTGTTGAATTATATCTCAGCTCTTGAGACTACTAATGAATGGAAGAACCTTGTTTTCTTTCTGTAAGAGCCAACATAAAAGCAGACCATATTTCCAGTCTAAAAGGTCAGATAACTCTTTCTTTGAAGCTAGTTGGAATTGGTAAAATAATCAACCAAATATGGTAGGATAATCTACTAACATAGACCTTCAGTGAGAAGTTCTTCCAACATTTAATGGGCTAATTTGGATACAATTTTCAAAGGAGTTGACTATAAGGACAACACCTATTCACCCATAAATAGCATCCCTCCTTCTGGTCACAAAACTTTCAAAAGTTGCTCTAAACTAAAGTCCAAAAATGTCTGTGGCCAACAAAGTCAAGGTAGAATATTGCCAGGCATTTAATGGAAAAGCACTCAAGGACAGCTTTGGCTTTGCACACCCATCATAATTTTGGAAGCAGCTGGACAGTCCACATTTCTACAAGAAATACTGTAGAATTGTCAACATTTTCACTAATGCAATCTGGATCCATATTTTCACCAATCATTATCTGAACCATTAACTGCTTTTTTAAATTGGTGAACAAATTGACTGCCATTTAATGCAGCATATCTTACTAAAATATTGTTTGTTAATTAAATAGGAATGGCTGTTTTTTCATCATTTCTTTTAATAAACAGCTACTGATGCAATGATATATTAATTTCCTTGAATATTTAGACATAACTCTCTACCTTCCCACTTCAACAATCAAGTTTGGCATTGCTCAACCTTTGAATAAAGCTAGAACAGCATTTGCTTATGTTTGTTTAATGAGAAATCTAGGGGTGGGATTCAATTTCTTAAAACTGGTTCATTGGGCATGGCCTAATTTGTGGATGTGGTTTGGTGGTCATATGACTGGGTGGGCATGGCTTGATCATGTGACTGGCTGGGTGTGGCTTGTATGTAAATATTGAACTTTTTATAATTTAAAATTTGCTTGCAAGCAAACTCACAAAATTAACTCATAACACACCATGTATGTAAATATTAAATTTTTTATAAAAAAAGAGAGCAACTTTTACCCCAAATCAAGCAAAGCAGGCAGGCAGATTGAGTTACTCACAGAATCACAGATTCACTCAGAGATCTACCATTCTGCAATCTGCTACTTGAGTCTGTCACATAAAATTTCCTTGCAAGCAAAGTAAACTCATAAAATTTGCTAGCAAGCAAACTCCCAAAATTAACTCACAACACACCATGTATGTAAATATTGAATTTTTTATTTAAAAAAGAGCAACTTTTACCCAAAATCAGGCAAAGCAGGGAGGCAGGCAGATTGAGTTGCTCCCAGAACCACAGATCTACCATTCTGAAATGTGCTACCACCTGAATTTGCACTGAAAAATAGAAGCTTCAGTCCTAAGAAAAGTTCAGCTCTGCTTATAGATTAGCTAGAAAGCAAGAAATCCAATGATTTCCTGCTTTCTAGCTAATCTAAATCTTGCAGCACAGCAGAACCAGCTGATGGTCAGGGGGGACGATGAAAAATAGCAACTTACCAAATGCAAGCAAGTTTGATGGCGCGCATGCTAGGTAAGGAGTGGGTGAGTGGGAAGAGGAGGGGCTAGCCAATGGCGTGATTTGCTGGTTCTACAAACTAGGCAGAATCGTAACAACTGGTTCTATAAAACCAGTCTGACCAGGTAGGACCCCACCCCTGGAGAAATCACCTTACAGGAATGGTGGCCTACATTAAAAGACAAAAGATAGCAAATGAGCGATATTTTTCTTCTTTGCCTTTTTTTCTTTCTGCTTGGACCTTCTCATGTTTACTGTCCCATACTTCTTTCTAGATGCCCAACAGTTTCTCCAGTCTTTTAAATGACCTCAGGGGTGCTTTATGAACCTCAAGAAACTTCTCCCTCCACCACCAGAAGAATCTGTCCCTCTGAACCACTCCTGGCTGATGCTACAACTGATGCTACAACTACATGGTGATGAAACTTTGTGTCAACCAACACTAGATTATGAAGTTCTCATTTACTAATATATCTCTGTTTTGGATTTTCTCTACTATCTCCAGAAGTTCACCTTAAATTAAGGCCTGTTGTAGATGAGCTGAGTGAGGGATATGTAGGCTTTCTCTTTCTCCCTTCCTCTCTTTCTTTTAAAGTCCAGTTAAAGTATTTTTTTATTTCCTAACCATCAAAGCTTCACTGGTACAATTTCACAAAAAGAAGCAATTCAATCCACGCCTAATTTGACTATATATATTCACTCTAGTAAACCTGAAGCAGCAAGATTTGTCACTCATGCATATATCTGTATTCAGAAAAAATGGGTAAACACTTCAGACAGAATATTTTGTGCTTCCCTAGTCTTGGGCAGATTAGCAGAAATTAAATTTCACACTAATCTGCCCAAGTCCATAAGAGCCATGTTAAGATCAGTTAATTGTAAAAAATAATAAAAACATTCTTAACCTAGTTACTGAGTTAACCCATTATTTGGTTTTTAGAAAACACTGAACTAAAAATGAACTACATGAGTGCACTTTTCAGAACATGCTAAACTACATATATGCCCACATACAATAGTTAACCAAAATTAAGACTACTCAAACTTAACACAATACCCAAATGCAGCTGCTAGGTCTTTAACTGAGCATTCAATGAACACAGCTGTTTCCTTAAAAATTTGTATTTTGGGGTATGCATTTGTTAGGCCCAAAGAACAAAGAATGACCCATGGAGTTACTTCCAAGTAGTTTCTTATTGTTGTTCACCTATTGATAGAACCTTGCCGGACTAAGACAACTATCTATATAACTAGAGAAAAACTCCTTGAACTGCTAGGTAGGCACCATGTTAGCTCTCTTCCTGCCTACCAGGGATTCTAAGCTCCATTGGTTCTTTGGTTTATAGAAAACAGCACCTTCCTCTTGGGACTCCTGACTACTTTCACCACAGCACCCTAATTCATCAAACCCTGGACCAGTGATGGATTCAAATTTTTTTACTACTGGTTCTGTGGGCGTGGATTGGTGGGCAGGCAGGGGAAGGATACTGTAAAATCTCTAGTCAGAGATTCAGCCAGTTCTCTAACTACTCAAAATTTCCAGTACCGGTTCTCCAGAACTGGTCAGAACCTGCTGAATACCACCTCTGCCCTGGACCTTGATGACCGAAGGGCAATAAAAAGCATAATTTAATTTCCTTGAGGTAAAGAGAATGGGTGCCAATACTCTGGGTTATGTTTCTGTACCCTCATGAAATTTCTACACCAATCTGTTTATCTGGAGTGCCAAGAAACAGTTAAAAGATAGCTACACAGTGGTGGCTTCTTACACATCATTTCAGGGTTCACATGAAATATCAGAGAGGGACACAGAGAGAAAAAAAAATTTTTTTTCTCTCTGAGTGACTTCATATTCCCCTCAGAGATCCTGTTGGATTTCTGAAGTTCTCAACTAGGATACAAACTGGCTGTTTATGACATGTTAACTTATATGATTTTTAAACATACAAGTATCTTAAACAACCAAAAGAATAAGAGAAAGAATCTAATCGACAAGTAAAACTTCACATATGAAATCTTTTTGTTTCAAATACACAGCTCCTGTTTAGTGATTAAAAATCCCAGAGCAGTTTATCAGTGACATTTCTGCTCCTTTAACATACACACACACACAGAGAGAATTAACTTAAACCCTATTTTTGCATACCATTTGCTTATCTGGATCCTGGCATACATATTTTAAACCTGCAGCTAGTCCATACATTAAAAGCATTTAAATAGATTAAAACAAAATGGTTGGATTTGACTGATAGGAAAAGCATTCACTTCTGGTAGAACATTTACATATTGTTTTACTAATCTAGATGAAGTGTTAATATATATTTCTAGTCCATGTATGATATGCCATAAATAAATAACTTACGTATTAATTATATGCATATGACGTATTGAAACAATACTAGAAGATATCCATGTCTTTTTTTCCCTTTTTTATGGGCTGATCTATATAAGCTATTTTTCACTCTAGATTGAATCAATCACATATGTTTCAGCAACAGGTTCTATTGAAAGCATTTGATTGTTCTGAATATGCCAGTCAGAATGCCCATTAAGGTGCTAATGGAGTGTTTGTGGTTTGTATTGAGTTTTCATGATGAGCCGCATGGATGTTTATCTGGTTATATTATAAAGCTTAGCATAAATCTTTACACAGATACTTTTGGTCTGTGAATACAGTGCTGACAGTTTACTGCAAGATGACAAATGAATGCTGACATTATATTCCTGTGTGTTTATAGATCAGTCTAAAGGTTAAGAATCTTTAATGTTAGCAATTTGAAAAAAAATCCATATGCATAAACAAAATAGTCATTTCACTATATATGTCCAATGCCATTCGCCAAAGGTGAAAGTCAGATTAAAAGAGAGAAGGAAGAAAATGCAATTTGAACTTTATAAGTCGTGTTTTTGAATTGCTTTATTTAAAGGCAGTACGATCAACTTCTTTTGCTTATTAGTTTAAAAAGAAACAGTTCAAGACAATATACTCTGATCAATCAAGATCATCTACAGATATCTATACCTACCATGATTATTATCATTTGCCCTCTAGTAATTTAGTTTCATTCTTGCCAAATGTACTAGCCAAATATTTGCCATTAGAAGAAAAAAATAGGTTTTTTTTTGAAAGACTAGATGGCCTTTCTTCCTTTTTCCTCTGTTCTTTCTTCCTCCTTCTTCATAACTATTTGCTTCCCTTTAATCTTTTAAAACTAATTAATGAGTTAATTTCTAAAGATTGCAATTACACATCTTCAAAATGAATGATGCTTCGGAAAGATAATGCAGGACAAAAAAATGATGGAACACAGATCAGACAAATGAAGGCGCCTAGTATTTCTTATTCTCAGCAGCTCTCTAGAATTCAGGCAGGGAATATGGAGACCAATATAATCAAATTTACAATATGTGTTTTGATCCAAATGTTGATGGAGAGAAGTAAGGAACAGATTTTATACTGGGGTTGGGGTGGGGAATTAGAAACAGACATCATAGCATATGAGAGATTGTCTCATCCTGTCTCTTGTATTTCCAGAGGTTGGTTTGAGTGGGTGCATCTTGCCCAGAGCAGGACGGACTTTGTTAATAGCCACTGCCAATTTTAATTGCACAATTATCCATCTGGAGATAGATGAGTTTGTAAATAATTTAAATGAGGATCAGAAACAAAACTAGAAACAGACAGTGAGAACCTAAGGAACAGCGGCTTATTAAGCGAACAAAATACGATGGCAATCTTTCAAAGGTCAAGAAGACTCTTGTGCTGCTATTATAAAAGCTGCAGTTGAAGTGAGTGATCTGATTATTTATTTCAATGGGAGGTGTGTTGATATTAGCCAATGTTCTCCATGCCTGACCTGAATTTTTATGGGGAATTTTGTAAGATGAAGTAGGCAATTCTCTGCATGAAAGCAGTAAGAATGGGATTTAGTACATATAGCAATATTAACTTTATTCCAGCTTCTGATAGCCTTGTTGCTCACATTTTTTCAATGCTAGCAATCTGCATCAAAACGTTGACTGTAATGAAACAAATCATTTTGGTTTTATCAGCAACTGGATCACATCTCTCATTCAATTGCTGCTGATTGTCCCAAATGTCTATAAAATGTGCTTGAACTCTGCCTTTCTATCTCAGCTTAGAAACCTGAACTATATCTTTATGAGGGTAATGCAAGAATAAGCAGCAAATGCTACAGGGACAAAACTGGACCACATTTCATTATTTCATTATTTATTTACTTTTTAACCCTATGGGGTGAATGGGGGAGAAGAGAAAGATAGAAAATATTTGCAGCTTGCCTTTCCATTAGTTATTGGTAAACAAATCTGGCTTTTTAGCTCTTTGGAGGAATAAAAGACTGCTGCTAGAAAATTACACACTTCTATTGCTACTAGAAAATTACAGACACACACACACACACACACACATTTCTCATGGCTAAGAAAGGTCACTTGTTGAATTACATATAAATGTGATTTTCAACTTCTGTAGATTACCCAAGCAATACAAAATGGAAGCAGAGCTGAAAAAGTTATTTTGATGATGTAGTGGATAGCAAAACACACATAGTTATTATTGCTGGGGTTTTTGTATTACTGCTTATTATGGTTGTTTCAGTGAAATTAATCCACCCATCAAATCAGATAAAGTGTAAGGTTCTAATTTTGCACAACTTTATATAGTCTTTAGGTGTAATGGTGGGGAAACTGAGATTCAAATCATTTGCATGGACTGACTTTAGATCTGTCACTTTCTCTACCTAATCCATTTGTGATCGGGATGAAAACTTTGAAAATGAGTGAAATCTTGAAGGAAATATGGAACAATTAGTATTGCAATAATTGGAGGTTACATCAAATGTTGCTGCCCCTGAAAATGCCAACTTTGTATTTTCTGGCAATTATGTATATAGATTATTATGCTAGGTGACTTTATTTACTTATTTATTTTTCCATTTCTAGATTTCAGGATCATGATTCAGGGTGGCTAAGAGTTTTGTTTTGTTTGTTTTGGTTTCTTATTTCTTTGAGTCAATGATGATTCCTGAATAGTCCCTGCTTTTCTTGGCATTATTTCAGAAGTGTGTTTGCTATTGCCTACTTCCTAGGCCTGGGACAGGGACTGGCCCAGGGTTACCCAACTGGCTTTTTGCCTAAGGTAGAACTAGAATTCAGGATCTTCCAGTTTTTACATTATGCTAACTAGCTCTCTAACAATAGTTAAGAGACTTAACATAAAAAACAAAGAGACAACAACACACAAGTAATCCACAGCTGATGTAAAACAAACCTACCAATAAGAAATGAATACAACTACTCCATAAGCTTGGTTATACCTCCAGATCTCCAGGCCCAGTTACAACATCATGTCTTCATAATTTTGCAAAAGGCAAAGTTACAGCCAGTTTAATCTTTGGGGAATGATGTGTCCAAGGACAAGCACTAGAACAGAGAAATCCTTCTTTCTGGGCATGGCCAGGCAGATGTGATATGGACCTTTGCCCTCCTGGTGGATGAGATATTTAAATATCAAATAATCAGGAAGAGGTAATCATTGTATACCTTGAAAGGCTTTATAGGTATGATCAATACCTTTATTTATTCCTGGAACCATACTGGCAACCAATGTAGCTTGTGGAGTAACATGTGCTGATCAAGGAATGCAGATAATGTCCCACACAGCTGAATTCTGTAGCTTCTAGATACTCTTCAAAGGCATGTATATAATGTAAAGGGCTCTACAGTAATTCATTCAGGAGGAGCACAAGTGACCATGAGATGACTTCATGGTTCAGGAAAAAACACAATTGGCACACAACATGAAGTGGTGCCAAAGCATTCTGGACTATAGCTGCCATTTATTTCTTGAACAGGAGCCCCAAGTCCAACAAGAACCCCAAATTGCACACAAGTATTTTTGAGTGACAACAGATAGTCTCTACCCCTAGTCACCCAAGTTATCAAGAAAAAAAACCCATCAAAACATTTATTTGGATCTTTAGTCTGTTCTAAAATTATATTATGGTTTAAAAATGTCTATTCGCATTGTGTAAAGACCGGCTAAAGGAGGTTTTATGAGATCTAACTTCAACTGTCCAACTATCTACTGATACAATACAGGGATGTAGGAATTGTGTCCAGATGGTAGACAAAGCAGTTTTGTGGAATACAAACAATCCAGGGAGCCTAACAACTAAATCAGACAGACATGCCTGCACAGCTGAAAGGAGAAGGCTTTTGGGAGGCAAGGAGTGGCATAATCAATCTGCTTCACAACCTTGCTTTTACTAAACTTAAAGCAAATATGGCATCCACATATGGCCTGTGGTTTCCATGACTGTTTATTTATGTGGTTATTTGTGAAAGCCTGGGGATTTTTTTTTTTTTTCATAAAAGTCATTTGAATCCAAGGAAGCAGATTATTATTTTAAAACACTTCTGAGATTTTTTGAATTCCACAATTGGGAAGTTACCTTTGAGACTGCATATAAAAAGAAAGATCTATTCACATAAACATTGCTTTAAAGAATCCATACATGGTCAGCTAAAATTGTCACTGGTTCTTTGTTTCTGTCATTTTGTTTTCCTTATCTTTACAGTATGTCCTATGCTTGGTTTCTGCACTTCCCCCAGGAACATTTCCAAGTTTGAAGAAGCATGGGAAGAATACTTTCTGTTCTCTGAAAGCGCACATGCTGCCATATTTTTATCCTTTCTCCCCATCCCATCACCTACTATCTCCTCTTCTACAATCTTGGGTAAAAGGAAGTAATAGAGAAAGAAAAGATAGTCCTCCACTTTTTCAATCCTGAACAGCAGCTAGGAGCCAACAACTTCATTCTGCATGAAGTTCAATACTTCAAGAGCCAAAACTGCTGCTAGGGAATATTCGCTTCCATTTCAATATTTTCCCCCAAAGGTGAATGTGGTTGCAAGGTGAGGGTAATGAATGGTTAGAAAGAAGATAGGCTGAAGTTCACCTTACTCTCTCAATCTCATTGCTCACAACCCATAATGCAGCAGGTTAATTTAATTTAGTTAAGTTGACCAGTAGTATTGGTTGAGCTGGCTGGCATGCAGTTTCACATTTGATCCATTTGATCACAGTGGAGATTATCAGAACAGTGCATAATTTTGTTCAGTGCAACCTACTTTACTTTTGTCCTTGGTACATATCTGCTAGATTTAACTTCTGATATTTGTGGGTTATTCTTGGTGCTGGTTGTGGAGGAGTTAGAAATGCCGTTATGTTTAAAAGTTTGGCCTTTGTGATGCTAGATCCTCCTAAATAGCGCCTGCCTTTTCCCTGCACCTCTCACCTTATCCAGTTCTTTCCTAATATTATTATCTGCTCTAGGGTTATCATAAAATTGAAGAATAACATGAGATAATTAATTTGCATATCTAGATCTTATTGGTTGAAACATTTTTTAATACCCCATATGTTATTTAGTCAAGTATTAATGGCCTTTTATAGGAGTTATTATAGTAAAGACTTGATGGTTCAGTGGCCAAAACATTGAGCTTGTCAATCAGAAAGGTCTGCAGTTTGGTGGTTCAAATCCTTAGCACCATGTAATAGAGTGAGCTCCCATTACTTGTCCCAGCTTCTGCCAACCTAGCAGTTCAAAAGTATGTAAAAATGCAAGTAGAAAAATAGGGACCACTTTGGTGGGAAGGTAACAGCATTCCATGCACCTTCGGTGTTTAGTCATGCTGGCCACATGACCACAGAGATCTTTGGACAGAGCTGGCTCTTCGGCTTCGTAATGGAAATGAGCACTGCCACCTAGAGCCAGAAACGACCAGCATGTATATGCTGAGAGGAACCTTTATCTTTTATCTATAGTTATTAAAACCATAAATAAAAAATGCAAATTTAAAAATTAAGTTAAAATTCAATTAATCACGATGGAGAAGGAAACAAAGTGCACACAGGGAAGAGGCAGGGTCTGTCTAATCCATTAACCACTTCCAGGATGCCATTCCCCCATTGGGGCTCAAGACCAGTTGGCAGAGGTCTTCAAACCCTTTATCCACAAGAATCAGTGTGGATCTCAACTTGGGTAACACAACATGCAGAAGGTAAGCTTCACGGCAGAAAAGGATCTTCTCCTGAACCCTGCCAGCCTAATTTTTTTGACTGAAGGGGTCTAACATCATCCCTCTTCTGCTAGTATGGAGTGGGCTAAACCCAATGGAGTGAGCCAATTCCTCGATCACATTGGCCCATGCCATAAGGGCAGTAAGGTGATAACAAATAGACACAAATTAAATGACAGTACATCTTTTATTGAATTATCAACTTCCTTAAACTAATAAGAGCGAAAGCAAAGCATAATTTAGTTTGGAAGCTGGATTTATAGTTTCTGGAATGGATAAAGGAATTACTTATAGAATGCAGGAGATAATGGTCGAAGTGTATAGCAACGTTGACAGTTCTAGGACCAATGCTTTTGCAACATGTCTACAAGTAACTGATGGTACCCCAAATTACTGCATATTGAAAAATGTTTCTGATATACAGCTTCCTCTTTATCTCAAAGGAGAACAAACCAAATATTTTAAAACATGAGGCCTGAATATAATAGCGAACAACAATTTTTATAGGATATAGTATATAAAGGCTCCTGTTTCTCTTTATTCTTCTCCTTTAAAAGCTCCACATCCATAATTTGGGAATTTCATCTTGCTATTAAATATTTCCATGCATCACTTGAAAAAAAGAGAAGTCAATAGCTGCAAACAAAAATTAGATATAACTTACAAATGTTTGTATTTGTCCCTGGACAATTGTTAAGATCTAATTGGATCATAGCAATAGCACTTAGACTTATATACCGCTTTATAGTGCTTTACAGCCCTAAGCGGTTTATAGTGAGCATATTGCCTCCAACTATGTGGGTCCTCATTTTACCTATCTCAGAAGGATGGAAGGCTGAGTCAACCTTCAGCCTGGTGAGATTCTGCCAATCTGCCAAATTGCAGGCAGCTGTCTGTCAGCAGAAGTAGTTTGCAGTATTGCATTCTAACCACTGTGCCATTCTTGGAAAGCCATGAGAAAAAAAGATTACTAGTCAAAACAAAACAAAAGCTATGTATTTGAGGGATATTTCATGATAAATTTTAAGCTGATGCAAACAACTCATGTAGGTGCCAAGTGGCAAAACAAACCATTATTTTCTCCCAAAACTATTGTGCTGTCCTCTGTAGAGATAGCTAAAGATAATAGTTGAAGAAGGTAAATGATTTTCTCACAAAAAGGAAGAAAAGATGTTTTATTTTTAGCTCTTCAACCCATGGAGTCAATATATTTGAGACAGTGATATTTTGAAAAAATGTTTGTGCTATGTACAGGAACAAGCTATGTATGTATTATGTGCATACTGTACATACATTTATTTTGTGCTTTCTTGTCTAGGGGATTGAGAGCCTGCCAGAATAGCTGCTGCAGGACCTGCCTCAGTTTGCTTAAAGCTAGAGCCGATTGTCATCTTTGATTGAAGCTTCTTTCATGTTTCCTCTCCAAATTGCTGCATTCTTGACTGCTCTTCTTTCACTAAGCCTAATCCTTCCCTCTGCATAACTGCTTATTAAATCTTGCATATTTCTTTACCCTGTTGTCTTCAGGATTATGTGGATTCTCTTCCAGTCTGGGAAGTAGGGGCAATGGAGAGTTTCTGAAAGTTAAATTAACTTTTAGAACCCTGGTGGAATCTCAAATTTGAAAAAAATGTTAACTTTAGGGTGAACTAAGCTCCACAAACATATCCATGTTCTCAACAGTGGATTTCTGAAAGCTTTCTTCTGAAAGTTTTCCTATTTTACCTGTTTCTAATTACCAGCTTCCTAGTCTTTAAAGAAGGTGCCTGCTTTACTTTTGGTCTTCGTAAACCAAATATTACTTCAGATTTGATGACAAGTTTCTTCTACATGTTTACACAGCTGTACACTCCATCCATAGAACACTTATACTTTATTTGCAGCTAGAGGATTTGAGACTTTTTAGCTTATAGAAATAATGTATACAAATGTGCCTGGGATGGAGACTTTAAATAATTGGGCTGCAGGTTGTATTCTATGATTTTTATATTGTATTCTGTTTCTGAATTGTTTTTAACTGCTGTATGCTGCCCAGACTCCATCTAAGCTGTTTGGTTTTCACTTTCTCACATATCTCTGTACTCCTTAATTCTAACAAGGAAACTTTAAATGTAGCCCATGACAAGATTTATATTTATTTCTTCTATAAAAATATAACTGCGCCATGTATATAATATCAGGAAGCCTTGAAAATTGATAGTGTTAAAGGAAAAGGCAGGTTGCATGTAACAGTGCAAAGTCTCTCAACATGAATGTTTTAATATTTGTTCTGTTCCAAAAGAGGATCTAACTTCACTGTTCTCAAAATCCTGATATACAGGTGAAACTCAAAAAATTAGAATATCATGCAAAAGTTCATTTATTTCAGTAATGCAACTTAAAAGGTGAAACTAATATATGAGATAGACTCATTACATGCAAAGCAAGATAGTTCAAGCTGTGATTTGTCATAATTGTGATGATTATTGCTTACAGCTCATGAAAACCCCAAATCCACAATCTCAGAAAATTAGAATATTACATGCAATCAATAAAACAAGGATTGTACATAGAACAATATCGGACCTCTGAAAAGTATAAGCATGCATATGTACTCAGTACTTGGTTTGGGCCCCTTTTGCAGCAATTACTGCCTCAATGCGGCATGGCATGGAAGCTATCAGCCTGTGGCACTGCTGAGGTGTTATGGAAGACCAGGATGCTTCAATAGTGGCCTTCAGCTCTTCTGCATTGTTCGGTCTCATGTCTTTCATTTTTCTTTTGGCAATGCCCCATAGATTCTCTATGGGGTTCAGGTCAGGTGAGTTTGCTGGCCAATCAGCACAGTAATCCCATGATCATTGAACCAGGTTTTGGTGCTTTTGGCACTGTGGGCAGGAAAATGAAGTCAGCATCCCCATAAAGCTCGTCTTTGGAAGGAAGCATGAAGTGCTCCAAAATCTCCTGGTAGATGGCTGCGTTGACCCTGGGCTTAAGGAAGCACAGTGGACCAATACCAGCAGATGACATGGCTCCCCAAATCAACACAGACTGTGGAAACATCACACTGGACTTCAACCTTCTTGCAGTGTCTGTCTCTTCATTCTTCCTCCAGACTCTGGGTCCTTGATTTCCAAATGAGATGCAAAAGTTGCTCTCATCAGAAAAGAGGACTTTGGACCACTGAGCAACAGACCAGTTGTTTTTCTTTAGCCCAGGTAAGACGCTTCTGACGTTGTTTGTTGTTCAGGAGTGACTTGACAAGAGGAATACGACATTTGAAGCCCATGTCCAGGATCCGTCCATGTGATGGCTCTTGATGCACTGATTCCAGCCTCAGTCCATTCCTTGTGAAAGTCCCCAACACTTTTGAATAATAATTTTCTTGATAATCCTCTCCAGGCTGCGATCATCCCTGCTGCTTGTGCACCTTTTTCTTCCACACTTTCCCCTTCCACATAACTTTCTATTAATGTGCTTTGATACAGCACTTTGGGAACATCCAACTTCTTTTGCAATTACCTTTTGAGGCTTTCCCTCCTCATGGAGGGTGTCAATGATGGTTTTCTGCACAACTGTCAGGTCAGCAGTCTTTCCCATGATTGTGATTCCTACTGAACCAGACTGAGAGACCATTTAAAGCTCAGGAACCCTTTGCAGGTATTATGGCTTAATTAGCTGATTAGAGTGGGACACTTTGAGCCTAGAATATTGAACTTTTTCACAATAATCTAACTTTCTGAGATTGTGGATTTGAGGTTTTATGAGCTGTAAGCCATAATCATCTCAATTATGACACATCACAGCTTGAACTATCTTGCTTTGCATGTAATGAGTCTATTTCATATAAGTTTCACATTTTTTATTTTTTATTTTAATTTTATTTTTTACTTTTTTATTGCATTACTGAAATAAATGAACTTTTGCATGTTATTCTAATTTTTCGAGTTTTACCTGTACTATGAGGCTAATTCACTCAGTTTGGACAAACTTTTAGAATTCTCTTGTGACACAGCCATGTTTGTGAAGAGTTCCAGAAATTACTCTTACCAAGCCATCTGATATTTTAATACTTTCTGATTGCTTCCAGCAAATCTCATAGTTCCTTTACATGTGTTTGAATCCAGGGTGTTTCCATACATTAGGCTTGGGGTTTTAATGTGGATTGAACTCTTCTTCCTCCAGTCTAGTCTTGAGAAATTATTCCCTTATCTACTCCTCCCAATATTTGGACTCAAGAAGTGATCATTCAAGCAACTGATCCATAATTGCTACAACAATAAGAGTTGTAGTCAGTAGCAATGAGCACCTGAGAACTGAGTAGGGATAATATAGAATTCCAAACTTTAGTTTCTGTCCTTAAACTATGTTCTTATCAATATGACTTTCCTGCATTTCATATACTGTAAACTTCAAAACAATAATGACATTGAAATTAACTAGTGTGTTAATCTTCATAGCATGCTGGAATAGAACCAATTAAACAGGAACTGTAAATAAGAACTCAATAATTTCTGTTAAGTGACAATTATTGAAGGAAAGCTAAGACACCATTTCATCAATTGTTTAACAAAGTTTTTATTGAAGTTGTTTTTGGAACTGAGTTTTTGTATCTTTATTTTTTTAATTGCTCAAGTGATTCAGTGGGCAGGTCCAATTTTCAACTCTTTTGGTTTTGGTTATGGACAGATCTGATATCAGGGTGTTTTTTCTCTGTGGGTAGGAAAACTCACTTTCATATGATGTACACTTGATAGTTTATAACAATCACAACTGAATTGAAGGATTGCTTGTTGTGAACTTCTTGATGTGTGCCAGCAGAGGGACATGCTTATAGCTATCATGATGGGAGAAGCATTGAACATTGACCAGAATGCAAACTGCTATTCTCTAGAACAAAATAACATTCCTTCAACTCTGTCAAAGACATGGAGTCTCACCTTGATAGAAATAATAACACTTTTTTTCAGGGACATGTTATATGCTTACAGGTATTCAAATGATAATTATTTACAATAAGATTTAAGGACTTACTGTAAGTGAGGTTTTTAGAGACTTACTTTGGGCTTTCATCTATGAAACATTTTGCTACATCATCTAAGAAAGATGCTCAATAACTTGTCTCTTTTTCCAAGGCAAGTACCATATTTTCAAACAAAGCATTCAACTAAGAATGAAGATCCAAGAGACATTCTTGAAAATAAAGGTGATGCTGCATTGGGCGATATAAATGGCAATATAGCAATTTCTTAATTCTTTATAATCTAGGATGCAATCTAAAGTAGGACTTTGGTTCAGGACTTCAAAAGAAGGGCTGACCCTTCTTTTACTCTCCATCCATAAGCACACTAAGGATCAGTCATGATGGGACGAGTCTCAACCAGATTATCCTATCTTTCTCTATTATTCCTCGAGTGAGTTTAAACTGAGATCTGGATGTCATGTTATGTACTTGGGTTTGATTAATTGTCCTAAATTGTGCTTAGCTTTGTATGGATTTTATTTTAGCAAGTCACTAAAACATACTTATTGTATGGGTTTACAGTGATATGCTAGGAAGGTCAATACAGAAGTGTATAGTGGTCTTCTAGAAGCAGGGCTGATACTGGAAGTAAAATCAATAAGATATAGCAATTCTCCATCAAGGAACTGGAAGAACATGTGTCGGGCGATGACTCATCCTAGCTCCTCCTTGCTCCAACAGCTCCAAACTGTGGGTTCCCATTCTTGCATGGCATTTTGTAGGACAGTTATATTAACTGAAGAGCATACAATATGAGATTAGCCCACAACCAGTCACTTACTTTATTGAGCTTGATAAGGTTTTTTTTAATGAATAAATTACTGCCTGACCAGTCTGATGATCTGGAATTTTATTCCATCCATATACATGCATAGTAACAACATTTGTTGAGAAATTATTTCTATCAGAAGTAGAACATTATCTCTGTGATCACCAGTTGCAGTATTGCTACTGTTATATTTAAATATATCTTATAAATGAATTAGATTCATACTTGCAGCATTGAGCTAAGAAATTCCTTTTGACTGTGCCTTTCAAAAGATAAAATGGATAGATATGACCTCATTACTTACAATACTGCTTCCAGTAATTTTGTTCATTCTTTATAAAGTATTGCATTTAACAGCAAATGTTTAAAAATTGAGACAGAGATGCATCAGTGAAAGAAAATACAAGGACTATACAAGGAAAAAAAATGCCATCTTCATTTTAACAGACATTTCGGGTAAGAAAGTAGACAAACATACTGCTACATACAAATGCAAAGCCTAGTGACTAAGGTACTTGTATCTGCTAAAATATAAAGTGCAAACTGAGCCAAATTCTTTAAAAAATTGAAATTTTAAGGCGAACTTTACAGCATAGTTGAAACCTTTTGCAAATTATATTTTAGCATCTACACATATCTGCAATAGCATATAAGGAAAAATAGGATACACAGGTGCTTTTGAAGCTAAATTTCTAAAATGCCTTTTTTGTAGAGTTTGTGACTATTTTCTTTAAAATCTACTATACAGTGCAAACCATATGTGCTACACAATTATACAATAACATTACAAATGACTTTAATATAAAGTTTTTTTTCCTTTAAATTAAAAATAACTACAGCTATAAACACTGCTGGTAAAATAAATAAATAGTTTTGAAAATGGCACCAAGAATACACTTTACTAATGAACTGTAATGAAAGTACATCTTTTAAGTCTTCAACTCAGCAGTAATGAACTAACTCCTGATTGTCCAGAAGTCATACAAACAGCTGTCTTTCAGACTTGCATGGAACAATACTGCATACTAAACACAGATACCAAACAGGGGGCCAGCCATTTTCATTTGACGTGTTCTGCTGCATGGGATGAGCAATAAAACTTCTTATGAGTTATAAAGTTTGATAGGTTGTTGAACTGGATATCGCACAGCCGGCAGTATTTTCCACTGGTAGGGGCCTGAGTAGAACCATTTACTCCTTTTGCTATACTAGATAATTGTTCTTCTGCTGCTGGAATGGTTGGTGAGACGTTTTCATTGGCAGCTAAATTATTATCTGAGGCCCAAGATGGTGATTTGTGTCCATCTTCATGTTGTTGGGGAGTCTGGGAAATGTTCTCTTGCTGTGGGTTTCCTGCAGGCCTCTCATCCTGTTTTAGTCCACCATTAATGATAACCATCCCTCTGTTTTTTGGCAAGAGGGGCAAAGATTCTTTTTTCTGAACAGGGCACCCATTGGACGGAGTCTGGCCCTTCACCGTATCACCTTCTGCAACTGTACTTTGATCTACATCATTGTGGTGAACAGCAAAAGAACTAGAAATATAATCAGTTGGCTTTATTCCATAGTATGGAGAAAGCTGGTCTGCTCCTTTAGCTTTCTTTATTGCTCCTGGGTAAAGGCATTGAGGAAGAAAATGTTTGTTTTCTTCTTTTGTAGCTATAAGTTGGGTGGCTTCATTAAAGACCTTAAGTCCTTGAAGGGTTGCTAAGTGCGTAGAAAACAAGTTACCGTTGGGAGAAGCCTGTTTTGAGTTTCCATTTTTCTCACATTTGATGATGGTTCGGTCATAACTGACCTCAGGGCTGTTCCGTTCACTTTCTGGATTTTGAAACACTTTGCTATCAAGATGTCCCATTTCATTCTGTTGGTGCACAGTGACGGGACAAAAATTCTGCTTATGCGCCAAGTAATTTTCTACCTTGTTAAAACTGATCTTGCATACGGTGCATTCATGATAGTCCAGCAGCCTTTTGGGGGAGGTGGATGTCCTGTCAGACTGGGGCAAACATTTTTTGCTGAGATCAATAGGGACGTCCATTTCCAAGCAGGAAATTGTGGAATGTTGGGTGTCACATTTTGAGGTTGAGGTGCATTTATGAATGGACAGTGATGTTTCTAAGTGTTTGGAAACTATTCCTGGAAAGATATCACAGCGTGGGTGGTAGCACTCTCCAAGGCTATCTGTTGCTTCTTGAGAAGATGTGCAAGGATTGACAAGATTAGTGACTTCAAGGAAGCGTTGCTGGACCAATTGTGGCCTTTGCTCTTGCTCTGGTAGACACATCTCATACATCTTCCTTCGTTTGCGCGTACGCATTGTTCTCTGCATGGCGGGCACTTTATTTGAAGCTGATCTTTTAAGTGGGGGATCATGGCGAGTGGCACAATAATACTGCTTATGGACCATGTATGTTTCATGTCTACTGAAAGTAATATTGCAGGCTTCACATGTAGTTTTGTTGGGATCACTTTCTCCTTCTATTAAAGATGCGGAAGTTGAATTCTTGCTATCTGAAGGCTTCCCATTCATTTTATCATCACTGTTGGCAGTATTTGACAGCTTCTTCACTTGTGATGAAAAGTCTTTCTCATGACCCTTACTGTTTGGCCCAATGATATCGAGGACAGTAGAAGCATTGATACAAGATGCCTGAAGAAGTTGATTCTCGGGATCTGAAGTGTGAGCCGTTGCACTCAAAATGTTGATTGCATTTTGCCCATTGCCAGGACTTACAGCCTCTGGCATTTTTTCTGACACGCTGCCAAAATCTGGTGACTTTGCCATTTGTTGCCATCGACTGTTGCAATAATGCTTCTTGTGGACTAAATAGTTATCTAGATTGTTGAATGTGATGTTACACTCAAAACAGGTAGCTCCTTTTGGCATCAGTGGACTGTAAATGACCGGGGGATAACTATTACTTCCATGCCTCAGCCTTCGATGAACCAACTCAGACATCTTGGCTAAGATCTCAGATGCCTGTGGGACCACTGTGATATCCTGGGGGAAAGCAAACTGAGAAAGAAAAGGACCCATGGGGAATGAAGGACCGAGATTAGGTTGGACTGGAGAGGAGGCAAGCCTTGGACTAGATGGCTCAGATTTTATTTTGGTGTATGAGAAGCTCTGCTTATGTGGAGTGGTCTGTGTTTCTGGCCTCTGATTTGGAAGGAAAAGAGGAGTCTTCTTCTCACATTTATCAAGCTCAGTGTCAGAACTCACATCCTTTGTCTGCACTGTCTTTTGGCTTTGGGAACTATCAGGGGCCTGCAAAGTCTCTTCACTGGCATTCGGAGAGTGCTCAGCATCGCTTTCTCTCTGCAGTTTGTTGCCAGAAATGTGGAGATCTTGGTGCTGTAGCAGTTCCCTCTGAGTCTGGAAGCCAAAATGGCAATGTGTGCATCGGAAGGCAGCTTGAGTGAGATGTGAGAATAGGTGTTGATGGAAGTTAATCACCGAATCTGCGGTATAGTTACAAACAGTACATTTCAGGCTAGAGCCAGAGGGAAGAAACTCTTCCATTTTTACTCCTACAAAAGGAATAAGAAGTAAATAATAATATGACATAATATAAAGCGAAGTGGAATATTCCATTACATTGTACTTAAAAAACATAAATCAAGAGATCACAGCATAGTACAACATTCTAGCTGACAAGGCACCCATTGTGCCTTAAAAGAATTGAAATGTTCCAAGGGTAGAAGCTTCATAGTTCTCCCATAATTCTGTCTTCAAGACCAAGGCTCTCCAAACTTGGCAACATTAAGACTTGTGGACTTCAACTCCCAGAATTCCTCAGGCAGCCATGCTGGGAGTTGAACTCCACAAGTCTTAATGTTGCCATGTTTGGAAAGTCTGTTGAAGACCATACTTGAAGAATAAACAAGTGGGAAGCAAAGTAAGGACAACAGCAAAGGAAGACTACTTATAAAATGTGGAGACACCACTCGACTCTTAAAGATTTGAAGATTAGTTCAAGACAGCTAGAATAGGCCATCTCAATAGGCATTAAAGCAGAGGTTGCCAACCAGTGGGCCAGGGACCACTGGTAGTCCGTGAGAAAATTTTGGTGGTCCGCAGAGAAATGTCACCTCCAAAGCAATTAATCCAGGCTGTGCGGGAACACAAGGATGTGCCGCCCACATGGCCCATGCAAACAACACGAGGTAGTGAGGGGAGGGCAGGAAAAGGCGGAGGGGGTGACTTGCCCCACTCACCCTATGCGCCTCACCTGGCCACCAGGCTGCTTCTTTCTGCTTCTTTTCTCTTCTGCTTTTGGCTGCACGCAAGGAAAATAACAAAAGTCTTCCTTTCTCTCCCCCAAACTCCAGCAGAAATGAGTCTTTGCGACCCTCCTGTTCCAAGAGGCTGCACCAGCACCACAAGTCTCAAAAAGACTAATTTCTGGTGGAGTTTGGAGGAGAAAGACTTCTGTTACTTCTGTTGTTTTCCTTGCCTGAAAGCTAAAAGTCTCTCTCTCTCTCTCTCTCCCCTCCCCCAAGAACGAAACTGGAGACAGTATCCTGCAGTCCCAAATAAAGAATGATCAACCGGTTAGGAAAACGGGGTGGGGAATTTTCCTGCAGAGACCCTGGGAAAATGTGAGCAAGCCACCGTCAGTCAAAATTCATAGTGGTCCGTGGGATTTAAAATTATGCGTTTGGTGGTTCCTGAGGTCCAAAAGGTTGGCGCATTAAAGAACATACAGTGGAACCTTGGGTTGTGAATGCTTCTGTTCGCAACCAAATCGGATGATGACCAGAATTTTTGGCAACGTTTTTTTTCTGGTTGTGAACACATCTTCAGGTGGCGACCAGACATAGCCACAGCGATTTTCCCTGCCATGGCAATTTCTCCTTCGGCGCCAATTTTTTGGGGTGTTTTTTTTATCTGCGCATGCGCAGATGGACGTGTTTTCGGTCACGACCAAATCCTGGAATGGATTACGGTCGCGACCTGAGGTTCCACTGTACTTCAACATAAAATATAATTCAGCAAATTAATTGGTCTGATTCACCTTCTTTGGTGCTTTTTTTCCTCTCTTTAAGACTAAACTGTGTCATGATTCCAGTAGAGCACCTCTCTTACTTACCACTGTGAGAATTTAGATGATTTTCCAGAGCTCTTGCATTGGAAAAACTTTTGGTGCACTGTGGAAAGGGGCAGAAGCTAGATATCTGTTGAATGCTTTCCTCATTCTCCTCCGATAGCTGAGGACCTTCTCTTTGCCTCCCGCTGCAGTAGTACATGAGGTGAGCTTGCAGGTTTCTTTCACTTCGATACCAGATGCCACAAGATTTGCAAGGGAATATATCTTCTGTAGAAAATAGATAGAGGATAGGTAGATAATAGGCAAATTGATACAGATAAGAGATAAATAGAAGGTGCAAATAAGCCATAGCTTATGGCAAGCTTCATAGAACAATTTTGAACTCTGTTGTTATTTTAAAAATATTCATTTTATTTCAAGACTGCAAAATACAATTGTTAAATAAGATGTATTTCTAAGCCAGAAATAAACCAGGTGTTAGATATGTTTTGCTTGTTTCTTTGTTTTAAATGAAGTACAGTATCTGCTGTCTATTGTACAAGTTCAGTCTTAAAATCAGCATACTCTTTCCAGTGGTTAAATTTAGGGATTAAACCTACACAATGCAAGAAAATTAAAATACAGGTAATAGATCGTACAAATTACTATAGCTATTTCAGGTGAATATAGCTGCATTTTGCTTGCAACCTTCCATCAACATAAAAATAGTGAAAATGAAGAAGCAGAGTTGAAACGTGCATTCTTGTTTTTCTCTTTTAACTGAGTTATATCCTGTTATGGACTAGGGTAGGAATGGTCCCTATGCAACTAAAATGTTTGCTTAACTGCTGCAACGAATCCAATTAAATTGAAGAAGTGGCTTTTTTAAAAAAGAAAAAAAAACTTCATGGTTTTTCAAATGGATGCGAACCTTCACAACCAAGAAGGCAGCACCAGCAACATGGAAGAGAGGGGAGAGGAGAAGAGAGGAGAAGAGAGAATCTTAGCCATAAATAGTGTAGGAAGAATTTTGTAGCCAATTCCATTTGCTTTTGACTTTTATAGACACCTACATACATTCAAAAATGCATCACAAATACCATTGACTGGTGCTAATGGTTGATACAGGTTGCTGCCAGCATCCTAGGTATCAACTAAGTATCTTCTTAAAATATACAATATTCCAAGTAGTGCTGTTTTTTGCAGTTCTGCTGGTGTTATTGCAGGAAGCTGCAATTTCTTGATGTATTTTATAAAATTCTTGGACATGGCACCAAGTGCCCCAATGACAATGGGTATCACTGTTACATGTTCTCAATTTTCTTCAGTTGTCCAAGTTTTTTTAAAAAGTATTATTATTATTACAAAAAGCGACAGTGTACACAGCAATCGAGATAACTATGCTGGGTTTCGTATCACAAATCACTAGTCAAACACTTCCCAAGCATTTATTATTATTATTTATAAAATCATGCCGTGTTCATTCTCAGGTACTGCTTAGAAAATGCATGAACCAACATTCACACCTATACCAGAGTTCTGGAGTCATATCATTTCATTTGTGAAATGCTAAAATACTCCTGAACAGTCATTAAATCGAAACGAACAAAATCTCAAGGAAAAAGGCATCTAGATTTCTATAATCACACATTGGTTTATTTCCAAATAAACTCTCACCAGCAGTTTAGAAACTAGTCTGTGATCTCCCTCCCACCTCCCCACTGACTTGAAAATAATGGGATCATGAGTACACCAGCCTAGGTTTTATTAATATTATTTTTCAAAATGAATTGTAGTACAGCACTCACTGTTCACAATAGCTGTTGGCAAGATGGATGCCATCGCAGCTTGTTGAGGGAGCAGTTGTATTGAATCTAACAGTCGAGCAGGATACATCCCATCAGTGAGGGTCATCTGACTGGCAGCTTGCAGCCTTGAGTCAAAATCCACAACAAAGGCAATTAGCTCTTCTCCCTCCGCAATAACTTTTGTTGTTGTGCACCACAGCTGGCCTCCTGCATACAAGCACACAAAAACAGAAACAGGTCATATTTTGTACATATCAGCACCAATGCTGGACCCTTTATATGAGGAATCCTCTGTCTTTATGATTATTCCACCCCCATTAGCAACTAACAGCATCTTCTAGAATCACCCAGATACCATTGCACCAAAATAATGATAATAATGTGATAGACTTTATTGCACTTCAGCAGTGAACTGATAATGCTGTGCTGTAAATCACCAGTAGGAAAATGGCCTATAATATTCATTCTGTCCTTATGGAAGAGCTGAGTTATGCTTTGATGAAAATATAGATGGAAGCTTCAAAAACAAAGCTTCACATTACTCATAATTTTTTTTTAAAAAAATCTATATGATCCATATATTCCTTAAATGCACCTTTTTTTTTCTTATGAAAAACGGACATTGGTTGGGTACAGATTAGTGTAGTTTCTTTATGTATATTTAGCTAATAGTTTTGTTGTTTGTTGCACACTTTCTGTTTTTTCAAACGAAGTTCCTAAATATATTCATTTAAAGGGTATTTAATATTTATATAACACTTGAAGCCAAAACAGCACAAAAAACAATAATTAAAATATTTCCCCACCTATCTGTAAGTTTAAATATATTAAAAGACATGAGTTGCAATGAGAAGGTTTAGGAGGATAACAGGAAAATGATATCAATTAGAGTCAAAGTAAGAATGGGTTATAAAAAACATTCAAAATAAAGAATTGAATATGTGTATATTCATTCCAATGGGGTATTAATGAGGAAGGAAATAACAATGCACAAAATGTAGTTCTTATTCCTTCATACAATCTTTTTACACTTTTCTGGTATGTGGGCTATTTTTCTCCCGAGGGGAAAAGAACCTTTTCACATGATGAAATACATCCTCACATAAACAGCTATGCCAATCCAACATCCTTTAGGGATATGCTGAGATTTGTTTCATAAAGAGTTATTCAAATTAAAAAGACACATTTTCTTCCAACAGTGAACTATACCAAAGCGTGGGTTGTAAATGTCACATGTTATGCATTGAAAAGAAAATTAACTATGTAAGAAGTAATGAACTAATGTATTTGAACATGATAATGAATGCTCATTTATTGAATATGTTTAGACAGGTTAGGCACTTATACGGTGTTATCTTTAGTCTCAGGCCTAGATATTTATCCAGAACAGTTAAGGCTGCAATAATGTTGCATAGTTTATGCTTTAAAAGGTTTTCCCTGACCCCTTTTCAGGAATGTGTGTGTGTTCTGTGTACAAGCATGTGTATTAATTGGGAAAATAAAATAAAATCCACAGTAGTGAATAACAAATTTGATAAGTAATATTGCTCTGTTTATCTTTCAGCATAACTGTCTTTTCAATTGCACTGCATTTTTCCCCCTTTCCTTTCCTCAAAGAGATTACAGTTTTAAAACAACTTGTTGCAAAAATCTGGTGGAGGAGATAAGAACAGGGTATGTGATATACAACAGCAAAATAGAAGAATTAGGACATTGTTTTAGTGGAATCCTGCACAATTAATTAATCCAGTCCTATTAGCTTTCAAAGATGAGCAAACAAAGCGATATTACTTTCAATGTGTTTGAGAAGGAAAACTTGGGGCTGAGTTCCAAGAAAGGAGGCAATAATCCAATCTTTCAAAGAAGAAAAGTTTCTTTGCGTTCACTTTTTTTTTTGCTAGATAATGCATTTGGTTTTGCCATTTTCACTTCATATACAAGTAAATCAAATGTACAGTAATTATTACAAGACTGCAAATCTCTGCACCCCTGTGCAGTTCAGTGATAAATGTAGGTAAGCAGTTATTTAATGAAATATCCTTGACCCTAGCAAGAAATGAGCATCTTCAGTCCATAAATATCACAACTACCAGTACATCTGAATTTTCTTCTTTCCTGTTCTTATAGTTTTTTCCTTATCATGTCCAGACCTATAAGAAATACAAACTTCTATCAACTCAACTTTCTACCAAGTTAACATTTTGTACATTATGGACAGAGATTTTCCCTGGTGAATCCTGACTTACTTGCCTGGCGAATGCTTCTCTTCTACTACATTTTGAAGCCCATTTTTTAAACTCATGGTTGACCAAACTTGAGAGCTATGATGCCAAAAAGATGCTGAAGTCCTGGAAAGAGTATAGAGAAGAACAGCAAGGATGATAAACGGTCTGGAGGCTAAATCTTACGATTAATGGCTAAGGCAACTAGGTATGTTTAGCCAAATCAGGAGTGGGATTCCACCGGCATAACAATAGGTTCAATGATCGCGCGCATGCGCCAAACATACACTCTGCATTTTAAAAAGCTCTAATACTTACCTTACAGCAGTTTCAGTGAATAAAACAGCTGAGGCACAGCAAACTGCTCTGCCACGCAAATCAGCTGCTCTCTTAAAAAATGGAAATAAAGCACAGGAAAGAGTAGGGGCAGGTGGGTGGGCCCACATACTTGTTGCAGCAAACCAGTTCACTGCCAGCTGATCTTTGGAGCAAGGGGTTCACCCGATCTGGTCTGAACAAGAGAATCCCACTCCTGAGCCAAATTAAGAGAAGGCTTAGGGAAGATATGATAAGTCTTCCAATACTTGAAGGGTTAACAGAAGGAAGAGGAGGTGGATTTATTCTCCATAGCACCTGACAGCAGGACAAGAAGCAATGGGCAAGAAGCAGGACAAGAAGCAGGACAAGAAGCAAGAGGGGTATCCAACCTGGAACTAAGGAGGAATTTCCTGATTGTAAGAACAATTAATCAGAGGAACAGTTTGCCTCTTGGAGTTGTGGGTGCTCCAATTGCTGGAGCTTTTCAAGAAAAGGTTGGACAACCATTTGTCTGGGGTGGCATAAGGACTTCTGCCTTGGGCAGGGGGGTGAATTAGAAGGTTCGATTGGTTCAATGATTCTATACCTCCCTGATTCTTTATGAGCCCAACTACTCTTGGTGAAATAAATCATTGACTAGTGTGGCCAATGAAGAGACCACATCAGCAGTGCCTTTAAACTGATGCAAGCATGGGTGCACAATTGTAGACTTTGGCCCTGCATATGCCACTGAGCCCTGCATACTCCAACTTCTAATATTGTGTGAAGTAGGAAAGAGGAAAAAAGATAAAACAGATGTAACTGTATTGAGCTTATTCAAGTACAGCCTGTTCTTCCTACATGCCATTCAACAATCACGAGGGACCCTTAGCCTGAAAAAAAAACCTGTGCAATGCTGATCCAAAGCCATGAAGGAGGAAATGCTCACTTTGATCCACATCTTAATGGTGCCATTATTCAGGTATCTGTTTGTCCTGAGGGAAAAATAAATTCTTGTTTTCTATAGCAAGCAGGAGTTGCAGGTGAGAAAGGAACAGCTAAATGAAGTGAGGAGATCCTCATT
Source organism: Bungarus multicinctus (assembly GCA_023653725.1). Classification (NCBI taxonomy): domain Eukaryota; kingdom Metazoa; phylum Chordata; class Lepidosauria; order Squamata; family Elapidae; genus Bungarus; species Bungarus multicinctus. Next base: position 74,325,813 of record CM042846.1, on the reverse strand, counting down.
TGAACAATAAGAGATACATTCAGTTTTTACCAAAAGAAAAAGCTATTTTGAGGTATTCTTTTTTGTTTCACTGATGTTCCATCTTTGCATTTTTTTTAGATCACTCAAATATCATTTCTGCACAAAAATATGCTCCGATCTCTGTTCTTTGTAACCTTTATCATCCTGGCCTGTGGAAACAGCTCTGTTTCCTAACAGGAAGTCTACAACTGACCCTCATAATTGCGGTCAAAACCGTTGTGAATTTTGTCAACACATTTTTGAGAGCAAAGTCATAGTTCGGAGTTGATCACATTTTGGAAAATCTATGCTTCTATTACAATAATCAGTTGCCTCAAATATCCCAGTCCTGCCAATTTTTTTTCATGTGTTCTTTTTATTATTTATGAAATCAGTGCCTGCAGAATGTCATACGGGCCTCTGCCGATAAACTCTAATTAAGATTAAGACAAGTCCTTTGGAAAGGATCCCATCATTAGCAAACATGATAAACACAAAAAAACACTCCCTACTTGTCAAACCGGAACTATTCAGTAGCCGAACAGTATTATCTGTTGCTAGGCTACAGCACTGACAAAGTCTCAATTATTTTGTATGACCATACCTATAGAGTAAGAAATTGTATCTGCTAGAAAGACACAGAACTTCAGGCATGCTATTCGAAAATTCATGGCTCTTTACAATGGCAAAATCCGTGCTAATAAAAACACAACAACACATTGCAATTGCTCTCCCCCACTTCTCCCCCCCCAAAAAAAACCCTTGTAAGATGCCTTCTGTTTGCATAATGATTTCTAATTTATTTCTCCGAGTGATAAATATAACACAACATAATGCAAGCTAAAGACAGCTCTAAAGTAAGGAACAGCATCTCTAGTAGAGAACCTAGTTCAGCATATTTATGTGTGCCTTTGCATGTGTGTAAACAGACACACAGTAAACAACAATGCTTACTCAGAGATTATAAGCATGCCTGATCCACACCACATTACAAAATGACAGTCTAATTCGTACTGTGGCATGGCTGCTGTTTGAGCGGCAATGGTGGGCATAATGCCAGATGGCAAGTACATGAGGTGAGGCGGCTCTACACAAAGCCGTAGCACTTCCAGTCTTTGTGATGAGGCATACTTGAAAATGATACAACTGTGTGACCAACTATGACATGCAAACAGCTGGCCATGCTGGTGCTCAGTTGGCATGGTGTTCTCAATGTGGTGACCACATAGCATTTCAGATGCTGTAACTGGATCATTTCCACATAAGCTGTCCAACTCAGAAGCTGTATGCTGGACGGAGTATAATTATGCAGACAGAGTAACTCTCCCCCATACTTGTTTTCAAGGAAGCTGAAAGATATTGAATTCTGGAAAGTGTGCAGTTCCCACTCCAAAAATGGATATTGAAGATGGAGCAGGGGAAAAAAAATTCTGATCCCAACGCAAGTGGCAGATGTACTGGATAGAAAATACAAGGATATCATTGTGGTTACATGGCCCCCCTTTGTTCTATCAAAATGAAGACCTTCAGACAACTGAGTGAGTCATTCACTGTCCTTTGCAGTTCTTGGATGACTGATTTGCTTTAAGAGCAATATAAAATAGAAGGACAGGATGCTCTTCCTGGTTTTAGAAGATGAGTCCCTGCCGATTTGAGTTGGGGAACCGTGCTTCAAAATCAGGGATGCCATATGGCTTTCCGATTAGTGCCTCTCTATCACATTTAACTGCCCTGCCTCAGCAGGGAAAAAATGCTAAAAATAATTTAATTTCCTCCCAAGACAAAGAGGATGGAGAAAGGCAAGGCAGCTGCATTTCCCTCAGATTTCAGGTACAGTTTTCAGGAAGGCAGAAGCATTTAATGGTTCTATTAAAGAACATTTCACCTGGTTTTGCACAGCAATCCAAGCTTTGTTAAACTTCTAGACGCTTTCACGAAGCCTCTGTTCTTCCATTTTTGTCTGGATACCTTTTCCAGCCCTATCATGCCACCAAAGAATGCAGATTTCCTTCTCCCCTTGCTTCTCATTTGTGTGTGTTGCCTTGGACTGTCACGGCAGAAGCAGCAGAGTGTCCATTTCTTGGGTACATATGTTTTTTTGAAGGAGGGTCAGAGAGTATCGGAGGAGCTCGTTGCAATGACAACGTGTGCCAGTCTGCAGGCTTAAAATGACGCTCGGCAACAGACGGCCTTGCTGGTATTCGAATGAATAGTTTCTATTTCATAGAAAAGGAAATTTAAAAATAACCCTGGGAAGATGTTTGTTTGCACTGGCCTTTTATTTTAAGCATTTAAAAAGGGAATTCAGAACGCTGCCATCAGATCTTTCCTATGGGAAAGGCTGGGCATTCGTTTGATTATAGGAAATAGCATCCTTGTACCTTCTCCGTAAGAACGCTTCTTAGCACACGCCTGGATTTTCAGGGATCAACATGAACAGAGGGCACATATCTATAGGTAGCCACAATGCTTAATTGTGTGGGTGTGTGGGGGGAAACATGTGAATAAATCCACATCCAATATTGTTGAAAATTCTTGACAGTAGAGTAGCGCAAGGAATAGAACTTATAAATTATGTGTGCCCCTTTTCTGAAAAATGTGTCGGAGACTTCTTTGTGCATAGGCAAATACAGTAGGAATATGAGGTATTGTGTGGTTCCTTCTGCAGAGTACCTGATAAAAGAATAAAGAGCTTTGACATATTCTTAAAACAATAGAGGAATTAAAGAGAAACAATGGGCCAGCTGCTTCATTAATACAATCAAAAGAGAGCCCAGAACAGGAGGAGTCCAGATAATTAAGCACTACTCTTTTAGACCTTCTTTCTATAATAAAATTGTTTAAAAATTTATTAACTACTTCACAGTGGTTAGATAGATCTGTGCACTTGTTTATTTGGGTTGATTAATGCCTCTTCAGTATTCTCCAACATGCCAACTCATGGTTTATACAAGTTTTTGAATAAAACAGTGTAAGAATAACTGATAGGCATCTGAGCCATGCACAGTCATAAATCAGAAGCATTTTACGAGTAGGGTTTATTTCCTCTTCCCTCCCAATGTTAAAGCTCAATATTTTTACTTACAGAACTTTTCCCAAAATATTTGGTACGACATTTATTTCTTTTCCTGAACAAGCCATTCGCATAACGGATTTTAGCAACAGCTCATGTATATTCACCCTCATGCAAAACTAATGGAAAGTGCTGGCAGCTTTGTATTAGGATTAATGGCATGATGTACTGGGATATTTCGTAATTTTTCCATGTTTACAGATCAAAGGATATTGCTATTGATACCTAGCCTCTAATCTTAATTGGAGTTCCCACTTGTATAAACTTTGCAGACTTTTAAGCACAGGCAATGCAGAATTCCTACAGTCATAATCTGTCCCAAATGGCATCATTTGTCTCTCAGTGTCTCTGAAGAATAATCTATAATAGTTAGCACTGCAATGTTAATGGGCAGAAGATTTTTTATGATTTCACTCAACCCATAATTTGTAGCCAAGGAATGGACCACAAAAAGCAAGCTGCGGAATTGCAAAATAGATCTATCCAATTCACTCCATTCCTTACTTCTTGTGCTGCTACATACAATAAACAACTTCTCTTTTTCTCAGTTTCATTGTAAATATGGGCTCTTGTATGCTAATAGGATCAGGAGTGTAACTGGCTTGCAAAGGAGAAAAAGATTGCTTCAGATTCCAGACCAGTTTTAGATTTGTAAAAGCCACTAGTTATTTGGCAAGAATTTTCTTACTTTTCCTGGATAGAAACTCTTCTGTATCTCAAATGTCTTTCATTCAAAGCCAGTACAAATTTTTAATAGCAGCTTGCAGTGGAATATATTGTGCAAAGATACATAGAATGAACATAAGGTACTTAGATATGGCAGCTTCCTACTTACTTGGATCATGGCCTTCTTTTTTAAGGAGAATTTTAACAATTGTCTATGTCTGTGATGGTGTGATGGGAATTCCACTTGTTTTTTATGTGTGTTGACTAACCCTGTCTGACAATAGATTTGGCACAGAGAACTAAAGAAACAAAGTCACACCTTTACCATTTTATAAACTCTTCATTTGCAGGCAACTGGGTATTGTGCTGAAAAGAGGCTCACTTCTTTTTTGTTCAAGTTTGTTTGAAGAAAATAATGAAAACAGGAACTGCCTGTTGCTAGAGAACCTGGTATTGTCTTATTATGGATCAGGGGTCTCCAACCTTGGCAATTTGAAGATAGGATTTGAAGAATGGGAATTGAAGTCCACAAGTCTTCAAATTGCCAAGATTGGAGACCCCTGCCATGGATCAACCCTCTTTTATCTGACTGATAGGATTTAAAAAAAAAATTGGTAATAATTGTAGGGATTTGAATATGTGTCTTCCAAATGAGCACTGAAATCCACTTATTTGTATAAAACATCCACTAGAAGAACAAAACATAGATCAGAGAACTATATGGGGGGGAGGGGGGATGCATAAGGAAAATATTGTGATCAATTTCATTTTTTTGCTCCCTATGATGGAGCTGTCTCTGTTTATTTATCACTGAGGATAAACAAATGGCATTCTTATAAGTTCTGTGCCTTTTAAGACTTTCTTCAAATATTTTGATTGAGAAGTTTTCTTGTTTTGCTTTTAATTCATATGACTGATGTCCAATTGCCAAATATTGAATATTGGCACAAATAGCAAACAATGCTTTTACATAACTGACTTTAAAGGAATACACCCTTTTACAATCTCCAAATTTATGTGACATGGGCATAGTAAAAGTCAGATATTTCTGCAAAGAAAGACAGATGAGATAGCTTATTTATCTAACAACTAGTCTGGAACAATGTTTTCAACATTGTTGTTTTTAATCTGAGTTTATATATTTTGAATATCTAAAATTAAGGGTGAAATTCAAATACAGTTGAATGATACAAAAATTTAAGAAATTTTTGCCAGCAATGTACTGTTTCTTGTAGCACATGATTATTTTAATATAGATGCAGCAGAGCATTTGTGGGCTTTTAGCCTTTTCCCGTTATCTCCTTATCCATTTTAGTAATAAAAATACTATTTTTAAAAAAATAAATTACTGCAGGAAAATGCCATGAAAAGAAAATGGTGTGTGCTTTTAATATGTCTGTATCTCAATGAAGGCAGCAAATCCACAGCAAATGTGGATCTACATAGGCATATTAATGGGGGGGGGGGGAAGCTTTGGGAAATGCACAATCCTACTAGCCCTTTCTGGTAAGGATACATTTGATTGGTGCAAAAATGCATTGGTTTCAGTCAGGCACTTCCTCTTTAGCAGAATCAGAAAAGCTGCTTTTTGTGTGTGGCACCTTGAGGATTTTCTTCCGTTAACCTTTATTACAACTAACAGCACACTTGAATCAATCTACAGGTGCACAGAGGCTGCCTATCAGCATCCCTGCATGGTCACTATAATTTCTAAACAGCCAAGGAAGGTATGTTTGCGTAGCCCTTCAGGCAAGCTGTCAAAAATCAGGCTACAGCTGATAAACTGATTATAAAGCTGCTTAAGACTTTGCTTGTAAACAGAAGCATTTATCAACTAATAATTTGCAATAAACTGATGTAACTCCCAGCTGAGCCCCAAACTGTAATTGTCTTTACCATCTGCCTATTAAAATATCACTCTTCATCACCAAGCCTGAACAGACAGGAGAAAAAAAAATCTCTTGCAACTATATAAAATGCTGGCTTGTTAGGAATAATCCGTGCAAACACTGTACATTTTTTTTTTCTTTATCCACAGCATTCCGCTTTGGTGTTTAAAATTATTACACAAATACAACACGCAGGGAGAGAAGAAGAAGAAGAAGAAAAATACCAATCATCACAGTCTGCTCATCATATTAGCACTGAGATTGTATTCATTCTTTGTGACTAAATGGCAGTGGCATGCTTCGTGAAGGACAAACATGGTCAGTCAAATATTGGGATTTTATTTTTCATTCATTTTGATATTTATTCCTTAGAGCAATGCATATTCTTCAGTTGTGTGCCACTAAAATAGTACAGTATAGAAGACTGTACAGTCTCAGGAACCATTTGAACAAACCTACTCTACTCCAATCCTGCAACCTTTTTGGAGATCGAGGGTTTCATTAGCTTGAAGGGATATTTTGTGTCCCCTAAAAAGAAAGGAAATGCTTATTTTTAATTGTGAGACTATCCATTCATCATTATTTTTAATGCAAACAGAGCTTCAAGGGACTCTCGTGCAGCTGTTTATGAGCTACCTCTTGTCACAATAGTTGTATTAGTTGTATACAAATGAGCCAGGTTTAGGTGTACTTGGGAATAAGAAGATGGGGAAAGATGGCAACTGTTGTACATTTTAAGAGACCCAACTGCACGGGCATTTGCACAGCTACTACGCAAACAGGAACACAGTTGTCATTTTGAATTGCACGTACGTAAACTCTGAATCCCAAAGCAGTCATGATTTAAAAATTGAATGCAAATACTATGGGGATATTAGAAAAGGTTGCATACACAGATATCCCACTCAAGAAAAAAAAATGCATAGAAATATATTGGCAAAAGTGGGAGTTCAAATTATGTGAACACTACATTTTTTATAATTTAACTGTGGAAATTGTACAGAAAAGCCTTGGCATAGTTCTCCTTAGAGAACTTCTAATGAAGGTCAATTTTGTGCATAAATATACAGATCAAATATATAGTTGAGAGGGAGGTGAGTAGGAATGCAGTCATTCACCGTGATGGAACTGAAATGAAATTTTATGCATGCATGTATTATCAATATTGCTCTTTAAATCACCTAATGAAATGCTTTAATCATGGAGATCCAGCTCTGTTCAAAGAAGAATTAAAAAGTGTGGATGCAACTGCCATTCATATAAAAATAAAACCACTGCTGAAAAGCAGCAATTGAGTGGGAATGGATTTTTTCCTCCTTTTTTTTGTTTTATTGATAGCACAAATTAATCAATAATTCTTCAGCCTATAGCTCTCCAACAGAGAAGCCCTTCCAAAAATACAGTTTGTCCCATGTGCAACAGAATCAGCCAGATGGTGCTAGGAAGGGTTGATTCCTCCTTAAATTAATGTTTCAAAGATACCGATTTGATACTTCCCTTTCCCTTTCTCACAATCAGACAATCACACTCACAGAGCTTGTTAGACTAGCTACACCTTTTAATCATGTATAGGGTAAGATCTTTTACATCTAGAAATACAGCATCGTTTTCTCTGACATGTTGTTCTTTGTGTAATGTTTTGCTTTGTTTTAACAGGAATTTAACTCATGCCATATTGCAAAATTCAGATCAATATAAAACAATTGTTTGTTTTGTACACCTAGGAACTCTTTAATTTCCCCTCTCTGTAATTAATTTGTAGATATCTTTAGAATTTAACAATTCTGAACAATGTCATTAGCTTCAGAAACAAATGTTGCGATGTATATACACACGTACATATGCATCTACTGTACATGTATATATCGATATGCGTGTTTGAATATATCTTCTCTCTCTCTTCTCTGTTTCATCAATTAGCTGTTGAGAGAATACCAGATTGCCTGCAGATGGCACTCTTCGCATATTGCGAGATATTGCCAGTAGAAAAAGGAAACATAATCTAATTCAGTACTATAGTAAATGAATATTTATATTAGTCTATTCAGTTAATAGAAACAAGAAGCTACTAGGTACTAATTTAGTACCTTGTACAGGCTTATGTCTGTGCAACTTCTGGACTTTTTTTTTTTATAGTTTATTCCCAGGGATTTCAGTTGAATTTATCGTACTTAAAAAGAAAAAAAAAATAGAAAATCAATCATTTATAGCTTGATGCTTATTACTAAGTTGCCAAAAAGTCCATTATGTAGGCGTTAGTCAAAGTATAGTTTCTGTCCATCACAACATTACAAATCTCCTCAGAGTCAAATTGATTAGAGATGTCGTACATGTGCTACAAACACTCAGCCAGAGACAAACACAGATATACACAATCAATAACTCTATGCTGTCATCTAGTTGTGACCCAGAATTATGCAGTCTACATTTGCTGGTTGTAAGTTTATTTGGAAGAGACAAAAGCCATCCAGTGCTTTTCTGGACACTTATTTTTGCCCAGAAAAATAAAATCAAAAGAGACAAGTCTTTAGAACTCCTGGCCTAAATATAGATGACATTTAGCAACCCAGTTCAGATCTCTTTGCCCACTGACTACCTAAGAAAGGAGTCTCCAAATGTGGCAACTTTAAGAATTCTGGACTTCAACTCCCAGAATTCCTCAGCCATCAAAGCTTGGCAATTTTAAGACTTATGGGACTTCAACTCCCAGAATTCCTCAGCCAGCTTTGACACTTGCTGGGGAGATGGGATGAGGAACCAATTTTTGTATCCCCCCACCCACAAAACCCACATTACCTTTAACAAGTTTCTATAGAGATTCTCAGTCATCCAGGGAAGTGGTCGCCAGACTGGTGGTCCGCGAGAAAATTTTGGTGGTCCGTAGAGAAATGTCACCCACAAAGCACCCCCCAAAGCAATTAATCCAGGCTGCGCGGGAACACAAGGCTGTGCCACCCACATGGCCCAGGCTTGTGTCACTTGCATTGCGAACAACATGTAGTGAAGGGAGGGGGGAAAGGGCAGAGCGGGGGAGCTTGCCCCACTCGCGTCTGGCCTGGCCACCGGGCTGCTTCTTTTCACTTCTTTCTTCTGCTTTTGGCTGCATGCAAGGAAAGCAGCAAAAATCTTTCTTTCTCTCCCCCAAACTCAGCCAGAAATGAGTTTTTGGGACCCTGCAAGGCATCCTGCTCCAAGAGGCTGTGCCAGCGTAACAAGTCTCACAAATATTCATTTCTGGTGAAGTCTGGGGAAGAGAAAGAAAGACTTCTGCTGCTTTCCTTGCATGAAGCCAAAATCTCTCTCTCTCTCTCTCCCCCCCCCTCCCCTGAGAACGGAGCTGGAGACAGTATCCTGCGATTCCAAATAAAGAATGATCGATCGGTAGGAAAATGGGGTGGGGAATTTTCCTGAAGACTTTTTTGGGGATTTTCCCAGGGTCTCTGGTCTGCAGGATTTAAAATTATGAGTTTGGTGGTTCCCGAGGTCCAAAAGGTTGGTGACCCCTGATCCAGGACATGTTATCTCAATGTGCTTTTTCAATTGGCAACTGGACTTCCTTTGTTTTTCTTTGAAGATGTTTCGCTCCTCTCCAAGAAGCTTCTTCAATTCAAAACTGAAGAAGCTTTTTGGATGAGAAGCAAAGCATCTTCAAAGAAAAACAAAGAAAGTTCAGTTGCCAATTGAAAAAACACTTTTGGGATTACCCTTATAAATTCAGATGGACCTGACCAATCTGATGCCTATGCAACATCATGGATGATTAAAATATCCAAACATTTTACTTGCAATATAATGTATACAGTATTGATTTAGGGGGGGAAATCCAAAGGGTTTACTAAATTTGATCGTAGCCAAAATAAACTGAAGCAATGTTTGTTTTCCTTATAATAGCTACTAGTAGTAACACTGCCATATAGTTTGCAATATACTATGGGTACTCTGATTTTTGCCAGATGGTGTTGGATATATGGTACTGGTTCTTGGTATCATTATCTACCTTGGACTCCATGGGACTTCCCTAGTGAGACACTGCAAGCGTGGCATATGATCAACCCACTACCAAATTTTTATCTTGAAAGACAAAATGTTTGTTTTGATACAGGATATGACATCAGAAATAAAAAGCAATGTAGAACTTGAAGGCTTCCTACAGTACTATACCAGCTGATTTAACCAATTGAAGGCTTCCTACAGTACTATACCAGCTGATTTAACCAATTGTAAAATTGCACAGCTCATTTTTGCTTTAGAACAAATGAGAATCAATGTAAAAGTGGAGGATATGATTATCAATCTTTGTCATTATAATTTCCTGGTTAAACTCAATGTATCATCAACCTCTGAAGTTGATGAAGTTATCATCAACTTCAGAGGTATAAAGAACTAAGATAATCTATCCTAGGCACCTTAATGGAAGCACTTGGGTTCAAACACACACAATATGGCTGGCTGTCCATATTGCCAAATACCTTAGTAGGATTTTGGAGATGGATACCCTATTAGATGAAATTGCAATAGGTGACTTCTCTTTCTTTACAGCGCTTGAAAGGCTTCTGGGTTTACCAAGGATATTTGGAAGATGAAATGAGAGAACTAATACCTAAAGCAACCGTGGAAAAAGTTGATTATTGAACAAAACGTAATCCATGAAAACAACTTAAGCAAGTCTTGTGTGATGGTAGACTCAGGACCAGTATGTTCAGGATAGGATGTGATATTTATTACCTTAAAGTAGTGATATTCCCCCGTGTGAGAATTCATCTCTCCATCCAACAGTGCTGGATAATTTCTACCCAGCCTCCAACCTTTTTAGGAAGGTTTGGCAGAAGTTGATGGATTCCAGTTTCAGAAGAACTGTGATGGCGAATCTATGGCATGCATGCCGGAAGTGGCACATGAGAGGTCGCCCAGAAGAACCCTACTGCACATGCATGTGCCCCCCGCCAGCCAGCTGATTGTTGGGTATCTACCGTGTATGTGCAGGGGGAGATGCACACGGGGAGATGCGCACTCATGCAGAGACATGTGGCTTGTTGGGGGGGTTGCATGTGCATGCACAGAGGTGTGCGGTTCTGGGGGGTTACACGCACATGCACAGGGGGCGGGGGGAATCGTGCATGCATTGCATCATGAGTTCAGGCACACGAACGTGCACACATGCACACTTTTGGCACGCAATGTGGAAAAGGTCCTAGAATAAAGGGGCTATGTGGGTCTCTGGCAATGAGTGTTACAATCCTGATATGGAGTGGAAACTGCATTTATAATGGTTGTTATTGAACTTCATTAGAACCTGGATGTAGGGGGTGGCTTTCTTGGTTATGTTAGATCTATCTGCATACTAGATCTGATATAATTAACTATAATATTATTGTCATTGTCTATAAAGGTCTAGATCTGATACAATTAACTATGATATTATTGTCATTGTCTATAAAGGTACGTATTGGAAGCATAATTTTTCTGTTTCTATCCAGGGATATTGAATTGCTTGATGGTCTTTTCTCCAACTTTGTATGGCATAGCATTGCCCCTGTATCTATGGACATTTTAATAAATCAATACATTTAATTAATATACTAAATCAAAATTTAATTTGCTGTGGTTACTTTGTCACAAAGTATACTTATCCTCAAACGGAGCCATAGCTAGAGATTTTAGACTTTACTCCTCATGCAAACATATATGTAAAATTCTGCAGCTTTAAGCATTGTTCATATGATTTTGCAGAAAAGCACAAATATCTCTACTCAGAAATAATCTTCTTTTTATTTATAAATTACACAAGCTATAAATTATATAAGCAACTCTTCCATAATTTACTACAGAAATAAACTTCTGGGCATTAAACGGGGCTTATTCCCTATTACTGTACATAGGTCTGCAGCCTTAGTTGATAAATATATCAATTAAATTTTCATTTGGGCAAACTTATATTCTTGAAGCAAAATGCACATGGCTTTGATAGCAGATAATAAATATGTTCCTAGCAAACATCTTAGAAAAAGCAGTGACTTCTATGATAGCAAGAGGGGAGAAGGTCTTTTGGGAGAATACTTTTCATCTACAATTTTTTGTTTAAAAAATACTTCCTGCTGCTACTATTACTACTACTATTACTACTGCTGCTACTACTACTACTACCAGAAGCAACAACAAAAATCAGTATTAACTCCAAAATCCATGTTAAGACTATAAATAAAGTCATAAAGCCTGCACAAAGCCAGACACTGAGTACCAGTTTTCCATATTTCCAAACCCAACATCAAGGAAGAAAGTAAATCATGTAACAAACATTGTCTGCTGTTCAAGACATTTATTTAAGATGGACATAAGTTTCAGACATTCACATCAAGCATTTTTTTACCATGCAGATTAGTCTGGAGTTGGTGGTTTCCCTAAAACTAATGGATTAAAGAAAGCAGCAATCAGTGGCTCTTACCAAGGACAAAAATATATCATGGAAACAAAGTACTAGAATTTTCAATATTTACATGCTGCTATCTAGAACATGCTGGCTGAGGAATTCTAGGAAAGGAAGTCCACACACCTTAAAGTTGCCAAGATTAAGAAACACTGACCCTGAGACTGTCTATATAGAGTTTTGCAATCCAAGTATAGTAGTCCTGTGTTTCCCTAAACTCTTTCTAAAAACTGTTTCTATTGTTAAGTGAATTTAAGTAGGTAGCCTAACCAACCAAGACAATTTTTTAAAGTATCGGTTATTATGATAGATTGAATTCTATCCAATCTATCACTTATTTTGATTTATTGAAATATGCAGGTTTTGTTCGCTGTCATTTCCTACCCAGATTTGAGATCTGGGTAGCTATGTCTCTTTTGCAACTTTGTAAAAGATGCTTCTATCACTGCAACTAATGCATCAAACTAAATTAATATTTACAATTGCCAAAAAGCTGATTCTCTGGAACAGTGAGAATGAAGATGTAGCATAGAAAATGCATACTTAATTCTCTCTCTATACTTCCCCTGTTGTTTTCATGTATGTAAAAAGATCTTAATATGCAAGCACACGAAGGCAAAGATGTTCAAGCAATTTTATTTACATAACTTTTGTTATCATTGGGAGATAACAGAAATAACTAATTTAACTTAACCCATAGTAAATTATTTAGATCTTGCTTCTACCAGTATTTTGTAATAAGGCATTAAAAAATAAAAATTTAAAAAGGCATTAAAAGGCATTTCTTCAAATACAATGATGACTATTAAAATAACCTCAGAGGTGATACTGATCGTCTTAAATCTTTCTAATGTCTCTATCTGAAAATCCAGTTCATCAGAAAGCTGGTGTATCAGTTGTCAATAAACACTGAAATAGGGGTGATTTAGGCTCAAAGGATTTGGGAACACCCAAAACATATTATTACACATTGTCCAAACTGAAGGTTAAAGAGTATGAAGACTAAACTAAATATACATACTGATTATCACGATTTGAATTTTTGATTGGTTGATGCTCCAATTAATTTTACATTTAATTTTGCAAAACTTTAATACCAGTTTGCCTTGAATTGAAAATTTGAATTACAGTGTTGGTATCATGATTTTGTTTTCTCCTGAAGGCAACCTCTTTCTCATTTTTGTTCTCATTTTGATTTTAAATAGATGATTGCATAAACATGCCTTTTAGTTGTTTGAAGAAATTTTTGTAGAAACACTGGCCTTTCCTGACATGCAATCTTATGAATGAAGCCCAAGTAACAAGAGAACTCTTTATTTATATGGGGACAAGACAGCAGCACAAGTTAATTAAACTGCTAACACCGTGATTAGTTTCAATCAGGGATCAGCTAAGACTGGTAGTTGTAATGGAATGTGCCTTTTCCACAGGCATGAAGAAGGATGCTTGTAAGGTTTTTTAATTTTTTTCGGTGTAACCAAGAGTTACAGAAACAATTATATTCAAACAGGATAGGAGTGCAGAAAGAAAGCAGAATGCCAAAAACAAACCCAGCCACTGTAAAATTATAATTTGATTCAGCTGTTTTATAATACAATAATCAGAAAGAAATGCATTGAGTTCAATGAATATTAGGCAGGGCCAGCACAACTATTAGGTGGAATGAAGCAGTGGCTGCAGGGACTAGGAAAAAAAAAGTAATGCTGTTAGGTTTTACTGCCTTGTGGGAGAAAGATGGATGATGAATCTTATATGGAACTATGAGATCTGAGATGCAAAAATCCATTAAGATGTCAGGAATGAGACACAGAATTTTTTTTAATGCTGTCTAGGATACTTTTGACTTTTGTCTAGCCATGGATACCAAGCAATCTGACCACAAATGGGGCAGGAAGCCCTACTATATTTGCTACTTGCCAGTCCTTCGTTAAAAAGTGCATCTAATCAAAGGTGGTATTTCAATTAAAACAGGTGCCTATATTAACTTTATGCTAAATATATGGAACACAATCTAAGCAAATTTAACCATGATTTTCTTGAATCGTGCTTTTAAAATTTTATAAACAGAGCTCAGATTTTATAGATCCAATAAGGGCATTGCATATTTGCTGAATCCAAGTATCATAAAAACAAAGAAATGAAGATAACTGGCTAAACGGTAAAAACATAGTGGCAGATATACATAGCAATCCTAAAATCTCTCTCCAGAGAAGGTAATTCTGTGGAACCATGCTTAGTTTCAGTGTGAGAAACTACATGCTATATTGCAGAAAAATCTCTCTCACACTCTCTTTTTCTCTCTCTGTTTCTCACACACCAATACTGAGCAGCTGTTTGGCCCAGGGGGAAGTTATAAGTGCCTGTAGTTCTGATTTTAATCAGGAAAACAATGGTTGACGGTTTAAAATAATTGCTATGAATAAATCGGAGGTGCTTCTTTCTCAGTAGCTGAATTCTAAAGAAGCTGAGATCAGCCAGAGTTTTACATAATAGGCAACTTGGCTCTTTCCTGACCAAGTCAGGAAATTCATTTTTTTTTGCTAATTTTTTTTGCTAATTTTGCAAGAAATTTGTAAAATGCAACAGTTTTTAACACAATAAAGGCTAAACTACAGTTTCTCCAAATAAAATTTGCAAACAATCACATTGGTGTTCTTTCAAAATTAAAGCTTTGTCCATCTCAATCATATTTAATGTCACAGAAAACAGATTTCAAAGTACATATATTTTTAATAAAAGTTGATATCATTTGAAGTAACTCAATTTCTAATTGTGGTGCATTTAATTATTCAAAGATATACAATTCCACTGCACTCTTTCTACTAAAAATAATTACCTATATAATTGTCTCCTAGAAATTGGCATGTTCAACTATTTTTGATATTCATTGTGATTTCTATTACCTTTATTATCACTATAGGTAATATCCAGATTGATATATAGAATGGAGGAGAATTGTATGTCCTCAGACAGGTCCTTTAAAAAAAAAAAATTGGGTTACCCACCGTACAAACAACTTGAGAATTGGAGAAATCACTTGCATTTAAAGTTACTCTAAAATCATACATTAGTGATGTACAAAGTTATATCAGCTAGGGATAAAATGGAATAGAATTGTGACTTTGTACAACAAGTTTAATGGTTATTACAGTATACAGACAAAAATGTGAAATCATAGATGCTAGTGTGTTAACTTGGTTGGTCTACATACACATTGAGTTCTTTCCAAAGACCTAGGATGTCATAAATTTTGCCATAGTATATGTATGGATCAAAAGTAGTGGATCCATACATATTTTTATTGAAAGATGGAAATTGTGCAGATTTTCTAAGTGCTGTCTAAGGTTTTTTGGTATGGTACTCTGTGTGCCAATAATCACTGGAGCCACCATGGCTGATTTATGTCATAATGTTCCAATTTCAATTTTTAGATCTTGATACTTTTTGATCTTCTCCAATTCTTCTAGTCTTCTGCTTCCTGGTATTTTCACATCAATTATTCACATTTTCTTCTTTTCAGCTATAGTTATATCTTGTATATTATAAGACAAGATTTTAGCCGTCTGTAATATCCCATAATATTTTAACCTGTTCATTTCATCATATTCTCAATAATAATGCTCATATGATCAACAATAATAATAATGGCTATTATTATACAGCAATGTATTATTTGAAACAGAAGGAAATAATATATCTGATAACACTTGGACACATTCTTAAAAATGATGCTGAATGAAGCTGAGCAGTTCCAAAGAGTCAATCTGATTAGATCTTCCTTTGGGTTCATTCATCAGATCATGTCATGAATCATAGCCCAAAGCCATCTTGGAATGAAGCCACAAAATATGTTTCATAGACAAGATATGTTAACCATCCACTTCATTCAAAATAAAGGTCTCCAACAATATACATCTCAAGGAGTCTCATGGAGGTGAGATACTAATATTAATACTTTCATTTCTCTGAAAAGTAGAAGACATGAATGGTAATTATGTTGGATGGCCCAAGATATTTGGATATATGCTGTGACCTTGCATTTATCTAAATATTAGATAAAATGCTATGAGATGACAAACATACTATTTGACTAAGGGCTACATCAACATTGGCATAGATCAGGGACGGAATATAAATAAAGTTGCCACCAGTTCGGTAGGCGTGGCTTGCTGGACGCGCTTTGCGCATGCACACGTGCACCAAACATGCACTTTGCGCAGGCGCAGAGGCATTTGCGCAGGCGCAGAGTTGTTCTACATCTCCTCCTGCAAGCCTGCATGATGCTGGTTGCTGCAGCAGCTGCCGCGCGGCTCTACTCTGCGCCACGCAAAGCAGCTGCGCTTTGAATTCTGGCCATAAAAGTGAGTATAGGAGACCTGGGCGGGCGGCAGAGAGAACCGGTTCTCTCTCTGCTGCTCATCGCCGCTACTGGCTCTTCAGAACTGGGCAGAACCTGTTGCATTTCACCTCTGGCATAGATAAACTTTGTGGCTGTTGTTAAAGGTATTATTCCTACTTTACATGCCACTGGAGGGTGGGGGGAATGGGACACTTGTAAGTGGTTAAGAGCAAGAGAGATCAAAATTGTGGGCAACCCACTCTGCCTCTTTCAGGCATTGTCCCCCCACTTTTGGCACTCGACTTTCTCTTTCTGAAATTGAATTTTCAGTCTTGGCACAGCAAACCTGCAAGGAAAAGAAAGATTGCTTTCACTTGAAATTTGAATTGTTTTCTTGCAAAGGGCTTTGAAATTAGTTCAACAGCTGCATGTGGCCTGAAGGCAGCAGGTCAGCCCTCTGTGTGTTAAAAAGTGCCTATGATGGATTTCCTTGACAGCTTCATAGAACACTGCTCTCTAATAAGCAGTAAGCCTCATTAATTTCCGTGAGGTTTACTTTCAGGTAAAGTGGTATTACATTCTCACTTTTTTAATTGGTTCACACTGGGAAAGGAAAAGGTTAAATAGCAGAAGTTATGTGCATTGAAAAAAACCCATCCCTATCAAAGGTCCATATTTTATTTATGTGAAGATTTTTATGCTGCTTTGGTCTAGGCGTCTCTAAGCAGTCTCACTCTAGCCACTTTATCCATTTTAATCATTTTAATTAGGCCATATTAAAGTATAGCATCCCGGAAAAAGAAGTCCAAAGATACCGAGAATGCATTCATATCATTGATTCTATTGAACAGTTACAAGAAGTTCATATTTTATGAATTAATCTAGGAAATAAATTAACTCTCAGAAGGAGAATTCCACAGAACAAAATGTTTCCAGATCTTTAGAAATAAAATGCTATTAAATAAAGATCTGTTGACATATAATCAAAAACATTCTGATCTGGAATAATTGTTTAGTCATGTCCATACTAAACAGAAATCATTATATTTCCTCTTGCAATTTCTTTTATCAGAGCCATTTTTAAGTTACTTCTGTCTATCACAATAATATTTTCGTAAGGAGTGTTGTATCCTAATTCCTTGATTTGAATAATACATTCATTTTTAATTACTGCAACTTGATCTCAGATTATTCAAATAACTGTTTCATTTTTTATGCTTACTCTGACCCCAGTGTATTTATAGGATTTTATCGTTACCTGATACCAGTGTAATGTAATTATAGATTATATTTTAATCATCTGGTATATCCTAGCGAATTTGTTTAAATATCTTCAATCCTGAGTCTTTTATTTCTCTGCCTTTTAAAATTCTACAATGGTATTCTCATTGCATAAAAGCAATATTTTTGTAGTTGCTACAATGAACGAACATTTTGCATGCTTTGCTGCCCATGTTTCTCATTTGAATTTTAAAAAGTTATCACAGTTAGCACTGTATAAAAAAGGCCGAAAGAAAAAGCCACCCAGCCCAAAAGCAAGAAACAAAAAAATGAAGCTAAACAGATCTAATGCTTTCTTCAGTTTTGGATTTACCTTTTCTCAAATAATGATACTCCATCTTTTTCTTTCAAGACACAAATAATTTAATAGTTTAATATTTATGATTGCTCAGTAGGAGGCTGGTGTTTGAAATGGTTGTCGTCATTTTGCCAATATAGCATATGATTGGGCATTAACAATACTTAATTGCTTTGAAATGCTTCTTGGTTTATGCCTTAATAAGTGACGAATCTGAATAAGGATAAGGCAAATGTAACTTTTAAGCCCCAGGCAAAATTTACATTCAGCTTTTCTTTCAAATCAACTCAGGCAGTTGGACTACTGTAAGTGAATGGAATGTTTTTAGGCTTCATCTGTAGCTAATAACTATACATATTTATACATCACAATAGCATGAAATGGTCATTTATTTTGTTAATTCCATGAGGAGGTGCTTGCATTCTTCCTTTGTTATTTTCCTTTAAAAAAGAAAAAGAAAATCTACAAAGTAACCTCTAAAAGGAATAAAGATTTCTCTTGGATATGCCTCTTGATAATGTCAATTTTAGGGACTTTCTAGGGACCAGTCTCTAGTTATAGTAGTCTGATATCTCATTACACATAATTGTTTTGAGACAGATACTTGTCATAGAAAAATGAAAGTTAAAAGAATGATATATTTGCTGTATTAAAACTTAGGAGATCTTTAGCCTTTTGTTCATTTATGCTAGTTGAAGCAAAGCAGAAATATAAATAGCAAAATGACTGGGTGGATCAAGCTAGCCATATTATGGTTCAAAACAGTGTGTGAGTTCAGTCTAAATACTCCCTGATGTAAATTGTTAATTTGCCAAGCTAGTCACACTCAGATGCATTGCAAATAGTTTGGGAAGTGTTCTTCTATTGTTCGGAATATAACATAAAATGCTGAATGGATATTTTTAATTCAAATTATTATGAAAAACACTTTTGTATGGTGCTATTTTAAAAAAATGCAGTAAAGAGCAGTCTAAACTATAGCCACTTACCCCATTCTACAATTATGCTTTAAAATTACATGCACAATTCCAAATCAAGCTGGAGAAAACTTGTCTAAGGGTACCCCATTTTTAAATAAGGTAAAACTGGGTAAATGTACACATGATTCTTAATATTGCATGATCTTTTCACTTTCCCCTTCCCTGAAATTTGTTGAAGAATTGCAAAGAAAACTATTAACATTCACAGTTCATTTACCGACATTTTATTTCCATATGAAGTGCATCCTATTAAATGTGGAGATTGCAAGTGAGATTATCATTGTCAGAGCAAACTTTTGAATTGAAAATATGCTCTTGATTTAATGAATTGTCTTTATGTTTTCTTGACATGACATTAAATCATAGTGTAGCGTACAGGTTTCATGTAATAGAATTCACAGATCTTCCATATTTTCTCTTCTTTCACAGCCCTACGCTATTTTGGAAGACATTTATATGATTCTATTTACACGTGAGAACTTTGTGTTAACTTTGCTCCTTCACAAACACAGTTGTTGCGTTCCTTCATCGCAGTGTACAATATTTATGCAGCTACTTGCCATCCCTCTTCCCGGTCTCATCTATGAGTGATGAGTGTGTAATGCTCAACTTAAGCAAACAAAATACAAGCATACAGAACTTCTGTTTTAACAAATACAATAAGAATATGACCTTTGCATTTACATGAATATTCACTACAAAGAATTCAAAATTATTATAGTTTTGTGTAACACATGAATGCTATATATACCTCAACAGGAAAGCACACTTATTCTATAATGGATAAAAGCACTCCTAGTCACAAGTTTATTTCAAACATTCAGTATGATAAATAAATTAATAATAGATGTGAGCCGGGTTATGACTTTGAACCCTCTCAATTCTATCACTGTAATTTTGTGTCTTGTTTTTTTTTTACAACCCTGCAATCCTTTTCATTGGGGTGGAGTCTGGGCAGCTGAATGGAGCTGAGCATTTACTGGCTGGATGCCCTTCCTGATGCCAATACAGAGTTCATAGCAGATATTTTCTCTTTGTGCTCTGATAAAGAAACATCTGCCTCAGCCTAGGATTGAACCCTCGACCTTCTGAGTGGGAGGCGTGCAACTTCACTTCTAGGCCACCATGCCTCCTCTCATAATTTTATGTATTGTTAATATCATATAATCAATTATTAATTAGGCTAATTGTAAGGGCTTTGCTGAAACAATTGAATATTGTGGAAAGATAAAAATAGGCAGATAGTTAAAAACTTGAAGCTGTGTTGTTTTTCAGACAAAGAAAATAACTATGCAAAACTGTTTCATATAATAAGAACTATCACCCCCCCCCCCTTTGTCATCAGTCTAAAACAGGGGTAGTCAACCTTTTTATATCTACCGCACATTTTTGTATATCTGTTAGTAGTAAAACTTTCTAACCACCCACTGGTTCCACAGTAATGGTGATTTATAAAGTAGGGGACAAAACCCCTACCTCCCACCATGAAAGCTGGAATGTCCACTAGTGGGAGGTAGGGACCAGGTTGACTACCACTGATCTAAAAGGTCAGACCTTTTTAGCACTGTAGCTAGTGTAGACCTTGAAGCAAAACAAAAACTGTTTTGAGGGAACATGGCAACACTCTTCTCTGAAGTTTGTTTTTTAATGATGCAACACCCAAGAATTCTGACAATGATAGAGGTGAATCAAGAATGTCTAGCAATATACATCATGATCGGAGCTACAATTCAGAAGGCGGTTCTCAAAAATATAAATCAAACTTTTTCAAAAGGAAAGGAGATGTAAAGGAAGGTGAATGAAAGGGAGAAGAAAACACCTGCCTTGCCTAAAGGCATATGCCTCTCCAGCAAATATGTCCGAGATAGTGTTGATTTAGCTACCATCTGCATCTCAGTGTGCCAAAATAAAGGCAAATGCCTTAAACTAAGAAAGATTTGAAATAGCCTTTGTTTAAATAAATGATAATAATAAATGTTCAATAAAATCCTTTAAATCCTTTAAAAGAAACAGTAAAATAAATTGAGAAAGTAGTTCCTTTCGAGTTTGCCTTATGTGATCATATGAATTAAAAAAAAATAGTTTTAGTATGCAAGATGGAAATAATTAAGTTAGTTTCAATAATACTGCAAGCCATGGTGTAGGAATAACATTTAGGCCTTGCATAGTAAACTTTTCCTTTCCTTTCTCCTCTCCTCACCTCAGAAGTCATCTGTAAGGAATAGGATTGTTGGCTTTAGATGTAATCATATTATCTGCTATAGACATATGCTCTTTATGAACCACAGAAATACAATTTAAAATTAAGAAGGAACTGTTTTTTACTTGATCTAATACTGATCTGTTCCATCTTCCAGAAGCACAGCACATAGATAGCATTGTCTTATTAGATCTTTCCTTGATTTCAATTTAAAATCCTCTAGAGAAAAAATTACTACATCAGTACTAAAGTTAATCATTCATATTTGCTTATTATTTCTTGTCTATAAAATATTTGTTGCACTGAATGTCACAAACATATTTTGGGCAGAAGCTAAATGTGTATTTATTCCAGCTTTTAAGTGTAGCCAATCAAATATAATTATTTTTAAAGTCTTCATTCATTTTAGCTTTATCTTAGTATAAATGTCCACATCATCTAAATCTTAGATGACCTTCCAAATCCTTCTATTCCTTAACAAGACCAACTCTTTCATTCAAACTAAGCAACAGACAGTAAAATATAGTTCAAATCTAGTAGGCTGAATCCTTTCCTTTCCTTCATATCTTGTAACACCTTATATTTAACTCATGTTTTTTTCTATTGTCATACAAATTTAAATAATTCATTCTGCCGTTGTTTAAATGGTGTTTCATTGCCAAAACAGGCATTGTCTGGAAAAGAAATAGCATTCTAACATTCTTGTTAATCACAGAAATTCTACCCAATGATAATGGTAATTTGTCCCATCTTGACATATCCTTAACCACATTCCATGTTTAAAATAAATTATTTTGAAATAACGCACAATTCATATTTGTCACAGTTATATCTAGATGTACTTTTTTCTCAATCGTAAAACCTATTTTATTCATCAAGTTTGTTTGATCTTGTGTTTTCATATTTTTTGTTAATATCTGTCTTCTGTTTATTAGTCTTGAAACCTGCTAAGATTTTTTAAACTGTTTTAGAATTCTCAAATTCTTTTAATTTATTTATTAAAAATTCATCTCCCTTTACACTAATTGAACATATATAATTATTTGTTCCATTTCTGAAATATAAATTGATTTCACTCATTTTGTAATTTTTTTTATTTTGTAAGTCATATTTCCAAAAACCTAAAACAAAAAAGTTCAGTTCAAATTGTCAGAACCTTTTTCTGTATCTAAAAAGATCAATGAGGCATGTTTTTCCTTACATTGTTCCAAGTATTCTAAAATATCCAACAGAGTTCTAACATTATCTTTCAGTTGTCTTTTAGGTAAATACCCACATTGATTCTAATAAATGAAAACTCGTAAAATTATTTTACATCTTCCCATTAACATCATTCTAAATAGTTGTTATTCAATAATGATATTAGACTAATTCTTTGCTAAAGTCGTTGTCCTTTTTTAGGTATTAGCATTATATTAGCTTCCTTCCAAGTTTCTGGCATTTTTCCACTTGTAAAATAAAATTCATTGTTATCTTGTAAAGGTCAAAAAAGCTCATCCTTAAAACTTTACAGATTTGATAGCCCAGCTACTTTTCCTGTTTTATTTTTTTCAATTGCTTCTGAAATGTCCCTTATCATTTTAGGTCCCTTCATAATTTGTCTCTGTTCTTCCCTAATCCTCAGTAAATTTTGTTTTTCTCAGATAGAAAAGCAGTGAGATAATCCATTATAGCTGTTTTCATTATAGCCATCTTGAGCTCCTGAGAAGGCAGAACAAAAATCCCCATCCTGTCTAGTGGTGGGATTCAAATTTTTTTTACTCCCGGTTCTGTGGGCGTAACTTGGTGGGCATGGCAGGGGAAGGATATTGTAAAATCTTCGGTCAGATGTGGTATTTGCCAGTTCTCCGAACTACTCAAAATTTCCGCTACTGGTTTTCCAGAACTGGTCAGAACCTGCTGAATACCACCTCTGATCCTGTACCAAGTTAACTTATCACCTACATTGTATTTCTGCCATTCTCATGGAAACACAATGGTCTATATCTGTTTCCACTTGGTACAATCTAGACCTAGTGGAAACTTAAATACTTCTTCATCAATGTTAAATGAGACAGGAGCCTTCTGAGTCTTCCCATCAGCCTCCACCATAGCCAATAGCAAATAGTTACTGAAGTTTGTAGTTTAGAAAAGTAAATGTGGTCTGTTTGTTAAAATATTGGATTAGGAAACAAGATATCAAAGTTCTAGTCACAGAAGCTCACTAGGTGACTTTCAACCAGTCACTCTCTCTTAGCCCAATCTATTTAACATGGATGCTATTGTGAGGAAGGTAGAAGCATTATTATTCTGTGCCTGAGCACAGAATTAAAGGGTGGCTATAAATCAATAACTCAAATTATAGATGGAGATCTAAAATTCAGGGATGCAGTGGCTCAGTGGCTAAGATGCTGAGCTTGTCGATCAGAAAGGTCAGCAGTTTGGTGGTTTGAATTCCTACCACTGGGTAATGGAGTGAGCTCCCGTTACTTGTCCCAGCTTCTGCCAACCTAGCAATTCGAAAGCATGTAAAAATGCAAGTAGAAAAATAGGGACCACTTTGGTGGGAAGGTAATAATGTTCCGTGCGCCTTTGGCATTTAGTCATGCAGTCCACATGACCACGGAGACATCTTTGGACAGTGCTGGCTCTTCAGCTTCATAATGGAGATGAGCACTACCCCCTAGAGCCTGAAACAACTAGCACATATGTGCAAGGGGATCCTTTACCTTTACCAAAATTCTCTTGAGGGCATTGAATTGACTGTCCCTTGTTAATCAGCAAAGATGCTACCAGGCTTCATCTGATTTTTTTTCAACAATCATCTGATAGTCCAATATTTCCTTTCCTTATAAAAAAAAAAAGAGAAGATTTATGTGTCTTTAAATTGCTGAAGTCACCAAGATCCTTCATCTCAATCCTGGGAAAATATAGGCCAAGAAAAGTCCTAATTAATCTTTTTTTAAACAAGGTAAAATATCTATGTCTCTTTCCCCAAAACAATGCACTAAATTGTGCAGTAAATGATTTTATCAGTACATTTTCAGTCATAAAGATAAATTTCACATGTTAGATTTTAATACGCTTGAAGCACTGCTTTATTGACATGACTGGAAACAAGACAAACTGGAGAAGCAATTTGAGCATCTGGGTATGATTTACTTTGAATGTATTAACATTCATTTTAATATCAGTTTAGTGAATTTTACGAAACCGGGAAGGGGGAAAAAAAACTAAACAAAAAAAGATTTTAACCTTTAAAACAAATTTATAAATCCAAATGATCATTTTGAGCTTTTGCGGCATGCAATAGCACAAGCATCTAAGTTTATTTTCAGATTTTAAGCAAGAAAATATGAAATAAATTTCAATAATTTTTTTCTGATAATTTTAATTAATAATATTACAGAGCTGACAAATTTGAAAGTCCATTAACACCAAACATTTAAGACTTTAATATTTGTGTATTCTCAATAATCAGAATGGAAATATTTTTTCCATTTATGAGGCTTGTTAGCCGCTCATGATTAACTCAGATCTGTATGGTTAATGCTCATATAACTGCCCTTATTTGGGTTTTCCACTTCTTTCTTTCTTTTCTTCCAAGCATCACGGACACAAGTAAAAAATAAGGCGAAACTAGAATTCACAGGGTGTTTTTTTTCTTCCACATTCATATGGTTTTATCTTTAAAAGTTACATTTGTTACTCAGGGAATTTCTACCACAAATTGGGCTTTACGCTGAAAAACTCTGTCGCTTTGTATTAGTTGTAAATTGTCAACTAGTTACAACCCTAATTTCATTTGTCACATTCTGTTGCATTGCTGTTCTTCCTTGTTCCCATTCTGTCATTCTGGCAGGCCCATTCTGCCCCAGGTATCACAGCATCGCCATCTGCACCCGACATCTGTCTCTCTATTGATCACACGAGTTTAGCACTTGATCAAACAAAGCACAACAGCACACATCTCTTTCTGCAAAACTGCCAGTTCCAACTGCTGCATAAAAACCATGGCAAGAGGTTTAAAGATTCAGCTTGGTTTCCCTTTGCTGAACATCCTATGAGATAATGTACTTTAAATAGTGTTACACACTTCAGATTTCATGGGATATGACAGAGAGGTAAGTAGGATAGCAGGATAACTTTGAGAAGGACAAAAGGAGAGGTTGGGGGGAATCTAAATCAAAATTTAAGTAATCAAATGAACCAAATCATCTTATTTGATTGAAAAAGAATGTCAGAAAGCAATGGGTATTGACCTACATAAAATAGATACTTTCTAGGGCCAGTCAAACCCTACCACATTGGATATAATAAGAAAGAAAGTAGAGTAAGTTAATAAGTAATGATATCATTGGACCCAAATAATTACTTAATTACTATGTTGATGGTTTAGCCTGATCCTCCTAATTGCTATGCCATGATGCTAGCAAGAAGGAAGGAAAGGGAAAGAATTGTGCTGGAGAATCTGAACCTTGAGCTTTAGATCTATTTTGACTGCAAAGACAAATTTAAAAAAAAATACAGAAAAAGGAATTATTGAATGAGTTTATGAAGGGAAGGGAAGCATTCTAGTCAAGTCTATGCACTGTGTTTTCATGTTTATCTCAATAAATGAGGAACAGTGGATAGCTTAGAGACCTTTCCTTCTGTAGTCATATTGGAAACAACATTGAAGAGCTGATTTTGAAAACTATGGCATGATTGTAGATAGAAGGGAACTTTCATATGACTTGGATCTCTGAATATTAATAGGATTGTATGTTGGATCTTATACATTATAAGAATACACCTCCTCCTTCCTCTCCGACCGCTCGCAATTTGTGTTGGCAGGGGGGCAGAGATCGACCTCAAGGCCCCTGATTTGTGGGGTACCTCAGGGGTCTGTGCTCTCGCCCTTCCTGTTC
This sequence comes from Bungarus multicinctus, assembly GCA_023653725.1. Lineage (NCBI taxonomy): Eukaryota > Metazoa > Chordata > Lepidosauria > Squamata > Elapidae > Bungarus > Bungarus multicinctus. The sequence continues at coordinate 74,299,774 of CM042846.1, read as the reverse complement.
AACATTTATGTGAAGCCGCTGGGTGAGATCATTCGTGGCTTTGGGATAGAATTTCATCAATACGCTGATGATACTCAGTTGTACTTTTCTACCCCAGGCCACCCTAACGAAGCCGTGGAAGTGATGACCCGGTGCCTGGAGGCTGTACGGGGTTGGATAGGGCGAAACAGACTTCAGCTCAACCCAGCCAAGACCGAGTGGCTGTGCTTTCCAGCGCCCTGATACAGCCAGTTAATTCCTTCGCTAGCCCCCATGGAAAGGGCACGCAATTTAGGTGTCCTCCTGGATGTACAGCTGTCATTAGAAGATCATATAGCAGCCGTCACCAGGGGGGCTTTTTGTCAAGTCCGTAGGATCTACCAGTTGCAGGCCCTTTCTGGATCGGGATGTACTTTGCACGGTCACATCCACCCTCTTCATTTCCCGGCTGGATTATGCCAATGCTCTCTACATGGGGCTCCCCTTGAACCTTGCTGTTCAAGCAAGCCGGTCTAGCCAAATAAGATCATTGGGGTTTATATTTTGTAACTTTATAGGGGTGATTCTTGACCATCTTGATTACTTACCTGTTTTCGCTTCTGTTTTCTGTATTACCTTGTTTGTTGAGTGTACACCGCCTTGAGTCCCTTTTCGGGAGAGGGAGCGGTATAGAAGTACGAATAAATAAATAAATAAATAAATAAATAAGAGCATCCGGAGGCTCCAGCTGGTGCAAAATGCGGCCGTGCGGGTGGTCTTGGGGGCTCCTCTGAGCTCCCATGTTATACCACTTTTGCGCGAGCTGCATTGGCTCCCAGTGGCCTTCCGGGTGCGATTCAAGGTGTTAGTGACCACCTTTAAAGCGCTCCATGGCTTGGGACCTGGATACTTACGGAACCGCCTGCTGCCACCATCAGTCTCTCGCCGACCAGTGCGCTCTCATAGAACGGGCCTCCTTGGGGTACCACCGGCTGGACGGCTGACGGCCCCAAGGGTTCGGGCCTTCTCTCTGAGAGCCCCCTCCCTCTGGAACGAATTGCCCCTGGAAATAAGGACCATCCCCAACATGTTGACCTTCCAGCGCGCACTAAAAACCCACCTATTCCATCTAGCCAGTCTGGCCTAGAGTTATATAAAATAGTTATAAATTCGGGTTTTAAATGGTTTTTAACTTTTCTAATTCCCCACTCTTAATCTTTTAAAGCCTATCTATTTAATTCTTTCAATTTATTTTAAAAATTTATTATATTTGTATTTATATGTTTTTATCTCACTGTGAACCACCCCGAGTCCTTAGGGAGAGGGGGTGGTATACAAATTTGAATAAATAAATAAATAAATAAATTATAAAGGATGTATAACAAATTGAATGTCAAACTCATTTCTACACAAAAATATTGTCTTTGATATGTTGGATGTTTATATAGATCAGGGGTATCAAACTCGATTTCATTGAGGGTTGCACCAAGGTTGTGTTTGATCTGGGGGGCATGGCCAGGGTGGGTGTGGCCAGCTCAACGTCACTTGTGTTGGGGACACTTGTAGTAGCCCAAGCGCTCTGTCAGTGAAAATGGGCTCCCAAGTTCCGTTTTTGGTTTCGACAGACTCCTGCAAGCCTCTGCAGCAAAAACAAAGCTGGGAGGGCCACCTGCAGGCAGAGGCATCGCGGGCTGGTCCTTTGCTGTTTCCAGAGCAGCACTGCAGGCCAGATCTAAGCACCCCATGGGCCTGATCTGGCCCCTGGGCCTTGAGTTTGGCACCCCTGATATAGATGATCTTTTATTGCAGAAAAACCACATAATTCTTTGATAGCATTTTACTGCAATCTCAGAGATAACTGAAACCTACTTATGACTTCTAAGTATTAATGGAACCCATTCTAAATCTTAGTGCTGGAATATAAATAAGGTAGACATGGATAAACTAGCTCATTCTTATTGTTTCTTTACTCTGTTAAAATTAACTAAAATCACTTTTCAGAACCAACTGAGAGACCGCTAACTTCAACAGGTCTCAATTGGGAGCAAGCAACATTAACATCAACTTTAAACGATGAAACTTTTTTGCAACTTAAGATATAATCTTCTTATCCCATCCAAATGTGTCAGAAGAATAACACTACTGTATTCATTCATTGTAAAATTTCTACTTGTGCTTTGATGAACAGACCAAAAAGGTAGTTTGGAATAAATTTGAAACTGTTTCTTTATACACAAAAGGTACTCTTAAGTAGGCATAACATGTCCTTTAGTAGAAAGCTTATTATGAAATTTTCTTTAAAAAATTAGAAGATTGTGATTATTTCTTTCAGAGCTCATCTTTGGATAAGATACTTATTTCATGGTGGAAAACTAAAATCACAAAATGCCTGAAATAAAATTAATGGCAGGCTATTAAAAACATTTAAATGTTACATAAGATCCTTGACAACCCAAGGATTTTCTGACATATTTCAGACATCATTCACAAAAAAGTGTTCTTATAAACATAATAAAGCTCAGCACAGTCTTTTTAGAAATGTCATTTTGAGACTCTACCTTCTGATGATTATTGGCTTCCTTTTTCTGTAAAGTTCTATAGAGAATATATTTTAATTAGTTTCCTCTTGATACCACTTCATACACACTGCCCAGCTTTGACCTAATGTCTGATCGTATAGAATACATTACAAAAGAACTGGTCATTTGAGTGCTTTAATATAGCCTTGCATTAATGTGAGACATCATTTCCTACAAGGCATTAAAAGTGTTATTTTAATGACTGAAGTACACTGGTGGTGGGGAAGAAGCTTAATCTTAGCAGGAAGAACAATTTCAATTAGCTATAAAATATTAATTTGTTGGTATAAATATATACTCTAATATATTTGGCTAGAGAAAACGTCTTATGAATAATACATTACTAGAACCTGGTTTAATTCGTGTGTTGTAACTAATGCTGTCTATCACGAAAATGGCAACACATTTTTTTAACATTCCAATTCTTGTTTCAATTTATTTAGAAACACAGATCACTTATCTAGTTTACTTTTCTCTCCCAAAATATGCAATATGCAAAAAGTATGTCCAAAATGAAATATCGAGCTTCTGAACATTGTGCTCTCTCACAGAATTAAAAACAAGACATGATAATTATTTGTAATATACTGTAATATTGGCAACAGTTCTGATATTTTTCCAAGAAAAAGTGCAGCTATACTTTTGGCCTGTCTCTAATAGAAATCCCATTGGAATAATGGGAATTGCTGTAGGAACAGAGTAGAATGTATATAGGGAATACTTACAATCAGTGGTGGGATTCAATTTTTTTTTACTTCCGGTTCTGTGGGCGTGGCTTGGTGGGTGGCAGGGGAAGGATATTGTAAAATCTCCAGTCAGAACTGGTATTTTCTGGTTCTCTGAACTAGTCAAAATTTCCGCTACCGGTTCTCCAGAACTGGTCAGAACCTGCTGAATACCACCTCTGTTTACAATCAAAACATGAATACTGTACCTCACAGTGATAAATCAAATTCTACTAATGAAGAATCTTAAGATTGTTTCAAAAATCCTTCAAATAATTTAATGTAATTGTAAGAAGTTTGAAGAAAAGGAAATCATTGGCTTTTAAAAAATAATTTGTATATCATTAATTTAGAAATAATGTATTTGCTTAAATACACTATTGTTGTAAATTTATTTATGAATAAAATTCTTCTAAAGTGAACACAACACAATTCAACACAATTTGAAAAAGCCTGGTAGAGATTATATACATCCTGAATATAGGTAAAATAATTTGTTACAAGCCCAAAAATTAGATTTCACATATAATTTTTGGGCTCGTAACAAGTTATTCTACCTATATCCAGGATGTGTATAATCTCTACCAGGCTTTTTCAAATTGTGTTCCACAAGAACTTGATGAGATTCCATAAGTTAATTTAAATTTTTATAGGCTTTATCAAGAATTCTGGTGTTTTTTTTAAAAAAATAAACAAGTTCTGCAGCTAATTTTTTTTTGAAACCTCCTGTTTTATTTATTTTTTATTTATTTACTGCCTTTATTATTTTTTTATAAATAACTCAAAGCAGCAAACATACTTCTCCTATGGGTCCCCTCTCCTAAAGAGATTCAGCTAGCGGAACTAAGAAGGTCCTTTTGCGTGGAGGCTCCCTCCCTCTGGAACATCATCTCCATGAAGATTGGCCTCCATTTTGACACTCTTTCAGAAGGCCCTGGTTTTTGCAGCAGGCCTGGTATAAACCCAGAGCTTATTTGATTATTGTTGCCAGAGGGTGGGGATTATTGCATTTTTATTGTTTTTATATTGGCATATTATCTGTATGCTGCCTGGAGTAACTAAGAGTGAGCTATTTTCTTAAAACAAAATAAAGAACTAAATAAATAATTTAATAAAATATGCCACATTGGGACCAGGTGTAGAATCAAGTAAGTGAAATCAATGAAATTTACTTTAGATGACTGAATTGTATTTGATTTTAATGGCTCTATACAACCTGAGATCCCATCCTCTAATGCAATGAAGTCTCAGAATTCCTCAGCCAGCTGGGATTTGATGTCCATACATTTTAAATCTGTGAAGATTGAGAAATACTGCTCTAATCATACAATCAGAAACCAAAACAAGTGACTGAAAAACTGCTGGTGATCTTCTACCACTGCACCATAGTGAGTATCTTAACTTACTGCACCTCTGTATAGTTTGCCAATTGCACAATGGCAGATAGAAAAGCACTCCAGAGGGTTAACGTCATTGCCCAGAAGATCATTGGTTGTCCTCTCCCCTCTCTGGAAGAGTTTTATAGCTCCCACTGCCTTAAGAAAGTTCAAAACATTCTCAAAGATCCATCTCATCCTGGGTACCCTTTTTTTGAACTATTACCATCCGGCACACCTATAGAATAATAAAAACATGGACAAATAGGCTGAAAAACACCTTCTATCCCAGGGCAGTAGCTCTGTTGAATTCTACTGTATAGGGCAGTGTTGGTATGGTATCGGGGGTTTTCAATTCAATGTGTGGAGTGTGAAGGATGTATGTTTGTGTTTATTTTCACGGTCATGATGTGCACTGAAGATGGTATTTGATTTTGTTGTATGAGGAATAATGACAATAAAGTAAACTAACAAAGTAATCAATCTGATGATGCTTCCTAGTTTAAAGAATGTTGGCTCTACTTTGGTTTGTGGCCTCTTAATTAATTTTAACCTTTCTAAAAACATTTACTATTCACATGCGATGTCATATTTAAAATAAAAGCAAAACGTGTTTTATCCTAAGCCTCAATTTTAAACAGCATTCCCTGGGTAAAAAAGTCTTTCTCTCATAGAAGAAGATTTTACTTACCGCTTCTATGGTCACAATTCTGTACTCATAGGATACAATTGTAATTAATTGATTAGAAATCAGGATTGTAAATCCCAGTTTAATTTACACACAGCTGAGCACGACAAAAACAATAACACCAATGAATCTTGTTATATGTGTTCATAGAGTTTCACAGTAGGTTATATTAATCATTTTGTATCATAAGAATGGACTATATTATCATTCTCATTTTTAAAGTTGCTGGTACTAGAATCTCCGCTATTTGAAATGCTATAAAATAAAAATTGCAATGTCAAACTGTTTATTGAGAGCTTCTGCATCTTGTGTGCATTCCTTATTTGCCTAATCACAGTTGGCAAATATTCTTCTCTTCTCTCCTCTCCCCTCCCCTCCTTCTCTTCCCCTGCCTTCCCTTCCCTCCCATCTTTATATGTTGTTCTAGTGCAGTGGTTCCCAAAGTGGGCTGTACCGCCCCCTGGGTGGCGGCGGGATGCCTTAGGTGGGTGCTGAGAGGCAAGGGGGCCGGCAGGGGGGGCATTAAGAGGTGGCAGGGGGGCGCTGGAGGTGAGCGGCAGGGCACAATTCAGGGGTGAGAAAAAAATCCCGCCGCCACCGCATTCGAGGCGATGCCCACAGGATCATCCCATTGACTTGCATGCTCTGGTGCAAGGAGCTCCGCCCCGAAGGCAGCATTGGGAAAGGAGAGCAAAGCCAGAGTGGCTTTGCTCTCCTTTTCAAACATCCCACTGCCGCCATGTTCGGGGCAAAACCCTGCAGGTCCACCCCATTGAGCCCCTTCCACCAGAGGCACCTGCCCAAGCAAGTCCCGAACAGAGCAGTGCACAAAGTAAATGGGGTGAGCCTGAGACAGGGAAAGACAGAGGAAATAGAGAGAGAGAGACAGAGAAAGAAAAGGAAGAAGAAAAAGAGAAAAGGGAAAGAAAGAAAAAGGGACAAAGAAAGAGGGGGGGATGGAAGGGACAGAAAGAAAAAGAAATACAGAAAAAGGGACAAAGAAAGAAGAGGGGTGTGGAAGGAAGGGACAGAAAAAGAAATAAAGAAGGAGGGAGGGAGAAGAAAGATAATGAGATATCTATTCTAGTCCAATAACCTGCTCCAGCAGGGTTAGAAGGAGCGTGTGTTTGTGTGTGTTCTCCTTGTAATTTACCAATACATTTTGCTTTTGCCTTCTTCAGAATTGGCACTGTAATACATTGGGGAAAAGTAATTTTTTAGGGTGGAGATCTGGTCCAATGGATCCTGTTTAAAGCTTCAACAAAATGTGAGAGCTTCCTGATAGTCTTGGCCATATTTCGTTCACAAAACCTTTAATTAATAGAAGGCAAAGATGTTTCAATGTGCTGGCAAAGATGCTGGCAAAGATGTTTCAATGTGGAAAAGGGCCTCTAAACTAGGACTCATTTCAATCTGATGCATGAGGTCTCTCTCTCTCTCTTTCTCTCTCTCTCCCTCTCTCCCCCTCCATCCCTCCATGCCCCCCTTTCTTTGTCCCTTTTTCTTTCTTTCCCTTTTCTCTTTCTTTTCTTCCTTCTCCCTCTCTCTCTCTCTTTCCTTTCTCTTTCCCTCTCCCAGGCTCACCCCATTGATTTGGTGCACCACTCCACTCAGACTTGCTTGGGCAGGTCCCTCCAATGCAGCGGGCTCAATGGCGTGGACCTGCGGGGCCGGCACCTAGAACGCAGCAGTGCTGGCACGTTTGAAAAGTAGAGCAAAGCCAGAGGTCAGTCATTTTTGCTGTAAAGAATCACAAAAGCTTCTGGGTTGTGCACAAGAAGGGACACACCTGTCAATGCAATTCAGCAACATAAAATAAAGAAATACAAATAAAACAAATCAACAAGAATCAGCAAAGCATCTCTGATTAGATTTTATTCACTACTAGAATCTAATCAGAGATGCTTTGCCAATTCTAGTCCAATGACCTGCTCCAGCAGGGTTGGAAGGAAGTATGTGTATATGTGTGTGCATGGCTGTCAAAACTCCAAAAACAGGTCAAGTAGTTCTGGGGAGGCCAGTCATAAATTAGAACACTTGCTAAACAACTGGCCATTAAGTGAGGACCACTTGTATTTGGTTTGCCAGTCACCAAACCACGCTCACCCAGTCATGTGACCATCAAGCCATGCCACCAGTCATGTGACCAACAAGCCACACCCACCCAATCATGTTACCAGCAAACAACACCCTCAAATTAGGCCATGCCCACAGAAATTTGAATCCTGCCCCTGGGTGGGGGGCATTGCGGATGAGTTTGTAGCATCAAGGGGGCGGCTGACTGGAAAAGTTTGGGAAGCACTGGTCTAATGTTTGAGGCATCAGGCTAGAAACTGGAACAGCATGAATTCTAGTCATGCCTTAGGCAAGAAAGCTGGCTGGGTGACTTTGGACAAGTCACTCTCTTTAAGACCAACTGAAGGACACAGTAGAAGGGGAGTAGTATTTACTCTATGGTAGCATATGTGATGAACTAGGCAGCAGCTAACAGAAGTTTGTGCCTTTTAACAAAATGTGTTGATCTGAATGGATACTACTAGGCATCTTATGATATTTGTTACTCTGAAATGAAGGGCCAGGCCAGTATATCCTAGAACAACTTTCAGGGCAACAGATCTAGCTGCTTTAATGATTTGAAAAGCGGTGCTTCATTCAAGTCAGCAGTCTCTTGAATGCTTTGCACATCCAATGCAGACCACTCTGTTGATAGGAAACATTTGTCAGAAGCAAAGCAGTGGACTTTTCAGGCATCCTCACATTCTCTGTGAGTGTGTGTTGGAGAGCTTCTGAAACAGAGTTGGGATGACCTACAAAAAGGATGAATTGCTGCAAATTACTCCTTCCCTTTCCGCTACTGTGGCTATAAAATCCCAGTGCTGGACACAATCCAGTGTTTATTACTAAAGCTGACAAAACAAATGACTTTTTACTGTACATTTTTTTAGCTTGATATATTTGACTACGTCCAGAAACCCAAACTTGTGAATAAATGCTTTAGAATGGTCATTTACAAAGCTTATTAACCTCCCTGGAAAATAGAGTCAGAATTTTCTTGACCTACATCCCATTACTAGCAATTTAATACCTTGACATCTGACCTACATGGATTTAGGCATCCATGTATTTCTGAATGAAATTCATTTACAGAAGACTAATGTAACCCATTAGTGTGGATTCAAAGCTTATTCCTGAATCTTTCTCTCAAGTTCTCTTTGTTTGCTTTGCTAATGAATACACATTAGAAGAGAGGATGGTGACCTAAACCTGTTTAGACTCAGGTCAGGTTTATAAAAGATAGCCACCAATATCCGGTGCCCACCTTTCAAAGATTAAGAAGGCTTATTTAAACCCTAAATTACTTGTTTAACTCACATGGAAAAGCATACCTGCATCTTCCTTTTGATTAAAGCATCAGAAAAATTCCACTTCAGTGGTGAGTAAAATTTGTAAAAACTCCGTCCCCCAAATATTATCATTAAAATGCTCACACTGCAAAAGATTGGTTGAGTCTTTCTCCCTCTCCTTTTAACTTGTTTTTCCCATTTTACATTAAATTGGTTAACATATATTTTTGGGACAAAATAGAATTGAGAAATTGATTTTGTTGATTGCATTATTTATTTCTCAGCACTACACTAAAAAACAGCACGCTTCATTGCTATATGGAACAGCATGGTATAATTTTGCATTATGGTAAAAACATGTGCAATATACAGTAGGCTACACATATTCAAGGCATTCATACAAATTCATCAGCAGTAATTATAAATGAGCTCCAGGATAGGGTGCAGTGGATAAGTTTGGAAAACATATTTTGAGCTTTTAAAGTCTGCATATTTACATGGGGGGAGGTAGGGGATAGGAGCCTGTCTTTGGAATATAAATGGAACATCTCTGCTCAACCAACTGTTTCTTGTTTATGACAAAGAAATAAATAATCCATTGATCTGACAGCAGGGCACCTGCCTTACTAACCAACCCAGCACTCTGTGGTCCCTGAACCCTCATTATTCTTCCTCAATTAAAGTTCATAGTCTCCTAAAAGTCTGTGCTGAGCAGATGCACTACTGTTCTTGACTGCTGAATACAAAAGAATCCCACATTTACAAAACTACTGCTATTTTATAAACTCTAGAAATGCCATCCTTTGTTTATCTAAGGGGGGGAGCAAACAGTATATCTCTTTTCTAAGCTCCTTCAGCACTATTTTGCTGAAAAGAAACTTAAGAAACCCTATTCTTGTATAAGTTATTTGAATAAGGTAACATGGGTTTCAATTTATCTGAAAACAGAAATGTTTAAGATTGTCCTCGGTAATATAAGGAAGAAAACCTAACGTGACATAAAATTGGAAGGAGAAAATCAAATTGTAATCAATGATGTGAAAGATGATTATCTTTAAGTCAGGGGTCTTCAAACTTGACAGCTTTAAGACTTGTGGACTTCAACTTCAGAATTCCTTCTCCAGTCATGTTAGGTCAGGAGTTGAAATCCACAAGTCTTAAATTTGCCAAGTTTGAAGACCCTTCCTTTAAGTGAAATGAAAACCTAATAATAATCGGCAGATTATGTTTTACAAAGATTTTTAGATGCTAAAAGAAAAAAAAATGTTGGTTGACATTAGATTTCAGATTCTTTTTGATAACGGGTAATACAAGCATAAATATTGTAATTTATTAATATATTTGAAGTTAACTAGAGTCTCAACATCTTTTTTATAGTGTGGTGACCAAAACTGGATGCAGTACTCTAGGTGTGGTCTCACTAAGATGGAAGGATGGAAGGCTCAACCTTAACTGGTCAGATTTGAATTCCTGGCAGTGAGCAGCGGTAGCCATCAAAACTGCATTCTAACCACTGCACCACCACAGTACCTATTTATGTACTCCCATTTGTATCTTTCGAACTGCTAGGTTGATAGGAAACGGGGGGGAGGGGAATAACAAGAATAACTCATTGCATGGTGCTTGGTCTTGAACCTGGGCTGTCAGCTTTCAAGCTCAGCATCTTTAACCGCTGAGCCATTGTGACCTATAGTCAAGGCTTATCTACTTTAGGTGCCATTTTGGCTAATAAGACACTTCTGCTTATGTTCTCCAGCAACTGGTATTAAGAGGCAAACCTCTGCTGATCCTGGGTAATATATCCATCAAGTTTAGTAGACATTGATAACTTCAAACTCCATGCATTTATCTAAGCCCCTTTTATAGCTATCAAAGTTAGTGGCCATCACTACATCTTCAGGTAACAAATTGCACCCTAACTATGCACGGTGTGAAGTAATAGATTGGGACAGAAAGAGTTATATAGCAGGATGTGTAAAAATCTTTCAGCATAGACACAAAGGAAGATAGATCTAGTTATCTTTGTGAAAAATACTAGTATCTTCAACCTTGTTGGTTGTTTTTTATCTGTTTTATGGGAATTGAATTTTGGCCAGATCATGAACTGCAAAAGCTTGGGGTAGGGAAGTATTCATAAATATAGCCTAAAAGCTGACATTTCAGTTGATCCTAATTGTTTACACTCATGCAGAGATTATGGATGGATGGATGGATGGATGGATGGACGGATGGACAGATAGACAGAGATAGAGATAGATATGTCTCTTTCTCTTTCTTTCTATGTAATCTATATAAAACATATTTATGCATAAAACACATACACACACACACACACACACATATATGAATATACATATAGTATTAATAGGCTGACTCAAGGCAGTGTATGAATACAAGAAAGAAAAGCACAATATAGTTACAATCAGACAATAAAACTATTCCATAAAATAATAATAAAATATTTTTAACAGCCTGAAAAGTTCCCAAAGTCAATATGAATCTAATTGGTGGGGGAGGGATGACGAAGGGTCTCAAAAGTGGGCTCTATCACCTAAAGGCATGCTTTCTGGTCTCCATTGATCTAAAAAAAAATGAAGGATTCAATGTTCCTAACCACAACAAGAGAATTGCGAAAGATCCTGAGGGTATCTAGGAATTAAACCATGTAAAGGTTTTATAAATTAAACCCAACAGTTTCAACGATATCTGGAAATATATGTTATATAACTATGGCATCTCCATTCTCCAGTGCATGGATTCTGTATCATTTATAGTTTCTGAGTAAAGATGACCCAATGTAGAGTACATCGCAAAATTTGTCCTGAGAGTGATGAGCACACTGCACACAATAAGATTAGTTAGTGTACCATCCACTGCAGTCTATCTTAGTTTTTGTTTTTGATGGAATTATCTCAGGTGTGGAAGGACTGGCTGGCCTCAATCTAGACAATCTAGAATCTACCCATATCAGAATTAATTACGAGCAAATATAGGTAGTCCTTGACTAACCGCCATTCGTTTAGTGACCATATGAAGTTATAACAACACTGAAAAAAGTTACATGATTGTTTTTCACACTTACAACCCAGAGTCACATGATTAAAGTTTGGAGACTTGGCAACTGGCATGTATTTATGACTGTTGCACTATTTTGGGGTCATGTGATCACCTTTTTGATCCTCTGACAAGTAAAATTAATGGGGAAGTCACATTTACTTGATAATCGTGTTACTAATTTAACAACTGCAGTGATTCACTTAACAAATGGCAAGAAAGGTCACAAAATGGGGCAAAACTCACTCTAGGATCTTGCTTAGCAATATAAATTTTTGGCCTGATTCTGGTTGTAGTCGAGGGCTATCTGTATCTAAGTTCAACTGAACTTGATTTTTCAATTTTATAATCTTCAAAATGTTTGCACAAAATTTCACATTAAAATATGCTTTTCTCCTAGTATATTAGCTTCCCCTAAATATAGTTGTAGGGCGTCCTTCAAATATAGCTTTTTAAAAATCATTTTTTCATCACACAGTGCATTATAGTGTGTACTATATGTACACATATGTGTGTGTACATTCCCTTGGCATGGATTTTTATGGATTCTTTTATATATTGGGGCTTTTGCTGAAAAATGCACTAGATTTAAAAAATCAAGAATAATCAAATGCATACAGTTTCTCCTATGAAAGCAAGGTAGGCAGATGCAACACAGTTTCACAAATTCAGATAAAGCAAGTGATCCGCCCAATGAAACATGTCTTACGTAGGTTTTGTACATACCAATTTAACAGTACAGACCTCCAACTCTCGGATCGGTCAACACCCATCAACATAGCATCAAGGCAATGGGCTTGCAGATTTGACAGACTCTGGGAATGAATTTCAAACAGATATCTGTGTGGTAAAAAAGGTTCTATCCTTTTCAGAAAACATGAAAAAGATAGGTCAAAAATTTAGTTGATGGCTACTCTTCAGCTTTTTCATACTCGGCCTTGACCTTCTTTCTAAATAATAAAACAACTGAATATTGTATACTGACCTTTTCTTGATAGATTCTGTACTTATTTCTTTATTCACCTTTCATGCTCAGTTCAATATGTTCAGAAGCTGATGTTTGCTTTTTTCAGGTACCTTTTATCAAACCAATAAAAGCACTCCAAATAATTTCTGGTTGAAGTTATGTGTCAGAAGTAAATGCTTCATCAGTACCCAATGGCACTGGCCATTTTTACGAATTGGGACTGAAGGTAATAAGATGATATTTTAACAAATAGAATAAAGCAGCTATGAAGGAGACTTCTTTTGCTTACTTCCACCATCAATGGTGTCTATTAAGATGTTGATATTAGCTGCAGGATGTTGATATTAATGTTAGTGCATTCCACAACCAGATACTTAATGCACTGAAATGTACAAGCTTGTGGAAATGAATACAATTACTGCCAGACCAATATGATTACCTGAAATTTTGTTTCATATAAATCCTCAGTCCCCACCCCCCCAAATATATATTTTTTAACTTTATAACAATTTACAGCATTGGTTATCTCCTAATTCCATCACATTTACTGTCCTCCATAAATGGTCCCTGCTTCCTGTTCAGCCATATTATTGATGTCCACTGATAAAAGCACTCTTGAGGTGTCCATTCACAGGTCTGCATTATCATATTTCTCCTGTATTATTTTAGTCTGCATTAAATATATTCTAGAGCATTGATAAAACAACATAAAAATATTTTCCATGCATTTTACAAACATATCACTAACGTGGAGTAGGAAAGAAAAAAATAGATATTTAAGGATCAATTTTGTACAGATTGCACAGCAATTAAAACACATATCCAGAGTAATTCAAATACGCAAAATCCCAGGAGTATTTTGAAACCAAATTAGTTTGAAAGCATTTCTAGATTGACACATCTCTTCTTCACAGATAGGACAGCGCTTATTGCCTACTGTCAATTTTCTGCAGGTTATGGTATACAGTATCTGACTTTTTCAATAATAAATTTCCCAAATGCTAACATCAAGGGGGAAAGCAGCACTTAAGGAAAGGTTAAACAAATATGCTGAAACACCTTTGTAAACTGGCATGGATAACGTTTAATGTAAGGTAGAAGAATTTGTTAGAAATCACTTTCTTTCACTAGCATTACCACACTAATATATTTAACATAGGCATTTACATGCTTTGCATTTTAAGTGTCTCTGAAATTCAAGCACCAAGTCTGCCCATTTCAGTTGCACCATCAGATGTAATGAGTTATGGCACTATCGGCATGTTGATAAGCTATAGCCCCAAAGAAGAACAAGGGGAAAGCATAAAAAATATGGCCAGAGGATGGGATAAAATTATCAGCGAGTGTGTTTTCCTGTTTGGTTTTAATCTACATTTAATTAAATTCTTATCTTCTGTGTACTTATGGTCGCATTTGAATGGCGAGACTGCATTCATTATGAATGGTAAAACTTAACTCAGAGAACATTTCATGTGCTTCCTTATAAAGAGAAGGAAGAAGAATGCTTTCTTTATTCTTTCGACTTAGGTCGAATTAAAGAAGGGTTAAGTTTTTTCGGAGGGGGGGCTTAAGTGCTACTGCATGATTAACATGAAGGTTAAACAGAATAAAGAAAAAATAAACTTTAATCAATATATTACCCTATTAGTATCTACAATTTGGAACACATGTGGTACGCAAGCATGCATGAATGCGTACCATGTGTATGTGTGCGTGCATACACACATCCACAAAATCTAAAAAAAAATAGATTTTTTTTTACTTTCTGTAAGGAAAAAAATATAGTAAAAAGAAATGGTCTTTTATTTTGCATTATCTCTCAAGACTATCAGATCACAGATTCAGAAGGATAATATTTTAGTCCCCTCCATTATCACTGTATTTCCTTCAACTTGAATGTAAGAAGCAGGATTAATTTTTTATGTTAGTCACTATTTCAGTTAACTCCCTATCCTTAGTTCACCTTGTGTCAGCAGCCCAGTGTCTACAGTGGCCATTTTCTGTTTATGTAACACAGCTGCAACCTCCCTACAGTTCTAGAGAAATCCAAGTAGCCTACAGTATATGTAGACTCTAGAGCAGGGGTGTGAAACTCAATTTCATTGAGGGCCGCATCAGGATTGAGTTTGACCTTGGGTTGTGGGTGTGGCCAGGGTGGGCGTGGCCAGCTTGACATCACTCGTGTCAGGGGTGATTGTGGTGGCCTAAGCGCTCGTGGCTCTCCCAAGCTCCATTTTCATTGGCAGTGGCACCATGGGCTGGTTCTTCACTGTTTTTGTGGCAGCTCCATGGGCCAGATATACACACCATGTGGGCCGAATGTGGCCCACAGCCTTGAGTTTGATACCCCTGCCCTAGAGCTTAGATCATGAGATCTTTTCAACATTCAACAGAAACTTGTTGGATAAGATTGAACACCTACTAAATCTAATATTTTTTCCTCATTCTTCAATGGAATTGTCACAAATAGGATATAAGGGCTACAACCATCCGCACCTCTGTTAGACGCTTCCTCGAATATATTAGCATTTACATATGAAATATAAATCCCGCTAATGAATAAAATCTCTATAAATAACTGTAATATTTATTTTTAACTATTTATTCATTCTACTTATATAGCTGCTCATCTCACTGTTATGGGATTCTAGGTGGGCTTAAAAAAATAAAAACACAATATAAAAATAGAAACACATAGCAGTTGGTCATAACCTAACCTGTCATCCACCCAATCAGAAGACAAGCTCTAAGCCACAACCAGGGCACAAAGCCAATTTTTAAAAACCTTATGAAAGGCCAATAGAGGCATGGTTAATCTAATCTCAGAGAGAATGATGTTCTATAAGGTAAGTCCCACAGCAGAAAAGGGTCTCTTCTTTTGGGCCCTGGAAGCTAAACCTCTTAGCCGACAGTACCTGGAATATGCCCTTCCTGCCAGGAAGGACAGATAGAAACTATTGGGGAAATATTGTCCAATAAGTAACCAGGTCCTAAGCCTTCAAGAGCTTTAAATATGACAACTAGGACCTTGAATCATACCCCTAAGTTCATCAGAAGCACACTGGGAGCCAATGCAGCTCATGGACCAGTGGTGTCACATTGTAGGAGATGACCAGGCTGAGCCCGAGGGAGGGGTTAAATGTGTGAAAAATCATGAGTCTCTGTGCATCTGCAAGAGATATAAGTCCAGCCCACCTTGAATGCCTTTCTTATCTCCCATGCCTTTCCCTTGACCGCTATTTGGTCAGATTTTTGCAGAGAGCTTAAAGTTGCAATAAATCTTTATACTCGTTTAAACTGCTTGAATCTCCTGATTTCCCTGGCGCTTGACACACATGTACTGAATAACTGGCTTCAATAACTGTCTGCCCTGCTGCATTTTGCACCAATATGGAGATCAAGGGCATGAGTGACTGTGAAACATCCCCCCCTCCCCGCCAATTCAGGACTAGGCACAATTGATGCAGAGCTCTAAACACAAAACAACAATGGAATTTTCTGGGAACTATTAAGTCCAAAATCTAAGAGCTGGGGTTGAGTTGAAGCCTGTTTATCCCATTCAGGCCCTGTTAGCCTCCCAGTACTGAGACAGAACCTCTGTGGCATCACCCAGGCAGCCTATGATGGAGATATAAAATTGGGTATCATTAACCTACTGATAATTTATCCCAAAGTCAGATGACCTCATCCAGTCGTTTCATGTAAATATGAAACAGGAAGGAAAAGAATACCAATGTATTGTTTTTGTATCAGATTGCTTTTCATTTAACTGTGTTTAATTTGGGTCAAATGTGTAACCTATGACCCAAAGAGATGGTAAGTTCCATTCCAATGTATTGTTTTGGGTTCAAGCAGAAACTAGACTACCATTTGTCTGGTATGCTTTAATTTGGATTCCTTCATTGTTTAATATTTTGTACTCAAATGGCCCAAATAGCCTTTCCCAACTGTGTGGTTCAATGATTCTAAGGGAAAAAAGCAATAATAAATTTCTCAATTTTCCTATGACTTGCAAAGGCATTTATTTTTTTGGATGAACATTTCTAATGATTTCCTGGAATGGTACTTGCTTCAATAGCAATATAATGTGTGATCTTAAGCATATTCTTTCAAAGTAACGCCCGATATTTACATTAATTATATCAGGTAATAAGCAGATTCAAATAGAGACAATGGATATCAGTTCAAGCACATCGTATTCTTTGACTTATGACTGGAATTGGGACCAAAATTTCTATTGCTATGCAAGGTGGTTATTAAGTGAATTGTGCCCAATTTTACAAACTTTTTTTGCCATGGTTGTTAAGGGAATCATGTAGTTGTTAAGCAAATCCAGCTTTCTCCATTGATTTTCTGGGAAGATTGCATATGGCAATCACAAAACACCTTGGAGTGCTGTAATCCATCATATATATTTGATGTTGATTGTACCCTATGACTATCATTAAGTGTTGTACATTATGATTCTTGATTCTTAACGAATGTTCCTTCTTTATGTATACTGAGAGTATTTACACCAAGACAAATTCCTTGTGTGTCCAATCACACTTGCCAATAAAGTATTCTATTCTATTCTATTCATATGTGACAGCTGCCAAGCAACCAAATTTTGATTATGCAATCATGGGGGTGCTTCAACAGTCATAAGGGCGAGGATAGGTCTTTCAGGGTCATTGTAACTTTGAATGGTCACTAAACGAATGATTGTAAGTCAAGTATTACTTGTAACAAATAATAGTTATCTTTTTACTATCTGAGTTCCTCTGTCTGCTTTTCCAGTTGTGACTATGACTTTTCTTCTCAAAACACACTGAGCATTTCAGCTTCCGCATAAAACATGAATAATAAATACAAACAAGCAAGCAAGAAGGGTATTAAACCCATGTAGCATCCCACTCTATTTACTTTATTTACTACTCATCAGTCCCTTTGTGTATTTATTGTAGATCAGGCCTGCACTCCAAATATATAAATGTATAGCTTCCTTTGCAAACTGCAGCAGAGCCCTGTCGAAGTGCCCAATCAGCTCTAAACCTCAGTGATCCTACAGAATCAGCAGTGATAAATAGATGAGACAATTTATTTGTGGCTCAGCTATGTTGCACTTCAAACCACAGCAAAACTACTTATTTATTTGGGCGGGGGAGGGTGAGAGATGGGAAGGACTGAACAATTAACTGTAAAGATGTAAAATGATGCAGATTCTTCTGTTCAAACTCTGAATACTCCCCATATAGTGCCATCACTCCAGTTGCCCTAAAACCAAAGTTAAAGGTATAAAATTATAATTAATGGTGAACTGAAAAACTAGAGATAGACACACGCTGCTTATATAGAGACAATTTTGAATGTAGAAGACTCATGTTGTCCAGTAAAAGACACTGATGTGAAAAATCAGATAATAGTATCCTGAAGGGACAAATATATTGATCTCATATAAAAGTATTTTCTATATTCACGTACATTAATTTTCCATTGTGCAACTTATGAGCCAGTTTCAGCTCATACAGTTTTATATTAGCACTTGATCCCTGCAGGAAATTGATCTGAGGTTAAATTATAAGCATTATTTGTGGAAATTTTGCTTGCATAATAACAGGTTTTGAGTAAATAGAGACAGCGTAATGCAAGAGAGATGCTTTATTTATCCCTAACATTCATTAGTGAGGGCAAGGACCATAACTCATAAGAAGTGAAACAATGAATTATGATGCACCTATCCTCTCAAGGCAACAACAAATGTAAATAAAACGGCAGCACAGTACATGTCACAGATTTGAAAGAAGCATATTGTTTTATTAAAAGCCTTTGACTTCTATGACAAAAATGTCAAGGGCTGCTTATGAAGCCTATAATATCAACAAAGTCATTTCATTTAATTATTTCTCACAACTATCATTCTGTGCCAAGATTTCTCATTACTGAAAATATGTATGTGAAATGTGGACAATAACAGCAAGATTAATTTGATTCTTTTAGCTGTATGTCTCAATGTTCCAGGATTATATCAGAAACAAAAAGTATCCTTCTTCCTACCTTGTGTTTCTTTCCATATAATCTATTTTGTCTATATCATCTCAAATATATTTTTAAAGAAATCTAATTGGATTTAGAGCTTTGGGTTAAAATCTTAAAACTGTAAGAAGCTAAATGATTGGTCTGAATAAGCTTATAGACATCCCATATCTTTGCTGCATTAGTAGACAATGAAATTACAGTAAACTATTGTCCTGTGTGGCTGAGTAACATTTTGGAAAGCGAGTACCACATCCAGAAATGTTCTTGTGACCCTTTCACAGTCAGTCCTAATTAAAAACGGAAGTGCCAACATTGCTTGTTTTTGTACTCTTCAATGAGAATAATGGATGTTGAGGTCAGATCATCAAGTGCCAAGTTAAAAATAGGGGACATAAATAAGTAGCATTAATGTATCTGCATTAGTTTTAAGATATGCAGAAACACTAAATATTTTAAAAGATGCCTCCCACAAAGCTGTAAGTGACTAAACATAGTAACTAAATATAGAAGCTCTTCCTTCAGCATTTCTATGTAAGAATTAAGTTCAGTTAGAAAAACAAAATAAAATAAGAGGTAGAAGAAAAAGTTAAAGACGCAAGAGAAGGACTGGGGCGGTCTTCTAACCCCTTTCAAGGGGTTGTCCCAGAGACCATGGAGTCAACCTATTCTCCAAAGCATCTGAGTGCAGAACAAAAAGTAACAGATAGAAGCTTATCAAAGAGAGATCCAATCTAGAACTAAGGAAGAAGGGAGGTATTGCTCCAGAAATTGTGGGTGCTCCATCACTGGAAAGTTTTTCAGAAGAGACTGGACAGCCATTTGTCTGGAATGGTATAAAATCTCCTGCTTGAGAAAGGCATTGCATTAGAAGACCTCCAAGGTCCTTTCCAATTGTTATTCTTATGTTCTGGTTTGACTATGTTACAATATTAACATCTCAGGGAAAGACCATGGATAGAAGTGTCCACTGTTGCTAGGACACTGGCAATTTTTGGTGAAGGTCCTACTTGCTAAATTCTAATTCACATCCAATGGCATTCTAATAGTTCTACAGACTGTTTTCTAGTATCTTTGCCCAGATATGATAAATGTCATGTGGATATATATTTATTTAATATAAATTGGAGAAAAAGCAGACTAAAAAAACATATAACTATCCACACCAGTGAATTGTTTATATTCCAATTGACTTTTGCTGATTTTGGAACCATTGTAATGGTTCTCTAAATATTTATTAGTGATATGCACTAATAATTACACACTAGAAGAATTATACAGAAGCATTCCTAGAAAAAATGCTTTTTTATATATCTGCATGATTAGTTTTGTAAATCATAAATCTTACATAACCTAATCTTACGTAGCTTTTTCTCTGGTAATATTACACTAATAACTAGAGCATACAAATTATTTGCTAGACCAATACTCGAAAACAGCTCATTAGTCTGAAACCTACATTATGTATCTGATATTAACACAGTTGAGAAAGTCCAGAAATATTTCACAAGAAAAGTTCTACACTCCTCTACTCGTTGCAGAATACCTTATGCCACCAGACTCGAAATTCTAGACCTAGAAAACCTAGAACTATGCCTCCTTTGGTCCGATCTAAGTATAGTATATAAAATCATACATTGCAATGTCCTACCTGTCAATGAATACTTCAGCTCCAACCATAACAACACAAGAGCAAACTATAGATACAAACTCAAGGTTAATCGCACCAAACTTGATTGCAGGAAATATGACTTTAGCAACAGAGTGGTCAATGTCTGGAATACTCTACCTGACTCTGTGGTTTCTTCCCCAAACCCCAAAAACTTTAACCTTAGATCTACTATTGACCTCACCCCTTTCCTAACTGGTCTGTAGGGGGCATGCATAAGCGCACCAACTTGCCTACCATCCCTGTCCTATTGTTTCTTTTATTTTTATTTTTTCTTATATGTATCCATGTATTCATAACTATATTTTTACTTATGCCTATTATCTTGTAAGAAATTGACAAAAATAAATAAATAATAAATAAAAATAAAATAAATTACTGTATACTGTGCATCTTTAATCCTACTATTTTTTTTTATGATGGTATTAGGACTTTTTGGTTGGAAAGTAAAACCTGATATAAACTTATGTGAAATGAAAATGGTTATCTAGCTCTAGATCATGGGTGTCAAACTTATGGCGTCACACTGCCATCACGTGATATTTTGTGACAATACTTTTTTCTCTTTGTGAAGCTGGAGTGGGTGTGACCTGCACATGATG